>OY720144.1:60152606-61614129 GCA_963082955.1 Cheilosia grossa
GTCTCTTGTAGCAATATGGATGACAGAAGCCCTTGTGGTTGCAATAGAAGTTGTAACTGTTCATAAGTTCAATGACCGCCTTCATCCACGGCATATTCTTAGCCGTATCATCAGCCTCATTTGAATCAGTTGGTGATTCCGGTTGCTGGTCATCGCTTAAAATTCCGGGCGATTCTTCACCACCGCTAATAATACCTGGCTCCGAAGTGTCACTTCTATCCGACAGAGACGACACCTTTCTACGCGACTGAATGGAGTCTACTCTTTTAACTGTAAAGCAAACAAAGGATGAAATAAATGGAACATTATCTAAAATTTACAAACTCACAATCTGCCTCCAAGTCTTTGCCGTCCTTAGTACCTCTGCGAAGTTTCAGTGATCGCCTCTTGAACGATCCACCTGTTGTAGCTCCAGCAGTACCTCGTCGGAGTAGGAATGGCCTGACGCCAGCTACGGGACGACGAAGTGCTCCTTAAAAAAAAGTAACCTATAAATCTACGCCCATTTTTGAAGCTTTTGTATGCTAACCGTCTTCACCCTGAATAGTCAGAGTGGTGTTACTGCTGTTCTCTGACTCGTTGTCGGGCTCGTGAAGCACGAATGAAATTTTTCGTTCAGTTTGGGCTCCTAGAGAAAGGACAAACAAGATTTTATTTGTGACACTCAAAGTCTGTGGGGCCGTATATGCAGCCTACCACCGTCATTACCAGCAATAGATTGTAGGCTTTGCGCCGAGGTCTGAGAATGTCCCATGGAGCTTAGTGCCATTGACCATCGACGATTGGCCTCCCTAAAAAAAACAACAACTGGGTTTACAAGCGACACGTTGCATTCAAAAATTGCTACACAAACCTGTAAACCTTTTCCCACGGCGCAGGCTTATCTTTATTCATAAGCTTCGAAGCTTTTGGCAATGTTTGATAGGTGTCGCGCAAGAACGCGGTGATTTCGTGCAGAAGAACGCAGGCGATCAGTTTTAGAGCATGAGGGCAGTCGTTGCCATGTGGATTGACAGAGGCTTTATAGAGAAAGATATTATTCAATAATTTACAGCAGGAATTATCATGTCCAGCTTACATTCATCTAAGAAATCTTCCTCCTCGTCCTGCTGTAAAAGTTCACGCTGTTTTTCAGGGTCGTTCAGGCATGAATTGGCAGATTCAAAGTTCATTCGTTCTGTGAATAAAAGTTCCTCTAGTCTGGCGCCTAGCATCTCTGCCCACTGACATATATAAAGAATGGAAAATCAAATGTACAATAGGGTGCGGAAGAAGTTCCATATTTTATGATGGTATTAGGCATTGTATTCAAATGTTGTGATTCCTGCTATTTCGAAATTAGTTTTATAAGGCAATTATTTCCCTTTAACGTTTTGGGAAGATTGTGCTTTTTGAAAATAGGTAGGTATATCTTTCCATATTTGATAAGTTTGAGGAAGGTTTAATATGTTTACCTGGCAATATTATGTTACAAGTAGCGCAACTACAGAGAGAAAAATGTTCCATTGTAAAAAATGATGGCAAAATATTTCCTATATGTCAAATGGAACAAATGAACCGACGTTCACACGTGAGCAATGAGTGAGTGAGCAATTTTTGGTGAATGATTAAACAGGAGAACGCCCACTGCTCCATAAAAGTCAGAAACAATTTTATCGACGAGATCTTCGATGTCAAAAATGGATTTGGTCAATGTGTTGCGCTGTCATGCGGCTTTTTTAACATCATACTTGGGAATATTTTGGGAAATTTTGCAAACCAACACAAGGTGCACAATTTTCCATAAGTCTGCGCTGACGACGTCGATGTTTTTGACAGAATGCAGTGTTTGGAAGTGCAGAAGCTGCTTGGATTGGAGGGACACAGGACCTCGGAAAATCGTTCAGAACGTCACGATAGACAGCCTTTGAGGCAGTTAAGGACGTTGTTTACCTCGGCTAAGCTAATAACTCGGAAAATAACACCACAGCAGTAATCAAGCGAAGAGTTACACCTTTTCTTCTTTTTTCCAAAAAGGCAATTGATTTAGTTAGGCATTTTCAAGAAAAACTAAGGAGGCTTTATTATTAAGACCTTTATCGTCCCAGTCCTGCTTTACGACGCAGAAGCATGGCGAATGAAGATCATCTCATTGATGGCTTCGAACGCAAAATTGTTTCAGTGATTTTCGGACCTGTGCAAAAGCATACTCTACGCACGAGAGTACAGCGACAGCGACATCGACCGGGTCAGAAAAATACGCATCAGTCGCAGTGTTCCCAGACTTTTCGGACTGAATTGCCCACGACGACTATCTTAGTACGGGCCAAATTCAAAAGTATAGTCGCCTAGGTTTGTCTGGACTAGGTTTCTCCTGAACGCAAAAATTCGTTTAATCGTTATGTCGTTTTCCATTGGGACAAAAAATTAATCTTTTTTTTTGATCTAAATCACTTTTCATGTTCCATTGGGCAAAAAAATCAATGTTTTCTTCGATTCGGAGCACTTGTTGCAGATCTCGATATTTTTTCAGATCTACACATACTGCCACAATACCAATATGCTGTGCACAGCTGTTTTACGTCATTTTAAGAAGTTTGCTTTCAAGCCAAATGCGCAAAGTTTCGTGAAAACCAAAATAAAGAAATACATAAATAGCCGTGGATATAATTTTGGGGAATTATTATCTTCATAGTCTTCGTCGTCATCTGAAAACTACGAATCACCAAAAATACTAAATTTGTATCTTCAACAGGGAAAACATTTTTGAAGTCGGTATCCATTTGTGATTTTTGCAAAAACAAATGCAATTTGAACAGCTGATATTGCTGCCAAATAACGCACTGATAAATACATTTATAAAAGCAGATCAATTTCGTTGCGCATTCCATTGGCAGCGTAAAATCTGAGATCTGAAAAATATTTCTGGTGGTCCCAATGGAAAACGACATTAATGTCACTTATACTATACTTCAACAAACTGTTTAGCTGATAAATGCATGCCTTGTCAGACATACATATGTGGCGTTTTCGAATTGACGTTTCATCAGGAGAAAGAATATACGGGTCGAAGTTCTCTTTCTATGTCTTCTATGGTTCATTAAGAAAAGTGTACTTCCAGTTCAATTCATAGTACCTACGACAGAACAGTCCGCGTTGTTTTTAAAGAATTGCTCTGCACTCCGAAAATATTAACAAAATGCCAGATTGAAAAATGTTTCTTGTGCTTTCAGTAACAAATTTTACTACTAAACCATTCTTAGAACAATATTCTTAAACGTCCCCACTTATTCTGATTTGGTTATCAATTCTTAGAACAGTATCTTCAACGTTCTCATTGTGTGCTCTACAATTGGTTTTGTTTATATTTTTGTTATCCAATGATGCAGGCTACAACAGACGCGCCATTGTTTTAAGGAAGCGCAAACTGACATATATCTTACCGTTCTGATATTTTTAAATCACCTCCTTAAAATTGACCGACTTTCTGATTGAAAAAAAAAACAACTTTGCCATCTTTGTACTTTTCATACACATATAAATGACGTGGTCCCCTCCAAAACATGAGAGTCATTCATATTTGAATGACGTGGCAATAAATGCGTTAAAAGACCAATGCCAAATTCAAACAAAAGTCTAGATCTGTAGGTATCTATTTTTCATGAAACCAGTATGTACTGTCTTTTAATTTAGATTTTACAGGAAATCAAAAATGAATGTCATTATTAATTTATTCTATTCGAACAATGCTATATCTCGGTGGGTGGTTGCCCACTCAAACTTTTTTTTTAGTTAGCATTCTTATTTATGTGTATCAGATAAAACTTTGTGTCATGTATCGACATTTTTTAACTGCCAAACAATGTTCTATACCAAATATCAATTATGACAGCGGTCGCCCCATGACGAGGTGGCCGAGTGGTTAAGGCGTTGGACTGCTAATCCAATGTGCTCTGCACGCGTGGGTTCGAATCCCATCCTCGTCGAGCATATTTTTATTTTTTATGTATGTATTAATCATAAGGTACTACAAGGAAAAAAATATTCTTGTTTCGATTCTAGTGACGATTTTAAATGTACGGAAGTTCACAGTTGCGAAATTTGAGTGGAAAATATTTGGGAATAGCTATTGTGAACTCATGAGTCGTGATCATGATGGATCTTGGGCTCCATCATTGTTTAAGTAGTTTCACAGAGTTCTGTACAATAGTACCAGATTACCTTGTTAAACTAAGCCCAATACATTTAGTTGTTTATACATTTGATTAAGTCAGACAGTTTGTAGTATTTTCGAGTTTCGAAACATAACTGTCATGTTCGTGAAGTATTTATAAGCCAAAGATAATGGAATACAGAGATACACAACTTTCCAGTGGAAAGGCGGCAGCCTACAAGCTGTTTTCCAGAAAAATTCATGAAGTCCCACACACTTCCTTATTTCTATTCTAGATGTGAGTTCATGAATTGGACGTTACTGCGAGAATCCGGTATTCTCTAATCTCTACTGTGTTTCACAATTTCTTTTAATCAAAACCACCACAAAAACCAAACAAATTCAACACGAAATACAGAACAATTAAACACCCCGATGCTCATAAAAGCAAGATGATTTTTTTCACAGAAGGGGGTTATGTGGAATTCGTTTGGGCGCTCTCAGAGCACTTTTTTTGCCCCCAGAACAATTTTTATGTTCGTTTGGTACCAAAAAAAGCAATCTTTTTCAGATTTCAGAGCACTTTTGCGAATCTAGATATTTTCTCAGATTTGCTTCAGATTTACCAATACAAGTGCATTTGAGTTTGACATTTGGTGGAGTTTGTTTACATTTGCGTGAATTTTTTCTGCAGCAAAGAAAGGCATTGCATCGGGTGAATCTATTTTCGTAAATTATTTGTGTGCAAACATTTAGAAATCAATCGGGACGGAAATTTCGAATGTTTTAATACAAAATTTAACCAGTGAATCGAAAGCGCACAGAAAAGTGTCGAAGACTACACATATTCAAGTCGCACGAATATCAACACAAAAAAAGAGCAAGAGCGTTTTTATGTTCGATTAGGCACACGAAATCTGAAATCTGTGGGCAAATCTGAAGAAGCCCAAACGAATACCACATTAAAATTACAAAAACAACAATGTAAACAAATGGGGTTTGGGGGGATAGACGTACGAAAGATATCCATCTCTTTTAGTCATTCATCTCTGGTATAAGCTTACATGCGGAAATTTGTTTTACTGTCACAGACCGTGCTGCCATAAAAATGTTTGGACCAATCTGTAATTATGACAAAAAAAAGATCTACAATTCAGATTTCTATGGAAGAAAAGATCTGAATACGAAAATGACAGCGACAGAAAGTGTGCAAAAAATGTTGAATTTATTTTTCAAAAAAAAAAAACAAAATATATTATTGCGAATGCAGACAAAATCTGAAGCGCAGATTTCTGGAGATCTTTGGTTGTTAGAAGTCTGCAGCTGGGTTGAAAACCTGTAAGATGCAGACAAATCTTAAACTTATGGCAACGCTGGTCACAGAGTACACAGAAAGCCACGCAAATTGTGTGCAATTCTCATCTGACCGTCGTCCATTATTCAGATAGTGGATCTCGTTGATAGGTAACCTTTTTTATTCCGGTTAAATGATACCGAAACTAAATAAGAACAACAAATTCTTTCAAAAAAGTATTCCAATATGAGTAAAAAGAAGTTTTATTTGCTGTAGGCCATTGAAGAGCCTCGATTTGAACCTACCTGGCGAAACATTTTTCCAGCTGCTCTCTGCAATATGTGCGTTCTCCTTGTGCCCGTGGTCAATTGCTGCCTCGCATTTATGTTCGCTCCCGATGGTCTATAATTTGTAATGTTCTGTTTCATCCAGCTGGGCCACATTCCCTTGTTGCACAGGTGAACAAAATGAGCGCACTCTATAAGGAAGGCGGCTCGAGCTACCAACGGTGCTTGTGGCTATACAAAAAAAGTTAATAACCCATAAACTTTGATTTGTAAAAAAATGCAATTTTACCAAATCCAAAACCGCCGCAACCAACTGGGGATCCGGAAAGGATCCTGGTGCACAGGTCTCCAATAAAAACGCAAATCGAAGCATTCCTTCTTGAATCGGTTCAGTGGGAACCAGTTTTCGCTCTTTTAAAACTACCACCTCCGACTCTCGTGGACCTTCGCATAAGTCCGATGAACTGCGTCTGCTTAGATCTATACCATATGATCACAGGATACTAAATAGTCTTTACCAAAAAACTACAGCCACGCTTACCTGCTGTTTCTTCACAGCCACCGATCTTTTTCTTGCCCTTAACGATTCCAAATCGATTCAGTCTTCTTTCGACCCTTCGGCGGGCTCTTTGAAGAGACCGTCCGATTCCGTCACTGGAGCGACCGCGCTGAATCTTGAGCGATGCGTGACGTATAAAAGTCGACGTTATGTCGGGATTAAGCGAGCCTATTTCCAAATCAATGGAAGCAGGCTCTTTGGGGGTGCCACGGAACCATCTTACCAAGCCGCTTAGGCGGCCCAGAGAATTTCGCTCCGAGCTGGACGTGGAATCCGAAAGGAGTGCCCTCTCAGAATGCCTTGGTGTGAGAGTAGGCCTAATGGTCGTTGCTCGCCGTCGTATATTACTCAGGGGGCTCTGACTTGACTTGTAATGATCGTCGCACGTGTCTGTCTCCAAAAGGCTCTGCAAAATACAACGTTATGCTTTTTATCCAACCGCTACTTTTGGACCCTTACTACGGCGCAAGCTGACGAAGTACTTCGCTTCTTCAACAGCATCTTCCTTTGACTTCGATTATCCTCCGTTTGAATAATAACTGGCTGAGCGGTCTCGACGTGTGGAATGTGTCTGGTGATATAAAAAAAGTCTCGTAACTTTATTTAAAAAAAAAATAACATACCATTCACCTTACGACTCTAGTCGTCTGCATGAGAGGTCCCTTCTTATTAGGCCTTGGTGTCACGGCTAGAATCCCGCTTAGTGCCACTCGCCTAAACGGTCCACCGTGCGCACCCTTGACATACGTTATCAACTGTCGAATATCGCAGTACAGCGCCGTGTTCTCCGAGGTTTTCAACTCCTTCTGGGCATCGACGAAACGCGTCACTAACGGTTTGAACACAGCGGTAATGACCTGACTTTCGGGGCCACCAGAAAGACCACCGCTAAAATTGGTCGCATAACCACCCTGACCGCCTGATGATGATATACCGCCAAGATCGGTGTTAAGATTTTTAAATCCGCTCGATCGTTTATGATCTATGTAGATTAATATACACATTGTGGGAGTGAAAAGAAATGGCATGCATGCTGCTACTTGTGAAAGCTGATATGTACACATTATGTACATATATAGAAAACATGAGCAATGAGATGAAAAATCTTATTGGTTCATGATCGAGCTGAGCCTACGTTAAGCAGAGCATGCGTATTAAAAAAGTCCAATTTCTACTTGTAGTTGAATATTTTTTAAGTGCGTCTCTAAATGGTTGTTATAGAAAAATCGAAAAGAAATATTTTTTTCAAAAGTGCATAACTCACTCAGTGGGGATAGAAGGGAACTAGGATCGACGCAGAACGCCACAAATGCATGGAAGAACTCAACCAATTCATGCAGTTGCGTCGTTTTGACCATCGACTGGAGATATGTCTTCGTCCGTGTTCCAGCTTGACGAAGCATCCGTGAGAGGATTTTCTGGCACTGGCTGCGCAGAAAATCGGCTGGCGGTCCTCGAATGCCTGTGGATGAGAGGAAAATTCATTATTTACTACCGCCACTAGTCGTATTCCAAATGCTCCGAAACCCAGTCAGGGAACAAACGGCTTTCGACGAGCGACGAGCTTTCTTAACAATTAACTACTCGAACAAACTGTAAGAAACTCGCGGGCCAGTACACAAAAGTATACTCAATTGAATGCAGCAATGCAACATGTCTCTATTTCTAAATGTTCTGCGCTGCGTCCAGAACTTCTGCACAAGTGAATTGTCCACCTCGGCTTTGCTGTTAGAGGTACAACCTCAAAAGTCATCTGATTTGCAATCAAACAAAGATCCGATCGCTGGGCCGGTAAGTCCTTTCCAAAACTAAGAACATTCTATGAAAATCTTAATAATTCCAGCCCTGGTCTGAACTCATCTGAAAACATCATTGAAAGTTTCGAGAGAAATATTCTTCGTCATACATTTCGCCTAGTTTTAGTTGACGGATTTTTTGGAGGAGAAGGTTCTGTACGAACTTTAGGAGTATACAGTGACTGGACTGACTAGAGATACTTCTTAATTAATGTACTGGCTCACTGTCTAAAAGATTTTAACATTCATCTTTATTTTACTGAAAGCCGCAATAGCTAAATTTATATTTGAAGATTTTTTTTATCACTAATATTCATTTAAGGTGGACCATACAAATTTTTACTGGTAATGCGCAATAGTTATCCACGCCTGAGTGCAACTGTAATTGCTATCTTATAGATCTGAAGATCACGATATAGGTTAGGTTAGGTTTACGGGTTGGTAGAGCAGGATAAACCCTACTATACCACACTTAGGTCCTTGTGGACCCATTGTGATGCTCTTTTTTAGGGGTTAGTTGGTGTTGTTGATGGTTCTCGTACCCGACGCCGTCCACCCATCCTAATGTCCTCAAAAACCTGTAAAGATCAGAGAGTGTAACATCAGAAAGTTCTAGTAAGTCATGAAAGTAATAGCTTCCAAGTGTTCTGTTCCTCAAGTGACAGAGGCTCGGGCAATGACAGAGGAAGTGTGGTGTGTCCTTATTAACCTCCGCAGCCTCTACATATATCGTCATATTTGAGATTAAGTTTCATCATATGACTTCTTAAGAAGTTATAACCCGTTAGAGCCCCTACCAGCTTAGACAGCGATGACCTGTCAAACTGTAGAAGTTTGATGGTTCGGCCTCTGTCATACACTGGCCATAGCTTCCGAGATACTTCGCATGTAGTAAGTGCTTTCCACCTGTTATTGATTTTCGCACGAATCTTGCTCTCCACTCGTTCTTTGAAGTTACAGAGTGGAGGCTTGATCAACTGTAGTGCTCTATCACGATCCATTTCAGACCCCTTTCTCGCCAGTTCGTCAGCTATCTCATTGCCGGCTTTGCCACTGTGTCCTGGGACCCAGCAGAGATTCGTGGAGTGGTGCGAGCAAAGAACCTTAAGCTCTTCGCGACAGCGTTGAACTAGCTTGGATTTTATTTCAATAGCTGAAATTGCTTTTATAGCCGCTTGGCTATCAATGAAAATGGTAATATCATTAGGTGGTATTGCCAACAACGACTCCATTCGGGCTGCTTCCTTGATTGCCAGAACCTCTGCTTGGAAGACACTACTGCTATCAGGAAGCCTGATGGTGCAGTGTATATTCAATTCCTGACAGAATATACCGGCACCGGTTCCACAGTCCATCTTTGATCCATATGAGTAGATGGATACCGATTTCCGCATCGTGGGTTCATCTGTGCTCCATTCATCTCTACTCGGAAAAGAGTAGGAGAATGGTCTATCAAAGTTCAGATGGGGAGACATGTAGTCAGAAATGACAACGTTCCCAACGTTTCTCTCTCGAATTTGTGGGCGGCTAAACTTGAATGCGTTCCAGGTATTAGTTCGGCTAATCCTTAAGGCATTTTTGGTAGCAGATTCCTCCATGTATAGGTCCAGAGGAGTCAGATTTAGAATTGCCTCCAAACCAGCTGTGATGGTGGTTCTCATTGCGCTGGTTGTTTCTATACATGCAAACTTTGTATCTTTGTCATTGCCTTGAGATTGGTCGCCTTGCCAACAGCATTAGCTGCTTTATTCACTCTTTCATTGACGTTTGGCTTCCAATTAAGTTTCCTATCCAGGATCATACCTAGGTATTTCGCCCTATCTGTCACCTTTAGAGGAATCCCCTCAAGAGTTGGTGGCACGAATTGTGGTATGATTCTTTTGTATGTAAAAAGGACAAGCTCGGCCGCATTGCTTTGTCCATTTCTTTTCGGCCGCATTGCTCTGTCCACGTACTGAGGTTTCTTAGTGAATTCCCTAACAGGTCACTTATGGTTTGTGAGAATTTTCCTTTTGCAAGCAAAACTACATCATCTGCGTATGCAGTTACCGTGAGCCCCATATTCTTGAATCTTATTAGTATCTCATTAATGACAAGTACCCAGAGTAAAGGGGAGATGACCCCTCCATGCGGAGTGCCTCATGCAGCAGTTACTTTTAGTTCAGTGTCACCTATTTTCGCGTTGATGTTCCTTTCACTAACTAGATTTATAGTCACATTAGTGAGAGATTGGTCAACATTTAAATTTTGTAGTGCTCCCTTTACTGCGCATGTTTTAACATTATTGAAGGCACCTTCAATATCCAAGAACGCCGCCAGTGTATATTCTTTATCTTTTTCTCTATATACAATACACGATATAAAAAATGTATTTCTATTCTTGTTGGCTATTGCGCCACATTAATAACAAATTCATGTAGGTGTCGACTTAAAATTTAGGGAAGCTCACAATTGCCAAATTTTTATGGAAAATATAGCCTGTGAACTTCTTAAATTTGGAGTCAAAACTAAAAAGGTACGGCCCATTGCGCGGTACTAGTAATCATTTTTAGTGTAGTCTACATTTTCGAATTCAAAATTGCGAAATTTCACATATAAAATGACCCATTGTGATCTGCAAAATATTTAGTCCAGATGCCCGTGTTTCTAAAACTTACCTCTAGACTAATTCTTACCATCATTGCATCCGTGTGGACAGCCGAGGTGGAGTAGGGCTCTTTTGATGATTCCCATTGAAATCTCGTGAGCATGTTCACCAAGTTTCATAACGCCAAGTTCCAACAGAACTTCACAGATATTCAGTCCCGCTTCCAACACCCGCAGCGAAACTATGTTAAAGTCTCGCTTGAAGACATTAAAAACAGCCAAAAGAACGATTTCATAGTCGATACCGCCATCTCGCGTAATGTAAAACGATGAGCCTGGTGCCTCTGATTCATCAACTCCAGTGTAATCAATATGCGAATCTGTATGCGATCGTAGCATATGGCCGCGAAAACCTGTAACACCGCTTAAACTTCCGCCATTACTGAGCGCATCAAGCTGAGAATCAATGGAGCCCTGCAAGAAACCCTTTACAAAAAACAACTTCTCATCAAATCTATGTTAGTTGTACTTTCAAATTTTTACCTGTCGCTTTAAGAAATCCGGTGATGGCGTTGGGGTGTGTTCGGTAACAGTTATTATTGGATTTCGTGTGAAGAACGTCGTTCTCGGGCCGGAGGATTGCGATGGTCGAATCGTTTTCGGTGGTTCCACATACCTGTAATATCTTAAGCGTTTTTCACGAGTATTGCGTTAAATGAATGAAATGATTGTGCTGATATCAGGAAGAAAACGGTACAAAACTACAGAAAACACACACAAATCGTAAATGGAAAATTATTTAAAATGCAAAAATTGGTTATTTGTTAAAAAATGTGGAAGCATTCAAAAAACCATCCAATACCAAGCATAGAAATTGGTTTTGAAAAGCAATATTGAATTTGTATAAAAGGGACGGCGATGAATTATTTTAAGGAGCCAAAAACTTACCCGCTATCTAGGAGACAGCTGGTTATGGAACAAATTAGAAAAAATAAATGTAAAGTGAAGTAGAAAATTGGAAAGAGAAAGTAATTGAGGTGTTGTTATGAAAGCAAGGAAAAAAATGGGAAAAGTTTAAACTGATTTTTAGAAATTAGAAAGACAGAGAAAGAAAGTGGCACCTAAAATATTGGTTGATCTATGTTGCGTATTGATATGACCTCAAGCACTGCCGAGTCGCATTAGGCGACCTAAACGTACGTGTAGGTCGGAAAACAATCCGAAATTGTTGAGATTCGTTAACTCTTCCGTGCATTAAAGAATTAAAAAAGGTTTTAGAAATCACCGCGGCATTTTGCTACACGGTCTCATTTCCAATTGAATGTTTTACGTACCATACAAATTCAATGCAAATTATCTAACTAGTGGACTGCAATGCAACAAATTGCGTTCGGCACACGATCAATTTAACGACTTTCGGGGAGTTATTTGTATTTAGAATTATGGTAGGAGAAAATTTGTCTTTATAATAAAGGACTATTCATATGCGATCGAATTGCGAAGTGCGAACCAGAGGCAAAACTAAGACTTCCAACTCATAATCCTCTTGCCACAATGGCCCCCTCAATTTTTTTTTCCAAACTCTTAATTTTGGATTCCTATCAGGGTTGTGAGAAGCTAGGCCTTGGGTCTCTACAGACCTGTTGCGCCAACTATATATATATATATCAGGGTGTTATGTCGTTTTCCATTGGAACAAGAAATCTTTTTTTTATCTACCTAAATCCCTTTTCATGTTTAATTTGGGAAAAAAATCTATATTTTTTTCGATTCGGATCACTTTTGATCTCGATATTTTTTCAGATTTACACATGCTGCCACAATACCAATATACTTTGCGCAGCTGTTTTACGTCATTTTAAGAAGTTTGCTTTCAAAAGAAATGCGCAAAGTTTCGTGAAAACCAACATAACGAAATAAAAGAATAGACATGGATATAATTTTGGAGGAATTATTATCTTCATCGTCTTCCTCGTCATCTGAGGAGTAGGAATCACCAAAAATACTCCATTTGTATCTACAATAGGGGAAACATTTTTTCAAGTCGATATCCATTTTTGTTATTTCTCCAAAAACGAATGCAATTTGAACAGCTGATATTGCTGTCAAATAAAGCACTAAAGCAGATCAATTTTCGTGAGATCTGAAAAGGATTTCTGGTGGTCCCAATGGAAAACTACAATAGAATCCGTATGACATGCAAAAACATACAAAAAATATAAAATAAATGCTGCCAATCACTGCCAACCTTGGGGGAAGGTGATAGAGTTCGGGAATACTACATTTTAACATACAGAATGCTATTGGTTAGTTATTATATTTTTTTAAAATGCGAATAATACAATTTGTTTGGTTAGTAAAACTATCTGAATGAGATTGTTTATATTCTAGAAACATATAAGGAAACACATGGTTGCGTATTTTCCGCTTTTGAAAATCATTAACTTCGATTTCATGAGTAAATTTTTATTAAATAACTGAAGCGGTTGTGGCATATGCAAGGTGCGAGTCTGTTGCTCAACTGGAATTTTTGAAGTTAGGTGACATTTATCAATACGAGTTTCTATGTAACAATATTAACGCACTTAGCATTTGTCACCCTATGCTAATATAGCTTGTAGGCAAGTAACGGAAAATCGTCCGAAGTTGGGGGTCTCAGTATTGTCTCTGGTGCGAACAAGCGAATAATTGTAGTTTTTTGAAATTTAAATCATATTAGAACTTTGTTCAGTACCAGATACCCGTTGTTCGGCTTAATTTTGAGAGGTTAAGTTCAGACAAATTTTTCATTCATTAGTTTGTTGATCGAGACTGTATTTTGTGGATTGTAAATAAAGTTTACATAAAGTTTAAGTTTAAGTTTTAATTTATTGTACATAGATGTCGTTACTGAAATCAATAAAGACTCGGATTTTTTTTTTTAGATTAGTGATTTTATATTAGGTTCGTTCGTGCACTTTCAGCATAGAAAAATGAAAAATGTCAAATCTCGAAAATTGAGAGAAAGCTCGCAATTTCAAGAGAAGTACCTGACCGGTTTTCTTACAAAAAGTATAAGAAATGTCTTTTCCTCCGACATCGTTGAAGACGAAAATAAATAGAGTTTTAACTGTCAAACTTTTTAGCTGTCACTTATTTGTCGAAATTCGGCGAGTAAAAAATTACGAGCAAATGAAAAGAGGGGAAATGGATTTCTCTCTCATTTTTTTTCGATTTTCTCAGTACGTGGTCGCATTCGAACAAATTTTTAATTTTACTTTTGCAAAAAAGTACCCGAACGAACCTATTGTATAAATATGACGCTTTTCTAGTAGAACAAAAAGCAATTTTCATAAATGCAGTCAAATTTATTTGTTCGCAATTCAATTGACTAAATATACACGATTTTATATTATTTCGCACGATTCCACTTTAAACGGCTACGAAAAAGAAGAAACGCAAATACGTAAACAAAGGAACACGCGATTACCACTAATTCATACGAAAATATTTCAAAATGAGCGACACCAGTGAGCTGACATATAAAATAGTAAACTTAGAGTGACAGTGAATCAGAATGAGCTCGCTAATTGCAATATAATGAAAACTAAATGTTGCTCCACGTTGAACCCTTTTTGGGCAATGCGTATGGATTACGCGAGTAATCTTAACGTGATGCGTTAACAAATCCACACAATTTAAATAATATTGAAATAGGTAGGGAGATTGATATCTCATACATAAGAATAGGATGTTTAACTTCCCGGGAATACTGCTCTTGTTTAGACTATCGAAATCAAGGCGCGATGCCAATAAGTACGTACGGGTAGATTTTTCCATATAAAATTACCCATTGTGATCTTAATACAAAATATTTAGTGTGAAGGTTGAAAATTATTATTGGTAAGGCCGGAGGAAAAAAATGCTCTCTCGAAAATGACTGGCTGAATGAGTCATAGAGAAGTCTAACGTAAGCCTCTCAGATGAATGATGAGATCACTAGATTGAATCGTCAGTTGTCAAAATGACACCCCATATGAGCTGATCCTACATATAGATACTTGGAGCTGAGAGTGTGCAAAGCAGACATTTCAGTGATTGCTACAGAAAAAAGGGTCTGCTTGGGTGGTGACGATCTGAGGCAAGCCTTGAGTTTTCGATACGTGAGTAAATGGATTGAGGCTAAAGTCGCTATCATTAGACTGATGATTCCCCATAGAGGGGAAAGATCACTGTTCCTATTAGATTTGCAATAAATATTATGAGCTTTGTGGTAGGCGCAACAAATAGGCAAGGCGCCGTACTGATAACAAATTTTAGTCTCGACTTTAAACTTACGGAAGCTCAAAATTGCGAAATTTGTATGGAATATATAGCCACTGTGAACTACTAAAATTTTGATTCGAAACTAAAAATGTTTATTGGTAAGACCAAAGGAATAGGTACATATTTGGTAGTATAAAATCAAGTAGCATAGTGCATAGCCTACATAAAAGCAAAACTCGATACAAATTTAGGGTAATCGACTTTAGGTTAGGTTAGGTTTGTGGGCTGGCGAGGAAAAATGTCCGCGCCACACTCAGGTCAAAATTGACCCATTGTGATACCCGTAGGGGCTAATCGACTTACCCGTGTTAGGCTAATCGACTTTGCTGCGGGGCATACAGTTGCCAGGGTACGGTTTCTTTTACATCAGTATGTCATGGTGCTACTGACAAATGGTTGAGATTTTTTCTGCTGGCCAAAAAATTATACGGAGTTGGTAAGTAAAAGTCGCAGCTATGCTCGCCATAAAACGCAATGGCATTCTCGAAGCATGTACGAATTTTCCCCATAGAAAGTTCCAGGCGCTGGAAGGTATTTTGAATATTCACTCCTAAGAATTGCATTTTAAAAACAACTCAGCTTATTCCTCCAAATGTTTAGCGCATATATTCAATAAGGACTTCTTCCTGAGCCCTGGACGCGCCAGAAACTTGTCCCGTGTTGATAAAAGTAAAGGGAAATCCAAAGGAACACTTTTCTCATCATCCGTTGTCTTGCTTTAGAAACGATTGCTAAAATCTTTGAACGTTTTATGCACAACTGGGTCCAGCAAGCTATCGAAACGGAAGGTGTGATTACGGTTTACAAGATTGGATGTAATTACATCTAATTCGGCTAATAGGGAAATTACCATGTGGTTGGTATACGTCGTGCTATAATAATCGTATTTTTTATGAGTCTGAGGATGGCAATACGAAGTGGCAAAGCTACCATATTTAGTCCTTGGACCCTTGCTATGTATTTTACGTAGATGGGTAGGGAACTTTACTTTTACTATGTCAGCCACATATGCGAACTGTCAACTTCGTACTCAGTCACGAATTTCTTGACTGCGATTCGTCGGCTATCCCTCAATACGTCAACTGAAACATATGTTCGTCTGATCGATCTAAACCAATCAAAACTGATAAACATCAAATCAACCAGCTGTCAGATATACTAAACTATATAATTGAACGTCCCAGTTACATAACGAAGGTTTTTCCTTTATTGTTGTATTTAGTAAGATTGGAGAAGACTGTCAAAATGGCAGTGGTGGGGATGCATTTTCTCACAGAGAGAGAGACACTTACAAAGAAGTTAGGAAACGCTTTTGCAGTAAAATAGAGGACCTTCTCTTTTACAAATTTTTCGAGTTAAGGAATGGCATTGAATAACAATTCATAAGTAAAGGGTTTTTCAACAGGGACGCTACAAAAGTAGAGCGACAGGGACAGCAAACGACACCGAATTTCTTGCCGCTCTTTTGACATTTCTCTTTCCATCTTTTATGATGGAAATGTATACGAGCCAACAACGAGTCGAAATTATTAAAATTAAATACCGAAATTCGGAGTCAGTGGCCTCAACGCTACATCCAATTTATGGTCGTCATAGTCGTCCTAGCAGATCAACAATTGAGCGTCTAGTGGAAAAATTTGAATCCACAGGCACAGGACTTCTGCAAGCGTGCCCGTGGTGGCCATGCAAAAGAAATCGAGTTACGTACATAATGGCATCGAACGTACTTTCACAGGAGTAAAGAATTGATATCCAATTGTTTTATTTAAAAAAAACTTTTGTAGCGCTCTTATTGAAAAACCCTTTATTAGTGAAAAATTGTTAGATTTAAAAACAAATCTATGACCATCATTCTCAGCACTCAACAAGCTGTTACTGACTAAGACCATTGACGCTTTTCAAAAAAATATTGGAAAGAAGAAGACTAATAACAGTTTGAAACTGAAGGTGGTTAGCTAAAGACCGCACTGCCTGCAGAAGCGTATTGGTTAAGTGCAAGGCTCCACGTAAAGTAAGTAGTAATTTAATACGCCTATAGTCAAGTGCACTTGAAGAAAAAACTTTTTGAAATTCCTCGGCATAATCACGTCGATCTTCCATGTCGCAAATTTTTCAGACATCTGTACAGAAAGAAAAATTAACACTTTCCGACAGAGAATTTTATTTAAAAAAATTGGGGCAGTACAGGCAACGGGTATGTAAGCTGACGGTATATACAATTGGCTCCATTCTGAGTGAGCCACTGTGACACAGACTGAAGTCTGCGTGAGTGATGCTTATGACCCCCTAATAACCCAGCCGAAAACCGGGTTTTCGCGAAAACACTCGAAAACTTTATCGGAAACAGTGGTTTTCCCATACATATTTCAGTTTGCAAAACGAGTCGCTTTCCACGAAAAAACACACCTTTTGCAATATTCAGCAAATTCAGCAGAATAGCTGACCGAACAAATATAACAACTCACAACTTAAAATCATTTTCCACAATCAATTGATTGGCCAATATTATTTCTAAATGCACTTCATTCATTTTATTTGTTAATTAATGCGATCGAAATTTGTAACCAAAAAAGTTTTCACCGAAGATTTACGACGCTCACAGCTGATTGAAACGTCAAACGAATACTAGTTGGTGTTCGGTTTGAATGGATCGAAAAGTTTTCGACAAAAACACGGTTTTCGGCTCGGTGTGAATAGGCTATAAGGCTACTAAGCAATATGTTTTTAGTTATGACCTTATGACCCATAAGTCCCTTATGTTTGGTATCATCGAAGAGTGTTACGTATTTATGGAACACACCCCATTGCGATGTGAATAATAGGTTTGTTTGACGTGCCTAGCACTAGTGCCCACTAGTGCGCACTGAGAAGTGTCAGCTGATTTCCACGCCTGTTAAAAACCCTGCAAAACCCTGAAAACTCGGATACTATATCGAACGCAAAACATGTTGCCCTGAAGTCTGCCAGTTTTTGAAATTGAAAAATATTTATATTTTGGTGAACGAAGTGTTTTCTTCACTCTATTTTTTTGTTTATTGTTAAAAATTAATGAACTCAATTCTTTTGAATACCAAATTTATTTGTATTTACCTTTATGACGATAAACAAGTGAATGACAGCAAGCGAAATGACAGCGTAACTCAGCACTGAGTTCTTGCCCCAACAAATTACCTGGGGTCATTTCAGGGCACAACTATGGCGCCCTAGAGGTCATGTCATGTCAAATACAGGTTTTCAGTACCAGGGCGAGTTCAGTGCTCTACGTCAAACAAACCTAAAAAAGGCGACAGTGGCACAGGCAGCCATACAGATAGATGCAAGGGTAGACCTAGACATACATCCTTCATGGACCTGAGAGATGCCAACTGTTTCCAAAGATGTTTCCCATTGGCATTGAGTGGGAGCTCGTGTGTTGGAATGACAGCTCACGGTAAAAAGGAATGAGTTAGATATGCGATGATAAGGTCAGTCTTTGCAGCAATGACTCGGAATGAATGCAAACTACTTATAAAATTATTCTTCAGTTTGATGATAAAACTAATACAACCATATCGTAAGAAAAACTTGAAAAAAACTGTCTAATTAGAATTAAAGTAACGAGAAAAAGAGTCGTACACAAACAGTTAAACTATGTATACTTGTGTGAGTAGGAATACCCGACATTAGATCATACTCATTCAAAATGAAGAACATTATCTAAGGGACTTAATCCACAAAAGTACCGCACAAGAACATTAGGTGCTATTCCAAAAAATGACGTTGCTTTTCAGATGTCTGTAATCGATGACACTTTTCCAATGAGCTGGCGAATCGACTTACCTGAGACTGGGCATGCTCTTGCCTTTTATCAAATTGCTGCTGGGCTCACGAGTTATCATAGATGCCGAACGGGACAGTTTCTTCTCGCCCGTATCCAGGCTTCGATGGTAGTCCTAAAAAAATACAAAATATACCCCACATTTAGCTATGCTCGGAAACACTGTTTCAACATCTATGTAAAGTGGAAAATGGTTTTCAATTTGACAAATGATAGTGCGGCCAATTGCATGATATGCGAGTTTTGTTTGTATTCGTGTTCGAAGGATAATTGTTGAAGTTCGCCAAATACAACTCAAAGATCTTACTACATGCTGCAGTGGCCTCTTGCCATTTGAACTAGTTTCTAGGCCTACTTTTTCCAAATTCTTCTCGGACTTGGAGAACATTTTCGTTTCGACGAATGCTCTCAGATCGGCCATTTTGACGCGTTTCTTCTTTTCGCTTCCGCGGCGCTCTGCAGTTGGACTCGAGTCATCTGGAATCGGATGATAAAACAATAATGCGATCTTACTGAGGAAGATTATATGACTAACCGTTTGTCAGGGCAGCTATTGCTGGCTCAGGGATTTCAATGTAGTCCTTTGCCACGGAACTACCACTTGGACTGTCTCGGCTTGGTCCCTGGTACAGTGAAATTTCTATCTGAGGAATTGGCAACGAGTTTGAGCGTTTTCTCGGCTGATGCGTGGGAATGGCAGCTTCTTCTCCGATTTCAGTAAGCCTGAGAAGAATTACAAAAATAAAAGGCTGTCGAGTGCTTGAATTTGCAACTTACCTGTTGTAGAGATACTGCAAGCTCCAGTAAACGCCCTCCTCTTGCCAATACGATATGAAGAGGCATCGCAAGACTGCCACATCTAGGAAGGTGGCTGCCGACACATCAACCTTCATCTGTTCGGCGAATTTTTCTTCTGACTCTGATTCCTTTTCCGTGGACGTACTCGTCTTGGGATCTTTCTGCGAAGCTCCATGGATTAGCTCGTGTTGCTCAAAGTCAAACCGCGTAGGTTGTTTGTCCTTGGAGTTTATGGACTGACGACTGCCTCGGCGTGACTGTGACTGTTGAAGTAGGCTTGCGTCGGCCTGGGGGAGTTGGAAAATGCACTTTAGAGTTAGAGAAACAATTTATTTTGTTCATACTGTATAGAATGAAGCATCGGTTAGGTATGGGCCCGACGGAAGGCTTAGGATAACAACTCTTTCTTCTTCCACGCTGGAAGCCTCCTCGGGTATGGTCTCGGGAAAAGCGAAATCCTTCGGTGATGACACCCAAGAGCCCTATAAGTAGAAAAAGTGTGACAAAAGCTGTTGGACTGTATGAAAAGCTGTTCGGAACTTACGTCTTCTTCGTGCTTTGAGATGTCCGAATATGATAAGCTCTTCGGCGAGTCTCCTTTGGGTGACAAAATGGTTTCCCCAGTTGTCGATGCTTTTCCTGCAAACGAAATCGGATTAATAATCTGATGAACTCACAAAGCCGATGGCGTCTCAAACATTGTATTTTAGAAGCTGCAATACAAATTCATCAGGAGGTAGGAGTCATAGTCTTACGAACTAAATGAGAACAACCATGTTCGACCAAAATGCCTCCTCCAATCAATGCAGAAAATCTTGAGTGCACTATCAGAAACATCACCCGAAAAGTTGCAGCTGACACTGCACCCTCAGCGAAACAAGAACAGCTTTGGCTGTCTTTCAAACAATGGAATGATATGTACACAGTTGTTAAAAATTGTATTCTATTACAAATTTATTCGCTCAAACAAGGAAAAAGGAAAAAGTATTCATATGAAGCTTCCTACTGTCAAACAATGGCATAAAATCTTTAAAGTCGTTAAAAATTGTATTTTATTCGAAATTTAATTGCTCAAACAACGAACAATTACAACGCATTCAGAAAAAGTCTACTGTCAAACAACAGAACCTGATCTAATACATTTTGGAATAGAGACAATTTCGAGACAGTTTGTTGTGTCTGTTGCTGTAAGCTACAGATAGTCTACAGTTACATATGTCACGTATCGTGTCATTCTGTGACATGCTTATGTCACTATGAAGTAACAAATTATCATAAAGTTGCATGATGTGTGATCGCATGTTATATATTGAATGAATTAGGTACTTTTTTGGGTATTTGACGGATTGACAACTTGTCACTGTTCGACTTTCTACAATTGACATGATTTTTCCCTCTTGTTATTGTTGTTTTCGCAAATTATTATTTTTGAGAAAACATTCTTTGATCATTTGATAGAATTTCGACAAAATCCACTCCCCATAAGTGAATCCAATCTACGCCACTGCCGCAACAACACAAAAAGTTGAAGGGGAAGAGTGATAGATGGCGGGATAGGATGATGGGAACTTTAAAAACCAACTGACACAACTCGCAAGCCGACATGGCGATTTGCATTTCGTTTGCGGGCGTGTTCTTCTGAGAGTGCCATGTGGTTATGGATCACATTAAAAAATCTAGTTAACTTAAGTCGACTAGATTGGTCTGGACTAGATGTAACCTGTACGCGAAAACTAGATTGATCGGTAACGTCACTTTTCCTACGTCAGCCTCCGGCAACTTAGTACTCAGCGTCACGATTTTCTTGAATAAATTCATCGGCTTCCCCTCCACAAAAAGTCAATGGAAACTGACCCTCTGAGAAGCAATCAAAAAAGAGTTGCAACATGTCGGACAGCTGTCAGACTTACAGAACTAGATACTTGAATATTTGCATCGCATGGAATATTTGACGTCTAGGCGACGTCAGATTGACAGAAACATGTTTGAATCAGGAAGTTACCAACGACGTGTGCTTAAGTAAAAAACGGAGCACATCTTTGAAAATCACAGCTTAAACAAGGTTTAAAATAAAATTCGGCTAAAAATTCTTACTCGTGACGAACACATCTGGAGAGCCATTGGGAGATGGCGGACTGAGTAAATTTCTGGCCTTCGGTTTGACAGGCGCTGTGAAACAGGCAGCTCCCGGCGCCCGATTATCCCACATGCCCTGCCACAGTCCGATACCGTTTTCCAATCGAAAGTTCTGAAAGTCCGACTCCTTTAGGTGGTGAATAATTGGAGCGAACAGATACACGAAGAGCTGCAATTAAATTTGAAGATTCACACTTCATATTCCAATAATACAAATTTCCATTCCTACCGTAATAGTTGGCACCGAGAACAAATAGTTTTCTGTTTTTTGTTTCTCCTTATTTAGAATAGGATCCTGATCCTCTTCTTCGTCGGCACACTCCTCTGAGGCGTACAAAAGGATCCATTGCATTGTATAAAGTAGTTTTGTTTCAACCGCTCCGATTGCCTGCATGTCCTTTACTCTGGAAAAGATTTGAATAAATTAATTAATTAATATTCTATGCTTGAATACCTGTTGTGGAGTAATGCCGCAACACAGTGCATGACATGAGGCAATGCGGCCTGTAGTAGTCTCCATCTGGGAATGGCAGCTAGTGCTTTGGTCAGGGGTGGTGACAGACCAAATTGAATATTTTGCACAACAACTTTTTCGAATGACTAAGGGAAGTTCAAAGGATAATACAATCAATTAGGAGACGAACTAGCAAAGCGATGTCTACCTTGCATGCTTCCTTCAACTCCTGGTGGCAGCGATTTATTTGTTTTGAAGAAAATTTATATTATGTATGTAATTCTTAAATCAGACAGTTCTTAAATATGTTAGGTACAAATTGTGTTATACAACAAGTGTGTTTTGAAGTTCTTAGTAAAAACAAGTAACACATACATTCAAGACGGAGAGAATTGTTTGGCAATGCTGGACAGTTGTTAACATTTTTTAAATATTTTAGAATTTGTTTTATGGTGTTGCATGCAGTTATCCCTGTGATAAGAGGTTTTCTTTGGAATAAATTGACGAAAGTATTTACAAATCAGAAACGCGTATGCAGAGGAGTGAACTGCAACCGCGTTTTCTCGTAGAATACTTTTGAGTCTAACCTAATCGCA
The DNA here is from genome assembly GCA_963082955.1 of Cheilosia grossa. Classification (NCBI taxonomy): domain Eukaryota; kingdom Metazoa; phylum Arthropoda; class Insecta; order Diptera; family Syrphidae; genus Cheilosia; species Cheilosia grossa. The sequence goes on from OY720144.1 coordinate 60,175,367, forward strand.
GGTGGCCGAATCCAGGGATTAAACTGTAGCGTTAATATAGGTGATCGCAATTGGAGTGGTTCTCTGGGCTCCACGAATGCAGACGCATGCAGTTCTTAAGGGATGGGTAATGGTAGTGCATGGTCGTTTCAATCACAGTCGACGCGACGACCACACCGCATACTTAGGTATTGGACTAATCACGGATACGTAGAGCCAGTATGCCCTTCAAGACTGATGTCCCCGTTCGGATTCAAGAGTTTTTTGTTTTTTGCAAAAACATCTTTTGTGGCTTGCTTGCTTACTTATTTGCTCCCCCAGGATGTTGCGTTTCGAGCTCAGTTTGCTTTCGACTTAATCGTATTAGTGAGCACCAATAGCGTGGCATTTAGTTTCAGAGGAACAGAGTTGTGAATTTGATACTAGGACGTAGTTTTCTGAGGATTGACTTTATTTTAAGTTCTAAGAGAGCGAACATTACGAAAAAAGATTTCTATGCCTATTGAGGTGCCTGCCTCAAATAGTTAGGCATCTAAGGATAGCTCGCAAAACAAATAGCACAGAACATTGTGCGGTCTGCCAACCAACAAAACAAATGCAGAGATAGACTATTGGGAGCTCCAAATAAGGCAAATAAGGAACTGAAACTTTATTCAGGGCTTGCAACTTCGTTTTAGTTGCTAGTTTTTTGTGCGAGGTATCATAGGTTCTATCACTCTATCACCGGTAAAACACAAAAAACGTCTTGAGTTATTTTCCATTGCGCCGCAGAAAGCTTCGCAATTCAGCCTTTCGGATTTGGCAAATAAAGGGTGGTTAAATTTTAAGGGCCGATGTTGAATGTGAACCACACCTAAACTTCAAGTTTTTTTCTGCATTTAATTTGACATTTCTCAATTTCAGACTAACTCAATTTGAACCATGGAAAGATACACAATCGAGCAACGCGTTAAAGTTATTCAGGCTCATTATGAAATTGAGCGTTCAAATCAAAATGCATATCGTGCAATTTTCGAAGAAAATCATCTTCAGAGATGAGGCACATTCTCATCTGAGTGGATTCGTCAATAAGCAGAATTGCCGCATTTGGGCGAATGATAATCCAAGAGTGATTGTCTCGAAAACCAATGCACCCACAAAGACTGACTGTTTGGTGCGGTTTATGGGCTGGCGGCATCATCGGGCCGTATTTTTTCCAAAATGAGGCCGGTCAGGCAGTTACTGTGAATGGTGTTGGCTATCGTGAGATGATAACGAACTTTTTATGGCCCGAATCAGAAGATATGGATGTGGACGATATGTGGTTTCAACAGGACGGTGCCACTTGCCACACAGCTAACGAAACGATGGCTCTTTGCGGGAGAAATTCAATGGCCGTGTTATCTCACGTCGTTGCGCTGTTAATTGGCCGCCACGATCATGCTATTCGACACCGTTGGACTTCTTTCTTTGGGGTTATTTGAAAGAAAAGATGTACGTCGATAAGCCAGCAACAATTCAAGAGCTAAAGGATGATTTAGCGTCATCGAAAATTTGGACCATCCGATGGAGGTGTGCGGCCATTTGGCCGATATTTTGTTCCATACATAATTGAACCATACCAATATTATCATAATGGAAAGCAATGACAGTAATTTCCTAAATAATTTGTGTTTTATTCAAAATCAACATCGGCCCTTAAAACTTAACCACCCTTTACATAATTGCGGGTCCCTTCCGTTCGCCCCATGAGCTAACATTTGGACAAATTAAAGGTAAAGCAGTGTGACCAATTCAATAATTGAAAACATGCTCAGCTCAGCAATATAGAATTTTTTTTTGTATAAAAAAAAAATAATACAGTAAGCGCTTACAACTCCCTAAGCAGAACTTGCGAAAATTGCCTGTTATTTCGAGCTAAAACGTATAAAAACGCACATTGTTGTTTGATGAACCTGCTGCCATATTGAATGAATACCTTAAAAGTGAATTTTATCTAACACTACCTATTCTTTCATTTTATGTGCGGTTGAATCTGAACTTTTTACCTACCTGTCAATTGACTCACCAAACTTTTGATGAAGTTTCTGGGACCCAGTCGTGCACTTTATTTTGTTAGTTTGTGTGCTTTTTATATGTAATAGTTATAATTATTAATGAATATTTTGTGGGGAATATTCGGAGATTTTTCTAGCAACGGCATGACACTAAGGGTACCTATTTTTGATAATCATCGTGGGCATGAGGTCAGTCCGAAGAGTCTCAAATCACTGATATGAACAGTATACACGTTCTCATCAAAAATGACAGAAAAAGAGAAAATCACCAAAATATCGAGTAACAAGCAATGCCTCTTTTGACAGCTCAGAGTGTTTCAACCGACAAGTACCTCATAAATATGTTTAATGCACAAAGTTGAAAAGAAATAAATTCAAGATCCATCTTAAAAGATGGTGATCGAAATTGTTTTTTTTAAAGGCACACCTGGGGCCCAACTCTCTATTTCGTTCCGAAAGTCAGTCCTATTCGAAATTGCTTTTAAGTACCAACTCTGTAATACTTTCGAAATTCTAAATCGAAGTAGTAGTACATTTCATTCAGCTTTCGAAATAGAGAGTACAAAACGTTCATATTCGAAAAGTGTTACTTTTGAAATGAGATACAGAGTAGGGCCCCTGAAATAAATCTGTTGTTTATTTCTGACACAAGTAGAAGCCAAATATATGTAAGTGGCTCAAGTAGCTCTAAGTTTACACACGTACTTCGGATTCGGAGTATATTTTCCGCTCTCTGAGAGAGCTTCGCTCAATTTGAATTTGCAAGATTTTTATTGTTTGGTTCGGAAAAACACGCAAAACACCTATTCTGATATCTGATGCCAATAAATAAAAAAAGGATAAATAACAAATACATTAGACTTACGTTACTAACTTCACAAGCATAGCCAAATAATTTTCTCGTCTTTTATGATATAATAAAATTTCACACTGGTAAATCTTATTTGAAACATTTATTATTTTTTTTTTTTGTTAACTTACGTGATGGCCGGGTGCATGTTGACAAAACTACATCAATTTCATACGAAAACACAGTTATTTTTTATTTATTTTTTTTTGTAAATTTGCGAAGACGTATGCGTTTTTATACAGGTGTGTAAGCAAAAGACAAATGCAAACATTTTGACATTTAAAAATAATACGTAAGTACAATTAGTCTACAATTTATGTAGTGTGGTGAATTTGCTTGAGTAAAATAAAAGATTTGTTTGGCAATGAGAATCATTTCGATTTGAACAATTATTTGTAAATTGATTAGTTTTTGCTGAAGACAAATTCACCACACATGAATAATTCAAAATGCTATACTCTGCAGAATTTAACTCAAATCTCGGTGAATAAATTTGTCTGAATACAGAGTATACCACTGTGCAAACGGTTAATATGTTGTTGTGGTAAAGAAAAGTGGTTGTGAAGAATAGAGTAGAACAAAAAAAAAAACAGCAAATTTGATTCCACTTTATTTTTTTTAAATTATTTTGAGGTACATCAAGGCATCGGCAAGGCTCGTCAGAGCTTGCTCTGCCACATAGAATAATTAAAGCCTTATTTACAGCTTTCGAAAAATGTATTTTTTTTTTTAAAGTTTACAAAAATTCTATAAGCTTCTGTTTTTGAACAGTTTTAGAGTAAGTACTCAGCAGTGACCATTCCACACATCGATTTTCGATATAAAAATACTGGACTTGCTTCAATCTGCAGTTATTTTGGCAATTTGGAGAACAAAACTTACCATGCAACTAGCCTCGTGGAGCTTTCCTAGTTTTGGTCGTATGAATGGCGCTATTTGGCGCCATAGAAATGTTTGCACCGACACCGGCAGACCCAAGTCCTGGAGACCATCGTCTTGATCGATGTCGTATAGCTCGGGATTGTTGGCCGTAACCATGTTGGCTGATAATAATTGTAGGTTTCCTTGAGCAACCGTTTACATATCTTGCTGGAAATTAGATGAATGGCGTCGTATCAGTTTGACGTATGAGATTGATTTAATTTTTTAATCGTATGCTATTGAAGCTACATTTGTTTTATTAAAGACCATTGCTGGGTGAAACTGTTCAAAGTAAGAACTTCGAGGGAGATACAAATAATGCGACGCACTAATAACAAATTTTAGTCTCGATTTTAAATTTACGGAAGTTCACTATGTTGTTGTGGTAACTTTGTATGGAAAATATATATACAATGTGAATTCCTAAAATTTTAAGACGAAACTAAATATGGTTATTGGTAATGTCTTTGATGAAAGAAATTAATCGAAGCAACTAAATGAGGGCGTCGTTTGACGGAGGCAGTGACCAGTTGTCCATTGGGACAAAAAATCAATCTTTTTTTGATCTAAATCACTTTTCATGTTCCACTGGGGAGAAAATCGATCTTTTTTTTTTGATTCGGATCACTTTTTGCAGATCCCGATTTTTTTCAGATTTACACAATTGCCGCAATACCAAAATTGTTTGCACAGCTGTTTTACTTCATTTTATGAAGTTTGCTTCAAAATGAGCAGAGTTTTGTTAAACCCAAAATAACGAAATGCATAAATAGCTTCCTCGTCATCTGAAGACAACGAATCACCAAAAATACACCATTTGTATCTACAACAGGGGAAACATTTTTCAAGTGTATAGGTTGAAGGTTTCGGCAATATCATTACTACCCGTAGCTACAATAAGAAAAAATTGTTGCCTTTTCTCTGGCTATCAAAATACTACCGTCGTCAGCTAATCAATGTCTCGACGGTAGATTGCATAGACACAGATTCCAGCATTTTGAAATAAGATCACATCTCAAGGAACAAATAACAGTTGCGAGAGCTTTCATAAGGGTCCTATTTCACCATTATTCGTCGATATTCATTGGATTTCAGTCACGATGACTTGACAGCTTTTCAAGGCAGCGGGAGATGACTTGGTAGAGAGCATACACCAACTCGTCTCCAAGATTTGGTCGGAGGAAAGTATGCCTGATGAATGGAACCTCAGCATCGTTTGCCCGATCCACAAGAAAGGAGACCCTCTAAACGCCGCCAACTATAGAGGTATCAGTCTTCTTAACATCTCACACAAGATTCTGTCTGCCATACTGTGTGAACGCCTGAAACCTTTTGTCAACGATCTGGTTGGTCCCTACCAGTACGGTTTTAGGCCCGGTAAGTCCACAACCGACCAAATATTCACACTACGGCAGATCCTGGGGAAAACCCAAGAAGCCCAGATCGATACTCACCATCTTTTCATCGATTTTAAGGCCGCATACGACAGCATTTATAGAGACGAGCTATATAGAGCCATGTCTAGTTTTGACATCCCTGCCAAACTTGTCCGATTGTGCAGAATGACGATGGAGAACGCTCGTTGCTCCATAAAGGTCGGAAGCGACCTCACCGAGACCTTTGATGTCAAAAAAGGATTTAGACCAGGTGACGCGCTGTCATGTGACTTTTTCAACATCATTCTTGAGAAGATTGCGCGAAACTCGAAAGCCAACACCAGAGGCACAATTTCTCAGAAGTCTGTGCAACTACTTGCATACGCTGACGACATCGACATCATTGGCAGAACGTCACGATAGACAGCTATAATTTTGAGGTAGTTAGGGACTTTGTCTACTTCGGCTCCAATATAAATTCTGACAACGACATCACATCAGAAATCAAACGAAGAGTTACACTTGCCAACCGCTATTTCTTTGGCCTAAGAAGGCAATTGAGAAGTAAGGCCTTGTCAAGAACCACTAAGGAGACTCTATATAAGACCCTCATCATCCCAGTCTACTCTATGGCGCAGAAGCATGGACGTTATCGAAGGCGGATGGAGATCTCCTTGGTCGTTTTGAACGCAAAATTCTTCGAGTTATTTTCGGTCCCGTTTGCGTTGACGGGCTTTGGAGGAGGAGATTTAACAGCGAACTCTACGAGCTGTACAGCGACATCGACCTGGCCAGAAAAGGGCACATTAGTCGACTTAGATGGCTAGGACATGTAGAGCGAAAGGACACCAACGCTCCGGCCCGAAGAGCCTTCGACTCCAACCAGGAGTCGCCTTAGGTGGCGCGCGCAAGTGGAAGGGGACCTCAACCAACTTGGAGTGCGCAACTGGAGGCAGTTAGCCAAAGATCGCGCTAACTGAAGAGGCGTATTGGTTTTGGCCCAGGTCCACCCCGGACTGTAGCGCCACCTAAGTAAATAAGTAAGTAAGACTTGACAGCGGACTTGCTAGAAGTCTCGGACTTCAACGCGCGCTCTTGGTGAGTCTCCACAAATCGCGATCGTTATAAGCCACTTTGGACAAAAACTCGGTTTGATGAGAAGTGACAAAAAGCTGATGCAACAAGAAAATAAATAGCCTACAAAGAATGGCCAGAGCGACTCATGTCACTTAGGAACTACTATGGATTAGGGCTGGCAGAAAGCGGATAAAGAAAGGTGACAGAGCAGGCAGTACCGACTTTATCGTGGTCAGGGCCCCTATTCTCACGAGGGCAACGAATGGCCAATATATTCACTCACACTATCATTTTTTTCAATGTAAATGAGGCATTACTGGCGATTTTATGGCAATGACATTACGCCGAGTTAAGCAAAAAATGTGAACTTTTTCTAGAGGTAGGGAAAAATGTAGTTCCGCATTTCGCCACCTCTTAAATTTTATGTCGGGCTGTACAGAGAATTGCCGTCAGCCACCACACATAGCCACCATCTCAGTTTTTTTTTTATTTTTCTGAACATTTTTTTATCTACCTATTTATAAATACCCCAAAAGTACCTCAAGAGAAAATTAAACCCATTACCAGAGTCGAAATTTTAAAATTATTTTTAAACTTCCAAATCCCGATTTCTTTAGAAACGTTTCCTTTTACTCTAAATATTCTAGCACCAGTATTTGAAGATCAAAAATAAATAAAAATATAAAATTATGGGTAAGTTTAAACTTATTTTAAGGTTGAAACTGAATTTTATAAACATCTTTTCTCTGCTTCCATATAATAAAAATAAAAATGGAGCAAACCGTTGGGTGTCTGGTCCGACCTAACCTAACAAAATTGTTAAGTCTACTGAAAAATATATTTGCGCACCTGAACCTCCTGACAGAAATAATTTAAGCCTCTGAACCGCCTGACAAAATTTAGATTTTGAATAGCATTATGTAGTTGATTCGTATTTTTGTTGTAACAGTATTTATTTAAATAATTTTAATCTTCAACTTAAGCTCAATTAATATTAGTTATTATTTATGCTAAGATAATTTGTATTCTATTTATTATAGTGACTAGATGGGCAGTCTTTGCGTTGCTTCCATTGTTGTAAGTTTGTTGGCTATTCTATACATGTATATACTAGCTGACCCGGCGAACTTCGTTCCACCCAAATTCGTTAATGTAATGCAAATAATAGCTCCGAGCATGCACAATGCAAATGCTACTCGTTCAATTTAAATTCTCTATTCAAAAGTGATATTAAATACGGCCCTTATAAACAGAAGAAAAAAAAAACAAATTCAAGCCCGCTCTTGCTAGTGATCCCTAAATCCCACCAAGCATTTCATAGAAATAAAACAAATTTAATTACCGTCAACTTTTACTAGCTATTGTGACTCAATTTTGTGTTTTCACCAGAGGCCAGCTTCAAGTTGTCGTTAATGTGAATAGAATAAACAAAAATTGTTATGGACAAAAAAGTAAAAACGATTGTGATTTGTCTAATTTGAAAAATGCCACTTTGATTGATTGTAAAATAACTATTTCCTAACTTAATGTAAAATTTTTTCTGATTTAGACAAAGAGTTAAGTTTTTGAGATAAGTGGTAAATGTTTTATTGCTCTTAGCCAATAGAAATAGCTGAAGTACAACAATGTCGATGAGTTTCAATTAACCCGCAATGATTCACGAATCCGCCAACCTTCCCCTTTTTCACTAAAGTGCTTTACGGTACATGACGTACAAAGCGGAAGGTTTGCTCACTACAATTGACCATGTGAGGAACATGGGAATTCCAGATTGATGCCACAAAAAATCAGCGATTGTCCTTGCGACTTAGTATTTGTCATAGTGAAAGCGAGACGTACGGAGTGGAATGTCATTAACTTGGTATTCTTCCCCGGAGTGTCATAGGCTAAACAAATATATATAAAAAGATTAATTTAAAAAAAAAGAAACATGAACATTATTTGTTCACACAAATGTCTGTGAGAAATGTCAAGATATAGAAACCACTGAACTGTGAAATAAACTACTTTCTGATGACTTCACAATAGCGGTCTTGTGGAGTGTCTGCATTAGTTATGAACTCATTTATTTAATTGAAATATTATTATTTTTATTACATGAGCATATCGAAAACTCTATTTGCGACCGACATGAAACAGAAGTGCTTTAAAGGTTTTAGTAAAGTGCTCTAGACACACTCATAAAACGCTGACAAATAACACAAATTCACAAAAGAAACGCTTAAATACTTTTTTGTTAGTCTACATACATTTTACACATTCCGTACAATTTTGAATAATTGTTTTATGGAAACTTAACTTTGTACATATTTTTAATCATTTTGTAAAATTGTAGTTTGCGCCGTACTAACTAATAAGAAATTTTATAATCGACTTTAAATTTTACGGAAGCTCACAATTGCGTAAATTGCATGGAAAATATAGTCACTGTGAACTACTAAAATTTAGAGTTAAAACTAAAAATGTTTATTGGTAAGGCCCATTGTATGGCTACATATCCACACAAGTGTCTTTATAGAAGAAATATTGAAAGCATAGACTATAAGGCTTGATTTTGAAGAGTGAGGTGTGATAAGATTCATATTCCTCCCCGGAGTGCCAACGCTAATATGACGTCAGTGTGACCTCCGAAATTTATAAGTCCTTATTAGAAATATTTACAGCTTAATTAGTCGATTTTAAAATAAAAAATATTTAGCACTAGGGTGGTAAAAAAATACTCATTTACATTTCTCAACACAAATAGTAGTTTGCACTCATTCTCACAGATGGCGCTAGTCGGCACATCATGTTTTTGAACATTTCAATTAAAAGTTTATAATTGAAGTTTACTATAAACCTAACTGTGTATAATAGAATAAGTTATTATTATTTATAGTCACAAATGATATGCAACTGAGTGGTAGTCACAACCACAAGTATATTAACTTGTATTGAAATTCGAAATAGCCCAAATCGTGCAGTGGGGTTGAGTGAAAACGTGGCTTTAATTTATGACATTTTCTTCACTGTGAATGTAATACTCTTTCAGGGAGTCATCGCATCTCATCCCCAGCGCCTAGCGGCGTCTACATCTCAACTCTGCAACCGGGCTCTTACCTCCTCACTACCCGTATCGTGTATAAATTAAGTTTACTCTCACTTTTAACTTAAAAAAACGCCAAAAAAATAAAGATTTTGAGCGCAACTAACGAACGCAACAGTACTAACGAACAAACTTACTCTCCGAAGTCCGACTACATATTAAACTAAAAAGCTAGAAATAAAAAAGTTAATTTAAAAAACCAAAAAACCCGACTGACTGTAAAAAAGATTTAAAACGATTAAAACAGACACTTTCAAGTATAACTAATTGGCAGTCGGAGGCTCCGCATATTTTTGTCAGATTGTGTGGGTAGTCTTTCAAAGCCGGTTATATTCACTACGAGTTCATAAGCTTGCGGATTTTTTCTGTAGTCTTTCGGCCATTTATATATGAACTGCAATGCTGATCGTACGGCACAATACGGTCAACGATTTTTATGTGTTCGTATTCCTTAAGCGACTTCTTTAACAAATAATAAATTTAACTAGGTCTGAGTCATTCTCTCATTTTACTTTCGAATAGGGCCCCAAATTCTTGCTTGCCCAAGGGCCCCGGCATGGCTTAAGACTGCCCTGAGAACGGTGCAGCGCTTATTTGGATGTGACTCTGGGAAAGAAGTCTCAAGCAATAGACGCGTTAGGAATGTGTCCTGACACTCCGCACTGCATCAAGGCTAACTTCACGTACATCGGCCTGATATGCGCTCATGCCAACTTTTAAAAGGTGCTTCACAAAACATACGGGCAGAGGCCTAAATATAATCCTAAAATCCCACTCGTTTATTTCAATGTTTATTTGAATAGGCAAGGACGACATCTTGGGGAAGCACAGTCTCCATGACAAAACTTCTGTGAGACAAATTTGGGCTTTCAGACTTTGTTGAAGGGTTTAACACTTCTATACAGCTAATACACGGTTTCATCACCTCAGTATTAATACGGAAACATGCGTGGCACCAGATCAAACAACCATCCATGGAATTGATCAGCTGCAATCGACGTAAGGGCACTACGGAGGAAAGTATCCTAATGAATGCAGCTTCATCAGTGTTCGCCTGATCACAGCTCCTCTGTTGGTAAATATAGTTCGAGTTGAACTGTTAAAGGGTCTCTTCAGAAAGTTTAAGAGATTCAGCCTGCCGTACTGTATGAACGCCAGAAACCATTTAAGTCCCGATAATTTCTGGAAGAAAAAGCAGATCGATAGTCATCCCAATCTCTTTATCGCCTTTAAAGCCGTCTATAGAAGTATTTAGAACAAAGCCCAGTTTTGGAAACACCCTCAAACTCGTCAGGATGGGCAGATTTGGTTGCGATGACGTCTTTGCCTTCATAAAAGTATCTCGACGAAGTGTAATGTCATGTGACTTTTTCCACGTCAAACTATACAAAATTGTCCACCAAAAGTCTCTACAATAACCTGAATACGGGGATCACATTCATGAATGGATAAAAACACAACGAGCTTTTCTTTGGTGCGTTTTCAAGTATGGGGAGAGAAGTTGTGAAATACGTTTAGTCGTTAAATTGCCCTCTTAGATGGTGTCAACAAGTCACACGCGATTGAGTAGCAAGTGCTTGTCAAAGAATCCTAAGGAAGCTATACATAAATCGAAGTGCTTACATATGGAGCAGCAGCGAAGACATTCGTGAAGGTGGATTCAGATGTTCTTTGTCGTTTTGATCGCAAAATTCTCCGAGAACTCTAGTCGCTGTACATCGACAAAGACTTAGTAACATAAATTCCCATCGATAGTCCAGTAGTCTAGCTAGGACATGTAGAGCGGATGCACACAAATGTTCTTTCACTCTAACCCAGTCGCACAACGCAGTAGAGGAAGTCCCCTCCTTAGGTGACATGTGGCACGCACCAGTGGGAGAAGAGCCAAATGCGGAGTAAGCCAAATGCTGCGTTATTTGCAGACGCATATTGTCGGGGGCCCGTGTCCTCCAGGACAAAGAGGGACATCCAATTTACGACTGGAATCCAACCACTATAGCTTCAATGAGTCTTCGTAAGGGTCTTTGCCGACTAACGCCTGATAAGCATTTTCAAAGAGCAAGCTCATTTCTCAACTAAAAAAGAGTTCTTTGAATGAATTCTTAACCGTTCTCCACGGATGGTAAATAAAGATATTCCCTGCCCAATTCGTTCGTAAAATCGTGAAACAAACAACGGCATTCGTTCTATAGTCGCAACTGAAACAAAGGCCCATTTGTCGCGAGGTAAATTGCGATCCATTGTACCCAATTAGGAGCAATCCCAAACCGCTTAGATTTAACCCAAATGATAACCAAATGACATGCAATTTATGTCCATGGTGATTTCTAGTTATTCCACATTCATTCCGAGCCGTGTCTCAGATCGCATGTCACGCAGACCTATCCCACCCCTTGGCATGACACCCTCCTTAATTTATTCAAGTATTCCAACCAACAGGTGGTCTCCCATAATGTTTGCATGTTTACTATGCAATTTCGAGCAACAGGTCTTTGATAGTACTATCCTTCGTGGCATCCGCTGTGTCCACAACAAGTGCACTTTGCTGCCTCTTCTCTGGGGCTCTCAAAAAAACCACCGTCGTCAGCTGATCAATGTTTTGATGGTAGATTGCGTGCATGGACGCAGACTCCAGCATTTCGGAAAATGTATCCCAAAAAGTCCTCCATCTTGGAATGAATTCGAGAGGATACCGAAGAGAAAACACACGGATGACTGCTAACCAGATACTCTGGTTATATAACGAAAATCCACCATATTTGATTTTTTCACATCTTTTCACAATTTTCACAAATTTCACAATTGCCACTGTTTACACAATCAATCGAAGCTGATAACAATTATCACCCTCTCGTGGGTGTCATAAATATAATTTTACTATAGCAAACACTTTATATCGGGGGTAGCTTTCAAACAAGGGCCAACGGAGACGGCACACCCAAGATAATAAATTTTCACAGCGAGACAGAAAAAGTGGGTTTGTGAGGCAAACAAATTTGCCTTTTCACGCGAAAAGCTTGGCGAATTAATTGCGCAATTAATTTGGCTATTTGTTGTTACTTTTTTTACCTTCTCAATTTGAATTGATTTATAAAAGGTTGCGGGGTTTTCTTTGCACAAATCGGACCGTTTTCACTGTAGATGCAGATGTGGCTGCCCTCGAAGGAAGACTGACGACAGAAAATGGCGACGTTTTCGGTTACAGCTCCAAATGTGGTATAGATAAACGGGGGCGAGGATACGCTTAACTAGCAACTGCCATGTAACCTTCCGTGGAGAGGTTAGCGGCGGGGATTTTTGTATGGTATACCATGGGGGATGGTTTTCAGTGTCTTTGATGGACGTGCACTGTAAACAAACGTGAGTTTACTCGCACACATAATATTTTCGCAACAGAGTCCTTTGTGCCAAGAAAATCGATGTGGGGGATAAGTAGGGTATTCGGGAGAGTGGAGATTGCGTGTTTGGAAATGTGTAAATATTTTGCTGGAGTTTTTAAGTGCAGACATTCCACCGGTAAGGATGCTAACAGATGGTATTTGTTTTGGATTCGGGATCCAAGGTTGTGAGCGTCCGTGCCTTCTCGATTTCTTTGAAATAACAGATATCTTTTGTTAAAAACTCAGCCACATATGACGTTATTGAAAGGATAAATTAATTATAATTAGTAGAAAGAGAAGAATTAACTCACTTTGGTATCGCGCTTGGCTGTCCGTCAAATGCGTAAAGTAAAATGAAATCCTTTTGCTAAAAAAGGGTGCTGCCAAGGCACATTTAAAAATAATTCAACTTAAGAAATGCGAGAGTGCGTTCAAAGCGGACACCAAGTGAGATTTGACAAAGTAATAAAACCAAGTGAGACTTAAAAAAAAAAGGTAATAGTCCTTTCATATGTGGCTGAGTTTTTAACAGTATTTGTCAGCTGTTCATGTAGTAGAATGGAGATGAATAGAAGGCCTACTGACATCAATTTTGATAGGGATACACTTAGTAGAGCGTTGATGTCGGAACACTGTTTAGGTCTTGAAGTTTCAGAGTTCAAGTAAATTAAGGCTCCATTTGTGCCCCTAATAGGCTAGTTCCATTTTGTGCAATTTAAATAAAGTGCACGACTGGGTGGAACGAAACTTTCTCGCTCATCAAAAGTTAGGTTGGTTGTTTTCTTTTAGGTAGGTAGGTACAAGTCTGTGAACCGATGCTAGACAAAAGAAATGGTTCATGAAATATACGAATAGTGTTAAATAAGATCCACTTTTGGGTTATTAATCTAATACTGCAGTACATCAAATAAAAATGGGAGTTTTTACAAGTTGAAGCTCTCTCTTAGCGCCTACTTTACTATTTTGAGACTCTTACACTTTACAAGATTTTTAATTACAAAACAAAGTGTAGCTGGAGTTTCTGTTTTCTAATCTGTAAGGGTCTGTTTTTATTTCTGACTGGAATATATTATAGTAACGCTGGTAAAAGGTGTCTATATTGGAAGTAGGGTTCATATTAGACTGACATATTCCCATAGATATACATATATGTAGGATTTTAGAGATTTGTTTTTGAATTTGCATTGGCAGTTATAAACTGGATATGCCGATGGACGTGTGTGGGGGTGAACATTAAGTGGGAGTTTCTGATTGTGTAAGGCTTCAAGTGGTTGGAATTACTTTAAGGTGCATATTCAATTTGGTCGAAAAAAATAAGAAGTGGGTAATATTATTTGCTAAAAAACAGTTTTTCCGTAGCTGTTATTGCGTTTTTATTGGAAGTAGTTCCTTGAGATTATTACAAAAGTATACCAAGAAAAGGGTTTTCCAATAAGAGGTGTTATTTTGGTATTCAAAGAAAAATGTCATTTTTTGAGATAAATGATCTGATGTTTATTTCATAATAAAGAGGAAGGTATGCCGTTAATAATGAACATCAACATCAACATCAGCCAAATGGCCACCACGAGCACGCATACAGGATCATATCCTTTTCATGAAATTTTCCATAACCAAATCGCAAAGTGGCTGCCATATGTCCTCGATAGCAGACCTCCTAGCGGCAGAAAAGAAGTACGTCCACGACAAAAAGACGGAAGCTGCAGTAGAAAGGGCTACAGAAGAAGCCAAAGAGCTCACGAAACAGAAGTGGCAAGAACCCTGGAGCTCGGAAAGCAGAGGACGATGGACAGCGAGGCTTATCAGGAACGTGGCTGAGTGGAATGACCGGAAACACGGTGAAGTTAACTATTACGTCACACAGTTACTCACCGGACACGGATACTTCAACGCCTTACTCCACAAGATCGGAAAAATAAATAGTCCAGCCTGCCAGTACGGGGACTCCCAGAAAGACGACGCGCATCATACCTTCTTCGCCTGCAGCAGGTGGGAATCCCATAGAAGAGAACTGGAGACGAATATCGGTATCATCACTCCAGACAACATAGCCGAAAAGATCTGCGCCTACGCCCAACGCGTTCTCAGAAGAAAGAAAAGAGAAGAAGAGCAATCCCGCGAGACAGAGTGAGCCCGAAAGGGCGAAATTGTTACAGCCCCCCTGAAGTAATGCGAACAGCGGTCCCAGGGGGGTGGTTCAGAAACCGAAGAGTCAGGAGGAGTTTTAGTCCGTAAACTTTGTACGAATGCACGCTGTTCAATTGGGAGCCGGACTCACGGGGATAGTCAACGCCAAAAAGACTTCTCTACGGTGCATAACGCATTTCTCCTCCCCCCAACAGGAAAAAAAAATGCCCTCGATAGCCTCACGAATTTTATTTTTGAGGTCTTGAATCGACACTGGGATATTGGCGTGGACCTTATCTTTCACGTGGCAAGATCTCGGTGCCCAATTGTGATCACCTCTTCCAGAGATAACACGGTCCGGAAACTTTTCCCGTAAAAGATCAATGCTTTCGTTGCTTGTGTGGCACGTAGTGCCATCTTGTTGAAAGTAAATGTTGTCCAGATCCATAACATCCAACTCCGACCATACAAAATCATTAATCATCTCTCGATAGCGCAATCCATTCACCGTAACTGTTGATCCAACCTCATTTTCGAAAAAGTAAGGTCCAATGACCCCACCGGACCATAAACCGCACCAAACAGTCACACGTTGAGGATGGAGAGGCTTCTCAACAATAACTCTTTGGTTTTCCGAGCCCCAGATGCGACAATTTTGCTTGTTGACGTAGCCACCGAGGTGGAAATGGGCCTCATCAGTCAAGATGATTTTTCGATGGAATTCCGGATCATTTTCATGCATTTCAAGGACCCAATCAGCAAAGATACGACGTTGTTGAATCGTGCGTCGTTCCATTTTTAGTAATGCCGTAGTTTCTACTTGTCAAATGTCGAAGAATAAAAGCTTCAGAAGTGACGGCTACCGAAATAGCGGGTCATTCACCATAACACTTCTCATTCGAAGACCCTTTATATTTAAAAATAGATCGGGAAACAAAAATAATTAATAAAACTGAAATTAATACAAAAATATACCAAAGATATGTGGTAAATGATCGGGAAACAAAAATAATTAAAAAACGGTTTTTTTTTCCGAATTTTTTGGACAAAAACGAAGCGGGTTATCTTCTTTAGAATACTTACATGTATTTTGATCAAAATCGTTAGAGCCGGTTTTATAATATTACACTGACAAAACAGTACCAAATATTGAAATGTTAAGTTTGAAAAATACTTTTGGCCTTACATGAAATATGAGTATAAAATATTGTTTTGGATATAGGCATCACTTTGTTTTTAAAGTTAATTCGAAATCGAAAATGGGGCTTTCGAGACACAAGCAGTTTCTTAAATTAGCATTTTCGGTGATTCGAAAGGAAAATTAAGGACGCAATAATTTTGGAATTTTAGTGTGCATTTTGGTCAAAATCGTTATTGCCGTTTTCCGGTAAACTAAAAAAAACTAAATTTAAAAAAAACCTTTTTCCAAAAATTATTGTACGATAATATGGACAAAAACTGAGTTTGCTACTTAGTTAAAAATGAAAATATTACCTTAGAAATTAATATATGTAACAGTCGTAGGGACCGTTTTTGAGATTATTTTGTCTAAATTTCAAAAGTACCGTTATTCGATTTTTTAGCCAAAAACTGGGTATACAGTCATGGTAACCTCACCTACTTAAAGTTAAATATATTTGGTTGAAATCGTTAGAGCCGTTTTGGAACCAATCAAACTGGTATGAAAATTTTATATGCAAAGTACCATTTTGAGGTTACCTTCCAAATAAAAAACGGCCCCCCAACTGTAATCCTCCAAACTCCAAATCCGAACCAACTCCCGGCAGCCGTTTAGGCTGAAGGCCTCGGGACATACAGACAGACAGACGGACAGACGAACAGAATTTCGAGACACACTCTTTTGAGTCCCTCAATCATCGCAATGTCAGAATTGATTTACAGCTCGAGTTCGTTTTTCTTGTTTAGTTCGTGTTTCTTTTTTAGCTCAGACACTTCACAGCTCAGAATTTGTGTTGGTCAATTTGGTCAAGACGCAGTTTGTTGACTAGCCACAAAAGCTTATGTAAATGCCGAAGTTCCCGTTTATGCCACTCCACAGAGGACATCCAGCATTTAAATCCCAGTTATAGCCATACGTAAAACGAAACCGCAAACCATTTCTTTGGGTTTCTTTTTCCAACTTAAACCAAATTTTTGAACTTTGTCTTGTTCTTAAAATGTTGTAAATGAATATAAAAGTTAGTTGATCAAAAAAAGTAAGAAAATTGTAAGAAAATTTTCTAGAAAAAGAATTTTTTATTTTTTTTTTTGTCGTGATCGGAAACATCTTTTCGTACGGAATAAAAGCAAACGAAAAGGAATGGCTATAACTTGGGCCTTACATGCTCAAAAAAGCGTTTTCTTTGTGATCAAATTCATAAGTACCGACCGTATGTTTCTGCTTGAAGACTCGTGGCTCTTTTCGATTATCAAAAATACAATTTTTGCCCATGCCGACATTTAAAAAACAACAACAATTTGGGCCTACATCCATATAAGATTGTGTTGACTCAAGAATTGAAGTCGCACGACCATTTAGAAAATGTCTTGAGTTCGCTAATTCGGCGCTGGAAATGTTGGTCCGAGATCCGGATTTTGGTTAAAAAATCATCGAACGTTTCCCATTTTTGGTTCAGCGGCTATGTCAACAGGAAAAATTGTAATTACTGGATCGAAAGTAGTCCACAAGTGTTCGACCAGCATTAATGCATGCAGTTTGCCGGAATAATGCTGTAGGGCACCTTGAAGCACCGCCAGCGAAGCCGAGGTGGCCATTTCAATGATGTGCTATTCCACACTTAATGCCATGAATGTCGCTTGAAAATAATTCCAGAATCAATACCATATCTCACACTGTTGTTGTTTTATTTAAATTGTTTTCCCTATAGTTCTTGGTCACCCTCTACTTGTAATAATATTTTTCAAAATGATTATATAATATAATAAATAATGTAGCTTTTAAAATGCATAATATGTAGAGGAAAAGAATACACATATTATAGGGCCAGAAAATGCAGCACGCGTTCCCCTGAACCATAAAAGTGCGACCACCTGCACGCCCTTAACTAGAATATTGGTACGGTTTATTTCCTATTATATCCCACATTCTATAAAAATTACTCTCCACCCAAACATACGTGTGAATATTTTGTAATGACACACCAAACAATTTTGTTTATATATACATTACCTACATTCAACTTTTTTATTTAAGACACGAATGTGTTTCAAATGCCTTTCAATAACCGGTGAAAATATTTAGCTGGCAACTTGCCATGAACTTCCTAATAAACTTGGTATTTCAAAACTGTTCAGTTCTTTTCACACATTAATCGCAATTTAAACCATACACTTGTGTTAGTGGAATTTAATTTTAGATTTGTTTGATAGTGCTTAACGAAAATAGGTATGTATATCTGAAACGAAGATTCATTTGCATAAACAATTGGATACAAGTGAGCTGATGTTCCTTGCAGTGAATATTTGGAATAAAATAAACTCAAGTTTTGTTGAAAAATGTTTCCAATTAATACATACTTAATGGAACATTGAATTAATATTACATTCGCTAGGTGTGACTTGTTTTCAAAGATTATAAGCTTGACAAATCGTTTCCGTAGGATTAAGATTGACTATGTGTAGAGAGGTAGAAAAGTTAAAACAATATTGCGCCGAAAAGTCTGATAGTGTTTTTTCCCTCAACTTCATTCTAATATTGAATTGAATATGTTTTATGTACTAATAACAATTTTTTTATAGTTTTTGAACAAATAAGCGTTATTCGAATGAAAGAATGTCATATAGAACGCATTCGATAATAACAATAACACAATTTTGACATAAGTCGTCTTATGCTGTTTTTCCTTGTTACCATAGATCTGTCCATTATTGTCTGCAGAAAAAAAAAATCTGCGAATTATAGAAACAATACATGTTTATGGTGATTTCGATACTAGCATCCATTTTTTTCGAACATTCGAATATCGGCACTTGGCAACTCAAGTCATTGTCCCAAACTCTCTTAATATTTCTCTTAGTATTTAATTGAGTTCAAAACTTTTGTCCTCTTAAGTCGACTAGATTTAACGTCATATCTACTATGTTTTTCCATTTGATATGAATGTCTACCGAGAACTCCGTAGAAATTTTGTGATATAAGCGAATGGTTAAAAATCTTGTTCAGAAAGTCTGACAGCTGAATAACTTGATCTGTCCCAGTTTTGATTGGCTTTAATCGGTCATATCAACAGTTTTTTTATTTGACGTTAATGGGGGGTAGCCGACGATTCTAGTCAAAAATTTCGTGATTGAGTTGACAGCTTTTATCTGCTTGGCTGACGTACGAAAAGTGACGTTACTAATGTAGTTTTGGCGTTCAAGGCATACGTCTAGTTCAGACCAAGTCAACTTAAGATAACTATAGGTTCTCATCTCTCTCTCATAACAACAATGGAGACGTTTGGCTACCTAGTTGACATATACCTAGGTAAATGAAAAATAGATTAATATCGAGTTGAATTTTAACAAACGCATCAACTTGACCTTTCAACTAGATGTCTATTAAAATTGAGTTTCGACATTTCATACTAAACAGGAATCAATTTACCTTTTGTTATTTGTGACGTTGTATTAGCAAACTGTAGCGATTGTAAAGCAGACAAATTTTATTTATTTGGTTTTGCTCGAAAGAAAACGCAACCAAATCGATAACATCGGATTTTAAATTTTTCTTCTTTTCTTTTATGTCACTTTTTGCAGCATCCCAGAAACTTCGTGCACTCGATAAAATCGAAGTTAATAACAACTGTTGAAAATTTTGATTGCAAATAGCATTTAAAAACTTATCTTTAAGAATAAAGCAACTGTACAGATTGTACAGATCGTTTCGCTGTACAGGTAGAACTTTCTGAAAAGTTTCCTTCTCCAGATCTCGTCAATGCAACGGTATTAAAAATCAGTGGCGGAATATTGTACTCAAAAGAACGAAGAATAAAAGATGTTTTTCGCTTGACTTAAGACTTAAACGTTCTTAGGCCAAAAAAAAAGTCTGCGATTTGAGGAC
Organism: Cheilosia grossa; assembly: GCA_963082955.1. Classification (NCBI taxonomy): domain Eukaryota; kingdom Metazoa; phylum Arthropoda; class Insecta; order Diptera; family Syrphidae; genus Cheilosia; species Cheilosia grossa. Next base: position 60,195,260 of record OY720144.1, read on the forward strand.
GTAGTTTTCTTCTTGAATTCTCTAATGTGATGCTATTTTCAGATATTTAGCTGAGTCGAGGTGCAAGTCCCTTAATTTCAAAGTTTAAGCTGCCCTGAATCAGATAATTGCTTTCATTTGTCGGTGGTGTGTGTTTATTCATTCAATGTCAAACCAAATTTGTTAGTAAAGTCGCTGAGTTTTAAGTTCCGATGATGGAATTTTGATCATGAATACCCAGCAGTTGCAGAGAAAAACGGCCTGTGAGTTTTGAAGAATTTCTGTTGAAGTAGTCACATGAAAGTCACTACTTCCTTAGGGGTTGTTTTCGACATAATGGTTAAACGAGCGTTCTGATGAGCTTGATGAAAACGAAAGACTTGGCTCTTTATAACATGTTCCCATAAATAACATCGACTGCGGCTTTAGGATTGAAAACTGGCGCAGTTTAGAGGATCTGCTTTCTTGTCGTTCGAGATACAGAATAAGAATACCTTCATCAGACATACCTTCATCTGACTAAGTCTTGAAGATGAGTTGGTGTAGGTTCTCGATCAAGTCGTCATTCTCTGCCCGAGACGCCTTCTGCCCAAGCAGCTTTGTTGGACTTGAGTTTTTACTTACTATTTTAGTCTTCATATTCTCAACACAGCCCACTGTGAACCAATATGCTGGACTTTTTATCTTCACAGGTTCTTTTAACTGTCGGTAAAACTTACAAATACTCTTTCTTGGGTATTAGGTATCTTCCTATTTTTTCCAAATGCTCACTTGGCTCTGCAACAGGTTCTCATACGACCCTAGATGGAATAGCTTTTCTCCAGCACAAGACCGACACAGGCTCTTCGTGAGTAGAATAACTATTATCTGCTAACTTGAGCCAGTTGCACAGAAATTCGATCTCAAACTGTCTATCAAATACCCATTTTGACACCGGAACTGCAATGCAAGGTTGTTTTGTCAAAAATAGTTGACAGCATGTAGAGCATTATTTTCTATATATATTTTGGGCCCGTTGGCACACATCCAATGAACCTATGTCTCTGTGTTAATAGGAAAAGTGAGAGTTCTATCTAATGCACCTCACTTCTAGACGCAATTAATCTCTAACTCAGTTCGACAACTAAAGAGAAAAAAATACGTAGGTACAATTCAATTCAATTACATAAATAGCATTTGGGCTACAGTTGCTCCATATTATCACAAAGAAAGTTAAAGAAAACAACAAATAAAATATGGAAAACAAAATTAAATAAAAAAAATGAATTGATATTTTTGGATTCCCTTATACCACCGACAACAACACGACGAGGCTATCGTATAGAGTGGCATTTCGTAGACCCTCCCACAGCTCCGGCACCCCAGAAGAATTCGAAACTGTGTCATAGAATCTCGAAATAGAAACTTTTTGTTTAAAACATTAAACTAAAGTGAAAAAAATTTCCTTTCCCGAGAATAGACAAACTCAAAAGTCTTGTACAATGTTTGTTGTTCAGGATTTCGTTAGCTAGGTGAGCTGTCGTGTCTTCCGAGCGCACACAACCAGCAATGGCCATCGGCAGGCGCAAAAAATACACAACATTTCTCGAAAGCGTCGGACCCAGAACACCCCCATATCGGATCGTTTTATTCTTCAGAAAGCTAAATTTTTGCAAGTTGTCACAAATATCAGGGTCATAGCTCGACTATTTTTCTATGTGTATTCCATCCCTGCCAATGTACGTTTGTTCAAATCAAAAATCGGGGAAATAGTATTTACAATGGCATCTTGACCGAAACCAGAAAGTAACTTACGCACACACTTAGCCCTGCTATGTTGGGCCTCAATGATATCCAACACTATCTAGAACTGAACATATGAATATTAAAAATAGAACCGACACAGCCAATACACATGCGAGAGGAATGCGGCGGCTCGGGCAGCTGAAACGTCAGTCGCTGTTATGTGTGTGTGCGCGTGCATGTAGTCTCAGAGCACACACACTTAGTATGGTCCTGTCAACTTAGACATAAATCCGCTCGGTTGTATTCACCTCTGAATTACCTTTACGTCTCTTAGTAGCCAAACAGTGTTCAGTCGAGACCGAGCTCATCCGCGAGTTAGTTGATTTTTCTCATCCAAATACAAAATGGTGAGTGCAAGTGGTTCGCCGAAAGATATACCCTACCTGTACTATTTTTTTTTTTTTTTTTTTGTTGGAATTATTAAATCTGCAGAAAGATTGTAGTCGATTTTTGTACTAACAAAATGTTTCCTTCCGTTTCTTCCTGTTTCCTGTAGGCCGATGTACCAAAGCGTGAAGTGGAAAGTAAGTAAAGAGACGTAGTTGTATTTTCCCAAGCCAAAAAAGAAAAAAGGAAAAACTGGATAACTTTACCAACACAGCCTTGTGGAATCTTTCCACCAATCCAGAGTGAATTGTGCCTTTAAAAACTGAGTCAATCCCTGAAAAGTGACAAGAGTGCCATTAGTGTTAAATAACCATCGTAAATTTCGGTTTTCCCCTTATTGCATAACCACACGGCGGGGGAAAAAAATGTAAATAAGATTTCTGAACACAGCCACTGTGCTCTCGAAAAACGGTTATTTTTAGAATCACTGAAATGGACCTGTGCGTTTTTTTTCGATTCGTTGTCGTGCTCATTACGCATGTCTTATTTTGGCGAAGTGAAATACAAAATGAGTATCTCTCGGTTTCGTCATCACCGTCGTGCGATGAGTCGGTTCTAAATAAGGACAGTGGATATACCGAACATCAGATCATGTTACATGAGTGTATGCAAATTTATGACTCCTGTGTATGTTTGAACTTGGGTAGTTAATGAAACACCATGGTTGGAAATTCTTGAAAATTTATTTGGACAATTTAAGTGGGTGAAGGTTAAGCCACAGATGGTGTATAGGTACGAGAAGGGATGAATTTTTGCCTCAGAGGAGCTCTAAAGGGTCATAGTCTTGTTTACACATGGCACTATTAATGTTCCCTAAAAATATACTCTCAATTTAAAATCAAAGTGGGAAAGAATTGAGCTCATTTGGGATTACGTAAACCTCAAGAAAACAGAACAGGAAGATAGCTTCGTCAACGCTAACATATGATTGAATATCGCATAAAGGTCTACTTGAGCCGAATACATTTCAAAAAGGTAGTTTAACAAGGCCGTAAGCTACTTTTCTTACGAAACTCTTGGTGCGGATGTTGCGAGGACGTAGCGGACACATGTTGCGCAATTTGTTGTCAACCATTGCTAGTGCAAGGATTTCCATTGCTGTATTTTTTTGAGATGAATACTTTTTTCGAATGTCGCGAACATCACCTGATAAAACACAAACACTTACAACAAAATTTAAAGACTCGTGGATCCAGAAAGGGTAGTTAAATATTTTGGAAGGCGATAAATAGAAAGACACTTCCCATTCGGGCGAAACATGTTTTTAAGTTTGTTTCCACAAACTGCAGCCATTGTTTTTCGATGCAGTGGAATACAAAAACTACAACAGTTCCAAATTCCTGACCCCATTCCAGGAAAATATTACGTATACGCCCACGTTTTGCATGGCTTTTATCTTGTTTGGGGCTGAGCTTATTTTTGCTTTATTAAAATCGTGGCCAAAGGCTTTGGTCAAATGTGACAGCATTTGACAGCCTGTCATTGATTAGTGAATATAAAAGCTATATCCACTATAGTTACTTTAAACATGCATTTTAAATATCGCACGTGTAAAAACGACTACGTGATTCAAATCACTTTATATTAATACTCCAATATTTCAACTCAACACTTCAAACCCGTTCGAAACAGCCTACTCTGGAGAAAAACTGTAGTTTCCTTAATACAAAGCGACATTTTCGTTTGCAACCATATTGCTGGAACTGCGTAATCTTGCAGCCACAATTACAGCAAGGCAAATCGGAAATTGTACTAGAATTTCTCTAAACAACCGTGAACGATGTAAGGTCTTGACTTAGTTTCACCAGGGATGGCAAAATGTGATACCTATACTGCGAAAGGAATTATTGTAATTGGCTGTCAATTTCAAATTTATTTTCCTATTGATGTCTCTGATTAATTAGTAGACTTCGGAATAGTTTCACTTGGAATCATGCCATTGCTTATTGGACCTTTTGCAGTTACAAAGTAATAATATATTATATGTAAATGGAAACTTTTTTCCATATTTTTCAGAATGTATGTAAATATAAGGACTTATTTCAAATTTTTCGCCTCTCGGGTGTTGTTAGCTCTTTCGCAATAATTAACTCCCACACTGAAAATAAACGCGTGCTATACAAATAGAGCTACCTATTTTTATACACAGCTTGAGCACATTTTATTTTCGCGTATTTATAGATCGTCTGGTACTGTTATGTTTGTGTGTATACAAACAAAATATCATATTACGTACATTGTTTTAGAATTTGAAGGCCTGGGGCTAACATTTTACTAGGTTAGTGTATATATCATTCTCAGAATATTAAATGGTCGGAAAATTTGCCAAAATAAATTAGCCAGGTTTGGATGTATTTTGTTCTCTCTTTTAAGTACCTGATACATTTTTTTTACATATTTATATATAAAACAGACAATATGAGCCTATAATAAAGTCGACAAAAGTCTTACGTTGGGAAAGTTTGTTTGTCGCAAAGATGGCCCTCATATTACAGCTTCTTTGAGTTGTTTACCATATTTTGTTAATTTAAGCTGACTTTAGCGTATACCAAATGATTGTATAATTATTAACCTAAGTAAAACACAATGGTGCCAAATGCACCGAATGAACTCAAATCGAAAAGTGTTTGCCTAAAGCTACCTATGTTTACTTCTTGCTACTTGCATATTTGCGTCAACTTTTTTGTTGTGCTTCCAGAAAGCGGTTGTCTAATTGTTTATACGAATGTTATCATTTCCGTGTACAAATAAATCGCTTTTGTTATCACAAAAACGAGAAAAATATCAAAGACACACGGAAGTAACAAATTAAAGAAAAATAAAAGAACTACTTTAATGAAAATTCATAGAAGCATTAAATAGAAACAGTAGTTGGAACATTACATCCTTTTTTGGGAAATAGAAAATGTCCGTACAGCAAAATGATGACATTTGATGCACTGCTCTGCTAAAGTGCAATTGCATCGCGTTAGGCCCAACACGTACTATTTTGCTGTTTATTCAAAATTACTTTAAATTACTTTCGGTTAAGGGCACAATTCATTCGCAATCCAGTAATCATTTCAAGTGCTTATTTGAATTCGAAAAAAAATAAAAATATATTTATGACAGAACTTAGCTCTCAACAGAGCAAAACTGTTTAAAACATTCGAAATCCTTACACCAGAACCAAAACTTACCGCAAACTTTCTGTTTTAATTTAGATGTCGAATTCGTATTCGAGGTTATGGGATCACCCAACGAGGGTATTGATGCTGTTGATCTAGGAGACGCTCTCCGCTCACTGAATCTTAACCCAACTCTGGCTCTCATCGAGAAAATGGGTGGCACAAAGAAGCGTGGCGAGAAGAAATTCAAAATTGAAGAATTCCTCCCAATCTACTCCCAAGTCAAGAAGGAGAAGGATCAAGGCTGCTACGAGGATTTCATTGAATGTCTGAAGTTGTACGACAAAGCCGAGAATGGAACTATGCTTCTCGCTGAATTGCAACACGCCCTGCTTTCTCTTGGTAAACTCAATTTAATAAATTGTACCATTGATCAAAATTGTGATGTTGTTTCCTTCTTCAATTAGGTGAAAACTTGAACGATGAACAGGTTGAGGAACTTTTCGCTGACTGTATGCCACCCGAGGATGATGAAGGCATGATTGAATACTCCCGTAAGTGTTTTTATTACAAGCAATTTGTTTTTATTATTAGAATAAATAAAGAATTATAGTAGCCATGTTTTTTTTAACAGCCAGCTCTGGCTAATTTGTTTAGATTTTATTTCCAAGAGCAAGCTTAAGTTTGATTATGAAAACATGGCGAGTTATGTAGATCATAAAAAGATATTTGTTAGTGTTATGTGTTATCCAAATGTTAGTAGCACACAATTTGTAACTTTGAGTGCAGCACCACATTTCCGTTTAGTTATGTTTTACATTATCTGTTTACTTTTAACTTAACAAGTAGTATAGGTATATGGGTAGTTCATATATTATAACAGTGACGAAGAACCGAAAGATTTGTTTTTAGAAAGTACTTAACAAAAGAATAACCATCCTTTTATTTTGAAACATACGATTTTTAATTAAATGCGCAGATTCAATCGATTGAAATTCATTGCGCTGGGCTCATAACAAATTCTAGTCTTGATTTTAAATTTACGGAAGCTCACAATCGCGAAGTTATGCATGACTACTGTGAACTCCTAGAGTGAATTGAATATTAAAACCAATTAAAATACGAAGCAAAAAAACGTACGCATTAACAGATTATTATAACTGACATCCAGTAATTCATGATTTTGTTTTTTTAATAAACAAATAAACAAATTCTTAGTAATAAATTTACAATTTCTAATCAAAAGTTGTATTTAAAGTAGAAATTGAATATAGCAGGGTGTGGTACTTATCAAATTTATTTCGTATTGAAAGTGACAGTGATCAGTCAGATCAAAACAAATAAATTAGACAGCTATTTCGCCAACCAATCAACGCCGACCAGCTATCAAATTAGGTAAACCACAAGTACATTTTAACAATTCAACAAATGAGAACTAACTCTCTTTAGGGTTTGTTCTTTCGCGTTTTTGACAGTAGCAAGAAATGCGAAATGACTCGAGTAGATATTATGCTGCTTACACCTACAAGAGTAATACTTATGTGTTATTCCGTTTCCTCTTTACTGCATCTGCAGTACGAGAACGCAATTCATTTAATACGCTTTGCATTAGCCCAAGTGGGCCAACTTTTAACTTCTGATGCGTATCACCTACTTTTCGGTGTAGGCGACAGTGATGGTTTTGTTGAACCTAATTTTGACAGCGCAACGGGCTTTATTTTAGCTCAGCATCAGTTGCCAATTTGCTGTTGACAGAGAGCGGTAAAAAAAATACATCCAACAAACATCGATTGATTCTATCTTCTTCCAAAGTATTTATATCTGCGACACTGTTTTTTCAATACACATGTAGCACGCATGTAGCACTTAAATCTTTGATCTTAGTTTTAATAAAAAAAAAAAACAGTTTAATATCTACACAAGTAGATCTAGCAACACAAAACTTAACTTCAAAACATTATATTTCAAGTATTTTATAAACACAATTCTAATGACTTTATTTTTCTTACACTTTTATTTATATTTGCCACGTGTTTGTCCTTGTGTTTATTTGCACAAAATCTCATTGTTGCACCAATCACATCAACCAATCCCAACCACCACGTATCCCCTTTGCACAAAAATAAATAAATAAAAAAAAAAAACAGAATTCGTCCAGCGAATGATGAGCGATCCAGTCGTCTTCGATTAAACAGTAAGTTATAAATTTGCACAATCTGAGAATAAGCTTCCTCTGCCAAGAAACTGTTAACCGCTTTTGCAAATATTCGACAAAAAGGATAAGTATAACTCCCAACTGTCATTGTTGTTTTTGCCACTACTAACAAGAAAATTTCCTTCTAGTTTTCTGTCTCATCTATATCTATCGCAAATAATTTTAATTTTTGTTCTTTTTTAATAGATCTTATAAACAATTAAATATTATTTTGCACTTGAAAGATATTTTACGATTTTAATCTCCTCACAACAGCATTCCTAGCAAAAATGTGTGAACGCAAAGTCGAGGAGGAGTAATTATGTCCGCCTTGGCATCAACAACAAGTACATCAACAACCTAAATAACAACAACACCATTCTCCATCGGTGTTATTTATCCATTATTTATTTAATTTATTATTACTTCTGCTATTGCTACTTCTACTATCAACATAGAAAAGAAACGAATACACTTCAAGATAATCTTATTTTTAAAAAAAAGAATAAAAATTTAATGAAAAGAAAAGAAAAAAAAAACCTTATAAAACATTTTGTTTTTTGTTGCAACTTTACACAATTACACCACACGTACTCATAATAACCAACAACATCATGTGAAAACATAATTATAAATGGAGCTCAATCTGACCGATGCGATGATGTGTAGACCTTTATTTAACACCAACAATGATATGTAGTTTCCAATTGAATTTATGTATATATGATATAGTATATTATGCTATATATGAAGCCTTTTATGGGATTTTTGTTTTTCATGTTTTTACAAGATGAAGGGAAAAAATTTAAATAAAATTAAAAAATGCTTATTTCTTGGTTTCTTCTAAATGTTTTGAGCTATAGCAAGTAAAAAATCACAGGTAGGCCATTTTGGACATCAATGTGAAAAAGGAACTTGTTCTTTTTGTCTAGAATTTTGAATGAGCTTGGAAATTTCTCAACGCGCCCGGTACTGCAAGAGAGTAGAGATTAAACACACTATTTGGTTCCATTCGAAAGTCCATCGTTCGCAGTAGAGTTTTTGAGATGCATTCAGTATTGGGCCGATGATAAGTTCAAAGACATTCATATAGACAAGAGTAACGTGTTTCTCTTTGCATTAAAATGCTGTGAGAAAGTCAATGACTCTTCACGTTTTATTTATAACTTGTATAATAGATCTAGACAATTTTTAAATTTGATATTTTGTTAATACTTAATATTATTATAATGATTTTACAGAAGCGAATAAAATGTGCAAAACAACATCATCATGCCATCGACAGTGATTTGTTTTCTTTCTTCTTTTTGTTGTTAAATCGTATAAAATAACAGTAGGAGGGTATAAATTTGTAAGACCGATCTAGCTAAGTGGAACTGCTTACTGGCTGCGCATGTAGTGAATTATAAATACATGCTCTTTCCCAAAATCCCAACCCAGTTGCCAATGCTTAAGCTGTTTCTTAGAGCAAGTAGTTCGGTTTGCACAAATAAGGGGTTTTCCAATAACAGGTGTCATTTTGGTATTCAAAGAAAAATGCCATTTTTTGAGATAAATAATCGGATGTTTATTTCATAATAAAGAGGAAGCTAGGCCGTTACTAATGAACAACAACATCAGCCACCACGAGCACGCATACAGGACCATTTCCTTCACATGAAATTTTCCATAACTAAATCGCTGCCCTATGTCCTCGATAGCCTCACGAATTTTATCTTTGAGGTCTTGAATCGACGCTGGGCTATTGGCGTAGACCTTATCTTTCACGTGGCCCCAAAGGAAGAAGTCGAAAGGTGTTAAATCACAAGATCTCGGTGGACAATTGTGAGCACCGTAAAAGATCAATGCTTTCGTTGCTTGTGTGGCACGTAGCGCCGTCTTGTTGAAAGTAAACGTTGTCCAGATCAATACCATCCAACTCCGACCATAAAAAGTCATTAATCTTCTCTCGATAGCGCAATCCATTCACCGTAACTGTTGATCCAACCTCATTTTCGAAAAAGTAAGGTCCAATGACCCCGCCGGACCATAAACCGCACCAAACAGTCACACGTTGAAGATGGAGAGGCTTCTCAACAATACCTCTTGGGTTTTCCGAGCCCCAGGTGCGACAATTTCGCTTGTTGACGTAGCCACCGAGGTGGAAATGGGACTCATCAGTTAAGATGATTTTTCGATGGAATTCCGGATCATTTTCATGCATTTCAAGGACCCAATCAGCAAAGATACGACGTTGTTGAAGCGTGTGTCGTTCCATTTTTAGTAATGCCGTAGTTTCTACTTGTCAAATGTTGAAGAATAAAAGATTCAGGAGTGACAGCTACTGAAATAGCGGGTCATTCACAATAACACCTCTCATTGGCAAATCCTTTATAATCAATGGTTAATGGTACGGGATGCTAAACACCAAATAGTCAACTGATGGTAAGCGTTTTACTGTTTATTTTTTGCGCGATACGAATCATGGGAAAGATCTGCTGGTTTTTATTTTTTTTAGCGATAGGCTCCGGCATTTACACTTCCCATAACAAAATTATTTTCGGAAGTTAGAAAGGAAAAAATGTAGGTGTTTATATTTTTTGTGTAGGTATATTATCTAATGCATCGTCACTAAAACCAATGGTAGCTAGCTGCCTACTTCTTTTGTTTTTCTGGTTAATCGTTGCGATTTCTTCTTGACATTGTCAAAGGCTTTTATCCTATTCACAGCGATCCAAAAACCGGGTTTTCGCGAAAACACTCGAAAAATTCATCCCATACATATTTCAGTTTCCAAAACGAGTCGTTTAAAGTTATTTTCCACGAAAACACCACGAAAACGACTTCCAATCGTTGGGTTATTGAAACAAACACACCTTTTGCAATATTCAGCAGAACAGCTGACCGAACAATTAGGCTAATTGATGGGCTACCTTTGTTTTTAAGTGCTCTGAATTAATTTTATTTGTTAATATTAATGCGATCGACATTTGTTACCAAAATAGTTTACACAGAAGTTTCACGACTAGTGTCTCAAGCTAAGATTAGACTGTATGTCAATTAAGCATAAGAATGCCAAAAGGAAAATGACCAGATTAGCTGTCAAATGAACAAAATGTCAGGATTATCAAAACTGTATATTAGACTATATGACCAAAATTACCAATATGGTCATATTTGACTTGATGGTCGTTTGAGGCATTTGGTATTTATTACCAAAAAGAGAACGAAAATGAAAATTAATCACAATTCTACGAACTCAAACACCGATGACAACAAAATAATTCCTGTTCCATCAAAAATGCCATTAATGCCATAACGAAATTTCAATTAAAAGCATATGGGCATATAAGGCTAGATATATGCTGGCATTCGTATCTATTGTCCATTACACCATTTATGCTATTTGGGCATTTTTATCTGTCAAAATCAGCCTGGTCATATGTGGCATTCAGGTCATTAGAGCATATGAGATATGCCCATTACATTGTATGACCATATTTTGACAGGAGAACTGTCAGAAATTGGCATTTTATGACCACTTGGCATACCGTCTAATCTTACCTTACGGCAGTGCGTTTGGTTTGTCAACCGTTAATATTGTTAAATTGTTGTCCGGGATACCATTTCCATGTTTCACAGGCTTGTTGTCAAATTGAAAACTAGCAGAAAGCAGACAGCATAAATTTAAATTATTTTCAAAACTATTTTACAAACCCTTTTTTTTTATCACAAAATAATAAAATGTGATTCCAACGGTTAAGTTTTCGCAATCAACCGTATATTGTCTGTGTCTGAACGCTGGTAACAATAAAAAGTCAAGTCGCAACCGTCCATATTAACCATCAGAGAAAAAAAACAAGTGCGGCCCTCTAAAGTGTCTTCATAACTATGTGAATACAAAGAATTAACAAACTCGATCAATAAATTAGCAATAATTCCTGAACAACTTTCGTTCGATTTTTTAGCTTAAGCCATTTTCAATTGTTCGATGTCACGGCAATTTGTTAATTTTATCACATTTCGAAAAGTTCTATAGCTGTGTGAAAAGAGTAGGTTCATTCGCATTGTTTAATTCAAACAAATATGTTATGTTAAGTTACATGGATTAGATGTCAAAGATGAAAGTGGCTTAAAGTAGCTCGAAGTCTATCCTCGTATTTATTCAGCTCCCTAAGAGAATTATCCTCAATTTTTTGAGTTCGAAAGATTGAGTGTTTGGCTCGGGAAAGTACGCGAAAAACCCTTAAAATAATACCAAAAAGAATGTGATTCCAATGGTTAAGTTTTCGCAATCAACCGTATATTTTCCTGCTTTCAGACTTCGTGTGGTTAATCCAACATAAAAACGTCACCTGCTCTCTTTTTTGTTGATATTTCTGCTATTGAAATTTGAAGCCTTCAAACTGACATGGATTGGTAAATCTCAACTCTAGAAAAAAACCCAGATTAGCTAAGTGCTCTGGAATCGAAAAAAAAGATACCAAGAATGATTAAAAGAGATGGATATTTTTCGTACGTCTATTCCCACAAAACTCATTTGCTTACTTTGTTGTTTTTGTAATTTCAACCCCCGCCTGTGAAGTGAATACGTGTGAGGAACAAAAAGCATGTTGCTTGCTAATGGCTGGCCGCTTTTCATATCAGAGACAATACTGAGACCCCCAATTAGTAATCCTCTTGCCGCTGGCCCCCTAAATTTTTTTTCAAATTCGCCATTTTGTTTTCCTATCGGTGTTTTGTCAATTTAGAATCCGTGTGACATGCCGAAACATGCAACAAATATAAAATAAATGTTTTTATTTTCCCTCAACCCATCTTCATTGTTGATTTTTCATAAATATTTTAAGCAAAAATTTACACTTATTCAAAAAAAGAAATATCACCCGCACGCTACGAATAATTTCAAATTCAAGTGGTTCATTTTTTTTGACAGTGTGTTGGTGAGCCGGAATTTTCGAAGTTTCGTGACATTTGTCAACACGAATTTCTAGCGCCAAAAAAAAACAGCTTATAGCCGGAGTTGGGGGTCTCAGTCAGAGACAATACTGAGACCCCCAACTCCGGCCGATTTTCCGTTACTTGCCTACAAGCTATATTACCATGGGGTTGTAAACTTTAGGTGCGTTAGTATTGTTACATAGAAAATCGTATTGACAAATGTCACGAAACTTCAAAAATTCCGGCTCACCAACACACTCGCACCTAAAATAAGCAACTTCCGCTGTGGGCAAAGTTGCTTCAGAGCCACTTCCGCTGTGGGCAAAGTTGCTATCAGCGTTCATAGAATTTTATCCGTTAAATTTGAAAATAAATGTTACAACTAAATTTTGTGTGGACAGTGATTAATTTCTCAAAATAATTGTATATTTATGTGAAATAAAAGAAAGATGAGCAATTCTGTAGAATAATAAACAAATTAAAACATTTTTAGCGAACATTCGTAAGGCATTTAACATAAATCGAGTAGAATATACTTATCACATACGTCGCTTAGTATACTTCTGGAGTTTAGTTATAATTTATAAATACCAAGATTAATATCGTTGCTGTTATTAAGTATAAATTAAGAGTTCCTCTGTTAGTCTAAATATAATTTAAAATATAGTATACGTATGTGCATTTGTTTTATGTTTACGTGTCTCGTGTTTCAAAGCCTACATTTATATTTTTTATTTATTTTGGTATTATAATGGAACAAAAATGGTGAATGACTACTTTGGTTGAATAGAAATACTAAATGTTATGAAAAAACTAATATGAAAATGTACTGAGATAATATACTTATTCACCAAATTTGAGTTGAACTTCTCTTAAAAAAAGCTGTACTTCTGAACACTGTCACAGCTCACCACGGTTGAAATCTGACACTGACAACTAGTCTAACTTATCCCAACTTTTTTTTTTCGCGAAATTCGCTGTCAGGTACCGATTGCCTGCACAACTTGCCCAACTTGAATCATGAGTTTCACCCGACTTTTCCTATGCTCCAAAGAAAAGGGCTACTTCACCGTCGTCTAAAATTGCTCCGACTTCTGCCAAGACGATTTAACAGACGACGACATCATGATACTGGACAGCGGAGAACAAGTATTCTTCTGGCTCGGCTCCATATGCAGTGAAGTCGAAATTAAATTGGCCTAGAAAACCGCACAAGTAAGTAACACAGCCGACGACAGAAACTCTTTCAGTTTACACAAATATGCATTTACTAACATTTATTCCAGGTATTCAACACAACATCTATCAAATAACCAGAAAGTGCGCGCAAACTTTTCCTCACTCTGAAGAAAAAGGAGTCGAAGCGTCCCACAAAAAGTTTCCATGGCTGGAGTGCACACAAGGCTCCACCAGAACAGAGTGCAGATTCGTTTCATCGTTCATATTAATAACACGTACTGATAGTTTTACATGTAAATTATTTTATATTCAATACATATAATAAAATGTTTCGGAACAACAATAAACTACGATTACTGGTGTTGGCCTAGTCGAAGACTTTGTAAATAGTTGTGACGCCCAGTTGCTCCCTTGGCAGACCAGCAGCAGTGCCTTTAGACGAATCTGTTCTATGTTGATGTCACGATTCTCCCTGTCGACCTGGGCTTTAGTTCTCATCTCGTACTCGAATAGTTTAAGATTGTTTTCCTCCTTCATTTCGATCTCGTGTTTGATGGTTTGCCGGCGCATTGCCTCTTGGAGTGCGACACTTTCCTCTTGCCTAGTAAGTGTTACCGTTTAAAGAATCAATTCACACAACTTTTACAATATACATACTTACTTTTTGAAATTGTCCTCCTGGATACGTTGCTGCTGCGACAATTGATCCTCATAGCGACGCCTTGCCAATTGGTCTTGATATTGGCACGATACTATTGTTGCTTGGTCTCTTCCTAGAAGTGGATACAAATGATTAGCAATTCGTCGTCAGGTTCATATTAATTCAAATCCAACTTACAATAAGGGTCTTCCTACGCTCTTCGTGATCGAAACGCTTGTGTTCAACTTTCGCCTGTTCAATAATGTGTTTCGTATTCCTTGGCTTTGGCCATACACTCTTGATGACGTGTGTTCTCCTGCATCGTGGACAAATCAAGGGCTTCTCTAGCATGATCTTGAGTGGGAGCTTGTGATTTAACAAACCATGAAGAAATATCTAATAATTAAATATATATAGTGAGACAAATTCATTGAATAGTATGGCTTACTTATATCGATTCCGATTGATATTCATCGTTGTCTCCAGTGCGATCCATTATATTTGGTAAGGTTAGCGAACACCTCAACGTCGGCTTCTTCCTTAGCTTTAAGATAAATGTATTTAATTATTAATTTAAACACTTAAAATACGTGAAAACTTACATTATTTCAATTTGTTGGAGGAAAAATACAATTTGTTTTCCATATTTTGACAGTTGTCACTCGACTTCTGTCAAAAGAAATTCACCTCATTTTTTTTGTTTTGCTTTTTTTGTTGAAGCTCACACGGATTCTAAATTGACATCACACCGATAGGAAAACAAAATGGCGAATTCAAAAAAAAACTGAGGGGGCCAGCGGCAAGAGGATTGCGAGTTGGGGGTCTCAGTATTGTCTCTGGTCTCAGTGTCTCATGTGGTATTCGTTTGGGCGCTCTCAGAGCACTTTTTTTGCCCTCAGAGCAATTTTTATGTTCGTTTGGTACCAAAAAAAGCAATCTTTTTCAGATTTCAGAGCACTTTTGCGAATCTAGATATTTTCTCAGATTTGCCCTCAGATTTACCAATACAAGTGCATTTGAGTTTGACAAGTGGTGGAGTTTGTTTACATTTTAGTGAAATATTTCTACAGCAAAGAAAGGCATTGCATCGGGTGAATCTATTTTCGCAAATTATTTGTGTGCAAACATTTAGAAATCAATCGGGACGGAAATTTCGAATGTTTTAATACAAAATTGAACCAGTGAATCGAAAGCGCATAGAAAAGTGTCGAAGACTACACATATTCAAGTCGCACGAATATCAACACAAAAAAAGAGCAAGAGCATTTTTATGTTCGATTAGGCACACGAAATCTGAAATCTGAGGGCAAATCTGAAGAAGCCCAAACGAATACCACATCAGTATATCTCTGTATTCCATTATCTTTGGCCAACACCCTGTACAGTAGCGAGCACAGCCCTGCCTAGTAATTAAAATGTAAACAAAGAGTGAGACGAACAGTTACCTATATAAGCTGCACTATTTTCATTTTCAGCTGTCATCAGTTTTTTGTTGATAACAAAATTTTTGCTGTCGCAGCTGGTTGAGGAAAATAAACTTTAAATTTCGAAATAATTGCATCCGTCGGTAATAAAAATATCTAAAAATTATGGGTAATCAACTAGTTGGTATAGCACCATCACAAATCTTCCCCGTGGAGCACTACTTCTCGGGTACCTTCGGCACAGAATTGGTCTTCGATTCAAAGTAAGTTAATACGAAAATAACAATTAATCCACTTTATTCCACAAACGTTTTTAAATATCATCAAAATAAATATTTGCATAGTATGGGAAGTACACGTTTCTTCAAAGTGGCGAAAGCTAAGTCCGAAGAGGGCTTGATTGTTGTAAAAGTTTTCGTTAAACATGATCCCACATTGCCTCTGGAGGACCACAAAGAAAGAGTGGAACACATTAAGAAAACTCTTGCCAATTCGGTCAACTGCCTACCATTTCAAAGAGTTGAGGTAAGATATTCAGATGAAATGAACAAAAACTGTAAAATATCGAACGCCCCCCTTCAATAGATAACAGACAAAGCAGCCTACATAATGCGAGAATTTGTAAAGCACAGTCTGTATGATCGCGTCTCCACAAGACCGTTTCTTACTACTTTGGAAAAGAAATGGATTACATTCCAGATATTGTGCGCTTTAAATCAGTGCCATAAGCAGAAGATTTGCCATGGAGACATTAAGGTACCTATTGGCCAGTTAAAACTGTTTCCATAAAGTGACCAATCGTTGACTTTAGCTAGAAAATATTTTGATCACTTCATGGAACTGGATTTTGCTGTCGGACTTTGCGTCTTTTAAGCCTACCTACCTGCCGGAGGATAATCCAGCCGATTACACTTACTTCTTTGATACCAGCCGTCGCAGAACTTGTTACATAGCTCCGGAGAGATTTGTAAAAACAATGACATCCGACGATGCTGAGGGTAGTGTTACTGAATCTATGCTTCCCACTGATTCGTTGGTTCGATTGGGATCGTATTACTCGGGCAATACATTACTGCCAGCGATGGATATATTTTCAGCAGGGTAAGTGTTGAGTTTAATGTTGCAGATGAACTGTTTGTCTTGAGCCCAACCTGCATTAGGTGTGCACTTCTGGAACTATGGACCGAAGGTACTGCCCCCTTTGAACTATCTCAACTCCTTACTTACCGACGCGGCGAGAGGGAGTTGGTCGAAAAACACTTACACGGCATCGAGAATGATAATCTTCGCAATTTGCTCGCCTCAATGATAAATCTGAACTCAATAAATCGCCGCAGTGCGGAGGATTACTTAGATCAAGAACGCGGCCGACTGTTTCCCGAATATTTTTACTCCTTCCTACAGTCGTACTTACAAATGTTCTCGTCCGCTCCCATAATGACACCCGACGATAAGATATTGCGTCTGCACTCCGACATAACGCACTGTATAAAAGTACTGACCAATCGCCCTTTGAATGCTGATGATAATACAGAAACATCCGACCGGCAAGCAGAAGCCGACAGAGAATTCACCAATTCATCCCAAGAACAGGATGGATTGATCCTTATCATAACCGTGGTCACGTCGTGCATTAGAGGACTCCAACATTCGAACAGCAAAATATGTTGCCTGGAAATTTTACAGAAACTTTCGCAGTACACCACATCAGAGACAATCCTCGACAGAATCCTTCCGTACATAGTAAGTTCCAAAATTCGGAGTTATACCTCGGCTTCTGCTTAACATCTTTTATTCGTTCTTCAGTTGCATTTGGCGCAAAACTCATCGGCAAAGGTACAGGTACAGGCTGTAGAGACTCTCACCACTTGCCTCGGTTTGGTCAAGGAAATCCCACGAAGTGATGCGAATGTCTTTCCCGAATACATTTTGCCATCGATTGCTGCTTTGTCCAGCGAACAGGCGGCCGTGATTGTTCGCGTTGCTTTCGCTAGGAATATTTGTAAGGCTAAGAATGATTTTTCCGCAAGGCTTTTTCTAAATTTTTAATAATCGAGTGCTTTTGTCTATTTCAGCTAAACTGGCAAAAATTGCAATCTACTTCTTGGAGGAGACCCAACGGAATACCCCCAGTGAAATGCCCTTCCGACGGTATCAGGCAGAGCTGAATGCACTGCATGAAATTATTCAACAGACCGTTCTAAGTCTACTCACCGATTCGAAACCCATCGTGAAGCAAACTCTAATGGAGTCCGGCATTTGTGATCTCTGCGCGTTCTTCGGCAAGGAGAAAGGTATGTTTAACTTTAGTCAGTTCTGGTTTTCTAGCTTCTTTTGGTGGCGCTCAGTTATTTTCAGCGTTTCTCTGTTCCCTGAAATGTTTTCCTTTTGTTTAACTCAAGCAACTGCATAAATAAAACTGCCACTACAACGTGTCAATGAAAGTGGTAATTTTCTGCTATTAAGAGTCTGTCAACAGAAGATTATTGAACCAATTACCTAGATTGCTATCAAACTGGCCTATGACACTGTACAATCTACTTCCGTTGGTCTGCAGCTTCGATAATGTACCACATTGATTAAACAGCTTTTTACAGCTCTTAAGTGTTCGTCTGTACATTTTTTTGTCGATTTCTAGATGACGCTATGAGCAGAACTGGAGAAGGACTGACTGCCGGCTTTCAGCTCTGCCGGGAGCTGATGCGCATTCCTATCGGTTGTTTATTACACTTGACTATTTCATTCCAGCTAATGACGTTGTGCTCTCGCACATCATGACATTCCTCAACGACGATGACAAGAATCTACGTGGAGCCTTTTACGATAACATTTCCGGGGTGGCGGGCTATGTCGGATGGCAGGCTTCGGATATACTGGTTCCTCTACTCCAACAGGTTTGTCAGGCCCTCCAAACTGTTATTGAGCTTATCCTTTAGCAACGGCATATGCCTTTTCAGGGTTTCAGCGATCGCGAGGAGTTCGTCATAGCGAAGGCAATCAGAGCCGTAACAATCCTCATCGAGTTGGGACACATTCGAAAGCCCGCTGTCACTGAAATGATCGCAGAATCCGCGTGCTATTTGTGTCATCCAAATCTGTGGATACGTCACGAAATTGCGGGCATGATTTCAACTACCGCGAAAATCCTTCACGACATTGATGTGCAGTGCAAAATTATGCCAGCCATCGAGAAATTCCTTCATCGGCCATTGATCCAGGTAAAGATGCCCGAACTACTGCTGGACAGTCTTTTGCCACCAGTTCCAAGGATCATATATGATAGCGTTTTGAAGTGAGAAAACTGCTTTAACTCTCCCGGTGGTGGGATTAACTTCTGTTTATTGTAGGTACTCGGACATTCAAAAGTTCGTCGCCACCTTGGAGGATCGTGTAAAGGTGCGCCAAAGTACTTCCGAAGGAATGCTGCCGCACTATGACGAAGTTGGGACATCACTCAAGAACGTTGGTAGGCCGATGTGGCAAAATGCCGTTTTAATGACACAGTTTACCTTGCAGCTTTTCCGGCGTCTGAACTCTGAGGGTCTGAACGAGCAAATTGAGATGCAGCTACTGGAAATGAAAGCCTACATACTCAAGGTTAAGTACAAGCATTTGGAGCCAGAAGAACCATCACAGAATGGAAGAATCATGATCAACCGAAAGAAAGTGCTCTGTCACGACTATCCGCTGGCAGATAAGTCAGCGAAGGTGGATCAGAGGAAGAAAAACCGTCAGGACGCAGATTCGAACCTGAACTTGGAGTGGCAGCATATCTTCAATGACGGACATTCCACTGCGATAACATCGCCCTCGGGGGATGTAACTGTATCACCAGTGCTTGCTGGGAGTCCATCGTCGGCGGGACAGATTCCACAAACAGCCGCCGCTTTGCTGGGTGAGTACACGATTCCTGACCGCAACTTTTGGACCGGTAAGTCAGAGAAAATATTGTCACTGTCACTTTATTAACAACTGGTATTTAGAGCGTCCCTCTGAGTGCCGCCAGGACGTTGAGAAGCTACGCAGTAAAATCAAATGCCGCTACAATGTCACACAGAGTTACTATCACGAGCGAAATTCGTCGCCCTATCCTCCCGGTTGGCGCATGAATGGTACTATCATCGCTCATTTGTACGAACACCGTGGATCCGTGATAAAGATGACTTCATTGAAACCATATGGTTCGCTGTTCGCAAGCGGCAGTATCGATGGCACAGTTCGACTCTGGGATTGCAACAAGCTCTACGGCCATCAGGGAATCAATAAATCTCGTCAGGTGTACTGCGCCAATACTCCGATTTACTCGCTGGCAGCCTGCGATGGCGGCCAGTCGCTGGCAGTGGGAGGAAAAGATGGTAGCTTGCTTATTATGAGAATCGACAGGAACTCGTCAAAGATGACGCTCCAGCAGGCAATCCACTTGGACGAGAAGTAAGTCAATATCTGCTATTGAGCACTCATGCTACGAGTTGTTTCTGTCCTTCACAGTGAGCATAATGACGGTCCAGTGGTGGATATGCAAACATACGATCAATTCTCGCAAAGTATGATCATCTATGCCACTCTATACGGAGCCATTGTCGCCTGGGATACTCGCATGCAGGACAGCGCATGGCGTTTGCAAAACGAACTTCGGCATGGTGTGATCACTGCGATTTGTGCAGATCCCACCGGATCATGGCTAGCAGCGTGTACCAGTGGAGGCAAACACATTTGTTGGGACCTGAGATTCCAACTGCCTATCGCGGAGATCAAACATCCTTCTGATTCCTGGATAAGGAATGTTGCATGTCATCCAACGGAGCCATCATGTTTAATCTCTGCCACACGATCGAATAATGAGGTCTCTATATGGAACATTGAAACTGGTCACCGGCAGACTGTGCTATGGGCCAGCCCTGCGCCTGTGCTCTCAAACACCAGTGTGGTAATATGACAGAGTTTTCCCTTTACCTACCCAACTAACTGTGCAATATTTTAGAACGACCCATCGACCAGTAGTTGCGGCATCCTTGCTGGTGTAGTGGACAATTCACCATTCGTATTGACAGGCAGCTCGGACCAGCGCATTCGATATTGGGACCTGATGTCGCCCAAGAACTCCTCGCTTATTGTCCCATCAGCCAAGGACAACTTGTCTGATGTTTCCTTCACATATAAGTAAGGCCCATGATACAATTTTAAAGTCATCTCATAGCATAAAATTATTTTTCAACAGTTCCCGCCTGATTGACGGAAGCCAGGTCATCGAAGAGAACATAGTCTCCTTGGCAACGACTGAGATGGGTTCGCTACGTGCCTCTACAGAGGAGACTCCCCGATCTGGTCCCGAAATGCCATCGCACAGCCATCACGATGCTATAACCGATCTTTTGATGTGCAAAACCGACAAGCAGCAGACGTTCATAGTCTCATCAGCTCGCGACGGTGTGATTAAGTTGTGGAAGTGAATTAGCTTATCATTGTAATGCCCTATCTACCATTATTTATGTAATATATTATCTGTGATTATTTAAGCAAGTTTGGCGCGTTTTTTTCCTTTTAAAGAATTCCTGTGTGCATGTGGTTGACCTTCCCCTAAGGAATGGTCGATATACAATAAAGAATTAGGACATCAGTTATATCAGCATGCGCATATAATTAATAAGTCTTGTTCTTGATTACTAATGTTGGCAGGCAATAGCGCAAAGGCTAGTGGGTGTACCTTCAATATTAAAATGAGTTAATAGGCTAGGGTACTCTTTCTTTTGCAAGGCACATCACCAGCTTACCAACCACATTTTAAATTATTTTAATATGAAATAATAAGACACTTAACTCATTAACTGACAAAAGCTCGCTAAATAAGATATTAAAAACTTTCATCCGATTCTTTTCGCTTCAAGTAGCCCATCAGCTCCCCAATTCCGTTGGCAATTCGAGTAAACTGTGTTGTTCGCTCTTTGTAAGCTTGCAATTCCATTTTCTTCAAAGTTATCAACTGGTGTTGGTGTTTTTGATTGTCCTCGCGAAAATTTGAAATTTCTCTTATTATTTTTTCCAAATGAGGTATATTATTTTCCAGTGTGATTTCGGATTCTTTGGATGACGACGGTTTCTCATTAAGGATAGTAGTTGGCTTAGTATCTTCCAAAAGCATCGGGTCCAATTCATCTAAAAGATAGACAGAATATGTACCTAGATAGATGTAACTCTTCCAAGTCTATGCAGAAATATTATCACCACCGGGACAGGCTTCTTCGAATTGGTATGGCTCTTCGTCTGTGTAACCATCGTCATCGTAAGGCAAACTCTGGTCATTGGCAAAACTAATGCCCTTTTCAATTGAAGTATTAAAAAGCTCGGGCCATGCACTGTAGTTGCTCTGTAGTCTGGCGAAAGAGCTAAACAAATTCACGTAAGATATCTATACACCTATTATATTAGAGGCAGATTACACACCCTTTAATGTTGCCTTTACGTAGTAGTTCCAAGCGACCACGGTAGTGTCGCAACAGTGCCTTCCACTTGTTCTCGACTTGTGAGGAATTGTAGACGAATCCGAGCGAGTTCAGTCTTTTGGTAATCTCCTCCCACATCTGTTTCTTTGTGCGCAACTGTGACCCGAGCTGTGGCCGGAGTTCTTCGAGTAGGTCGAGAAAATTCTTTGTTGCTTCAGGAGACCAAAACGCCTTTTTATCTTCGTTTTCTTCAAGTGATGCTTGAATAGATTCTAGTTTGGTTTGGTTTATGGAGAGAATGAATAGAAACATGATTATACCTACTATCACGATTTGGAAGTCTCTCATCGGTGGTGTCAACTTTAGCTTTCTTTTGAGGAGGCTGTTCAAGTTTCTGTTCTTGGGTAGCCCAAGAATCCTTGATATCACCAAACAAGTTAATCAATTCCCTAAAGTAATACTCATGTTGAAAAGACGAATTTAGAATATACCAAACTTACTGTTCCACTGTTTGATTTTTATCCTTCTTGTCCTTGTACATCTTTTGAAGGCTATTGTACTTCCTTTCAATTTGTTCAACGGTGAACTTGTACCTTCGCTCAGTCATTTTAAGAGCAATAACTTCCAGCATATCATGTTGATTAGAGAAGTTTCCCTTCTTGACATTTTTTAAAATTGATATGAACAGATCCAGAGCTTGCTCGGTCCAGATGGAGTTGGGAACATCGTTGGAGTCTTCTGTGTCTTTAATGGCAAGCAGAGTTGTTTTAAATGTTCTGTTTAACATCAATATGTATATTCAAACTCATTTCACCTACAATCAATTAAATCTTCCATCAAAACGTCGCCGTAGGTGTCCATCTTCAGCAGGGGTTTTTGCGAGTATTTTTATCTTGGGTAAGTTGCAACAGTAAGTGCGAATTAGAGTTTAGAGTGCAACAGTCGCTTAAGATCTATTTGAAAAATATAAACAAACAAATCTTTAGTTCTGAGGATTTCTGTAAATCCGTTTGTTAAGTTGTACTCCGGAACGGTTGGCAGTTGGAGAGAACTGTCGGCGTAGACGATCCAGGTTGCGCTTTTTATCACGGCGAACTCAATTCAAACAAATTATTTAAACATACAGGTAACGCACATTTTTTATTGAGCAGTTTGTAATATTTACCTTGTCTAGTAATCCAAATATTAATACTTGAACTCGAAAGTCGAAATAAAATGCGTTCGTTTCTACAAAAGAAAACTGAACACGAATCTCAACATTGACAGTTCGGTTGAAAAATATAAATTGTACAGGTATGTTCAAGGAAATGAGGTTAAATTTTTTTTTGTGTCCGATTCGCCAGGGAATCCACCATTTTCCTTGGTGAATTTCTAATGTGGTATTCGATTGGACGCTCTCAAAGCACTTTTTTGCTCTTAGAGCAATTTTTATGTTCGTTTGGTACAAAAAAAGCAATCTTTTTCAGATTTCAGAGCACTTTTGCGAATCTAGATATTTTCTCAGACTTGCTTCAGATTTACCAATACAAGTGCATTTGAGTTTGACAACAACTGGTGGAGTTTGTTTACATTTTCGTGAATTTTTTCTACAGCAAAGAAAGGCATTGCTTTGGGTGAACCTATTTTTGTAAAATATTTATGTACAAATATTAAGAAGTCAATCGGGACGGAAATTTCGATTGTTTTAATATTAAATTTAACCAGTGAATGGAAAGTGCTTTGAAAAGTGTCGAAGACTACACATATTTAAGTCGCACGAATATCAACACAAAAAAGAGCAAGAGCGTTCTTATCAGGTTTTTATGTTCGATTAGGCACACGAAATCTGAAATCTGAGAGCAAATCTGAAGAATCCCAAACGAATACCCCACAAAAACTTACGTTAATCCGGAGTTCTTATTTTAATTGGATATTGCAAAAATGAAGATTCCAATCGCTAAACCGACAGAAATATCAAATTCTGAAGATTGATCAATTTTTGTTTGTTTTTATTGTAGGACTTAAAACAAACACACTATCTCAGCGAAAGTAAAGTATTTACAAAAACTATTGTCAACTCCTACGAGTCAGTCTGACAGTATACGAGCGTTTGATTAAATGCTAGCTAGAAGATATCTCTGTTTTCCATTTTTATCTCAATTTGGGGAGATATCTGATGAATAGTGCCGTTAGGGCCCGATTCTGGGTCAAATATCCCGGTTTACTGGTTAAATCCTTACTAAGGCAGTGCAGCGTGCCAGCATTTTGAGATCAGAGTTTATTCTAAACATATCCTGTACAAGGGATATAAATTCGTTATGACTCCATAATGGATATGAGTTGATAAGCCTTGCTACTGCAGTTTTTTCTAAAACGGATTGGTTTCTGACGAAAAAAAGGAACCATTGTTTTTTTTTAAACGACTCGGGAATTCAAAATTTTTTACTTGGGTCCGGTTCTCATCATAAATAAGTTGTTGTTCCTGGTTATTTCTAAAAACTAAAACGATTTGTTGTGTTTTTTGGTCGAAAAAAAAAAAAAACGTTGGTCCAGTCAAAAATTAATGTGATTTGCAATAGAGACATAACCAATCTTTCTTTTATCTAAATAAATTTTAATATGCCATTGGAAAAACTGCCACCAATAGCAATATACTTTGCACAGCTCTTTTACGTCATATTTAGAAGTTTGTTGCAAGAAATGCGAAAAGTTCAAAACCAAAATAAAGAAATACATAAATAGCAAACTGACCATGGATATAATTTCGGAGACATTAGGGGTAGGTATTCACTTATGTAAACTCATAAATTCCACCCCTCGAAAATGTCATTGCGTAATTCGCTTGAATCGACTGTCAAGTCTATAATAACGATAAAGCAATAGAATAACTATCTATTAAATTAAATTCTTCCTGTTAATGCATCTCTAAAGACATGAAAAGCAATTCACACGACCGCTTGTCACAGTTTGACATTTATAAATATGCATAACTTTCCGCAGTTAATTTCCGAGCCTAATTTATTGATCGCGGTAAATTATGATTCCTGCGTAAATTACTGTCCATACAAAATCTGACAACTCATTTACGAGGTGATACATTTTTGTAGTTTACTCTGTATAAGAGGGTCTTGCGCGTTTAAGTGCATACCCTTATTATTATCTTCATCCTAATCTTCTATGTATTCCTCGTCACCTGAGAGTTATGAGTGTTCGTCGAGTCGAGACTAAAATTTGTTATTAGTATGGCGCAAGAAATAACACGGCTTATTTAGTTTAGGCTTTGTTACAAGTTTAACACCCGGAAATACACCAACCACACGAGACTAAAAATACTGTCAGGCAAATGTGTGATCTCAAATTCCTTTTACCTAGCCAACGGAATATGAGGAAAAATAAAACAAAATAAAGAGTGGCGCAGTAAAACTATTTGTTGTTTACTGAGCTAAGCCAGTATTAAGACTTATAAAATAAGTAGATCAAGACTGCAAAAATGTTTTGGTAGGTAATGTCTTCTGGCTATTAAAACGGATATCAAAATTAAATTGTAAAGCCGGATGTGTGATTGTAGACTTTTCTTTTGTGTTTTTGTTTTCTGTTTCCATATTTTGATTAGAATATTCAGTGCGACAACCTTACTCGGAACACTCTTTTGCGATTATTAATACATCTCAATTCTTATAAATAGTAGAAACAAATCGAGCTGGGCGAAATAGAATAAACGGTAGCGAGGAACAATAGGCGCAGAACGCTTACTTCACACAAGTAACATCGCTGACACACTACACCATCGTACATCACATCACAGAGATGTTGTATTGTGAATCACAACTTCTGATGGTTCCATTTTTGATGTGCCTAGATCAAGACTATAGAAACGTTTACTTCGAATCTCGTACCTATTTGGATTCAGAAACTAATAACTTAAAACAAGACAACTCATTGCGAAATTTTAAACGCTGGACTCGTGCTTATTACAATTTTGTATATCAGCCGCTTCATACCATTGCTGCCAATGACGATCTCATTTATATTCATCGCATTCATTCATTAATTAAACTCCGTACAGAAAAAAAAAAATCCCAAACATGCCGTGTCGTGGTAACATTTTCTTCAAGATTCAAATAAGGAACTTCTGTGTGGAATTTCTTTCATCTTGACCACCACAAATTCGAAAGGAATAACTGACAGTTGAATACAAATGAATATTCAACTATCATCAGATAGAAAATTCTTTTCAGTGCAATTATTTAATTTACAAAAGCAACAATTCATGTTTGACAGGAGCACTTTAGGATTTTTTTTATTTTAATTATTTAAAACTAAAAAAAAAAAACAAAATAAATTGTTGATCGTCACTACAATTACTTTTGGCATTACTCACTAATGCGACACATTTGTCAATTTCTTGGAACTAACCAGTTTACCATTCGATAGCGATACGAATGAGAATGCACTGGTTTTTGGTGTTCCCTATAATTGTCTACCTGCATGAGATGAATCATGACATATAGTTTTCTCTCGAAGGCTGGTGCGCTATAACAGCTTAACGACTTGAACTTGAAGTTCATCTTCATTCGTATACCGGAATTGTAACCTTGTCAGTTACATAAATTGTTTTAATTTTTTTGTTTGTGCACCTTACCCAATGAGGTAAACTTGTGGCCACATGTGCACAGTGCATCAGTCGTTCAAAATGTGAAAAGGGGACGCTCAGAATTTAAAGAATTCATCACATTAGTATACAAAACTAGGAAAAGAATTGGTTCACCATAAATATTTGGAGCAACAGGTCATTGTCAGTGTCACTTGTCCTAACTACGTTCACTAAAGGTGTCACAGTAGAAAAAAACATAAGGTGTTAATGTGTTTTGTCTGGGGTTCGAAACTGGGGAGCCTTCATTCAGAAGTTTATCACACTAACCACTGAGTCAGTGTTTCAAATTTCTGGGGTTTCCTTTGGAATTTCTCGGAGCAAATACTGAGCGCTTATCACTCCGAACAAACACTGGGTATATTCGAATCGCATTTAATATATTACATAATTCCCCCTTAATTTCCGTATTACTGATCCTACAGAAATAAACAAAATGGCGACGCATTTTCTTCAATGGGATTCCGTTGGGCTGTCGTTTTATTTTCTCTTCTTTCTAGTCAGTTTCTGCGTCGCCGTCAATTCTTCCGTTGCCATCATCTGTCAACCATCTCTTGATATCTTGTTGCATTCTTCAATAAAAGTAAAAGGAAACAAGCAAAAGCACCAACCGAAGTCTCAGTGCAATTCTGCTGTTTCCGAAGGGTATGAATTCTATGTATCCTCTTAAAGTAAAAAAACAATACGTTTACATGATATGAATTAATTGAATGTGCCCACTACGTTTTAAAGCCGCATATATTATAAACAGCGAAGAGGGTTTTGTGCGTTTATTGTACACAATAAACTTGTTTGTTCAACTTATCATTCACGACGTAAATGAAGTTCTTCTAAATGTCAATTAATTATTAACAATGCATACAACTTCTTAACAACACAGCACGAAGAACTGAAAGAAGCCTAAGCATACCTCCTACTTGAAGAAGTCCTGTGCCTATTACAACAGTCTTAAGATGGTTTATTTTCATTGCCATTTGTTGAACAACATGATAGCAACAAAAAACTCCTTATCAAGCTGTCATCAAATAAACTTGTTTATACAGTGGACCAACCGCAAATGGAAAACAAAACCACTCATCTTCATTTGCAACTACGCACTATACTCGTATACATGCTTGCATGCCTATAATGTCCGAGTCACGTAAACTCGCTGTCCATCCAGCGACAGACAATCGGAATCCCTCAACTGATCCACGTTATTGCTTTTTTATTAATCACATCCGTAGCCTAGGTACGTACAGGTTCACACACCACACACACAATCTTACGAATACCCATATGACCAGTGCGGTAGCAGTTACCGCTCGTTGATCTTAGTCAAGTAAGATGTGATCTGCATAATTCGCGCCATTATCAATCCTACAGACACGAAGTCAGCAATTCCCGAGGAATCACACATTATATTTATCTTGGTCATAAAATCCCGTCCAGATAGTTCTAACCGCAGAAACTACCTTCATCCAGCTGTCAACACGGAGCGAGTGCTATAAAACAGCAGATCATGGAAATTGAAGAACAATTCTTTCACACACAGTCCTAGTGTCCACTTCAAAGTTGAAACAAGCCGACAACGATCAGCTACATAAATCTACGACAAAATGCAGTGGACTTTGCTTATACTAGTCATAGTGGCGTTGCTATTCAATCTATCACAAGGTGTGTTCTTTCCATACCGCCGTAGTGGTTATGGTGGTGGCGGCTATGGCGGACGACGCACTGGCAGAACGTATTCGGACATCGCCAGAGTTGTAAATCCAAATCCGTATGCATCGCCAGGAGGTCGTCCATTTCCCGGACAACCCTTCTGGCCCTATGGATAGGAGGCTACAGCGGACAATATTAATATTACGGTTTCTAACGTCTAAGCAACAGTATTATAACAAAAGTGTTAAAGTGAAAATACACATATTGGTTTAAGTGTCAAAACGAGTTTGGTTTCAATTGTGTCTTCAGTGTTTGAAAGGGAAAGGTTAGGTATGCAAATCCGCATGCGGTGGCGATGCCATGATGTGGTAAAAACGACGGTTATGGCTTGTTTCCGCACAAAATATCATGATTTACAGCAACTCGGAACACTGATTGTTACCGTAATTTGTTACAAAATACCAGTGCATGTCTAAATCATTAACACATGCCATACGGACAGATTGAAGCGTATACTGTAAGATCAGTTTACTGAAAATCTTAAAGCACGTGATGTGAATTATAATGTGGTCGGTAGTGGGATGCACACTTACTAGTGTTGAACGGTTTAACGAACTCATTGTTATTCAGTGAATGCGCCTTGTGGGAATAACATTAGCCCTTTTTTATTATCAGCCATGATCCATATAGATCATCGAAATACATGCACTTACAAGCACAGCACATGATCCTGCTATTCATCGAGATCACGAATCAAGATCTGAAAATTTATTGTACTAGGTGGCTTGTTTCATTTTTCAATGTTGGTGTGCCTGTTAACGATAGCCATTAGCCAAGCCACACAGTCACGTTGCCAGACTAAAATATTCAACACCCTTCATAACACAAAAAATCAAAAAGCATTTTTTTCACATCGAATACATTTTGAGATGATTTTACTTTTTCATTCCATAAAGGTATGCCCAACCCCAGCTTAATATTTAAGTAAATGTTTCATTAACATTTATTTTACACAAAAAAATGTTTATGAAATGTTTCGCAGTTCGTTAATAATTTGTTTCAGAGGTGTGTTTTTGTTCTTTTAACATAAAATACAAATGTCCAGAAAATCTTGGCATATTAAAAAATCGAAACTAGCTACCTGCATAAATTTAAATTGTTTTGGAACCTAGTTATTGGGAAACACGTTTCTTTTTTATCACAGAAAAATCTAATTCTAACTTCATTTTGTTCTTCTGGAATTTCGAGCCTAAGCCGCTGTCATTTACTTTGTCTAAGAATTCAAATCTGAGCGGACCAGAGTTGCAAACTGCATTAAGATTTCCATTACATTTTGAACTGATTGTAGGTAAACTCATTTCCTTTTAGAAACAAAACACACCATATAACGGAAGCCGTGTTGTTGTTTTCGAGCCTCTGGTCGTGAATTTCCGACAGTAAGAAGTATTTCATAAACGTTTAATAAATACTTATTCGGCGTATACACCGGCAAAAACAGAAATGTTTGACAAATGTTTATGAAATGTTTCTAAAGCAAATCGAGAACATTTCATAAATGTTTAAAAAATCATTCGCTCGCATGAATACACCGAAATACCAAATTGCATATTTCAACATAGAATTTAAAAAACTTTTTTTTTAAAAACAATATCCAAAAATATAAACTATTAATTTGATTCATGTGGTAACACTCCCGACAAGCAAATGAAATCTCATGTCAATTGACATCATATTGTGACGTCACGTTGTACAGAATGTTTGCAATATGGCTGGTGGCAACATGAAGTTTGTCATTTTCATACATTATCCGTCGTGTTTTGAAAGCAACTGTTGCCACAACTCGAAAATGAAATTTTTCTATGATCCGTATTGTTTTATTTTCGTGATCTGATTCGGATCAGATCACGCTGATAATAAAATACGGCTATTGTTGTCTAATGTATGGATTTATCAAGTTTAGGGAGGGTGCGTATTCGGAGTCATCTGGACGATGATAAAAGTGAATTTTTCGCATCGATGGTGACTATTGAAGGGTATTTCATCACATAAGTGGCGGAAAAGGTTTTTTTCATTTGGGAAATTTGTATTTCGTGTGCTCCTCCATACACTCATAATTTGGAAAGGCTTTACTAAAACTTCATACCGCGTTGTTGTATTTACTCAATGGTTATAGTGTGCTAGACTACTGATTAAGCGGTCGGTCTCTGGTTCAACGTCCGAAAATACACAGAGTTTACCTTACGGTATTTGATCATTGTTTTATGTGTGGCTACCGTATTGTATTATATTGTACAATCTGTCCTGAGAGACTTGTCAGTTCTGTGATTTGAGTACGGACGGCATAAAATTGAATTCGCCCTATCCACTCCTCTAGAACATAGACAAACGAATGATTATCAGAAGCTCGGCTTAATGTACTTAATATGTACCTGTTACATCAATTACCAACTACTGGCTCTAGTTAAGTACGCTGCTCGAGCTTAAAGAACAGTTATCTGCTCTTTTCTCTCCGAGCATTATTTTTGAAAATAACTTACTTCAAAAATTGAACTCTATCTCTGATTTCAACCATTTCTGATTATAGATGTAGGTACTGCTCGTCGAAGTATTTATTAAAAAAAATCATCCTTGCTTACTTCTCCGCAATCAAAAAATGAAGCAGAGCAAAACGATCTTTCAAAATTAAAAAGAAAAAAAGATTCATACGAGGCTTAAATCGAATGTGATCCATATGAATCGATCGCAAAAGTCTATACACGTTCTCATCAAAAATGACAGAAAAAAATGGAAAATTATCAGAGAATTTCAGCGCGCGGCAAGTACTGATAAATATGTCAAATGCACGAAGCTGACATGAAGCAAATTCAAAATCCGTCTTAAAATTCGATTGCACACAAAAATAAAATCTTTGAAAATAAGGAAAACTCGGCGATGGTCGAATGTTTTCTCATAACGTTTTATATGTTGCAAAAAGGAAAGTTATATTATTTATTTGTGATATGGATTAGTTGTCAAAGATGTAAGTGGCTCAAAGAAACTCGAAGTCTATCTAGGGTACTTTGAATATTATCAAGTGTCTAATGTCGTTTTCCATTAGTTTCACTCGGGGATCCACTCATTCTGTAATGCAATGGAACAAGAAAACTGCTTCTGATTGAATCCACTAAAGTATTGCTGAAATGCCAAAAAATAATCTACGACAGCTTTCATCTGACTTGTATAAATTACATAAGGTTTGTTTCACGTGCCTAGCACTAGTGCCCACTAGTGCGCAATGAGAAGTATCAGCTGATTTCCACATCTGCTAAAAACCCTGCACAACCCTGAAAACTCGGCTTCTATATCGAACGCAAAATATGTTGCCCTGAAGGCTGCCAGTTTTTGAAATTATTTTCACTTTATTTTTTGTTTATTGTTAAAAGTGAATGAACTCAATTCGTTTGAATAGCAAATTTATTTGTATTTACCTTTATCACGATAAACAAGTGAATGACAGCAAGCGAAATGACAGCGCAACTCTGCACTGACTTCTTGCCCCGACAAATTAACTGGGGTTAGTTCAGGGCACAACTAGGGCGCCCTAGAAGTCATGCCAAACACAGGTTTTCAGTACCAGGGCGAGTTCAGTGCTATATCGAACACGTTAGGGTTAAACCAGTGCTCACTAGTGCGCACTAGGGCCCACGTCAAACAAACCTATAAACTACACTTGTGTGAGTGCTTCTTGAGTGGATTCTGACTTCAAGTCCAGAAGCGAAATTCTCTCCTCAGAATCACCAGGAGAGTATTTTTTTGTGCCAATAACGGTTTCAGAATTGATTTTTTCGATTCCGGACTCTCCCGTTTGCCCAAATTTTTGCTAAATTTTTTGAGTTTGACAGATTTTTATTGCCACCATATTATTAATGTCGTTTTCCATTGGGCAAAAAGAAGCGTCCCGGAGAGTCCAGAATCGAAAAAAAAATCAATTCTTAAACCAAACAATACATTTGAGAAACACTCACACAAGTGTAATATATGTCAACTAACAGCAGCCGTAGATTATTTTTTTGCATTTCACCAATCAAAAAGTTTTTTTTTGTTCCATTGAATTACAGAATGAGTGGATCCCCGAGTGGAACCAATGTAAAACGGCATAATACGTACATTCTGTTGTCAGAAATAAAATTGAAATTGACTAGGTAGAACAAAAATACGTAATGGCTTTCTCTCCCTCAGTCCGGAAAATGTTCATATCCTTGTATGCTCAGAACTATGTAACGCATTATTCCTGTTCGCATCACATCATTTCTCCGGAAATAAACAAATCAGAATGCAGCCATAAATAGTTGCAACAACTTTCAATTCAAATCAACTTGATACAGTATGGCGGTCAAATCGAAATGCTTAATTGAGTATTTTTCAAGCTTTTTAACAAATTACCCTTATAGAAAGTGGTTTTGTTCAACAAAATTGACTATTAATGAGAGTGACAAGTGTATTTAATAGCTGAGCCTCTGCGATATAGCATTCAGTTCAGTAGCTAAAATTAAACCTGCTTCCTTGCTACCCATTACTGTTTTTGGATTTTTGTGTTGAAACATAATTGTTAGACACAAAGTTAAGCGTTTGCCTTATAAGCCAATCTTTAAATTACTGCTGAATGATACCCTTCTAAATTACCGCAAATTGTTCCGATTGATTATAATCTTAAGTGCTGATTCTTGTAGCTTTCAATAACCTTGCTTGTTATTTGAACTACTATTGAGTCATAAATTTTTGAGTGAGCCATGACACCCAAGAAAAGTGTATTCATAAACTTCCTGGGCATTCCTATTAATTTATTACACTATTATTTATGTGTCTATCTGTGCACTACAGTTTCTCACTTCCCATGTGATCCCATACACAAGTGACAAGTGCTGACAAGCACACATGCCGTCGAATTTGGCGAAAAAAAGCTTGTTTTTCCACTTACACTGTCTGGTAGGAGGTGTAACAGCAACTCCAAATATACCACAGAGCGTACAAAACACTCCGCCAAAAAATATGATCCATCACCGTGATAACAATCATTTAATTTCTAGCTGCTATTCACGCCCTTGTCGAGTTTATAAGTTAGTCTTTCAGTGCAACGTTCCTAAATAATTAAAGTTACATTTACGCAGTTGCTACCTACAATTGATTATGTGGGTATGCGGATTCCACAATTAATGATGACTGAAACATTTATAGCAAAATTGAAGTGAACCAAATTCTATAGAAAATATACTTGCAATGTTGACTTTAAGAAATTACTCATTAAAGAGAAATTTGATATTGGCTATTGATTTGAGAGTCGCAAGCGAATAAAAAATACAAGACTTTCCCAGACAAGTGGATAAGTTATTATACTGTTGGCGTGGTAAGAAAAAAAAAAAAAAAAAATAGCACGTATACGCCCTAGTGTAATTTGGGCAAACAGTTTTGAAATATGATTCGAATAAAAACACAGATGACATGATTTCTCGGAAATAATCATAGCTCATCTACTGGCATAGGACAACATGTTATAGCTACAAAAACCTCCAAAGAAGAAGAGGAGAGCAACGTGTTAGAATTTACAGTCGATTTCAATTATTTGCAGATGATGGAAGCTATATCTTAACCCAAGTCCAAAACCAATTATTGTTAACCAGAGATGGACAGTAAAAAAAGAAACTTCGTCTACATAAAGTCATGTCAGCTGTCAAACTCCAGTTTCAAATGCAACTAACAATAGCACCCCTAACGATTTGATTTCAAAAAAAAACTTCTCATCACCAAAACGGCTTATCCCTTAGGTCTCTCAAGTCAAATGTGGGTTAAAAACCCGGAGAAAAATTCTTCGTATTTCGTGTTATGAACGATGAGATTTAATAAACAACCATACAAACTTTACTACGACATTGACCAGTTAAAAAAGTTTCATATCCTCTAGATCGGCCACATAAAGTCAGATGGGCGGTGACCTTCACAGTTAGGAAGATGCTCAGATATTTACAGATGTAAGAGTTGACGCAATTATGTTGACTAAATCCTAGTCAGGGTCTTTGATCTATGCATAAGCGCTCTTCTCATATAAATATTTGCGTTTCATGACCCTTTACTAAAAAAAAAAAAACAATTTAAATGAGGCTCGCTCAAATTTGAAGCCTTTCAAGCTAAAGTTAAAGAACTTTACTAAGAAAATGCCAACAGTCAATAGATTCTTGTTGAAAGCGCTCACCAGCTGTGTTCACAAAACAACTAAGGCAACTAACGCCTGCAACACTAAAACCTTTACTCAAATTCACGGATTTTTTCTAATCGTACACCATTATCATCTAAAGAAGACAACGTTGACAATTTCCCCTACGACGAAATTCGTAGCAAACATCCTCCCCTAGGACGGATTCTATGATAGTTCTTTCGGGGTTCGCAGCGAAATTCCGAATACGACGTATTCCGTGAAAGACGTGGATCCAATCACTTTATCATGCGGAGCGATATCCATCTAGTCTTACAACGCAAATTACAGTGAGTTTTGGTTTATCATGATTTCATACCCCCGCATACAGAAAATAATAAATGCATCCGCCTAAGATAATCCACTTTACACTTTATTAAAGAAAGGAAAAAAAAGCAAGAAGTTTAAAAATTAATGGCATTTCTTTAAACAGCCAAAATAATGTTACGGAATGCAGCGCTTAGGTTGACGACTTTTGTCAAAAATTCTGTTGGATTTGCCATCCATATTTCTGGTTGTTTGTGTTCAAGAAATCCAAAAATCGTTGTCAACTGGTCCATTAGCGCACCGAGACTATTTTTTATTTCGACGCAAAGTGCGTCATTCCACTGCAAACGGAGAAGTGACTTTCTGTGAATTGCATAAATAAACACCTTATGACGAGCCCCGCCTGCCGCAACAACATCCTCATTCAAGGTTCCACGAAGAGCAAGAATTAAATCACCCGACTTGAGTGCCGCTATCAACCCAGACTCCTTTACAATCCAGTTATCAGTACAAGTGCCCGGAAACGGCTTGGAGACGAAAGCAGTTCTTCCGCAAGGAGAGTAAGCGATCAGAAATTTCATCGATTTATAATGGGCCGAAGCTAAGCGGAAACAAAATGAATATACACATAGGTACGTGCGGCACAAGGATAACTCACCATGATCCAACTGCAATTCAAGGACATCTACAATGGCTGCAAGTTGATCACCGAAAATATCGTTAAGGAACATTGGTATCTTCCGATCGGAAGGCCAAGAAATATGAAGGTGATCAGCAAGATGATTCACACTGGTGGTAAATATCTTGCATAACGGTGCAAATGGAATCTCAAATTTGAGAGACATGTATGCGAGTGGCAGATTCAAACGCAGCTTGACCATAACCATTAGCAACACACTCATTTTGGAAACTCCAGGATATACACATTCCGGCAGGTAAGTGCCGACGACATTAACGAACTCTGCGAAGCACTTGTAGGTAACGAACCCAGTGTAGAACTGAGTTTTTAAGTCATCATCAACGAATGAAGATTCATCCATTATATGGTGCCGCAATTTGGCTTGCAGACAATAAATAAGTAGATCCTTTTGATCCAACATCCATTTGAAATTGCCCATTGTTTCCACTATAGTTGCCAATTCGTCCGGGACTTTCCCTTCAGATTCATCGGCTGATGGTTGGGGCTGCGCGACCTCAGGGTGGTCTTGTTCGGCATCCATGCCGACTGAAGTATTAGCGGCAGTTTTCATATATTTTGCTGCTAGAGGACCAGATTTTTCGGTTAGTTTACGAGATTTTTTAGGTCTGCGTTTTGCTGTAGCCACCGAATCAGTTATCGGTGTAAGGTTCAGTGACGGGATCCAATCCGGGTCTGTCACTTCTTGAACTTTTGACGGTTCACCTGTTATTTTTTTCGAATAAATTCAATTGCATAGATTAAAAATTCCGTAACAAACCTGATATGAAGTGCTTGGAGCAGACATAGTGTCCAGCAGGCTTATTTTTAAGGTCATCTTCTGTTTTGCGCAGTACCCGAAGCCACTCATGGCGTCGACGCTTTGAAATTTCTTGCAAGTGCGATAACTTATGCGTAATCACGGCAAAGTGAAATAATTTAACTTTTGATTTCTTGGTTGCACCACAAACTAAGCACGAAGCCGGCATTTTCGAGACTTTTTTATTGTGCGTTCCTGCTGAAAAGACTTATTCGATTTGAATTGCAAAGCCGTTGAAAATTTCTGTTTGAGCAAATGGCAAATAACGGAATGGATTTGTGGGGAAAGGAAAAGGACTGCTCTACTCTGCCTGTGCAGGCATGAAAGAGGTGCGGTCACAATGACACCAAACCACACTTCTCATATTGGTGATTGGTGAATCGGCCGGATTCGCCAGGGACTGCCAACATTTTCATGGTGTTTTATTTTTATTGGACGACCCGGTTCTTTCCACTTCGGTATATTATGCAAAAATAAAGATTCCAACCAGAGACAATACTATTCCAACCGCTAAACCGACAGAGACATCAAATTCTGAAGATTGGTCCATTTTTGTTTGTTTTTGTTGTAGGACTTAAACCAAACATCCTATCGCAGCGAAAGTAAAGTGCAACAACTAATGTCACCTCCTCCGAGTCACTCTGACATTTTTATGCAAGCGTTTGATTAAGTGCTGGTTCGATATCTCTGTTTTGCTTTTTTTATCTCAATTTGGGGAGATATCTTGTGAATAGTGTCCCTAGGGCCCGATTTCTGGATCAAATATCCGGGTTTACTGGTGAATAAAACCCTAACTAAGTACTACAAAAAGTTGATGAACAACTGTGATCTACAAAATATTTCAGGTGGTAAATCGTGTAAAAGTGATACAGATTGTTTTGAATCATTGAAGAAACTTTTAACGATATTTATGGGCGTATAAAATATCAGTTAACAAAAATTGTGTCGGATATTGTTTTGACATTTAATAATTTAATTATTATTCGCCATGGAGAATTTTCTCTAGAAACTGCGCTCCCCATACCTGTTGGGAATAAAAAAGAATCAAGGAGATTTGATTTCGGGTGGTAAGTTCCTGTTTTACAAACTGGATAAAAGTATCCAAATTTATTTTCGATAACAACGTGAGGGTTTTGTCGATCCCCAGATGCGAGAGTTTTCTTTGTGAAGATAGCCGATGTGAAAAAATTTCCCCGTCCTGAACTTCTATTCAACAAACTCATTATTTGGGCAACATAACACTCACTTGAAGTTATTTCGTTTCAGTTCTTTCACCAATCAAATTTCAAA
The DNA here is from genome assembly GCA_963082955.1 of Cheilosia grossa. Taxonomy (NCBI): domain Eukaryota; kingdom Metazoa; phylum Arthropoda; class Insecta; order Diptera; family Syrphidae; genus Cheilosia; species Cheilosia grossa. The sequence continues at coordinate 60,232,868 of OY720144.1, forward strand.
ATAGTTAATTCAAGTACCTACATCTATGAAATTTCATGACCAACTTTTGGCGGGTTCAAAGCGGAAATTCTTTTCATAATTGAAATTCAAGTTTCATTCAATCTTTTTAATATTTTCGCTGGCCCATTGTTGTCTGCTGACCCCTGGCTGAAGCCTTATTATGATCTTTATTTTTGCTGAAAACTTCACTTCCAACACATACTTCACATTATCATTCAATGCTTCACATACCATTCAGTAGTATTATAAATTTATAACTAACAAACCCACAGTCAAGGTGATTCCTATGTTACAAACCAATCACATCTCGAATAACTGCGCTTTTCAAATCATAAATCTTCCACTAAGCACCCTGTATAAAAAAAATCCTATCTTTCTGTATTTACGGTTGACGCCCTGGTAGTCATAGTCAGCATTGTTGCAAAATACTGTGGGTTCTGACATCCAATAATAATTATTGTTTTACTTTTGGCTTATGTCTCCGATTTATCATTTTCGAATTTGTACTGTACCGTACAGTTTGGGAGGCATAGTTTCTTGGTTTAAGTATAATTCTCTTTTCTGAAGCTAGGACACTTACCAATAATCAGTCTGTTTCAATGTGGATTGTTGAATCGTAAGGCCCGATTCGCCAGGGAATCCAACATTTTCCTGTTATTTTTTTTAAATTTTTATTTTTATTGGACGCCGCGGTTTGTTCCACTTCGGTCCATGCAAAATTAAAGTTTCCAACCGCTAAACCGACAGAAAAATCAAAGTCAATTTTTGTTTGTTTTTGTTGTAGGACTTAAAACAAACATCCTATATCGGCGAAAGTGAAGTAAACAACTTATGTCACCACCTCCGAGTCAGTCTGACATTATGCAAGCGTTTGATTAAGTGCGATGTTTTGCTTTTTTTTTATTCAATTTGGGGAGATATCTCTTGTCCTTAGGGCCCGATTCTGGGTCAAATATCGGGTTTGACTGGTGAATAAATCCTTAACTAGGTACTATTTACAAAAAGATGATGAACAACTGAGATCTACAAAATAAAAGGTACCGTAGTAGGTAATCGTGTGATAAAATAGTTGAAGAAGTATGATCTAAATTGTATTGTATATTTATGTACGTATAATAGGTACTCCATTAGTAAACAGAAATAGTTTCGCATAATTTTTTGACATTTAATGTCACCAATTCAATTATTATCCGCCCAGGAGGATTTCCTTTAGAGATTGTGCTGGAAGCTGGTAAAAGATCTTGCAAGTTCCATCTTAAGGTTTTATTTTTCAATGCGTCTGAGTACGTCACCTCCAGCGAAGGTCTGACAAACATGCGAGAGTTTAACTGTCATGAAAGAGCTTGTCAATTAATTAGCCGTTTGGGCTCTGCATAAATTGTAGATCACTTCCACTCTTTCAAAAAATGAATAACTCACACAAAACGAATGGTTGTGATTGGGAGGAGCTTAGATTTGGGTTACAATTGCACCAAATATTATTTTTTTGGTTTAAGGTCAGTGGTAGGTACCGGTAGTTGAAAAGGTTGGTGACGAAATTTATGTCAATAAATAGAATATAATTCCCCAAAAAATAGTCGAATTCAATGGATACATTCAGGAAATCAACAGTGTTGTAAAACACTACAGTCTCCTTGTTCATTCATTTATTATTTATTTATTTATTTATTAATAAAACTGCTTACCTAATTATTAGAAAAGCGTGACGTAAGAAAGGTGACGTTAGCCACCAATATAGTTTATGCGTTCAGGGTTCATCTAGTACAGACCAATCTAGTCGACATAAAATAACTAGATTTACGAATCTTCCCACTTACAAGTCATAGAAGGTCTTGTATCCATATTGTAGGTAGAAATTATAGCGGATATGTCAAAAGCTGCAAATTTCTAAAAGATATTGCTAGCTCTGTTGTCTCCTATATTAATTTATATGTGTATAGTCTGTACAGTAGGTACGCGTTGCATTTTATGCATTTATAAATACATACACTAGCATTCAATTCGATAATGAATTACTTTGGGATGATTATAAATTTAATAGGTATTTGGTGAGCAACCAGAATTCTTTTTGATCTTATTATAAGTTAAAAGTAGGTATTTTTTCCATATAAATGTCAAATGTTGTATAGTTCTTCACAAAAATCGCTAATAGCACTTTCTTTATAAGAATGCAATACTCTCTTTTTATGTTATATGAGTATTAGTCATTATTCGCACGTATCTCGCTGTCTGCTGTCATAAAGGAAAACGCCCTATTGACAGCGGGTTAGTTTAGCTTTGTCTAAGTTTACATTACGCATTATTGAATACAGCACAGAGACAGAACATTTCGATGTTGTAAAAATAAATCATGCAGAACAATGCCTTCAAATACAGGCCTGTCATGTGTAATATAAATAATAACGTTAAACTTCACTTTAAGCTGTATCCAACATTAATAACCCTATGCGTTGGGAAATAGTGAACAAAATTATACCTACCTCGTGCTAATGAAGTCTTCGTAAAAGCTTATCAACTGGATATACAGCAGTTACGTCAAATATTTTTATGACTGCCGTCTGATAGCGATAGCTAAGTAACTCGCCATTTTTATTTCTAAATACGAGGGAATACGTTTATACATAAATACATAATCAATAAATGTTAAAAAAAATGTATATGTAAAGGAGAACTTACGTCTTCCAGAAAATTGAACCAACAAAAAAACAAAAAACATTTATTAATGTCAAACTTTATGCACCTAAACAAAATGGATGACTTATACTTATTTTGCGGTAGAGCGCAAACCATTTGTCAATTCATTAATATTGATTTTTTTAACCAATTGAACATGAGTATTTGGCAGTTTGCTGATGTCATTTTATTAGAGTTTTGTATTGCACTGGAGCAAAATTGCTTTGTCTTGTGTCCATTTGTGTTTCGCAACAAATAAAATGACACCGCACTATAACGGTCACTGAACTGGCATGTTCCCATTCCCACGTGCCATAGCAAACGTTCATGTTTCAAATGGCGTATTGAGTATTAGGTACCTATTGACAACCACAACAGGAGATAATTAATATTCAAGTTCTATCAATTGCGATTGCATTATCAAACAGCTGACTTGACAGGTCGACTAGGTCGGTACAAACTATTAATTGTAGCAGTTTCGAAAAATGACTAGGTCAGCCCAACTGATTTCATATAAATGCAACATTTTCGGTAAAGCTCTTTAATATTCAATTGGAGTCTATCGCTGTCGCATATAGAATCTCAAAGATGAAATTGTTCGTTGTATTGTGCGTGCTAGTTGCTAGCTCTCTAGCTGATGAGGTATTTCAATTTCATTAACATATTCACACACAGTCTCTGTAGCGAAACAATATTTTCAGCTTAATTTCAACAGAAATTCAAATGACAACGCACGCCCAAGGACCAGAATTACACCATTTTCGATGCAGGACGAAGAACCAAACCAAAATGAATGGATTGGATCAACATACCGTCGGAATTCATGGAACGAACCAGAGAACCAGAACAGGCAAACATCAAACGGCCGTACATATGTTGACTCAAATGGACTAACCCCAGAGGCGATCAGGGATCTTTTTCAATCAGCCCGCCAAGAGGAACAGAACCGCAACTCAAACAGCAATCCATCAGAGTATTCATCACTCGGTTATTGGGCATCCTATCCCGATGCAGCTGCTTTCGATGCTAAGGTTAAAGCTCGCCTAGGATCATCCAGAGTTTTGACCAACAAACCAGATATTCGCCAGAAGGTTGTTCAACTAGCCGAGGAGAAATTCAATACTTGCAAAGGCAAGATTCAGGAAGAGGAGAGAGCATGCCTTGCCCGCTCCACCGGACAAATTATGCAATTGGTAGCTGCTGTAGAGAATATGGCCCGCAATCAGTAATACGAGTTATGATAATGCGTTGTATTAGTCGCCGACAGCCAGATTTTCAATAGGCAGCCAGTTAATAACTGTTGAATAAAATCAATTGCTGTATATTTCCTTGTAATATAAATATCCTTAAAGAAGAATTTTTGTTTTTCTTAAGTAAAGATTCATTTACTTGAAACTGCAAAAGCAACTATTTTAATTTGGGACCAACCATGTCTATTTTTTATGCGAAATTATAGTCTATTTCAATTGGCTAATTTTTGACGGAATATTAAACATTTTGTGCAAGTTCCAAGAGCCCTCAAAGAATTTATTCGCAACTATTTTTACAACATAAACAAAGTATTAAATAGACTGACCGCTTTCCTACGTCCTCCCGATTTCCCCCGCAATTTTTGCAATATTAGCCCGTCCCACCCGCTCTCAATTGTACTGTCTGTGAATACGTGTGTGTTAACAGACTGCGATTTTTATACTTATGCTATTTACTTTCGGCAAAATACGAATTTTACTTTTCATCAAAAAATCGAAGCAATTTGATTTCGGTGAAAAGGGAAGATTGCCACGCTTCGTGGGAAAAATAAATGGAGAGTGCTAAGAACAATGACGGAGGTTATCAGGTGATGCACGCGTTCGTTGTTTTATTTCACTACGAAAACATGTACTCTACAAAATGGTTAATAGCTAATCTAATCAACATAAATAAATAAAGGAATAAACAGTGTAAAATTCATTCGTCGAAATAAAATAGGATAAGTTCCTACAATTGTTGTGTCTGTTTTCGATTGTTGTTTTTCGCTAAAAATTATTTTCATTTTCGCTAAAAATAATGTCATTTCATGCATATTTACAGATAATTATTTATGTGAAAGATTTCTTGCAAAATTATGACTGCACATTTATTATTGATGCTTCCAACAATTTATTCTAGGAAACTGATTTTTTTTTTGTAATTTTTCTACACTTCTTAAAACGACAGTACAGTTTGTCAGTTTTGTTTAACGCTGTTGTTAGTTGTTTAACAAATCGATGAGTTTTACAAAAAAAAAAAACAGTCGAAAGAGAAACAGCTTGCGAATATCGACAAAAAAAAGGAATGTAAAAGGTGAAATAGGTTGCGAAACTTAAAGCAAATTCTATGGCGAACATGCGAACAATTTTTTGACATCGATATCATAAAAATTATAGATATCTATGTGTCAAAGATGCATTATTTAAAAGAATATTCCTTTTCTTTATTTTGTACAATTTGAACATTCATTGCACTTCAACTACATAATTAGTTTCAATTGATACCAAGAAATAGGAAAATCGAACAACTATTTCTGTAAAAATGTAGCGAATAATTTCCAAAAAACTATTATTTGCAACACAGCCCAACAGTCGATAATGAAATGAGAATCCACCTCAGGTAGCCTGACATCCGGTTTAAACCGGAAGTGTAGGCTGGTTTTTTATCGAGTATGCGTGTGCCCCCTTTGATTAACGTGGGAACAAATACATGAATAAAACCGGTCTATATTCAAGGCCAAATTTAGCTTGTAGGCAAATCTCTTTTTTGGCTCAAGCTGTACTTATTTTATAGTTTACAATAGCAACAATTCCAAAAAAAGTGTGTGCTTAAAAAGAACTGTCTCTTCTTTTTGCAATTATTCAGTTGCGATTGGGTACACGACCTAAATGCGTATAAACTTAATCGTTAAAAATTCGGAAAAACAACTAGGAGATCCTAGAATGCTGGTGTAACTTAAATTCAGGTAGTGGTATGGAATAATGGGATGAGGACTACTGCGTGTTAATGGTCCAACCCATAGAATCCGTCGTGTTCGTTTCAGCAAATTATTCAACTGACAAAAGAATGGATTACGAAATACATATCCGATCGCTGTCTGGGATCCTATGAGACCACAAGTGAGATCGCAAACAATTCGAGAAAACATCAGAGTTGACCAGTACCAATCTCGTGTACCGCTGAGTTTGATCCTCAAGGAGTCATTTGGCCGCTTGAAAGTTTTGGTGCCTGCGGGTAACTATAGCGTATTGCCGAGTCCGCCGGAAGGAAGACTTGAAGACCGCCGGGACTGTCGAAAGACGGACCCGAAGACCGCCGGGACTGTCGAAAGACGGACCTGAAGACCGCCAGGACTGTCGCAAGACGGACCCGAAGACCGCCAGGGCCATAACTTACGCCCACCAGAGTCCTAGCAGAGGACCGAGCCGCTGACCGTACTGCTGTAGTTCAGCCGAAGATTATAGACAAACCAAATATATTAATTGTAAAACTACTTGAATTGTTAAGATTGAAAAATAAAGTTGTTTGGAATTCATTTTGTAATAAAGGAAACTCCTCTAAACTTCAAGTTGGTTTTTCTTTAGGAAGGACCTTGGCGATCCGGCGAGCAAAAACCACATCACAACATCAAGTCAGACATCACTGAAAAAAAAGACGTCGTCATATTGACGAATGGCGTTCATCAACATGAAATTCATTTGTGTGACGTACTTTTCACCAATTCGATGAACACATTCCTGAAAACTTTTTGACAGTTGATAACTGATAACTGATTAAAATTTGGCGTATTTTCTTATGAACTAAGTTCATCATTTCATCAAAACATTTCATCAATATGACGAAAACACTTATTTTGATGAAGTTAGTCATTTGTTCATCCTGTTGTTGATTTATGCGTCTTATTGATGAATGGAATCATCAGATTCAAGTACGATTGCCAAGTTTTGAATTTTCATCCTCATATTGATAGCGGCGTTTATCGTATTGATGACGACTTTCATTTAAAAACAGGCTTTAATTTTTATTAAGGGAAATGTTGATGTAAGCGTTCATCTTATAGATGAACTGATTCGTTATTTTTTTAACTTTAAAATTCATTTTTATTGTTTTCTTTTTTTTAATCTTACATACTAGACAAAAACGATTAAATCTAATTTAAAACTAACATTACTGATTCGTTATATTGATGGAAAGAATTAAATTCCCCGTTATATTGATCATATTGAAGAATGGAACTATCATATTGATGATTTTCTTTCATCGTTTACTTCAATGTGATGTTCAGATTGTTAAAATGAAGTATGGTGTAGGTGTACACACACGCAACATGCGTCTTTTAATTAATGAGATTCCTCATCAAGCGTAAAGTATCTACACAGGGTGGGATGGAACAAAATTTTGAATGGTTTAATGGATATATGAGATTATGAAATTTCATCATATAAACCCATTCTACTGTTGTGTCCAAATATAATATGTTTAAAATTCAATGAACCTTGTCCATTTTCGACCATTATTTCTTTGTGTAATTAGAAGTTGTCAATGAAATGTCAGAAGATATCTGTATACACAATTCCTCCAACAGTCAAATAAATCGGACACATAATTTTTATAACGTTAAGGAAAATAAGAAGTTTTATTTCATCAATTAACATCTACAAATACTGGACCTTACCAATACAAACTTTTAGTTTCGATTCTAAATTTTAGTAGTTCACAGTGGCTATATTTTCCATACAAATTTCGCAATTGTGAGCTTACGTGAATTTAAAGTCGGAAGTAAAATTTGATATTAGTGCCTATGGCGCACTCTTCACATGGGGGCTACACTAAAATTAATTTTTAACCTTCACAATAAATATTCTTAGTTCACAATGGGTGTTTTTATATGGAAAATTTCGGTATGGTGAGTTCGTAAAACCTAGCCCGGACAGTTACCTTATGATCATTAATGTCTCTAATGGTGTATCCTTATTGCTGAAATGTGTTTCAGTAATAAATCAAGTTGCTCTAAACAAGTTCAGAGGTTGAGAGAATGCTGGACATGCCCGAGCTGTGTTCAGTGCTTATCTCGAAAAACAAAACGACTAATGTGGAAACAAGAATAATAACGTCACACAACTGAATTTCTATAAGAAACAACCGCACTCAGTTCTAAATAAAAGGGATAATAATAAGATTGAACATTTTTTCCCGGGATACTATAAAGGAATTAAAATTACACGTGCCATTTTTCGCGGTAAATTTTGACATGCTGACCTTTAGTACCTAACGAAAAATGTTTTTCTATGTTAATTGGGGTGCTACCTTGAGGGTTTTTCCATGGGTTCCTTTATTTTGCTTTTCCTGAAGAAATGTTTTTTTTTTCTGAGAGATGACGTTATTCTTCTGAACGCGTGACATTTCTCCTGGCCCTTTGATCAGCAGAAGCAAAACTTCGGACTAAGTGTTCGGTTATCAGCGAATGTACTCGAATAAAATAATTTCAATTGAAATGTTTCATTTACCTTATCATGTAATTTATTTACACGCTAAAAAACACATAAAGTCAAATAATCAATCAATTTAGCAGAACTGCAATAATCTTCTCAATAGTTCAGCATTCAGTCATTACCTTCAAGATTGACAGCCCGATAGTTGAGTAACATGCGTCGATACAAATTCGCTTGTTTTGCACACAGCTAAATAATGTGCCCTTACAGTTTAGCAAAGCTATTTTCAAATAAATGTAATACAATCTACTTTATTCGCAAGGCTGTAAATGAACAAGACAACAGAGTTTTCTTTTCAAACACATTTATAAAAAGTTATTGCAATTGCAAGCAAATATAGATAGCTCTTATCTAAAACTCTAAGAGATAAGGAAGCTGTCTTGTGAGTATTTACGTTGCTCTGTTGAAAATGCATTTTGGCATCACTTTCTGAAGTTGATACCTAGATGAAGAAAACGAGAAATATACGCTGTAAAATGGGAGGAACTGAATAAATAAACAGGTTCATTGAGGACCCAGGGCTTAGCTGACATTTGAGTAGGTTTTTCGTTCTAAAACGTAGCGCTCTTATTGAAAAACCCTTTATTTGTATTCGTCCAAGCAAATATTGATGCATAGAATGAGAACAAATTCAACTGTGTCATAACGACATTATTATTAGATTACGTTGAAAAAATATTTATCTAGGCTGCTTTCAAACTTTTAAAGCACAACCGCATTGCATGAGAGTAATCCAGCTTAAGCCGGAGTACGATACTGATATTATATATGTATCGTGACAATAATGCAGCTTGTGTCCGATAACTTTTACAGCGTAGGCTAAGTTTTGCTTGTGATGCCAATCCGTTGGTTTTTTTCCATTGTGATCTGATTAGCAGCATCTGTCAGTGGGAAGCACCCATTGTGTAGAAATTCTTTTACTATGATGTTGTCATATTGTGAATAACTTGTCTACATGTTTTATTCCACAACAAACGTCTCGGTGAGATTGTTTCCGACATTAATACAGCTGCATGTCTGCCTTATGGCCATTCTGCGCCAAAAAGTTTTAGAAAGCTGTAGCTTCATAATTGCTGCTGAAGCCTTCGTTCGATGAAAAAAAAAGCGCTGCGGTATATGGGGGGAATCGTAAGCTGAAGTTCCTTCCAGCCTTTTGCGAATGCAGCTTTTCGATTGAAAACTTTCTCACAGCGTTCCTTTGTTGGGTTATTTTGGATAGGAAAACTCCTACCTTGGCTCTAATAAAAATGTCATAAATTGGATCCGGCTGCACCGGGGCAAAATTGTTTTTTAAAAGACAAGCTAAAGGGCGAATATTTAATTTTCATTGTGTTCGCAAATATTTGAAAACAGCGCAGAAATTTATTTGAAATTTGTTTTGCTCTATGGATCTGGCAGCAGCATGTTCTGGTTCTTTTCGAAACCACTGATAAGGGCCATCATACGTCCTGTCGCTGCTCCCAAGCACGAACGATGGTTGTGAGCTGCGACATCTTCTTGGTTCAGCAGTGTCTCACATTGTTTGAATTTATGCACTGCAACTGTCATTAATCTACTCTTGATATCTGGTTGATCGGCTAGAATCGCCGATGTGTTTAAACGGGTGGCGATTTTTTTAATGAAGATATCCACAGACCTGATATTCTCCGACGGGGAACTGCGCTGCGATGAGCTGTCTTCGTCTGAAGCAGATGACACTGCGTCAAGAGTCTTGCCCCCCACAAGCCATAGATCGGGCTGAAAAATTCAAATAATTCGTTAACAATTTATAACGAGTCGATATAACGAATCACCTTGCAGCATACAACTCCAACAAGAACGAATAGTAGGGAGGCATGAAAAACCTTCATTGTTTGAGCAGGTGTTGTAGGGAACTCAAGCAACAGAATAAGCAGAATTCAAGTGGAGCAGGCTGACTTATATATGAGTGCTCCGCAATCGAAATGTGATTGGAATTGATGAAAGGGCGAGCGATTTTAATCGCTAAAGTGCTTTGCTGACAATTTTGTTTGTTCAATCGATTTGGTTTAAGATTATAAATACACTATATGTGGGGGTTTTCAAAGCGTGGTGAAGCTCAAAATATAAAACTAAACTCTAAAGATTATTTTGTTTAAAATAAAGGTATATTGCTTCTGGCGCAGTATGACAAACGGCACCGTCTTGTTTTTAAACACCTCATGCAAATTTCGGACCAAAAAATGATTGATCTGCTCATACACTATAGGCATGTTTTATTGAACACCTATTTGAGGAAAGTAGTAAATTTAAGATTGGCTAAAGATGCCTACCTTGAGGCACGCTAGCTGCTTCCGTGTTTGATACTGAGGATCTATAATTATATGGGTTTTTTTATGAATTAAGATTTTGTCCATGGGATCGAAGCATTCCAAGATGACATTTGACAAAAGTCCGACAGTAACATACGCAAAAACAACAATTTTCGTGTTACAATTTAGTGGAAACGTTTTGTTTTCCTTTGGGTACAGAAACGGAGTCTCAGAAATAAATGCGAATGAAGTTTAATGATCCACATATATAAGTATAAGTACTGTTTTGTCTTAAACAGTGTGAAAAAGTTTACAAGTCAAACTGTGCACAGTAGATGTAAAAACGTCCCGTTGTTAAGAAAAACGGATAAAGTAAAAAATCGCAGAAATTTTCGTTCAACGTTATAAAGCGGGTTTTATTTGACAATTGAATTATGTATAGATAAATGTTTGATATTTATACTTTTGTTTATGTACAATAGTGTGGAGACTTTTTAATGACAAACGTCAATTGTAGCCTAAGGCTTTATATGTAATACTATTATTTTTACTTTATGTTTTAATTTTGAATGGTATAATATAGGTACATCCTCAAAAGTATTTACCCCTCACTTTTAGATGCCGCTGATGATTAAATCGACCAGGCTGTCGCAGAATGGTGCTGAGTTCTGTCAAAATCACTTTGTGGAAATTATAAAAAAAAAAAAAATACGGCATTTGACAGCAAAATTGTAGTAGATTTTTCGAAAACTCTTTGGACCTTACTATATGATAGGAAATTAAATTTATTTCAGATCACAATAACTGGTTTAAAATGAAGCTTTCGCAATTTCTTAACTTATAAAAATGTAAGCTGCGGACTTAGTACGATAAATAGAACCGAGGAAATATTAATTAAGCGAAGGATGGTTGTAGCTGCAATGCGGTTCAGTGATAAACGAGTACACCTAACCTCACACGGGGAAGAAATAAAAATCCACCTATTTTAAAAATGTAGCGTAGGCGCAGTGGCTTAGTGTGTGGACTACTAAGCGAGGGGTCCCAGGTTTAAGCCCGCAAAAACCCAAATTCCAACTTAGGGTTTTTTCCACTGCGCCACCTCTTGCGAACATCTGACAAACATCCGAGAGTATAACTGTCTTGAAAGAGCTTCGAATTAGCGGTTTGGAATCGGCATAAAATTGTAGATCCCTTCCATTCGTTCCAAAAATGAAACTCACACAAAACGAATGGTTGTGAGAAGCTAGGCCTTGGGTCCCTCGGACCTGTTGCGCCAATTAATTATTATTATTAACCATAGTCCAGGCGATTTTTATTTTACTACAATTTTATCGACATAAGTGGTCCTTTATTTTACCTAGATGATCTACAAAGATCATTGATTTCCATGGTATACAACAATAGTTCGAGATCCAATGATGTATGTTGATCGTGTATGTAAAATAAAAAAAAGAAACACTCATGTCAATAAAATTGTGGGCCTTTTCTATTGGTCAGCTACAAGCTACGCACATATTAGACTGTGGATCTGTTTATTTAGACCATTTAACTTGAAGAAGGTTAAATTCGTTTCTTCTACCATATTCGTAAACTATTAAATTATAAGTTTGTTAGGTAATATTCTAAGTAAGGTTCTATATGAAGTGTAAGCATTGATTATAATTTTACGCGTACTTAAATCGGAGCTCCGTTGAGTCGTTATACCTTTTTCTGTCAATTTTAATTTCAAAATTTCACATCGACGGCTGTCTTCGGCAAAAGATGCAAAAGACCAGCAAGCATTGGAAAAAAACCAAACTTAAAAAAGTTCCCTGTACGTGCTGTCAGAAATGACAGTTTTTCAGAAACCTATGTAATGTCGTTTTTCATTGGGATTTTCAGATTTTGCTCTCAGATTTCCGATTTTTCGTTCCCAATATGGAACATAAGACGAGATTTTTCTTTCTTTGCAATTGTGGGGATGCGTGTTTTAAACGTCAACTTTTCTTAAATTGTAAAATGTGTTTATAGAAATCCATTAAATTCATTGCAGCGGCCAAATATATATTTTACTCAATTTTTCATAGACTTGTCGTCTAAAAACACACTTACAGTTTGACAAATGACAAATGTTTTGGGGTAAGTGTAAGTAGTTGTAAATCTCGCTCATATATTGAGATTCGCAAAATTGTTTTTTTTTTTGCATCTAATGGAACACGAAATCTGACAGCCAGCTTTCGAGAGCAGAAAAACTGCCTTTTCGGTCCTAATGGAAAACGACATAAATCGACTACAGATTGGACTTAACTATATGTAGGTACCCTGAACCTTGATTAGTCGATAACGACACTTTTTCTACATCAGCCACATACACGAACTGCCAACTTTATACTCATTCACGAAACTATTTACGAACGGAGGCTAACCCCTGGCGGCAAATGTTCGCATCGGTAGGTTACTATAGATTTTGACAGCTGGTATGTATTTCTATGAAAAACCAAAAAGTTATCGTTAGAAATTGTGTACCTAATTCAAAATATACATTTTATATAAGAAAACAACTCATTTTATAACAGAAAAATAATATCTTAAGAGTGAGTGCGATAAGTGTAGTTCCACAATGCAATTCATACCGTAAAGAGGGAATTACATTGTGCCATCTTCCTAGAGAAGTTCGGAGCTCTAAAGTTCTTTGATTGGGGAAAATATTTTTCCATTTGCAGTCCTCACTTTAGAAATACATATATATTTTTCAGTTTTCCCCACATTTGCGTCAATTCTGTGGTGCTTTGTTTTCGAAGATGGGGCTGTCTTAAGAATAAAGAAACTATCATACTTATTTATAATAAGGCATGTAGCTATATGTGCTTGCATTTTGTGTCATTTCCATTTAGGTCTCTTCATATTCCCTTTTTGTTCTCCAAGTGTCGCAGGAAAACTCTTCCATTCGTCAGTTGACTCGATTCGTCGACTACGCTTCATAAATGTCAAATGAAAAAACTGTTCATATGACCGATCTATAGGCCAAACAAAACTGAGCCACATCAAGTCAAAGCCAACCAGCTGCCAGACTTTTGAAACTAGATATTCGAACGTCCCCTAATTATGCTCTGTACGCTAGAAACTGTGACTTGTCATTACGTAAGCATTATGCCTTGAGTTATCGTTATTATGCGGATACCCACAGTTGAAACGCATTGTTGTTTCTCCCGTAAAGCAAAATATTTCCTTCTCACCTGTTCGTTGCCAGGCACATTTATTACATTCCTCCGATAACTTGTGACGCACTTGTTGACATCGAACACTAGCGAGTCATTATTTTTAATCTATTGCGTCTTCTTATCTGCATGCACTGTGTTTTCCTACTCTAATTTTTCAAACAAATATTTGCCGCAAGAAATCCAAATCTTGGAGATAAGTCCTCTATAAAAGATGCACATTTTATCAGAATTCAGTATCATACAAACGAATCGAGTAATCACCTGAGCTACACCAGCGTTCAGAAGAGTTTATCTAGTTTTGCTGCATTAAAGTAATTGTATTATTTTCGCTATGAAGTTCCAAGTAGCCTTCGTGTCCCTTCTAGTCCTGGCCATTAGCGCAACCGCAAATGTAGGTTTTGTGTAAATTCCGTTTAAGTGTTACTGACTTTTATTCCTGTCCTTTCAGTCACAGGCAGCCGGAGCTGGCCCAGTAGGTCCACCATCATTTTGCCAAATCCACTTGAACATCCTTCAATCTGAGGCGAATAAGATCAACACCCCCGACCTGCCGACAGATCTGAAACTTAGAGTTGACTCTGTGCTGGAGAATGCTGCGGCAGGATGTTCAAATTGCGACGGCTTGTTAATTTGGCAGAATAAAGTTTGCCTAGTCATGAATTTACGCCTGGGCTTGAACCAGTTGGCGGTAATTAAGGCAGAGGCCGACGCAAGAGCCACCACAACTGCCACCGCTCCAGTGCAATAGAGAATTTCAATGTGTTTCAATAATTTCATTTATTCAGTCTTATAATATTATTGTAACAAATTCACTTCAAAATAAATAAGTAGACTATTTGCGTCACTCGAGTAACTACGAGCATTTTTCACATTTCCCATTGTTGCTGGCACCAAGTTTGGTTAGGCGATGTTTACGTTTGGCTTCCATTGTGTCTTTCCGGAGTACATCGCGTTTGTTCTCAACTGCCAATGAGATGTCCTGGCAATCTTTGGCGGGGTAAACGAAAGTCCATGAGCCGAAAATTGTCGGTACACCACCACACGTTTTGCAGAGACCTGAAAGAGAGGAACGATCCATATGAAAAGAAGGAGAAGTTATCTATGAGACCAAGATTTCAAAAACATATAGAAGAAAACAAAAAGGACAGAAAGTGAAAAGTGTTGCTTTCCCGTTCCACATTTCTTCTCGCAAATCTGACCAAAATCGTCATGAAAATCCCTACAATAATCACCTTTCAATTTACTTCAAAACTAGCTCCTAAAATCAAAATAAATTAAATTAATAAATTAAAATAAAATCCAAAATCATTAAAAACAAAAAAATGTTTCTCAAGCCCTGGATGATAAAACGAATTTCATTCGTCTTTCATTGTGGCTAAATGGCATGGGCATGTTTTCCAGCTGCTTCGTGGGGTTGTCAGTGGATCTTCTTAAGGTGTCAATTATCTGGGGGCATTTTTTCCATATATCTTATGTGAAAAACTGATTCACGCAACACTTTTGACAGCAGGAAAACAACTTCGACAGTAACATTTGCGTGAAACAGATTGAAAACAGAAACAGGAGTTTTTAACTTTCTCAATTACGTAGTAAGATTTCGAACTCGAGATATCAATCAATTCTGACATAACGATGATAGAGGAACTCAAAGTGGGTCTCGAAATTCTGTCCGTATGTCCCGAAGCCTACTTCGGGGTTCGGGGCATTTTTTTTGCAAGCTAAACTCAATATTAATGGTACTTCCTATATAAAATTTTCGTACCATTTTTTTTTTTTTAAAAACGGCTCCAACGATTTCAACCAAAATTGATATTTAAATTTGGAAATTCGGACATATCTCCAAAACATTGTATACGATTGTAACAAAACTTAATTTCTAAGGTAATATGGTCATTTCTAACTTAATAGAAAACTCAGTTTTTGTCAATATAATCGTGCAATGGATTTTTGAAAAAAATACCTTAAAACGGCAGTAAAGATTTTGACCAAAATGCATGCCTACTTAGAGTAACATTGATATTTCGAAAATTATTTTCAATTCGAATCATTGAAAACGCTAATTTTAAAAAGTGCTCATGTCTGGAAAACTCCATTTTCGATTTTGATAAAACTTTAAAAACCAAGTAATGCTTACATTTCAAACAATATCCAACACTCAGTTTTCAGCTATTAAGTTAAGCAATAGTATTTTTCAAACTAAACATTGCAATGCTCGGTACCGTTTTGTCCGCATAGTCTTACCCAAACCGCTCTAACGATTTTGATCAAAATACATACAAAAGTTAATATAACTATTCTAAATAAGATTCCCTACTTAGTTTTTATCAAAAAATTCGAATAAATCAGTTTCTTAATTAATTTTCAGAAATGCCTTTCCAAAAGCCGATCTGTGGTCACTTATTTTTCTTTAAAACTCAATACCGGCGTACTTCCACTAAAAATGCAATAACACGGACATTTTTAGCAAATATTACCGACTTATTTTTTTTTTGTCAATCATATTGAATATGCAAATTAAAATAATTCCAACTAGTTGGAGTTTACACAGTCAGAAAATTCAGCTTCATTTGCTCCCTTGACTGGTTTTATACATCAATCTATAAAAGGTGCGTTAAGGACAGTGTTTGCGAAGTAGGTATGTTTAAAACTTGCAAGTAGTGAAATAAAACTTGACATCCCTTAAAGAGAGTAAAGGTTTTAAGGGCCCTGATTATCGTGTAACACTTAGCTCTCCTAGTTGGGCCATCGGATAACGCAAACCTTTTTTGAAGTGGCAAAGCAATGCCTTCACTACTTTCTTATATGGTCCGTTGAAGCCAGTAGAGTAAAGATTAAATTTTGTTCATGATGATTGATGTTATATCCTGTTTAGCAAATATTTGTAGCGATTAAATATATGTACTATATTGGGCTCAGAAAAAATAAGTGCCAAACATTTTTACAAGAAGGGGATACCATACATTTCCACCTTTTCACATTTAATGTTAAACCCACAGTTTTTGTGTTTGTGGTGATACTTCAGCATTGTTGCCATTTAGAAACGGGGTTCTACAATCGATTTGGTTAGTTGAGATATTAGATTCGACAACCTGAAGCCCCCGGAGATTCCGAAAACACTGCTATATAATTTTGAACAAGAAAAATGTGTCGAAATAGATGAATAGCTCGACCAGCTCTATGAGTACGCATTGTCTTTTTAGAGAGATTGGCAATTTTTGTGGACACACATTTGATCCTACTCGTAATAACTTTGGCAGTTTCTTCTGGAAACTGTTCCTATGCAAATGGGAGAGGTGACGCTTTTAAAAACATCGATACACTATTTTTGCAGAGAATTTCAAGGCATCTGTTTTAACGAGTTACATAGGACCATATGTCGTTGTGAAATCCCTTCAAAACTCATCACTTTGTGTAGGATGACAATTAAGAATAAAGAAAGCTCTCTGTTGCACTAAAGTGGGTAGCCAAGACCTTTAGCATAAAAAGGATTTAAATAAGTCGACAAGTTAAAAACAATCCGACACACAAGGTATAATCTATCAAAATTACTTCATTCGTCGATGGCTATATGGTACCCCGCGTTCTGTCACTGGTGCATTTGCAAGAATAGACCTGGAAGCAGCTAGAGTTGGTTTTGCCGATTAATCAGGTTAAAATCAGCGAAAAGAGACAACCAAAACAGATCGACAAAAAAATACAGAATCGTCAGTAAAAACCTTGAGGTAGTAAATGGCTTTGTCAACCTCGACTCTGCTATAGAATTTACTACGACCCTTTGAAAATTGTCAATAAAAAGTCGCACGAAAGTTGTTTGCCTAATTGCCACCAAAATATTGTTCTTAAATTACACAGAAGTCTCTTAAAAGTAACTAATAATGACTATCTTAGACCCTAGCTGTTACAGCTGTGTCTTGCTTTTTGTAAACCAATTAAACTGGATATAGATTTCCCCATCTTTGTCTCTGAATGTTGTCTTATAATTATTAAGTGAACTTGAGAAATTAAACACAAAACTGGGTAGAAAAATAGCCTTACTCGTAAGGGGTCCGCCATCCAACTTTTTTTTTCAACTAGTGCTTATTTCGCGAATGGTAACACTTAGCTCATGTC
This sequence comes from Cheilosia grossa, assembly GCA_963082955.1. Lineage (NCBI taxonomy): Eukaryota > Metazoa > Arthropoda > Insecta > Diptera > Syrphidae > Cheilosia > Cheilosia grossa. The sequence goes on from OY720144.1 coordinate 60,250,622, forward strand.
TGATTTGACAGATAATTAGTTTTATCCTTCCGCTGAACGAATATGGTTGTGTATACGCTTGAACAACGCTGGAAAATATTGCGACATTACTTTGAAAATCATGATAATGTTGCAGAATGTGTGCCAAAATTTCGTACGGAATTTGGAAGAAGAGAAGCACCGTCAGCTCCGTATGTTCGTTATCTTGTGAAAAAAGTGAAAGAAACTGGCATCCTCATCGATAAACCAAAGCGTGAAAAGCCAAAAACAGTGTGTACACCCGGGAAAATTGCTGCTGTGGCTGAAAATGTGCGTGAAGCATAATTGGGCCATTTTTCTTGGAAAATGAGCAAGGAGTGGCCGTTACAGTCAATGGCGATCGTTATCGGGCCATGTTGAACGAATTTTTGTCCACAAAAATTGAAGAGGAGGATATTGGCAACATTTGGTTTCAACAGGACGGCGCTACGTGCCACACAGCCGAAGCTACACTCGATGTTTTGCGCCCTGTTTTTGAAGATCGCATTATCAGCCGCAGAGCTGATGTCGTTTGGCCACCTCGGAGCTGCGATTTGACACCGTTGGACTATTATTTGTGGGGTGCCGTAAAAGATAAGTCTTACGCCGACAAGCCAGAGACAATTGACGCTTTAAAGGACAATATTCGTGAAGCCATTGGTGAAATACAGCTGCACACAATCGATAATGTGCTTATAAATTGGACCGGTTGTGTAGGCTACCAGCCGAGGCAGCCATTTGAATGAAATTATTTTCCATTATTAACCGGAAGGATTGTACTTTCAAATAAAAAAAAGAAATTTGAGAAAATATTCAGTAGTTTTTTTATAGCATTTTCAAAAAAAAAAAAAAGTTATTTGGCGGACCCTGTACATATGCAAAAATGTTTTACGTGCGGAAAAATTGTAATAAGGACAAAATTATTGTGCCCCATTAATAACTGTATCAAAGTCAAATACCTTAAAAAATAACTATTCAATTTTTCCTTAGAACGAGGTCAAACATTCTACCCTGGATTTTCTTAGTTGGTATATTTTAACCCCTTCAACTTCCACTTCAGTTCCTTTGAAAGTTATTGCCAGCAAAAATCACGCAAGAAGAATCATTCAAAAGTGACCCATAAATGATCGCACTCAATCGTCTCTTGGAATTCCTCTAAGTCCGTGACGACTCTCTTAAAGCCTTTTAAAATGGGTTGAAGACTTACATTCAAATATGTAGTGCCCTTAATGAAATCGCCTACAGAAATGTAAATCTATGTAGATTTTACAATCTTTCTGAAAATTCTTTGGCAAATGCCCACAAAATCAGAGAAGTACTCGTAAGAACATGTATAGTACTTGTAAGAAAGGTTTCGTAAAGTTTTGATTATTATGGGATAGTTTTTACCCGAAAATACAATATTTTGTAGCATATTGTTAAACTTTCTATAATATTTGCACAATGTTATTTTCGAACAATATAAATAATTTTAAATGACTGCCGGCCGATCAAGTCTGTCATTTTCAATTTTCAAGAAGTCCTTCTTTGTTCTATTTATAATTTTTGAAAATACATACTCGATTAAAAAAAAATTCTAATATGTACTGATACTACCATTTTAAATAATACAATAAAATTTGCTCTTTGAAGCGTATGTTCAGCGCGGTATCTTATCTCCAATATCTAGAGTCAGGAAACATTATAAAAAAAAAACAGACCGAACCAAATGAGTTCCTTTCCCCACACGATGGACTTTTACAAAGTTAACACTAAAAGGTTAATTTTCCACCACCACCGAACACTGGGGCTGAATTACCGCATCCGTTGGCGACCCATACCTACGTCACTGAATTTTGTGGATTTTACCAGCAAAACAATAACAAATTCAGTCACGTATTACTCGATCACGGATGCGTTATTGTTTTGCTTGTAAAATCCACAAAATTCAGTGACGTATGGCTCACTCACGGATGCGGCAATTCGGCTTTCAAAAACACGCTCAACCCCACAAGAATATAGTTAAATTTCGTTTAGGACTTCAAATTGTCTCTAAAAACTACCAGGTGGCAGGTACAAAATCGGCTCTTAAATTGTCCCTAAAATTGCTATCAATTTACACTGAAATCTGACAAAAAGCTGAGTTTGATCCTCAAGGAGTCATTTGACCGCTTGAAAGTTTTGGTGCCTGCTGGTAACTAGCGTATTGCCGAGCCCGCCGGAATGAAGACTTGAAGACCGCCGGGACTGTCGCAAGACGGACCTGAAGACCGCCGGGACTGTCGCAAGACGGACCTGAAGACCGCCGGGACTGTCGCAAGACGGACCTGAAGACTGCCGGGACTGTCGAAAGATGGACCCGAAGACCGCCGGGACTGTCGAAAGACGGACCTGAAGACCGCCGGGACTGTCGCAAGACGGACCCGAAGACCGCCAGGGCCATAACTTACGCCCACCAGAGTCCTAGCAGAGGACCGAGCCGCTGACCGTACTGCTGCAGTTCAACCGAAGATTATAGACAAACCATTCTAGCGAACCCCTTTCGAAAATGTAAGGAGACCGTGACTTCCATAAAAATTTAAAGACACAGACAAACTATTGTTTACTCCTTGGTCCTTGCACGTGTACTAAAATCGAGCTAAATTCATGTCCAAGGTCAGCCTAAAAATTCTAACGCCATAAATCGACAGAATGTTGACGATGTTCTACGACTAGGTGTCAAAATACTGACCAACACCTGTCCAAACACCCCGTCTGGTGAACACTTTAGCAAAAATAATAAAGAAACAACTTCTCGCAACTCTTACCAGCGAATGTTGCCACCATGTATCTATCCGCTTTCTGTGCAGTGATGTAGAAAGGTCCACCAAATTGCTTGACAGCTCTTCCTGCCAAATACCAATTACAATCCATTAAATCGTGTCTCCTTGCAGGCACCCTTTCTGTTAGCTCTAATTCGATTTGTTTGCCTTCCACAAATGTTCGCGACGACGGCGATGGATCCGCTAAGGATATACGAAATTGTAATCCAATTGTTTCCGAATTCCATGAACCCACGATATCACAAGGCGATCCTTTAACGACAAGAAAAAAACAATAAGCTGCTTGCAATCCGAGATGAAATATATTATTAAATGGGGGCGTCGTCGGGAGAAGTTTGAACGTACAAGGATGTTGCGCGTCTTTTGTTTACCCCTTTGTGGTGTTTTCGTTTTTACGGATTGACAGCTGGCACGACAACAAGCTGAACAACAATTGGATTATTAGTTTTCGACTTCAAGTCGCTTGGCAAAAAAAGAAGTCGACATAAAGCAATGAAAAGCGTCAACAGATGGGTAGGTACCTTTCTGACTTACGATTAACTATCCTCGCAGTGGAGAATCGGTAAATTGGCACATCAAATTGATTTTTTTAAACTTGTCAAAAGTCTATTTTTCATTTTAGGTTGCGGCCGTATATTTATGGAGGCTTTTGTCCGATTTTTAGATGAGCCCGTTTCGTTTTAAAGGCGAATGAGAACGCCCTAAGTTGTTTTATGTGGACAACTTTCCGTTTTTAGAGGAGAAAATAATTCTAAAAGCTGTGCGGGTTGTAGACCTAGTCGAGAAGATTCAAACTATGTAATCAGTTAACTTTAGTCAACTATAGAGGGTGTGAGCTTCAAAGCTCAGGACAGAGTAGGACGACATGCTTGTGAGGCAAATTGATCGTAGGGCCATCAGAAGCAAACAAGTTTAGGATGGACAACACTATTGGCAAACATGTTACCTGTTGGTATTTCGTGGTAATTTTGAGGTTGCTAGAAAAGCTTGATTGCTGAATGTTTTCAGACAAACTATAACTAACTAGCTGACTTAAAGGAGTGTAATGGCGAATTGGTGGTATCGATCGAAATAGCTACTTCTCCAATCAAAGGGTTTCTTAACTCGTGTCTCTGTCAGTTCAATAAGATGTGGGAAATAGTTCAATCTAATATTGTCAACTTTTCCTCTACATATAACCAACGATTGATGTCATCCCCGCTGAAATCCCGCCCAGTTTAAACAAAAGGCAATAACTTTTCCCAACTCACCTTCTGGTTGGCTACCACCCGCATCCTTGCAATCCTTGAGATTCTCCAGTTCGCCCAGAACCTTCTCCATCACATTTGTTAAGTTTGCCGCACCCTCATGTAAGGGTGGTGTACCTGTTTGCGGTTTCGCTGGTGCTGCCACATCGATCTGCTGTACTTGTTTACCACTTCGACGGATAACATCGTCTTTAAAAAATAAAAGAGAGAACAGAGAAAAAAACAAAAAAAAAATAAACAATTTTTACAATCACCGACAATTTGGAAAGTAATTTGAAAAATTGACGAAAGCCTGAAACACATGTTCCCAGTTCCCACTGGCACAGAGCCCAGACAGTCAATCAGTGTATTTCTATTTTCGGGGAAGCTTCCACAACCCCCCCGGGAGCCATGTTTATACTTATTTATATTTTCCTTCTCATCATAGTGAGTGCAAATGGGAGCAAAAACAGCAAACAAACACACTTAACCAGCCAACAAGAAAGGATATGTCAAGCAATCCATTTATACGATTGAAAGGGAATTGTGATTGGGATCTCATCACCTTGTTTATGTACGTAAAATAGGACGTGGAGTTGGGAATTATAGTGGCACACACACATATACACCTTCGTGAGCAGATTTTCCAAATTCCTTGAGAAAAATAAATAAATAACTCAACAGGAAGATGAGGTGAATTCCCCTGTTGATGTTTTCTTTTTTTTTTGTTGTTGTTGTGTTGAATATTTTCATGTACATTTCCTTGGGTGGTGGTCCTTGTTCTATGTGTATCCTGACAAGATGAATGAAATGAAATTCCTATAATTCACGTCTGAATGCTTCGATTACTTTATGGCTTTGTGCCAAAGCTTATGTCAGTGGAAATAATTTTTTTGTTTTATTTTTTTCTTTACCGATTTCGGGACGCAACATTTTTCCCACAGGCCCGACAAAGACGATGAAGGACACAACCTTTATGCAGACGGGAATATGAATTGGTGACATCCTCATGAACTGAAATTAATGCATTGGTAGGATTTTTTTTGGGGAAATCCCTAATCCTAAGACCTGTGTTTTAGGTTTGAGTGAAATTTTGTTATGGGGTAGCCGTTCATTTGGATTTAAATGGACAATTCCTATTTGGGGAAAGTACGAAGGGAGTTTGTGGTTATTGGGGAATCTAATTTAATAGTAAAGGGTCTTTCATTAGTGACTGGACAACTTCAAACTTTCAGTGTGAACGCACCCTTAAGCCGATTACCGAACTGTCAATGTCAAAATGATCAGTAAAATCAGCATTTTCACCGTGATGAAGTACACGAAAGAACAACGTTTACAAATAATTCAAATTTACTACCAAAATTCCGAGACGGTGGTTGCAACTTTAAGAGCGTTAACGCCAATTTTCAGCGGTTAAGCGCATTTTTGGTTAAACGGCTTTGTCAATAAGCAAAATATGCGTTAGTTGACAGGTGAGAACGCTCATGTGCTTCATGAAACAGCACTTCTTCCGAGAACATATTATGATTCATATTTTTATGGGCTACATTAAATCATTGGCCAACAAGCCGGCTAGAGGAGCTCAGAGTCAATAGTACGAGAAATAGCGGCCGTACCGGTCGAAATGTGCGGCCGAGTCATCGAAAATTAGGTTAAACGTATCGACCGCTGCATACGTTCCTGTGGTGGACATATGAACGAGGTCGAATTCCATTCATAAATGTTTTCATAGTTAATTAAGCCAATCAGTTTTTTTTGAGATATCTCAAGTAGTTTGCATTTTATTTAAAAATGAAGACCCTTTATATTGCCTAAGGATTTGAATTAATTATTCATCTGCTTGTTTTGAAGACGAGGCTGACAATATTTGAGACATGAGAAAAGGGACTTTCATCCCATTTTTTTTTTGGGCTTTCATTCCAAAACAGATCGATTGACTTTATATAGGAAAACACATTTCTGCTCTTACCCTTAGGTCTGCTGGTCTATTTGTGACGAAAAGTCAATATTGTGTGTTGTTTCTTGTTTTTCCTTCGTTAACCGCCAAATCAATTTTTGGGGCTTCCGTTTCTATACTAGCAAACGCACCAGTAACAGCTCGCTATATGTTCCACCAATCATGTCAATGTTATCGGCGTATGCAAGTTAAGCAGACTTTTGAAAGATCGCACCTTTAGTTCGCTGGGGGTTGAGTTTCACAGTGTTCATTCAAGAAGCCGCATGATAGTGTGTTTTACCTTGTCTAAGTCGTTCATTCACAACAAAGGTTTCGGTGTGACCGCCTCCGGCCGAGGTTTGATGGGATGCCAAAACTAGACATGCCTCTGTAAAGCTTTCAGAGGTGGCTTTTAAATCGTGATAGTGCGTAGCGATTTGAACTTTTTGTGTTTTTTTTTCCACGATCTGTCTTAAAGTGCAAATTAAATCACCGGTGGCAGGGGACAGTTATGTCATTTACGAAGGGTTCAAGGCGATCGCACAAAATGACTGCTGGCATCTGTTATGTGACGTTAAGGAGACTAATATTTCTGTGTTTGGAGCAGCTTAAGTGGTCCCTTTTCTTGGAATAATTGGCCATAACTAAGCTTCAGGCTTCTCAACGGCGTATTGTAGACTCAAGAAACAGTTAAGGAAACTATGGTTAGATCTGAAGAAGGTCTCTGGAGATTCTGAGATGAGTCCACTATGGGGCCTTAAATCGCACAAAAGACTGAAAAACGTGTGCAAGTATCAATTTATCGGATGACGAGATACTGTCATTGGAGCCAGCTCTCATCCTTATAGATAAAGGAAACTGGGCCCATGTTCTGTAATTCATACGATAAGTTTTATCATGGAAAAAGTTTTTAAAAGTTTATATCGTTTTAGGGATAATTAATGATGTGAAAATTACAGAACATGGGCTCTGGACCAGAGGCGGATTACTTCCGCCCATAAGAAGCAAAATTACAAGAACTTTTGCAATGATTTCGAAAGGAATTAAAGGGGAACTAATGAGGGAATTTACCTCTCCGAGGTGTAAAATCAGGGGTTACAATAATCCAAAGGGTTGCAGTACAATAACCTGTTTTATATAATAAAAATAAAGTCAGAATTGTTGATCCTACATCATTAAATTCTGCCTTCTGGACAGGTGTTATGTCAACATCCAGTGTGTACTTTTTAGTTGATCGGCTACTTGCGATGTTGGGCTTGGTCGAAAGCTTAAAAAACCAAATGAGGTTCCCTCGGGTGACTTGTAGAGAAAAAATCCAATGCCAGATCCAGAAAATCTAAAACTCGAAAACCGAATATCCCTTAACCTTAATGTCCCTTAAACCCAAAAAATCCACAAAACACAAAATCCCGAAAATCTATAAAATCGCGAAATCCGATATTGCGAAAACTCAATATCCCGAAAATCCAATATCCCGAAAGCCCAAAATCCCGTTAATATAAAATCGTGAAAATCCAAACCCCCGAAAATTCAAAATCGGGAAAATCCAATATCCCAAAATATCGACAACCGAAAATCAATATAATCCAAAATCCAGAAAACAAAAAATTACAAAACTTTAATATCCCGACTAACGAAAATCCAAAAAAACAAATACCCGAAAATCAGAAATCCCATGTCCCGAAAAATCGCCAGATTTTTTATTCTCATTTAAACGTCAAGTGCCTGTTGCTCAATTAGTGCGCAACTCATCAACCAATTCTGTCAACAGTTTATTCAGCTCTTCAGGTCAACGAATCAATACACTATGTTGAGCGAAGGAAGACAAAACATTTAAAGCCTTAAGGACCATTCACATGAGCGCGAATTGCGAATACGCGAATTATGAATTGAAAATTGCTATTTGTTCTACTACAAAAGCATCATATTTAATTAATCCAAAAAAACATAAGTCTCAATTGATTTAAATAGCGAAATGTACAACTGAAGCAATTTCCCCGCAAATGAAAAATGTTTGCCTCATACTGTCATACTTTATTCACAATCCACATAATACAGTCGCGATCCACCCACGAATGAAAAAAACCTTTAAAAATGAAACTGATACGCGGATATCTGCGACCAAAAAAGTTTTCATGTGAATATTCGAATATTCGCTTGTTCACTTTTTACTAATAATCATTCTTAACCTTCACACAATATGCAAATTTGTAGGGAAAATTTCGTCATTTTGAGTTATAAAAATTTAGCCGCGAAACTAAATTACATTATTATTATTACATTAGTTTCGCGGTTAGTTGATAAACGCGTTGCGGGCCAACTCACTCAGTGTTGTTGAATGGACACAGTACACTAAGTTCATCAACATTCAACATGTCAGATTTTGGCATGTAAAAAAGTATCTCAAAAAGTCGAGCTACGCGTTCGTCCACAATGTTTAACCGTATCGAACAAATTGCTTGCTTAGAATGGTAAGCTTCGTACATAATGTTCAGTTCAAAAATAAAGATGGATATAAGTCGCTACCGTAGCGCACATTTGCCGGTGACATTTTTTTCCTAATTTGGTTGTGCCTTTGGTTTGTTTTATTTTAAACCGTATAGGCAACATAAACATAAAAGTGCCTTGGGTCTTTTCTGCCCGACATTTTAAGGTAAATTTATAATTTTCCCTATCCAGTTTCTTTCAAAAAACTATGAAAACCCACCGGTCAAAAGTTTAACCCATCCTAGAGGAAGTTTGAATAGTTGTATTTTTTTTTATAATATTTTTTCTAGAACCAGTTTATGAAAGAAACAGTATACGGAGACTTCACCTGAAATGACTTCATTTTGTCTGTAGTTAAAAAAGATTGGTCTAGAAAAAACGCCGTAATCGGTTCGACAAAAAAAAAATAACAACGGGTAACCTATTAAAATTATTCGTCATTTGAACAATTTGAGTGATCTGACAGCTGTTACAAAGAGATGAAATTTTTGTGCAGGTTACTCCCTTTGGTCCAAGTTTTTCTTGGGCTAAGTTGGGGCAAACTTGGCTAACATTTTCGAATGTGCAGTTGGTACCTTACTAAAGGAACAGGCCGTTTTTCTTGGTTTAAATACTTTTGACAGCATCACACGGCAGGTACGGTAATATTAAATAATTGGCTGACTTTTAAATTTCTTTTCCCGCATTTTTTATACCCGTATTAATAATGGTAGCAAATTTGGAAGGGCTGTACCTTGAACCGAATGCTGGAATCATTCATATTTCAAACTAGGTGCCTGCTAAATCTGTGTGCTCAAAAAATAAGAGGCGCATCATTTTTACCTGCAGTTCCCGGATCACTGACTAAGCCTGGCGCAGATGTCAAACGAATACTTGCGTTCCTTATCGCTTCGGTGAGCCCAGTTGCAGTTGCAGCACCAACAACTGGGAGTGAACTTGAATCGACAGCGGGCCCGGTAAACACTTCGGGAAATAAATCAGCGCTACGGGTATTAATACGTTCTGCATAACCATCCTCCGCCGTTCCGTCATTCCTTTCCAGTACATCGACCATTCCTCCGTCGGGTTCAATTTGTTTGTTTGACAGATTTAACCTAGAACTAGAATTTTTCGATTTCTTTATTCTGCCATCAATTTGCAATTTCTTCAGCCACTTATCGCTTGGCAACTCGTGTCGATCCAATCCATTCATCTTCGAAACGAAAGCAGCATTGCTATCGAGGATACTGCTCCGCCTCGATGGCCAATTGTCTACCGGCAGGTCCATCGCTGCCGACGCTAATGGTGTGCCAGATTGGCCCACTGACATTGACAATGAAGACAGCCATGGGTGCATCCTGTTTGCCCTTGAACTTTGCTCCTTCGGTATATTCGTTTCCGAATATGACTTCTTCGCTCGATGGTGGCGAGGGCAGAACCTGCGGCCTGCCTTACATGTTTTACGAGCTCGTCGATGACCCAATTGCTTCACATCCGACCCAACCACTTGCGCGTTTATCAATTGGGGATTTCTTTTGCCAATGCCGGCGGTTGCAGAGGCAACTGCTGGTGTAGAAATGCCAAAGGGAGCGGCTTCATTGAGCAATTTGTCAGCATAATAAATGTCATTATGAGGATCGTCTGTTCGCTGCTGCTGCAGTTGTTCGCCGAGCATTTTTCCTGTTCGATAATAGATTTCGTCCATCGCCTGCGAGGTCCTTGCCGTATATTCACTTTCTGCTAATTTTGATGTTACGTCCAATTGGTCCTTAAATGTACTGTATAAATTGACTGTGGCATCAGCTAGTCCATCCATAACTACAGTCAGCGTTGTCATCAGATAAATAAGGATAATTGCTGGAGTTCCAATGCGGTTCATCGCATTTTTGCCCGCAGTCTTGTAACGGAAAAATTGAAAACAAATTCGCAGTATGAAATAGATTTATGGGGAAACTTCATAAATAAAACTGACAGATTCCTGGGCTGAGTGGGGTGGCGGCTATATCAAATAAAAGTCAGATAAGGATTTTTTTTGTGTTATTTTTATTATTATGCTCCCTGTAGAGTACAGATTGGTTGGCTGGGGGCGATGAATGTCAAAGAAAGGTCAAAGGAAAACTTATAAAGCCGTGAGATTGAGTTCGCAGTGTTGTGTGCTGGAGAGTTCTATATTATTCCCGGAGGGTATATACTGGGTTGATTGCAAATAGCGGAGCTTTCTAGGTAGGAAATGATTTAATTCTATTTCGTGAACGATGCTGGATAGAAATGGGCTCTCTTTGACTAATCGGCTTGAGACCACTGCAAGCGTCTACGACCATAAAATGGCTGGACATTGTGTTAGCGTTTGTACATTTTTGGGAAACGGAGCGGATTGGATTTGGTTTAAGTAGAGGTTTTTGAAAGAAATCCTACAGAAGTAGGAGCCAGACTTACTTCCTTATACCTACCATTGACCGAAAACTAAGTAAGTAGCTGTACTATTTACTAGCTGTGGCTACGACCTCGTTCGCGGAATCCACTGACACTTACAACGATGCCGCGATTTCAATTATCCCTTCATACACATTTCAAACGTATAGAAAAAGTAGAAAACAAATGAACTAAAATCACGAAGCTACCTCCGATCTATGCGCAGACATTCTTTGTTGATATTGTTTTGTCATTGCTTAAGCTAGGGCTACATGTATCCGTTTCGTGGTTAAGTCATTCCCAAAAATAACAGGGAAAATATGTATCAATCGAGTGACGCGTGACAATGCAGAAAATCGTGAACTGTCACTCGTAGGACAATGAAAATCCGTGTCATAATATTGGCCACTTAGTCCCAACAGCGAGCAACTGGCGATCATACGGTAGGTAATCAAAATCTGTCACTTGATCATGACACTTAGACTATGTCACTTCTCACTTATGTCGAGTACCTAGACCTGACGAATGACATAATTTCATTGAAAAGAGCAATTCTGAATTTCGGGGCAATTCTATCGGATCTTCAATGAAAAACGCCACTAGACAAATGTATACGTCATAGTGACGTCGGCATGTTAAGACTTTGCATGTGTATTCGTAGCTAATATCCACCTGAATATAAATCATTGAGCCAAAAAAGTTCTAGGAAAATGTTTCATTTAGATCGGAATAGACTAACTCAATCCGATTATGTCAATGACATCGACTTATAATTTTTTTCAATTGGGTTAAAGGTATAAAGTCGCTATTAGTCTTAATTCAAGTTTTAGGAACTTTGTTACCTCATTCAAAACCTCTTTGTTTCTTAAAAGACCAAGTCTTATTGTACTTCTAAAGATTGTTAGATAAATTGAAATGAATTGATCGCTGTCATAGAAGGTCCGCAAGCAGGGGGTCATATTTGCCAGAGAACGTCCTTGCCCATATCGAAAGATCATTAGCAGAGCTATTTTTACACTCGATGTATAAAAGACAGGTTTAACTTCTATACTGTTCTCTAGTCCAGCCTGTTTTGGAATATTGTGGTCCTGTTTGGTGTCCGAGCTGCGAATCTGGAATTTCAAGAGCTGAAAGCATTCAAAAGCATATTTCCCCTCTTTCAATTGAGAACCCGCAAGTCGGGAAGATGACTCCTACATAAGTTGATTAAAGTTGCTGAGTTTGCAGACCTTGCAAAATCGAAGACAAAAATTAAATGCTTTATTTTTGTTATGCGTCCTGACTGGCAACATCAACTCCACCTCTATTCGTGGTTCTATAAACATCAATACTAGACCGAGAGCAACAAGGAATCCAATATTTTTATATCAAAGGACTTCTCGATGTAACTATGGAAGCAATGGCCACATTAATAACTTAACAAAGCATTTTAATAAGTTCAAACATGTGATTGATTACAACCTAACAAAATTAAAAGAAATGTAGCATTACTTTTAAAAATACTAATAGTAGATTAACCGTAGCTTAAATGTTAAGTATGTAGTTAAATAAATAAATATTTAGAAAGCATTTTCGAACTCATTCCATTTGTAATGTCTTTCCTTAAATAGCCCAGCCAAATGTGGTTACCTTCTCAACTCTAACGATTTGAAGTAGCTTAACGATTATATTTTTTCTCTTCGGCATCTTCATAAAATCGATCTTTACGTCTTATCATCTTACGAGCATCGACAAAAACCAATTGATATGTGGCCCCTAAAAAGACGTACTGAAGTCACCTTCATTTACAAGTTGATTAGAACCGAACAGGGGCTGCGGGTGTAACAGTCTACGGGGTATTTTTCAAATCCTCAGCAAATACTGTACCGTTGGTAGGTTTCGCCGGGATTTGATAAAATTTAAGAACCTCATTCTTGGATGCTGACTGGAAAGTATGAAGGCCCCAGTTATAGCCATACGTAAAATGCAACCGAAAAAGTTAGAACAGTGTGAAAATTAGTTTTTTTTTTACGTTTAGGCGGTCATAGCAAAAAAATTCTGTCAGACATTTTTTTTTGTACGAAAACAACCACAACAAATCAACTAACACTGATTGGACTCCATCAGAAAATATATTCCTGGCAGATGGAACAGTAAAGAAATGAAATATTTCAGTGGAATGATTTGAGAAGTTGATAGGAAAAATTTGTTTGTACGGAAAAATGAATAAAATATTGTTCTAGAATATTCAAAGATCATTTGCTTGCATTTTTTTTTTTTTAAACTAACTTTATAATACATAAGCAACATTTTAAGACCACGATTGAGTTGAACCATTAGGTTGAAGTGATCAAAAAAAGCAAAAGAAATTCTTTACGGTTTCGTTTTACGTATGTCTATAACTAGGGCCGAAGCTTCCTGGCTGCTATCAGGTTATGGCCCGCGTGTAGCTTAGTGCATCGGAATATTTGGACTCACAATTGCTTCTAAATACATTCCTCATAAGCAGAAAACCACATCAACCTGTGGATGTAGGGATGCTGCAACCGCGTGCTCGCTACCACAATGACAGAGACAGATCCGTTGCGATGTAAATAAGCCCTGTCCGTTTCTCGTTTCGGTATTGCCAAAGATTCCCTCCTCCTCATATATTCCCGGCATACTTTAGGCATAGTTTGTGCGTCCTCTCAAGGGCCTGGAGAAATCTGTCTGCTGCATGGCAGTCTCCTCAACTGTATTAATAGTCCCTAAACACAGATGCGAAATTCCCATGGAAACAATTGAAGAATGCCAAAAGATAAGGACGCTACAACATTTTTTAATTCTAACGAGTTCTCGTTATACCACATAGATTACATTTAAGGGGCATCGTCAGAAGGATTACACATGTGAATAATATGAGACGTTATACATTAAAACCCTCAAGTAGACTCGTAATCCCTTTTGTAAGCCACATGCGACAACTTTACTTCGTAAAATACTTTAAAACATTTAAAACATTTTCGTTGCAGAGTATTTTGGTTAAAAACTGAAAACGAATACCTAACTTTGCAGCCAGCATAACCTATACCTCATCCTTCGAGAAGGATATACACACTTTGTTGCGTTGTTTAACATTTATGTCATTGGTTGGGAGCTCCGCCACAGTTTTCCTCTTAGAGTGCAGAGCGAAATTAGTTGCTCGTGGCCCAGAGCGGAACGCAAAGTTACAGAAGCCTGCTTCTTATGGAAACAGCTCTGCTCTTCCCTCTCTGTCTATCTAATCCACGTAATGCACATTAAACCATCCAAGATGAGGTTTTTGGCAAGGACCGCGAGTATGTGCTACCGCATGTACATCGAAGAGAAACTCAACGTGCTTGGTATACGGCCCATGGGGCCACTTCCTTATGCATTTAGGGAGATAAGGATGGTGCTTTTTTTGTTGTTGCTCCGTTTATTTGCGGGACGACACTCTCCATTTCAGTCGGTTACTGAATCCAAACATCCTGCCTGTCCCCGCCTATAGCGAATGACATGCTTTGGCTAATGTATTTGAATGTTGCTCCTTGAAAGTTTACCCTCCTTAAACTCTGTAAACTTGGGCCAGATATTTCAATTAAGAGCAAAAACTTATCGGGGCAGCAAGAAGGGCGGCGTTCGGAGCACATAACTTAGTTACGGGTACTACTGTCCTTGCGATGACTGGAGATGGAGATACAACAAAATATTCTCCCTCGACATCGGCTCATGCGTTCACACAAACCCACAGCATACCCAATCATTCGGCTTGAGCTGAAACTTATGAGGAAAAGGATACAACGGCTTCACAGGGTACATACTGCATAATGACAAATGGAATTAAAAGTACGAAATTTAATTATCATTGGGATTATTTCGTATGCCGATGTGGGACAAGGGGGGTGTGTTTGGCTTGAAGGAACTGTTGGCGCACTCAGCCAGCAAGACCTTTTGTGAACCTCCGGGTGGAGAATAAATTCAATCTCTTTTGGGATGGTTACAAAACCTGTTTATTGAGTTCATTAGATTTTATAATATTAAGTAAAGATTTAGGATAACTTACAATGTCTTCTTAGGTATACGGTAATGGATCCTTTCAGCGTGGGATTACAAGTCAAAGTAAGAAAAAAACCTAACCACAAAACAATGACCGCCCCTTTTGACACTAGCTTTTAGCCATCAGGGGGTTATGTACGTTAAGTTATGCCCGCTCACACTCGGTGGCGGGCTTGTTCACAACACTCCCCCTCGGTACCAACACCCGTTGGCTCAGCCGCTGAGGGAGTTCGAACATCGAGGACCACCAGCTTTACTACGGGCCTCTCGTAAATGCCGCTTTGGGTCTGGATGGTTGCGCTTCTGACTTGCCCGTCCTTCGATGCTTTTGTCTGGACAACCCTTCCTTTCGGCCAGGAGTTTCTAGGACCATTTGGATCCACAATAAGGACAATGTCTCCTACCTCTACCGGTTTGGCGGGTGTAAACCATTTTGTGCGCCTGGTTAGTGTGGGAAGGTATTCTTTAACCCAGCGCTTCCAAAAGCCGTCCGCGAACTGCTGCGATATGAGCCAATTTTGCCTTAGTACTTTGCCATCATCATTTAACGTCGTAAATGGCTTTGAGCCGTTCGACGATCCCAGAAGGAAGTGATTGGGGGTAAGTGCCTCCGCGTTTTCGTTATCGACCGGTATATAGGTCAACGGTCGTGAGTTCACTATATGTTCCGCCTCTATCAGCATGCTTTTTAAGAGCTCATCTGAAGGATTGCGAGTAGGCATTGTAGCATAGAGAACGGTTTTGATCGACCGCACCATTCTTTCCCAACTACCGCCCATATGTGGTGATCCCGGTGGGATGAACTTCCAAGTGGTGTTTGCTGTAGTGAACGCTTCTGCCAACTTCTCTCGTCGCACACTTCCCAGCGCCTCCCTTAGCTCTCGTTCTGCTCCTTTAAAGTTGGTTCCATTATCACTATGAAATTCTATCGGCGTTCCCCGCCTTGCCATGAAGTTACGTATGGCAAGAATGCATGAGTCTGTTGTTAAGGAATGTGCGAGTTCTATGTGAACAGCTCTTATTGTCAAGCACGTTAGGAGAACTCCCCACCTCTTTTCTGTTCTTCTACCTACGGTAACATTTAGTGGGCCGAAATAGTCGATTCCAACATAAGAGAAGGGCCTGCAGAAGGCAGATAACCGCGCAGAGGGTAGCTGAGCCATGATAGGAATTCTTGGTCGACCAGTCTCGTTTTTGCATTTTTGACAGGACTTTTTGATGTCTCTGACTGCTGCTCTCATACGAGTTATATGGAACCTCTGGCGAAGCTCATTAACTACAGTTTCGAAGTTTTTGTGTTTGTACTTTTGGTGATACTCCATGATAATTAGAGTAGTTATCGGGTGTGATCTGGGAAGAATAATTGGCTGCCTTACCTCTATGCTTGCTACTTCAGCCAGACTAATTCTCCCATCTGCTCGAATTATGTCGTTCTCATCTAGAAACGGGCACAAGTTAAAGAGTGGACTGCTTTTTTGCACAGTTTTAGTTGTTTTCAAATCCGCGATTTCTTCTTGATACTCGATGCACTGCGCTGTTTGGAATAATTTGTTTTCGGCCATCCTTAGCTCTGGTTGCGTTAAAAGTCGGCCCACAGTGTAGGGTATCTTCTGCTTTCTCATCATGTATCGGGATCTCCATCGGAGGACGTAGGCCGTACTTCTTAGTAACAACTTCCAGCTTGAGATTTTATTATAGTGCAAGTCGAATTCATCCGGTTGTGCGGTTGAGCGGAGGTGGACGTTGACGAACTGTGCCTTAAGATCTTCAGCGGTGGCGTTATCTGTTCGAGTTTCTTGTGGCCAATGTTCCGGGGAAGATTTGAGGAACTCGGGACCTGCGAACCATCGACTTGATGACTTAAACTCAGGAGGTCTTTGCCATTTTGTAGCCTCGTCAGCCACGTTGTACTTGGTAGGGATCCAGCGCCATTCAGCTATTTCGGTCAATTCCAGTATTTCGCTGACACGGAAGGCAACGAACTGCCGATATCTGCGATGATCTGAGCGAAGCCAACACAAGACGGTCTTAGAGTCCGACCAAAAAAACTTCTTAGCGAAAGTAATTGTATGTGCTTCGATGATGGTGCTAGCAAATCGAGCTCCAAGTACCGCTGCTTGTAATTCGAGTCGAGGAATGGATAGGGATTTAAGGGGTGCCACCCTCGTTTTGGCCCCTATCAAGGTGCACTCAACCGATCGATCTCCGACATTCCTAACGTAGGCTACAGCGGCGAATCCATTTTCACTCGCATCGACGAAGATATGCAGTTCTACGTCTTTTCTCCATAAAGTTTGATATATATAGCACCTTGGGATTTTTATCGTTTCCAGTTCGGGTAAGAAGCGGATCCATTTGAGCCATTTCTCATGTTCTGCGTCCTCTATTTCTGTCTCCCATGCGATTTTAGATCGCCAGATCTCTTGCATTAATACCTTAATGTACATGAGGAAATGGGCCAGTAGGCGGCCCAAAGGGTCAAAAACAGTCATTAAAGTTTTGAGAACCTCGCGTTTTGTAGGGCGTCGTGAGCCGAATAGGAAGGCTGCAGAGGCAGAGTTAGCTGTGAATTTATAGGTGAAACAGTCCGAAGAAGTGCACCACCACATGCCAAGAACTTTCTCAGTCCCCAGCTCGCTGTCCGTGTCAAGACTCTTCTTACTGGTGGGTTCGGAATTAAGAGCCTTAAGAACTGACGGAGAGTTTGAAATCCAGTTCCTTATATGGAATCCTCCATGTCTATGGATGTTTCGAATTTCCTTGGCTAATTGAATGGCCTCGGCTTCTGTAGGTACACTATCCATCAGGTCGTCGACATAATGGTTGTCTTTAATTGCTCGTACTGCCCTTGGAAATTGTTGTGCAAAGTGTTCCGCGTTAGTATTCTTGACAAACTGGGCTGCGCATGGGGAGCAAGTAGCTCCGAAAGTCATTACCATCAGTACGTAGGTATCTATATTATCACCTTCAGTGTTGCTCCACAGGAATCGTTGAAAATGCTGATCCTCTTCTCGTATGCGAACTTGATGGAACATTTCCATAATGTCCCCGCATATGGCCACCTTGTTCTCTCGAAACTTGAAGATTACAGATGTTAACGAAGTAAGTTGGTCGGGACCTTTGAGCAACATCGAGTTGAGGGAGATTCCTTGTACTGCGGCAGCCGCATCCCAAACGATTCTGAGTTTCCCTGGCTTGTTAGGGTTCTGTACCGGGAAGATGGGAAGGTACCACGAACGATGTTTCCTTTCCGTTATTTCTTCGGAGGAAAGTTTTCTAGCATAACCCTTGGAGACATATTCAGCTATTTTCCTATTAAGCGACTCCTCAAGGTCTGGCTCCTTGCGCATGCGCCTTTGAAGACACTCCAGTCGCCTTCTTGCCATAGGCAGACTATTAGGGAGCTGGAATTGATCGAACCTCCAAAGCAGTGCTGTTTCGAATCTACCATTTTTTCGAATTGTGTGCGCGTTTAACGTATCTAGAGCACGTGAATCATCGGTTGACATTAGCAGTTTTGGCGAGATAGACACTCCGAAATTATCAGTGCATATAAAATTTTTGGCAAGCCGCTGAAGATCACTGCAGTCGCAGACATGAAAGCTGTATTCATTTGCTATGGATTGATATAATCTAGGTTCAACTGAACCGATCCCATGTACAACCCAACCAAGGCGTGTTTTAGTTGCCACAGGTTCTGTTGCGCCTCCTTCCTTTGATCTCAAAGGAAGTCCGAGCTTAGCATTATTGAGCCCTATTAGCAATTGTGGTACACCCTTACTATAACATTCAACAGTGAGTCCTCTTAGATGCGGATACCTTTTTTGAAGCGCGTGTGAGTTTAGTGATTGTGATGGTAAATTCAAATTCTTCACTGTATGGACGTCAGTAAGGGCATACCTTTCTGCTCCGGGCGCTGTGCTCGAGATTTCCAGATTGAACACCTTGGAGTCATATTCATTTCTGGACGTGTTACCCGTCCATTTAATGCACAATGGTTGCGGTATGCCTTCCGCTTTCAGCTGTCCTGCCAGTTCTTCGTCCATTAACGTGAGCGAGGAACCGTCATCTAAGAAGGCAAGCGTATGTATTTTGATGCCCTTTCCGAAAAGAACTACTGGGACTATGCGAAATAAAATAGGATTGATGGGCGGAGGTTTTATGCCGTTTAACGAATGCAGACCTACGGTTCCGTAATTTCGCGGATGCTCAGTGACCTCGACTGGCTTATCGTGTGGTGTTCTCGGGTCGCTCTCATCGTTGTGTCGCCGCCGAACAACATTTTGAGTTTCTTTTTGATTATTGTGCAGCAGTCTGTGGTGCTTATAGGTACAGTTGTTCATTCCGCAGACCGATGTGGATGTACATTTGTTATCGATGTGTCTTACTAGACACCGCCGGCAAAGGCGATGCTTTCTTACCTCCGACCACCTTTCGGTTCGACTTAGGTTTTGAAAGTGAGTACATTTGGCAGCGGACGCACATTTGCCACCGCATATGTAGCACTGGTTAACACAAATGGGCGAAGCTTCATTATCTGCTTCTTTTGTCCCTTCGTAGTGAGCGTTTGTAAAGCCATTTTCCGAAGTAGATTCACAGTGGACATTTGTATAGCCCTTTCCCTTAGCACTTTTGCCACCGTGTGCGGTTCCACAGAAATTGTACGATGTAAGCGGAACAAGAACACCGCTGGCGGCCTCGGCCATCTGGTATATCCACTTACTAAACTGTGATAAACAACAAGTGGGTGATGGCAGCGTTTGTTTGTAGATTGCCCAACTGAGACGTATGGTAGGCGGCAGTTTATCGACAAGTTCTTGCATCAAGGTAGGGTTGTTTAAGTGCTCCATAAGACCGGAAGCTTCAACGGTCGCGCAGAGATTCTGTACTGCCAGAGCAAATGCCACAATACTCTCAAGCTTCTCAGCCTTCGGTGGTGATGTGGTGCGAATCTTTTGAAGCTGCGTGTGTATAATTATTTCTGGTCTACCATATAGCATTTTCAGGGTCGAAATCACTTGCTGAACACAATTGGGTTGTAGCAGCAAACTTCTGACAGCATTTAAAGCCTCTCCTTTCAAGGCTCGGTTTAGTCGAACCAGGTTCTCTTCGTTGTTGAAGCCACACAGCTCAGTAGTCCTATTAAAGTCGGACATAAAAAGCGGCCAATCTAAGGGGTTTCCCCCGAATGGGTGCAATTCTCGCGTCAAGTGGCGTGCCGCAATTTGGTTTCTGCTTAAAATATGAGAAACGATTTCGGTTGGGCTTGAGTGGTGTGCGGGTTGTGGCAGCAACTCTGGCTCTTGATTATAATTTGGATGCGACCCCGTCCCGTTTGACCACACCGTTTGGGTTTGATTGGGTTGAGAGCTCATATGAGCAGTGACTTCCGGTCGGTTTGCGGCGATTACTGCAGGTTTATTAACAGTGGTGGGCAAGTGCCCTCCAATTTGTGGGGCCAAGGACTTGGATTGTTGTTGTTGGTGTATAAATAGGGGCTGAGACGGCGTTGCCCGCATATCACCTGCATTGGGATGCACTTGTTGTTGTTGTTTTGGCTGAAGCCCGGCGGCAGGTCCAACTTCCGCATCGTTCACTGCACGCGCAGTTGGTTGGTTTAATTCGTGGATATTAGTGGAAGTGAGAACAGCAGGAGGCTGGTATTGGGTTTGATCATGTCGACGTATTGGCAGGGCATTGAAGAACGATGGTTTTTCGCAAATTAGCAGTTCAGCTGGTGGTGGCTTAGCAGTCGACTGTTTGCAGTGCTGGGGTGAAGAAACTTGGGGTAGAGAATTTGAGGTATTTGTGCTTATCATCGCCGTTGATTGCATGGGATTCCATGACGACTTTCCGAGCCAGCGATCGACTTTCAACTTGGATACAATTTCTTCCTCTGGTTTCTCCTCTCCTTCACTCTCTGACTCTTGTAGTTGCGTTAAAATTTCATACTTCCTAGATAAATATTCGGCATCCCTCTTTTTCCTTCTCTCCGTTTCTTCTTGTTCGCGTTTTTCTACTAAACACCTTTCCTCTTCTAGTTTTTGTAGTTCCAGCTGAATACGCCTTGTGGAAGAGGACTTTGATGACCTGGAGCAACTTGAAACTTTAGACCTTTGGCGATGCTCGGGCACACAAGTACCTACGACAAAGGGGGGCGCGAAGGGCGACAGGCTAGCGTGAGCGAGAGAGGTAACTTGCGCTGGTTTCGCTGGGAAGGGACCGATCGCAGTAGCTCTGTTGATATTGGTTAGGGTCAACGCACTACCTGTAGCGACCGTGTTCAGTCCAACGGCTTCCTTTTCCATACGGGCTGAGTCGTAATCGATTCCTTTACCTACGAGTACGTTATTTGCTTCTTGCACAGCACTTCGGTTCTCGGCATCGATTGACAAGGTGACTGTGGTTGTGGGGGCGCTAACAGCAATTGAAGTTGATTGTACGCTGGAGGCAAGGGGAAAATGTGGCACTAAAATTGGGAAATCACTTGTCGTTGTAGGGGCTTTAGAAGTCGATAACGCTGGGAACGTAGATACACTCGTAGCGATTGAACATTCACCTAGATTTGCGGCGATATATGGAGCAGGATCTTTGCGTATGGCTCCAGTACTTTTGGCAGTTGTTTCGGCTTTATTGGCGACAACTTCAGCAGTAGAAGCGGGTGGGGCTTTTGATAGGCTATTAGTTAAAGAACAATTCTTACCTTCACACTTCGGACACTCCCAAGTGTCTTCACTGATATAGCTGTCCACGTTTACACAGGCGTAGTGGTGCCAGGCGGGGCATCGATCGCACTGTACCATATTTCCAGCGCTGTTCGGCTTATCGCAGGAGCGGCAATCATATTCTTGATCTTCCTGGGTTGGCGATCGGATAACCTTCCTGGATTGTGCAAATGGCGGCGGAGTCGATGGTTTGCCCCTTTTAGGCGGCATTTTGGCGATTTAATTAATACAATTGTTTTGTAAATTGTTGGCGCACTCAGCCAGCAAGACCTTTTGTGAACCTCCGGGTGGAGAATAAATTCAATCTCTTTTGGGATGGTTACAAAACCTGTTTATTGAGTTCATTAGATTTTATAATATTAAGTAAAGATTTAGGATAACTTACAATGTCTTCTTAGGTATACGGTAATGGATCCTTTCAGCGTGGGATTACAAGTCAAAGTAAGAAAAAAACCTAACCACAAAACAATGACCGCCCCTTTTGACACTAGCTTTTAGCCATCAGGGGGTTATGTACGTTAAGTTATGCCCGCTCACACTCGGTGGCGGGCTTGTTCACAACAGGAACATTCACAGAATTTACGAGAAATATAATGCGAATGTCCTCAAAGTGAGATTTGCAGCACATTTGTAAGGATTTGTGATGCTTATTCGTGCGGCTCCTGGTGCAATATATCTTCCAGATTGCATGGGATATCTGTTTTTGCATCCTGTATATATGTGCAATTGAAATAATGTTCTGCTGTTGTTTTCAGACGATTTGAATCCCTCATTTGTGACATGTGAAATTATGACAGACAAGACAACTTGCAATGGGTTCGCTGGAAGGAAAAATCACCGAAAGACATTGCAGAGCAAGTACGCGAGGGATGCTTCTGCCATAGTGAGGGACTCGAACAACATCTTAAAAACCTCCCGGGAGGGACTGACTGTCGTCATTCCGAATGGGATTGCACCTAGTCGGTCGACTAATCGGCAATTTATTTTTAAATTATTTGAAAAATTCAGAAGAACAATCCGCTGGTTGTCGGATTTCGAAACTTTTTTGTTTGAAGATATTACCTAATTTCTTGGCCTTGGCTAACTCTTATAGATCAAGGGGTCTTACCCGCCTCAATCTTCTGATTACATTGTCAGTATTTAATAGTTCTGTAAGTTCTACGTTAACATGGTTGAGAAGCCTACTTCCGTGCCTTTGGGCAACTTTTTTAACTTCATCTTCAACCTTTTCAATATTTAGATCTCTGTGTAGATCAGCGTTGCGTATGTACCAAGGTGCGTTAACTACGTTCCTTAGTACTTTATTTTGGAAGACTTGAGTTTTTTGTAAATTTGTTTGGCATGTGCATGCCCACAATTGGAGCCCGTAGGTCCATATTGGTTTCAAGACTTGCTTGTATAGCAGTAAGTTATTGTAGTTGGACAGGGATGAGTATCTCCCAATAAGCCAATACATTTTACTGTATCGCAAAGTAATAGAAGTTCTTAGACTCTGGGTTTCTGGGAGCTAAAAGAAACAGGTCGAAGATTTTAGACTCTGGATTGCTCGGAGTTAAAAGAGACAGGAAGCCGGATGATATGGTGTACTGGGATATGATCAGACAGGGTGATAGTTGTGAGTAACGTGGCTCGGTTCCTTAACTTGACTCAACTCGCGCCAGAATTGGTGAAGGCTCTTGTCAAGAGTTTAAGAAATGTCATGTTGACATTATCGTAAAATAAACGTCAATGGTATAAAAAATGTGTACTAAAAATGAAAAATGTCAAATTACAAAAATCGAGAGAGAGATTTAATTTCAAGAGAAGTACCTGACCGGTTTTTTTACAAAATAAAATAATCATAAATTAAAATAAACGTCAACGTTAGAAGAAATGTGTAATAATAATTTAGAAGCAGTTTTCGAACTTTTCACTGAAAGTGAAGACGAACACGAAATGTTATTCGAGTCTAGTGGTGAAGAAGATATATTCTGAGTGCTGCAGTAAACATGTGCGGCAGAAAAAATATATAGTTTCACCTACATA
The DNA here is from genome assembly GCA_963082955.1 of Cheilosia grossa. NCBI lineage: Eukaryota > Metazoa > Arthropoda > Insecta > Diptera > Syrphidae > Cheilosia > Cheilosia grossa. The sequence continues at coordinate 60,274,245 of OY720144.1, forward strand.
CTTTGTCAAACTTTTGGGCTGTCACTTATGATCAGTCTTCATTTTTCATTGAGTCGAAATTCAGCGAGTAGAAAATTACGAAAAAATTAGAAGACTGGACTCTCATCGCGTAATTTATGAAACGATAGTCGTCGAAACGACTGAACAAAACGATATCGTTTTTAGTTTGTTTCATATAACAAAATCGTCGCATTAGTTGTAAAAAAAAATTATAAGACAAATAAATGAAATTCAAATGCAATAACCATTTCTATTTTGCAAAGAATGCATTCTCTTACAACGCGGATAAGAGTAGTGAGTCGCCTCCACAGAGAACATAAGTTTGTATCTTCCTTTAACCTTCTAATGCCTTATTTTTTGATTTAAGTATAGTATAGACCTACCAGAAGATCTGTCAGTAGAGGAACCCTACAAGGTGGCGTCCTATCTCCCCTTCTCTGGAATTTGGTGGTGAATGAACTGCTGATATGCCTGGAAGCGGGAGGTCACAATGTGATTGCCTATGCGGACGACGTTGCTATTGCTGTGTCAGGAAAGTAACTTAATACTTTAAAAGAACTCCTACAACACGCTCTCAATGGGCTAATAACATGGGCGAACAAATGTGGGTCGGGGGGGGGGTAAACCCTAACAAAACTGAACGTGTCCTCTTTTCTAGGAAATACAAGATTCCACACATTGACCCTCCACATATTAATGACACTAGATTGACATTCTCAAATGAAGCTAAATACTTGGGAAAGTTAACCTGGAAGCCTAACATCCAAGAAAGAGTTAAAAAAGCCACTGTGGCACTTTTCTCTTGCAAAAAAGCCATAGGGAACAAATGGGGCTTACAGCCTCGTATCACTCACTGGCTATACATCTCTGTCATAAGACCGATACTCACGTATGGCGTGGTTGTTTGGTGGACTGCTTTGGACAAAGCGATCAATCGTGATAAGATAAGCAAAGTCCAAAGAACAGCTTGCTTGTGCATCGGCGGGGCTCTTCGCACTACCCCCTCTGCTGCACTTGACATCCTGTTTCATCTGGCACCCATTGACATCTTCAGTAGGCAAACGGCAGCTTCCGCAGCCGTACGCCTTAAAGCCACTTCACAATGGACCAGCAAAACAACTGGCCATGCTGCTATCCTGAACGATCTTCAGCACCTCCCAGGAAACATCGACTACACCACACCAGAACTAAAGTTCGATAAAAACTTCCAGGTCTCCATTCCCACCAGATTATTCTGGGAGGAGGACGCATTCCTGGGTGATGAATCGATCCACTTCTTCACGGATGGTTCGAAAACTGAGGATGGTGTTGGTGGTGGTGTCTTCTCCGACCGACTAAATCTTAGCCTCTCCTTCCGTCTTCCTGATCACTGTAGCGTTTTTCAGGCGGAAATTATGGCGATAAAAGAAGTCTTATCTTGGCTGAAAGAAAACGTGATATCTGCTAAGGATATCCGTATAATCTCGGATAGTCAAGCTGCTATCAAGTGCCTGGAATCAGTCTCTACAAATTCTATAACAGCCCAAGACTGTCGTTCGTCTCTCATAGAGATGGCGGAGCAGTTCAATATTCACCTCTGTTGGGTGCCGGGGCATAGGGACATCCCAGGTAACTGCAAGGCTGATGAACTCGCCAAACACGGTACCACACTACCTATACTTCCAGTTAAGGATTCGTTAGGTATTCCAATCGCTACTTGTAAACTCATAATAAAGCAGGATGCTATCAATAGAGCAAATCTTATATGGACAACCGGCTCGACATGTCTAGCGACAAAACGGATTTGGCCAAAGCTGGATCTAAAACGGTCTAGACACTTGATATCCTTGGATAGGAAGCATATAAGTGCTACAATAGGTGTCATCACAGGACACTGTCTTATAGGCAGGCATGCAACAAGGCTTGGCGTATTTGCAAGCGATTTTTGCTGAAGCTGTCTTGACTAGGAGGAAGAAGAAACTATTCTCCATCTTCTCTGTACTTGTCCGGCCCTCTCACAAAGACGTAAACTCCATCTGGGAGCGTTCTACTATAATGATCTGAACGATCTAAAAAGCACAGACATTCGGAAGATCCTACGCTTCATCAGAAGCTCCAATTGGTTCAACGAGTAGGAAGAATTGCATTTTAGATTCATGTGGTATCACAAGGGACCTTAAAATGGTCTAAGTGTGTCGGCTAGCCGACTTCAAGACTAATGTTCACACGAGAAGAACGAATTAAAAGTCCAATCTTTCATTTGGTGAAGTTTTCACCTTGTACATGTAAAACCGCCTTGAGGCGGGCTTGGGTCATCACAGCAATTAAACTCGGACCGGGTGGATTACAGAATTAATAGTTTATCTATAGAAAATAGTGAAAAAAAATTATTTTAAAAATGAAGGAAAAGGCTTATTCGAGGATCGCTTTCGTTTTCTAAACAACTTTAGGCTCAGAAACGTTTGTCATCTTCGACAAGTTGTTAACAGTCAAAAACACTTGAATCAGTAAGGACGCGAATATGTTAACCAACAAAAAAGATATTGGTTTTCTGTCTTTACGCGCCTCTAGAAGGGCGCCGATTTGTTTTCTCATAGCAAGAGTTCACTCGCAATCGCTCAGTCCTGAAATGACAATTGAGCAAGTTATACGAAGCAGTAGGATGGTTCGGGTGCTTTTTTGCAAACGTAAATTTATTAAAAACTTGCTAAGAAACTGTGCGAAAAAATAAGGGCTCTAATCGCGTGAGCACAAAACGATCGAACGACATCGTCTCGACGATGCTTTTACTTCTTGGAACAACCGAAAAATGATAATCGTCGAAACGATAGGACGATCATCTTTTTTTGTTGCTTCACGTTATTAATTCAAACTTCAAGTACCCTCGTCAAAACAATTCGTTTGAACGATGGCTATTTCGTAGTCGTTTCATCGTTTTTGGTGCTTTTTTTCAGTTATTTAATCCTTTCATGTCCAGTGTAGTATGTGTACTACATGAACTTTGTATATTTATAGTTTTTAAAAATAAAAATCACGTTAAGGTTTTAAATATTGACTTCAGCTATTGCCAGAACCCTTCCTTTCAATAAAAAAAATCAACAGATGTCGCTAAAAGCGATAGAGAGGTTCATTTTGTTTGTCTGCCACACAGCTTTCAAAGATTTGATCTATCCAATAGAGGTATAAAATTGGTAAGGCTCTAAAATTGTGAAAAAAAAAAAACATTGAAATAGTGAAATTACTTCCACGGGCTTAGTGAATTATTAGATATTTATAATATTTTGAAAAATATATAAAAATGTGTGACCAAGCTACTTGTTTTTAGTAATAAATATTCATGTCATTTAAAAATGACACCAGACACCTATGGAGGTTTTTTTTCTACTACACCAAGCACCTGTGGATTGAATTATTTGAATTTTTTAAGGCAACCATGTTCAACCACCAATCGAAACGGCTGGGTGAGGCAGCTATTCAAAAGATCCTGAACTTGAATGGCATAAATCTGACGATGAATACGAAGATGACAACGATACCATTGAGGATGAGGTAAATAAAATGTTTCAACATGGATGGGAAAATCAAATTGAGTTAGGCAATATCGACGAAATAGAACTTATCGATCAAGATATAAGTCACGAAGAAAAGGCTACTTCTGAAAATCATCTATCCGAATGCGATGATATCAATGCCATTGGGGCTGCCGAAGAGGCTCCCCAGGTTCATGTTAATGTTAAGGACTTGAAATGGCGTCAGGTGTTCTTTAAAGTTCCAGATAGTGCGTGGAAAGACCATCTTCCAAATCCACCAGAACCATGTCCAACTCCTTTGGAATATTTTCGCCAATTCATAAATAAGAACATAACAGAAAGGATTTGTGAAGAGACTAACAAATACGCAATGCAAACGACTGGTATCGAACTCAAGGTCTCAGTCAAGGAAATTGAAACTTATTTTGGTATTTTGTTATAAATACTTCGCAATATGTTTTTTTTTTTTTTCAAGTGCTATACCTAGTTATCAATTTGAATTTACTTTCAAAAGCTTTATTAAAAATTTAATGTATCTTTCATAATCGAACGTAAACTAAATTAAGTAAATATTTCATTTATTTCCTTACTACTTGAAAAATTGTATTTATCATTTTTGGAATGCAATGTCACATACCAAGACTTGGAACAAGTTCTAATCTTAAAACGCACTTGTAATGAACGGGGACGTTTGCATTTATCAAGTTGTGTACTTCTTTTTTCCGTAAAGCCTCAGCAACAAACTTTGTTTGACAAAAGCATACATGTTGGTTAACTAAGTCCATGGGGTCGTTTAAAAGATATTCTTAAGACTAGCCAAGTCACTTATTTCACAACATCGACTCTAACATTCCTTATTCAATTATTCAATGGTCCTTACTAATAATAGGTCACAATGTGTTATTTATTTATCTCAATTTTCAAGTGACAACACTAGCTTTTTTTTTTTTTTTTTTTCAAGTTCGTGACTAGGTATAGGGAGTAAACTGCATTCAGTGCCATTTACTTTCAGTGAGCGGGATTCAGTATAACGTTGAATCAATCAAGTCGAGACATAAACAAAGTATGCCAGTTCATACCGACTCTTTTACTCATGTGACTGGAGCAGTTTTATTGCACATTCGTCTACTTTTCTTTGCTGGCAAGACGCATATTGCACACGCTCAGCATCTTGTCGCAGCCTTTATCCGAAATATTCATCCTGGTGCCAGCAATATTCTGACTTTTTTTTGGAAAAGCTTTACCTTAGGCTCTTATTAACCATTCCGTAGAAATTTCTAAAACCTATAAGTATCATGTATCAAATGTATAGGTACTCAGTGGAAAACATACATTACTCCGAGCTTCCCCAACAGATTTCAACTAAAGTAATTTTCATTCCTTTAAAGTAATTAAATATAAAAGCGGATGTTGCTTAAGACTTTGTGTGTGCGCCATTAATAATTACCTGTAGCTGCTCAATATACAGGGTGTTTTTAAGATACTAAATTGTAAAAATAAAACCAAATAAAGCCACAACCAGTGTTGTTATGTCATTGAGATGGTTTTTCCCTCGGACAATTTATTTCTTCCCCAATTTTCCCTTCCGTATCTAGTCAAAAACTAAAAACTGCCACAATTTTCCCACGTGAGTAATTTTGAAGGCAAAATAAAAAAACACACATACCTTATTTTGAATATTTTTATGAACATAAAATTATTTAGCTTTAAAAAGGGGAAAAAATATTCTACATGAAAATTCAAGTAGAAAAACAAAATACATTTTTTGTAGTAGATTTATTACATGACAAGTATAGATCGGCTTGTTTTGTGAACACTTAATAAGATAGTAGAAATATGAAATTGAAGTATAATTTTTTTTTTTTTTTGTAAGTTAACGGATTTCCCTCAAAATTGTACTTTTTTCCGTTTTTCCCACGAGACAGTTTCTAATCATCGAAAATCCCACGAGAAGGTAAATTTCCCACGAATTAGCCACAACATTAATCTGTTCGTAATCATTTATGGTTGGGAAACACTGTCACTGTCGAACAATTTAATTTGTACTTGTTGGCCAGCAATAATTTAAAAAATAAAGCCAATAAGCATAATGCGCATAAACACGGATGCAGTGTAATATCCAAACCGGAGCACCCTGTTAGCCAAAAGTCTTTAAAAAGGGAACGGCGGGGTGATTATCCGCATAAGTATGAGATTCAAACAAAAACAGCTCAACTATACACATTAGACCCCAAAGTGACTTTTTCCTTGACTTCATTCTATAATTGAGTTGTTAACTTTGTTATTCAATTATCTGCAGCTGCAGACTTTGTCTTCCACCGAATGGCGTATACTAGAAACAAATCGGAAAACCTCCCTCCAGAGGACAATACACATTGACATTGGTAGGTATCTTCCATTCAAACAAGCAGGCAAGAGCAGGCAAACATCAACCAAAGGATATCTGGCTTCGCGTGATTTTTTATTTTATTTTTCATTTTTTTCCATGGAACATCTTCAAAGATAATGACATCATCATTACGATCTCTTTCAGTCGCTTACCTAAATGCGTGCAATCATATCAAATTACCTCGAATGAGCACGATGTTGAAAGGAGCATGAACAACAGCGAGCACCCCTTACTCCAGCCAGGTGGGTGACGGTAAAGCGGATTTCCATTTATTTTCGTTCCCTGAAATGAAGCTTCTTGAATCCAAATTCGTTGGCAGCGCCACGCCGTATTTGGATAGGGGAGGGGTGTAGGGCTGCCTCTGCATAGGGACACGTACGTAACGTAACCCGAAATGGGAATCTTTTGTCGACGAATGTGGGCGAAAGTGGGATCAATATTTGAGTACGCATTTCAAAACAGTACATCCAAGTAAATGTTTCAGAAGCAGTATTAGTTTCCCTGCAGCAGGAACAAGTCATCGAAGATTGGAAACGAAATGAAAATGAGCAAAACGAGGGAAATCGTGTTAATAAATAAAAATACATAGGAGATTTGAGACGTCGAGAGTGATTTCGCTGTTCGTATTTTTTTAATGAGCAAAAGTTTTCAATGACAGTAACGTTGACGGTGATACACAGTTAACAGCTAATATAATGGATCACATGCCGTTTGTATTGTGAAATTTAAATTCGGCAAAATGACTTTCGGTGTCGGAGGGGGTTTAGGTAATATGTAAGGTTCGTTCTTTTAAGTGATTTTTTTTTTGTAAATAAAGGAGGAAATATAAAAACGTGGCAATGGAATCGAGGCTAATTTAGATTGGCAGAGGTGTTCATGGAAACTCAAATGTTTTAAGGATTACGTCGCGTATTTATTGTCATTTGTTATCCTGGAAGTGGAAATAGTCTTAAGATAAGATGAGAGATTGCATCTATTTCCTGTTTCATTAGCGTCAAGAAAGCGGCATGTACTGGCATGAACATCGTCACGGAGGGGTATAGTTGTTTTTCTCTGAAGAATAAGTCATTGCCCGCTACTAATAATTATATTTAATGTCGAAGCTACATTTTTTCCTACATAACAATAAATACCAATTGTATTTTAAAATTTGTGGGGAAAATCGAGTAGGCGCTCTGCAGCTGGTGGTCTATTATGTAGTTCTTGGTGGTGGCTTATTAAAAAAAAACATCTGCCTCTGAAAAGACTTACTTCGTAAATAATAAAGAATTCAAGTTTTTTAAAGTTTCTTTAAAATTAAAAAACAAAACAAATCATAGACATAGATAGATTTAAGGCCGAAAGGCAATAGTTTTAAGGATATTGATAAGTTAGAGCACTCGTTTAGAGCCAGTAAGCTAGAATAAGACTAATGTTAGTTTTAAATTAGATTTAATCATTTTTGTCTAGTATGTGAGTTTAAAGAAAGAAGTAAATAAAAATGAATTTTAAAGTTAAAAAAAGACTTACTTCGTATTTATATTTAGCAAAGTAAAGGGTCTTTCAATAAGGACGTGTCTCTGTTGAAATGGAATAAAACAAGACATGTGTGAGGTATTAACGAAATATTTTAATTAATTAATAGGCGCATGCATGAGTATTGGGCATATGCGTTATGCCATTATGAAGGCAATATAATAACTTTCAAATGTCCGCCACGGATCCGATCGGTAAAATTTAAATGGTTCTGCCGCATAACGCCTGAGTTTGAGCGATGGCCACTGCGTCGCCCGAGAATGGGTTCGACGTATACCTACGGCAAATTTCTTTTTGAGCTGTGAATGTAGACTCCGCTCTTTCCGAATATTTCATTTGGGTATGTCTCCAGCCAATCCTGAGATATCTAGTGCCACTTTTTAAGTAAAGGTTCTTTCATTAGGGACTTGACAATTTCTTTTTAAAATAAAATGCAAACTACTTCAGATGTGTCAAAAATTAATTCATGGGCTTGAATTACTATCAAAACATTTATGAATGGAATTCGACTTCGTTCATGTGTCGACCACGGGAACGTATGCAGCGGTCGGTACGTTGAACCCAATTTTCGATGACTCGGCCGCACATTTCGACCGATACCGCCGCTATTTCTCATTCAATATTGGTTCTGAGCTCCTCCAACGTCAACGGCTTGTTGGCATAGACCAATGATTTAATGTAGACCCATAAAGAAGTCTAGAGGCGTTAAGTCACACGATATCGGATGAAGTGCTGTTTCATGACGCACATGAGGGTTCTCAACTGGTTCAGTAACGCATATTTTGCTTATTGACAAAGCCGTTAAACTAAAAATGCGTTTCATCATTGAAAATTTAAAATTGGAGTTAATGCTCTTCAAGTTGCGACCACCGACTCGGAATTTCGGTACTAAATTTCAGTTATTTGTAAACGTTGTTCCTTCGTGTGCATCACTTAAGGGTGTTCACACTGAAAGTATGAAGTTGTCAAGTCGCTAATGAAAGACCCTTCATATCCACCAAAATTAGCAAAGTTTGATTGTTGGTTTGACGTAAGGCTGCGGTACGCTGTTCGAGTGAAGTGAAATGTTCACTCCTTTCCAAAAAGTGCTGTGTAAAAGAAAGTGAAATATTTGTTTGGAGATTTTCCGTGGAGCTCATTTGGCTGAGCTCATAACTTGTTTTTTTGTGGGAGTTCACGAAGATCTTAGGTTACCTAAAAAATAAAAATAAAATGCTTCAATATTCAACTTTCGCACTTTAACTCTACAAAACAAGTAATCAGCTGGAGGAAACAAATGGAAAATTCACTTTCTGTGAATCATGTGAAACAGTAAAATGTATTGACTTATTGGAAGATATTCATCCATGTCCAACCACAAAAGGTAATTGCTATGCAACCCAATTCTGAAACCGGTATGGACCTACGGGCACCAGTTGAGGGAATGACCATGTACAACCAGAAATAAAGGTCTTTCTAAATATATATTAAAAAGGAACATAGTCATTGTCAATGCACCTTGGTACAAACCCAACGCTGATCTACACAGAGATCTAATAGTTGGAAAAGAATTTAAACAAGTTGCTTAAATGCGCACAGAAGTAAGGTTCTGAGCCACGTTAGCTTAGAAATAGCAGAACAATTAAATACAGACAATGTAGGCTAGTAGTTCAGATAGAACCTCTTGATCTATAAAAATCTATAGCAAAGTCAAAGAAACTCCGTAATATTTTCTAGCAAAAAAGTTCAAAAATTCGACAAACGAAGGATTTTTCGTTTATGATTTTCCTAATAATTCATAAATAAACTGCCGGTTAGTCGAACGGCTAGGTGCCATCCTATTCGGTATGACAAAAATCAGTGCCGTAGTTTTTTTGTACTTCACATTATAGCACTAATTTTAATGAAAAAAAACTACTTTATATGTGCGAAAAACGTAGTATTTTCTTAAGGAAACACCTGAAACTCCAATAAATTGTTAAATTTCTAAACCGCTTCCTACAAATCATATTTGCAAAAATTAATGCGACGGACAATAAAAATCAAATGAAATAGCTGTGCAGAGTTTTTAGTATCGCCACCTATAGCTCAGTTTTTGGAGCAGTTATGGAAAGTTCATTTTGACATTTCGCTGTGAAAAATTTGTATAAAAAATTGAGTTTTACTTGAACTGCGTACCTACCAGCCTTTAGTATTATTTTGCCATAAGTTAATTGTTCACGGACCCCCATCGAGCGTCAAGAAATGTAAAACTATATTCCGCACTATTTTGAAGTAAGTGCATGGCGCCTACAAATAAAATTCTTTTTACTCGTCACAATATATGAAAACCGAAAGGGATCATCTCAAAGGAAATCGTTCAAACGTTTACGAAATAAAAAAAATACGAAACCGAGGAACTGTAATTGTGATAAAATTTGTAATAACGTAATTCAAATAGGAATTCAGATATTGTTTTCAACATATTGTATCATTTCTTTAATTGTAGTGTGGAAATAATTACGCGAAAAAGAGTGTCAAATGTCATTTTGCCGCTGTCGCTATCGTTCTAGCGCGGGCGTTCCTTCATCTGGGATATTTTGTGCTCGACGTCTAGCGGACAGTGGAACCCGGCCATTTTGTTAGAAAAAATATCATCATTTGGACTTGGCATTTTGATTTCTACTAGTGCGCACTGAGATGTGTCAGCTAATTTTCACGTCTGCCAAAAACCCTGCACAACTCTGAAAATTCGGCTACTATATCGAACGCAAAATATGTTGCCGCCCTGAAGGTTCTCAGTCAGATATCTCAAAAAATTTAATGACAGCAAGCGAAATGCCAGTGAAACTCAGCACTGAATTTTCGCCCCGACAAATTAACTGGGGTCAGTTCAGGGCACAACTATTATGCCCTAGAAGCCGTGTCAAACACAAGTTTTCAGTACCAGGGCGAGTTCAGTTCTATATCGAACACATTGGGGTTATCATACTGCCACCATCCATATTGCAAACATTCTGTACAACGTGACGTCACAATATGATGTCCATTGACATGAGATTCCATTTGCTTGTCGGGGGTGTTACCATATGAATCAAATTAATAATTTCTATTTTTGAATATTGTTTTTAAAAAAACTAATTTAAAATTATATGTTCAAATATGCAGTTCGGGCGAATGATTTTTTTAAACATTTATGAAATGTTCTTGATTTGCTTCAGAAACATTTCATAAACATTTTTCAAACATTTCTGTTTTTACCGGTGTAGACGCCGATTTTGGATTTATTTAATGCTTATGAAGTGCTTTTTACTGTCGGAAATTCACGGCCAGAGGCTCGAAAACAACAACACCGCTTCCGTAATATTTGTTTCTCAACGAAATGAGTTGAGTTACAATCAGTAAGAAATGTAATGAAAATCTTACTGCAGTTTGAACGCTGGTCCGCTCGGATTGGAATTCTTAGACAAAGTAAATGACAGCGGCTTAAGCACGAAATTCCAGAAGAACAAACTGAAGTTAGTTAAAACTGTTGAAATTAGATTTTTCTGTAAAAAAAGAAATGTGTTTCCCAATAACTAGTTTTGAAAACAATTTAAATTTATGCCAGTTGCTAGTTTCGATTTTTCATTATTCCAAGATTTTCTCGACATTTGTAATTTATGTTAAAAGAACAAAAAAAACTTGTGAAACAAATTATTAACGAACTGCGAAACATTTCATAAACATTTTTTTTTGTTAAATAAATGTTTATGAAACAATTACTTAAATATTTCGCTGGTCTGGGCACACCTTTATGGAATGAAAAGCAAAATCATCTCGAAGGACGGGAAATTTATTTGATGTGAAAAAAATTTTTTTTTGATTTTTTATGTTATGAAGGGTGTTGAATATTTTAGTCTGGCAACGTGACTGTGTGGTTTGGCTATCGTTTACAGGTACACCATATAAGTTCTGTAGCTAAAGACGTTGTTCATTAAGAATTGTTTCGTATTCGAAAACATATATTTGTTCTGTATTTCATAAGTTTCTCATTTTTTGTTCTGTATTTCATTTAAATTCTTAGTTGCAATAAGCAATACGCAACTTTTATTTTCACCTCACATTGAAGCAACAGTGTTGTCAGAAATTTATAGCTGTCATGTCATCTCTCTAATAAGATTCAATGTAAGATAATTGTAAAGCTATATGTTCAGACAATTGCCAGATCTGCCAATATGGTCAGGTCTACAAAGGATCTGGCAATGAGCTGCAAATGATCTGACAATTGCGAACTACCTTACAATACCAAATTGCCAGTTCACACGGTTGCCAGGTTCTGTACCAAACCCTGACAATTTCATTCGCAGATGGTTTGCCTACAAAAAATTTGTCTGACAACGTTGTCAGGTAGAAAATTTCCAGTTCACAAGGTTGGCAGAAATTTGGGACAATTTTTTCATTTGTAGAATGAAATTTAAATTTTCACGCGCAGGTCTCTTTACATGAGATATGTTGCTCTCTTTGCGACACAAACAAGAGTCTTGCAACCAGTGTTCGCAGACTTTGAAGACTGTTTTCCCCTTTTTTTATCAGTAAAAGCTTAAGTTTTCCCATAAATTCCAAAAAAAAAAACTCCCCTCTTTCCGCCCTAAGTGAAATTTGAACTTGTTTTCATAAAAAAGTGTAACTGTTCTTATTAAGAAGCTTCAAAAAAGCATATCACATAAAAATACAGATGTTATACATTAGGTAATTTCCTTTTCTGCTCGACATTACTAATATCGAAACGAGTGAATGCATTCAGATGTACAAAAAGTCCAACGTAGACGTTCGATGGGCTGTTTCCCTTTATGTTTAACATGAACATTCATTCTTTAAAAAATTTTCGTGATCATTTTATGTTTTACAGAGATTTTGTATTTTTCCCCTTTTTTAAAGCTTGTTCTTTTTTTCCCTTTTTCTTTCAAAAGGAGCCAAAATTAATACACCCCTGCTTCCGAAAATGTCTCTATCGATCGACGATCGACACAAGACTGTTTTCAACACAGCATCGTCGCTGGCATGCAGTGATGCCAGACTTTAAGGACTGACTTGGCCCACGACGATTATCAAAAATATCCTTTTTACCCACGCCGTTATTAGATTAGCCCCACGATATTCCCCACGAAAGTATACGTACATACATAAATACAAAAAAATAAACAAAAATTAAACAAAAACAATCTTCTGTTTTTATTTAATTCGAATGGTTTCAGTGTATAGTGTCGCATAATTGTAGTCAGGTAGAGCCCACTTTAAAATTCTTTTAGTACGTGACAATGTCCGTATTAGGATTTTTCTAATTATAGTCATCATAAAATTTAAAACCACCAAAAGTACATTTTATTCCTTAGTATGGACTCTCAATCCTCTCCCATCTGTCATTTCTATTAAGAAATTTAAATTTAAAATTTATGTTTGAAGATATTTAAGGAAATATTCCCGGGATAGTTATGTTTTAAGAGGTCTCGAAATGTTCAAATATGTTCGGCTCTTAAGAAAAACAAAATAAAACCCCAGAAAATCATTTTGAAAATTTTAACAAGCAGGAGTTTTACTCGCTACAAATTGAATAAAAAAACTGTTCATTCCATGTGTGGATTTTTTTATAACTCTTGCTGTCATTTCATTAATGTCGTTTTCCATTAGGATTTTCTGCTTTTCATGTTAGCGTAAGTAGGTGTAAGTCTCGCTCAGATAACGAGATTCGCAAAATTCCCTTGACTCTGAAAAAAGTGTTTTTTTTTGCGGGCAATGGAACATGAAATCTGACAGCCGGCTGATTTCGAGAGCAGAAAAACTGAAAAAAGTGCTTTTTCTGTCGCAATGGAAAACGACAAAAAATTAGCTTAAATAGAACTCCCCAAACTGTGTTTAGTTTCCCAAACTGTACATTTTTGGGTCTGTTTGACAATTATTTGCGTCGCGCCCGCTCTAATGTTGGCACTAGTTGTAGCAGGCTACAAAGCGTATATCATTTACTAAAAGTTAGACACCGGCTTTGAAGTTGGAGTGCTGCTAGTAAGTATCTACTAATCTCTCCTAATACACGATGTCTATAATTTTGCGCCATTATATGTTAGTGAGTTAGTAAAATGTAGAAATAAATTAAGAACTTAAATTGCATTATTTAATGATTGGATTCAGATAAAAAACTAATTAAATAAAACGAGTTAAGAGATCAGAAGAAGCTGAATAAATGCCCTTTTTTTTAATAAGTTATAAAAATGCCCCTTTTCGCCCTTTTAGCTTATTTTCAAGTGAAAATGCCCACGAAAAGGGTAATTACCCACGATCTGGTATCACTGCAGTGGCATGTGCATTTGGAATAATTTGCACTTCTCAAATGTTTATGGATGAACACTTAAGTTTTGTGTTCGTTGAGTAGTATGGGTATCAATATATCCTTATCCTTTTTTATAAACTTCTAACGGATAATCTTTCTTCTCAAGTCAACAACAGGTAGATTTAATGGGTTTTTATCATTTATTTAAAAAAAAAACAAAATGGTAAAAAATGAGAAGAAAGAAGAAAAGTGGAGAAAAGCAATAACAATTTCATTTGAACGAAAATGATTCCAAGAGAAATTATCCCCTTAAATAAATTTCTACTGCTCATCAACTCATTTTGGGCGGACTTTAACTCTTTCCGTTGCCTGGATCCATTTTGTTACATCGGAGCTCGGATCGGAGCGCCACTTTGAAAAATAATGTCCGAAAAAGACTCGACCGAACAGGGCACTTTCGAGTTTGGAATCATGTCTTATGAGTTTCTTGGGGATTTGATAAATCATTTAAATTTCCATAAACGACATTATTTCAAATCACTAAACCGTCATCCGATTTACTCAAGACAGAAGTTTTGCAAACAAACTGACAGCGCCTGTCAGCGTTCCTGTAGAGTCAACGATGTAATAAGCTTTCAGTTCTGGTAAACGATTTAAATTGTGTAAAGTGCTTTTGGCGAAAAACTCTAAGACCTATTTGAAGTCGTAAAAGCACGCTGATGGTGATAAATGGTGAAAAAAAAAAATATTCTTATCAATCGCTCGACTATAGTTCTCCATTTTACGATAACCCCATAAGAACTTTTATCACAATCAAATCAATCCCTATCAACAGCTGCTCAAAGTGTTGTATTGTCATAATAAATCCTTATTAACCACACATGCATTCGGATGTTTGAGCTGACTGCACAAGGAAGCAAATTGAAAACAACATGTCATTCTGTATAAAACAGTATAACAGAGCCAAACCGACGCATGTCGCTGTGTCTTATATCCTTTCATCACGGCGCTGTAACCATAATTGAAAGACAGAAATGATATAACGGCTAATTGGGATGAATTGCACACTTCTAAGTAGAGTCCTTGAGCGCGACCTCTTTCAAGTGTTCTACATGCACGTGTATCTGGCAATGTGTTATCATCCTCAAGAGTTATTGCTATTCGATAAATTTTCCTGGAATACGAATAAGAACGACGAACACAATTGGTGGCCAGCAAACGGTTTTGGCTTTTAGCCGGACAAACCGACGGATGGATGGATGAAAGTATTTCAAGGATTTTGTATATTCCCCCCGATGTGGTCGCCTCACACTATCAGCATCCATCTGTTGGCGACACACATGTGTGTGAACGGTGACGATAAACTGAAATCATATTTTATCGTTTGTCCAATGATGTTGTTTGCCGTACGTGTAAGTGGGCGGCCTGCGCACGTATACATTTCGGCAGCAGCTTTGGATAAGTAAATCATCATAAATTGCTATTTTGGAAAAATCTATGTAGTTTAGGGACTGAGTAAAGTGCTGATGGTTGTGGTGTACTTGGATTCGAGTGACAAGCGCGGCGAATCCTTTAGAATTGATGGCTGTTCGATGTAATAGTGGATGATGGGGTTCTCTCGGAAACGGTGCGAAAGAGGGCCAGAGGTGATCAGTATGATACCATTT
The DNA here is from genome assembly GCA_963082955.1 of Cheilosia grossa. Lineage (NCBI taxonomy): Eukaryota > Metazoa > Arthropoda > Insecta > Diptera > Syrphidae > Cheilosia > Cheilosia grossa. The sequence goes on from OY720144.1 coordinate 60,289,590, forward strand.
GAAAATAAAAATAATGGAAAGTTAACTCGAAAATTAAGGAACTTTTATACAGACATCGATCGTATGATAGGACGGCACGGTTTGGGGTGCGTGAAATTGGCACCCCAATGTTAAATTTTTTGTTTTTTAGAGTTCCGGGTGGCTAAGCAAGAGTTCTAGTTCTTGCTAAGAATTATGAAAAGTTCTGTTCGTTTATTATTTTTTTTTAATTTTTTTAACTGTGGGTTGTAATTAAAATTCAATGGAATTGCATTTTTTGTGTTAAATGTTTGCTCTAATCAGAACTCTTCGGAACTCCGAAAGAAAGGCTTGTAATTTTTCTATTTGTTCTAACTTTTTTGTGTTTGGGCTTAGAAATAAATTGTTTAAGTTTTTTTTGTTGTGTTTCTCGAGCACCATCCAGAACTCTAATCAGAACTCTTCGGAACTCCGAAAGAAAGACTTGTAATTTTTCTCATTAAGACTTAGCGAACGGCAAAGCTGCAACTCAATTTTTATCCAGCATTCGCCCTGAAAAGGCGGCAACAACCAGTGGACACAGTTTCATCCATGAAGTAGCCGAGGCCACTGTATAGGTTACCAGCTAGATCAGGGAAAGTGATCGTGGTATATGATGTTTTTTTCATATACAGAACACTGGATAAAGGTTGCAGAGATGCTCAAAGATTGCAGCGCAAAAGAAGAGCAGCAAAGGACCAGTATCGATTCAGAGAAGAAGGTAAAAGGGATTGTTGCAAACAACTTTAAAAGCTACAACCTAGCAAACATAAATCAAAGGCAGCTGCTACTGAGAAAACAAATTTATTTAATATTCTGATTAATTATATCATAGATATTGAATCTTTGGAAGTAAACGGACCCTCACTTAGTTTTTTAGTTCCCAGTCCCCTGAGTACTCAAGATATTTTATAATCATTTTTTAATTTTAATTTAATTTCAATAAATTTCAATTTCATTAAAAAGGCGATTTATTCATTCACAGGGATTACATAAATATCTTGCTAAGGTGAATACTTGCACTGTTTCGTAATCTAACCAATATCCATCAACGACATCAACGTATTAGAAAACCTAACACCTTGTGGCTGGGCCCTAAACATCAGAAGGTTCTCGAAATATCTGAGAAAATTAAGTCTTCGATAAGCAGGGTATACGTGTATAGCATTTGGGTCAGCATCAGAGGGAGACAACTTATATTAAAAGAAATACCTTCGTAAGAATAAGAGATCCTATTAGCTTTTCATCGAGTTCGAAGCTTCTTATGAAAGCTTACATCGTCAAGACGTCGATCGTTCGAACTATGTTGAAATCAGGACGCAGAAAAACACACACACGGTGCAATGTCTCATACATCGAAGCAGCTCCATCAAATATTCAACGGATTTAGGCAAGAAGATGTTTGGGAAGGATTTCAAAAGTCTTATTTCGATACATGAGGTGTAAATATATTCTACAAAGAATAGATATTAAATCCTAAGGTTTTTTCCACTGCACCACATCATGGGAACGTCTGCCAAACATCGGTGAGTACAATTGTCATGAAAGAGCTTCTCAATTAGCAGTTCGGAATCGGCATTAAATTGTAGATCGCTTAAATTTGAGCCAGAAATTATTCCTCACACAAAACTTATGGTTGCAAGAAGCTCGACCCAGGGTACACCGTACACGAACTTGTTGCGCCAACTAATGCTTATTTTGTTTACCTACTTCTGTCTTATGACGCCAATTGCTGGACGATAAACAAGAAGGGTGAGTGAAGCCTCCAAATTCGAGAGGAGAACAAAAACAGGGAAGTCCCACGACTGAACACAAACGTCACAAATGCTCTTCTTACCTTGGCCCAGTTTTCATTCAAGTTGAACGATACAACTAATTTTTTTGGGAACCTCGCCTGATTACAATTTTCTTAGCTCAAAAAGGCCTTCAAGCAAAGTTCGCCCAAGTTTTCTACTTCTTCATATCCGCCGATTTATAAAGGACGATTAACTCTACCAAATAACCGTACAAAACTAAATGCAATTACTTATATTTGCAGAAGCCAATGGAACATTCACGAACATTAACACTCAACATCGCAACCACTGCTGAACACTTGGGAGGTGCACTGACAGGATATGCTCTACATCACCACTTCCGGGTGTAAATTTCTTTGGCAAACTCCACTGGTACTGCTGTCGTTGTCAGTTACCCTGACACAACATAGTCTTTGTTCCGTTGTTTGAATGTTCACTCCTTCTAAACTCACTGCCAGTATAGGACAATCGATTAACATTGCACAGAAGGAACACACAGTGACGAGCATCAAACTGTTCTGCGCCATTATAACTCAACGTGAAGGCTTAACTTTGTGCATCTTGGAACTTGGAAGGTAGGTATATCGTGTATATTCCTGTTGCTGAAATACGAATGCAATCGTTCAGCTATGATCGCGAGCGCGTTCACTAGGAAAACACACAACAAGCTGTAAACTTTGTCGTCGCTGTATGACAAACAGCCGAAGCTATATATACGGTAATACGTACCGACAAGGACGAGGAGTAGTGAAAGTTTTGGGAAAATAAAAAATAATTTTCGCGCATCGTTGCATTGGACTGGTACAGTAAGCGACGGACTGAAAATATGCACACTCAAAGAATATGCGTATCCACTCAAATATGCATCAACAACTTTTAAGAAAGTCTTGAGACGAACTGGGAATAGACGCAGTCCAGCATTTTATTTGTTTCATTGTTATAGGTCCAGATAAAAGGTTCAACTTTCAACTGAAGATGGAAAGGATTAATATATTTATGTATGTAGATAATGAAACTTCAGGGGTTTAATGTACTTCTGCGTTTTGAATGTAAACTACTTGACGGACTTCGGTGACGGTGTTCTTAAGTGTTTCGTAAGACTCCGAAAAGGTCATATTCTCTACCATTCACTGGCGAGCCTACTTTTTAGGTACATTCTGGGTCGGCACTCGTTAACGTTTCGCCTTAAGAATCTGATCCCTGACAACTGTCGTTACTCAAATAATTATAGACCTATATAATGGCATCTGGATAGGAAAAACTTAACGAAGACAGGGTCCCGAGGAAACCACACTCATTAAGGTGTTTTCCGCGAATTTCTGCAAGCCATATATTTAAATTATGTGTGCTTTTGTAAATGTCGCTTGCTGTACACTATTGTGTGAAGTACTTGCTGCAACAAATTTCGAATTTCACACACAACATAATTCATTCGGCTCATAATATTAATATCCACAAGTTGAAAATAAATGTTTAGCTGGTGCATTTTTCTCTCTAGGTATGCGTTGACTTGTTTGCATAAATTAAATTTATTTTTAGAAGGCTTTTCAGGTCTAACTAACCGTCAAAAGTTCGCAAAAGAATTAATTTCATACATATACAGACAATGCACGTGTGGAAAATATATTTGATTATTTATTCACATGAGGACGTTGCGATTGCTAGTTTAGAGTAAGACTCGCGGAATTTTTCTTTTTTTGTTGGTCTTGATTGATGGGATGACCAACTCTTCAATGCTAAGAGTGACATTAGTAGGTACCATGTGCAACGTGTCTAAGTAACCGAAAGAAGTAATTATTGTTCTGAACACTAAAAAGAAAACTTAGAACTGCTCCTTCGTTGTCCATTCAAATTGATAACTTAAGTTAACGCTTTCGTGTAAACCTGCTTCAGTAAAACCATAGGTAAGTTCATATATACTAAAGGGTCCGCCATCTAACTTTTTTTTTTCAACTAGTGCTTATTTCGCGAATGGTAACACTTAGCTCATGTCTGATTTGACAGATAATTAGTTTTATCCTTCCGCTGAACGAATATGGTTGTGTAAAAGCTTGAACAACGCTGGGAAGTATTGCGACATTATTTTGAAAATCGACTTAGAGAAGATGCCGATTTTGTCAAAAAAATCATCTTTTCAGATGAAGCTCATTTTCATCTTGGCGGTTATGTAAACAAGTGAAATGGTCGCATTTGGGGCACAGAAAACCCGCACGCATACATTGAAAAGCCGATATACCCAAAACGAGTCACTGTTTGGTGCGGAATTTGGTCCAGAGGCATAATTGGGCCATTTTTCTTCGAAAATGAGCAAGGAGTGGCCGTTACAGGAGAAGGATATTGGCAACATTTGGTTTCAACAGGACGGCGCTACGTGCCACACAGCCGAAGCTTCACTCGATGTTTTGCGCCCTGTTTTTGAAGATCGCAGTATCAGCCGCAGAGCTGATGTCGTTTGGCCACCTCGGAGCTGCGATTTGACACCGTTGGACTATTATTTGTTGGGTGCCGTTAAAGATAAGTGTTACGCCGACCAGCCAGAGTCAATTGACGCTTTAAAGGACAATATTCGTGAAGCCATTGGGGAAATACAGCTGCACACAATCGATAATGTGCTTAAAAATTGGACCGATCGTGAAAGCTACTGCATGGCCAGCCGAGGCAGCCATTTGAATGACATTATTTTCCATTATTAACCGGAAGGATTGTAATTTCAAATAAAAAAAGAAATTTGAGAAAATATTCAGTAGCTTTTTTTTATAGCATTTTCAAAAAAACAAAAAGTTATTTGGCGGACCCTGTATAATATGAATCAACTGTGTGTTCCAATATTCGCGTTATTCGGCAATTTTTTTTGAACTGTTTTTCATTCTCTTGTTTGGTTCGTTTTTCGACGCCTTGATTGACTCGTTTCACAAGCGTTTTTCATGCTTTCTCAGTGTTTTTGGACACGCTTCTGACTCGTTTTCAACCTTTTTTTGGTACGTATTTAAACTTGTTTTGTTCCGGCGATTTACATGTTTTTTTTAGCACTTTTCTCGACCTGTTTCTGACCCATTTTACAAGCGTTTTGCATGAATTTTTTCTCGTTCTTTGACTAGTTTTACATGCGGTTTTCATGAATTTTTTCGGAGGTTTTCTGGCACGTTTAATCTATGATTTTTTGGCTCGTTTTTCGAAGCGTTTGTGACACTTTTTTTTTTCTTGTGTTTCATTCTTACTTTGCCTCATTGTTCGACACTTTTTTTACACTTTTTTCAGATTTTCTTTATGCTTCTTTTGATATATCTCTCAACTCATTGTTCGATTCGTTTCTCATGTTTTTTAAGCTAGTATTTCGATCCGTTATTGAATCGTTCTTTATGTTTTTTTGGCTGTTCTTTCGACAGCTTTTTGACATATTTTACAACCGTTTTTCATGATTTTTTTGGATGTTTTTATACTCATTTTAAAACAGTTTTTCATGTCTTTTTTGGCATGGTTTTTGACTCGTTTTACAGGGTTTTTCTTATGATTTTTTTGCTTCATTTTCTCGAAAATTTGTTAGTTTTGTAGGCGCTTTTTCTTACGCTCTCTTTGGCGCGTTTTTGACTAGACGCTGTTTTCGTTTTCTTTCACTCAACTTATTAACTTAATGCATTCTTCTTTGAGCAACAGTATTGTTTATCTTTTATTAGTCTAATGTATTTTGAAAGTTAGTTTGTTCATTGTTCATCCCAGAAGGGAATTTTTCCTATAAATTTTTGTTTATTTTGTTTATGTTTCTATGGACACGTAAGTTTAGCAGCGACATGTATTTCCTACAAAAAGTGAAAGTGGCATATGCCCCGAAGCATTTCGTGACGGTGTGCTGAATCGGTAGATACATTATCTCAGCAGCATATATCATCATGTAAGCAACTAATTTTTTCCACTGCCCTTATAAATTACCGCATCTCACGAACATATTGGATGACTCGTCATTAATATTATGTGCGTACCCAGATATTGTTGTCCCTTATAGCGTATACAAGATCTTATCACATCTTTGCACAAGAGATAATCTTATCATATCGCCTGATGAATTTGATTCTGTCTTAGGGCATAGAATGCGCAGTAGAAACCTACTTCCATCAGTGAATCATTTCAGCTCCAAGACTGTGGTAAACATATAGCACGATGAATACTTCTACTGTGCTTTTAATCTGTGCTTCTTTGGCACTTTGTCAGGTAAATTCATGAGCCAATTGAATAAACACTTGAAAACCCTATTTTATAGGCCCAATCGGTGATACCAACGGCAACAGCCCTCGACGATGTGACCACTCAAACTCCATCGGTTCTTGAGAATGTGACAGTTTCGGTGACAGATCCGGCCATCAATGAGGTGCTTGCCTTCGGTGAGAACGTTATGTTCGTTGTGTCGGAACGACTGAATTCCCTGTCAGCAGAAATGCGGCCAGTTGGTGAAAAGTTGATTGCGGAAACCAGAGACGGACTGCAGTCTTGCGAAAATGCACTCCGTCAAGGTGGCACCATTTGGGAATACAAAGTCTGCTGCAGTTCTTACCTCAGATACAGTATGAGTTCCATCGCAGGACTGGCCGCCCAGGAAATTGGGCGATCGGGAGCTACTAGACCAACGTTGTTCTTTATGTAATCCGTTCGCGTGGCTATTGTTCCAGTTAATAATTTGTTTGGTCTCGTAAGAGTAGTCGATGTAGTGTTCTCTTTTAAAATGTTATATAATTTATTTTAAAATCGACCCGACCAGACTAAAAAAATTCAATAGGTACGATTCTGCTTGTGAAATATACCGAATGTCCTTGAATCTAAAATAGCCGCACTACCTATGACTGACAAGGCACGTAAAGCAATTAAAATTTCTTGTTGATGCTGAATTTTTTGATTAAATAGGTACACAAAGTCGACAAACAATTTTCATTTTACAAATGGTTTCAGCTCTGTGCACGTTGTATTGTCTTCTTTGCCGACTTGTATCCAAAATTGAATGCCGTCCTTTGGCTGCATCAACCAACAACAGCAATATTCCGTTTCAAATTAGAACTTCCTGTCGAGGGTTAGAATTTGGCGTGATCGGGAATTAGGGTTCGCATATACTCGCAGAAGCAGAGTCAATTTGGTGAACTGTGGGGAATTCGCTAGTAATTTCTGTAGTCAGTCACTGCGAATGAGGAATTTGGGACACATTCGAATGGTAGTACTGAACGGTGTGGGTAGTTATCAGTGGCGATTTCTCTCAGTTGGCTACAGATAATTTTGAATTAGTTTCATTTTTTACATAAAGACTTGAAGCATATAAAATTGTAAAAGTTAAAATAAAACAATAATTCATTTTGGGAATAATCATTAAAAACTAACATAACATTCTGATTGACCGAAAAAGAAGCTTTCTAAATATAATGAGATCTACTTAAGAATAAAGTAGATACATATTTATTTGTCAGCCAAAAATCTAAATGCCGCCCTCTCGAATTGCCCGGTTCCTGGCAGTTTTCTAATGAGAAGGGGTAGTGCGTAGTGAGCTCCATTGCCTGATGACGTAAACAAAAAATTGGCGCTCTGAGATGTTACAATTAAATCTCGGTTGAATAAAAATAAAAGATCGATTAGAAAATGAGAATTCGAGTTTATCATAAAGGTACAGCGGTTCTTTATTAATTAACAGATTATTTAATGTCTCAAGGGCGCAGTATTTCATATTTGCATTAAGGTCGCATCCCAGGATATTTTTTGAGTAAGCCGATATGTGATCAAAACGTTTGAGGTTGTACACGTAGCGGACTATATAGTTGAAGGCTACAGTCAGGTTTCGTTTCGTTTCAGCGTTATGGCAACAGAAAATCTGGAACCCAAACGTAATAAACGGAATAATAAGGGTTTTCGCTAAGTTGAGCCTAACATCCTAACATGTTGGGGTGTGAAGTGTTTAGAAGGTGAAAGAAGAGTTCGTAGGCCACCATATATTTTACCAATTATTGACCGAATGTCAATACCCTCTCAGCTAAGGGTAGTGTTGTACCAGATCCCCAAATTCTTAACTCTAGGAAAATAGTTAATGTCGAGTTTAGTTTTATAAACTATAAATAGAATTATAGAATTAACCCTTTTTATGCCCATCAAATAACGAACTAAAGTAGGTATTAGCAATAATCCCTTTAATGAATAACAAAATCGACTGTTGTACATCAATATTCAATTCCTGGGCACACAAGACTCTGATGCAAAAAATATACCTTGAAGCTTGAAATATTCCTATTATTTGGCTGATAAATCTGTTGCCAAGAGCAAAAACAGCTAAAGTCGAGTTAAGACGAAATGAGTTTTTGATACAATTAGGTTCAGCATGCCCAAATCTTCAAGATTCGTTTTTCCAGCTTTTTATCTTCAAAATTGGAATTTTAATGCCGACGACTTCTAATAGATAGTCTAGAACCATTTGTCATTTTAAGCTTTTTAGCAAAACGTTAATATGCTCTCCTGAAAAATTATCAAATTCGACTTTAGCGGTTTTTCCTTGTTGCAACAGAAATGTGCGCCAAACGATTGAATACAATTTATACATAGCAGCCGTATTTTATTATCAGCGTGATCCGAATCCGAATCATATCAAGAAAATAAACAATACGGATCATAGAGAAATTTCATTTTGGAGTCGTGGCTACAGTTGCTTTCAAAACACGACGGATAATGTATGAAAATGACAAATTTTATACTGCCACCAGCCATATTGCAAACATTCTGTACAACGTGACATCACAATATGATGTCAATTGACATGAGATTTCATTTGCTTGTCGGGGGTGTTACCATATGAATCAAATTAAAAATTTCTATTTTTGAATATTGTTTTTAAAAAAACTAATATAACATTATATGTTCAAAAATGCAACAAATAAACAATATTTTGCTGCTGTATTTCGGTGTATTCATGCAAGCGAATGATTTTTTTTAAACATTTCTGAAATGTTCTCAATTTGCTCCAGAAACATTTCATAAACATTTGTCAAACATTTCTGTTTTTGCCGATTAAGTATTTATTAAACGTTTATGAAATACTTTTTACTGTCGGAAATTCACGACCAGAGGCTCGAAAACAACAACACGGCTTCCGTAATATGGTGTGTTTTGTTTCTAAAAGGAAATGAGTTTACCTACAATCAGTTCAAAATGTATCTAATAGAAATCTTAATGCAGTTTGCACCTCTGGTCCGTTCAGATTGGAATTCTTAGACAAAGTAAATGACAGCGGCTTAAGCACGAAATTCCAGAAGAACAAAATGAAGTTAGAATTAGATTTGTCTGTGATAAAAAAGAGACGTGTTTCCCAATAACTAGTTGCGAAAACAATTCAAATTTATGCAGGCAGCTAGTTTCGATTTTTCACTATTCCAAAATTGTCTGGACATTTGTATTTTATGTTAAAAGAACAAAAAAAAAAACACCTGTGAAACAAATTATTAACGAACTACGAAACATTTCATAAAATTTTTTTTTGTTAAATAAATGTTTATGAAACAATTACTTAAATATTTCGCTGGTCTGGGCACACCTTTATGGAATGTAAAAGCAAAATCATCTCGAAGGCGGGAAATTTATTAGATGTGAAAAAAATGCTTTTTGATTTTTTGTGTTATGAAGGGTGTTGAATATTTTAGTCTGGCAACGTGAGTGTGTGGCTTGGCTATCGTTTACAGGCACACCAGCATTGAAAAATGAAACAAGCCACCTAGTACAATACATTTTCAGATCATGATTCGTGATCTCGATGAATAGCAGGATCATGTGCTGTTGTTGTAAGTGCATGTATTTCGATGATCTATATGGATCATGGTTGATAATAAAAAAGGGCTAGTGTTAGTGTGAGATGACATCGGATGAAAAGCCCAGTAAAATAATCTACAAAAATCGGCGCGACAAAATGCGCCACTACGAGACATCATGCTGGCTTTTTGGCTCCTCTTTTGTTTTACTTTGTGGGTGCCTGTGCTTACTTTCTAAATTTTTATGATACAGTCTACAGATCAACGCGATTTGTCTACCTATGGATGAGTGTGTATTTGTGTTGATTTTATTTTCAACTTCTCCAAAGCATGTAGCCAACCAAAACCTAAGGACCAGAAATCGCCAGTAATAGTCAGTGTTGGCACTTAAAGAAATTGATTCCGGGGAAATCTGAACGAATGACCGATAGCTACTTTTTTAAATTGGGTCAAAAAATCCGGTCAAAAGTTGAAATAAAAATTTTTGACCAGAAGTCCGGTCAAAAATAGAATATAGTGTTCAATTTTTAATAAAAATAGAAAACAAAAATCATCTGCTATTATATTATTATTTATGTATTTTCCTTATTTTTCTTAAAATAAATTTAATAAAACAAATTTCACAACCCAAACACAATATAGTGACATAATTTGCAAAAAGAAAGCGGTTAATATACAAATTCATTTCCTATAAATCTTGCATGGCATACTTACTTCACTTCAGTCTTGTTCGAATGCACACACCCTGTCACACTTGGAAGGAGCATTCAAACGAAACTGTCGCTTGAAGACGCTTATATTCAAGGATTATTCACAAAAAAACTGGTTTCTATAATAATGAAATTGTGAGCGTGTTGAAAGTACGTATGTAAGTATCGTTGATCTCTAAAATGAAACGTGAGTTTTGTAATGGTAACAAGTATCTATAAGATAAGTTGATTTTATTTAAACGTAAAGCTTCAGTTTGTATTAAAAAGAAAAAGTATAGAACGTTGTTCTTGCACAGAATGTTCAACAGTTGAGCACTGTAATATTTACTTAGTGCTGCCAAATCAAGATGTATATTTCATCAAGTGAGGAACGCTCATGCTCTGATAAATGCTTTAAAATTGAGTGCGTCAAGTCATACAAGTGTCTTGGGGTTCAGCTTGATTGGAAGATGGGTTGGTCTGTTCATACGGATGCACTTAAGAAGTATCTAATGGCTGCCACAAGGCAAATATACTTTTTAAGAAGTTATTGCTCAAGAGAACTTCTAAAGTGTATTTATTATGGTTAAGTGCACTCTAAGCTTGAATATGGCATAGTTTCATGGGGTGGAACACACAACAATAAAATGAATCGACTTCTGATTTCTCAAAAACACATTATTCGTCTTATCGGTAATAAAAGTCGTCAACATGATAGTTTAATACTTTTTAGAAGCATCAAAGTCCTACCTCTGAATCATTTATATTTCTATAAAGTATTAAAGATTTTCTTTGCCAGATCTGGTTATCTATTGAACCGGTGTTCTTCGAGCTATAACCTTAGAGTTAACAATCAATATCTTGCTATAGTACCACATCACAATTTAGAAGTCAACTGCTCCAAGACTTTTTAATAACCTGCCTTACAATATTAGAATTATTAGAAATGAATCCATTTTTCTCAAAAAGGTCAAACTTTGGCTCTTCCATTTAAATTATAAAAATATAAATGAATTACTATGGGTAACCATTTAATTACTTTACTCTCCAAATTTTTGCGCTCAATTTTGCATCATTGTCCTTGTATAAATATAAAAATTTGTGTTCTTTTAAAAAAATACTGAACATAAGGTATAAGTACAAATCTTGTCCTAACCACACCTTACTAACTACCTTTAAAATATGTTTTACTGTTCCTCTTCTTCTTAGGGTTCCTCTCCGCTCCGGAGGTTGGAAATCATCTTGTTTACAGTTTGTTTGTTTATTACTCCTCTCATTATTTCCGAGGTCGAGAGGTTGAGCCATTCCCGCATGTTTGACAGCCAAGTCCATTCAATTCAATTCAATGGATTTTATTTGTACAAAAGAAGTTTTCATTTACATGTATTATCTGCGAAGCAGAGTGCTTATCTGCAGATGGTTAAGCATAAGTTTAATAAGTTAACTTTGAAATGATTTAAGTTGAAAATGTTTTTGTTTACAATTAGGATACAATTATAATAGTATTTTAAAAAAATAAAATTTCTAATTCACAAAATAAAGTTCAATTAAATGTTTTTTTAATTCTTTTTTTCTTTTTTTGAAATTAGGAATTACTTTTAAAAATCGTGGCAGCGAATTCACTTTTTAGGGACCGTGCATCACTATCACCATACGTGTTGTAAGCTTGTGGAACTTCAAGCATCCCTCGGGCTCGTCTTCGGGTGTTTAGTGGGTGGCTTATGGGTCGGGTAAACCTTTGGTCGTTCATATAGGTAAGCAATGTTGTCTTCTGGAAAAGTGCCTTCACATCTAAAACTTTGAAAGTTGAATTAACAGGCCTAATTATTTTAAGAAGACGATGTTGTGATTTAGATATCTTATCCAGATGGGTTTTTGCTGCGTTTCCCCAGGCCAGGATCCCGTATCGAATGCGTGACTCAGCCAACGAGTAGTACACCTGCTTAGATACACCATTGCAAATAGAGTGCTCTTAAGTTGAAGACGCAGGTTATTGATGTGCTCACGCCACAGAAAGTGCTCGTCAATGGTAACTCCAAGATATTTAACCGCTTTGACTACCTCAATCGCGCTGCTGCTTCTTTGTACTGGACAGCGATCCCGACCGCTCGCCTTCCTTCTATCTTTCCTTGAAGTATTAGTTGCAGAAGATTATATTTCTCATTTCTCAGAATGTGACCGAGGTATTCGAGCTTTCGTTTTTTAATTACGTAGATTAGTTCTCTTCTCGATTTGATTTCTTATTGATTATCGTTCCTAAGTATTTAATGGAGTCAACTCTTTCTATGTTCTTATTGTTCACTTTTAGTCCGAAGTTTTGTACTTGTTGGTTCCTACATAGAATCATAAACTTTGTTTTTGCTGTGTTTATTCGTAGACCGTAATTGTTGCGTACATCATTTAGCTTATTCATCATGTTACTTAGTTCGGTTATGTCGTTTGCTATTATGACGGCATCATCTGCATATCTTATTTTGTTTACGTTGACTCCATTTATTCTTATCCCATACCATCGCTTTCTGAGATTGCTTCTTTGAATATTTCTTCCGAGTACATGTTGAAAAGGGAAGGCGATAAAATGCATCCCTGTATTACTCCTCTTCGAATCTCTATTTGGTCTGACTCTTCTCCATCTATTGTTATTTTTGCTTTCTGAGCCCATTATAGATTTTCGATCAGCCTTACGTCGTTCATGTCTATATTTTTGCTGTTAAGGATCTCAATCATTTTTTTGTGTTGAACTGTATCGAAAGCTTTCTCATAGTCTACAAAGCATGCAAACACATCTTTTCTCACCTCTAAGCTACGTTGATTAATCATATTGAGTGCGAATAATGCCTCTCTAGTACCAAAGCCGTTTTTAAAACCAAACTGCGAGGAGCCGATGCCCTCTTCGAGTTTATTATATATTCTATAGTCAGCACAATGTGTTGCGTTATTTTTCTTCGGTAATGCTATGAAGACAGTTTGTAACCAATCATTTGCGATTTTGCCATATCTATAGATTGCATTAAAAAGGTTTACCAGAATTGGTATATTTTCTTCTTCTATTAGTTTCAGAACTTCATTTGGTACTCCATCTGGTCCGGTCGCTTTTCTATTTTTTGAATCTGTTATAACTTTCATGACTTCCTCTTTCATGATCTCTGGTCCATCTGATCCGTGGCGATATTGTAGTTGGTCTCTTTCATCGCAAAACAGTTCTTCGATGTATTCTTTCCATCGGGTTATCTTGCCGTTCGTACTCAATAAAATATTATCTTCTTTGTCTTTTAGTACCTCAAATTGTTTTTTCCTCATAGTTCCAGTTATCTCTTTCACTTTTTTGTGTAAATTGAAGTTGTCATGGTTTCCATCATGACTCTCTAGTTCCTCGCATTGTTGTTGTAGATATCTATTCTTGGCCTCTCTAATCTTGTTTCTCACTAATCTGTTCATTTCCTTGTATCTACTTTCGTTTGACTTATTTTTTCTTCTTTCTTCCATTAGGATAAGTATTTCATCTGTCATCCAATCATTTCTTGGTTGCTGATCTCTGTTATTTAAGTATCTTTTACTCGTCTCCAGTAGAGTATTCTTAATTTCTATCCATTTGGAGTTAATGTTTTCTTCGGTGGTTTGGTTTGTATTTATTTGTGTAATTCTTTCGTTTATCTCTCTCTTAACTCGGTCTTGTATCTCCTGATTTTTGAGGAGATTTAGTTCTAATTTTCCTTTTTGTGGTTTTCTTTGCACTTTTTTCAATTGAATTTTAATTTTTGCTTTAACAGGGCTTTGATCTGATCTTACGTGTGCACCTGGATAGGTCTTTGTTGATTTAATCATATTCTTAAACCTTCTATTAATGATGATGTAGTCTATCTGATTTCTTAATTGAGTCCACTGTATATCTCGGGGAGGTCCATGTATAAAGTCTTTTAGGTGGTAACTTGAACCATGTGCTCATGACAGTTAGTTCGTTTATCTGACAAAATTCAATCAGTTTTTGTCCCCTTTCGTTTTTGTTACCTAGGCCATGGTCGCCAACCACATCTTCAGTTCTTCCCCTGCCCACTTTTGCATTAAGGTCTCCTTTTATCAACGTGATCTCCTTCTTTTTTGTTAAATTAATTGCTTGCTCTAGTTGTTTATAAAATTCATCAATAATTGGTTCCTCACAGTCTGTTGTTGGGGCATATACCTGGATTATGTTAATCAAAGTATTCTTAGCTTTAAGTTGCATTAATATTACTCGGTTTGACAAGTAAAACACTCCTATTATTGATTTTTTAAGCTTTTCGTTTATAAGAATTGCTACTACTACCGTTTCTGTATTAGTTTTACTCTTATATGAATGTTATTCCAACTGCTTTCGCCTCTAGTTCCTAATGAACTATAGATTGCAGGTTCTTTATTAATTCATTGTTTCATTTGTTTGTATTTTTAACTTTGTATCCTATTTAAATGTTATGTATCTACACAATTTGTATTAGTAAAGAAAATAAAATTGAATTGAAGCTTGGCCAAGTTTCATTAAAATTACAGAAATCTATCTTAATATGCCTAGTCATAGAACAATGTTATTTTTCCGGTAAAATTTTTTTTTCGTTTCGGTTAGAAATCGGTTGGACCGGACTTAACATTTTTCTCCGATCATAGTGAAGACATTTGGCAACACTGCTAACAGTTATCCATCAGCAGAGTATATCCATTAATGAGTAGGGACACTCACTCTCTCTGTATATGCATTTGCTACCAACTCATAGCAAAATGCAGAAAAAATCGTAGAATAAGTGGAAGCAGGTCGAAAGAATACTTTTTACCTGTATACAACGACTGCTTGAGAAAAAAAGGGTACACAACACATTTTGTCTGTACCACTACATGCGGCTTGCTGCGTACGACAAACGATTGTGGTTTATACTCTGTTTTTTTCATAAAGCATTTTTAAAGGCGACCTGGAGTGAATATCAATATATTAGTATTCTCTCTCAACCATGCAGGTTGATCAGGGTAACCAGCTTTGCTTTCGTAGAATTGGTATAAAAAACAATTTTTTTAGTTTTTGCCATTGGTTATTGATTAAATAGTTTTTGTTATGGACATGAAAAAGAAATGTTTTATTCTATATCACGAAATTCAACCCTTTTGCTTTGCTACGACTTCGATAATTACCATATTTTACGATTTTAAGTTTTATTGCCAGCACTTTTTAGGTAGAATATTTCACAGCAGATGGTCACACTAATTACTTAGGTTGGTTGTACAGGGGATTGTTTACATTTTTTTCGCACGTATTTTTAAAGGCGACCTGGAGTTGGATTGTCAACAGTCGTTCATTACCATCAATTGACGAAGTAAAGGGTGTTCAGTGTCAGTGCGTGTGGCAAACAATTAAAAATAGTGAAAATTGAAAGTTGAAGTGCAAGTTTGCATAGTTTAAGAACTCTAAATAAAATAATGGGTAAACATTATGTTAAATGTTTGGCGTGTGGGCGAGAGCAGAAAGAAAATGTTAGAGTTAAATATTTCAAAATACCGGTTAATAGTGAGAGGTAAGCAATATAAGTTATAGATCGGGCAAGAATGAATATAAATCTGTGTTGTATTTCTTATTTTTTTTTTTAGAAAAGCGAAGCTAACATGGAACTTCCAGACATTGAAGTGCAGATGGAACCACAAAAACAAAATAAGCACAATTTGGTTTACGCTGTCAAAACTGAACCTGATTATAAAACTGTGGACTTTGGTATTGATAATGCATTCTACTATTTCGCAGGTTATATTTTTAAAAAATACCGCCTAAACCACAAGTGTGAGTTAAAATTGAGTCCGCAACTTAACGTTTCCTCAATTTTTACAGATTTTAAAGAATATGAAGATGCGAAATTGACACGGCCCAATCAAGAATTTTTAGACTCGTTAGAGAATCTTGAACAAAAATGTATTTCTTGTTTTCCAAATATGTACTACCTAAATAATTTTGAGGAGAATATTTTTAACTTTTTGAAAAATGAATTTCATTACAATTGCTGTAAAAATCGAAATAAGGAATTTCTTATCAAATTTTACGTCCGAGTACGGGTTTACTTTATTCTAAAACAGTTCAATAAAAATAACAAAAAATGTACCAACAAACAAAAATATTTAAGTGTAGCACACATGTGAATATAATTATATAAGATATAAAATGTGCAATAAGAAATATTGCAAACTGATTTTGCTTTTTTTTACGTCACACCCTGTACCACATTTTGAAATAGTTCGACTACTCTTCCATCCCTCTTTTACTAGAGCACTTTTAGTGCCGTCTTTTTGTCGTGTATGTGTACTGCAAATTGTAAACTGATAAGAAACACGTGGAGAGTGTCCCTACTCATTAATGGATATACTCTGTCCATCAGCCGCATAGTAAACAAATAAAGGCGAAGATTGTACGATTTGACCCCGCTAGACTTTTTCTTGTTTGGTTTCCTGAAGTCGCAAGTCTATCTACAGATGGGCTTAAAGCCAACATAACCAATGCCAACGTTCTAATTTATTCGGATCTATGCGAAAGAGTCATTCAGCATTGGGCCACTCGGTTCCGTGCCGCCGTAAACCTCACACACAGCTTATTTTATTCAGACACGAACTCGTCTTTACTAAAAATCCCTTATATTCTATAAAAATTTACATTTTACTCCTTTTTGTAAGTAGTTCCCAAAGAATCAAATGCAGTGATAAGTAAGCACGTCAACCAAACTCAATTTCTTTAAAAACAGTTTAAGCTTCTGAAAAGAGAAAGCATGCACTCACAGCTTCTCCACTAGGCGACAGTATTTTCAATTATAAATTCCCGACAGAATATTTAATGCCATATGAATGCTGATGTTTTTTTTTTGCTGATGGCGTGTTCTGAATGCACTTTCGCACGCCCCACGATCCAGCGACGTTGATTTATTTGACAAGAGAACCCATTTGGTTGTTCTACCAGTACTCTGCACTGCACCCACCATAAAGCACGGGTTTTGGAACTCGCAGTTCAGAGCGTAACAGGAAAACAAAAACGAATCTAAAAAAATACAAATGGTTCTAAAAAATTTGCATGTGTGCAGTAGCAGTCGCAGCGCACTGTGCATAATCATTTCGTGTGTGGTAAAGCGCGAGTGCGGCGTTATAATCTTCAAAAAATTAATGTCGCACATGGCAGATTCATTCTGGTGCGAGTCTGGCAAACCGAAAATGTAGAAGTTTTTGCTTGCTACAGTGGATAAGGAGCAGAGTTCGGATACTTTGTATATTGCAAAAGTTCCTCGATAAGATACATGGAATAGAGTGTGACAGTTGTTTTTTAAGGATGAATAATGCACGCAGTGACTTTGGGGATGATGCGACATATCCACTCAGAGCCATATGCATAATGTGGGTACGCAACGAATAAATACGCCTGGGATGACAATGTTGGTTTTTCATTACGGACTTATTCAGATGATGCCTTATAGGAGTAGGGAGTGTGCGATAAGAGCGTTTGTAAGTGGCAACCGCCTAGTAAGTCGCATCATCTAGGAACATCACTTGGAAGTTGGAGAATGCCATCATGCATGTCAACGTGATTGGTGTGTGTACAATGGGTAAGTAAACATGACTGTGTGCTTTATAATTTCAAGTTATTGTATGAAATATAATCCAGTGTGTGCGGTACAAATTGGAGTGAGACAACTGGCGCTGCGGTGGGGCATAGCTTGTCAGAAATGTTAACCCTAATTGTTACGATACTATGTACGAAAACTTGACCTGCGAACTGATCTGTAAACTGAAGCAAAAACGTACTCAAACTGGATCAGTAGCTCTTGAGTCACAGGCGATCGAGAAAAAGGAAAACCGGACAGTCAGAGTGACGGCAGTAGAACACGATCTGCTTGTAAAGGGTTTTTCAATAAGAGCGCTACAAAAGTTTTTTTTTAAATAAAACAAAAACGGTTTTGGATATCAATGAAATTATTTCGATGCCATTATGTATGGTACTCGATTTCTTTTGCATGGCCACCACGGGCACGCTTGCAGAAGTCCAGACGCTGAACCCAATTTTCGACGGTTTTCAAGCATAAATCGGCCGATACTGCTGCAATTTCACGTTCGATATTCGTACGAAGTTCATCAATCGTCGCTGGCTTGTTGGCATAGACCATATGACTTGACGTAGCCACACAGGAAATAGTCTAACGGAGTCAAATCGCACGACCGAGGCGGCCAAGCGACTGGACCATTTCGTGAGATAACACGTTCTCCAAACTTGGTTTCCAATAAATTGATTGTGGCATTCGCTGTGTGGCTTGTGGCGCCGTCCTGTTGCAATCACATATCCTCCAGGTCCATATCATCCAATTGGGGCCAGAAATATTCGGCTACGGTAGCGATTCCCATTCACAGTTACGTGCCGGTCTTGATTATCACGGAAGAAGTACGGCCCAATGACGCCGCCGGCCCATAAATCACACCAAACCGTAATGATGGCTCATGGAGTACGTGTAGATTCCTGCCTGACCAATACCGCATAATTTTGTTTATTGACGAAGCCATTCAGCCACAAATGAGCCTCATCGCTGAACATGATTTTTCGATGAAAATCCGAATCATTTTCAAGTTGTTGCTCAGCCCAATTCACGAACATACGACGCTTCTGGTGGTCAAGCGGCTTCAGTTCTTGCGTCATTTTAATCTTGTTAGGATGTAGGCCAAGATCTTTTCGCAAATTCGCCACAACGACGTCACAGAGATGCCCAACGCTTGAGAACGACGTGTCAGAGACACATTTGGGCTTTCTTCGACTGAAGCCTCAGCGGCAGCAATATTCTCGACACTACGGGCACTTCTTTGTCCCACTGGCACGGGAACATTTTGTACTGTGCCTGTGGATTAAAATTTTCCACTAGACGCTCAATTGTTGATCTGCTAGGACGATTATGACGACCATAAATTGGACGTAGCGCTCTTAAGGTTGAGGCCACTGACTCCGAATTTCGGTAGTAAATTTTAATAATTTCGACTCGTTGTTGGCTCGTATATCTTTCCATCATGAAATGGCAAACCTTACTGAAGAGAAATGTCAAAAGAGCGGCAAGAAATTCGGCGTCGTTTGCTGTCCCTGTCGCTCTACTTTTGTAGCGTCCCTTTTGAAAAACCCTTTAGTAACAAGAGAAATTCTGTTCTTACACAGAGGACACCTTGTCCCAAATGATGCCAAAAATCCCCACAGCGTGGGGTGAATCGATGCCTTACCGACCAGCTAGTAAGAGGGGCTAACCATGCTAACGCAGATACCCCGATTCAGAAGATAACAGGACTCAATCTCAAAAAGGCTTTCATTAATGTCTTTCCTTTTTTAAGCAACTACCTATGCAAAGGAGCAGCTCTAGACCCAAGGGGAATGACTTATAGAATGTTTGTAAGGTAGTTGCCCGACAATGCCCAGAGCACTTTAAGACTGTCTACTTTGTTTACCATCGCGGTAAATAAGCTCGGAACACATTCCTGCGACTACCGCCAAGGAAACTATAAAAAGCATGCAACAAGAAGCGATCGGACTTGATGACCTCGGCTTGCAACCAAGTATAGGGCAGCTAGGTCAAGAATTCGAACAAGGTACATGGGATTTGTTGTATAGGTACAAGGTGTTCGCTCTTAGAGACCACAACAAGGTCTAGAATCGCAGGCTTAACCTATCGCGCTTTATACTAAGAACGTTTCAGCCCAACGTGCTCTGAGACTAAGAGAGACAAAATTGCATTACACAATGATGAATACTCGTTGCAATGCATGTTATTGGATATTTATTTTTAATAATCTGTGTGTTGGCCAAAAGCAGGGTATTTCGCTGTCCCCGCTGAAGTCTGGGGGACAGCGGGACACACACTCTAAAAGCGGGACGTCTGGTGGCGTAAGGTTTACCCATCTTTACAGATGCAAGGACAGAAAATGATGCTGGAGGAGTTTTCTCGGAAGTATGAGGGTATATAATGAAGGATGTTTAGAAATTAAAATATATTGCGTTTGTGTATAGTAATTGCTTTAACACCTTCTGCAGATGTTGCAGAGACGATGTGGAAATAGAAATCACGTTCGAAGGTTTGGAAGATCTCGCAACGATACCTCTATCACATCTAAGAAGATTTATCAACAGATCTGAAAAGGTTAATCACAGCGGGCCTCAGTGGCTTCGTGGTGAAATTGCATATTATAATGTAAATTGCCGCTCTAACTTAAACTAACCTATCTTGGGATGGGAATCAAAGCGTAGGTATAAGAAGGCATTAATGTACGAAAGAGTAATGCCGACAGCAGAATAAGCTTCAAAACCTCGACTACACGAAACAGAGTACATTACAGATGCAAGCAGCAAGAAGCTATCAAATTTTGGTGGTCCAGAATATGTCGCGAGCATTCTAATATCCGAGTCGGTCAGCTCAATCATTTTATACTTTGCACTGGTCTCGTCGGGACCACTGACGTCGAAGGAAACTATCATAAGAACACGGGTCCTCGATTCGCCATAAGAACAGCAGCATGCATTAAAGCAGGCCATTTTGACATTTCCGGCAGGAAAAAATCATCGTTATCAGAAGGGTTAAAGTAGAGAAAAGGGGAAAGGGGTACTCCAAGGTGCGCTGTTCACGCTGGAGGAGTCATCGGGCTATTTTTTCGAGAACGCCGCTGGTCAAACGAAAACATTGGACGGTGCCTTATAGGGCCATGTTAACCGAGTTTTTTCTGCCGCAATTGGACGAATTAGGACATGTGGTTCCAACAGGACGGAGCTACGGCACACACTGTGCGAGCCATAACCGATATTCTGAAGGCCGGCTCCCGGGTCACCTCATCTCTCGATTTGACGATTTGCACTGGCCCGCAAGATCGCCTGATTTAACCGTTTCAGACTTTTTTTTGTGGGTTTTTTTGAAGTCCCGTGTTCACGTGAACAAGCCCAAGGCCCTAGAAGCCCTCAAGGACAACTTTCGACACGAGTGCGAGAATCTATCGCCCATATCGCAATCTACTGTAATGGCGCCCATTTGGCCGATATCATCTCCAATTAAATTCTAAAGGTTCGAATAAACATGATCAAAAATCAGAATCGAAGTTTTTCATTTAGAAAAAATTAGAGCCAAACAACATCGGTTGACTTCTTTTGGCCCACCTTGTATAGCCAGCAATATAATTATAGATTCTATGACAAAGAAAACCGTAGTACTGACAGTATTTCAGTATTATCAACAATATTTGCTGTTGATTTAACAAAAAGGTGAAATTGGTGAATTTCTTTGCAAAATCAACAGCATTTTGGTAAACTTAACAAAATATTTTCATACGCACAAATACACAATTTTTGTTACCATAACAATTTGTTTGTTGTCACAAGAAAAGCTTTGGGACAAGATAAAACTTAAAAACAAATTATAGAACCAACCCTCATTTTTATAAAATATACAAAGGTATTATTTTTTTCAGTGAGAGTCCAAAGACTATACGGAAAAGATCCGAGGTGGAAAACGCGAATAGATGATTTTCCATGCGTTGATAACTAATCCCGCGAAGTATTTAGTACCTGAAAACAGTCCCATCGGGAGAGTGGACAAATATGACAGAGGTAAGATTAAGTACACTGAACAAACATATCCCGCGAATCGTACAAGTCAGCTGCTAGTTACTACTGCCAGCTACGAAGAAAACACGCCCTTTGGAAACATCAGTAGAATCTCATCTTGAATTTTTAAGTGGAACTTAAATCGCTATGAGTATCAGCAAACGGGCCTAAGTCAATCAAATAAAACCTCTCCACTGTATTCAAATGCAGATTCTGTATTTGCTTTCCCAAATAATATTTTGCCGTTTTTGTATCCCTTTTGGATATTGAGTTATCGGAAATTTTATTTATTTTGCTTCAAAATTCATACATTCACGCCTTACTTTCAGCTTCAGTCTGAGCGTCGGCATTCTCACCACCAGCAGCTGGTGCCTTCTCCTCTGTTGCGCCGAGGACACAGCACGGACATTTCTCTTTCAACACAACCCGATACTTTGGATGACTGCAATGGCAAAAGCGAGACGCCTATAATTAATGTCACTTCAAAACCAGGCAAAAACAGCAACGTCTACCTAATCCCGTAAACAATCGGATTGTACACAGCACTGGTCTTTGCGAACGTAGCACCCCAAATGGTGGTCAGCGGCGTGAGGCCATCGATTTTGAATAATCCGAAATAGCATATCACCAGATATGGTGTCCAGGCGGCAAACCACAGCGAGATCGTTGTCAAAGCCACCTTTGCCAGTTTGGCTTCGGCGCTCTTTTCCGTGTCCTCGGACGAGCGCAGTGATTTAACGTTCATCTTCTTCGCCTGTTCCCGCATAGCCTTCTCGTGTGCCGACACAGCCTGCCAAAGAAACAGACAGAACAAAATGAAACGAATTAAAGTGCAGCCCCTATCAATACGAACCGCAATAATAAACCAATACGAGTAACAGATAAGGAACAGTGGCGTATAGTAGACGAACAAGGAGTACGTGATGAGGTACGATCTGGGATTCCAGTCTCTGGTCATGTAATCGATACTGCATGCGGTTAGATTTCCTTCTGGCACATACTGGCTCCAGCCGAGCATGGGTGTTACTGTCCACAGGCCGGCAAACATCCAAATGCCCAGGATTTTGATGGAAGCTAACTTGATGGTCATCGGACGACCAGAGACTCCTTTCACAATCACATTGTATCTGTCGAAGGCAATCATGCACATTGACCAAATTGAAATGCAGCCGAAGAGAGAGCCGCACAGGGCGTAGACATCGCACATTAGGGGACCCAGTATCCAGGTCTCATAGTAGAAGTTGATTATCATGATGGGTGACTGCGTCAGCATCATACAGAAATCGGAGAAGGCCAGGTTGAGGACGAGCAGATTCGCGGGTGTTCGCAAGGATTTGGTTCCGCCGAAAATGTAGACAACGACACCGTTGCCACAACACGAGATCACCATGATAACGAATGTAAAGATGCCGAGTATCTTGTTCCACATGGGCTCCATGGGAGGGAATCGGCTCCAATAGGGATTGACCAGGTGCGCCATGTCCGGAGTGACCTAAGCAAACAAGGAGAACGTACAAATGAATCAGTAAAAACAGTGGGCATAATTGAGCGAAAGTCATTGGGTTTTGGATCGAATTCGACTGAAACGAATTGAAATAAAGATACTCGTATGTGGGACATGAAACCAGTGCTATGTGTCATTTTTTAGTCAAATCCCGTCAACAAAATGGGAAATTCCCTTTTCTGACAAACCAGTAAAATGGGAATGCTCATTTATGGCTAAATCATAATACCGTCGTTGGTCGTTTACGCGTTTGACATTTTCTGCAGAGTACGAGGAATGATACATTTTGAACACAAAAGTCAGTCGTACGTTTTGACATAACTTTGTATATAGTTTGGAGCAGCAGTGATTTACTGCTCCGTTTCAAAGTACCCAAGCATCCTGTTGGTTTTATGATTGCAATTTGCAATTGCTTTCTCGAAGTTTAAGGAGTGGTAACCGGATGAAAGTGTCATTAAATCTGAAATATTTTCAATGTTGCAAAAAATGGACACAACAGGAAATAGAAAAATTTAAATTTCTATTCCGAAATTAACTATTTTTTTTTTTTTGTAACTTTAAATTGGAGTTTATATTTGGACTTATTGCGATAATATCTGCATTTGAATTAGATTTTAAAAGCAGAGTAGATTCGCACAAAATTGAGGAAGAAATTCACACGATAAGGAGTTTTTTTCTCATTGTCCGACAACACTGCCACCGCTTACTAATACACGAACGTTACAAATTTATTATATATATTTATTTTTCTACTCGCTTAGAGGCTCTTTGTGATGGACTTTCGAATTCGTGCAATTATAGCAGTTGCATTTGGTTGGTTTAGACACGAGCTAGAGAGCGGGAGACTTATAATAAAAGAGATCGCATATCGGTTAGGGCTTTGGCTGTACTGCATCGTGAGGGCAAAGTGTCGTTTCGCAAATCAGCTAACATCACTGAAACAAACCGCCTTACCAATAATCAACCTTAGTCTGGCAGCTTACGCAAAGACTCGACACTTTCCAAAAGTCCTTAACCAATAAACAAATATATTTTCCAGAATATTGCTATCTGTCATTCTAAATGTCAATATACAAAAATAAAGTAATCATTTTTAGTGTCTAGGCTAAATTTTTCGAGCTCACAATGGCGAACTTTTCCATATAGAATTGCATATTCTGACCTGCAAAATATTTATAGTGTGAAGGTTAAAAATGATTATTAGTAAGGGCCATTGCTTATTGTCAATTTGGGGAGGATTGTTGCCCAACCATCCAAAATGACGGTATTGAATTTGGTAATAGGAGCGAATTTAAATACCCTGTTGTTCAGGCTGAGAGTTTATGGGCCTTACCAATAAACATTTTTAGTATCGACTCTCAATTTTAGTAGTTCACAGTGGCTTTATTTTCCAAATAAATTTTGCAATTGTGAGCTTCTGTAAATTTAGGGTCGAGACTTAAATTTATTATTAGTACGCCGCTATAATCATAAACTAACTATAGTGAATTGTAAATATTTTCTGATTTTATTCGTTTGAATACAACAATGCAAGTTAGTCAGTTGAAAAATATTGCAATGAAAAAGGAGCTTGTTAGCCGAGAATGAGGATCTCTAATGAAACAAGGGTTGGTGTGAAAAGGTTCACTTCGCGGAATATGTAGATAAAAGAATAGAATTATCAGCACTCAGCAAACCACACCCGAAAGAACAAATTTATGAACTTTTGAAGTCACCCGATGTTGTTTGGATCTAATTTTTTTTCTGAATGAAAAACTTCGATTCTGTTTTTTGATTATGTATATATGAACCTTTAGAATTTTATTGGTCAAGTCAAGAAGATGATATCGGCGCCAGATTCTCGCACTCTTGTCGAATGTTGTCCTTGAGGGCTTCTAGGGTCTCGGGCTTGTTCATGTAAACACGGGACTTCAAAAAACCCCACAAAAAAAAAGACTGGAACGGTTAAATCGGGCGATCTAGCGGGCCAGCGCAAATCGCCAAAACGAGAGATGAGGCGACCCCTTCCGAATGTCGGTTGTGGCTCGCGCAGTGTATGCCGTAGCTAAGTCCTGTTGGAACCACATGTCCTCCAGTCCTAATTCGTCCAATTGCGGCAGAAAAGCTCGGTTAACATGGCCCTATGGCGCGCACCGTCCACTGTTGTCGTTTGACCAGCGGCGTTCTCGAAAAATGGACCCTCCAGCGTGAACAGCGCACCATGCAGTAGCTTTGAGTGGGTGTAATGACTCCCCGTGCATCCTCGTGGATTTTCGGTGAGTGTATCACTCCATGGCTTGTTAACTTGTATTCTACAGATTTGACATTGGCAGCCATTTGCAAAAATAAGAGAATCTTCCAATAGGGTCCACCTTGTAGATAGGTGTGAATTCATAGAGGAGGAAACATGACAGCTTTCGTGCATAAAAATGTGCGCCATGGCCTTATATTTTTCTACAAGAATTCAAGCTTTTGTCGGTTTCTAAGTTTTCCGAATTAAGTAATATGTAAGCCATAGAATTTTAAGAGATCAAATTGTATTTATTTTCAAAAATGGAAATTAAGTAACAGTCTATTATTATTTTTTATTTGCAAAGATATTCACTTGCTCACGATTCAATTGCGATCTTTAGACGACCAATTAGTTTTGACTTGAATAAATCAAGGCATTCTAATAAACTGTGTTCCGTTTGTTGAATAATTTGAAGGGGATTTCACTACAACACAAATCGTCGCCTGGATAAAATACTGTCGTATGTTAGTTACATTTGACTACTTCTGGGAAAATGCAATCAAAGTTCAAAATTTGTTTTCTCAAAAATGACCTATGCAGAAAACAATTGTTAACTGAATAGCATTAAAATCAGATCAATATTTTAATTAGGAAAGAAATTAGAGTCAATGTTCCCCAAAATGCCGTTGCCGTATGTGACGGTTTCAACAAATCCCAAATACATACGACAAAATTATAACACATACGACAAAGACTTTGTATTTGATAACGCTATGAACGCTGGCAACTGCTTACAGACTAGAACACCATTTTTGTATTACTTCTTCAAATGAAATTTTGAGGTCATGAATGAATTGGGGGATGGCAGTCTATGTAATCCTATGTCTATCGCGATTTTGTGGAACACACGAATCACTCAAAGTACATTTTCTGATGTTGGGGTGGTCTTCTTCATAATTTTGATTAGTGCACTCGCGATATCATTTCCAGACCGCCCGCTTACAGTCTCATTCCATATAACACAATAATGTTACTCTATTTAGGCCAGGTGTAATAAGCGTACCGGTGAGATCATAAGCGCACAGTTTTCTCTTATAATAAAAGTTGGAAGCATACATTTTGGGTAATGTGAAAACGTTTTGTAGATCAAACAACAATATGTTGGTTACCCTGCAAATACCACATATAACGGATTTCACTGTTGGTTAGATAAAAATTCAAATGCGATAACTGCATTTAAAACTCAAAACCTCAATTTTGCACTTACGACAATATTTTATCCGGTCGACGAATTGCACTTATAAATCAATTTTGAAGTAGTATTTATTAGAAAACAATGGAAAGCGTACTATAAAATGTACCGAAAATTGTGTCCAGTCGAACGATGGGGCATTACATATAGGGCAGATATTTTTTGCATTTCTTAGTTTTTATTTAATTTTTTGGCTTTTAAAGCCTTTGAAAGATATCTGTTGGGCAAATTTAATTGCAATTTATGTATTCCTTTTTTTAGAATACAATCCTCGTTGTGATAGAAACCATTGACTTTGTTTTTTTACGAAAACGAATTAGGAAATTTGAACTCTGCGATGACAACAAATGTAATAGATTCTTAGAAAGTTGTTTCACTTGGAATTGTGGAGGTCTAATTGATTATTGCTACCGTTTCTACCGTTTTACTAAAGCTGGCAGCCAACTAAGTGTGGACAATATTGCTTGGTTAATAGTAATCGAACTTGTCATAATTTCACTTGCAGTTGTTGTCCTCTTTTCGGTAGAGGGACATAGCTACCTATACAGAAATCTCGGATATCCCAGAGGCAAGACGTCAAATTAGTGTTCTCATTTTTAGTAGCAAGAGGAAAAAAATTACATTGTATTCGTACAGAATTTCGATTTTAATCAATTCTGACAACGATAATTCTGTTCGTCTGATGCTTGTCGGTTCCCGATGCCTATAGCCTAAACTGCTAAACGGATTTGTTCGAAACTACGGATTTGGAGTCTATACAGTTCGGGACCACTTTTTTCTTGCACGTTAGATCCATTATTAATGGTACTTTCCATGCAACAGTTTTAAACAAGTTTGAATTTTCCGAAACGGAAAATATAATCACACTTATTCCGAGTGGCGTTTACGACAATTTAAGAAACGCCAATTTGAATTTGGAGTTACGAGAGGCGTTTTTGAGTCGTTGAACTGAACGTCATGTGAGAAACTTCACTGCCATTTTGTAAGGCGTTGAACGCCACAAAAAGACAAGGTATTGGTCGTTAACAAGATACTGATCGCCAAGTGGTGTACGACGGCTTAAAATGTAAGTATTCTTTAATTGGTGATTTATTCAAATGGCTTGACTAAATTAGAATAATTTCTAGGGTAAAAATAACCAACCAAAAACTGAATTGAATCTGAAAATACTTGATTAAATTAATTTTTTTTTGAATATGAATTTTTGTTTTTGTGCTAACTTTGTATCCGCTAGATCCAATGGATTGGATTTTTGTCCTTATCGGTTTCCGTATGCACTATACACTATCAATTTTTGGGACACAACTAACAAAAATTTCTTTCAAAAATAATAATACCATAAGCTGGTGTGGATCTTATGTGGCATGTGAACTACTTACCGACGACGTTTTACCCTGTCGTGGAAGTTAGGGAATAAGTCTTCTAAAATGAAACGCCTCAAAAACGACAAACGTCGTTAAATTGAAACGCATAATAAGGGTGAATATGATCCTTCCTAACTTGATAGCAAACATTTTTCTCTAAACTATCGTAAAATGGAATTTTGAAAAAAAAAATTGTTTCTTAAAGTTTACTTGAAAACGCTTATAACGATTACGACGAAAATGGAAACTTGGAGTCAACTTGACATTTTCAAAATTACTATGTCCTTTATTTTCCATAGAAGCCACCAAAAACTGCATCTGCTTTAAAAAGCTTCTCGGGCCTCGAAACCTCTATTTTCTATCTTGAGAAAACATTTACAGCCATAAGTAATGCTCAGGTACATCACAAACAATAGCTTGGACTCAGTTCTTAGCTAAATTGTATTTTTGCAAACTAAACATTACATAATTTAAAAAAAAATCGCTCTAACGCATGTGATCGTTTAGTTAGTTAAATAAGTTTAGTTTTTCTTAAGAAATGCGAATAAAGCAGTAGGTATTATAAATATCTCTTTGAAACGACTTCCTCAATTCCGATCAGTGTTCACAATTTTAGGGTTTATCTAACTTAATTTAAGCAAATACATATCTTTCAATTCTGGCCTTTTTCTAAACATACACTAAAAAATAACCAGCTACAGCAATTGGACTTAAACGATTGAAAACTCTTCACTGTCATAGAATGAAAATAAAAAAAAAAAAAAACTTTAACGTAGCTATACCTATATCGGTCTAAAGACTCGGTATGTCATGCAGCCTAGGGAAA
Organism: Cheilosia grossa; assembly: GCA_963082955.1. Classification (NCBI taxonomy): domain Eukaryota; kingdom Metazoa; phylum Arthropoda; class Insecta; order Diptera; family Syrphidae; genus Cheilosia; species Cheilosia grossa. The sequence goes on from OY720144.1 coordinate 60,318,592, forward strand.
CTGATCAGAAATTCCTTTCACTCATAAAGAGCCTATAATAAGTACCTACATTTGGAACTTAACATTTGACAAATATTGCTTTTTGACATACATGTGTATATTTCAAGTAATTGTTTTTATAAATTACCTTTCCCGCCTTAACTGATCGAGATAGAATAAAATGAATTTTTTTATTTTACCCCTCTACAAGTAACCATTATCATTTTTCGGCCAGTCGGGCATATTCCCGCCAATCCCAATAAGTATTAAAACACCCGTATTTTGTATAACTCACCCGGTCAAGAACAGATCCATTTGCATATTGTGCTGCGCAACGCGGTCCAGGTTCAAAAACATCAGTCAAACTATTGGAAAAAAAAACCGATTAAACAAACACCACGGTTACATCGTTTGCGGATCAAACACCATTACCGATCCATGGAAGAGCCAGTGTACATGAATTCTACGAGTATGCGAAGGATTCACGCTAAAACAAACATCTGGTGTATTGAATTTACTTGCTAATGATATAAGTTCTTTTTTTATTTTGTGTTTCAAAACTTGAATAAATTTAATCAATTTCCGATAGGAATGGTCGTGCGTTCTGATCCATACCAGTGGAATGTTGACTACCTACGTATCGACATTCGCGCTGCGAGTGTGCTTTTATGCATTCATTTAATTGAATTATGTTTGTGCATGTTTTGCATTTGACATGAGTATGATGCCTTTGTGAATTATTCATTTGGGATATTTTTCAGTTTTTTCTTGTCATTTTGCTATATTTGTTTGCAATAAATGCTTTATGGCGTTGGGCAGAATTATTTTCAGTTCAGTTGGTTTTTTTTTTTGCTGTCCACTTTGCATCAATTTCGCGCGTTCGATTTGCGAAATATGAGTGGATTAAGGGTGGCGAAAATATGCATCCATCGTGGTATAAAGTTATTGGCAAATGTTGGTCTTTGCTAAAATATTTAGGCAGCATTGAATAAAAGCTGGATAGATATGGCTGTTGTGTTAGTCAATGAATAGTTCGATCCTCAAGTATCTGTAGCCTTTTTCCTAAATCACATACATATTTTGATTTTATCTTGAATTTTCCTTACAAACAATTAACTTGGTGCACGCAAAGTTTGGACTACTGTACTGTATGACTAAAATAGACAATTGTAAAATCTAGGTATGTTAATTACCTCAAAATGACATTTATTTTATTTCTATATTATTTCTATCTTTCTTTCTTTCTTTCTAAACATACGCTTAAGAAAAGTAACAAATTGTTTGCCATGAGCCAATATTACAATTTTATAATTTTATTTTATAGCAATTGCAATAGAGAGTTGAGAGAAAAGTGAAGAAATATTCAATTTCATGAATAATTAAATTAGAAATTAAATCGTCACTTAATTTTATTGTTGATATTTACATACTTACTGAAAAAAAAAATACCCTTTAATAATTTGGTAATGCTTGTTGAATTCTGTGTGTTTTTTAATGAGAATTCCACAGACGGACAACATTGACAAACATTTAAATTAACTTTTAGGTAAAACTATGATTGGATGCAGTCTAACATCTTTCTCTGCACTCCGTGGCGATTGCCCCAGGTAATTTACAATCGGCTTCGGAAGAAATAAATGGAGGGTTCGAACGAGCATCCTAAACAACAGATGCATGGAACTCTTGATAGTAATGGTAACGGAAATTAAATAAATGAATCAACGTTTATTATTAAATTAGTGATTTCTGTGGAATCCTGGTAGATAGTCCTGCAATAATCTTTTTTTAATAATATGAGACCCCACCAGTACTAGAACATTCAGCTGCTGTAATTTATTGGGATAGAGAAACAATAATAGATCCGACTATCCTGGCAACCAGGCCCGATATTGTCGTGTTTTGTAAGGAACAAAACAATTTCGAGTTATCCGTCATTGTGATCCCTCTTAACCACAACATGCAAGCCGAAATTACTACAAAAATCAAAAAGTACACGTATTTAACAAAATTAGTGCAAGAAATGTGCAAAGCCAAATGTGTCAAAATTAGCCCAATCGTTATTTCAGCAACGGATTTGGTCCCAAAATGGAGCACATTTAAGAACCCATGCAAAGATCAGTTATACTGACGACTTGCAATATTGTAAGGCGGTTCATGCAATAAAAAGTCACCCGAGCCTAATCCCTTGGCATAGCCCGGGATAGGTATTTTCCTTCCTCACAGAGGCTGAGAAATTTAGAAACCCTATAATCATTATATTAATACTTGAACATCAAAAGTTTGCGTACACTTTTTAAATATTTATTATGAAATGAGGAGATCATTCGAAAGGTACTCTGCCATAGATGTGCACAAACGAAAAATTGTGGGTAGGTATGTGTCGCCATTAAGACTGGTAAAAGTATTAATAATTCCCCATACAAAATATTTTAGTTAAATGAAAACAATTTTGGTGAAATTCAATTTTTCGCCGCCATATTACCAAAGTAACATATTCGAATATGAAACGTCTTGGACTAGAAACCATTTTCGAAGGATTGCAATTTACCTACACCTAAATGTAAGCAACTGTATAATTTAATTTCAATGATTTTACTATGGAAAATATTTTTCGGCACCAAAAATTAGTTGCTCTAAATTTTCTAAACAGTTCATAAGTAAAACTTATTTTCAAAGGGGCGTCGATATTTACAACACCGTAAATATCGAATATTATGATACGTTTTTATAGCCTACTATACATCCTTATAAAAGGTAGGGTCGATTTTCGACCACAAGTAATAATAACAACGCCTTCAGTCGTTACAAAATGAGGCTATGCAAGGTATTTGAAATTGCAATAGATATATCTCCATAAATTTCTTGTTGAGTGAATTAAATTGACTCTCTGTAAAGCAAAAATTAGCAATGAATGTTGTCAGTTTTGTGTTAAAATTAAACATAACCTTATGCCTATTTATTTGTTAATTTATGTGTTATATACGTGCTGTTCACTCATATTATCTTTGAAATGTACACTATTTTAGACTACATTACTTAAGGACTAATGACACTCAAAACTCCCTTATTTACGAATGATTTGAATTATTCGAGGAAATTAATTATAATGGTACAAACAAACCGAAAATTCATTGCTTTAGAAAAGAAGCTATTATATTTTCTCTTTATTTAAAGTTATAAGTTTAAATTGTACTTACAAAATGTATGATGTATAGTTAGCTTTGCAAAGCTAGTAAATAAATAAATTCCAGCTATCTATAATAGTAATTAGGTACATATCTAGTAAAATAATAAATGCGGGACTATAAAATCAAATCTTTAGAAAGGTACCGAATATTTGTCAGTGAACGATAACCGAATTATTTCAAACAGAAAAAAATACTCTCTTTGTGGTGATGCCCTTCGCAAGTGCTTGTAGATCGCCTTATTAAAAATCCATCGGCGGCCATCACTGTTTTTTCTACCAGTCTAAGAATTACATTTCCAGTAGGTCTTTGAGTCTATTCTCTGGTTGAGGTATTTTCTTTTCGGGATTTTTTTCTTATTTTTCATACATAAATTTTTAAAAGAGTGTCGTCTACTTTTGGTCAATTGAACTACGCTTTAAACACATCAGTTCAATTGGCATCGCTTTCTTGTATGGCAAAATAAATGTCCTAAATTTTCTACGAATTCCTGGTTTCTGACCTAGTAATTCATTTCCTTTGTTGGCCTTTGCCCTTCAGTTGCCAGTACCTAGCAGCTAATAGGACCAACCCAATAAAACTCTAATTGCAATGGAGCGCAATCTGGTAAAATATTTTCAACTCCAATGCAAATAACAGCAAAAACTCCAAGTGAATGCGAAAATATAGAACAGTAAAAAAATTGTTCCTTTCAGTGCGTTCCAAGTTGAGAAGACATCCCCACTGACGTGACCTCACTCTATGTAAGACTTCCTCTTCACCAGCTCGAACACTCATTGCTATCCCAGATATCGAACTTCCATCCGAAAACTTTTGAAGGCGAACTCTCCCATGCAAAGCTGCAAGGATGTGCGTTTCCGTTCGCTTCACATCAACTGACACGTATACTATATGACAAGTTCAAATTGAAACCGTGCCCCAAACCACACAACAGCACTGATTTTTGATCTCAACTTTCAATGGCGCAATCCGCAATATTCTACACTGAGCATACAGACAAACTTTCCATGCAGATGAAAATTCTGCGGGCAAAATAAATGTGCACGCAGATGAAACATGTACCCAACAATCACGAAATCGAAATCTAATCGAACATCGGACTGGTTATGCGTCCTGCTGCTGCGAGTGTACCAAAAGGGCACAACCACTATTTCGTGACGGATATTGAAAACTGTGGCACAAAAAATCTAGCTATTGCGTCGGTGGAGGGGTGGCTGCTTGGGTGGGTTGAGGTGGCACGTCAGTGTTGTTTATTTCAAACATGCTATCACAATTCTGGCATTCTGACATTACTCCTTGTCAGTGGCGCTATTCTTCATGGTGGCTCCAAGTCTGCGATGTAGATCAACTTTGCCACAGCGAAACTATGATACGCAAATACAACTAATCATTATTCAGAAAAGGATTTTCAGATTTCTCCTCCTCGGGTTCCATTTTGCCACCATTGCGAAACACAATACAGACAGTTTCCTGTGCATTGTTTGCTGTCTGACAGGAAGTACATGAATTCAGGATGCATTGTAATATTTTGATTATGGTAATTTGAGGTTCAGAAGTCTTCGTTTGCAATTTGCTGAGTCATTGTCGATTCCTTAGATGAAGTGGTACTTTTTCTGGCGGATGGAGCGAAACAATTCGACCTTATTGGGTTTAGGTTTCCTTCTCAATTAAATCGGTAGTGGGTTTTATTAGTTTCCGAATAAAATACGCCAAGCTGTGCTAGAAGGAAGCTCATATCGATTTTTCCATCCGAAATGCTAGATATACCCTTCCTGATTCGTTCCAAATAAATTATTTATTGGTACGAATAATTGCAGATGCGAGTTTGTTATTGTTATTGTTATTGGCTATCATACTGTCATAGATGGACAGTGGGTCAGTGGTTAGTGTGCTGGACTACAGAGGGAGCGGTCTTAGGGTCACATCCATAAACTAAGTATTAAATAGACCGTCAGCTCTTCCAACTTAAGAGAGTTTGCCTACAAGCTGTTTGCCGTATTCCTATGTGCGAAAGTATGTGTGCCATGTTAAAATACATTAGACGCACGCATACATTTGCACATAGCAACCTGACAGATGACTGACAACTCATTCTGTGGTGACATTGGAAAAAATTCAAATAATTCAAATAACTGGCCGTTATCGGGACGAGTCTAGAAAACGGAGGGTATGGTGTGGTGAATTTAGTAACAATTTACATTTCATTAAAGCGAATATTACAAGTACTTATTTTATTTTACCTAGATAATGCATACAGTACAGGATGCTTACATTGTTGTTGTAAACAATGGAAATCGATGAACTATACGGATCATCTGCAAAAATAAAATAAAATCAGTATCTACAAATAATTATTTGGAATTTTACTGATGGCTATATATTTTAGGTTCAGTTCTATCTCGTACAGTTTAAGACATTTTTGTTATTAAAATGCAATGAAAATTTAGAAAACAAGTAATTTTAAAAAGTTGAAAGAATATTTTTTGTCAGTCGTAGTAAAGTCACATTAAATTAACCTTCAGTCTAAAACTCGCAGTTTGTTAACATTATAATGATTATTTCTTGGGTACTAGAAATTTTAACTAAAAGTTAAATCCCTTTTTTATGGACATTTAGTGTGTTGCAATGTAGTTCGGAGGTTTTTTCGTCAGATTCCAATAAGAGGTGTTACTTTGGTATTCAAAGAAAAATGTCATTTTTTGAGATAAATGATCGGATGTTTATTTCATAATAAAGAGGAAGGTATGCCGTTAATAATGAAAAATAACATCAGCCAAATGGCCACCACAACAAAGCATACAGGACCATATCCTTTTCATGAAATTTTCCATAACCAAATCGCAAAGTGGCTGCCCTATGTCCTCGATAGCCTCACGAATTTTATCTTTGAGGTCTTGAATCGACGCAGTAGGCGTAGTGGCTTAGTGGTTAGTCTGTTGGACTACTAAGCGAGGGGTCCCAGGATCGAATCCCGCAAAAACCCAAATTCCAACTTAGGGTTTTTTCCACTGCGCCACCTCTCGCGAACGTCTGACAAACATCCGAGAGTATTACTGTCCTTAGAGCTTCTCAATTAGCCGTTTGGAATCGGCATAAAATTGTAGATCCCTTCCATTCGTTCCAAAAATGAAACTCACACAAAACGAATGGTTGTGATAAGCTAGGCCTTGGGTCCCTCGGACCTGTTGCGCCAACTAATTATTAATTAATTATTGTTCTTGAATCGACGCTGGGCTGTTGGCGTTGTTGATGATCGGCCGGCTTGAATTCTTGTGTTAACTGAACTTAATAAGCCTTAAGATCCAAGTCTTTATGCAAAATACGGTGTAATGACGTTTGTGGAATGCCCAATTCCAAAGAACGACGAGGAATGGACAAGCCTGGGTTTTCTTCATCAATTTGAGCTACAGCAGCAATATTCTTCACCCGTCTCACTAACTTGTCCCAACAGCCTGAATTTGTCCACCAATTTGTGTATTGCGGTCCGACAAGGTGCTTCACGACGACCAAAAAATGCTTTAGTTTTGCGAACTGTGACTGCAAGATTTTCACCATTTTTGTAGTGAATTTTAATAATTTCAATGCATTGTTGAAGCGTGTATCATTCATCATTTTTAGTAGGTAATGCCGTAGTTTCTACTAGTCAAATGTCAAAGAATAAAAGCTTCAAAAGTGACAGCTACCGAAATAGCGGGTCATTCACAATAACACCTCTCATTGGAAAATCCTTTATTTCCACAATTTTGATGCTTTATTTTTGTTTTGCATGGAAGGTTTTTCAGACATCAACATTTCGACAAAAAGTTAGAGATACCACGATGTTGGATGACTGCTCAGTGTCCTTTTTTGATTATACCCCCTCCATTTAGAATTCTTTTTTTTTTGCTGCTTCACACGTATTCACGCATACGAAATTTAAGAGAGAATTTTCTTTTCAAAATTTGCGGGGGTAATCGGGTAGGTGCGCGGGAGCTGGCGGTCTATTTAATACTTAGTTTATGGTCACATCTTGAGGTTTTTTTTTTGTTCTTTACTCCTTCTGAAAGTCTGACAGACATCCGAGAGAATAGAACTGTACTGAGAAAGGCTCTTGATTCAGACGTTCAGAATTCGGATTCAAAGTTAAATTGCAGGTCTCTCCCATTCATTTAAAAAAGGAAGACAGTCGCAAGCGAATAGTTGCATCACAAAGCAAGTACAGTAGACCCTCGACAATGTGAACTAATTAAAATAATGCGTTTTCAGATTTTAGAGGGATTCACATCACTGGAACTTTTTTTCGGTACTTACTAAACTGACTAAAACGATTTTAAAATCCACTAAAAACAACGCAGAATGATTTTTTAAAGCAAAGTTTCAATATTTACAAATTCAGAAAAAAAAAAAACCAAAATAAAATGTGTAAATATTTATACAAAACGAGCAAGAGAAATAAGAGAAATATAAAACTTTAAAAAAAATATCATTTTAGAGGTTGGAATTTCGGAAGTTCACATTTTGCAGATGACAATGTAAAGTCTTGCCGATTGACATTTTAGAGAGATTCACATCATCGGTACATTATCGAAGCACTACTGTATTAAATAAATAAATTAAATACTCAGTTTATGAGTTGCATGTTGTCGTCGTTAAGAGTTCTTTTTGTTAGTAAATGTATTATTAGAATAACCAAACACACAATTGACGTCTGTGCTGTCAGTTGGAACTGAGAAAAGATTGAATAAAACGTAAGATATTAGGTCTGTTCCCTAACGATACCTAACGCATTCGACAACTTTAGCCAAATTTAGTCAAACTTCGTTCCCTTACGCAAAAGTTGGGCAAAAGAGAGCCCAAAAGAGAGAACAAAACATTTCGCCTCCATAAAAAAGCTGCAAACATTAGCCCAAGAAATTTCTTTGGGCTAGTTGGTTATTTCTGACAGATGGTTGTCAAATCGTTCAAATGCTAATTTGTAACTGACTTTTCATTTGATTTCATTTATATTTTGTTCTTTTATAATTACAGCATTAAAAAAACTGTAAGAAGCAAAAGAATTGATTTTTTTAATTTTTATCTCGCTGAAACTAGGCGGCGTTCTTCTTTTTGTGTTAGCGATCAATTAATTGAACGCAACTAATTTAGATAGAAATTTTAGCAGGAATACCAAAACCTACAGAACTTTTAAAATTTAAAATGATACAAATTAGCTAATTTACTTAAATACCAAAAATTATTAACTTAACTTCTTAAATTACAACTTAAAATCATACGTTGAACATAAAAAGTTAAATAAAAGATTTTTCGAAACACCATCTGCATGTGATAATTATTGATAATTCACTGGTATTTGACTACCACCTGTCAAATAGGAAAGAACCCTAATGACAGCTGGTTGCCTATCTCTCTATGGCGACGTTCGAATACTTAGTTTATGTAGTACGCCGACTAAATTTAACTCGACTAGGTTTACGACCGCGTTAACTTAACTTGTAAATTAGATCTCAACTTGATTGCCAGCTGGGGCTGCGTTCCAAGCTGTTTAATACCTGGATGAACAATCATAGTCTACACAATAATTTGGGTCCCGTTATTCTTACTAATGCCACTCTTTATATGCACCTTCCTATATGTAGCTATGCATTTTTCAATGGCGGTATGTATTGGCGTCCATTTAATAGGTTAGGTCATACATTAATACCATTCCTTTATGTTACAAAAAAAATTACACAAATCAGTAACTAAAAAATTGTTTTTTTTAATTAATCGAAATGTCAACTAAGTAGTCAGGCAGGGATATTTTTGACTATATTTGGTCGGTTAGCTGTCAATTGAAAAATCGATCAATATAGTCGACCAAAAGAAAGTCAAAGGTTTTCAGACTGTTGCCAGACTAAATAAAATAAATATAGCGACGTTGAAGATTCTAGTTTCGTAAGACTGACAACTGCCTGACTTGATTTGTCTCAGTTTGAATGGCCTAGACAGGTCACGTGAATAGTTGACGTTTATGGAGAGTTAGCCGACGAATCTAGTCAAGAAATTCGTGACAGAGTACTAAGATGACAGTTCGTCGCATATATGGCTGACATAGAAAAAGTGACGTTCCCGACCAATCTAGTTTCTGCATTCAGGTTACATGTAGTGATGTAGTCCAGATCAATCTAGTCGACTTAGGATAACAATATTTTTTAATGTGCCCAATCCGAACGTCACCATCGTTAGCGAGTATTTGGCTGTCAGTTGTTAAAAATAACTATTAGCTGTACGAACCTTTTGCTTTGCATTTTATTTTTGAAAATTTTATACTCCAGAACTAATTACGAAATACAGGACAGTAATACTACGGCACAGACGCTTTATCACGTGTTTTAATAAAATAAACCGCACTGCGTTATCCAACACAACAGGTACCGTTTTGTATCATCCATAAACGCATGGTCAGGTCACCATACTCATAATCCATAATGTCAAACCACGTTTGGCTAAAAATTCCATCATGTCTAATACCTACGTATGAATTTGTGATCCAATTAAAATCGTCCATCAGGACATGCAATCACTCGATAATAATGTGCATTCATTAAATAACTTGCCTTTCACACGCTTTCAACACCCCTACCCATCTGCATGCTCATTTAGTCAGTCAGGTGAAGCACATTCACAATGTCGCACAAAAAAAAAAAACAGTTATCGTTGACAGCAATGACAATAGGGAACAGCAGATATGTGTGATGGTGTGATGTACGTACGTGGTATATTCCATGCATTCGGCATAATAATATGGGGGCCGTTCTACTGAACTCATATCGTGTCCTTGTCACGCCCTCCTTAATTATTATGACTGTAATCATTATTGAAAACGGAAGTTATTACATGATCTACACACTCAAGGCAAAACAAAACAGCAAACGCATTTTGTGTGGCATCAGTTGGCGGCATGTTTTATCTGTTATATTGCCGTCACGGCGTGATATAAAAATGAAATCCATTCGCGACGGGAATAAGTTTCCATATTGCGTATGTATACTGCTTGTCAGTGGGGCAGGTGGATGGTTTTTATTATTTTTATGACACGCACGGTAAGGCGCTTCGTGGCACCTATATTGCCCGCATTGAAGTCTCTTGCAGCATTGTAATTCAGGTGGAGGATTTCATTGGTGGCAATGTTCGAGGATGACTCATTCAAAGAAATTGAAAGGACTTTTCTTTTGTACTAGTTTCATTAGGTCACATCATAAAGTTGAGGTGCAGTCTCCTGGCTGAGTACACAAAATGCGTCCATGCGGTACCATGGGCGTACTTAGAGGAGGGCATCCGGGGTCAATCATCATCAACGATTTTTCGTCTAAAAAGCTCGGAAGGGTTCGTTTGATTTAACTTCGCATAACTCTTGTTTTTGATTATATTTATAGATAGAAGAATTTACTTGGTTTCGCAATATCTTATTTATTGGAAAACTCGACTGTAAAAAATTGTGCATATTATTTGAAAAAAAAAGAAGTAGGAGCCTCCACTCCTTTCTTGCCCTACGTCCTCCACACCTCCAACTCCGGCCCTGGTTTTAATTGTTCACTGTTTCATGCTAACCATTTCGAACCATAACTTACCTTTCTCACGTAGCACAACGAGGTTTAGTTTTCCCAGAGGCAAGGCGGATTTGCCTCCATAACCAAAGTCTAAGCCTTATATGGACCTTAGAAAAAACAACTACTTAACTTTTTCCTAGAACGATGTAAGCTGTTCGCCGGAGGCCAACCCTAGTCTACATAAATCTACTAAGCTCCGACATCAAAGCCGGCTTTCATGATCTCATCCATCATGATGTGTGATTTCACGCTCTAGTTAGACAGGTATTAACCTTCAATATCGTGGGTGTTATAATTCAGCGCCTCACTCTGCCCTATATACATATAAAAAGGGAACATTTTCCCTATTCCAGACACGTCCAAATAACCATGACTCCTTTCTTTCATCTAGTTATGTAAAGCACTCTTAAGGATATTGTACACTGGGTTGTTTAACTATGGAATCCTTATCGACCTACCCATGGAGAAGTCATCACACAAAAAGACGAAATATCTATTTATGTGTAGTGCGTAATGTATGCTCGGTTGTGGCATTTGTCCTTTATCAAATCCCTCGCTTCGATGCAGGATTATTTTTTATCAATTTGTTTGATGCCAAAACAATGTGCAAACAATTTGAACTCTCCCCGACTACTGTCGACACATATATGTACAAGTGCATGGCATGTCTGGTATTTTTGTTATTTGCTGCCATTATTTCCTGAAATGATGGATTGGATTTTGTATCCGTAGAGAAGGAGCCTATTTTCATCGTTAAATCGAAGGTTAATATTGTTTTTTCGCTTCCGTTGTTTTTATTTCCCCTCCATAACAAGCTGCTTTCAGACGGCTGTGTGGGGGCTGGAGGGTGTGCGGCATGAAACATGAAATTGTTACACATTTTTTATTTCATTTTATGATTTATGCATTTTTCAACTCTCTTCTTTGGTCTGAGGCAATTAGCGTGGCTGCATAGAATGCATCAACTATACACACTAGCACTTGGATCTTTCGGATAGATTGCGTAACACGGTCGCGGCACAGGAGCCGCCCTGTAATTAAACAGGCACGCAAATCGGTAATGAAATGCTGTTGCTGTGCAATGCTAGCGTATTGATCTGGAGGATAGGCGGCTCGGCTGCCAGCAGGTTGATGTACCTACTGTAGATTTATGTCTGCCGGGTGCGGGGAGATGTGGTGCATACACTGCATAGAACGATTTGACTGATGTGTATATGCGTGTATCAGAGGATTAAGATGGATATCGCAGCAATAAAATATGATTGAGCTGTCTTTCTCATTTTGATTAATTGCCACAATTTGCGCAGTACAGTTTGCTTTTGCTTCGAGTTGTATGGCAGCGCAGATGTTGGAGTTGAACGGGTGGAGGAAGATAATCAGTGCGTGTGTGGGCGTATGGTTGCTTATTGACTGACAGCTAAATCAGGGGACTGCTGTTTGTTCGGATGTAGAGTCTACTCAATACGCAACGTTCGAGATGCGTGCTTAATGGGTTTCTTGTTTGAGATTCAAAGTGCGATAGAAGAGTTTGGAAAATTCAACTCCGATTTTAGTTGTGTGTGTGTGCGTAAGAAATGGGGCCACTTTTAATATATTGCTAGATAATAGCATAATATAAAATATTTTTTAGTAAGAATTTACTGCTTTGTGTGTAACCAAATTAGAGCGTTGCTCCTTATCTAAAACGAAGGCATAATAATCAAGTAAGTTGCTCAGATATTAACTTATGAAGGTTGTTTAGCGAAAAAAACAATTCAGAGAAATTGTGTAGTGCAATAAGAAGCCAAGCACGTCGTGCAAACCAATTTTGTTCAAGAGTAGTTACTTTCAAACCTATAAACTCAAGTTGTTCTTACTGAGCAACGTGAAAATAAGCATTTACTTGTTAAGTGCGTTGCGGTCCCCCGGTACCTACACTTAGTTGGAAAACTCACTTGTTCACTTAGTTGGTCAACATATCTGATTTTGGCAAACGAGTAAGTCCCTCGAATTGGTCAATTGTAGAGTTGATGGACTTATTAATTCCATGCATACTTAACCAAGCGTCACTACCGATGTGCATCAAGGGAAGAAAAAATGCAAAAAGTTTAGCAACGAGTTAAACAGATGATGTGCAACCATGTTCAATGAGCAACATGATACGTACCTACACTTTTTGAGCAACGATCTCCAATCTCATCAAACACGTTAGTTGCTCACAATTGGGAGCATCTGCATAAGAGTTAATAGCACCACTTTAGAGCGTCTCCAGGAGTATAAGGGACGTGGTTTAGTATTCTACAGCTTCTAAAGATTGACGCCAGCCAAGGTATTGTTATCATTTACAATCTCTTTAAATCTTAATTTTAAAAACGTCGAAATATAGAATTTTATATGGAAAAAATGTGACTCGCTTGCCCAAGCGACTGTTATTGACAAAACAAAACTCAACACGACCAACCTGCATACGAGTTCAATTTCGCCCCCTCTGGTAGTGAATTTCGCAGCCCAAAATCATAATCAACATTGACAAGATGATCCAACGCAAAACATACTCGTACATGTCCTATCAGGAGCAGTAGCAGCATTTAACTTCATCATCCAACAAGAATTTCCATTTCCATCCAAGAAGCCAAATCGAGGTCTAGCGTCTAGCGGATATTTCGCCTATATCAACCTACTCGTCCTGCTCGACATGCACTAGTGGGGCGAGATGTATGGAGACGGCAAAATTAATTCATTCTGATGAAATGACAAAGAAAAAAAATAGAAAAAAAGCACAACAGCAAAAAGCACGCACTCGGGAACAAGTAAAGAAATTTCACTAATCTCAAGACCTCCTCTGTCATATCACATATACGCTTTGAAATGTGATATGAATTACAATTTAATTCACTGACAAAGAAATCCATCGGCTCAAGGCTGTCAGGATGGCAGTCAGGCGCCCTTGTTTCATGATGGTATAGACAGGCGGCACGACACGACGGGGGATTTGAAAAATGATGAAACCGAAGAAATACATACCGATATGTGTTTGTGACAGACACTATGGGTATAGGTTTGTTTTGGAGCAGCAGACATGTGAGATGGTCGATGTGTGTGTGTGTGTGTGTTGGGTAAAGATGACATTACTTCATTAATAATTTAATTTGTCAAATGGATTCATTTTAAGCGACAGATTGAGATGTAATTTATGTCAAATTGCGGACAAGTGGCAAAGCAATTTGGCTTGACATTTATATGGCTGTCCATTTTTACTGGCGGTTTCAGGCTAGATGTTCAGATGAGCAGTTTTTTTTTTCAATCCCCTACCAGAAAATGCAACTGCTCGGGAAATCAAGTGAAATACATAAAGTGCCTTAAAAAAATCATAGACTCTAAATCCTAGTATCCTGCTCGAGCTAGATTTAAGCGTCCCTAGTCTCCACTTCATTTCTCCACGCCAAAGACAAATGGTCGCTAAATTATCAAACATGACATGGGGGGGGGGGCCAAAACCATGTGTTTTATTTTTAATATCATATTATAGAATTTGAATTTCAAACTTCAAGGACATCGCATTATTTGAATTTCTCCAAAACATTGGATACAAGAAAAGTTGAAGAAGATATTTGCATTGAGAAAGCAGCTGAACTTATTTCTGTTTCAGCAAGTAGAAGACCACACTTAGTGCCGCATAAATCCATATTTGCAGTGGGATGGTCGGTGGCGGGTCGTTCTTCCCAATCCCTGTAAGCTTTATGTTTCTGTTTCGTTTTTTTGTTCATGGCATGAAAAGGGTTTTTTGCGTTTTCTTTTACTTGTGACGGAAATGTTCTCTGCGGTTCCCCTTAAAAAAATCGATTTCTACGCAACACAAACTTTCTCGTTCGTTTTTTATGTGAAAACTTATCTTCGATTTAATATACCGAACATTTAAGTCGCGAGACTATATGAAATGTGGATTGGAGAACCATCTATATGAAATTGAAAATTTAGCGTGAGAAGAGGATATACAGCTTTGCTAAATTGTGTCGCTAAATTTTATCTTTGCAGACATTTTTATATGGGAGATAAACTATAGCGCGAGCAGGATATTTAAGCCCAAAAAATGTATAACAAATTATTTAAGCAAAAAAGACAAGCTATAAGCCTTGGCGTGGAAACACAAAATTACATTGAATAAAAAGTTCAAAATATCAACAGGATTAGAAGTATGGTTAGGTTAGGTTAGGTGAGGTGGCTGTCTAGAAAGACACACTTAGACCAAATTGGTTTAGGTCCTTTGTGATACCACATGAGTTAAGGGGAGGGGGGGGGGAGAGGCCAGAGTGCTCTCTATGCCGGATATGCTAGTAGCCGGTTTACAACGCCTATTGCGGGTTGGTTCAACTTGGTCAAGAAGGTGAGTTTGACCGAGTAACGGTTTGGGAGAAATATATTGATGAGCGGAACAGCGATGTGTTTCGCGTTTTTGCAACTCTATATACAACTTAAGGGTTTTTCAAAAGGGACGCTACAAAAGTAGAGCGACAGGGACAGCAAACGACGCCGAATTTCTTGCCGCTCTTTTGACATTTATCTTCAGTAAGGTTTTCCATTTCATAATGGAAAGTAATACGAGCCAACAACGAGTCGAAATTATTAAAATTTACTACCGAAATTCGGAGTCAGTGGCCTCAACGTTAAGAGCGTCCAATTTATGGTCGTCATCATTTCTGGCTGAATGGCTTCGTCAATAAACAAAATATGCGGTATTGGCCAGGCAGCAATCCACACGTACTCCATGAGTCATCATTGCATCCCGAAAAAAGTGGGATGCCCAATGTGCCCATCTGTGAAAGGGCCTCGCGAAACACTCCATACAAAGTGGGATGTTTGCAGACACAATCATGAGCATTGAGTAAGCCACATACAATTCACAACGTGAATTCAAGATTCCAGACATACGGGAAATTTAAGGCGCTTTAATACAACTGTCAAATCGTACGGCATAAGCAGAATCCGTGAAATAAGAACAGGTCTGTTCGTTTGTTTTTATATTTTATGAATTTTTACCAACTTTTACGAATTCGTACGAATTTTTACTCAATTCCGTTCCTTAACTGGAAAAATTCTTAAAAGAGAACGTCTTAGAGAGGGCAATATATTTCCCCTCCACTGGAGAATCTTACTCAACATATTTCTTGGTGTAAGAATTAGAAAAGCTGTCAGTCACCTGACAACTAACACATGATTTGAATTTTCTCGTCCTATTTGGCATACGCTCTCGACTTTTTCCCTTAAAATCGTCACTTGAATGACATTTGATTTGAAATTTTTCACAATCAAACGCTTTCCGTTACAAAGTTTGGATTGAGGTTGCGCAGCAAAATTATAAATTACAATTGCGACGTGAAAAGTTTGACCTTTCCACTGGCCGCATACGACTTTGAAGCACCGAAATCAATCAATAATATTTTCAAAAATTTAAACAATTGTTGTATTTGAAGTCACTCCTCATTTTTCTATCCAGTTTATTTTTTTCCAAGTGGTTTTCCCCATACAAACTTTCATCCCCTATTTGATCCCCTTAAAGTTTTATTTTCGCGACAAAAAGACGCCTATGTCCTCCCTTGGGCCAAAACTAAACTATCCAACCCAAAATCGTGAAAATCGAACAATCCACGAAGAAAAATCACTTATTTAAAATCAACCAACTTTCGGTTAAAAACTACCAAGTGATACTGTTAATATAGCTCCTACAGAGTTAGTGCATTAAAAATAACCGAGTTAACGTGTTTAAGGAAACTCGGTTAAAAATAACCTTTTATCATTTTTTCTTGGTTCTAAATAACAAACTAACTCTGTTGAATTTAACCAACTTGTTGATATTTATCTACAAACTGGGTTCTTAACAACTGATAAAGTGTGTTTTTTTTAACAGTATGCATTTTACCTATTTATGTCGGTAGTATTTAACAACGAATACTCGGTGTTTTTAAACAGAGACTTGGTAAATTTGAACCCATTATTTTTTAACCGAGCAAAAATCGCACTCGGTTAGAGCCAATTTTTGAGCGTGTCCGTTCTCGAGTTATGCGCGCACATACGGACTTCAAATTTATAATTAATTTAGTTGAGAATTACACGGAAATGATGAAATGATAATTATTGTAAACGTCACTACTGCGATCGATATACAAACAAAAATAATGGCCGACATTTTCCCAAAAACTGTGTAAGAAGTGAGATGCAGCTTATTGCAAGAGAGACAGGAGAACGCTCCCATCCCAACTCCGTGCTGTTTACGGGGTGAGAAGTGACACCGGTGGACCCCTCGCGGGGATAGTTGATCAAGTGTTAATTGATCAGCTATCGACCGGAGTTAAAAAATATAAAATGCTATTAAAAAGAAGGGGTTAGTGGTAGGAGGGTGAACATTAAGGACTGAATGTTTTTTTAATGCCATACCATACAAAAAATTTCGAAAAAAACAAAAAAAATATTTTTTGGGTTGAGCCACCCTCAACACTTAGATGTATAAAAATTAGTTATAAACCTATTCTCAGACCTACTGAATACATATTAAATTTCATCAAAATCGGCCCGGAGGAGTATAAACACTATAAGCAATACGAGAAACTATATGGCAATGGCATATCAGGCAGCCGCTCTCAAAGTTAATTGATAAACTGACGCAAGCAGTTGGCGGTAAAGCTTTCGAACTGCTGCTGTTAATTGCATGCGATAAATACCACAAAGCGCCCAGTCTCCATCCATCCCAAGTGAAGCTAAACGCATTCATTAAGAGGGGAATTTGTTCACTTAAGTACTTGGGTACATACTCGTATGTAGCGTATGTTTGAGAAAGAGAAACAAATCGTGATAATTTAAAATTTACGCGCCCTAGGACCATTTAGAGGAAATGCACGGATTATTATGTGAAACGTGCCTGGAATTCAAAGTGCGCATTCAAATGCAATTAATTTATTAGTAGTGTCCGGTATTTGTGACCGCATTCTTTCTCTTGCGAATGCTCGCCCATAGCCTTGGGGATTTTGTTTTCGTCAGTTTTTCTTCGACAATATGCTCACTTAATGGGCACTTAAATAGCATGCTGCCGGAATGTGGTTTTGCGAAAATTACTCCCATGATGATGATGTTGGTGTAAGAGAACCCGTTCGAAGCTCCCGCGAAACGAATAAGAATGAATTCTTAATGGAATTGCGTTTGCGGAACATACCCATTCGATTGCTAAGCAGATAAGCTCTTATGGTATGCGTAATGGCACATTAGGGATGTGTTTCTCTGGTAGTTAAATGATGTTGGTAGTATACCAACTTCGCTTTGAGTAAATCTTAATCCTTTTTTGGAGAATATAAGCAGGCGTTATTTTTGTGCAGTTGAAAGAGAGAATGGATTTAGAGAACATCGGACGCAAACCGTAAAATGCGCTTCATATTGTAGCCTGAAAAATATCGAGAGTCAATTAAACAAATATACTTTCACAGTTTGATTGTGATTCAATAAGTCTCGGTAAACATTGAGTAGGTAATCGACGAGCCCACCACATCGGGGCGAACTGCATTCGGAGTAGAGTCCACTTGAATGCTCGATAGTCCAAAGCATCACAAAGTATTCATTTCTCAACTTTATTCGTAACTTGAAAAATGTTTAATCCGTTACAGGTTTGGTTCACAACTGTTGCAGAAAATGGATTACATCGATTGGTACCGGTTAAGTGCTGCTGAGTGGCTATAAAATTTGTCCTGAACTACACACTTAGAGCAACTAAGCAGTTTCGTAACTGTTAAGCGTTTGGTCCCATCCAGTGGTGTTGGGTTATGCTAATTGCCTCTGGAAATTTAAATTTTTATACTTTGCGATCCATACTTCTTCGATTGCTATCAAAATTCAATGGCAGCAGACACTGCGGGGAAAAAAATTGAAAAATAAACCTGTAAGTAGAGTTGCATTTTAAAAATATTAATATTAAAGTTCGAAAAGGTTCCAAAAAAAAAAAAAAAAAAAGTACTATAGTGAAAGTTTGTTTATGCTTCAAAAATAACGTACCTAAGCTTTTGATTTTCCTTTTGAATAAAAAAAAAACACGCAAAGGGAATAGGCAGTGAAACTTGAATTGGGTGAATCCTTAGAATTTTTCTATAGACCCTTGAGTCTATTGAAAGGAAAATGCCCATATCTAAGTTTGGAATAAAAAAAAAAAAATAATTTACGCTATTAATTGCTGCATTGAGGGCATTGAAACCCGTTGTAACTTTTCGTGTTACCAAGAAAAAAATACACAGGGTCCGCCAAATAAAATTTTTTTTTTTTGAAAATGCTATAAAAAAAAACTAATGAATATTTTCTCAAATTTCTTTTTTTATTTGAAAGCACAACCCTTCCGGTTAATAATGAAAAATAATTTCATTCAAATGGCTGCCTCGGCTGGCCATGCAGTAGCCTACACGATCGGTCCAATTTTTAAGCACATTATCGATTATGTGCAGCTGTATTTCACCAATGGCTTCACGAATATTGTCCTTTAAAGCGTCAATTGTCTCTGGCTTGTCGGCGTAACACTTATCTTTTACGGCACCCCACAAATAATAGTCCAACGGTGTCAAATCGCAGCTCCGAGGTGGCCAAACGACATCTTCTCTGCGGCTGATAATGCGATCTTCAAAAACAGGGCGCAAAACATCGAGTGTAGCTTCGGCTGTGTGGCACGTAGCGCCGTCCTGTTGAAACCAAATGTTGCCAATATCCTCCTCTTCAATTTTTGTGAACGAAAATTGGTTCAACATGGTCCGATAACGATCGCCATTGACTGTAACGGCCACTCCTTGCTCATTTTCGAAGAAAAATTACCCAATGCCTCTGGACCAATTTCCGCCACAGCAGCAATTGTTTTTGGCTTTTCACGCTTTGGTTTATCGATGAGGATGCCAGTTTCTTTCACTTTTTTCACAAGATAACGAACATACGGAGCTGACGGTGCTTCTCTTCTTCCAAATTCCGTACGCAATTTTCGCACACATTCTACAACATTACCATGATTTTCAAAGTAATGTCGCAATATTTCCCAGCGTTGTTCAAGCGTATACACAACCATATTTGTTCAGCGGAAGCATAAAACTAATTATCTGTCAAATCAGACATGAACTAAGTGTTAACATTTGCGAAATAAGCACTAGTTGTAAAAAAAAGTTAGATGGCGGACCCTTTACTTCTTTGGCACTCAACAGAAGCAGTTCCAGCAGTTTTACAATAATTTTGACATTTCTTGATCACATAGTTCTTTAAATTTTTTTTTTCTAACTTTTCCGTTTAAATACCAGTCATCTTTATTAATTTTTATTTGATTCAAACAAATTTCCAAATTGTCATCCTCTTGATCCTCCTGTCCAAATTCTCTGCCAGGTGGATTGACGCAGGTTTCCATTTCCAGCATTCTTATAATCGATTCTTCCAAATTATTGAAACTGTGCAGTCTATTCGGTCCACCGCCTAAACTTTACACAAAAAACCGTACATTTATTGCAATCTCGTGTTATCTCAATTATCAAATTGATTTTCTTTCTAACAACTAGTTATTTGCAGTTGAAAGAAACAGTTGCAAAATGACAGAAAAGTCAACTACAATTGATACTCGCAATACCGATTTTAATATTCACAATTAAAAATTAATAGAAATTGACACTGGATCAACAATCTATTGATAATTGACAATCACAATTGAACACGAGATTGCAATAAATGTTCAGTTTTTTGTGTAAAGTTTAGTTTATTTAATTGATTTGATAATTTTTCACAGGGCTAAAATAGTTAGCAACAAAAAACAAATGAGCAATTTTGATATGGGTTCCATCTAAACAACCAATTATGCCAGGAATTCCACTCCTTTCAAAAAAATACGTTTTTGCCCGACGTATTTCAGCTTATATTTGATCCATTTGTGACAAATACATTCTTCCAAAGCGTTAACAACATCTTTTAAAATAATGGAGAATGTGGACTGTGCTAAGCCAATTGAAAATTCATTTCCGACACTTAATTGGTACGAACCTTGCGCAAACAAACGTAATGCTGCGCACAATTTTGTGATGTTGGGAACTGATGTGCATCTTATTGGTGTTTTAATCTTGGCTTCTTTTTCAGATAAAACATAAGTAAAAGCTGCTTTCGACAAACGAAAATTAGACATAAAGCTGAAAAGGAATAAAAAGATGATAGGTATAACTTCTCTTGAGGTAATAGAGTACTCACATTTGTTCTTCCAATTCTAGAGGGTTTGAAGCATCCCTAAGTCGCTTCCTTCTTCTTGCTAATTCGAACAACGTATCCTCTTCCTCATCGTCGTCAAACCTCAATTCCACAGAACTCATATTTAGTAAAATAAGTTTGATTTTAATTTTCAAACAAAATTTCAAAAGCAAACCCAATTTTCAAAACAAATGTCAAAAGAGTCAATTTTATTCACAATGCTGACAACCTTTATCAATTGAGTTACACAATACAAAAGTATCAATTGATTGAAACTTTTTATCAACTATCAATCGGTTGTTGATTGACAACCGCAATAGGGGTCAGTGCAGGTTGCTAGTTTTTGAGCTATCTATATCGTTTCGACGATAATCGTCTGAAAAGTCACGATATAAAAGCCCTCATTGATTTGTGTTCTTTTGAGTTCTTTCTCGTATTCTCATTCTCATCCAATGCACTACTACGGCAGTTGCACAAAGATGATAATCAACTTGCAGATTGGACGCCTTCTGGTGGCCTTATTTGAACGACATTCAAGGCGATCGCATATGAACCCTCCGCCTCTGGAAGACTTAGGCAGCTGATATTTGAGACTTAAATCGATCTTACGGAAGATAGGTGGAGTACTATTTTTTCGCTAAACTAAGTAAATTCACCCGTGGAAAATACCTAATTAACGTAGACGTGATTCTGGTGACGGATTGGTCACTTCGATGTGCCGATGAAGAATATCACATCTGCTGCATAGCTCAAGGATTCACTGTAACATCCAGGTGCAGAATGATCCGTTTCCAGCTCCCCGAATTTACAGATAGTAGGAACGACAACGAGTCCTCGGAGCTGCCACTTCTCAATGGCCCCACCCTTGAATCCTCCCAACGAAAAACACACCACTCCTAAAGCAAACCCAATGGAAGCCCGCCCCTACCTCATTGCCCAATCCACTTGCAACTAACTATTTATTTCTCCTTTGTTTTCCCACTCATTCTCAGGTGATTTGCAATACTTCTCCGACCCCATCTCCACTACAGAGTACAGACTACACAAAGGTAAGACAATATTCAATGAATCAATTGAGTCGAGAGAGAAACTCTTCCCGGATAACAAATGAAACATTCATACTCCAGCCCCGACATGGAAATACGCTTTCCTGCCACTTGACTCCATGGCTTTTTCGTGTTCGAAATCAAACAAAGCTCTAATAGGGCAAAAAAAAAAATAAATAAGTCAGAAAACCAGACGAGGTGTTGGAGGTACGATGGCCTCAGGGTGCGGGTATGGATAGGCGTTGCCGCACACAGTTCGCTGCCGAAGCCAATTTCGTATAAGTACCTACACAACTTGAAACTTGCCAATTTGGTGCTAACGAGGGATAAAAACTCTTCGCTTTAATGAAATCCCGCAACGTGGAATGAATTGTTCTTCAAGTTTGTGGAAAGCAAAAACAGAAAACAAAAGAAATATGCGAACAAAAACTCAAACAGCAACAACGCAAACACATTCGCATCACACGTTAGTTAGTTAGATAGCAGAACCAGAAACCGACAAAAGGTGTTGGCGACCGATTGCGTCTCCACTTTATAACTACCAGCTCAAGGCCTCATCTTCGAGTCGACCCTTTGGTCTATTAACGTCGGCGTCGGCTCATGGGACGAAGTAACCTTCTTCGTAAGAAAGTCGAAAATTCATTAAGGCTGCGATGGTGAATGGGCGGCATGGAGTATGGTGTCACTACAACGCGGTGTTTAAGACCAACCACGCCTTGCGGTAAAACACTTCTGAACGAGTTAAGAGTTTGCGCTCATAAAAGTTAACTTCCATTCCATTACGACAAACCACTTCTTTTCTGAATGTTGCTCGATTAGGACATGGTACACATAATACAGAAGAAGTCATGTTGAAGGGGGTGAACTCCGACACTTGAGTGCTGAATGCAAGATGAACTTTTGTACAAACTTTGGGTGCTATTTCATTTCCCAGAAATAACAAGTGTGTGTACTGTGTATATCCTTTTGGCTTTACAAGGATGCGGTGCGCTGTAACGTCGTTATACATTCAAGCGTTTCGGACGTGGCGACAATAAAGGAAACTTTTACTCAAACTGTATGAGTGAGTGTAGTCAAACTGACTGACTTGTCCCAGTAATGTGATTGACTATTAACATTGAGTTGAGACTCATGACAGTTGTTTTGAACTTTGACTACGACCTGATATGGAAGAACCATATATGCGCCCAGAACAGTTTCTTCGGTTGCTGGAGAACAGCCTTTTCGATGGCAACGTTCTTGAAAGCTCTATCACATATATAGAGGTGCCCAGGAAGCCTTGCCTTGACTTGATTAATGGTGGAATTATTTTCTAGCCAGGTTTGTTTTACTACTCTTAGAAAAGGGTGAATATAGCCTCTGGAAGGCTTGGACTTGAACTGAGGATATTGACTCTACTGCGGGACGTAACACAAAGCTTGCTTATGGCAAGAATGCAAATTTCTCACCAACATATTAATTTGTTCATCAATTTGCAATGTCCCACTTGCCCAGGTTGAATGCAGGGATCTCAGATGTGGCGATTTATCGCCAAATAGGCGATATCAGGTCTCATTTGGCGAGACGAAAATCAGTTTGGCGATATAACCAAAAACGTGAGATTTTTGGCGATTTTTCATTTTCGAAATAAAATCTTAATAAAGGGTCCGCCATCTATATATTTTATTTTTTTTCAACTAGTGCTTATTTCGCGAATGGTAACACTTAGCTCATGTCTGATTTGACAGATAATAAGTTTTACCATTCCGCTGAACGAATATGGTTATGCATACGCTTGAACAACGCTGGGAAATATTGCGACATTACTTTGAAAATCATCCTCCGATCGACTTAGAGAAGATGCCGGTTTTGCCAAAAAAATCATCTTTTCAGATGAAGCTCATTTTCATCATGGCGGGTATGTAAACAAGCAAAATTGTCGCATTTGGGGCACAGAAAACCCGCACGCATACATTGAAAAGCCGATATACCCAAAACGAGTCACTGTTTGGTGCGGAATTTGGTCCAAAGGCATTGGGTCATTTTTCTTCGAAAATGAGCAAGGAGTGGCGGTTACAGTCAATGGCGATCGCTATCGGGCCATGTTGAACCAATTTTCGTTCACAAAAATTGAAGAGGAGGATATTGGCAATATTTGGTTTCAACAGGACGGCGCTACGTGCCACACAGCCGAAGCTACACTCGATGTTTTGCGCCCTGCTTTTGAAGATCGCATTATCAGCCGCAGAGAAGATGTCGTTTGGCCACCTCGGAGTTGCGATTTGACACCGTTGGACTATTATTTGTGGGGTGCCGTAAAAGATAAGTGTTACGCCGACAAGACAGAGACAATTGTCGCTTTAAAGGACAATACTCGTGAAGCCATTGGAGAAATACAGCTGCACCCAATCGATAATGTGCTTAAAAATTGGACCGATCGTATAGGCTACTGCATGGTCAGCCGAGGCAGCCATTTGAATGAAATTATATTCCGGAAGGATTGTACTTTCAAATAAAAAAAGAAATTTGAGAAAATATTCAGTAGTTTTTTTTTGAATAGTGAAGAGTGAGGTTATAACCAACTGCATTTGATTTCGTTTCGGTAAAATTAGATTTGGGGAATTTGCCACACAATTTGAAATTGAGAGTCGACTCAGTTATAATTTTGCTGCGCAACCGCAATCCACCGAAACTTTGTAACGGAAAATTTGAAGGCGAAAATGTTGGTTTGTTCCTTTACTTTTATAGCAAGAATGGAAAAGGATAAAGGATATGCACGCGTCTGCTAAATAGGACAACAAATTTCAAATCATATGTTCATTGTCAGGTGACTGACAGCTTTTCTAATTCTTATACCAAGAAATTTGTTGAGTAAGATTCTCAATGGAGCGGTAAAATCTTGCCCTCTCTAAGACGTTCTCTTTTGAGAATTTTTCGAATAAAGAATGGACATTATGGACATTTTTTTTCAAATCGATTTGTAATAGCGAAATTATGTTGTCTTATTAGGTCAATTATAGATCTGCTAAATATTGTTGATTTATTTTCATTGTAACAGTCCGCGCATCGACCCCCAAGTTTAATACAGAAACGTACAGTGGTAATATCGAAATTAGTCGCAGGTTCCGTGCGTATCGCGTCACAATATAGTACGATAATTGTTTTTGTTTAGTTTTAGTGCTTCAAACAAATTCAGTTAAGTTGTGCGCGATACACTTTTAACACTTCTAAAATTATTTTCTCTAAAGTAAATAGATTATAGTATGGAAACTAGAAAACAAAGTTATAAGTGTCCTATGTTCGGTAGTGTAGAAGATATTAAGGACAATGTTCTGCCGACCTACGAAGATATCATGAAATGCTATGAATGGAATAGACAACAACCAAAAATTAGTAGGAATACCATCAAAGAACCATCATTTTTGGATATTGCCGATCTTGTGTCTCAAAAAGTAGAAGATGTCTGGAGAAAATCGTCCCTTCCTACGGTTTCTCGAACAAGAATCATTCAGCTATTAAAGGCTCACAAATATAAAGTGCAAAAATCTCATAAAATCTTTAAAAAGATTATCCGCTGATCAGAAAAATGATTTTATACACCACAGCAAAGTTCTTTTCGACATTTGTTCATGTAAGTGTAAACAAATTCAATTTTGTTGTTGTTCAAGAGAAAAAAAGGTACAAAAAGAAGAGCAGGAGTTTTTACTTGACCAAAGACAGGCAAGAAAGATGCGAATTGGTGGAGTAGACCACATTCTTACAACTAAATTACAAAAAAAGGTAAAGCGTGCCTCAAAGACAAACAAAAAAAACAATTTGGACATTAACAAAAATCGAGAGAAGAGTAACACTGAACAGCAGGAGTTGTTGACACTTTCGAGTGAGTCGGAAAGCAATTTTTCTTCGCCTGATAGGCTAAACTTACCCTCGACATCACAAACAAAGAAGAAAACAACAAAGTCTGCAAAAACGTTGCCTATGTTGTCAAAAGCCTGCGACCGTTACGGTATTTCTGACAGAGCAGCCGTTGCGATTGTTTCTTCAGTATTGCACAATATATCTTCGGATATTGAAGTGGTTGATAAATCAAAAATACGCCGGGAAAGGAGGAAAGAACGTAATGAATTATCTAAACAACAAGTGCTCCTTCACTTACCTGCTTTATACTTCGATGGCCGAAAAGATAAGATATTAAGTATTGAAAAGAAAGGAGCAAAAAGGTACAGACAAACAGTGATTAAGGAACATATATCTGTTATTAAAGAGCCTGATTCAGTTTATGTTGGTTACGCCACGCCAGTTCAAGGTACTGCCAAAAGTATTGTAGAATCGATTAATGCACTTCTTTTGTCACAAAAAATTGGACTAGATGATTTGGTGGCTCTTGGTTGTGATGGAACGGTTACTAACTCAGGAAAATTCAACGGCGTGATTAGACTCTTCGAGAAACAGCTTCAACGCCCCTTGCAGTGGATTATTTGCATGCTACATTTAAACGAATTGCCTTTGAGGCAATTAACAACTAGATGGTGTTACCACTGGCGCATCCCCACATGCTGGTCCTATTGGCAAATCTTTAGAAAATTGTGCGAAATTGCCAATAACAAAATACGAAGAAATACAAAGCGAACTCCCAGAAGTAAATTTCGAAGATTTAAGTACAGACCAAAAATACTTATACGAAATAACGATGTCAGTTATGTATTTGAGTTATTTGTGGAATGTGCTCTAAAGATTTGACTAACATGTCCCCAGGAAAAATGTCCCTTGCCTACATCAAGTTCTTTAAGTGAATTAAAGCTATTAGCTGAATACTGCGTCAAAGTATCAAATAAAATCAAATCCAACTTGCAAGGATGAGTCTAAGAATTTGTGGAAATTAATTAAGAGTTCTCGCTACCTGCCAGCAGAGTTTAAACTAATAGTAGATCCCGTAATTCAACGTAACGCCTATTTTGCTCACCCTGAAAATTTGCTTCTGTCTATGTTGTCTGATGAAAATAAAAGAGTAAGGGAACTCGCTGCCAGGAGGATACTTAAAGCACGAAATTTGCATCATTCAGGAAAACTACCTCGTCTGTTTGAACTACCGCAAATCAATTTTGATGCTAATAGATATATTGACCTCATAGACTGGCAACAACACATTTTCGATCCACCAATTCTTCGAAACATCACAAACCAAGAAATAAACGAGGTTGTTGAGTCACACGGCGCCGAAAACTTGCATTTTTTAAAGCTACCATGTCATACGCAGGCAGTCTAACGTTCTGTTAAGATAGTGACGGAAGCAGCTATGTCTTTATGTGATAAAAAATCAAGAGAGGGTTTAATACAAGCGAAACTTGCATCCAGAAAACTTATGCCCCGATTTGAGAGTAAACAAGATTTTGTGGTCACCTCATAAGTTAGACTTTTTTTACAGTATTAATTAATTAATGTTTTCTATTACCAAATTTCTCGTCTATGCTGTTTGTTCATAAGTGTTTTATGTAATATCACCTAATTTTCTATTAATATTTATTTGATTCCTAATTACGTTGTTTTTTTTTTCGGACATTCCCTAAACTTTGGATCGCATGCGCGGGCTAAAGATACGAATTAATTTAATTTTTGGAATGTTTTTTTTTACTTGTTTGGACCTAAGACAACATAATATCACTATTAGAATACCATCAAACATTTTTTATTTTTTCCCATACACTAGCGACCCACCCTAATGGACATTGAGTAAAAATTCGTAAAATAAAAAAGTAAACGAAAAGACCTGTTCTTATATCACGGATTTTGCTTATTCCGTACAATTTGACATTTTTATTTAATTTTAACAACGGCCAGGGAAGTGTTTTGTTAAAATATTGCTGAAAAGCGCACAATTCTCATTACTTTAACTTCAAGGCTTTTAACTAATACATTTGAAAAACATAATTTTTCAATTCTAAGTTATATTCTTATTTTGTTCAACTAAATATTTCACTATGATTTGCTAGTGTCACTTAAGATGTTTATGCTAAGAGCCTATTGCCCAAAAACGTTAGTTGGTAGCTTTGAAAAAAAAAAAAAGAAACAAAACACACAATGCTTTTATTCTGTTTGGACTTTATTTTAAACTTTTGTAATTTTTTAACATAATTATGTTGCAGTCATAATATAAAACCTGTTTTGTTTTCCTACAAGTTGTTTAACTGTCGCTTGGTTTTTCCTTCTTCTTATGTGACACTGACGGGTCGCGAACTAACCTGTTCAATGAAAAAGCGGAATGTCGTGAACATCGACATTGTTATCAAATATATAAAGAACTTGAAAGGACGGACATAAAACAGCATGTCCATGCTCGGAATTATATTTTCAAATTATATAAAACCGATGGCATCAGACTCTTGAAACGTGGCAGCTTAGTGCGATCACTATACGCAGTCTTGAGTTGATGTCATTCAACAGGTAATGCTGTCTGAGATAGAAGTCGGCTGAAGGATCAACCATGCCAAACTGATTGAAGAGTAACGAAATAAGAACTACATACCCAACTCCAAGGTGTCATGTCTCACCGTGCAATCAAAAGCTCGCCCTGGCACCAAACCGCATAAGTTAGTAGGTAGTAGCCCTACCATGCTATATCTTAAATGGCGGATGGATATCTAATCCGACCGAACGATGATTGGTCTAAAAAAATGCATGAAGGTACTAATACCTTTTAGGAAGTTCACAGGTGTCACCAAGCTTTTCAAACATCATCATTTGGATCGATAGAAACACAAATTTGATGCAACCAATCTATTTTTCATAGGTTCGGTACAGCACAGTTCCGTGATTAGGACACTCATTTTCAAGTAAAATGGTTGATTATGAAAAGCTTGTGTGAAGTAGCCTGAGCGGCCTCGAAACGAACATGTGTGCGACCGTGCTCCATTATCGTGCAACCGCGTTTGTGTTTTAATTAGGACACCCAATGTGAGTGAGTTGCAGTTTTATATTCGGTCGTTCGATGCAGGGCGATTGCTGTTAGTTCCTACATAGGGGAAGGAGGTCTCAAGAAGTAGTGGGCAACCTTAGTCATCTAATCAAAGGTCGCGCCTAATTAAATGGGGAGACTTGTTAAAGCCAACCCGCTAAATTTCAGATCCGCATTTGACCGATGCTAGACGATATGTGCGCGCATGTAAGAATTGCAACATTAAGGCAGCGCTACACTGGAGCAATAAAGCCGGCCATAAGTTCTTACTCAGGACAGGGGAACAAACAAACAACTGTGATGGTTGGAAAATATTGGAATAGTTGTCACAACAGGAATGAGGTCCGGTACCTAAGTCGACATTTGATAAGAAGAGTAGAATGAATCGATGAAGGGCCTCTGTGTCTTTTGAACTACAAGGTGGGCCAAAAGAAGTCATCCGATGTTGTTTGGCTCTTATTTTTTTTCAAAATGAAAAACTTCGATTCTGTTTTTTGATTATTTTTATTTGAACAATTGATTGTCTCGTTTTATGGCATTTTTTATCACTTCGGCGAGAACTTTGGACGACAGATTCTCGCACTCGTGTTGAATGTTTTCCTTCAGGGCTTCTAAGGTCTCGGGCTTGTTTACGTAAACACGGGACTTCAAAAAACCCCACAAAAAAAAAGTTTGGAATGGTTAAATCGGGCGATCTTGCCCGGGAACGACGGCTTCAGAATATCGGTTGTGGCTCGCGCAGTCCTGTTGGAACCACATGTCCTCCAGTCCTAATTCGTCCAATTGCGGCAGAAAAACTCGGTTAACATGGCCCTTTAGCGCGCACCGTCCACTGTTGTCGTTTGACCAGCGGCGTTCTCGAAAAAAATGGCCCGAAGACTCCTCCAGCGTGAACAGCGCACCATGCAGTAGCTTTGAGCGGGTGTAATGGCTCCTCGTGCATTACTCGTGGATTTTCGGTGCCCCAGAAGCGATAGTTTTGCTTGTTCACGTACCCGCTGAGGTGGAAATGAGCCTCATCGCTTATTATGATTTTGGTTGAAAAATCCTCGAGATTGAGGATGGCTTGGGCATAGGTTTCACGCGTTTGGCGGTCGACAGGCAGCAGCTGATGCACGGACGGGCCTTTGTACGGGAATATGCGCATGACCAAAATTCGCCTTAGAGATGACCGGCTGATGGCTTATTGCGAGGGATGGCGTCTGGTCGATGTTTCCGGCAACATTTCGACATCCTCTTCAATAGCGGCGATATTATCGGCACAACGGGCGCTCCGGGGCAGGCCACTCTTGGCAACGTCTCGTGTGGTCCCATACTCTTCAAGGTTGGTGGCCAAACGGCACAGTGTTTGCGCAGTCGGTGTCGGACGGCCGTGGAATCGGCGACGGAATTCGCGCTGCGCCCACACTACAGACGAATTGTTACGCAAAAGAATAGACACGATTATTCCGCGATCTTGGGGAGTGTATCGCTCCGTGGCTTGTTCACTTGTATTCTACATCTGTCTAGTCCACAAATGTCAAAACAGATTTGTCTTTGGCGGCCATTTGCAAAAGTAATAGCATCTTCCAATAGGGTAATCTCTTTTGGCCCACCTGTTATATACAAAACAAGGCTTTCAATTGATATAAAGGGTGGTTAAATTTCAAGGGCCGATGTTGAATGTGAACCACATCTAAACGCCAATTTTTTTTCTGCATTTCATTTGACATTCCTCAATTTCAGACTAACTCAATTTGAACCATGGAAAGATACACAATCGAGCAACGCGTTAAAGTTATTCAGGCTTATTATGAAAATGGGCGTTCAAATCAAAATGCATATCGAAGAAAATCATCTTCAGTGATGAGGCACATTTTCACCTCAGTGGATTCGTCAATAAGCAGAATTGCCGCATTTGGGTGAATGATAATCCAAGAGTGATTGTCGAAAAACCAATGCACCCACAAAGACTGACAATTGGCTGGCGGCATCATCGGGCCGTATTTTTTGGTCAGGCAGTTACTGTGAATTGTGTTCGCTATCGTGAGATGATAACGAACTTTTTATGGCCCGAATTGGAAGATATGGATGTGGACGATATGTGGTTTCAACAGGACGGTGCCACTTGCCACACAGCTAACGAAACAATGGCTCTTTTGCGGGATAAATTCAATGGCCGTGTTATCTCACGTCGTGGCGATGTTAATTGGCCGCCACGATCATACGATTTTGACACTTCTTTCTTTGGGGTTATTTGAAAGAAAAGGTGTACGTCGATAAGCCAGCAACAATTCAAGAGCTAAAGGATGAGATTACTCGGCACATTAACGGCATAGAACCTCAATTATGCCTCAGCGTCATCGAAAATTTGGACCATCGGATGGAGGTGTGCCGCCGATGTCGCGGCGGCCATTTGGCCGATATTTTGTTCCCTACATAATTGAACCACACCAATATTATCATAATAAAAGGAAATGACAGTAATTTCGCAAATAATTTGAGTTTTATTCAAAATCAACATCGGCCCTTAAAACTTAACCACCCTTTATTATGGGAATGATGTAGTACATTTTTGTTCACATCTCGTGCCAGTTGGAAGTTCGAGCATCCAAAGCCATCTCACGAATTTAATACATCTTCCCACCCACCCCTTATCTGTGTTTCCTCATCGTTATGATACTACAACTTTAAAAGGATTGTCTAAAAATACCCACAAGAGTATGGCAAACTTCCGCCACATCGTATATCGACAAGAACTTCTCCGAAAAAACCTCTCGATGTTCATTAAATTTCAGAGTCGAAAAGTTCATAAGCCTTAAGATGCGATGCAAATTAAAAATATATTTCATACGGTTCCATGCGCACGGTGCCACTTCGATTCATTTCACTTCACGATGCGGGTGTCGCTGACAGGCGATGGAAAAATTCTATATCCTAAAAAATGTACTCTCCCGAACTGTAAGACAGTATCTACCGTCATAGTTACTACGATGCGTATATGTATATACGATACTGTCATCACTTTCGGAATACAAAGCGTTGACTTTGGCAGAACAGCACACCATCCCCAACCCACGGTTACCGTAACGCGCACGAAATTGTTAAGGTGTATTCATAAATACTCCATGGCATGTGCACGCTTTCTTTTGCTGGTAGGGGCAGGTAGTGCCAAATGTCTGGAGGATAGGTTGAACGTTAAAATAAACTTTACAAAGTGGCGATGATTGTTTACAGAAAAAAGAAAATCACTGCAATGCTATAGGTAAGCTTAGACAGTTAGAGGTCAATTTCTTGCTTAAGGATATGCACTTGGGTGTTGCAAATGTTTTGAGGGTAAAAGCAGCTGACTTCGTTTACTCTGTGCAGGAAGCGTAGTAAGTTTCGAGATTGTGTCTGGAAAACAGAGAAGCTGGTGCTTTGGGTGCACCTCGCAAACGCGGTGTCCGAAGCGCAGCTTTGGGCTGTTAAGTCTAATAAGTAGGATACAAATATGAAAATCTAAACAGAGCATAAAAAGGTCAAATGAAGGCATCCATTGAACGAGGTTTTAATGAGTGCATTTGCTACATGGGATCTCGCTGCTCTTTTTTTCCGGAAGTTCTGTCTTCCACGTCGCCTTTGATCTTCCCTGCCTGATGATGACTTAGACTTCATTCGTCAGATTACGCCTCCGTGTGGCGCATGTCCAATCCGAATCTTCACTATACAAATCGTCAGTGCTGTCTGCCCGATATTTCTCAATCTTCAAATCCAACCAATCATTACTATGATTTTATTTCCAAAAGAACCATAAGACCTCTCGGTGGTTGAGACTAGCACTGTCTATAGGTTCTTTTCACTGCAGCTCTATGCAGTCAGGAGTTCCAAATCGACAACTACCATCTGTTCGCCAATTTTAAGGCTCCCGTTGATGACTTTTATGGTTGTTCAGGACATGATTCTAAACTATTTATTCACGCCAAACTATTTCATTTCTGCAGGATGACAGAGCTGTGCAACACGAACAAAACCTGTAATTGGAAAACAGTTCTTAGACAGGGTGACGCGGAAGCTGGATATTAATTTAAAATCATGCATGAATGAATAATATGACGTTCACAAGCCCAACGAGTGGTGTCAGTCTTGTATTGTCACAGAAGCTCTCAAAAGGTCGTTTTTATTTTGCCCACATTGTCTATTAAGATCACTGCTGTTCATTCAATTCAACAGTTGCATCTCGTACCATTGTTGCAAACCATGGAAATCAGTGATCTATATACATCATGTGGGTAAAATTAAAAAAAAGCCTAGTCGATGGCCCTGTGCAAAAACAACTTAAGTGCACTTAGTATAGTTTGGAGTTATGCGTACCATCAGAAACTCATAATCGCCTTTTATTTTTCAAATTTTTTTCACGCAGGTATAACCAAAAACCTTGAAAATAGAGCTATAATTGCACTTAGGATAACACCTAATGAGAACACTCATTCCAAGCAAAATCATGCCAACATTTCATAATATTGTTTTCAATAAATTTTCCGTTAATCGCATACATACTATGTTAACATAGTATTATTTTGCATGGAATTTTTATTAGCTGACTGCACTTATGTGACTCTTGGTGTACAAAAGAGAAAGAAGATGACACCAAAGTGTATCTTAGTATAATTTCCAAAGAACTTTTTTAAGTGTTGATGAATTTTAACTACCGTTACAATGTTATTGCCGGGAAGAATTTCGTTCAGTTGTGTTTATGAGCTGAATGTGTAATGAAATTTTCTCTGAATTAACAACAAAAATGGCTTCAAGGGCAAAAAAAAGGCTTGATCTTGCAAGAAAACAAAATAAAATAGGTAAGTAATGAGTTTGGAAGTTGAAACCTATTGTTTTAGAAAAGTATAATAAAAAATAAAACCAGCTAATAAACAACTTTGGAAACGAAATCAAGCCAAATATTTGAAAAATTCAGGAAAGTCATACACTTCTTCAAAAGGAGTTGTGAAAAAAAAATAAAACGTTACGTGGAGGAAGCTGCAGAATGAAATGTGAAGGAAAAATTTCGGAGGAGGCAAGGTATGAGCTTTTTACAAATTTTTATAAAATCGGATGCAGAAGAAGGCAGTGGGATTTTTTGGCAAGGCTTGTAGAGGTTAATGACAAAAAGAGGACTTTCGTAGGTTCAACTTCAAGAAGGACATGTACCAGAAAGTACAATTTTATTTTCACCCAGAACGGTATTACACAGATTTGCCAAAAAATGTTCCTAAATACGTTTTCAATCTCCTCACAAACGATTCGGACTATTTTTGATAAGATTGTGAATAATTACGGAGTAATAATAAGTCCAGATAAACGAGGTCAACATTTGAGGCCTGTAAATGAGATACAGAATGTTTCGAAAACATTTGTAAAGGAACAAATTGAATCTTTTCCTCTAGTGGACTCTCATTATTGTCGGAAAGATACAAAAAAAACAATACATGAATAACGAGAACGAGATAAGATCATTGGGACAAATGTATCGCCTTTATGAAGATTGGTTTACGTCGAAGAATTACGATATATTACATAAAGTTACCTAGAGGCAGTATCGAGATATATTCAATTTCAGCTATAATATTGGCTTTTACATACCGAAAAAAGATCAATGTGATATAAAATATGCATAAAATTCCAAAAAATGACTCCACAATAAACAAAAAGCTAGAGAGTTAAAAGAAGCCGATAAGTTAGCTGCTCAGGCAGCTGCAGATACTGTAACTGCTTGTTTCGATTTCGAAAAAATCCTTTCAACTCCTAATGTCAATGCTAGCTGTTTCTATTATAAAAGAAAGTTGCAGGTTTATAATACTACAATTTACGAGCTTGCATCACATGAGGCCAAATGCTATGTTTGGGATGAAACATTTGCCAGAAAGGGTTCTTTAGAGGTGTCCAACTGCCTTAACAAATTTATTGAAGTTCATGCGTCA
This sequence comes from Cheilosia grossa, assembly GCA_963082955.1. Lineage (NCBI taxonomy): Eukaryota > Metazoa > Arthropoda > Insecta > Diptera > Syrphidae > Cheilosia > Cheilosia grossa. The sequence goes on from OY720144.1 coordinate 60,353,443, forward strand.
AGATAGGGGTACGAAACTTTGACTTCTGGTCAGATAACTGTGGAGGACAAAATAAGAACTAAGTTGCATTCGGATTCTTTGTATGGGCTTCAACAAATTATAATATAAATATCACTCATAGATTTCTGGAGAAAGGTCACACACAAAACGAGGGGACAGTGTACACGTAATGATCGAAAAATGTCAAAAATTTAAAACGGTCTCCACACCAATTGAATGGTATTCAATTATACGGAACGCAAAAACAAAAAAACCCTTTTACGAAGTAATTGAAATGACACAGGACGATTTTCGAGATTTTAAAACCTTCACTAACTTGATGAACTGTACAAAAAAAACACAAAACGAAAAAATACCTTGCAGCAAAATCCGCGAGGTATATTTCAATGCTGAAAGACCATGTCAAATGGATTACAAAGGATTATTCGAACATAAATATATAAAACAATTATATTATATATTGAGAAGAAAACAAAAAATAAAAACAGATCTAAAAAGCTTTTACCGGAAGTATTTTATACCGCTTACAAGGATCCTCTTGCAGTTTCGCCGGAGAAATATATGGCTCTGGTTTGGCTTTGCGATCAAAACCTCGTTCCCAAACCATATCAGCATTTCTACAGAACTTTAAAATACATTTCCCATGTTCCAGTTCCATCTGACTCAGAAGAAGACGAATAAATTATAAGCTATTATTTATTATCTTCAAAATAAAATGTTAATTTGAAAAATTTCATTTGGTTGTTTTTATACTGACTTGAATTTCTAAAAATAGGTAAGTAACAAAACATACAATACTAAGTTATACATTAGTCCCTATTTTCCTAGTGATTTCCAATCACTTTCGTTCTAAGTGTACTTAGTAAAGCTTTCAAATTGACATGTTCCGTGTTATATAGAACTAACACCATTAAAGCATTCAGCTTGAAAATCCATTTATCAAAAAAAAAAAAAAGTTATATTGAAAAAACTTTAAACGGCTCTCCTGAAAAATGACATAAATGCACTTAGTATATTCTTGCACGGGGCCATCGATATGGCCTTGAAACTGATTGCAAAAAAAAAAAAAAAAAAAAAACATTTAATATCGGCACACTATGAAAGAATTTATTTTTCAAAAAGCACATGACTTAAGCTCTCCAGTGAACGCCAACAATGACACAGTCCGCTTCGACCATTCAGTGCATCAACTATGCACATCACCGGGTTGGCTTTAACTACTTCCCATACTGCACAAGAGCACATGCTACCTTTACGCTTTACGCAACCAACCAACGAGAGGTATAATTAACCACGCAGTAGCCATAAAAAAAAGAGCCCCCTCCATTTTTACCCCGCAAGTCCGAAGGGACTACTGCGAATATATTTTCAATTTGTATCTTCTTCATGGTTTAACAGTAGGACTCCCACAGGACACTTTAGCCAAAGAACAGATTTCTCGACCTCACTCTCACGCAATTCCTAATCTCTTGAATGTGGGATATTTTTTGACATTCGCTTCCATATGGGAATGATTGATGGCAGACTTGTGAGGGTCTCGTTTACATTGCGTGAAAAGCCGAAATTATCTTGTTAAAACCACTGGGAGGACCTGCCACACAGTTACGTCATTTCCATGCAGTGGCAGTCCATTTATTCACTTTTCTATACGGATAGCGATAGCACTATGTGAATGGTGAATTGTGAAGAGGCCATAAAAAACACTCACATTTTGTTTTGTAAAATTTACGAGTTTCCGGTACAGGCTTATAAATAATGCATGCACTATGCATGAGTAGCTAAATACACTCGGCTAAATCATACGAAGCCCCAAATACCTGTGTGCGGCTTTAAGTGGAATATGGGCAGGGGCAAGTGGAAAATATTTCATGGATTGGCAGTGGTACTTGCACTTTGGTTTTCAGATGCACACGGATGATGAATATTAATCGAATGGAATATGAAAAGCTCGGTCCTAGTTAGAACAAAAAATTGTAGCAAGTTATGGCGTATGAACGACCCAAAGCAATCCCACTTATAGGCGTTGAGCGCTGTTCACAGGTAGGGAGCTCCACTTGTAGCTGGCTATCATCTCTTATCTTCACTTGGAGACATTAGCCAAAGCACCGCACTCATGCGCAATCTTAAGCTGCGCTGGAAGTTGCTACCAACACCGAAGTGTACCGAAATGATAACACAAGATAATTTGAATTTCTCTAAAATGTGAATCGGCAAAACTTTACATTGTCATCTCTTTAATGTGAGCATCCGAAATTCTCAACCTCTAGAAAGTGAACTTTTTTGTAAAAGTTTTTATTTCTCTTGTTTCCCTAGCTCCTTTTGCATATTTACACATTTTATTTTCGTTTTGTGGAGAAAAAAAAAATGGGATTTGTAAACAATTTATCCTTGAGGGCTGGCAATGTCATTCAGCTTCTTCATCTGGGCGACGTTTGACATATAGTTGACCACGCAACTTAAAGACCGAAGAGATTTTTTTAGTTTTTTTTTAGTCGAAGCGCATTATGCAACAATTTATTGATTGGGCTTGAGATACACTAGCTCATCGATTGAGAATGTAATTCAACATCATTTTTTTTCATTTTAAATTCATTTTTATTACTATCATTCATTAAACTTATATGCTAGACAAAAACGATTAAATCTAAATTAAAGCTAACATTTGTCTTAATTCTAGCTCACTGGCTCTTAGCGAGCACTCTAAACTTAACTATATCCTTAATATTATTGACTTTCGGCCTTAAATCTATCTATATTTATTTTGCTTGTTTTTTATTTTTCAAGAAAGTTTGAAAAACTTGAATTCTTTATTGTTGTTATTTTATTTACCTACTTAAAACTACCTAAGCTACTTAACCTAGAGAACCTATAATCAGGGTGGTGAGCAATCAAATCGATTGGTCACCATCCTGATCGCGTCCATGGGCGCCTGATAGCCGCCCACAGGGGTTCATCAGTGCCACCGAGACTCGAGCGAGGCTATAAGCGTCGTTCGAGCCTCGGCAGCCCTATTAATGTTGGCTAGCCCGGCACCTCCCAAAGACCCCCTACTCTAAGCCTAAACCTACAAACTTAGTATCTAGCTTAGAATTAAGGAGGATGCTACAACAGTAGCGCACCGGCCCGGGAGAACGTATCCACCCTCACCTCTTCCTTAAGCCACCAAAATTCGGTGAACTGCTTTAGGATATCTGTTTTGTCCCGTTCCGCAATTGCGGTACTAAAGCGGAGGAGCTCCTGAGCATTGGCGGCGTACCCGTCGTGGATGAGCCGCTTATCCCTCGCGCCGCGGTGGCTGTGGTACAATACCGGCACACCATCTTTTGTCTGGACTAACTCTTTCATATTTACATGAAGAAATGCCTCAGGCGGGATAAAGCCAGACCGAAGCGTTCTCTCGTGGTACATTAAATTGGGGTAGTAAGCCCCTGCGATCAGGTTATTATCGCTGGCCATCGCCCTTGCGACGTGCCTCCGAATCAGCTTAATAAGGAAATTGTCAATCCTATTCAGTCGAGCCCCATTGTATAGGGTCCTGTTGAGATAGTATTTTATGTACTGAGATTCAGGAGTTCTAAACAACCCTAGACAGGCCCTGAGACATTGTCTCTCAAACACCCGAATCTTTTCCATATAGGACGGCGCTGTATTGAACCACAGCCATAAGCGATGATAGGCCTTATAAGGGCCACGTAGCAAATGACCTTCACCCTGGAATCAAGTTGACTGCTGCGAAACAGTCTCCTTGTCTGAGCGTATGCCCTTTTAGCACCAGCCAGACAAGCATCTATATGTTTGTCAAAATACAGATACTGGTCGAGCCAGATGCCAAGATACCTCACCACGTTTTTCACCGCCAGTGGTCGCCCCTGCTGTCCAATAATTGTTAATTTTCTCCAGTTTTTTCTGGTATCCCCAGAGGCCCCAGCCAATGTTGTTCTGAACAGTATTGTTTCCGATTTTTGGAAATTGATTTTCAACTTCCAATTCAACATCGCTCAAGTTCAGATGCTTGTGCTTACCTTCCGGTATTTGGAAACCAAAGTGAGCACGAAGTTTCTGTCGTATGTGGAGCGGAATTTAAAAATAGTACTCGAAAAATTTGTATAAGGGGCGGACGCGTACGGAAAATGTCTTTAATTACTGGTGGTTTAATGTTTACAATGTGGCAAAAATGTGGTTAAAGTGCGCTTTCAGATTTTCATTTGGTGTTTGAGGTATCCCGAATAGAATCGCATCGCGAGCGATACATTTGTTTTCAAAATTCAGTTGTGTGTATTTTATATCGGCGAGTTGTAAATCAGTGCTGTCGAACGTACTGCAAAAGCAATACAGTCGAACACGGATATAAGAAACACTCATATAAGAACAACTCGCTTTTAAGAAACGCATGTGAAAACACGGAGATTTTTTTGCTATACGCCCATATAAAAATGTTTTCATATAAGAAACTCGCTTAAAAGAAACACTCGGATATAAGAAACGTATTTTTATTCACACAATTTGTTATTATATTGAAATCATTACACATATAAGAAACATAACTTTTTCCTTTGTTGAGCTGGATTTCGGTTTAAATTCAAAAACAGCTCAACTATGCATGTAAACGATTTACGGTATGCTGCAAACACACCTTTCAATGAAAGTACAGCTATGCTACTGTCAGTAGAAAAGGCCCGCCAAATCGTCCTACATACTCTCTTCTTGTTGACTTTCCTATATCGGTTGTTTTTATATAAGAAATTTTGTTTCTTATATCAGCAGTTTTCGTATAAGAAACTTAGTTTCTTACAAACGTTGTTTTCATATAAGAACAACTCGGATATAAGACACAAATCTAGTTGATTTTTACATGTTTCTTATATCCGTGTTAGACTGTCCTTGTATTGCTTTCGGTCTCTGCCGTACTACTCACTCACTTCTGTTTTGTACTGCGTTTTGTTTTTTTTGTATAGCGTTTTGTCATTTGAACCATACCGTATGGTTTCAGGCAAATAAAAAAAAAAAAAAAAAAAAAAAGGTTTATCTAAGAAACTAAAAGTTATATTCTAATACTTCCAAAACTTTAAGCTAAAATCCGAAGTGGTACTAAGGATAGTTATAGAGGCGGGACAGTTCCTCTTTTCCATTAATTTAATTCAAATCGGACGCGAATGGTTTTTTTACAAACTTTATTTTAAATATAGGTTAGGTTAGGTTAGGTTAATGGGTGGGTACGGCAAAAGCGAGTCCTGTCGTGCCCCACTTAGGTCCATGTGGACCCATTGTGATGCCCTTAATTGGGGTTAGCCGATGTTGTTGGCGTTAGCGTTGTTCCCTCTCGGTTACTCGACCTTGTCCAGCCATCCTGATGTATTTATGAACCTGTAAAGATTGGATAAAGATACATCTGAGAGTTCTTGCATGTCATGGAAGTAATATCTTCCAAGTGTTCTATTCCTCAAGTGACAGAGACTAGGGCATTGACAGAGGAAGTGAGGTGTGTCCTCGTGTACCTCCTCGTCTCCGCAACCCCTACATATATCGTCATTCTTGAGTTTCATTTTCATTGTGTGGTATCTTAGGAAGTTGTGACCCGTTAGGGCCCCTACCAGTTTATACATAGACGTTCTATCAAACCGCATAAGCTTGATAGTCCGACTTGGATTATATTCCGGCCATAGCTTCCGTGATATTTCGCAGGTAGTTAATTCTTTCCACCTGTTGTTGGCTTTCATCCGGGTTTTGTTTTCCACTCTCGCTCTAAGATTGCAGAGTGGTGGTTTGATTGAATCAATCGCCCGGTTTTGATCCATAGCAGAACCATTTCTTGCCAGTTCGTCAGCCATCTCATTGCCGGTTTTATCCCTGTGTCCAGGGACCCAGCAGAGACGCGTGATGTGCTGCGAGCAGAGAACCTTGAGCTCTTCGCGGCAGCGGCGAACCAGCTTCGATTTTATTTCAATATCAGATACTGCTTTTATAGCTGCCTGGCTGTCAATAAATATGGTAATATCATTGTTTGGTATTGCTAAAATTGACACCATATGGGCAGCTTCGGCGATTGTCAGAACCTCCGCCTGAAAGACACTACTATGATCGGGTAGTCTTATTGAGTGGTGTATATTTAACTCTTCAGAGAAAATTCCAGCACCTGTTCCACAGTCCATCTTAGATCCGTCTGTGTAGATGGATATCGATGTCCCTTTTGTGGGTTCATCTGTGCTCCATTCCTCCCTGCTGGGAAAATAGCAAGAGAATGGTATATCGAAGTCAAGGTGGGGAGACAAGTAGTCAGATGTGACAGCATCTCCCACGTATTTATTCAGAATCTGTGCATGTCCCGGTTTGTAGGGTCTCCAGCTCTTTGTTTGACTGATCCTGAGGGCGCTTTTGGCTGCAGATTCTTGCATATATAGGTCTAAAGGTAGCAGGTCGAGGATTGCCTCCATGCCAGCAGTAGGTATTTTTTAAATATAAGAATAGTTAAATTTTAAAAGACAACAACTTGAAGAATAACTACAAATGCACTTTTTCTTATTATATTTACTATTTGTTAATTACATTACAAGTTTGGCAGGAGTCTTAAACGAATAAGCATCTATAGGATAACAAATTCGCAATATGATAAGGTTTGAAACATTTCAAGCAAAGGCCCTAAGCGCGCTCTGAGCAAGCAGTTCGTACAATCGAATTACACCGGTCTCCATCACAGCGTCTCTTTTTTTCTTAAGGAATGACAAGATGGTTTTTTTGGTCATAGCGAAGAGTATTAGCTAACGAACCGGCTTCCGACTGCCGTTTTATGCTTGTAACACTGCTGTGTGACTTTGGTGGATCACCGAAATGTTTGCAATAATAAATTGCGATTTCACATCTGAAACGTTTCTGTAAAATTGCAGCTCCACCATTTTTTGCCACGATATCCGATACGACAACCAGAAACATTCTGGTCGAATCTGTCGACACCACACATGTAATGGTTATACTCTGACACAACACACGGTCGAGGAACTCCAACTTTATTTCGAGCTTCTTTGGAATAGCGCGATGCAAGAGATATAGGTGTGGATCCAAAGGCAGTAGACAACTTACAGACAACGGAATTGTCAATCAATTTTGTAGGACGAATTACAGTCTCATTCATTATTATGAACTTGTAAAGGGTTTTTCAAAAGGGACGCTACAAAAGTAGAGCGACAGGGACAGCAAACGACGCCGAATTTCTTGCCGCTTTTTTGACATTTCTCTTCAGTAAGATTAGTATCCGCGTTTCTTTGTTATCAACATTTTTTTATGTGGAATTGGACAACTTTTCGGTATTCGAATCTCACGGATTGTGCCGGTTCCATTGTAGCCACGATTTTTGCAAATAATCCAATAGAGGGAAACTCGTAAACAAATTATGAAAGTAAAATGAAAACGGCATTTGCTGAATATTCTCGGAAAAATCATCGATCATATTTAATAAAGGAGCGGTGCATTTGCCAAATCGTTCCTCATACAATGAGTTTGAACGCGGATTCTTACCTTGATATACTTCGAAATTGAACATGTATCCTTTGGGAGTGCCCAAAGACCAAACCTAATAACCAAAGCGTATGAACTTTTATAAACTGCTTACATCCGTGCTTCCCGAAACGATAAATGTTGCTCAGGGTGGAAATGTTCCAACATTTTAGATTTTATGTGATCAATTATAGGTCGTAACTTCCGTAATTTATCATTTAAATTTTGCGGAGCATGCATTTTTGGTTCGAAATGTAGACACTGCAATATATCCTCAAAGCGGTTTCGTCGCATGCTATTATAAACCATTTCATTGTGCAAATCGTTGTCATTACTCCACATGGATCTGTAACAGCTTTGCCCAGTGTAGCCACTGACAAGCAAAATTGCCATAAAAAATACGAAGTTCTGGAATGAAAAAATAAGTTCTTAGTTGTCCATAAACTTCTCAAACTGCTCGAGTGGTTTCAAATTGTGGCAGTCCTCATAATTGGGTTGTGGAAAAATCGGTAAAATTGCGTAAGACTCATCTTTTGACCAAGTCAATGTTGTATTCTTATTGGATGTTGGCAGAGGACAGCTGGAGGTAGATTGCTGAACACAACGCAACCGGATTGATGGTGGCTCATGACATGAAGTATTTACATCGGGTAAATTCGAAGATGAATTATCCAGAATACTCGCTAAAACACTATCGTTGAGAACGTCATCCAAATTCTCTCCGGAATCATCAAAGTCTTCAATACGTCGGCCATTTTCAAATACGATCTCACAACCCGACCGCAGCTGCGCTGGACAAACATTGTCAGGAATACCGCCATCTAGTTCATCAGCATCGTCTTCTCCGCTCAAATCACCTTCATTCTCTGGTGGCTGAATATACAAGGCGTGAAGATTGTTTGAAAGACAACTTTCATCATCCGAACAAAGCTCTTCTAAGTAGTCAAGAACTTATTGCAGTGTCAGTTTTCTGGAAATCCATACAATAAAATTATAACACTCTTCTTGTAAAGCCGTACCCTGTCGCTCCTGGCGTTGCCATATGGACAGGACACGTTGTCAATAATTTGAAAAATGACACAAAAAAAACATTTTTTTTCTATGTTTTCTTTTTTTCTAGTTTTTGTACATCCAAAACATTATCAACCCTGCCACGCTCCCCTTACACATAATGCGCACTGTAAATAATATTGACATACTTTCTTTTTGTTTTCAGCCATTATACGATTTTGGAAACTTTTTTTTTTATTACGAAGTTTGGGATCCTGTCATTATGAAAAGCTAAGCACGCAATTGAAACTGACTCTCCAATATTCAACGCAGATGTATTGCTATGCGAAAAAATGTGAAAATGGATACTTGTATGTATTAGTTACCTACCGGCTGAAGGGCGCCAAAACGCATGCAAGTTTTACGTTGCCATATGGACACGCCAGGATCATTCGGGTTAAGGCAGTGAAAGTGATTCTTAACTGTTTCCCTTCGCCTATTTATACAAAAGATGCCCAAAATGGCCGCTTATCTGTTAAGTATGATTTTATTCTTTATTGAACGAAAAAGAATTCAAACGAATATTTTCACCGGCAAAGCAGCCTGACCTATTTTAGAAGGGGAAAGAAGTTTTCGCGCTGCCCTAAGACTGCCTGTAAATTAAGATGCATTCGCCATCAGTATAAGTGAAATCTTCGACATGGTTCCTAAAAGGTGCGAGCAAATGCTCAGCCTTAATGATAGGTGGATAGTCCTGTTCCTTTGACGAATCGAATTTTCTCTATCTGAGATAGATTTGGTTAGGTTAAGGTGACTGTATTGAGGACACTCCTAGACCAAGACTTGTAGATCCTTTTTTATATCACATTTGGCCTACCCAATGTCCAGAAATATTCAGAAAGGGCATACTGCTAGGAGAATTGTAACTGCGAACAGCTAACGATGCACTACGCATGATTAAAAGTGAACTGTCCTTGAACGCTTCGCCTTCGCGAAGAAAGAATGTGACTGAAGCAGTTAACCTTCGACTATGAACTTTAACAGGCAACTTGGAGGTTCGTTCGACAGGTTCGACAGTTCGTCTTCTGGAGACCGAAGCAGTCAACCCCTCGCGTATATAGGTAGACTCTCACGTCCCATCTAATAAATAGCATTCTAAGTTGTCCCTCTTTAAGAAGTTGCGTGTGGCTATGTAACGAAACCATTTAAACTTGCAATTCCCTTAACAGCGTCTGTATACGAAACAGCCAGGTTCAGGTCTTCAAAGAAGTTTACCTCTTAAATTTGCAGTGCGCAAAGTGGAAATAATGGTTTCCTTCCCCTATTCGTTTCGGCAGCTCCTTTACATTGGTTACAAATGCTACAAATGATTTCTTTGGTATAGATGAAGACATTCCAAAAATGCTCGCTGAAACCATGCGGAGGTGCCAGTGGGTAATACGCTTACATCTTTTCAAGGCTGGGTATTACTTTTTCCAATTACTGCTTGGATCGCAAACAGAGACTTAAAGAGAAAAAAAACTCAATGAAATGATTGAAAAATTTAATGAGAAGAACCTCACCAGTCAAAAGGCTTTAAACAGCCAAACGACTTCAAACGACTAAAAGAATGCAAAGCATGTAAGCAACTTCAAAGAATTCCAGCAATAAATTTGTATAACACTCTTTTGACTGCAAGCGTCTTTTAACTGCTTCAGGTGAATGCTGTGCCAAAGACTAGTTAAAATATGTATGTATAGTTGGCGCAACAGGTCTGTAGAGACCCAAGGCCTAGCTTCTCACAACCATTCGTTTTGTGTGAGTTTAATTTTTTGGAACGAATGGAAGGGATCTACAATTTTATGCCGATTCCAAACGGCTAATTGAGAAGCTCTTAAGACAGTTATACTCTCGGATGTTTGTCAGACGTTCGCGAGAGGCGGCGCAGTGGAAAAAACCCTAAGTTGGAATTTGGGTTTTTGCGGGATTCGAACCTGAGCCCCTCGCTTAGTAGTCCAACACACTAACCACTAAGCCACTGCACACACTAGTTAAAATATACACTGGCATATTTCAACAATTTTATAGTTGAGGTATTGAAGTAAAATTGATTTTATTTGAATGCAATAATTTGCTATTTTGAAGCCCCTCGGCTGTGCGTGCAAAACTTGTCAGCCTTAAGTTGTCTTTCGACAGATGGATGCTTCAACTCAACTAAGGCTGCTGCGATATAAACTGCATAAAACATCAATCGGACTCCGGACAGTCATTCAAACGCAACTGAGGTAGTTTCCGACCGCCTTTTACATGCTGGTTGACCTTCTCCTACACCGGCAGCCCAGTTGAACTACTCCAAGACTTGAAATCACCTTTCGATCGCCCAAGCAAAGTAACGAAGAAAGTATTATTCCAAACCTATACATACCTTTGCTCGTCCTTTTGTTCTGAATTCATGCCACAAGAGCTCTTGATGGGTGCTCTCACCCAACTTAACATATCTACTCAAATTTACACCATCCGAAAATATATTACGCGCAATTAAACTCCATAGCGTTGGAAGATTTTCAAAGCTCAACCACCAGAATGGACTCTTACATCCGCTTAGGACGAAGCCAATGTTGGAAAACTCATTAAAACCCAGCGCGCTCCTGCTTAATTTTGCACTAAGCTTGCACTCTGGCCCTGAACAATCTCAGCATAGTAAGCCATCCAATTATGTTTGTGCACTGCATAGATGCTGGCAGTCAGTCCATTGCCTGAACGAAATCCGGAAAATAAAAAAGAACCCTTCTCCAGGATGGAGTGCAATTATAGTGTACACCCCCCTTGCCGCCACTCTGGGGGTGCGGCGGCGTGCTAAAGTTAAACTCCGATGGGCAGATTGTTTTCACCAAAAAAGAAAATCCTATTTGCAGAGTAGAAAATTCCATTAAGGTCGCGCATCCTTGGGGGCCGCCCTACACTTTCCGCACTCTCGCCGTGGATTTGTGTAAACACGAGAGGTCGACATGACATATGTGTTTGCAGCTATACGATAAATCCTCTTTCGACGTCATTGCTTATAAAAGTTGAAGCAACTGGATGATGTTGAGCCGTTGGCGAATTTCGTTCACTTTCAGATGGAATGTTACCAGTTTTGTTATATGGAGAGCCCCCCCAGAAGCTTAGCATATGGACAAAGGACAGTCGCCAGTCACACATGATGTCGCTCTCTGGGTTTGCTTTTGCAGTTGAACATTTTGCAATTCCCTTAACAGTTGTATTAAGTTTGTCAGCTTTTTTTTAGTGAGTCGACATTAAGTTCGATGTTAACCCTAAGCATATTTGCTTAGGATTGGGGAACTTTTTTTTCAATCGTAGACATAATGAATGACTGCTGGGTTTCGTTTTGCTATCATTAATAACGCAGATGGATGTGGGTGCAGCGAAGCGTGATTTTAGAACGATGAAAAGATAACAAAGGGTTGCTTTGATTGATGGGGGTGTTGTTGTCAGCCCTTTATTAATTGTGACTAGACGGATTTCGTTTTACATCATTTTTTGCCGGTAAATGGATTTATTGTGTTCTTTTTTTACAGAATAAATTCAGAGTAAACAAAGTCCGTAGATACTCGTAGGCGTCAGCATGGCGAGACCCAGTGATGAAGTTGTCACCGGATGTAGCCTCAGCAATGTTCAATATACGGAATTTTTTATACCCACACATTCTCTGCGATATACTTCGACATACTTGATTGGCAAGGTAAGATTAGAGTTTCGCCAAAGATTGATAGATAAAGTTGTAATGTCAAATAAAGTTCAGAAGCCGCTTTCCACTTGTCCCTAGAATAAAAGTAAAAACACACACTTAACAAATGGTGGTGAGAAGCGAGGGCTAGGGTCTTTGCTGACCTCTTTCGTCAACTGCCGACTCATTTAATTTCCTGTTTTTTCTTAAATCAACTGTCAGAGTATATAAAATGTGCTTATGCAATTTAACCTTCTTGCTCTTCTTGTGGTACTGGCTCTAATTCTTCCGCTGGTGCCGATGGATGTAGAAAAAAGATCAATATAAAACCTAACATCTGATAACCTTTGGCACCCAAAGACTCAATGTTCTTGCAAAAGCTAAGTTTTACGTCAGAAATTACTCCAAGATCTTTTTTTGATGAAATAATGGACTGAGTGGTAAGTGGAAAGGCTCTGACATTGAGAGACATTGAGATGAAGATCATTTTTGTGACACCATATGGAGAGTCGTTCAAGATCCTCTTGTAAAAGAATACAATCTTGAACTGAACGTATAGATCGGAACACCCTCAAATCGTCGGCAAACATAAGACACTGGGAATTCAAAAACAAGTCATTAATAAATAAAACGAAGAGCAGCATGCCTAAATGACTACCTTGAGGTGCTTCAGAGGCAACATTAACCGGCGACGAGAACGTGTCATTTATGCGAACATACTGGAATGAATCCACTTTAGGAAATTGGAGTGAAGTCCTAAGTCAGTTAGTTTGGAAATCAATGTATTGTGGCTTACGCGATCAAACGCTTTAGCAAAGTGCGTATATATTACATCACATTGCAAGCCATTCTCGAGGAAATTCAAGGCAGAAGTACAAAAAATTTAGACATTTGTGGTAGTAGATCTGCCTGCGACGAAGCATTGTTGAAACGGGTAGATAAATCTCTTTAAGAAAGGTGTAAGTTTGTCACAAAAGAGTTTTTCAAACAACTTGGGAACAGTAGAATTCTTACAGATTGGACGATAGTTAGTAATATCATGTCTCCATCCCGATTTATATATGGACGTTTAAAATGAGCTCTTCCAATTTTTCAAAAAATTTACAGACCCGAGAGACAAGTTAAAAACTGCACAGAGTTCCAGAAAACGCGAAAGAGCACTTTTGAAAATGCCATCTATACCAGGATTCTTATCTTATTTTAAAAAAGAAAGAGCAATTTGAACTTCAGGGATTGAACACTCTAATTTGCCGATATATAAGAAATCACAGGACATTGAGGTAGGTGTTACCAGAAACTATAGGTGTGGTAGCACCACAAGAATAAACAGACTGAAAGTGGTTAGCGAACATGTTACAGATGGTTGAAAGATCAGACAAAGATACGTTATTTAGACGAATACAGTTAGCTTATTACTTATACGGAACGGCTTATAGGCCTTATTTTCCTATTATTTAAATTTATGATTCTATCACTAAGCCACATGGGTTTATTACCCTTGACAGACTTCATTTGAGGTGTAAGCAAATCAATTGCCATTTTTACAGTATTCATAAATAAATCAAAAGAATTAAATTTCAATTATTAAAGATATCCAGCTGAAATTGGCCTTAGCATAGTTATATTTAAAATAAGTGTGGGATTGAGCCAGACAAGACAATAATACCCTACGAATAACGAACAATAGACAAGTACATAACACAAACACAATTACACATTGCATAAGAACAGAACAACAGTACGATCACGCGACGCAGCCGGACAGTAAGAGTAACAGCAACGAACGAACTTGTTAACGAAAGACAGGCGAACGAACAAAGAGTTAGTTCTTTTTCAACTCCCGTAGGAGGCACACGCAGCAGTGAAGCTAAACAACAAGTAGAGAGTCGCCAAACTCGCAGTGTTTTCATAGACTTAAAATTACGTGAAATAAGGTTTATAACGTTTCGGAAGTCGGTGTTTTATTTTGTTGAACGAGCCAAAGAAGAGGTTCGTAGGATCCTGAGTGAGGAAAAAACCTACATAAGTATCACCGGAACCTGGTTTAAAAAATTCATAAAATTGAAACTGCATGGATAATGCTACATGAAAAACAGAATTACGAAAAAGTGGGATGTTGGAGTTGTCTATACTAATGTCGAGCTCGGAATTAACAAATACCAAGTCAAGGATATTATAAAATTCATTAGGAAAATTATTTATATGACAAAAGTCAAGCTGGGCAGAGTATCAACGACTTCACGCTAATAACCTAAGTTTACATTAAATGAAAGAAGTCTAGAATCATCGCAGTCAAATGACCAAATTAAGTTAGGTGAATCAAAGTCCCCAAGAAGGATAACGTGTCTATGATCTTTAAACTATCTACGTATAGTTTTTTTCTGCAATTCATTTGACATTCTTCAATTTGAGACTAACTCAATTTGAACCATGATACACAATCGAGCAACGCGTTAAAGTTATTCAGGCTTATTATGAAAATGGGCGTTCAAATCAAAATGCATATGGAAGAAAATCATCTTCAGTGATGAGGCACATTTTCACCTCAGTGGATTCGTCAATAAGCAAAATTGCCGCATTTGGGCGAAGATCCAAGAGTGATTGTCGAAAAAGCAATGCACCCAAAAAGAGTGACTGTTTGGTGCGGTTTATGGGCTGGCGGCATCATGGGGCCGTTATTTTTTCCAAAATGAGGCCGGTCTGGCAGATACTGTGAATGGTGTTCGCTATCGTGAGATGATAACGAACTTTTTATGGCCCGAATTGGAAGATGTGGATGTGAATGATAGTGGTTTCAACAGGACGGTGCCACAGCTAACGAAACAATGGCTCTTTTGCGGGAGAAATTCAATGGCCGTGTTATCTCACGTCGTGGCGGTGTTAATTGGCCGCCACGATCATACGATTTGACATCGTTGGACTTCTTTCTTTGGGGTTATTTGAAAGAAAAGGTGTACGTCGATAAGCCAGCAACAATTCAAGAGCTAAAGGATGAGATAACTCGGCACATTTACGGCATAGAACCTCAATTATGCCTCAGCGTCATCGAAAATTTGGACCATTGGATAAAGGTGTGCCGCCGAGGTCGCGGCGGCCATTTGGCCGATATTTTATTCCATACATAATTGAACCATACCAATATTATCATAATAAAAAGATATGACAATAATTTCCCAAATAATTTGTTTTTTATTCAAAATCAACATCGGCCCTTAAAACTTAACTGACAATAACAATAACTTCAGTTCCAGAAGTGAATTTTATTGAGACTGCTTCTTGGTCAACATCTAAATCTGATGCTGCTTTTGGAGGTAGATTGATTACATTACTGCGCAATCGGTTAGAACGGAGCAACGGTCCTTGCGGAAAACTAAGTACTGGTCCTTGTTGAACAATTCTTCGTTGTGATGATTCTGCGTGAGCCAAGTCTCAGTTAATACAATAATATCATATTGACCAGATGTAGAGAAGAGCAGGACATCGCGGAGTTTAGTTCTTAGACCACCAGTATTTTGGTAGTAAAGACTAAAGGCTGTAGGATCTAAACTATTTGGTTGGAGTTTTTTGAATGGTTTTTTGGTAGGTTTTTTGGCTTTCTCTTAGAGTTGTTAGGGCGATGTGTAAACTCCTTTACAAACATATTTCTCGGCCAAAAGTTAGGGTTTACTAAAATCTTTCCAATATCTGAGGGAGCGTGCAACTTAAATGAGGCTGATATTCGGTCCGGCAGGTTTTCAGGTGAAAGGCTATGACATCTGATGGCATCGGTGTCAATGCCGTTGCTGCTTATAAATTTAGTGTCCACAGTTTTAGTACCATATTGTAAGCGTACTAAAAACAAGACAAAAGGTGGAGGCACAAATCTCAAAGAGCTGTTACCATTGCTAGCCACTGATGATGGAACGACCAAACGAGTATACCACTGGCAGCAGGCGGGTTATCAGCTTCATTATTTGTAGGCTGGTTACTAACAATGAACGCTGAGGATGACGTAGTTGGTACTGGTCTTTACCACCAATGCCGATTTATCCAATGTGACTGCCACACTAGGAATGACCACTGAAGAGTTTGAGTTAGACCGCATAATCCTTTTTACTTGGAGAAGTTGGGCCTAAGTGTTTGGGCGTACTGAGAGATCATTGCGCAGCTGCTGCTGGCCGAATCTCCTCATGATTTGTCAGCTAATTCTTAAACAAGGCTAGGTTATAAATTAGGTAGAGTAGAAAGAAGGGTCTTATATAATACAAGCGAAGAAGAAATACCTTCCTAGAAACATTTCTTGGTTGCGAGATATACTGCTTCGGATGTAATATATTTTGTTCGCCTTGCTATCCGTGGCAGCCAGTCTTTTGAGCCTTTTCGCATGCTTCCTCAGAAGGCAGTGCTCTAAAACACTTCGACGAAATTCCTGCTCGCGTTCCAGTTTTAGAAATTGCCTAGGTCTTAAGCGTTGGGTCACACAAACCGGTCTGTAGGGATCCTAGGCCCAGCTTCTTGCAACGAGTGAAAAAAAACCTTAAGATGGGAATTTGGGTTTTTCTGTGATCAAACCTGGGACCCCTCGCCACCAAACTAACCACTGCACCTTGGGTAAGCTTCCTTTTTAAATCGGTACTTTGTAGCGCCCCTCATGTTACAAGGATGTGGTTAAATGTGCACGTCCTTCCTTCTTTCTTATACTCAACATTTCCTTGAAAGCGCAGCAAGTTTAACGCACTGTACTGGCTTCCAACACAGTCTCTCTGATTGGCAAATGCCTGCAGCATTGCGTGGGAGGTCCTGACTATTTCAGATGTTAATAGGTTGCAGTGCCTTGAGTGAGGCCCGGCTATAGATGTAGATGGCGCCATCCTTTCGAGTTATAAAACTCTTAGCAAAATCTTGTCTTTAAGAGCCACTGCTTGTAAGTTGAAAGCACACTTTCGGCTTCCGATCTACGGAGCAGATGTCAGCATCCACGTCTTTCCTTTGCTTTTGAGCCGCCTGTATACTTTCCAACAAGATGGTGCTCAAATCAAGTTACCAGCCCACTTCAGCAATTCAACGGCAATGCACGGGGTCCAACGAATGCCTATCAGTTCACCCTTAAGTCGACTTTCAGTCTGTAACAAAACTTTGAACTATTGGGGTTCATTCAACACGAACTTGAAATACAGCGGTTATAATTGCCACTGATTCAAACCTACAAATTTGCATCGAAATCTCCTACCGTCTCCATCAATGCCCACGCTATGGTCTATGTACATCACGCGAAGTCGTTACCTCTTTAGCGCGTGTTAAGTATGCATAAAGAAAGACTCAAAAAAAAAAAAAAAAAAACATTAAAATACTTATTTTTAGCAGGTGGATTCACCGGGGCTTACTTAATACTTAATACGCATTTAATTGAAATGATAAAGGACATTGAATCGGAGTTTAGCATAACAACTATATAGCAGTCTACCTATAACAACCAGCGCCAAATGTTAACCATCCATCGACAGAAAGGACCTCCGATTCTTTTCTTCTTTTGTATTTTTGAAACCATCTGGTGATAGCACAATTAGGACATGGTACCATTCAACAGGAGTGATTTCAAGATACCAAAGATACCCTAATCCCTTTGCCCTTGGTAGACCAAGCAAACATTTAGAGTAGAGAAAAGGAGATGGTTTCTATTGGGGAACAGGAAGCAGGTGAAAAGTACTCGTATGATATCTGATTTTAGTGCTCCAACAAAAAATCGGATACTCTGTTGCATTATCCTTGGGAAATGCACAAATTGGTGTTACCTAATTTGTGAGGTTTTTCTTTTGCTGTCATTTGTTCAAGGCGTTATGTATTGAGTTCTTTGTTCATTTAGTATGAGAAGTTAGTCTAGGAATGTTGTCAGCACTGTTTCAGAAGCTGTATCAAGCCTCTCTATTTAGTTCTATCCTCATGCTATTGTATTGTATTGTATTGTAAGAATTGGGCCCCGTACACTGCGACCAGAAGAGATCTATTGTGTTGGCCCCTGTTGTTTAACCCAGGGAGCTGTTGAGGCTCTTTATAAACCTCAATACCCTTCTTGGTTCCATGTTTCCTATATCAGCAGGACTTAAAGACGCCCCTTGCATGTGGATATCTCTGCCCCTTGCCACAGCAGGGCATTCGCAGAGTATATGTTCCGTTGTCTCCTCATCTTCTCCGCAGAGTCGACAGGAGTCATCGTCGGAAAGTCCCATTTTTTTGAGATGGTATCTTAGTGGCCAATGACCAGTAAGATAACCTGTTAGGATCCTTAGATCATCTTTGCTTAGCTCAAGCAACTTTTTTGTTTTACTACGAGCTGGGATTATGAATCTTTTTGCCTGCCTCTGTCCTTTGGATTCCGTCTAGTATTCGGCAAGGTGATCATCTTCCCACTTCCTAAATTTTGATTGTACGTAACTCAAAGGCAACCCGAAGTAGGGCTCAGGACCAGTGAGCAGGCGTGATGCGCCTCTTCTCGCCAGACAATCCGCACGTTCATTGCCATCGAATCCCTCATGACCTGGTATCCTTATGCTAACTACGAACAAAGTTGGATTAAGAGCGACGACTTTGTGGGTGGGAGAGTTCTGGTCCATTCGCTTTTTTTACCCTAGCCACGTCAAACGCGCAATGTGTAGTTGTTTATCGATATCGCTGTATAGCTCATTTAGTTCGTCCTCAAATCGTTGTCTCCAAAACGTGTCAACATCAACAAAGACAATTCAATCTTCAATGGTACTACAAAATTTTTTCAAAAGTATTGGGACTTCAAACAGAAGAAGAAATGGGGTCTTCCTATAGTGGCCTGCATTTGAGAAGGCCTACAGCATCTTAAAATTGGGCAGAGTGCAGAGAACAGCTACAAGCCGAGCGACATCAGAAGATAGACGAGTCCTTCTGGTTTTGAAGTTGTCTCTGGCATATCCAAAATGTAGCTTCCCTATGCGTTATCTCTTGAGGGTTTATCTATGTCAAGTATAGCGTATTTGTTGTAATTATATATATAACATCAACTTCAAATTCCAAAAATCGGGTGGAACTGATACTAAAAAGGCAGCATTCTGGAATAAAACAAAATTTGGCATTGCAACAGGAAACAATTGATTTATTGGGCTCATCCAAGAGGTAACTTGCCCCAGAGTTTTTCGACATTTGAGCAGCACCTAGTTTGGACAGGAAGTGGCTTTTTTTGCCCATTTGGTGATACATGAAGAGTAGTTTGTAGCTTCTCATTATGCCTTCGGGTGGGCTTAGTTTCCTTTGGCTTATAGTCAGGGCCGTCTTTGAGCATGCCGGGGCCCTTGGACACACAAGAATTCGGGGACCTATTCGAAAGTAAAAAAAGGAAATGACAGAAATATTTTTTGATTGTTTAATTGTCCTTTTGGAATTTCCTTTAATCACTAATTTTATTTCGTGGTGTGGTTAGAGAGTCAAATGTAAATTTAATTTCACTACTACCTATATGATTTGTTATTGGATCGCGAAGGGGATTTACCATATGTTAAAATAAACCATAGTTTTCTATTAAATCTTCCGTCTTAAGAAACTAGTGTAAGAATATTTAGAATAAAAATAAAACTTAATTTCTGCTAAAAATACCGCAGTGAAAAGTATTTGTTCGTTTATCTTTGGGTTAAAAAAAAATTGAATCTCAAAAAATCGGTGCAATAAATCTTAGTAGAAGGTTTGTGATATTTCTAGCATTATTTCAATTAAATATTCATGTAACATGCTATTTACTAAAATATATTGATAAAGAAAAATGACAATATAAAATCAATAAAATTACCATATTGCACTATTTTATTATGAAATCTGATTAAAACAAATGAATGATGTGATATTTCCATAGGGAAATCTTAATGGTTTAGTAAAGAAATTCGTATTAATCTTTTTTTAGATTTTTTCATTTCATTTTTGCGTGGAAAATCATATTAAATGATACAAATAATATGAAAACCTTGTTACTATTTGGGTTTAAGAAATCAAGCTTAATAAAAAAAATGTTTTAAATTAAATTTCTCTAAGAGTTTTAAGGAGATATCACATTAATTGTACGTTGCATTTTCACATTGTATGATATAATAATATGAAAACCTTATTAATATTTATAATATTTTTAAACAGACTATAATAAGAATTTCCTCTTCGAACTAAACGCTTCCTTAAAGTGTTTTAAAAAAATGCCGATCACATTTATTTTTAGATTTCAATGCGAATGCACGTGTCGAAAAGTGAAAGTATGTTATAACGGGTGATTTTTTAAGAGGCTTAGAACTTTTTAAAAAAAAAAAAACACAAAAAATTCGAAAAAATGAATGAAATATTTATTTGAATCGATAGTTTGAACCTTGCAATTTAATGTTTAAAGATAATTTCATGCAAATGTTGACCGCGGCTGCGTCTCAGGTAGCCCATCCGCTGAGTCCAATTTTGGCATACTCTTTCACACATATCGGCCGGTATCTCACGAATGAATGCATGGATGTTGGCTTCCAGTGCGTCAATCGAAGCGGGCTTGTCCCTATACACATTAGCCTTGGCATACCCCCACAAAAAATAATCTAATGGTGTCAAATCGTACGATCTAGGCGGCCGATTGACCGGCCCGAAACGTGAAATTAACTGTTCACCAAACTCGCCTCGCAATTGCGCCATTGTTTCGCGTGCTGTGTGGCATGTGGCACCGTCTTGTTGAAACCACATATCATGCAAGTCAAGAACTTCCATTTCGGGCAAAAAAAAGTTTGTTATCATCGCTCGGTAGCGTTCACCATTGACAGTAACGCTGCGATTCGCATCATCTTTGAAGAAATATGGCCCAATAATGCCGCCGGCCCATAAACCGCACCAAACAGTGGCTTTTTCGGGATGCATTGGTAGCTGTTGCAATGCTTCTGGCTGATCTTCACTCCAAATGCGGCAATTTTGCTTATTTACGTACCCATTCAACCAAAAATGAGCCTCATCGCTGAACACAATTTTTCGATAAAAAAGCGGATCCTCGGCCAGCTTTCCAAGAGCCCATTCACCAAAAATTCGGCGTTGTGGTAGGTCGGCTGGCTTTAGTTCTTGCACCAGCTGTATCTTAAAAGGCTTTACGCCCAAATCCTTCCGCAAAATTTTCCACGTAGTGCTGTAACAAAGGCCTAACTGCTGGGAACGGCGCCGAATCGACATTTCGCGGTCTTCTGTCACACTAGCTGATACGGCCGCAATATTTTCTTCACTACGTACAGTACGTAAACGTGTTGGTGGTTTAATGTCCAACAAAGTAAATTTGGTGCGAAATTTGGTCACAATCTTCCGAATAGACTGCTCAGAAGGTCGAGAATGCCGATCATAAAATGGAAGCAGCGCGCGATGAACATTTCGAACCGAGCACGAATTTTGATAGTAAAATTCAATAATTTGCAAGCGTTGTTCATTTGTAAGACGATCCATGGTTAAATTGCAAACCAAACTGAAGCTGTTTGACAGTGACACAAGGTACTAAACACACGTCAGCTGTCAAAACCAGTGTTGCCAAAACCAAACCAGCTAAAAAATCACCCTTTACATTACATTCAAGATTGTGAGGCTTCATTTTTGTCTTCCACACTCCAAAAAAAGTACACCATCGACCGAGTCGAGAAATCGACCAATTATTTGGTCTTTTTTGCACTAGTCAACATTAAACTGAGTTCGAAGCGCTTAGTGTGATTCTTGTTAGCAGTATACCCCTTGATCTGCTTAAAGAAACCATAACAGTGCACTATTAACAGTATTAAGTGAATCTCATGACACTTTATGAGCCTTACCAATAAACATTTCTACGACGGGATTCTGCCGTTGCGAGGTATCAGTGATGCTTGCCAAAATCAGGCTGTTATTTTCGACTTTAAATCGTAATAACTCAATATAGTTGCATTTTCCATACCTGTTGACAAACCTGACAACGCGACTAACTCCGAAAGACAGAAGCAAAACTTGGCATAACTAGGGCAACGAACTGTCAAAACAGCAAAACATTAAAAAAGAAAAAAAAACACTTTAATTTAACCTTTTGAAGGTCATATTTCAAAAACGAAAATTTTAGTCAATTTTATTGTCTTAAAGAATTTAAATAATAAAATTTCTTAAAACAGTGCATTCTAAAATTTTGGTCTTTTTAATTTTTGATTGAAAATTACTCCTTCAACATCCTAAAATTTTCGCAATAAACTGGGAAATACCTATAAAATTTCATCAGCTCATCGCTATCGTCTGTCGTCAGCAAAGAAGGGAATATTAGGTAAGCAACAATGTCCGAACAATCTTACTCCGCCTTTCAAAAGTCCCAAAGAACAGCTCGCTCCCCCCCGCATAATCAGGAATCCACCGAACAATTCAATTGCGTAAAATGTAATCGAGAAGACAGCTTCGACAAAATGGTTCAATGCGATGCGTGTGACGCGTGGTATCATTTTGTTTGCGCCAACGTCAAGGATGGTATCGAAAACGAAGAGTGGATATGCGCAAAGTGCTTATCACCATCAACATCAGATCCCACCAAACCACATGCGCTGCTTTCGTCGAATACCAACCACATCAAACCTGCAACAATGTTACCGGTGTCTAGGGACCAATCGCTACAAGCACCACTGGCTAATACAAATCCATCAAATGTATTGCACAGCGAAATGGTAACAAAAAACCCAAATTCAGTGAAAAAACCATCGAAACCACTACCAAAAGGAACACCATCAGAGCATTCAAGGCAATCACGATCGTCTGCGAAGTCCGTACGCTTACAGCTACAGCTGAAGAGATTGGAAGAGGAACGTTTGCTTCAGGAAAAAAGAGATCGAGATTTCCTGCAAAGAAAATACGAACTTCTCGAACAATTTGAATCTGACGATGAAGTAGAACAAGATAACGAATTTGACCAAGCCGCAGTAGAAGAAAGAACGTCAAAATGGGTGGAAACAGTGAAACATACAGCAGGTGACGTGTCTAAGAGAAAGGTTGGCTCTCAACCTAAAGTCCTAACGTACGCTCACGAAGAAAATGTACGTACGACCAAAATGCCTATAGTCACATCGCTTGTTCAGGAACAAAGAATAGATAGTCCCAATATGCCGAACACATCCCAAATAAATAACGAGAAAGCTCAACCGCTCAATCATGCTAACGAAGTCAATAACTTACCTGGAGCAACACCTGATCTGTCAAAAATGACTTCACTTCAGTTAGCAGCTAGGCATGTAATGCCAAGAGAGCTACCTAGCTTCAACGGCAATCCAGAAGACTGGCCGCTCTTTATAAGTTGTCTCGAAAACTCAACACGTTCGTGCGGCTATACACATGACGAGAACCTGATACGTCTCCAGCGCAGCTTGAAAGGTAAGGCTTTAGAAGCAGTGCGCTATAGACTATTAGATCCTGAAAATGTTCCATCAATTATCTCAACCCTGCGGATGCTGTACGGCAGACCTGATGTCATAATAAACTCACTGTTGATGAAAATTCGAAATGAACCTCCTCCAAGGGCCGACAAACTGGAAACACTTGTCTCATTTTCGTTTGCCGTACAGAATATACATGCCATCATGGAATCTAACCATCTACAATCGCATCTATCAAACCCTTGTCTGCTTCAAGAGCTGACCGATAAGCTACCGGCGGCAATTAGACTTAATTGGGGTATACATAAACAAACCATAAACCTTGTGAACCTATCGACATTTAGCACGTGGTTAGATTCGATGGCCAGAGCAGCAGTTGAGGTCTCACCAATGATTTCATTTTCAGATGTCGAAAAGAAATCTGAAAGGCGTTTTTCCAGCACAAGAACATATTTAAACACGCATGAAGAGATAGACTCACCTGGTACTAGTAAATCAGTCCGAAGGTGCAGAATATGTAACGGAGACTGCACTCATATTGAAAACTGTCACGAATTCATAACAATGCCTTTAAAACACAAATGGTCGGCCGTAAATGAATTACGCCTATGCCGAACATGTCTTAGACCTCATGGTAGCAGCCGTTGTACGTCAACAAAGAGATGCAGACAAAACGGTTGCGTATTTAAACACCATAGCTTATTACACAAGTTTGATACGGATGATAGCACAAGCTCAGCTCTAAGTCCTACTAACACAAATAACACTAGCTTCCAAACTCGGAACAACACAGGCGAAAATGAATTTAATTGCCATATCCATAAGTCAGAAAATCGCCAAACAATATTTAGAATCATTCCAGTTACACTATATAGTAACAACGCGCGAATCGAAACGTTTGCTTTCCTTGACGATGGTTCATCTATAACACTCATGGATGAAGAGCTCGCTTCGTTTCTAGGTCTTGACGGCGAAGTTGAACCTTTATGTTTAAGATGGACATCGGACACCCATCGTATGGAAGAGGGTTCGAAAAAAGTTCGAGTGAAAATCTCCGGTGCTGGAAATAAAAACAAATATGAGCTCTCGAGTGTGCGAACCATAAAGTCATTAAATTTACCTTCACAATCAATTGATGCTGAGAAGATGAAAAGCAACTATCGGCATCTAAACGGTATTCCTTTATCATCCTATTCAGGTGCAAAACCGCGAATCTTGATCGGATTAGACAACTGGACTTTAGCCGTCTCTCTACGCACTCGCGAGGGAAAGAAAAATGAGCCTGTTGTCACTAAAACGCGTCTGGGATGGGTGATCCACGGGGTCTGTACTGAAGAGAGAACTACAGACCGCTCATATTGTAATTTCCACGTGTGTGAATGCCAACCGCACTTAGACAACGAGCTTCATCAACTCGTTAAAAGGCACTTTATGATAGAGAATGTTGATTCGAAATCCCTCAAAAAATTAATGTCGGCAGATGACTTAAAGGCTAAACAAACATTAGAATGTAATTCTTATCGCAAAGGAAACCGGTTTATAGTACCGCTTCTGTGGAAAAACGATGTAGATGTACTACCTGATAGCCGTCCAATGGCTGAACGTCGTTTGAAATGTTTAGAGTCCCGAATGTCCAAAGAACCCGCACTGGCGACAAAACTGCAGCAAGAAATTGAAAAATACTTGGAAAAAGGCTATGCACGAAAACTTCTTAAAGAAGAATCCTGTACCAAAAATTCACGAAAGTGGTATTTGCCGATCTTTCCGGTGATTAATCCAAGTAAACCCAACAAAGTCCGATTGGTATGGGATGCTGCAGCAAAGGTCGATGGTGTGTCGTTGAATTCTTTTCTACTGAGTGGGCCAGACACCTTACCATCTCTATGCTCCGTTTTATATCGGTTCAGGGAGAGAAAAATAGCAATATGTGCCGATATACGGGAAATGTTTCACCAAATTGCTATCAGCGAAGATGATCAAAGCGCACAACGTTTCTTGTGGAGAGACCCAACTACTAAGCAAATTGAGGAATATGTCATGAGAGTAATGACATTTGGAGCAACTTGCTCGCCCTATTGCGCTCAGTTTGTTAAAAATAAGAATGCGAGTGAGTTTTTAGCGGATTACCCGAGAGCTGCGAAAGCTATAATAGAGAACCACTATGTCGACGACTATTTGGATAGTGTCGATTCTGAAGATGAAGCAATCGAGTTAGCGAAAGCTGTAAAAAAAATACACTCAAACGCTGGCTTTGAGATTCATAATTTTATTTCAAATTCACAAAATGTTTTGCGTGCTCTAAATGCCGAAATGAATGAGCAATGTATAAAAAAAATTAACGAAGGGAATAGCTTTCCTAGTCAAGAAAAAATACTAGGAATGTGGTGGTCTAACAGAAGAGATACCTTTTCGTTTCTGATTAAGTGCCCTAAGCTTAAGCCGGGTATACTGTCAGGACAAATATGTCCAACAAAGAGAGAAGTATTGAGATCATTAATGAGTATATTTGACCCGTTGGGATTAATTGCCCACTTTCTGATTAAGGTAAAAATTATATTAAGAGAAATTTGGCGATCATCCGTACAGTGGGACGAAAAAATACGGGAACAACAATTTGACGAATGGTGTGATTGGGTAAATCACCTGCCGATGGTACAAAACGTTCTGATAAGTCGTCCATACTTAAAAGGTATAGATCATTGCAGCAAACCTAACGTTCAATTGCATATGTTTGTAGATGCAAGCGAAAACGCATACGCAGCCGTTGCATATCTTAGGTTTTCATCCAAAAATATAGTTGAGTGTGCTCTTGTTGGTGGAAAAGCAAAAGTAGCACCACTTAAAGATACATCGATACCCAGACTCGAACTAGAAGCTGCCCTACTAGGTGTTCGTTTGTCTAAATCAATTTGCGCGGGGCACTCTATACATATAGACAAGGTACATTTCTGGACTGACTCAAAAACAGTACTCTATTGGATTAGATCAGAACATCGTCGATACAAACACTTTGTAGCCTTTAGAATTGGGGAGATTATTGAAGCGACCGATCCTAGTGACTGGAGATGGATTCCGACTAAAGAAAATGTCGCCGATGAAGCCACAAAATGGAAACATAACGTACAATTTGCATCCGAATGTCGGTGGTACAATGGGCCTTCATTTCTCTACGAAAAGGAAGATCAATGGCCAAGGGATGAGTCGTTCGAGTTTGTAACTACGGAGGAAGTCAGGGTGCATTTCGTTCAACACATGGAAACCAACGCAAGTATTATAGATTACACACGCTTCTCCAGATGGAATAAACTCCTGCGTTCACTTGCCTACGTCTTCAAGTTCATCGATATTAAGTGTCGAAAAAGAACGGCGAACGGGTTGATGCTTCTATCCCCAAATGATTTGAGTCGTTCGCAGAATTACTTATATCGACAATGCCAATTGGAAACGTACCCAGAAGAAATTATTTCCTTTAGTACTAGTCCAAATTTATTGGTTCTGGAAAAGACACATCCACTATATACGCTATCACCATATATGGATACAAATAATGTCCTCCGTGTAAATGGACGTATTGATGCCGCTAGAAATGTTTCATTCGATACAAAGCGACCTGTGATACTGCCGAAGCAACATTATATCACTCGACTAATAATTTACGAATTTCATTTACGCTTTCATCACCAACATAGCGAAACGGTAATAAATGAATTAAAACAATTGTATTACATTCCATCACTCAGGGCCACGGTAAAGAAAGTTGCGAACAACTACTGCCAGGACTGCAAAAATAACAAAACAAAACCCATACCTCCACTAATGGGAGAGCTGCCACCAAGTAGATTAAAGTCGTTTACCCGTCCATTTTCCTACATAGGGATAGATTATTTTGGCCCAATTAACGTAAGAGTTGGAAGACACTCAGAGAAGAGATGGGGAGTCCTTATTACGTGTCTAACAATTAGAGCAATCCACATCGAAATTGCTCACAGCCTCTCGGCAGATTCATGTATCCTAGCTATTAAAAGGTTTATATCACGGAGAGGTGTACCTTTGGAAATAACTAGTGATAATGGCACCAATTTTCGGGGAGCAAGCAAGGAGCTGAGAGATGCAGTTGATCAGATGGATTGCGGAAAAATCATTAACGAATTCGTGGGAGCGCGTCTAAAATGGAGTTTCATACCCCCAGCATCGCCACATATGGGGGGGAGTTGGGAACGAATGGTACGTTCGGTGAAGCAAGTTTTAACGGGAATGCACCTTTCTCGAAACCCCTCGGATGAAATTCTCTTGAGTATGATGGCTGAAGTCGAGAATATTATTAATTCAAGGCCGTTAACCTATATTCCCTTAGACTGCGACAGCGAGGAAGCCTTAACACCAAATCACTTTCTACTGGGATCGTCAAACGGTAGAAATCAGCTCGGCGAATTCAACGACGATGGTATCGTTCTTAAGAAAGGTTGGATGTCATGTGAACAATTTGCCAACTCATTCTGGAAGCGCTGGCTGCAAGAGTACCTACCGACACTGACTAGGAGAACTAAGTGGTACAAGCAGACAAGACCGATCGGTATCGGAGATGTCGTGGTCATAGTTGATCCACAGTTTCCAAGAAACCAGTGGCCGAAAGGAATTGTTACTGAGGTATTTCCAGGAAAGGACGGTCAAGTGCGTAGCGCTTTAGTACGCACATCATCAGGGTGCTACACTAGGCCAGCCACCAAACTAGCACCTTTAGATGTCAACAGGCCAGGTTTGGTTCAAGATGGTAACCTGGCGTAGAGCTCCAGCTTACCAGGGGGGAGTGTTGACAAACCTGACAACGCGACTAACTCCGAAAGACAGAAGCAAAACTTGGCATAACTAGGGCAACGAACTGTCAAAACAGCAAAACATTAAAAAAGAAAAAAAACACTTTAATTTAACCTTTTGAAGGTCATATTTCAAAAACGAAAATTTTAGTCAATTTTATTGTCTTAAAGAATTTAAATAATAAAATTTCTTAAAACAGTGCATTCTAAAATTTTGGTCTTTTTAATTTTTGATTGAAAATTACTCCTTCAACAATACCATTTTTGTAAAAGTAAGCCTCTGTAATGGGGGATCCCACACAACGCTCATTGCCGTAGTTGCGGAAACACAAATGAGAAAGAAACTCTCTTCTATTTCCGCTGCAAATGTCCGGCACTAGCAAGAGCCAGATTGCGCACACTGAACCAACCTTTTGTCGACGACCTTAGCGATATTTCGGGTAAAAGGATATTAGATAGGTATAATCCGTTTCCTCAACCCCACAGGTTGGATATACGTACAGAATGCATCACACCCTTATTCTTTAGCCGCCAGCGAGTGCAGTCGCATTTTTATCTTCTCTGCCATTCAAAATAATTAATTCCTTTCCGCCTAAATATTTTCCGCTGTCTACGCAATTTCCGCTTATTTTTTTTTGTTTTTTTGTTTTGTGTTGCGAATTCGCTGGAAGTAAAAAATCATCGAAAGAAATTGCAGAGCTAGTACGTGAGGGATGCTTCTGCAGTAGTGATGGACTTTAACTCATTTAAAAAAACTCCCGGGGAACTGACATTCGCCATCCCGAATTTCTTAGTCTATTTTGAAATATGGTTTATTGCTGTTTGAAGTTCTTTTGTTGCTATTTCGACAGTTGCTCCCACAGCAAGGACAGCTGTGTCATCTGCAAAAGTAGCTATGGTGGTTCTTCACTTTCAGGCAGATCGCTAGTGAAAAGTAGGTATATAACTGGACCTAGCACACTGCCCTGCGGTACACCAGCTTTGATTTCTCTTAATGTTGAGTACTCTGTTTCGTGCTTAATTCCGCTTAATAGTGACACTCTCTTGCCCGATTAATTGTGCCCGATTCTTCGGCGGTGCTTGTTACGAGACTTTCGTAAGAGTTCAGAGTTCAATTGAAAAAAAAAAATTGCGGGTCTGATCGAGTTAAACAGTGAATCAACCACGTGCCTCCTCAATACAGTGTTTCGTGAACACAGAGCAAACTTTTCCGCGTAAACTGCTGCTAATTTGAAAACGTGCGAATCGATGCACTTTACGCGTGAAGACCTTGACATATGCCTTCAATCTCCCTCTAAATTGCCTTCGCCCAAACTACCAGACCCAATGCTCGAAGTTATTTTCGACAGAATCACCGATGTCGGTGACGAACTTACTCCGGCGCGTTCTAGCACCTGGGATATTGAAAATAGCATTACAACAATACGCAGCAAAATTTACGATGTTACATCTCAAGCTCCTCAGCATCATCCAAACGTTTAACACATCTCTATCAGCCGAACTACTGGATACCAAAGTTGAACCACTCGCACCAATCGACACTTTGTCAGATATTACTACAACTGCTATATGCCTACACCCACCCCGACATCAACATCAACGACGACTACAACAACCACTTCAACTGCAGCAATGCCCACACCTACCCCGACCTCAACGTCAATTGAATCAGGCTCCCTGCCACAAAATTCTTCGATGCCCTTAAACCGATATGGCACGCTTTGGACACGCAACGACTGGAATAAAAGGCTAACATAGCACTGCCTACGAGTATTATTCCTCCATAATAAATAAAGCTCCTCAGCATGCAGACGTCTCTTGGATGAATAGCTTTTTTCCTGCAGCAATTTGGCATCTCCATCCTTAACTGTCAGATAATCTCTCCAACTTACTCCAAAATGTACCGATTTAAGCTCGACTTGCCTTCAAAATACTCTTGGCTATTTTCGCACTCCTCTACCGATGTCCTCAGCTTGGGAAAGATGACTATCAGCAAGCTGAACAATTCAGGAGTTGCTTAGTAAGAACAATAAGCCAAGTATTAAGCCAAATAAATAAAAACGTAAGTCTAAGAATCATAGCTTTAAATCTAGTCCTAACCGTTACCCAAACTGCAGCTTTAAAGTTGGAACTTCGTCTTTTCTCCAATCCCTCTTTTTAGCCACTTATCTCTATCACACCCTCTCAACCAACCTCTTCTATTCACGTCACTAACTCTTCTCAACCAACCACTTCTCCTCATATGAATCTTACCTCAGCACTTCCTTAAGGTATCCCTCTTCACCTCAAGGTAGTCTCAAAGTTACCTTAGCCTCAACTTTATCGCTTATCATTCAACTCAAATCCTGATCCTAGTCTCCCCTCTGATTAGGTACCCGCTAGCCCCTGTTAACTCTCCATCGAATACCAATTTCCCGAACTAAGTGCTCTACCCAAATCAAGATTAAGATCGTTGCAGATTACTAGCCGATGATTCGGGGAATTTGCGCGAAGTGCCTCCGAAATACGAATTGGTGCTACTGGTGACCATAAGTATGGGTCCATAGCACCCAATCTTGCAATTCGGCATAAAACCAACTGCCAAATTTGCAAGGACGCAAAAGTGTAAGCAAATCAATAATCTGCCTTTTTGTGAATCGGGCTGTAGCTGAGCCGATCTGTTGTACGCAAGATATTCTATCTGACACCTCAGGCTTGAAGTAATCAACTCCACCTAGTATAGTATTGAGTTCTACTTTCATTTTCTTATCTCTTGCAGTTCGTGAGTAGTGGTTTCTAAACGTCGGCGTCGCTAAATCGCTAATTGTGTTCCTTGACACGAAACCGGAAACCAGCCCCTCCGCCCACTTGTACCTTTATCAATTTTAAAAATACTTGCTGCAAGCAATTTAAAATGTTCAGCAAGAAATTCTTTTGCTCTACTTCAGGCTTGGGTTCCACCATCACCTCAATTTAAAACTTATTAAAATAGTTACTAGATCGAGTGTGCGTATCTTTTTCTGTAGGCCGCTTACGATTCAAGCCTTTTTCAAATATCACAAAAGAGTTAACGAAGTAGCGTATACCAAAAGTAGACAGAGCTGACGACTCACAACAAGAAAATTAATTTGAACTCAATTGTCTACAAAAATTATGCATCCGTATAATTTATTCCGCCTTATTCCTGGATACCCTGTTGCACATCGGAACCACACCAATAGTTGAGTTAAGATATTCCCCATAATAAAGGATAAAGGAAAAATTGATTTTCTGCAGGATAATCGTATGTATACCCATTCTATACACAAGTTCAAGTTGGCTTTAGGTATTTCCTTTTGTGCATAACGTCAGTATCTCCACATAGTTATTAGTAAGCTTCTTGTGTAGGTAAACAATACACTGGTAGGCGTTAAAGGTGGCATAATCTATTAAATATTAAAGCTGACTATCTAATCAAAGGAGTAGAATTTGTCTTCACAATTTGGGTGAATTTAATTTAAGCATGCGAGAAATACATATCTATGCCAAGGAACTCTGAAAATTCCAGTTGTGGAACACATTTGTGCGCATGGACATGGACGACTCTCTTCGACATTCCAGTGGAGAGTAGATTTTCGAATTTCGAAAATTGCAGCTTACTCTTTTCTCTTTTGGTTGAAAAGTAACTACCTAATGTACTAGTTCGAAACTTGGACTTTTCTGGCCTAAATGCTGTAAGCACTGCAAATATTGAATTAAATATTCGAGACAGCTATCGGGGCTCAGTGCTATCCCAGACGGAATGAACAAAATGTATATAGCAGTCAACTGGCACTGGCGAAATATTGTCCCTGGCTATAACTCTACCGTTCTTGATGGGACTTTTAATAGATTTCACTGTCCGAAAGTCGATAGTTCCCTCTAAACTACTGTAGAAAAAAAAATTGTATGCCAAATATAGCCACTGCGTAAACTACCAAAATTTAGAGTCGAAACAAAAAATGTTTATTGGTAAGGTCCTATAACTTATCGCAGTTTATTTATTTAACCATACCTACATTCGGAAATAGCTTAGCTGTATGTTTTCGAATTCTAGACATTTATTTTTTTTTTCCTTTTTTTTTACCTAGTTTAAGTTCTAATACATAAATAGATAAAGTTCTGATTGAAGTCCTTTTCGATACACAATATTTTTCGTTTCTTCTCCTGATGGGTACTTAACAGGCTTCTGACCCGTCGTGAGAGTCCGGCGCTTATGAGTATTGATGAGGGCAAGACAAAGCATGATGCTGTCAACTAAAAAGGATACCCAACACGGACCTCTCGGACATAACGTCAATAGAGACAGATAAAACTTTAAGGTGTTTAGAGACCTTGCCTAGGCTCCGCTATGAACTCCAGAAAATAGCCCCAGCGCTAGGACTAAACGTAGAATAACTCTTGGCAATCGATGTTTCTTTGGGCTCTCCCTCGAAGATCTACACAGTGACCCTTTATAAGAGATGCATATGGACTCTATCAAAAGCGGATGAGGTTAGGTTAGGTTAGGTTGGGTTTGTGGGCTGGCGAGGAAAGATTTCCCGCGTCACACTCAGGTAAAAATTGACCCATTGTGATACACGTAGGGGGAAGGGTTTCTCCCTTAACCGTGTCAACCTGTTCTGTAAGCCTTGTAATCTTGATGATTTGATGAAGTTCATAATTTTTTCTGTTGGTGTGCTAGATAGCTCGTTCAGGTTGTGGAAGAAGTATCTTCCTGGAGTGCTGGAGACCTGGGCAGTGACATAGGAATTGGGTTATGTCCTCTATACATCCTTCGTCACCGCAGCCTTTGCAAAGTTCTTCCTCGGTCAGTCGCATTTTCTTCATGTGGTATCGTAGGGTGTTGTGTCCCGTTATGATACCTGCAAGCGTAGAGAGACCTTTCCGGTTATTTCGCATGATTCTCTCTGTTCTGGATTTACAAAAAGATGGCCATAGCTTCCTTGTGTTCACACACGTGTCCATGGATGTCCATCTTGCATTTGCCTCATCTGTGGCCTTCTTCTAGCTTTAGTGTGCAGAGCGGGATATACACATCAGAGGAGCATGTTAGTTCTGTAAAATTAGCCGAGCCTTGTCCGGCTAGTTCATCGGTATTCTCATTCCCTGGAATGCCTTCATGTCCAGGGACCCAACACAGTAATACATTGTGCTGTGTTCCAAGAGCTTTGAACTCTTTGCGACGGCTCTTCACAAGCTTCGATTTTATTACTGGGGCAGTTAAGGCTTTTATAGCTGCCTGGCTGTCGATAAAGAAGGTGATACCTTCCGGAGGTATTGCCTTTAACGCAGACTCACGGGCAGCTCTTGTCACTGCCATGACTTCCGCTTGGAATTCACTGCAGTGGTCTGGGAGGCAGTGGTCTGGGATGTTGAGATGCCCAGCGGTTCAGAGTAGATGCCTGACCCCACGCCGTTGTCCATTTTTGATCCGTCTGTGTACACGGAAACGGATTGCGTGTTAGGTACTGGTCCATCTCTCCATATACTTCTCTGGTGGGGTAGGTGGTAGAGAAGGGTCCAGAAGGGTGATATAATCCGTGTTAGGTACACTGCCAAAGTACTTCTGTAGGATCGTTGAGTGACCCTCTTCATCGTATTTCCAGTCTATTGATTGGCTAATTCTCATGGCACTTGTTGCTGCCATTGACTGTACAAAGACATCTAGCGGAATTAGATTGACGATAGCCTCAAGTCCGGCGGTGGGAGTTGACCTCATCGCGCTGGTGACTCCGATGCAAGCTAGTCTTTGCACTTTTGTAATAGCCTTTAGATATGTAGCCTTTTTCATTGCTGGCCACCATACAAGACTTCCAAATGTCATTATCGGTCTTACAATAGCTGCCAGAGAGCCAGAGTTTGATCTTGGGAGATGGTCCCCATGTTTTCCCGAAGATTTTGCTGCAGGTGTAAAATGCTATTGTGGCTTTCTTGATTCTCTCGCCTATGTTCATTTTCCAATTAAGTTTCTTATCTAGTATTAGTCCCAGGTATTTAGCGTTGTCAGAGATTCTGAGGGGAGAACCGCCAACAGAAGGCATGACAAACTGCGGAGTTTTCCTTTTGTTAGCGAACAATACTAATTCGGTCTTATGGAGATTGACTGATAGACCGCATTTCCTGGTCCAAGAGTCAATGATGGGGAGGGCTCCTTTTAATTGCTCGGCCAGTGTTGGCAGAAATTTACCGGTTGCCATTAGAACAACGTCGTCAGCGTAGGCAGTAAATCTTATGCCGGTATGTCGAAGTTGCATAAGCACCTCATTTAGGACAATAACCCGAAGCAGTGGGGAGATAACCCCTCCCTGAGGTGTTCCTCTTGATGCGTAAGCTTCAAGTCTGGAGCCTCCAAGTTCAGTTACTAGGTGTCTAGCTTTAAGTACGTTTACAATCCAGTTGATGACAGTGGTGTCTATATTGAGTTTACTTAGTGTTCTGCATATGGCGTCCGTTTTGACATTGTTGGAAGCCCCCTCAATGTCCAGGAATGCCGCTAAGGTATACTCTTTTATACTTAAAGTATTTTTCTATTACTCTTACAACACCGTGTAGCGCAGTCTCTACGCTTTTTCCTTTTGTGTAAGCGTGCTGGGCTTGAGATAGATCATCCGGGCGCAAGTTGCTGCGAATGTATACATCTATCAATCTTTCTAAGGTCTTTAGTATGAAGGAGGTGAGACTTATTGGCCTGAAGTCTTTGGCGTTTACATGGCTTGCTTTGCCTGCCTTAGGTATAAAAATAACTTTCACTTCCCTCCATATTTTCGGTAAGTACCCTTGAGTCAGACTGCCAATGTACAACTGGAGCGATAGTGTTGACAGTTTTCTGCAGCATGTGTGGAAAAATTCCATCGGGTCCTGGGGACTTGAAGGGAGAGAAAGAACGGATAGCCCATTTTATTATTTCTTCTGTAATCAAATCCGCAGGGGGATTCGTCTGCATTGTGCTCCGGACGTTTGCACTGTCCTGAGGCTGATTGGTGCAGCCGGGGAAGTGCGTGTTCAACAGGATCTTTAGAGATTCTGAACAGGATTCGGTCCAGTTACCGTCGGAGTCCTTGAGAGATCCCAGAGCTTTTGGACCTCTGGTTAGGATTTTCCTTAGTCTCGCAGTTTCCGTTGTCTCTTGTTACTCCTCACAGAATTTTTGCCACGATTGGCGTTTTGATTTCTGGATTTCGTTCTTAAAGTTTCTCTGGCCGGCCTTATATCTTTCCCAGTCTTCGTTCGATTTTGTCCGATTTTCTGTATTTAAGAGCCTCCTTGTGTCCTTTCTGATAACAGCAAGTTTCTTATTCCACCATGGAGGTGATATTCGGGTTCTTTGTTTTGCTACCGGACAGACTTTCTCAAAGCGGTTGAGGTTACTCTTGGTAAAATTATTCGAGTAATTTTTTATCTCGTCTGCATAGACGGTGAATGGAGGAGGAGATACAACTATGAACTGTACGTCCTTTAGCCAGAAGAGTGGAGGTCCAACGATTGAGGTGGCTGTGTCATGTAGAGCGAATAGACACGAATGCTCCACCTCGGAAGATCTTCAAATACACAATCGAGGGACCGCGAATCAGGTGGCGCACGCTAGTGGAAGGGAAGCTAAACTAACTTTGTGAAACTGGAGGCTGTTAAAAATCGTGGTGGCTGGAGATTCTTGTTGGGTGATGCCCAGATCCACAACGGACTGTAGCGCCACCTTAAGTCAGTAAGTAAGAGAAACCTCGACTTATGAAGTACATACAATATTCTGGTATCCTCAAATCCATATAGACTTTCAAACTTCCCCTAGACAATGAGTGTAACTCAAGATCTTTTAATCAGACAATTTTTCCACTGAAATTCGGGCCACAGAAGAAGTCGTCTCCAAATATAAGAACAGAGGTTCAACTATTAAGCTTCCTCCATCCTTATATTCAATAACATTTGTTTTCCCTGCCACATCATTTCTACCTTTTTGTCTGTAGCCTGGTGCTGGACTAACAATTCCATCCATCTCCTGCTCTTCATTTTCCTCCTAAAAAGCGCACCGCTAGTCCTTTTCAGCATCTGTAGTCCTCTTTTGTAGATAATCTCTACAATTACGTAACTTGCGCTCCGTATCACTTGTTTGAGGGCAGGACGGTCTTGAAAAAACCAAACAGGAAGCCTCATATTGACCTCATATTGACCATAAACATTTTAAAAATAGAAGCAACTGAATGCACCACATCAAAGTCTACAGACATTTTAAGGACTTCTTGATTGAAAAACAAAGAATCGAAACTCTATAAATATTTAGCTTTAACTTCAGTCTACCAATATTTTTGGCAGCAATTCGGTTGCTTTAAGTTATTGATTCACGACTTTGTTTGTAAACTACTTATAATTTCTTATCTGTTCACCGAACGTGTTTCAATCATTGAAAAAAAAAAAAAAAAACGTTCCCCTGGGAAACACAGTAAAATCAAATCTATCCCAAAACTAAACAGATTTACCTTACTTCATTCCTCCGAGTTTATTGAAACAAACAAAGAGACCCACAATCCTACACCCAGGCAGCAAGACACAAGTAACACGCAGATAATCCGCCTTAATGTACTTTTAAGCGTTTTGCTTTGTTTCCTTCGCGATTCCCATATACATCCTTGGAGAGGCCGTCTTTTGCACAGCTTTCCCATACACAGGTTTATTTTAAGCAGGAGCTTAAATAAAAAAAACATGCAAACACAAATAATAACAAATGTAGCATCATAAATTGAGATGTTGGTAGCAATGACGCCGCCAGCGAATCCAGAGCCGGCTGGTCAAGCTCACAGGGGAGGGGGTATACGGTATACCTACTCTATACACTGGAATACTGTGGAAATTTCTGGCCAAGCACTTTGCCATGGCTATTAATCTGGGCTGTGGCAAATATAATGAAAATATATCCAGATACTTATAATATTTCATGTCAATAGAGGGGTGTAAGATAAGACATACTACCAGAACAAGAGCAAGAGTATAGAGAGTAAAACATTTTATTTGGCCTGTGCAATCCCGTTGAGACACTTATGAATAATTGTCGGCTTTTTCGGGTGCGTATGGTTGCGGAAGAGCTTGAGGAAATCGCAAATTATAGCTCCTCTGCTGACGTGCCATCACATATACACACAAAAAGTTATCTGCTCTGGACGAGGAGTGTGTAACTTTTGTAGATTTTAGAGATTTGATAATAGCGTATGCGGTTGATGATGTTTTTGTATGATGTAGATAGATTTGCGGCTTAGGTACTTTAGTTGATGTTGGCATATTTATTCGCAGATGACTGTGATGGAAATATCTGTTGGAACGGAAGCGGTTCTGCGGTAGACGACCGCAATTTTAATTGGCCTGTAGTCTTCGAAATTGTGTGCGGCATGAGTTACTTTGCGGATATTGACTAGGGATTTGTGGAAAATACTAAATTTTCAGCTAATGGGGGGTTTCTACAATTAAATTATAGCACAGTCTGAAGTTGAAGGAAGGTTTTTCAACTTTAAGCCGGCTCAAGAAGGGTGCGTTCTTTAATAGCTGTAATCGAATTTAACAATAC
The DNA here is from genome assembly GCA_963082955.1 of Cheilosia grossa. NCBI lineage: Eukaryota > Metazoa > Arthropoda > Insecta > Diptera > Syrphidae > Cheilosia > Cheilosia grossa. Next base: position 60,391,354 of record OY720144.1, read on the forward strand.
ATGCTGTTACTCTAGTAGCATTGAATGCTCCGAAATGGGGGAAAACACGTCTAGTGTTTTCTAGGAATAATTTTTAAACCGATTTAAGTGTAGTTTGCCAGGGATAATTTAAGTGACATTAAATTCCTGCACCCGCAAAAATATCTCATATCTGTGTTGTGGCGACCTGCAGAGAGCGTGAGAGCGGAAGAGCGGGAGAGTATGGCAGTGACAGAGTTGTCAGCAGCATTGCCAAGTCATTCTGGCGTTTGAGCACTATTTTTCGAATTGTCAGCGTTAATTTTGACCTCAAGGGCACCAAAACTGTAATATTTTTAAGAATAGCCCCAAAGTAGATAAAAAAAAAATAAGTGTAAAAAAATAACAACAAGAAAAGTTTATCCACATTCAGTCATATGGCGATTGCACTTAAATAAAAATAAAAACTTCTATAAAATTAAAAAAAAATAATAGGTAGATAATTTAATTTCTTTTTAAAACTGCCTGCAAAGTAGGCAAAAAGGCGGCTTGTAGCGTTCAAAAAGCACTAAAAAGTAGGTACCTACAATAATAATTTTGAAATTCATTTTCTCATAAATTTTGGAGATGACTTTTATGTTTACGTTACGTTGTGACAATTTTATTTTGTTTTTGATTTTATAGCTTCAACAGTTTCATCGCTTTTATACGGTTGATTGATGATTGCAGGTCACCAACAAACATATCAACGAAGCTAAACTGATGAAGAACGCAAAGCACATAGAGAAGTCCGCAGAATGGGAATGGGACCGAATCGAAGTTTTTGTGCCTAAGCCTGAAAATAAATTATGCCGTTTTCAAAGAAATTATGAGCTTTTCCAAAAAAATAGGACCTTTTCAAAAAAGTTATATGCCGTGCTTGTGAAAAAGACAATAATGTCATATTTTACTATGGTAGTACAACGAACCGTAGGCGCAGTGGCTATGTGGTTAGTAAGTTGGACTACTAAGCGAGGGATCCTAGGTTTGAATCAAGCAAAAACCCAAATTCCAACTTAGGGGTTTTTCCACTGCGCCACCTCTCGCGAACGTCTGACACACATCCGAGAGTATAACTGTCTTGAAAGAGCTTCTCAATTAGCCGTTTGGAATCCGCATAAAATTGTAGATCCCTTCCATTCGTTTCGAAAATGAAACTCACAGAGAAGCTAGGCCTTGGATCCCTCGGACCTGTTGCGCCAACTTATTATTATTATTACAACGAACCGTTCGTACAAGGTGATTAAATTTGTTAACGAAATGTTGGTTGACATAAGAAATTCACCCTTATTCCGAGTGGCGTTAACGACGATTTAAGAAACGCCAATTTGAAATTGGAATTACGGGAAGCGTTTTTGAGTCGTTGAACGCAATTTGTCACTGACCGTCACGTGGAATCTATTGGCGTACGACGAACGTCATGTGAGAAACTTCACTGCCATTCTGTAAGGCGTTGAACTACACAAAACGACAAGAAAAACGACGGTATTTGTCGCTTACAAGAGACTGAACGACAAGTTGTGAAAGACGGCTGAAAATGTAAATATTCTTTAATTGGTAATCTATTCAAATGACTAGACTAAATTAGATTAATTTCTGGGGTAAGCATAAGCAACCAGGAACTGAATTGAATCTGAAAACACTGGATTAAATTGATTTTTTTAAATGAATTTTTTTCTTGTGCTAACTTTGTATCCGGTAGATGCAATGGATTGGAATTTGTCCTTATCTGTTTCCGTATGCGAATAGACTCAGGTTTTCTCATGTCATCGTTGTCATCACTTCTCCAAAAGATTGGTACACTCTTCATTTTTTGGATACAACTGGCAACAATTTCTTTCAAAAATTTAAATACCATAAACTGATGCCGCCATTTATCTGTCATTGGCGCATATTAGCTGGTGTGGATCGTATGTGGAATGTGAACTACTTACCGACGACGTTTTACCCTGTCGTGGAAGTTAGGGAATAAGTCTTCTTAAATGAAACACCTCAAAAACCGGCAAACGTCGTGAAAGTAAAACGCCACTCGGAATAAGGGTGATTAAAACTTTTTTGTTCTATGTAATTCAAGAAACCCAGAGGCACAGGTTCACTCCGAACAGTAGCGCCACCTTAAAAAAAAAATAATCCAAGAAGCTAACAGAAGATTTCGTTCGCACTTTTTCGTATAGGTATAATTTTGTTTGACGTCGAGTAAGTCAAGCAAAGAATTGGAAAATAAACATAACGCAGAGTTACGAATGTAAAGTACACATGGCTGACACTTACCAATTCTGTGAGGTTTATAATAAAGGGTTTTCCAATAAGAGGTGTTATTTTGGTATTCAAAGAAAATTTGTTTGAGATAAATGATCGGATGTTTATTTCATAATAAAGAGGAAGGTATGCCGTTAATAATGAATAATAACATCAGCCAAATGGCCAATACTAGCACGCATACAGGACCATATCCTTTTCATGAAATTTTCAATAACCAAATCGCAAGGTGACTGCCCTATGTGCTCGATAGCCTCACGAATTTTATCTTAGAGGTCTTGAATCGACGCTGGGCTGTTGGCGGAGACCTTATCTTTCACGTGGCCCCAAAGGAAGAAGTCGCAAGGTGTTAAATCACAAGATCTCGGTGGCCAATTGTGATCACCTCTTCGAGAGATAACAAGGTCCGGAAATTTTTCCCGTAAAAGATCAATGCTTTCGTTACTTTTGTGGCACGTAGCGCCGTATTGTTGAAAGTAAACGTTGTCCAGATCAATACCATCCAACTCCGACCATAACAAATCTTTAATCATCTCTCGAAACCTTGGTTTTCTTCAACACTTTGGGCTAAAGCAGCAATATTCTCAGTTGTTCTTGAGCGACGTGCACCGTGCACGGGTTTTATTCTTTACATCACTAACATGTCCCAACAGCTCGAATTTTTCCACCAATTTTATTTATTACGGTCCGACAAGGTGCTTCACGACGACCAAAAAATGCTTTAGTTTTTTGAACTGTGACTGCAAGATTTTTTAGTAATGGCGTAGTTTCTACTTGTCAAATGTCAAAGAATAAAAGCTTCAAATGTGACAGCTACCGAAATATCGGGTTATTCACAATAACAATTATAAGTTCTATTAATTTTGCCCACATGTTCTTTATGACTATATATATGTCCTCGACTTCGCTAATGCGCTCACAGCGAGTGATTACATTTCTAACCAACAGTCAAAGAGAAAGGCCTTTTTTTTTCCGACTGTACACAGGGAGGGTTATGCGTTTCGCGCGTATCCCATGTCCGTTCCTACGGTACCCCCTGTAGCCTAAACGGCTTGACCGATTTTGAAGAGTGGGGTGTCATTAACTCGGTATTCTTCCCCGGAATGTTCTCAAATCTCTGTGATAAATGCAAAGATATGGAATACAATGAACTGTGAAATAAACTACTTTCTGAATACTTCACAATAGCGGTCTTATTATTTTAATTGAAATATTAATATTTTTATTACATAAGCATATCGAACACTCTATTTGCGACCGACATGAAATAGAATGATAATAGAAGTGCTTTAAAGATTGTAGTAAAGTGCTCTAGGCACGCTCCTAAACCGCTGAGAAATATATATAATGCACACCATTCACAAAGGAAACGGTTTCTAACTTTTTTTTTAAATCTAGGTACATACTAGGACTTTCCATACAATTTTGAATTGTTTTATGGAAAATTAACTCTGTAACAATTGTTGAATTTGAAAATATAGTCACTGTGAACTACTAAAATTTAGAGTTGAAACTAAAAATGTTTATTGGTAAGGCCCATTGTATTGTTACATATCCACGCAAGTGTCTTTATAGAAGAAATATTGAAAGCATAGACTTTAAGGCTTGATTTTGAAGAGTGAGGTGTCATAAGATTCGTATTCTTCCCCGGAGTGGCAACGCTAATATGACGTCAGTTTGACCTCCGAAATCTATAATTCCTTATAAGAAATATTTACAGCTTAGTTAGTAGATTTTAAAATAAAAAATATATTCAGCATTTACATTTCTCAACACAAATAGTAGTTTGCACTCATTCTCATAGATGGCCCTAGTCGGCACATCATGTTATTGAACATTTCAATTAAAAGTTTATAATTGAAGTTTACTACACATAAAAGGTCGAAAGGCTACAGCAAAAATCCGCAAACAAAAATATTCGCAACCTCCGACTGCCAATTAGTTATACTTGAAAGTGTCTTGTTTTAATCTTTTTTACAGTCAGTCCGGTTTTTTGGCTTTTTAAATAACCTTTTTTATTTCTAGCTTTTTCGGACTTCGGAGAGTAAGTTGGTTCGTTAGTATTGTTGTGAGTTCGTTAGTAGCACTTAGACTCTTTAGGCGTTACATTTTTTTTAGGTTTTTTTTTTTAGTTTTTCCAAAGAAAAAGTGCGAGTAAACTTAATTTATACATTTCGAACGATAAGGGTAGTGAGAAGGTAAGTGTCCGATTGCATAGCTGAGATGTAGATGCCGCTAGGCGCTGGAGATGAGATGCGTTGACTCCCCGAAAGAGTATTACATTTACAGTGAAAAAATGTCATAAATGTCATCACTCAGCCCCATTGCACGATTTAGGCTATTTCGAATTTCAATACAAGTTAATATACTTGTGACTACCACTCAGTTGCATATCATTTGTGACTATTAATAATAATAACTAAATTTATTATACACAGTTAGGTTTATAAAGGGTCCGCCATCTAACTTTTTTTTTCAACTAGTGCTTATTTCGTGAATGGTAACACTTAGTTCATGTCTGATTTGACAGATAATTAGTTTCATCCTTCCGTTGAACGAATATGGTTGTGTATACGCTTGAACAACGCTGGGAAATATTGCGACATTACTTTGAAAATCATGGTAATGTTGCAGAATGTGAGATGCCGATTTTGCCAAACAAAATCATCTTTTCAGATGAAGCTCATTTTCATCTTGGCGGGTATGTCAACAAGCAAAATTGTCGCATTTGGGGCACAGAAAACCCGCACGCATACATTGAAAAGCTGATATACCCAAAACGAGTCACTGTTTGGTGCGGAATTTGGTCCAGAGGCATAATTGGGCCATTTTTCTTCGAAAATGAGCAAGGAGTGGCCGTTACAGTTAATGGCGATCGTTATCGGGCCATGTTGAACGAATTTTTGTTCACAAAAATTGAAGAGGAGAATATTGGCAACATTTGGTTTCAACAGGACGGCGCTACGTGCCACACAGCCGAAGCTACACTCGATGTTTTGCGCCCTGTTTTTGAAGATCGCATTATCAGCCGCAGAGCTGATGTCGTTTGGCCACCTCGGAGCTGCGATTTGACTCCACTGGGCTATTATTTGTGGGGTGCCGTAAAAGATAAGTGTTACGCCGACAAGCCAGAGACAATTCACACTTTAAAGGACAATATTCGTGAAGCCATTGGTGAAATACAGCTGCATACAATCGATAATGTGCTTAAAAATTGGACCGATCCTGTAGGCTACTGCATGGCCAGCCGAGGCAGCCATTTGAATGAAATTATTTTCCATTATTAACCGGAAGGATTTTACTTAAAGAAATTTGAGAAAATATTCAGTAGTTTTTTTTTTGTAGCATTTTCAAAAAAAAAAAAAAAAAAGAGATTTGGGGACCCTGTATATGAACTGCAATGGTGATTGTACGGCACAATAAGGTCTAACGAATTTGATGTGTTCGTATTCCATAACTGACTTCCTTAACAAATTATAAATTGAAATAGGCGGTCAGACCTTGGGTGTATATGTTCATCGCGAGTTCAGGCCCAATCTTTCAGATTATGTCTTGCTTTTCCTTGCAACACAGCAAGGAGTGTCCCAAGCTGGACTCACAGATGATAAAAATTCAATTTAAAGAGTGTTAACTTCGTCACTCAATATGAGCAATTGACAGGAATATACACAATAAATACCTACACATAAACCCAAGTGGCTGTTCCTCAAATTGAAAAATATCCCCAGTAATACCTTTCGGCTTATTGTATTCCAGCGATGATGATGATTGCGATTTTGTCTCCATTTTTTTTTCACTCTTCCATGCGAAGTGAAACAAGGAATCCGTCCGGTTTAATAGCGGAATGAGTTTTGAAATTCCCTTTCGATTTCCGAAAAGAATGGAAGAGCCATTCATCGTGGGTGAGCGATGAAGGTGTAGAGGTTATCCCTTTGTTCGATGTATATATATATATTTTTTTGCAGCTATTCGAGGACGTTTCAGTAATTGCCAACATGGCACATGGGTGAGGGTGAAGCTGTGGAATGAGACCCCGGAAGTGTCTAATATATATTTTTTTTTTCAAAACGCTTCTCTGTGACAAGGGTTAAGGATGTCAGACAGCGCATGGGAGTTTAGGGAAAAGGGTGAGCGTTGGCGACCTTCATTTGGAAATAAAGGATTTAACTTAAATCACATTCCCTTGTTTCGAGCTGCCGTTACATATAATATCGCCCACGAAAGTTGGAGTTTTTTTTTGCCTATCATTGTTCCTTGAGTTCATTTGTTTGTATGTCGTTGAATGATGATAGTGGAATGTGGAATTTAGCTAAGCTCCATAAAAAAAGGAAATTCGTTTAATGGCCCGTAAGCGACGGTAGTGCTTGGTCGGCTCTCCTGTTCCAGTTACCAGTTGGGGCTTGAGTAATATTTAAAATCTCTGCTTATGGGCAGTTTGAAAAATACCAAGATGGAGCCGTTACGTTTAACGGGTATGTACTGTTGCTACTGGATGTTTTTTATATTCACTACGCTATATATGAAGGGTATCTGTCAAAGGTTCCAGAGAATCGAATAGCACGATTGTAAATTCACATAGTGTCAGTCATAGCAACGTGGAGTGGAAGCAGCAGTTTTCCCAAATTGGAATTTATATCGATCGAATTCGGCTTCGGCTTAGTGGTTCATATTTAACATGTATAGATGGAGGAGATTTTTTATTTACTTTTTGTTGTCTATTTCTACATAACATGTCGGAGGGCAATGATGGTTATGCCTGTGAGATTTATTATTATGACAAAAGGACTTTTATGGGCTTAAATCATACTTTGTCAAAGCAGACCGACAGGTAGATTAAATGTAATCCTTTTGTACGGAAATATTTTCAGTTTTCCGTATGCCGAAATTGAGGTTGGCATGGCGGCGCCTACCTCTGCAGTTGTTTACAGTTTTGAACTATATTTGTCCCAGATTCAGATGGATACTTGAGCATAATGGGGGAAAGTAATTGAATGAGTTGTGCCAATATTGGTTGGGTACTGATAATGGCAATCGAAAATTGAGGGGGTAATTTTTTTTCGGCCGGACTACATCTATTGGGAATTTTGAATTTTGAGATTTCTTGAAGTGACTATTTTAACAGTTTGATTGCGGCAGTTTTTGGACAGAAATATGAAAATTTGAATCTGCTTACTATCTGCATTTGTGTGTCTTCCATATGACAGGTATCTGAGAGTAAACTAAGCTAATCTTACGACTTCCGCTGGCTGAGCTTAGAATCCTGCCACCAACTGTTGAATATGACAGGGTATATGGCAAAATCAAATCTCTTTTTATTACCTACGTAGTAGTTGTGCCCCTCTACGGTGCCTTTGACAGATCACTAAAGCATCCACGGTTGTCGTTTGGTTGTTTTATTAATATGTTCCCAGCCTTGCATCTGTCTAAAAACAAAAACAAATAGCAAAAACTAAGAGTTTGTCACTTTTTTTTCACAAAAGTCTTTTCCATAAATCAAATATAACCTCTAGGAAAGTGATTGCTGAGTTGCTAACATGGAATAACATAAAGCTGGTAGTACGAAAACCCTGAAAGTGAGTTTCACTGTAACACATTTCGACTTCTGAAACAAGTTCTTGACCATATTTTCCTACCTACCGTATACGCGAACTACTAGTAAACGCATTACGAACACTTAATATGTGGACAAACCAATGCGGTCTTGGAGTCAATCCACAGAAGACTGAACTAGTCTTGTTCAGTAACAGAAGAGTGATTCAAAACTTCGATCCTCCTACTATTGAGGGTATACACCCCTAAGGGTAGCCGGGAATGCCAAATATCTGGGTATAATCTTAGATTGGAAGCTTAATCGGAAATTAAACGTCAATGAAAGAGCATAAAAAGCTGCAAAAGCCTTTTACGCATGCAACTGAATATTCGAAAAAAAGGTGTGGGCCAAACCCCAACATAATTCTGTGCGTCCAATACTCACTTACGAAAGCTTAGTCTGGTGGCGAGCCACAAACAAAGCATTGAATCTTAAACTATTTCCCAAAATACAAAGACTAGCTTGTATAGGTACAACAAGCGCAATAAGGACAACACCTACTGCGGGAATGGAGGCTATCCTCAACTTGTTACCTTTAGACCTATATAAGCAAGAATCTGCAGTCAAAAGTGCCCTCAGGATTAGCCAAACAAAAAGCTGGAGAGCCGACAAACCGGGACACGCACAGATTCTGAATAAATATGTTGGAGATGCTGTCACTTCTGACTACTTGTGTCCCCACCTTGACTTCGACATACCATTCTCCTGCTATTTTCCCATTAGGGAGGAATGGAACAAAGATGATTCCACAAAAAGGGAAATCGATATCCATTTACACAGTAGGATCTAGGATGGACTGTGGAACAGGTGCTGGAATTTTCTCTGAAGAGTTATATATACACCCTCTAATCAGATTACCCGATCACAGTAGTGTCTTACAGGCGGAGTTTCTGGCAATCGCCGAAGCTGCCCATAATGGTGTCAATGTTAGCAATACCAAATAATGATATTACCATATTTATTGACAGCCAGGCAGCCACAAAAGCAGTATCTACTATTGAAATAAAATAGAAGCTTGTTGGCCGCTGCCGCGAAGAGCTCAAGGTTCTCTGCTCGCAGCACATCACTGCTAGGTCCTGGACACAGGAACAAAACTGGCAATGAGATGGCTGATGAACTGGTAAGAAATGGTTCTGCTATGGATCAAAACCGGGCGATTGATTCAATCAAACCACCACTCTGTAATGTAAGAGAGAGAGAGAGTGGCAAATAAGATCCGCATGATAGAACGTCGATGTATAAGCTGGTTGGGGCCCTAAAGGGTCAGACCTTCTTAGATACCACACAATGAAACTGAAACTCAAGAATGACGATAAATGCATGGAATGCGGAGACGTGGAGGTACACCAGGATACATCTCACTTCCTCTGTCAATGCCCAAGTCTCTGTCACTTGAGGAATAGAACACTTGGAAGATATTACTTCTATGACATACATGAACTTTCAGATGTCTCTCTATTTGATCTTAACAGGTTCATAAACACATCAGGATGGCTGGACAAAGTCGAGTAACCGAGAGGGAAAAACATTATCGCCAACAACATCAGCTAACCTCCCAACAAGGGCATCACAATGGGTCCACATGGACCTAAGTGGGGTGCGGCAGGACTCGCTTTTGCCATACCCACTCATAAACCTCACCATGCCCGATAGCTATACCAAGGATTCAACACATTCTGTATACTTACGGCCACATCCTTCACTTCGGTTTTAAATCAGGTTTGTTAATTTTAACCCAAAAACCGTTTAAGCCGATTTTAACCCTTTTTAAACGTGCGTTATGTCAAATTTCACATAAAATTACATTTGTTTTTTGTTGTTTCTCACTTTTAAATTGATTTGATTTCTTGTGTAACCAGTTTTATTTTTAGACGCATTAATTATGCCGAAAAATATAAATAAATGTAAAATGGAAATGAAATGGAAAGCAGACGACATTTACGAAAATTACGAACGTTTCCATATATTTAGTTTCGCCTGTCGACGATGAAATAGAAGACGAAGACCAGTATTTGGAAGCGAATTAAGGAAACATTTATTTTTACTTCTTAACATGAATTCAAAAAAAACCCGGCCGGTCACTCGCGCACCGAAGGTTCCGCACTTCTCATTTCATTTCTTTAGAGTTGGAAATTGCCAACAAACAACAAACAACAATATGTATGTGGATGAAAATGAGTATCCATTGAAAGTTCCAATTGGAATCGATTAAGAGAACACACCAATAACGAATGAAAAATGGTTAAAAGGAGCATACTTATAGTGATCGACAGTTTTTTGTAAATATCTTTTAAAATATTAACTTCTCCACAGTCTTCGGGACATATACAGCTACGAGCATGATCTACAAAAAAGGTATATTTGCATTTTTCTGTAAATCAAGAAATAAACAGCTTTTTGTGCGAATGAAAATATTTTTTTCACCAAATCACTTATTACTCAAAAACCAGTCGATGTAACACTACCATTGGTATTTGTCGTTTAACTAGAGGTTATACCGGAAGTTGTGTGCAAATTTCAGCCTTCTACGTTAATTAGTTTCTGAGATAGACCTAGGTACAAAATTGTTCTAGTGGTCGGACAGACGGACAAAAGCGAAACTAGTTTTTTCCCTCTGGGTTCGGAACCTTAAAAACACACTACAAAGATTTTTTGTTTTACCCATGGTATTATTGTTGCTGTTCTTGATGTTTTTGATGGTGTTGTTCCCGATCATGCAAGATCAAAAATTGGCTCTAACAGAGTGCGATTTTTGATCGGTTAAAAAAAATGGGTTAACATTAACTAAGTCTCTGTTGAAAATACTACCGATATGCATAGGTAAAAACCATACTGTTAAAAATAACACACTTTATCAGTTGTTAAGAACCAAGTTTATAGATAAATATCAACCAGTTGTTTAAATTCAACAGACCTAGTTTGTTATTTACAACCGAGAAAAAGGTTATTTGTAACGGAGTTTGCTTAAACAAGTTGGCTCGGTTATTTTTAATCCACTAACTCTGTAGGAGCTGCATTAACAGTATCACTTGGTAGTTTTTAACCGAAAGTTGGTTGATTTTAAATAAGCGATTCTTCTGCGTGTGTTATGCCCAATTAACAATGTCGCGTTGACGCGCGAGTTACGTATCATCCACCACCTGATAAGATAGACGAATTCTTAAAAAACATAAATGCAGATTACTAAGCATTTATGTTTTTCATTTATTTAGGTCAGTTCACAAGAAATGCAATTGTGCTGACACAGTGTCTACGACGAGCATACGACCAATTCCAAGAATTGATCGTTGACAGAAATGAATTGTAATTAATACAGGTGACGAAAGATGGATGATACGCAGTTCGCTCCCGGTCGTTTAAGTTGTTTACATACCATAAGGAACTTGATGTGAAAATTTCAATTTAAATAAAATAAAATATAAAAAAAAAGAAAATAGAAATATTTTTTTAGTTAGCTAAACTTAAAAGTTAATTTACTCGCGCGTGCGTTGACAAATTATGTAGAAACAAAGCGTTTATATGCTGCCACACAAAATACAACTTCAGGCGTTGAACCGACTTTGGATCGCAAATATCGTAAAGTTCAACGCGACGCCCGAGTAGACCTACTTTCTACTATCACGCGCGTTTGACAACTTTCAAATTTCGACTTGTTCGATTTAAAGGCATAGAATGTGCCGTTCATAGTCGGAGTGGCACAGATCCACTAATGTTTATCAATAACAACTTTTAAAGAGCTATATGATGTTCCTTCAATGCAAATTAATTAATTCAATGTGTGGAAATGACGAATAATTTTTTTTGTACAGCAACTACTTATTTCTTTAGATTTCTTGGAGAAAAAATATTAATCAATTATGGTTGCTTTTTGATTTGATAGATATACATATTGTTAAATATGATTTTCTTGTATTTTAGAGAATCCTTTTTCAATTCGTGCATACAAATTACAGATAGAAGAAAAAAAGGAGTGCACTCGAAATTTGAATTCTGCTCTGAATTTGTGTTTTTTAGCCAAGAAACAAACCGAACTTTTAGTCTGACATACTCTACCCTCTCAACGTGCATTTGCTTCAAAGCAGCATTTCGGTTTACAAAATTCTTGCTCGCGCGCTTTGGCATTTGAAATCGTAAGGTTTCGATAAAGCGTGTCAAAGCGCGCCGACGCACGCACGCGTTCAACGCCGAATTGTGAATTGGGCATTATTCTAGCCGTTGTCTGCGTTGAGATGCTGTCGATCAGCAAACACATTAAATCAAATTTTTTTATTTTTGTTCTTGCTTACATCGAGCGTAGACTGCCCACTGTCTCACTCTTTACTTTGCGAAAACATGAAAATTACAGAAACTTGTAATATACCTAACTTAGAAGATAACATAAATAAAGAACTTAAATAATATAACTCAAATTATCGTGATGATGTTGCACATAGCCAACATCATTTTCATTCTGTAGACGAGGACTGCTAGGCTGCTGTGATAGTCGCTTGGCGTCAAGAGCATGCAACATGTACGATTATGCTTGCCATGTGTTGCGTTATCTATATGCTTGTTGGGGCAAAGTGCATGTAACTCGCGCGATTGGCCCACGAACAACACTACCAGGATGAGTATATGTGGACGCATTTGCGGTGGTGTTAAGGATTGTGGCGGAGGTGGTTCGATTTCATTCCATATTTCCTCATTCACGTCTCGTGGCAGCGGACAAACTGCCCTTTTTTTAGACGGAAATATTTCCAAAAATCCACCACATCGTAATCGTCGACGCATATATTCGACGACGAGGTCAACCAATGTTGATTTACCATCAGTTGCTGTTACATAAGCTCTCCGACATCAACATTTCAATCCATTTCACCAATGAAGTCCACTTTTTTACCCTCTTGCTTTTATTTTCTATTTCACTTTTCTACTTTTGTTATTTCCTGCTCCCTGCGAGCGAAGGAATATCAATGTTATGAAATTGAGTTTTAACCCGAGTAAAACTACTTAAACTGCTCTCCGGAAAGCAGTTTAAATCCAATCAGATTAAACATCAAACTTCGTTAAAAAGAAGGCAACAAACAAAAAAGAAATGTTACAACGTTTTATACCAGTCCATGCAAAAACGATATCCAATGAGCAACACCTGGGCGCTGTCATTTGAAGCTGTGAAGTTTGAGTGGTCAAACTGTGGACGACATTTGCACCTTACTCAGAAAATTCGTATAACATTTGAATGATTCATGCCGATGGCGGTGAAGTAAAAGCTAAATGCTGATGCCTGCCGCCTGAGTCCTATGATTATCTAAATTCGGTGAGCGCTTTTAATGTTACTTACTTACTTACTTAGGTGGCGCTACAGTCCGGGGTGGACCTGGGCCTCAACCAATACGCCTCTCCAGTTAGCGCGATCTTTGGCTAACTGCTTCCAGTTGCGCACTTCAAGTTGGTTGAGGTCCCCTTCCACTTGCGCGCGCCACCTAAGGCGAGGTCTTCCTCTACTGGGTTGTCCCTCCGGGTTGGAGTCGAAGACTTTTCGGGCCGGAGCGTTGGTGTCCATTCGCTCTAGCCATCTTAGTCGACTGATGCGCACTTTTCTGACCAGGCCGATGTCGCTGTACAGCTCGTAGAGTTCGCTGTTAAATCTCCTCCTCCAAAGCCCGCAACGCTTGGAGGAGGAGACGCAAACGGGACCGAAAATCACTCGAAGAATTTTGCGTTCAAAACGACCAAGGAGATCTTCATCCGCCTTTGTTAATGTCATTGCGCCATAGAGTAGGACTGGGATGATGAGGGTCTTATAAAGAGTCTCCTTAGTGGTTCTTGACAAGGTCTTACTTCTCAATTGCCTTCTTAGGCCAAAGAAACAGCGGTTGGCAAGTGTAACTCTTCGTTTGATTTCTGATTTGATGTCGTTGTTAGAATTTATATCGGAGCCGAGGTAGACAAAGTCCCTAACTACCTCAAAATTATAGCTGTCTGTCGTGACGTTCTGTCCGATTCGTCGATGTTGTGTGTCTCTTCTTGTTGACAGCATATATTTTGTTTTGCCATCATTCAGCATTTAACCCATTTTTGCCGCTTCTGTACGTACTGATACTAGCAAACGTACCAGCGACAGCTCGCTGTGAGCGCTTTTAATGTTATGAGCGTGCAAATCCAAATACAATTAGTCAAACTTTACAATAGAGCAATGGTTATCTATTTCCTCTTTTCGCTCCCTTATAGAAATAATTTAAACCCGACTTCCGAGCAGTGCCCCAGAGCTTTGAAGAGTATTTTCCCCATTTTTATATTTCTCCCTTTAGTGAAATTTTGCACGTGTTTTCTTAAGAACATAAGAACTGTAAGTGTATATACAAACTAGCTTATAATAACCATACTATCACATAAAACTAAATTCCTTTTCTACTAGACATAATATCAAAACGAGTGACCGTAGAGGCGTAGAAGTTCCTTGGACTGTTTTCTTTCACGAAGCATTCATTCAATTCGTAATGAAAATACGTTCTAGTACGCCGTAATTTTTTCTTAACAATATAGTCGGCAGCCATTTGTTGGATAGCATATACACACTTGAAAAACAGAGGCAACAGGTTCTACGAAGACACCAGCACCGCGGACCGTGTGGACTGGATTTGAACTAATCAATGGAGACTACAGCCCAGTCCAGACTCAAACTTTGAACGAAGACAGGCCTTAACGCAAAAATAGTCCGATTTTCGGTGCCATACCATGCATGTAACCAGGATCTTATCCTAGGATCAGTCTCCCTACAAGATAATTGAAACTCCAGTGCTTGTGATTCCAAAATTCACACCGCTGAAGAGGTTAGATTTCTTTTATAGTACAGCCCATCGTAAGATAACCAAATGGAGTTAAATCAAGCAGAGATTCTATAATGCAGGGCCAGGCGTATACTATGGGAACTTTCCATGCAGACATGATAGTCCGTTTTTAAGGTTCCATACCCAAAGCTGCGATGTCTGTCCGAACCCACTAGACCAATTTTGTTCCTATAGGTTCCTATAGGTCTATCTAAAAATCTAATTGACGTTAGCTGAAATTTGCACACAACATCCGGTAAAACCTTAAGTTAAACGGCAAATAGCGATACATCGACTGGTTTTAGAGTTATTAGTAATTTGGTGAAAGAAATATTTTCATTCGCACAAACTTTATTTCTTTATTTAAAAAAAAGGGGACAAGAAAGGGTCTCCTCTTAAAATACTACTGCCGTATTAATAAACACTGCGCAAATGTTAGCAACTCGATACTCCGCCGTTACGTCAAATTTTTGTATTCTATCTGACGTCTGCTATAGCTAATTTATTTGTGCACAGTTTTTTGATAAATCGGGCCCTAATATTTTGAAAAAAAAAAAACTAAACAGAGCAGCAAAGAGCCGCATTCAAGAATCTAGTTTTCTTACTTCTACTAGATTGGTCTGAACTACACTACGAGTAGATGTAACCTTAACGCAAGAACTAACTAGATTGCTCGAAAACGTCACTTTTTAACTTGGGATAAGTGGGCGACTGTGTTCGGCATTTTTGGTGCGCATGTGGAGTTGCTGATATAATTTCGTCACAATGCCAAATACCTTAACATAATCATCGTTTTTTTTTTTTTTCAATATCTAGCAGAAATCCATCTCATGCTAAAATGAACTTAAATGGTTTTTGCACTTTTCTTAAAAGAGATTTTGTAATTTCAAGCTTTTATTTCGAAGTCATATTGAATTGAAACAAAATAAGTATTTTAACACAGTTTGGGGAAAGCGTTTTTTTTATGTTGTGGGAAAAAGATATTTTTGTTTTAGCATATTATCTTTTAATCTGTTAATGGTACATAAAATGCATACTTGCACAATAACGTATGCAAGTATGCATTTGTTAAATTCGATATTTTCTTCCGCTTTCTGGTAAATCCCATAATAAAATAATGCTATGTAGATCGCTCTTTATTCATGTGAAATAAAGCCTGTTTTTTGGGCTTCGATCTCAGCAAAGCAAAGTAAAGTAGGATTTTTAGCACGCAATTACAACAACTACGCTCAACTTGAGACTTTGAGGACTCGCAGTAGTTGTTCTAATTATATAGTATATAGTTGGCGCAACAGGTCTGTAGAGACCCAAGGCCTAGCTTCTCACAACCATTCGTTTTGTGTGAGTTTCATTTTTGGAACGAATGGAAGGGATCTACAATTTTATGCCGATTCCAAACGGCTAATTGAGAAGTTCATAAGACAGTTATACTCTCGGATGTTTGTCAGACGTTCGCGAGAGGCGGCGCAGTGGAAAAAACCCTAAGTTGGAATTTGGGTTTTTGCGGGATTCGAACCTGAGACCCCTCGCTTAGTAGTCCAACACACTAACCACTAAGCCACTGCGCCTGCTAATTGCGAGCTGAAAATCCGACTTTAGTTTTCTTTGCTGTCTTCGAAGCTAAGAAAAACAGGCCTATACTCGGAACAATATCACTTTTTGTCTTTCAAAAACACATAAAGTAGATACTCTTGTTTTTGTTAATTAATAATTAACAGAGGCTTATAAAAATATCAGTGGACATTTCAAAATACAGAGTTATATAATTTGCAAAATAATATATTTATAGAAAACGAAATAGAACATGCGAACACTAAAAATTAATAAGACAATTTGGATTCCTACGATCGATTGGATACTCAAAATAAGAAATCGGATCAAGATGCAGAATCCAATTAAATACCTCATTTTATTTACTTTTTGTTGGGAGTTTAATCATATAATTATGTACTCGTTTTTACAAATCTTTTTTAAGAAAAAAAACAAAACAACTATGATAATATTTATATAGGGTATTTGGCATTGTGACGAAATTATTACAGGAATTCCATTTTCCAACAATTTCATAAACTAAACTAAACTAAACTTTTAAACTGAACTGCGATGTGAGCGACGTGTAACTAAAGGGTACCAAAAATGTTGAACACAGTCGCCCCTCCATAGGATTTCCTTAGTATGCGTGCGGCAGCAATGGCGCTCCTTTGATTTGTACAGGCACTTATACTTAGGAATTCCTATGCAGGAAAAGCAGCTTGTAGGCAAATGTACCGTTTCTGCTGGATACTCATTCTCATGAACACAACATATTTTTGTGCACAAATCACCCCATTAAAGAAGATTAAACAATGATTCCGCCGGAAATTGGAAATGGTTTTAGTCATTTTTAGTGGATTAAAGTCCGACACGCAGGCTTTCGATGCTTCCCACTTTCTTAACAAAAAAAAAAAAAAAAAATTATTTCGAACGCAGTCTTAATAACCAAAGTGAAGGTGGGTTTTTGTTTTCGACATTTTTTAGAAATGTACTGTACTCGTATAAGTGCAGACTTGGACTCATTTACATTCTACATTATAATTAACCCATCCCACCTGTGTTTAGGTAGCACCAAAGGAATACAATTCCCTTAAAATCTTACCACTAACACCATCAGCTCATGACTAACCCCAACAAAAGACCAACAGAACTTGAACCAACTGTGTCCGCTTTAATCGTAAGGCTGAAATGACCCCCCGCACCGGAGAAACATCTACACTACCAAAGCACATAATCCTTCGAATCGGTTAATTACATCAGAAACTTCAATCCCCCCGCTGAGCAAATAGTGTGACGAAGCTCATTATTAACATCATTGTGCCATTCCGACGGGAACAACACAACACTAGCAATTCTCATTGCAATTATATCAACTGGCGATATTAATTGAATTAAACAGAAAGCCCGGCCAGCGTAGAAACGTATATCAATTGGAACGGGTCACAGCAGTGAAAATGGACGTTTCTCCGCGTAGTTTGCCACCCAAGGCTTACCAAGGAAAATAATAAATCGCTTAAACAACTTTCACAACTGCACACTTGGTTAATAATTCCAAAAATGAGAACACAATTACGTTCGGGGCTAAATTGGATCCAGCGTTGTAATCCACATTCGCCTGGGGATCACACACATACACACACACACTCACCGCATATATGAAACATACGGGAGCCGTACTAGTTGGAACAATGACGACGACAACGACACCGACAACGACACGACGACGACATGGTATTGCAGCAATCTGAAAACTGCTATATAAACTTGGTAATAAACATAAATTGTTTGCACTGAAATAACTCCGGGTGGCTTTCATTGCTGTAAAAAGTTTGATTTTAATTTTGCACATCTGAAAATATCCACGCGATGGAAAGGCGGAGGGGCCGCATGTACCCGTGATGGAAGAAGGATTACATATAAATAGCATTGACCTTTTCTCCCCCTTTTGTCCAGAACTCGACAAAACTCATTTGTTATTCGATTAGATTGTGTAGCACTGTTGACGGCGACGGAGTGCAACTATACGTACACATGTATAGCCAAAACGAATTATACAGCAAGGGGCTACAGCTTTCGTAGGAGGATATCAGTGGCAGCGAAGCGGTTGCATTTGATATACCAGGCCACGAGCTAAATGGATTCGTGGATACGTGGTTTATTCATTTCGAAGCTGTGCACGATTCTTTTTTTCGAAAATAAAACAGAAAAGAAAAAAAAAAAATTCACATAGTTGAATAATTACCGCATTTAATTGTTTACCAAATGTAGCCAGCAACTATTTTAATACGTATATGGTCGAAATGTGCAGCAGCGAAATTAAGTTTCCGTGAAATAAATTAGTTAGGTACCTAAGTGTGCCAACTTCAGCGCAATTTATTTGCATGGAAGGCAATCCATTTTAATACAATCGGTCGGAAAAATTGTTTAGAAGGAGCATACACCTGCACACTTTGATCTTAGAAAAGGGATGCAGTTCAAATTGAGAGGTGAAATGAAATTATTTTTGGTGAGGTCCTGGTTTATAAACGAAGCAATTGTTGGGCACGATTGGATATTTATGGAGCTGCATATATACGTAGAGCTCACCCCGTCGTCCTTCAAAATTTAAAGCTTGCGTAGCATCCCTTAGTAAAGTCAGCAGACAACGATCAGTGATTGGTTGTTCAAACATTTAAGTGGCATTGATCTGGACGATGGACAAGATATGAGACATTGACTTAAAATGTACGATTGGACGCCACTCGACCAGTCTTCTTCGGGGGCAATGTGCCCGCGCAGCAACTTTACACGACTAGCATCCAATATTCAGAGTGTTGCTTGCGAGCTGGAGAAGGACTGTACTGAGATCCGGCGTAGACTTGTGTATCAACCAAAGCGCATCCTCAGTTAAGGCGATGTTTGGTGGACTGCTTTCAATTCGCTGAGGTCCCATCGACTTTGACTTAAGCAACTGGGAATATTTATTAAATATTAGAAATGTGTTGCCTAGCAACTCTATAGTAAAATGTCAAAAAGTATTTGAAATAATAAATAAAAAACTAAGTACTATATAGACTGACAGCTTGAGCCAAAAAAGAGGTATTGCCTACCAGCTCAATTTGGCCTTGAATGTAGCCTAGTTTGAATTCATGTATTTGTTCCCACGTTAATCAAAGGGGGCACACGCATACCCGAAAAAAAACCTGCTCACATTTCCGGTTTAATGTCAGGTAGCCAGAGGTGGATTCTCATTTCAATATCGACTGTTGGGCTGTGTTGCAAATAATAGTTTTTTGGAAATTATTCGCTACATTTTTACAGAAATAGTTGTTCGATTTGGTATCAAGTGAAACTAATTATGTAGTTGGAGTACAATGAATGTTCAAATTGCACAAAATAAAGAAAAGGAATATTCCTTTAAATAATGCATTTTTGACACATAGATATCTATCAATTTTATGATATCGATATCAAAAAATTGTTCGCCATAGAATTTCCTTTAAATTTCGCAACCTATTTCACCTTTAGCATTCCCATTTTAATTTTTTTTATTTTTTCGAAATTCGCAAGCTGTCTCTTTCGACTGATTTTTAAAAATCATCGATTTGTTAAACAACTAACAACAGCATTAAACAAAACTAACCAACTGTCGTTTTAAGAAGTAGGAGAAAAATGACAAAAAAAAATATATATATATAGAATAAATTGTTGGAAGCAACAATAATAAATGTGCAGTCATAGTTTTGCAAGAAATCTTTGGATGCTTATTTTTACACTCACGGTGGTATCTTTATTTTACTTTTCACATAAATAATGCTCTGTAAATATGCTTTCATGCTTTCATGAAATTATTTTGATTTTCAAGCGAAAATGAAAATAATTTTTACCGGAAAACAACAGTCGAAAACAGACACAACAATTGGAGGAACTTATCTTATTTTATTTCGACGAATGAATTTTTCACTGTTTATTACTTTATTTATTTAATCTTGATTACATTAGCTATTAACCATTTTGTAGAGTACATGTTTTCGTAGTGAAATAAAACAACGAATTTAAACTCTCAGAACGCATCCATCAGCTGATGATCTCCGTCAGTGTTCTTAGCACTCTCCATTTATTTTTCCCACGAAACGTGGCAATTTTCCCCTTTTCACCGAAATCAAATTGCCTCGATTTTTTGATGAAAAAAATCTTACTTTTAAAAGTAAAATTCGGATTTGGCGGAAAGTAAATAGCATTAGTAAAAAAATCACAGTTTTTTAACATTATAATGATTATTTTTCGGTACAAGACATTTTTTCTAAAGGCAAATCTCCTTTTTATGGACATTTCTCTGCTCAAAAGGTAAACTATCTTAAGTCAATATTCAGAGCTTTTCAGGAGAGCAAAAAAGCATCCAAAAACGTAATTTTAAAAAAGCCTCCAACTTTTAAATCTAAGGCAAGGGCTTTTTAGAGGGGAAATCTTATCTTCTTTTTTCCTAGCCACGTTTCGAAACAATATTTGAAAAAATCAGCGAGAAATAAGAAAAAATGCAATTTAAGATGATTTACCTTTCGCGTGTTTGCTCATTAAGAAATCTTAAGTTCAGATAGGATACTTTAGCAGATTTTGTGTAGTATCGATTTCAGTTCTTAAATCGACTTAAGATGAAGTGCGCTTTGCTTAATGAAATATTAGCATAACATAAGATGTTTTGTACTTTTTTTATTTAAGACCTTAAGTCATAAAATAAAAAATGTTGCGTTTAAGCAAACACATTATAAAAACTTACAAAAAAAAATTAATGGCAAATAATTCATTACAATACACTTTTTTATGTGATTTTAGAATTTAAGAACAAATGAAACTAATCATCATTACTTTCTTCGTTTAAGTCAGGGTGGATATCTGGTCCATCTGCGGTTGGCTTGTTTAAATAAAAATTATGGTTAATATTAATTATTAAATCTTACATGTCCACAAGATCTTTCTTCTTTGCTGAAGTTATGTTAATAGGTCCACTATAAGCTGTTTTCAGGTCGCTTATTGCTACCTGGTTAATGCCCCTTTTCTTAACATTTAATGATTTGAACTCTTCGTCATTACTGAAGCTGGTCTTGTAGTATAATCGTCCAAACTCTCTTGAATATCTGAGCCACTTAACACTGCTCCATTTGAATATTTCGCCATTCTCATTTACATTTCTCTAACGAAATTTGTCTTTAAGGGCAGCTGAAAATTTGTAAAACATAATTTGGTCCATTTCTACCACTTCAAAAACATGCTTCGACCCCACGGAAGATATAAACAAATACCAGTCTCGAGGATAGTGTATTTGGATATGTGTTCCAGTATAGTGACTTTCGTATAAAGAGAATCTGTTGATGTGACTACGGACCTCATTAATTTTTTCTTCCGTAATTTTGTTCCCCGGATTTATATGACTCCTTTGGTCAATTGAAATGACGCCTGAATCAGATTGCTTTTTTTTTGTTTACTATTTTTTTTTAAATTTGTTGTTTCACAAAATTTAGCTAAAAAACATTTCTGACAAACGTTCGTTCTATTTCCCTGACATTGTATAAGAAGTAAATATTTGAATGAGTCTGTTTCGATTATTTCCTTTTTTTTTAAGCACTCTGACTTTTTGGGTTTGATTCTATTAAGCCACTTAAATGTTGAACTCTTGTCTTGTGTCTTCCAAGTGTCAAATATGCATCAAAAATAGTTTTCTGGCTATCATAAGAAATCCGATTTTTGCACATTTTCCGGCAACTTGGAAGTTCCTTACAGGTTTTTTTTTTTAATAATATTTCCACTTTTCGTTACGTATTCCTTACAAGTATTCCTTTTCCGTTTTCTAGATGTAGGTGTCTCGTTTTCTTCTGCGTTCGTTAAGGATGATGATTCCAGTTGTCCGTTTATCCGATTTTCAATCTCCTGGCCCATTTGAACCCAAAGTGGATCAGCATTCTCTTCCTTTTCAGATTCAGAGGAACTTTCAATAGAATAGGGTTAATAGCTTGGATCTCCACTTATTCGTGGTGAAATGTGGTTTGAATGTTTTTATTTTTTTTGTCACATTATTTATATTCCCACAATTTTGAGGATTTTTCCTTT
Source organism: Cheilosia grossa (assembly GCA_963082955.1). NCBI lineage: Eukaryota > Metazoa > Arthropoda > Insecta > Diptera > Syrphidae > Cheilosia > Cheilosia grossa. Next base: position 60,413,626 of record OY720144.1, read on the forward strand.
TCCGCACGGAAAGTTTTTCGGAAATCGAAATTCCCACAAAAAGGTAGAGAAACCATGGTGTAGGGACCTGCTGAGTGTGAGTAGTTTAGAATTTTATTTTTTTGCTGCTTCACACGTTTTCACAGACATTACAATTGAGAGCGGGAGGGAGGGGAGGGGGAGACCCAGCAAAGCTGTCAGTCTATTTAATACTCACATACTTATTTTATGATACGCGGGCACGGCACAGAACAGTCGTCTTTTTTTTGTGTTTCTAAGAATATTACAGTAATATGTGCTTGTGCACCACAGGGCTGTCGCTTAAAGACAAAAAGCAGCAGCACTACCAGTCGCCAAAAAGCAGTACAAAGCAGTACAACTTATACGATATAGCTATGTATGGAGCTACTAATCAACGTTAAAATTAAAACACTCTACACACTCACGTAAATTGCTTACACTCTATATTTTATTCAAGAAAAAATAAAAGATTCAATTGCACAAAGTAGTTAAAAAGTAAAAAAAAAATAAAGTAGTAAAAGAGGAAGTTCTGCTATTAGCATAAGTCTTATGTACACTTTGAACACATTTGGTAATTGATATCACATTCGGCTGGTCAACGCCAAAACTTAATACCTACATATTATTAGATAAAAAATAGATTACACTGTTTACAAAAAAGAAACAATTCCAATGCAAAGAAAAAAGGTTTTTAAAATTCTTTATTTATAATTAATTAAATAAGTTACGTTTTACGATATTTTTTTAATAAATTTGGTGTTGGCTTAAATTCGTAGCTTTTGTAGTTATCGAGCATAGATTTGGCGCAAAGGATGCCACTTACTGTTGACACATTTAAACAATTCCTAGTTTTTGTCTTAATTAGATTAAGCTCCGAAAAAACTCTTTCGCAAGTGGCACTACTATAAGGTAGGGCAATTAATGCTCCGATGAAAGTTTTTAAAGACGGGAAGCGTTCTGCTCCCAAAGCATTTTTAAGGAAGAATACTTCACTCCAAAAACTTTCGAGGTCATTTGTCAAATTCAAAAGAGCCCTCCACTCACTATCAAGCTCTTCAATATTAACATCTCTAATAAGATTGGGAAATAAAGAGATTAATTCAATTAAATTTTTCCCAAGTTTTGTTGGATTAATAGTTGCTACTTCCAACAAAACTTTGTCTTATTTCATATTCGTTTGTTCCTGTTGTCTCGAATGTCATTTTCTCTGGGTATGTTTGTAAAGCAAATGCAAGAATATATTTTAAGGTTGCGTCTGTATTTCAGATGCTTGAATTTCATAATATTATTATTATTATTATTATTCTTTATTTAAATAAATTCAATGATAGTACATATTTTTTATATATAACATAAAGGGAAAAGCATAGCTTTATATTGCCGTCTGCCGATTGATTGACATTATTTCCTGATACATTTTATAATTTAAAAATTAATGTAATAAAAACATTGATTAATTTTTATTATAGTGAAAAAGAAAAAAGAAAAGAGAATAAAAAAAGCTAAAATAAATACAAAAATAATTCTGACTGTACCTCTGTTTTTTTTATATTGTACAATTTTGCAAGATCACATATTCAAAAAACTATTGCGATACTTGTAGGCATGTATACTATATTGCGATAGCAACTTCCAACCAAAAAGACCGTTCAACAATTCTTTTGCTTCCTGAAGTGTGAGAAAACTCTTGGAGAAATACAGTCTCCTAATTTCGAGAAGTATTGGACATTCTGCGAGGAAATGGAAAACGTCTTCCGGCACATTTAAATTGCAGAGGCTGCATGTTCTTTGAAGATCCTGTCTGTGCGGTACAAAATTTAGGCCTAAAGTCTCAGTTCTGATTCTGAAGATTATGCTAATTTCGTAAGTTGTTAACTCATTGCAAAAATAGTTAATAAATAGTCTAGAGTCGGAGGTTTGCGCCCTGTTCAGGCAGTTCTCATAAAAACGTTCGTCTATCTGCGCTATACAATCGTAAAAGTTATATTGCCAGTCATTGACATTTTCCAGGGTTAGGTTTAGTTCCACACCATATTCTGCTGCCAGATCGAACCAGTCACTAAAAGGCGTTAATTTGCAGCGAAAAGCATATCTTAGCAGCTGGTTCTGAAGATTGGTGTTGCGCCGTTTTATTACCTTCACCACGTAGTCCGCGTTTGCTTTCAGATTTTTATAGTAAATTTCGGGAATTCCTGATTCTACGTAAATGGCATAGTTAGGGACTGTTGTGGGAAGTTTAAAGACACGTTTAAAAAAGAAGCGTTGTAGGCTTTCAAACTGTTCGATTTTTTTGAAACCGAGGATTTGATTTGCATAACAAAGGCAAGCTTTAATGGTGGCATTGAATGTTTTAAATTTGGAAGCTGTGTCAACATTTTTGTTGCAATAAAATCTTGACCACATTAGGTTTATTGCTGTTTTTGCCTTAGCTATTTTATCCTCCACATGTGGACGCAAATCGAGATTGTGGGTTAGTAGGAGACCTAGATATTTAAATTTATCAACGACCTCAATAGGTTCACCAGCCAGTTGCCAACTCTCGTTCTGTAATCTTCTGATGCGTTTTGAATGTTGGAAAATCATTATTTTTGATTTTTCAGTGTTAATTTTCAGTTCCCAGCTATCGCAGTACTGCTTCAGTTTATTAATCTGCAGTTGCAGCGTATGAGGGTTATCTGTAAGGATAACGAGGTCATCAGCATATAGCAAGACTTTGATGACGGTGTCTCCAATTGAAACACCACCAGGCAGGTATTCATGTACGTCGTCAATAAAAAGCGCGAATAGAATGGGACTGAGAACGCAGCCTTGAGGAACACCAGTATGGGTCTCAAAAAAGCTAGACCTTTCATTTCCATTCCAAACCGACGCTGAAGTATTATATATAAGTTTCTTATAAACTTGTAGGAACTTTGTTGATACACCTATGGAACTCAACTTATAAATAAGTGAATTTCTGTTCACGGTGTCGAAAGCCGCCTTAAAGTCGACAAAAAAAGCGTACAACTTTCTTTTCCTTGCTAAGAAACTATTGGCTATTGTGACTAGAGAAAATATTTGGTCAATCGTCGAAAGTCCAGCTCGGAAACCCCCTTGAAAAACACTGAGCCGATTATTACTTTCCACCCAGGTTATTAGACGGTGATATAGGATCTGAGCAAAAATTTTTCTCAAGCTACATAAAAAAGATATACCCCTATAATTTTCAGCTAAGGCGCTATCGCCCTTTTTGAAAATTGAGAAGATTAGGGATTTCAGAAAAATATTTGGAACGTCTTCATTTATAAAGACTTTATTAAAAAATATTAATAGGCAGTTCAAAAAATGTTCAGTGCCATATTTGTAAAACTCAACTGGAATCCCATCTAACCCGGGAGCCTTATTATTCTTCATATTTCGCAGAGCAATTTCTAGATCGGCCATACCTATAGGTATATCCAGTTCGTTTACAGTGATATTCGGGAGTGCATACTGGTATTGCATTGGATTGGATACCGGACCTAAAAGTTTGCTGAAGTGTGAAGCAAGTGATTCTACGCCGACCGCTGATATTGCTTTTTGTTTGCAGTGACCTAGCTGACGAACTCTATACCAAAAACCTTTTGAGTCCTTGCAGGTGCTAAGCTCCAAAGCAACTCTTTTGTAATAATTATTTCTTTTATTTTCACACATTCTTTTGTATTGCTTATTACAATTGATATATAGCGTTTTGAAAAGACCGTTGTTCGTTTTTCGAAATAGATTCAAGTAAGCGAAAGATTTCTTCCTCTGCCGTATGCATTCCCAGTCGTACCATTTTTCTTGAAACTTTTTTTGTTGGCATCTGCTTTGGGGGCAGGCGTTTTTGATAGCTTCGGACAAAATAGTTAGAATTTCTTCACTTGAAGAATCTTGGAGTTCGTGAGGTATATTAACTTGATAATTTAAATTACGTTTATAGCGCTCGACCAGCTTGGAATTCCATTTTAGCTTTGGGATCTTTGGGCCGGTAGGGAACATTTTAAGAACAAAAAGCGCATATTTTAAAAAAGCAGTATTTTAAGTAGCTGTGCAGTACAGCAGTACAAAGATACAGAAAGCAGTACAAATACTGCTTTTGCAGTACAACGACAGCACTGGTGCACCATCTAAACTAAGGTGAGGTCTTCCTCTACTGCGTTGTCCCTCTAAATTAGAGTCAAAGATTCTATGGGAGTATCGCTCTGACTGATTCACATTTATGATTCAATTATATCAACGCAAACGGAACCAAAAATCATTCCAAAAATAGTGATATGGAAACAAATGTCGTCGTCCATTCTGAAATCCAATGGCAAAAGAAAACTGCATGTGATTTGAGTTTACAAATGAATTGGTGAAATGTCAAAAAATAATCTACGGCTTTTATGAAATACGTAAATTTTATTTGCGTAAGTGTTTCTTCAGTGGATTCTGACTTCAAATCGAGAAGCGAAATTCTCTTTCCAGAATCAGTGGAAGAGTGTTTTCTGTGCCAATAGAACGGCTTAAGAAGTTTTTTTTTTCGATTACGAAATCTTTCGGACTGGTATGGTGTGGGTCTCATTGAGTTTCCCCAGCATTTCCTGAGAAGGGGTTACCTACTAAGCCCAATGGGCTTCTTCGAAACGAACGGCGATTGGCCGTTGCTTGGCTTGTATTCTTGTGTGATTTTCAGTTATTTTTTTGGAAGACGAAGGATATAGAGTCGCAAAAAAATGTCGCTTCTATTCCACGAGGTTTGGTGTCCCTCTTGTTAAACACATGTTTTCACACATTTTCATCCCTGCCTCATAAATAACAATATCCTAATCGCGCAGAAAAAAAACTTGCTTCGACAGACTTTGATCAACAAACTTCATCCTACAATTATAGTTCGATACGAAGAACATTGTGATAGCAGACGTCGTCGTCGCCGTTCCTTTGTCAACCGCACTAACTTTAACAATAAATTTCTCTCTCGAACTACTTAGACTTGTTCTGGGAATTCGCTTCAGTTTTCCTTTTCTTTTCCTTAATTTTTTACCACCACCACTCTCTTGACCAGTACATAGCTGCTCAGAACGTTTTTATAAGTTCAGTGAATTTTGGCAAGAAAAAATAATAAAATTCTGAAATAATTTCGTTCGTTAACAAAGGAGTGCACTGCACAAGTAATGGTGGTCTTGATGCCGAAGAACGAGCACTGGGGAGCTTTGGGGATGTTCCTCCTTTAAAGCTGTCAATATTTTCTTTATATTGTTCGTTATAAATATTTTCAGTTTCAAGTACGTATAATCGGGGAAGTTCTGAGAACAAAATGAAACCCATCGGACCCGACAGATGCTGTGGAGTGTTACATTTGTCTATACAAGTGAAGTTTTCCACCGAATTAGTGCTCAGAATTTTTCAACTAGTATCAAGAAAGTTTTCGTGAAAGGATGCGAATCCCTCTTAAAGAGCCGAATGATGTGCTGTATTGTTTGCAGCTTCTATCGTATTGTTTGTATTGTAAATAAAATCTGATAAGACCTGGTCCCATAGAATGCGCGATTGTCTTGGAGTTCGCTTTTCAGAAGTTTTCATTCAGAAGCAGTTGTACATACAAAAATCCTTATGTAGTGGTCTTGTGCTGAAGTTGATTTAGTGTTCAAACTTGAAAGTAATCGCGATAAAAATGGTTAATGCGGTGTTACTCACTCTGTCTGGATCTGTTTGAAAAAAAAAAAAAAATAATAACCTATTTGGTTTTTCCAAGCCTAGTTCATTGTTTTTGACATTTTTTTTTAAAGCTTTTTCCGACGAGTTCTTAGAATCAGATTGAGACCGAATTTGCTACATATTTTTGGTCCATGTCTCTGGTGAGATTCGGCACGCTTCTTAATCGGTTTTTTACGCTTTTTCGACACGTTTCCCGACGGCCATTTTAAGGCTTCTTCTGAAGGGTTCTTTGACGGGATTTGCAAAGTTATTTTACTGTTTTTTTTGACGCTATTTTCGACGAAAATTTGTACTCTTTTCCAACGGGTTTTTGGTCCTGATTTTTGACGAGATTCACCACGTTTTCTACTTTTTTTCGACGATTTTATGACGTCTATTTTGACGGTTTTTCCGACTGGTTTCTGGTCTCGTTTCTTCACGATATTTAACACGTTCTTTTTACTGCGTTTTGACGCTTTTCCCGAAGGGATTATGATGCTTGTTGACGATGTGTTTGTCCCATATTCAGAAGCGATTTGCCACATTGTTGGACGCGTTTAGTGATGCGTATTATGGATGGTCGGTTTTTGAAAAATTTTTGGGTGTTTTTCGAATCTTTGTTGACTCGTTTTTGGATTCATTTTCCAGCGGGTTCTTGACGAAGGGGGTTTGGACCAGTTTTATGGCTTTTTTTGGGTGCCTATTTTGACCTGTAGTTTGTCTGTTTTTTGTCCCTTTTCTGGATCGTATTTTGATGCGTTTTTCGATGCCTATTTTGACGCGCTTTTTGCAGTTTTTCCGAATGGCACTTTTGGACTTGTTTTGAAACGCATTCCCGATAGGTTTTTGAACTCGTATTTTTCTGGCGAGTTTTCCTGGTTAGTTGTACCCATTTTGCTTGGTTTTGTAATTTAATCTTCATACAGCGGCAGTAGAATGCGCATGTGCGACTTAATGTTTTCGTGACACCTTCACTACAAAAAAAAAACCATTCAAACTGCTATTTCTCACATTACTAAATGTGAAAACTGAATGTGTGTTGTTAGAACAGTGCACACCAAAAAATGTGGATGTGTGTGGACAACGAGGCGAGGCACCTCAAATACAACGAAGTTATTTAAATCACCATTTTTTGATATTTTTGAAAGTTTTTGGCCTCCAAGATTGTGTTATTAACTAACCCTCCAACAATCCTATCCGCAAAAAAAGTTTATGAACCTTCAAGTCACAAGGTTAGAGAAACAAACTTCAGTCAAATGAACATAAAGTATCTAGGCTAGAAATTAATAATACAGTCAAACCCGCTTAAGAGAAACACACTTGAGAGAAAAACCCGCTTATCTGAAACACTTTTTTCATACCCGAGTATTTGTCTACCAACTACCTATAAAACACTCCACTTAATCGAAACTCGTTTAGGTGAAAAGCCCGGATACCTGAAACATATTATCAGTTTTATTTTATATTTTTCATTCACAAAAACTCTCTTAAGTAAAAAAAATATTGAATCGAACAGAACAAAAAATTTGCTGAATGCTTTCACTTCTTTTTTCTCGAAAATGACATTTGTACTTCTGATATGTCACAAGCGTTATTTTTCCAGGCCACTCAAAAAGATGAATACAAATTTTTCTAGCCTTAAATGTACGCAATGGAATTTTTGAACCCGCTTAGGTGACATTTTGTTTTCACTTATCCGGAAAAAAAAGTCACTTAAGCGGGGTTCGTTTAGGTGAAAAACCCGTTTAAGGGAAAGAAAGACTATGGGAGGCAAATTTTAAGCCCTACCTCCTATTTAAGAACGAAAATAGCCGGCCACTCTAAGCACTCAAGCCCAATATATAAAAACGCCAACTGAAGATAGTAAAACCAACAATGGCGAAGTAATTATGCTCACGTTGTTGGGACTCCCGCAGCCAATTGCGTTTCATTGAGAATTGAAACCGAATGAGATGCTACAAAGTTTTCAAGATACCAACGACCTACTCAGGGTAGACCAAACTCTACAGTTGGCCTTTCCTCAACTGTTCTGTGCCATTAATTAACTTCACCCCCACATTACAGCATTTCCATTTCGTACACGCGGACGTCGCGGCGCTATAACTCTGACAAACAAACAACGAATGCAAAACACTACACTCAATCTGATTTCCATTTCATACAGTTGCTGTCGCAAACGCCGACTTTTCAAAATTCACAACATAATCACAGAGAATCTGGCGAATTAGGAAACTTTTTCAAGCACTCGGCTGCAAGGTTATTTAAACAGTTGTTCGCTTCTCAACTGCCCGCGCTGTGCCTCTTTCAGGAACAAACTGAACGCAATTAAACGGCAATCAATTAGGAACTTTATGGAAAAACTTTCTTCAATAATCAACGCGCCAAAGAAATAACGAACTTGAGGGCGGTCTTAATCCTTTGGCGCTTCAGGAGCGCTCTGCTGCTCCCCCTCACTCTCTGTCTCCCGAAGAAAAACAAATTCGATGAATAACTAGAGTCGTAGTTACTGCTTATTTACTATTTGATTGCCCCTAGCTATGGCATAGGCGGGTATACCTCTAGAGGCCGGCAGCTGATTGTAAAGTCAATCGATAGACGAGGGAAAAACTTTTACAAACTGAACAGGATATTGGGAGGAAACAATTACACTGCATTTCCGAATCAGTGTCAACTGTCAACTTTATTTATCGTCAACGTTTTACAGTCATTCACAGTTTCGTCGTATTTTCGAGAAGAAAATCTCGAAACGATAGCCAGGTTTGTGTCCAATACCCGCTGTGGACGGTTTTATAAACGGGCGGAGAATAGTTTCAACCGTAAGTTTGCAAAAATTTGTGTGCTCTATTTTTGCGAAAAGTTTAAATTCTGCTCTTGGCAAGTTAATCAAGGATAATAGTGCTAAAAGCATACATAATGAGGAGCCATTTTAAGGGAATTATTTAAAGTTTGCTCGAGATTGGCAACGTGCATTGGGCGAGCAGTTTGAAAACTTTCCAAAAAGCGTATTTATAACTTCGGCTTTGGGTTAAATGGTCAGCGCACAACAGTATTGATGAACTCATTTTTGGGGATCTCGATTTTTTTGTATGGACTGTGATGAATTTTAATTTGTCCCATATAGTTGTTGGTTAAATTGAATTCGTAATGTTTTATGTAGCTGTTGAAATTTGTAGTAAAAAAAGGATTATGGAATAGGTGGTCCAAAGTGAACATTTTAATTAAGGGAATAATGCTGGTGTGCGGGTTCAAGGTTCGTGTCGTGGGCAGGGCCATCTTAGACCGTACCGGGGCCCTCGGGCACACACGAATTTGGGGCCCCATTGGAAAGGCAAAAATATTTTGTTGGGTCCTTAAAATGCAAGAAAATGATCCGGAATTCCATCGAAAAATCATCTTGACTGATGAGGCCCATTTCCACCTCGGTGGCTACGTCAACAAGCAAAATTGTCGCATCTGGGGCTCGGAAAACCCAAGAGTCAGTGTTGAGAAGCCTCTCCATCCTCAACTTGTGACTGTTTGGTGCGGTTTATGGTCCGGCGGGGTCATTGGACCTACTTTTTCGAGAATGAGGTTGGATCAACAGTTACGGTGTATGGATAAGGCTATCGAGAGATGATTAATGATTTCTTATGGTCGGAGTTGGATGGTATCGATCTGGACAACGTTAACTTTCAGCAATACGGCGCTACGTGACACACAAGCAACGAAAGCATTGATCTTTTACGGGAAAAGTTTCCGGACCGTGTTATCTCTCGAAGAGGTGATCACAATTGGCCACCGAGATCTTGTGATTTAACACCTTGCGACTTCTTCCTTTGGGGCCACGTGAAAGATAAGGTTTACGCCAACAGCCCAGCGTCGATTCAAGACCTCAAAGATAAAATTCGTGAGGCTATCGAGGACATAGGGCAGCCACTTTGCGATTTGGTTATGGAAAATTTCATGAAAAGGATATGGTCCTGTATGCGTGCTCGTGGTGGCCATTTGGCTGATGTTGTTTTTCATTATTAACGGCATACCGTCCTCTTTATTATGAAATAAACATCCGATCATTTATCTCAAAAAATGACATTTTTCTTTGAATACCAAAATAACACCTCTTATTATCTAGAATACTCAATAAAACATTTCTAGGAACTCGGAGAAGCAACGCGAATACGGCCATCTAGTGACTGGCTATAATAAATTGAGTGAAAATAATCTAATCATAAAAAATAACTTGTATTCATGAAGCTTATGTTTACGAATGCAAACTAATTAGTTATACATATGATATTGAAAATCCAAATTTTGTCAGACGGCTCGGAGGGTAAAATAATTTCTGTCAGGATGTTCATGGGCTCAAATATATTTTTTCCGTTGATTTAGCGGCAAAAATTTATTTTGTCATGAGGCTTAGCAGTAAAATTAATTTTTTGTCAGAGGCCGGATACATATCTGTATTTTTTTTTTTAATTTGTAAAACATGGAGGCGAAAAAACAAGTTTACAAAATTCAATTTGTAACTTAAAATTTTTAAATTTTTAAAAAAAAAATTCAAACTAACAGCTAATTTTATCTTAACATTAATCCCAATCCAAGGAATTTTCATTTCATGCCATACCAGGCACATTGTATCTGATTATATAGCTAGGTGTATTAAACTGTGAAACCCTGTATTTGTCAAAAAGCAATTGTTTAGAATACTAAAAGACACAGCTCGATTAAAATTGTATCTAGAGAAATATAGCAATTTAAGAATGAAATGTGCCTCCGAGGCCCACCTTTTTATGCTCTTCAAATTCTGGTTCAAGAATAATTAGAGTGAGAATATAAAAAAGTGCAGTTTGGAAAAAAATAAAAAAAAAAAACTGATCCTAAGGGGTACCTACGCCAATAATTTTTTTTTTTTTTTTTTGAAAATGCCTAAAAAACTACTGAATATTTTCTCAAATTTCTTTTGTTATTTGAAAGTACAATCCTTCCGGTTAATAATGGAAAATAATTACATTCAAATGGCTGCCTCGGCTGGCCATGCAGTAGCCTACACGATCGGTCCAATTTTTAAGCACATTATCGATTGTGTGCAGCTGTATTTCACCAATGGCTTCACGAATATTGTCCTTTAAAGCGTCAATTGTCTCTGGCTTGTCGGCGTAACACTTATCTTTTACGGCACCCCACAAATAATAGTCCAAGGTGTCAAATCGCAGCTCCGAGGTGGCCAAACGACATCAGCTCTGCGCCTGATAATGCGATCTTCAAAAACAGGGCGCAAAACATCGAGTGTAGGTTCGGCTGTGTGGCACGTAGCGCCGTCTTGTTGAAAGTAAACGTTGTCCAGATCAATACCATCCAACTCCGACCATAAAATACGGTGTAATGACGTTTGTGGAATGCCCAATTCCAAAAAACGACGAGGAATGGACAAACCTGGGTTTTTTTATACACTTTGGACTACAGCAGCAATATTCTCAGTTGTTCTTTCTGTATTGCGGTCCAACAAGGTGCTTCACGACGACCAAAAAATGCTTTAGTTTTGCGAACTGTGACTGCAAAATTTTCACCATTTTTGTAGTGAATTTTAATAATTTCAATGCATTGTTGAAGCGTGTATCGTTACATTTTTAGTATTGGAGTAGTTTCCACTTGTCAAATGTCGAAGAATAAAAGCTTCAAAAGTGACAGCTACCGAAATAGCGGGTCATTCACAATAATACCTTTATATTTAGCCTATAAACATACAAAAAGTGCAATCCAACTTAGAAAGAGTAGCGGAGAAAGAGAGGAAGGGAATAGTAAAGGAGATTATGACACGAATAGAAAAAAGGAGAAAGGGGACAACAATGAGAAAGTTTTTTTTTGTAAATAAAAGCTTACAATAAGTATAAGTTGAAAGACTTTAAATTGTCTTTTGTTAAAAAAATATTTATTAGCACCTTTCGTGCTCTAATGCTTAACGAGAACTAACTTAACAATTCAAAAATACCTAGAACATAAGCTTCACCTGCACCGTATGCCCATGCGACAGATACGTGGTTTCCTGTTTGTTGCTCGTGTTCAGTGTTTCCCACGAGAGCATGATGCATTCCGATGCATCCAGACATAGCGTCAGCAGAAAGTATGTGGGAATGGAATGTTTCTGTTGTTAATTTATATGATGATAAACGTTGGTCATTAATGCGTCACGGCAGCAGCAAGTAAATCAGCAGACCTTTTTATCAGAAAGCTCCTTCACTCACTGACTTCTTAACATAAACAGATGCATATTTTGTATAGACAGCAAACACTTGTTTTTTCCTTTTAAGCACGAGAGCACTGTTCAAGAGGTAACGTCAACGTGTTTGTCTCGTGAGACTCTCATTGATATAGCAGTTGTTGTTTGAATCAATGCCTAAGTCGCGGAGACGTAGCTCAGTAGTATGTATTTTGTTTGCGGTACTGTGCTGCTGAGGTAAGTAAGGCCTTTCTCCCCTTAGAGTTTCTGAATTTCAAAATAATGAGAGATGCTGTGTTAGGGGTATTATTATTGCTAATGTTCTTGTTGTCATTTTTCGGTTGTTTTTTTTTTACGGAAAATACTTGTTAAGAGCGGCAGCGAGCAGCCGAGGGTTTAACAGAGTTGATTAAACGAGTTGTTCAAGTTTTTGTTTGGGAGTTCAGGTATTCCGAGGAGCACAGCATCGCATGCTACTTCCTTTTTTTCCAGAGCATGGCATCGTTGTTGAAGAGTTGCGACTCGACTAAACTGAGAATGCCTTTGCTCAAGTCATCAAATCGCTGAGTCCAACTTGCTTTAATTTCCTCGATCTTTAGAAGAAATTCATTTTCCATCTGAGACATAACCTCTTCGAATCCACACTGCAATGGCTCCGCTTGCTTGGCGAGCTGTCTTTTAAAACTTCAACGCTGAGTGAGGGATTATTGCTATTCAAGAGTTTGCTAGAGGGAGAAGATGAATTAGCGAGTGTTGACCCTTTAGATGAGACGACCTTAGGCGAACGTAGAATTGGCTTTGACACAGCGTTGCCAATTTGGGCGTTTTCCCCCCAGATCTAGAGGTTTTTTTGGCCGACGGGGGGAAATCTGGGGGTTTTATTTTGTAACTGCGTTCAATTAATTTCTTTTTTTTTCTCACTAAAAAGCATCGTAATAGTAAGCTATAAAGCAACTGCACCACCAACAAACCAAATCAATGTATATTCGAGTACCTTACCTATGTCCGATGTAAACATGTCTGGCAATTCCATTCCATTCCAACGCATTCCAATATTCATTGAGAAGTTCCAGTGTATAAATTAACCCCTATCTAAAGCTACATGCATCACACACTATTGCGTTTGCGAAAAGTTCACAATCATTTGGGTGAAAGGAAGCAGAGCGAGACTTTCTTGGTATTTTCTCTTGCCAAATTTCAAAACCATTTACTGATTGTTCCCCTTCTGATCAAATGATTAAAATGTTCACACCCGAACAGATGTACAAAAACAAAAATGAAGACGACGATAACATTATTTTAGGACTTTTTCTGAAAATTGATTATTTTTACTTATTTCTTATATTATTCTTATCTTGAAACCTGAATTCTTTTTAAATACCTATACATAGATACATACCTACAAAAATTAAAAAAAAATGTTCTTTGTGTTGAATTAACTTTTTGGTTTTTAAATATATTTTTTGAAAAAAAAAAAAATGTAGGGGTTTTTTTCTTGAAAATAGCTAAATCTGGGGGTTTTTCAGATTTGTCTGGGGGGAAATATATTAACCGTCTGGCAACGCTGCTTTGACATGACTTTAAGAGAACTAGTTCGGTAGTACCAAAGCAATATGGCGAGTAATGTATTTGGCAATAAAGAATAAACTTTATGGGCTTTCTAACCAAGGTTAGGCACTGTTTTCATGAAACGAAGCCCGTAGAATGTTAGACACAATTATTCTGAATACTTTGCGATATATTTAAAGTTATTTAATCAGTTCTGTGCACTGTACTATCCCACTTTTACTGGAGCAGAACGAAACACGTCTATTTTCACTGATTGCCCATTATCAGTATGGACGCAATACGGAACGAATGTTTTTTTTTTATTTAGGTTTTGTGATCAAAGATTTTATTAGTACCACATAAGTAAAAGTTTGAATTACTGAAAAGTTACTGTTCCAGCAAAGTCTGTAAATATTTACAGCAGCACTAGCTTTAATTATATTCCATCAAGAAATGGAATTCGGAGGTGTTTGCCATACTTGCATAATTGATGCGGTACACATCATGTTGATTAACAACACCATGTGAGGGTTGATCGCAGCCCTAAGGGTGTTTTGCTCCTCATTAGTCAAGTAACCCACTTCCGATATCACATGCCATATGTGGCAGTATTTTTGCTGTTCTTTATTCCTGCTATGTGCCTATGAAACCCTTTCATAAATTCCTTGTAGCTGATGTGTGTTTTTTTGTTGTTGTCTTTTGACATTTACTATTCCAATTGGTAACTGTTGAAAATCTCACAACTCTATGTTAATTCCAAGGTTTTTTTCTTCCCCTTGTACACGGAGCAGGCATAGCTATTCTGGTCGATACTATAGTTCAGCTCACGTGTGCTCGCAAAAACGTGTGGTTCATTAACGTATGGTACCTATTATGTATATGGAAAGACAGTAGACACGTTCACACTGTTTCAAGAACAAGTTATATAAAGGGTCCGCCATCTAACTTCTTTTTTTTCAACTAGTTCTTATTTCGCGAATGGTAACACTTAGCTCATGTCTGATTCGACAGATAATTAGTTTTATCCTTCCGCTGAACGAATATGGTTGTGTATACGCTTGAACAACGATGGGAAATATTGCGACACTACTTTGAAAATCATGGTAATGTTGCAGAATGTGTGCGAAAATTGCGTACGGAATTTGGAAGAAGAGAAGCAACGAATTTTTGTTCACAAAAATTGAAGAGGAGGATATTGGCAACATTTGGTTTCAACAGGACGGCGCTACGTGCCACACAGCCGAAGATACACTCGATGTTTTGCGCCCTGTTTTTGAAGATCGCATTATCAGCCGCAGAGCTGATGTCGTTTGGCCACCTCGGAGCTGCGATTTGACACCGTTGGACTATTATTTGTGGGGTGCCGTAAAAGATTACGCCGACAAGCCAGAGACAATTGACGCTTTAAAGGACAATATTCGTGAAGCCATTGGTGAAATACAGCTGCACACAATCGATAATGTGCTTAAAAAATGGACCGATCGTGTAGGCTACTGCATGGCCAGCCGAGGCAGCCATTTGAATGAAATTATTTTCCATTATTAACCGGAAGGATTGTACTTTCAAATAAAAAAAGAAATTTGAGAAAATATTCATTAGTTTTTTTTTATAGCATTTTCAAAAAAAAAAAAGAAGGTATTTGGCGGACCCTGTATATGGAAAGACAGTAGACACGTTCACACTGTTTCAAGAAAAAGTTATGTTAGTTGGTTTTGGAGAGTATATTATTCTTACGCTGAATACTTGATTCATAAAAACAAGTTCTTGCTGTCGGAAACAATAGTTGTTAATAAAATCTCATATTCTTTGCCTTTTATCTGAATGTGAAACTGCATTTCCCAAGATTGAAAAGATAAACAGTGGAGAAATAACATTCCTAGAACAGCATTAGACTTTCCACGGATTTTCGTAGTGAGTTGCAACATACCGTTCGTGTGGCTGATGAATATTGCTACATTAAGGAACTCAAATAACTTTTTTTTCAGTGTATGGAACTCATTTTTCTTTTATTCATGTTATAGCTCATTTAATTTTATTAAATAAAGCTTAATTAGTTTTAAGAAATAATGGAATTTAAATTGAAATGGGCCTCGTCATACATAAAATAGACAGTTCAACATGTTTCCGTCCTCTTCCACCATTTGCAGCATCTTCTGGCAAAATTCTAAGCGAATCGGCAAGTCTGCTGCGTTCAGTTTGTTGGCCATTTGAATTTTATATGGGAATAAGTCCAAATCATTGTGCATAATTGACTGCAGTGACTGTCTGCTTGTACCCATTTAAGCAGATAAGCTTCTTGTCGAAACTCTTGGATTGTTTTGTATGGCAGCAGCTACAGCAGCGATGGTTTCCTCCGTCCGAACTGAAGGGTTTCGATGGTAAGGTCTTCTTTCGACTGTCCCATGCTCGGCAAAATTGTTAACAAGTCTCGGACTCCAGTGCGTGATAGCGGCGGACAGTCCAAATTCTTGCTTCAGTGTCCCAGTTATCCATTTTTGTTAAATCTAAAAATCAATCTGCAAAGTAAAATAACATTAACCAGATTCATTAAATAGAAAAAAAGTTATTAAATTTTTTTTTATGGGTAGCGGCTTTCATCAACCACCCTGTATTTGAAGACGGCCCTTTACAAGGTAACTGCCTTCAGTTTAGATCTCTTTCTACTTGTGCGCGAGTTACGTATTCATAATCAAAACGTACCGTATTTAGTATTTAATGCTGAGTGACAAGCTAAGAGCGAGAGTTTCTGAGATTAAGAAAGCTTTTTTTTTTAAGTTAGCGGGAATTTTTGAGCTAGTTTTGTATGCATTCATTATTATGTGAATTTTATTAGAATAGCCTCAACTAACTTTCTTACTCATTGCAGGCGAGAGTTTAGCAGCGTGATCATCGGAAAGCTATCGGGAGTGATAAACGATTTATTTTTTGTGTTTATGAATTGTTTAATAGTTTAAATGGGTAGAAAAAATTCTTTAAATGCAACGGAAATTGCTAAAATAGCTTACGGCTTACCATTTGCAAAGACTCTCTAATCTCGCTATAGTTAAAAAAAACTTGATCGAAGTCCAAAAGTAACTAACAGGATATTTAATAAATCCGTTATTTTACGGAAAAAATACAAAAGCCGTACTTCTGCGGTATTTTCAAGCCGAGAAAAACGGCAGATTATAAGGTTTACTTACAATTCAACCTATTCTCTAAGTAAGATTAGACACGAAGCTGGGCTAAAAGTTAGTCGAACGAGCATAAGTAGAGTAGAATCGTCTGAAACTAGAAAAAAAAACACCACTTAACAAAGCTCGAAAACAACAGGGGCTTAGTTTTGCCGAATTCCAGTTTTGGAAGTTTCTTGAAGATTAAAAAACAAACCATTTAAATGTAGATAGATTTAAGGCCGAAATGCAATCATTTTAAGGATATAGTTAAGTTTAGAGCGCTCGCTTGGAGCCAGTAATCTAAATTAAGATAAATGTTAGCTTTTAATTAGATTTAATCGTTTTTGGCTATAGGTAAGTTAAATGAAAGTCACCAATAAAAATGAATTTAAAATGAAAACTCACACAAACGATTGGCGGAAAGTGATATTTCTGATGAAAACAAGTTCAACCTCGATGAGCCCGACGCACGGATTCAACTATTACTACCATGATTTAATTGTTTTTTGTCTTTGGACGGTCACCGCAGCCGTGAGGGAGGAGTTATGGTAAGGGGTGCCATATCATATTATGGAAGAATCGATTTGGTTTTTGTGAACTGCAGAATGACAGCACCTTACTACAAAACTGTACTGGGAACGGCTCTACCTCGGTTTCCGGACATTTTCGGGTCACTGCCGATCATTTTCAAGCAGGATAATGCGCCAATTCACGCACAGCTGGAAAAATTAAGACTTGGTTACAAGACCAAAATATAGAATAACTTTCCTGGCCACCCTTTTCCCCAGATCTGAACATCATCGATGGGGTTGGTTGAGACGAAAGGTGTATGAAGGTGGAAAGCAGTATACCAACAAAGAGGACTTTATTGAAGGTATCAAAGGGGCCTGGACCAGTATTTCCCTTGATCTTTTGAAATCATTGTATTATTCTTTAACAAACCGCATTTTTGAAGAAATTAAAAATAAGTTCGGTTTTACAAAGTACTTAAATAATTGTGTAAGCTAAATTAAATAAACAAAAATACCTTTCTTAAAAAAATAGATCGTTTTCATTGTAACTAAAAAAGAACAAGGTGATTCCATTCTAATGTTCCAAAAAAAAAAATGCATTTTAGTGAATCAGAACAAAATAACCCCAGAAAATTCCACAAGCTTTTCGAAACTGTTTTAAACTTTTCTTAGTCTTAAGAACTCAGTCCTACCTTTCAACTCAACATACAATTACATATGTACAGACCAAAAAAGTACAAAAAAGAGTTAATTTAAAAATAAATAATGTGTGAGGCTATTCATATGTACCGGACTGTATATGTAACAATAGACTCTCTATCTTGAGACAAAAATACCAAGTACATCATAATTTGTAAGCTTAGTTTGTGCTTGACCATCAATTCATTTTTCGCCAATGAAAATGTAAATATATCTACATATTGAGTTAATGGTTTCATTTTAAGTATACATAACTCGCGGCACCTAAGCCTTCCTCTACTTCGATGTCCCTTCGGTTTAGACACCAAGACTCACTGCACACGTGTTCATTCGACCTATATGTCCTTGCCATCATAGACGACTGATGTGCATTTTATTGACTAGGTCGATGTCACTGTGTAGTTCATCGTTAAATCTCCTCCTACGAAGTCCATCAACGCAAACGGGACCTAACATTTTACGAGAAATATTCCCCTCAGAGCGACCTAGGAAATCTTCATCTGCTTCAAACAAAGTTCAAGATTCAGCGCCATAAAGCCGGACTGGAATTATCAGGATCTTTAAAAGATTTTTTTTTAGATTTTCAAGATAGGGCTCTTCGGTTAAGTTGCCTTCTAAGTACAAAGAAAGAGTGATTGGCAAGAGTGATTCTCCGTTAAAAAATGGTTGTTGTTGTAGAGCAGTCGTTTGTGACGGTCTGTTTACCGAAATCTTAGAAATGCTCTCTACCGAGTTAACAAAAAAAAACTCGACTGTTTGTAAAAAAGAACTAAAAAGATGTGAACTGCATCATGTATTCACAGCTGAGCATTTGCATTTGATTTTGTTAAACTT
This sequence comes from Cheilosia grossa, assembly GCA_963082955.1. Taxonomy (NCBI): domain Eukaryota; kingdom Metazoa; phylum Arthropoda; class Insecta; order Diptera; family Syrphidae; genus Cheilosia; species Cheilosia grossa. The sequence continues at coordinate 60,432,246 of OY720144.1, forward strand.
TTGGTACATACAATTTGACTTAAGGCTTGGTAACAAATGGTGGTGAATAATAAATATTTAAATGCGTTGGCTCAACAATAGGGGCCCAACGGTAGGTATACAATGTTTGTTTTCTTAAATCTATTTTATATAAACTGTGGCTGTCTTCTCAGATTCATACTCGTAGTATGCATCGTTGAAATATCAATTTCCAAGGTACAGCACGCCTACCTTAAAGGAAGATTGACAGAAACGGCTCTTCATGAAGTAGTGCGAACAATCGAAAAGTCAATACACTACAAAGAATACACTCTAGCAACCTTTCTAGACATTGAAGGGGCTTTCAATAATGTACACACTGAAGCAATTCTGGAGTCCCTTACGGAGCTAAGGATAGAGAACCATCTTAGTCTATGGATTGTCTCTATGCTTAGTACCAGATAGTCGGATATGCGGACGATTTGGTGATACCGGTGGAAAACGCTCTAGGGAAGGTTAGTACATGGGCCAGGAGGTGTGGTCTTGGTGTCAACCCGAGCAAAACCGAACTGATGCTTTTCACCACTAAAACCAAAATACCCGACTTCACACTTCCTCGCCTAAACGGCCACCAGCTATCCTTATCCAGCAGTGCTAGGTATCTAGGAGTGATCCCGGATCCCAAGCTCAACTGGAAACTGAACATCGAGCAACGGGTAAAGAAAGCATGCATAGCTTTTTATGCCTGCAATAGAACATTCGGCAAAAGCTGGGGCCAAAATTTACCCTTTGGATGTACACAGATGTCGTACGACCAATCCTTACCTACGGGTCAATAGTTGTGTGGCCGGCTCTTAGAAAAGCTTACAATATAATCAAACTAAACAAAGTACAAAGAACGGCATGCATAGGTACCACAGGTGCCCTTCGTTCAAAACCGTCAGACGCCCTTACGGTCCTTCTGCATCTGTTACCTGTAGACCTTCACATTACAAGCAGCACAGCACATAGCGCAATCAGACTCAGAGAGTCGGGGTGCTGGTTTGCGAGACCCTACGGCCATAGTTACATTTTGCTTTCTCTATCAAGAGAACTCATACCACCCTATAAAACTCCCAGAATGTTTCTCACTAAACATTTTAAAGTAGAATTCCCTTCAAGATCAGATTGGCAAGATGGCCGGGCGAACAGGGATACGAATCTAGCAATCTACACAGACGGTTCAAAGATGGACTGTGGAGTAGGTGCAGGTGTTTTTTCTGAGCCTCTAAACATCTCAAAATTCTTAAGGCTTCCGGATACGTCCAGTGTGTTTCAGGCGGAATTACTGGCTATCCGCGAGGCCTGTCGTCAAATCAAACTACACCCAAACAAAGCTCCGAGGCAAAAGATAGACATTTTTATTGATAGCCAAGCTGCCATCAAGACTATCGCCTCAGTCAATATAACCTCAAAATTAGTTCTAGAGTGTCGTAAGGAGCTGGCCTCGCTTGACAAGTTCAAGGTTACCCTGATTTGGGTTCCAGGTCATAGCAACGTTTACGGAAACGAACATGCTGACGAGCTGGCCAAGCAAGGCTCAGCTCTTCACTGCTCACTTGCGGAATCGGTTCAGGTACCGCTCGGACCAGTCAAAGCAAAGATCTCCTCAGTATTCTTATCGAAGGCAAACCTAAGATGGAGGAGGCTGACAAACTGTATCATATCAAGAAGGATGTGGCCAAACTACAGCACACAAAAAACAACCTACCTTCTAAGTAAATCACGAAAAGATATTGCCAGAATAACAGCGGTAACCACAGGCCATTGGCCAATAGGGGAACACGCAATCAGATTTAGCATCCCACATAATACACACTGCCGCAGCTGTAATGACGCAGACGAAAAAGAAACACTCACTCACTTCCTTTGCGCCTGCCCAGCACTAGCTAGGGTCAGACAGCGATCTCTGGGTAAACCCTTCTTCGACTCCCTTGAGGAGGTCTCAAAAAGTAGTATTAGGGAATTGATAACCTTTTTGAATTCCACAGGCTGGATCTAAACTCTCCTATTCGACAATCGTAAACAACCAGGTCAAATGAGTTGTGGTAACAAAACGGCACATAGTGCTACTTGGGTTTTTAAAATATAAAAACCGCCACGCCTACCTACCTACCTCCCATGCATCGTTGTCTGGGTTGACCTCAGGGTGTTCAAGTCGTGAACTGCATCTGTCATGGCGAACCAATTTAACTCCTTTGAAAAGCATAAATTTGTTTTCCCAGATTTTAGACCTGCTTGCTCTATGAAAAGTTCTTCGAAAACCAAAATCAGAGAAGGGCTTAGCTACACGAGCGCAGTGCCTCTGTTGTAAGTGTGATGGTTTAAGGTTCAAACCCTCGAAAATTACACCTAATTTTTTCTTACCAGAACGACACGACTGCGTTTGCAGATGCCGAGTATGAGATACGTAGATAAATCGAGGCCGACGTCCTTAATCCATTAGACTGCCTTAGAATTGGTGGCGGCAGATCCGGAGCTATGAAAGGCCCCCTGTAGTGAGCATCCCGGACATCGAAAATGGTGATGACGAAAGATCTAATATATACCTATGGGTGCCTATTCTACACAGATCCGTTCCCCGACACTTTTCTAACGTCCGCTTAACTGTTGTCTATTCTTCAGTACGCAAGCTTTCGGTGTTCGCATTCTCGCCCAGATTAAAGATACGAAGCCCGTTTTCAATTACAGAGGAAGACTGCGCGTTACATCATTAAAATCAACAAAAAGAAAATTAAAACCATTCTTCTTTCTCCGTTGGTGTGGCTGAATTGAGAAGCATTTGTCCCTTTTTAATAGTATTCCATGGAAGCGGACAAAAATTCCTTTCCACGCCATCCACAAATCTATTCACCCGCATGCACAGTGTACACCCACACACACACATGAGTCTCTCTACTCATAGTTCGTGTAAAGGCGAACTGCAAGAACGGCGTCAACTTTAATTTATCTACACTTATTCCATTGAGGCGCAGATTGTGGAAAATTGGATTTTTTCAAGGCTCCAGCATTTCACCGTAATAAACTATAAATTCTCAGCCGAAATGTTTGCCACAACGTAACGGTTGGTGTTTTTTTTTCCCCTAAAAAAACACACAGCACAGCACGACTATGACTCGGAAAAGAGTCGACAACAACAACAAACAGTAACAGGATGTAGGTACGTAACGTGCAACCTCCTTTCACAGATTCATTATTTCTGTTTCTGTTTTTTTGCTAACTTGATTTTGCTTATGAATTTTTTATCAACGATTACTACGACGAGTCAGAGCAAGCATCGCCAGCATTCAGCTCACACGTCACACGCGGGAGTATGAGTAAATAGTGTGCATCAGTAGTCATCGTATATAACCGACCATACCCCAAAGAAAAATTCTTATTCACTGAAAGGACGAACAAAAAAATATATATATGTATATATACAAACGAGGATAAATTCCATTCGCGTTCATCCTCTTGCCGCACCCATTTCAAATGAACGCAAAAATGCTATTCTCGCACTCTTGCTGCTCCACAACGCACATAATGGAGCCGCACTATGGTGGTGATGAGGTGGCTCTGGGGTAAAGTCCTGCATTCCATGCGAATTCTGAAATGTTAATTACATAAAACAAAAAGAGAAATGTTTTTCACTTATATTCGTCGTCGTCGTCGACGTCGTCCTTTCGCAATTCAATTCCGAATGTGCAAAATGTGCGAGGAGGAGGCGACTAAATGAAAATGGTTTGCATTCAAACGACCTTGTTGAGCAGCAGCGAGAATGGGCAAAGGCAAAAGGGAAATAATACGAAAATAAGAAACTAAGTCGGGTGAGATTTACAGGAACATTGTCCTTGATAGAGCCGTGTCGTATCACCTTGAGCTTGGCAATAGTTTATACACAGTCAAGGGCACGGCGTGGATTCGAGTGAAATATCGAGAGAAACTGAAGCGCAGTTTAATTAATTTATTTCCCTCCCCCGCCCACTGAAAATCGTGGATACGTAATGCGAAAAGGTGACTGATGGTCGAAGGATCCGTCACAGCTGATTGAGATTGAGAAGATATCACAGCGCTTCGGAAATGAATTTACTTGGCAACAATTTGTTATTGGCTCCCCATCACATTCGTCCTTTTGCTTCATCACGATAGAGCGCTAGTAGTCGTTTGGAATACTTGTTGCAACTGCATGGAGCCATTTTACATGCGATTGTGCAGCCCTTAAAATATATATGTAGTTGAATAAAAGTGAACTCAAACGCACCGTGTTCTGCATGATTTATCTACTTATCATAATCGCTTTTGGGCATCTGTTTCTGCCTTTGTTTTCAAAAGATCGATGAACAAAAACAAACTCATTAAGATCTGCACCGAGATTTAATCTCTCGTTTCTCTGAACAGACGGGCTACATTCCATTTTATACAATGAAATGTGATCCCCTTTCCATTTGGAAGCCCTCAGCAATAGTAGAATAATAGATGTAGAAATTTTGAAATTTAATTAAGAAGACATTTAACTGGTACGATTGCACATTACAAGAGAGACCGCAAACACGTCCATTATTCAGAGAAAATAATATTTGATGTTTTGAGTGCATGGCTCATGGCATACACCAGACCTACAGCGCACTGACAGTGCTTCGAAACATGACTCTTGACAGTAAGAAAAATGGACCAAATAACTGCACGTTTAGAATGCGACCGACAGAGGCAGCTAACAAAATATTTAAGGATGGAGAATGAGACAATATGCGAGTGTAGGTTAAACCGCCCATACACTGTTAGATATGTTGAATGACAAACTGAAGTATTATCGGTAACTGAGGGATTAGTTTCCTCGTGATAGCCGGTTTTTGATATTGAAGGCGATTGCAGGTCTATGGTTATTTTTTTAATATTATAATTAGAGGGCGTCCAAGGATAAATTCTGAAAAGGAAACTTGGTCGTATTTAATGCGACGGAGATGCAGACCATAACATGGGAAAAATACGTCATAACATAAAATATGCGATCGTTATCGGGCCATGTTGAACGAATTTCTGTTCACAAAACTTGAAGAGGAGGATATTGGCAACATTTGGTTTCAACAGCGCGGCGCTACGTGCAGTATGAAAAATAGCAGTATATTCCGCCCGAAACAGTGCTGCCAATAAGCGGATTTTTTTTTCGAACATCAACATTTTTTCGCCCGGAACTCATGATAAGCAAAAAGTGAAACGTCAATTTTTTCGGGTGGAATATTGGCGAATCTCACAATAAGGCTGATTATGTGTCATGTCATATGTTATGACATATTTAATGTTATGGCAGATTTTATGCTCTAGAATATTTTATGTTATTAAATATCTATTTGATGTCATGTCATATTTTATGTTATTACATATTGTTCCGCATTTCAAATAATAATAAATAAATAAAACAATGGAATAACTGCGAGACCTCTTTCCACAACAAGTTATTTCAAGAAATGATGATTTGATTGGTCTCCGCGGTCGCCTGATTTAATTGCTCCGGACCTCTTTTTGTAAGGATATCTAAAAAGCAAGGTTTATGCAAACAAACCAGAAACGCTTGAGTAACTCAAACAAAATATTCGTGATGAAATTAATGAAATACCGCGTGAATGTGTGAGAATATAATGAAAACTATGCTCAAAAGGGCTCGCATTTATGAGTCTAACTGAGGCGGACATTTACCTGATATTCCATACATAACTGCCGACATTAAATAAAACATTTATCAATATGAGATCCATTCTCTTTCATTCAATCTAAAATTATAAACAAACAAAGTAGTATACCTTTCCGGCGGACACCCTGTACATATCAAAGTCCATAGTTTTCCTTTGTTCGGCCAAAAGAAGCCATCCGATGTTGTTTGGCTCTTATTTTTTTTCTAAATGAAAAACTTCAATTCTGTTTTTTGATTACGTTTACTTGAACCCTTAGAATTTTATTGGTCAAGTCGAGAAGATGATTTCGGCCAAATGGGCGCCGTCACAATTGATTGCCATACGGGCTCGTTTTCATCACTTCGGCGAGAATTTCGGGCGACAGATTCTCGCACCCGTGTCGAATGTTGTCCATGAGGGCTTCTAGGGTCTCGGGCTTGTTCACGCAAACACGGGACTTCAAAAATCAACATCAAGGTGACATTTTTAACCTCTACACTAAATATTTTGTAGTGGGTGATTTTATATAGAAAATATGTCCATTGTGAGTTCGTAATCTAATTTATTTAGATTTTTCCTACCGGAGATTGTCACAGGTAGTCCACCTTGGTGCACTTATCTCTGTTCTAGCTTTAAATAACAGATCATAGATAAGATCGGGCTAAGAGAGCGTAAAAACAAGGTTCACTTGCGATATTCCATTTCTGATCAGATTGTCGACAACTCGCAGGGGCTCCTCAAGGTTGTCCATTTATTTTTGCCTGAGCCTTTAAATAGAAGGTACCTAGGAGAGTACTCTGAATCGCATAGGTATTCAAGTTTATGCTGACGTTAAAAAAAGAAGGTACTAATCACACTTGGTGCAACAAAAACTTTTTATCTTTAGTTAATGTTTCTATTTTAGAAGGAGTATTACAGTGCCGGCCGAAAAGTCGCTCGTTTTTTAAGCAAGTCATAATTATTATTTTTCAATTTTTTATTTACTAGAAATTACTTTTTTTGCACTTTTTTGCATTTCGATTCCTCTTGTAAATTTGCAGTCAGAGGGCTTTTTGCAAGCTTTCACATCGCGTCAACATATGCGGTAATGAATGAGTGCGTTAAGGCAGCCAGCACTCCGACAATTCGTCGTCGTTATTTTATTTGCCTTGGCACTCTCCTCTGTTGGTTGATGTGAGTATATACGAATACGATATACCATTCCAGTAGTCAGGACTTCGTTTGCACAATGAATAGTTGTGCAAACAATAGCCCATGGATGTCAGAAATATGTTCTGAGGATGTAAATTTCCTCATAGATCCGCATGGATTTAATTATGTTAAAGGGAATGCAGAAGCAGAACTTTACTGCTTGCCTGAGGTCATGTGGATATCAAGTTGCATACCACTCAGATGTGCATTACTATTACACGTCATGTATGCGTTATAAATAGGACAGTCCGGCTCTCATCCAGTAATAGGTGTACAGATATATTTTACTTAGATGTGTAATTTGGCCAAAGAGGACTGCACGTTTTTGTTTTATAAACATTTTCCAGTACTTTGTTAAAACAATGAAGAGATACGAGTATTTTCTGTGTGCGTCTAAATTATAAAATGCACTGTCTTCGGCAGTTACTGACACATCAACCACCCTTAAACATCCTTCCAACCTACTCCACTAATAGGACTTCAACGGACTACGACTACGAGTAACATAAGCCAAAAGGTGGATAGCAGCCAAAACAACAGAGCTACGTTACGTCATCGCGGTGCCGTATCTCAAACTTGCTAAATTGCTGAATTTTATTCCCGATGTCACAGCTAATTGTTATGGCCGCGCCATAAGGACCTAGCTAATGGCCACACCATACTTTAGGCGGCATGTTTGCCTTCGGTGTCGCTGGACCAACGGAGAAGATCCACAAAACAAGCGGCAGGACGTATAGATGCTTGAAAGTGTTATTAAGCTACACAGCGGAATATTTGGCAACGATTGGCACACAGCCAACGCTCAACGGGACCAGACCGTGTTGAATGTGCAAACTTTTGATACAATTAGCTAAATGGGGATATAACTTCAAGTGTTAGCCCATTGTATGCCGAGTGCATGCTGCGGGTGTTGTGTGTGAGTTGCCACTCCAAGATCATGACATTCAACCCGTGTACCGGGGCCGGGTGAATGTGAAAGCAGTCTTGCATATTTATGTGTATATTTTTTGAGTTAAAAGCTTTTGAATAAGGAAGCGCTAACAAGATTAGATGCATTTTGAGTACGCTCCTTTGACAATTAACATAATCGCAACTTTGCGTACTTGTAATTTTAGTTTGAGAATAATTAATAGATAATTGAAGGCAAGTTGTTAAATTATTGGATGACGTTCACTGACAATGGGGGACCTAATCGTTCTAAATGCATGCAGCAATAATGGTAGTCCTAATTAATGGAGGCGCAGATACACTCACTTTGCGGTACTGGAAGTTGACCATAGATCTACCTAGCCTTAACCAAAGTGGCACCGTGGGGATCTTTTCTTAAATTTAGAGCTCAACGCAATTCGCTTTAAAACTCAGAATCTTCCTCCTTAATTGCATTGTGCATTTACCTACATAATGATGAAAAATGCCATAAGCCCGTGTGGCAATCAATTGTGACGTTGTCATATCATCTTCTCGACTTGACCAATAAAATTCTAAAGGTTCAAATAAACATAATCAAAAAACAGAATCGAAGTTTTTCATTTAGAAAAAAAAATTAGAGCCAAACAACATCGGGTGACTTCTTTTGTCCCACCTTATATTGCACCTGCTGTATATTTTTAGAATGGAAACTTATCTAGTGATGAAACCAACCCATTCTGTAGAAAATACTACAACTTATACTACTAGTTATAAATAGGGACAGTCTACCAAGGCGTTATACGAATGCGAAGATTTATAGACCGTTTAGTGCAATCGAAAGTCTATATGATCTAGCATGATGTAATAATACTGCCTACGCCTAAGTCTAAGGACTGAATTGCTGACCGTAAGATGAGATTTTCTGATGAAAAAACGACATTCATATCAAAAATAAAAACCACTTATACCCACATATAAGACCCTTGGCAAAGACAACCCAGGTCTGGGGCCTTAGCTCAAGATTTATCGACTAAAATGTCATCTTATGCCAAGTGCTGCAGGAAACCAACTAATTCAAACTTAATGATTACCTAATGGGCATCGATTACAAAGCCGCATTATCATTGACCCGTCACGCTCAATACACACAGAAAAATCCTTTATTTAAAATCAACCAACTTTCGGATAAAAACCACCAAGTATTACTGTTAATATGGCTCCTACAAAGTTAGTGGATTAAAAATAGCCGAGTCAGATTATTTAAGGAAACTCGGCTAAAAATAACCTTTTATCATTTTTTCTTGGTTCTAAGTAACAAACTAACTCTGTTAAATTTAACCAACTTGTTGATATTTATTTATCTACAAACTGGGTTCTTAACGACTGATAAAGTGTGTTATTTTTAACAGTATGCATTTGAACCTATTTTTATGGGTAGTATTAACAACGAATGCTCGGTGCTTTTCAACAGAGACTTGGTTAATTTTAACCCATTCTTTTTAAACCGAGCAAAAATCGCACTCTGTTAGAACCAATTTTTGAGCGTGTACCCAACTGAAAAGCAGATAAGGCAACCGGTGCGCTGCACGAGGAAGGATGATGGCCAATTTAGGCGCGCCAAAATGCAGATGATGACCGTTTCTAACAAGAGTTTCAGCGTCGATTATTCTCTTTGGGTCTTCGATAAGGGCCGGAGCAACGAAGATTCATACAGGAAGATCCCCATCCTACTATGCAGTGTAATAGCTGGCATAGTTTCAATTGACCTCTTTGCAAAAGAAGTCCACTATAACAGCGGCCATTTACCCCATACTTACGGTGATAATATTTTCGAGTTCCAAATAATGGAAAATGAAATAGGTACTATAAAATAAAAACTATAAACAACCTAAATACAACGTAAGTCGATCACAAACGAGTAAAGAGTAGTTCCTCTCTTGGCTCGAAACAGCTCAGAACATTTCAATGGGCAAGTACTGTTAAATATGTCAAACGCACAAAGTTGACCAGAAACAAATTCAAAATCCGTCTTAAAAATCAATTGCGCAGTAAAATAAAAAATCTATAAAAACAAAAACAAGTTCGTGGTGGTCCTAGAACGTTTCATATACTGCAAAAAGTTGAGTCATATATTTATTTGTGACATGGATTAGATGTCAAAGATGAAAGTGTCTCAAAGTAGCTTGAAGTCTATCCGAAAATACTTTGGCGTATATTTTCATCTCTCTGAGATAGTTTCGCTCAATTTTTTGAGTTTGACAGATTCTTAGTGTTTGGCTAGGGAAAGTACGCGAATAGACATAATACAGGGTCCGCCAATTTTATTTTTTTTTTAAATGCTATAAAAAAAAAACTACTGAATATTTTCTTAAATTTCTTTTTTTTTTAATGAAAGTACAATCCTTCCGGTTAATAATGGAAAATAATTTCATTCAAATGGCTGCCTCGGCTGCCCATGCAGTAGCTTACACGATCGGTCCAACGGTGTCAAATCGCAGCCACGATGTGGCCAAACGACATCAGCTCTGCGGCTGATAATGCGATTTTTAAACACAGGGCGCAAAACATCGAGTGTAGCTTCGGCTGTGTGGCACGTAGCGCCGTCCTGTTGAAACCAAATGCTGCCAATATCCTCCTCTTCAATTTTTGTGAACAAAAATTCGTTGCTTCTCTTCTTCCAAATTCCGTACGCAATTTTCGCACACATTCTGCAACATTACCATGATTTTCAAAGTAATGTCGCAATATTTCCCAGCGTTGTTCAAGCGTATACACAACCATATTCGTTCAGCGGAAGAATGAAACTAATTATCTGTCAAATCAGACATGAGCTAAGTGTTACCATTCGCGAAATAAGCACTAGTTGAAAAAAAAAAAAAGTTAGATGGCGGACCCTTTACCTAAGCTACTTAACCTAAATTACCTATAATCAGGATAGTGAGCAATCTCATCGATTGGTCACCATCCTAATCGTTTCCATGGGCGCCTGACAGCCGCCCACAAGGGTTCACCGGCACCTCCCGAAGACCCCCTACTCCAAGCCTTAACCTGCAGACTTAATATCTAGCTTAAAACTAAGGAGGATGCTATGTAAGTAGCGCACCGGCCCGCGAAAGCGTATCCACCCTCACCTGTTCATCAAGCCACCAAAATTCCTTACTTTAGAATAATAATTTCCTAACTTTGATGTAAACGTAAGTAAACAGACGTTTAGAGCGCAAGCTTAGACTCACATTATACATAGGTAAACATAATAATGGAATTAATGGAAAACATTTTTCTTTGATAGAAAAAGCTGTTTTAATTTGTTAAATTAAGAATTATTCATTCAACCATCTTAAAATTTGATGAATTTGAGGTCAGAAGTATATATTATATCTTTTTTAAGTATTTTTTTTATAAAAGAAATGTAATAAAACTAATACTGTTTTAAAAAGAAACTATTACATTCTCATAAAAGGTTGGGTCGACTTTCGACCACAAGTGAGACTAGAATATTGTACAAAAAATCGTTACAAGTTACAACAGTGTAAACATTAAATGCGAAAATATTATTTAGATAGTTGTTTACACATTTCCGCTGTATCTATAATTTGAGATGAAAAACTAATTTTAAATAAAATTAATGCCCATAACATTTAAAATTAATAACGAAAACACCTTTCAATTAGGTACAGTGAATCTGTTTACCTACTACACGCCATAACCATAACCCATTTGTCAGTCAATATTTTTGCCAATTGCCGCATGCAAACTATTTCGCTACAAAAAAAAACAAATGCGTACTAACTTAAATATTAAAATATATGCCAGCATTTTAATGACAAAATGAAATTGTGCAATAATTGGATAGCGGCGAGTCCGGCAATCCCATGCGTGTAGCTCTCACATCACACCATTTGACATGCTACACTGATATAACTATTATGTAGAGATTCAGATTTTTGGAATTTCGCTGATATACCGCTAACCCGTGGGCTCTGTATTTGTTATGCTAAATTTTGGCAGCAAAACATTAATAGAGTTATCTGAATGCTACACGACCTGACATGGTTGCATCATTGAATTTGGTATGACCGCACTTGACAACTGGTAATCTAACATTTAAATGGCGACTCTATTTAGATTGTGGTTGTGTCAATTCTCAATGAATTAATTGTCCGATGGGACTGCAGCGATTTTTGTATTACGTCTGCCGGATTACCGCAGCCACGATGTATTCATTTGTATGCAAACTTAGTTTGGTGGAATAATGAGTTGATGTAGGTTTACTCGGTTTGAAATAACCGATTTTCTCCCTCTAAATTTTCTCGGTCGTTAAAAAAGCAAAACTTTTGATATTAATCTAAAAACATGGTTGATAACAACTGAGTTCTTGACAACGAAAATTTGTTGTTCTTTTTTTTTTCGACAGAGACGTAGGTATTTTTTAAACCCAGCAAAAATCGCACTCGGTTAGGGCCAACTTTTGAGCGTGTTGTCTTTTGGTTTTTTTTACTCAGTTTATACGAATGGCAATGGGCATAACAAGTCAAGAAATAATATTCGCTCTCCAGAATCTAGAATTGAGATTCTCAACTCTCCCAGCTAAACCCTAATTGGTGCGACTTAGATTTTTATTTAGGTAGATAAAATTTATAAATTTAAAGCTATTTATCTACTTTGCGATTGCTACTTTAATTATTATTATTGAACTTACATAATTACATTTTTCCTTTTACCTTTCGACAGCATATTATACAGCTGTCCGTATGTGTACTCGTAAGAAGCTTTTCCACATTGCTTTAGCTGGAGTTAATGTGCTTCGCTAAGGTGTTTTTATCTTTCTCGTAGGAAAGTAAACGAGACTTTTTGTAAGGCAAAAATATAGTCGAAAATTGTTAGATCACATTTTTAGTATCAACATTTTTAGGGTTGACAAAAGGAGTTGACTTGGCGTTTGAAAATCATATTCATCAAGATTAGCATCAACTCCAGCTTTGTAAGAATTGAAAAAGGTCCTATAGGTACTTCCATATCTCATATCGCAGATGGTTTTAAGGGATGCCATTATGGTAAGTAAAAAGAGGACAATGAATTATTCTCCTTTAGGAAAAAAATCAGAGAGGACATAGTAGCGAAAAAGACGACAGTCCTCTCAAATACGTACGTAATAAGAGAAGAGATACTGCATTCGTAAAAAATATAAGAATCGAGGTTTTAACCAATTCTGACATTATGATGATAGACGAACTCTAAAAAAGACTCTCGCAATGCCGTCCGTCTGTCAGTGCATTGAATCATGTAATATCAACAAAATGTCAATATCAAGCTGCTGCTTCAAAATCCAAGTGATGATTTTGAGAATATATTTCAAATAATGTAAATAAAGTTTAAAAGTTGAATTAAAAAAAAAAAAATATGTTTAAGTTTAAAGACATTTAAGTTAAGGTTAGCTTGGCTGCATACCCAGTTTTTCGCTAAACTCTCATATAGCGAAACTTTTAGAAGTTAAGTTTATATCTCGAAAACGGTAGACACGATTACGACAGAAATTCATTTAAAGACAATCTCATCAATTCTTACCTTATGGCTAACTCAGTTTTCCTTTAAACTTTAGTACAGAGGATTTGTTAGAACAGACATTTTTAAAAAAAAATATGTTTTCCTTACTTTACTTGAAAACGATCTTAACGACTTTTACCAAAAGACTTACGTGGAGTAAGATTGATGTAAACGTGTTATTGTGAATGACCCGCTATTTCGGTAGCTGTCACTTTTGAAGCTTTAATTCTTTGACATTTGACAAGTGGAAACTACGCCATTACTAAAAATGGAACGATACACGCTTCAACAAGGCATTGAAATTATTAAAATTCACTTCAAAAATGGTGAAAATCTTGCAGTCACAGTTCGCAAAACTAAAGCATTTTTTGGTCGTCGTGAAGCACCTTGTCAGACCGCAATATAGAAATTGGTGGACAAATTCGAGCTGTTGGGACAAGTTAGTGATGTGAAAAATAAAACCCGTGCACGTCGCTCAAGAACAACTGAGAATATTGCTGCTGTAGCCCAAAGTGTTGAAGAAAACCCAGGTTTGTCCATTCCTCGTCGTTCTTTGGAGTTGGGCATTCCACAAACGTCATTACAGCGTATTTTATGGTCGGAGTTGGATGGTATTGATCTGGACAACGTTTACTTTCAACAAGACGGCGCTATGTGCCCCACAAGCAACGAAAGCATTGATCTTTTACGGGAAAAGTTTCCGGACCGTGTTATCTCTCGAAGAGGTGATCACAATTGACCACCGAGATCTTGTGATTTAACACCTTGCGACTTCTTCCAGCGTCGATTCAAGACCTCAAAGATAAAATTCGTGAGGCTATCGAGGACATAGGGCAGCCACTCTGTATGCGTGCTCGTGGTGGCCATTTGGCTGATGTTGTTTTTCATTATTGACGGCATACCTTCCTCTTTATTATGAAATAAACATCCGATCATTTATCTCAAAATATGGCATTTTTCTTTGAATACCAAAATAACACCTCTTATTATTATTAAAAAATGACTGCCGCTATCCATTCGAATCACCGAATCACGTTTAAGAACTGCTCATATCCCGAAAACCCCCTTTTTCGATTTGGGTTAAAGTATATATAAGCCAGTTTTTCCAACGAAGCAAAAATAGCAAATGCTTGCTTACAGTATTTTTTGCATAATTGTACCGAAAATTTAGATTTCACAGTAAAATGTTTCGCAGGACTTCGTCATTACTGATTGCTCGCCTTCAAAGAGTAAAATTGGATAATCGCCTTCGAAAAGTACCAGCTGTAGGTGGCCTGTTAGGAGGTGCCAATGGTATGGTGGATTAGAGTCATTGTTTGTGTGCTGGCCGGCGCAGGTTCGAGTCCCCCGCGGGACAGCAAAGCTCCGCCACCCAAATATATATCAGACTTTCTCCCCCACAACAACAAAAAAGGGTTTTCTTCCTGGGATGCAATGGACCGGGATTGGTGTGAGTGCTTCGTAAGCCAAAATACAAAGACTTAATTTTCTATGCATGTTGTTGAAAGTGCATCCGATGAAGTGAAATTATCTACCGTTGTATTTTCGAACAAAGTCTCACATATAGTAAAGAGACAACAACCCTTTGTTCGTCCATGGAAAGTGGTGTATAAAACTGATTCCAGTGGAGACTTTATGAAAATTTAAAAGAAAATGTCTTTTTATTTAGTAAAAGGTGATTGAAAAAGGTTTCACCTTCGAGGGAAGAAAATTATTCTAGAAACTTCTGGTAGCATAGAAGAATTAATTGAGCTAGGTAATAAAGTCATTACCGGGCTTTATGGGGGGAAAAATGTCTTGTTGTGCTTGTTGGGGTTGCTCGTAATTACTTTTTGTAACAGCTGGTGCTGGTTTTTCGTCGAGGTGTTAATCATTTGCACTTCTGATAGAAAGATGATAGGGGCGGATGAAAAGCGGTCCAGCGACTTCGTATACATCAGAAATTGTTATTCTAAGAAACTCCACTATAATTGGTGAAATGTATGTAAATATTCTGCCAACTCGAATTTTTTAAAGCATTTCACAAAATCATATTCTTAGGAGTTTCTCTATTGACAATTTGTTGTCTTTTCCGTTTGGTCGGTCTTGAACACATAGCAAAATTTAACAAACAAGTTGGCCATTACTTACATTTTCTCAGACACATTATGTTGCAGAGACATATTTCGCAAAATTTCTGAGAAATCGATTCGGATAATGAGTACTAGTTTTCATACTTATCTCATCATCAACAGCCTTCTCCAATGTAATACAAAATTTGCATAAATCATTCCCAAATCTTGTTATTCGCGAGTGTACTATTTTTTTGTGAAAAGGCAAGATTCCTTAGAAAATTATTACCCAACTCTGTGTGAAAGCTTATAAATTTGTATTATGCTTGGAAAGAATAGGAAGAAGAAATCAAAGAAAACCCAGGAGGTCTATAAACGACGAGAAGCAGATTTCCAGGACGATTTGGATAACGTATTTGACATAGCACATGCTGATGCTCTTCAAAAAATTAAAATAGAAGAGGAGAGAGTATTTTTACATCATAGAGAAACAGGACGACCGGGCTGCTTAGCGGGGGTTGATAAAAAACAAGCTGAAAAGGAAGATAGGTTAAGACAAAGGCGATTAGAAGAAGAACAACAACGTAGTAAGTACATGTCATCGGAAATACCATCGACTTCTTTAGCGTCATCGGAGGATTTAATTCCTGCAGAGCACGACATATTTAGAAGCTCCGAAAGCAGCGAAGGTCTTCTCACTGCTAATAAACCGTTATCTGAGGCAACCTCAAAACGAGGAAGAAAGGACTTTGTTATTTCAAAATTAGTCTCAGCCTTAGACAGATGTCATTTGAACATAACAGACTCTGTTATGTTTATATAGTTCAGGTTACAGTGGAGGCTCTAGGGCTTAACTTTGAGGATGTTCCAATCACATGTCTTCGATTCAACGCGTGCGGACACGGATTAGATAAGAAAGAGCAGAAAACATATAAAACGATTTTCATAGGTCGTTGCTATTCACTGGGATGGGAAGTTGTTACCTGGCTCGAATGTAAGGATTACTAAGGAAGAACGACTTCCTGTTGTTATAACTTTTGGAGATGAGGAACAATTTCCTTCCGTGTCATAAATTGCAAAAGCTAATGCTGTATCTAGAGCAATTAAGGACTGTAACTTGGATGATAAAGTCCAGATTATGTGTTGCGATACAACTGCATCTAAAACAGGTCACTTTAATGGAGTATGCGTGCGCTGGGAACATGAATTAGAAAGAGTCAGTCCTTTTTGGTTGTCGGCATCATACGTATGAGCTCGTGCTTAAAAGCGTCTTCGAACCAAAGGTCCACCAAGCAACAATAAGTCCAGAAATACCGATTTTTAAAATGTTTCGAGATGAATGGAGAAATATTGACAGTAACAATTTTCAAACCGGTGCTGACATTGTTAAAGAGAATTTGAATGACCTCGAAATTTGCGAAATTCTAAGTTTTTACTTTGGGGAGGTACGAAAACCAATTGTTAGAAATCACTACCGCGAACTTACTGAGTTTTCAATAATATTTTTAGGAGGAGATGTCGATAAGCAAATAAAAATCAGGTCACCAGGACCCAGGTGCAATACATCAAGCGGTGCCAACGCAATTTATGTGTTAAAAATATTTTCGCTGCGCTCGCAACTTAAATTGACAAAAAAAGATAGTGGCAAATTGAAAGAGGTCTTCGTTGTGTGAAAGAGCACAGACAGTTATATCCTGACTGCAAGAATGAAGTTTTGAAGAGAAAGTATCCGCAATAATTTGTTTTTGTTACTTATTATTCTTATTTAAGTGTTTAGTATATTTATTTAATAAAAAGTTGAAATTGAAATAAAATATTTTGGATATCAAAAATTGTAGTTCTAAATTTTTCATACAGATTTTCAATGTTGACTTGCTCTCAAGTCGGCACGTGTCAACATCATCCCCAGGAGCAAAATATTTTGCATCGAAGTTAGTATTGGCATTAAGAATAAAAAATAAAGGTTATGCGTGAAAAAATTGATTCATTTTTAAGTCCATATAAGGGACACTCTAATGTACATGATGAAGGTGCAGAAATATCGCTCCTTCGTCAAACAACTGCAGCGAGCTCCATCGTATCGAAAAGGTCTTAAGACAAGATTGCACTTCGTCGTTGATATCAGATTCTTCTAACAGAAGTATGAAACTCGAAAGCTTCTATAAGAGGAAAAACTTTTATAAAGTCTATTGAATTACCTTCCCGTACTTCGATGACAGTAACATATGGAGTTAGAAGAATGCTGCGAGCTTTCTATAGGTACACCGTTTCTAAGTAATGGTAGTGAGTCCAGAGGTAAGGAGGAAAATCGAAGTAGGCTAGGTTAGGTGAGGTTAGGAAAGGGTGTGTGGTGTGCTAGCACCATTTCCACTCGGAAGCCCTTAGGCCCATTGTGATTCCCTTCATATATTAAACGAACCCAAAAAACAATCTGGTGGACTCTTCATCGTTCTGACTGTTTAAACCAGTCGGTTCTCTTCGCGAATTTGAGGAAATCCGTTATTACTACTTCGGCCAGTTCCGACGGATTTTCGAAGAACCTGGACCCCAGGGTTCGGAGTCGTCGTTCCTGAAGAGCGGGACATTGGCACAGGAAATGTTAGATCGTCTCCGTTTCCTCCTCGTCTTGAATTTGGTTGCGCAGAGACCAGTGATTATACCTGTGAGCGAATTGAGTTCTTGTCTTGTTTTTTCGTTCACTTGTGGCCATAGGGCTCATGCAGTTTTGCAGTCTATTTTTGAGGACCTGGTGTTGTTGGTCTCTTTTATGATTTTATCGTTTATAATGCCGTACAGTACGCCAATCGGTGACAAAAAACGCTGCAAGAGTCGGGTAGACTCCAGGACTCCTTTATTTCCATTGTTTCTGACTGCTCAAGTACCTATCTCCATCTTGGAGCCGTCAGTGCATAAACAACAATTTCACGGTCGCCTTATATTTTGCCCGCCTCCTATTCCAAAACGAAGCAGATCAAGAAAGAGCTGCCAACATCTGAGATTCAAGCAAATGATTTTGAGAATAAAGTTTGTGAAACTAGACTGCTCTATTTTTGAACACATTTTTTTGATTCCGATCCAAATCGTTACAGTTGCTTTTAGTAAAAGCAACTATATTAATATCAAAAGTCCACATATTAATATCCACGTAATCAGACAGCTTAAAAATGGTTGAATGATTGACCAACCCTAAATAATTAAATAGCCGCAAAGCAAACCCAACATAATTTGGCAAAGTAAATTATAAAACCCTCATAAGACGCTGTCCTTTCTAAACTGAAACGTCCAGCGTAAATCTAATCACTGCCGATCAGCGCTGAAAGATGTGGACTTAACAGCGTACCCAGTGATGCCGACTCAGGCATAATTATGCATTTTAGGCATAGTTCCGATATAAATATATCAAATATACTTACGCGTGCCTTCTTCGGTTTGCCGCCTCTTTTCCTTCTTTCTTCCAATATGGCAGACACTTACCTGAAGTTGGGTGTCGTATATTGTCTGCCTGACTGAACACGTCCACAACTTCGTCATGGGACGGGTTCAGTATTCGTTTTCTTATTTTTCTAAAAACGTTGATCCGGTTTGGATCACTGAGCGTACCCATCTCATTATTACTTTTAAGTTATAACTTGCTCATCAGCATCTCTGCTGCCTCGGATAGCAAGGTAATCACTCGGGCTACAACTACCAATTACTATACTGCCAGCATTATCCAACCATGCGGGTTCCATTATCATCTCCATTGATAAACTTTTAATTTGTCAATAGTGTACGCGTTCGTGTGGCAACTGAACGCGCAACGCTTTCCTATTCGTTGTAAAATACTTCAATAGAACTTTCTACTAAAGTAGTAAACTTTCCAATTTGCAACGAGCCCCAACAAAACCAGCACTGGAGTCCTTCCTACACGAAACACACGTTTCCCGAATGGCGGTTTGTAAAATATGGAATATGACCATAAAAATAACGATCAAAGCGACGGCAAACAAACCTCTTGTTTGCATGTTTTCTATTTATTAATAATTCCGAAGGAACGTGCATCTTATCATTCAATGTTCTTCCCTCGTTGGCATGCCCTTTTCCTATGCCAAGTCTTTTACTTAACAGAAGTTCGCTCAAAACGAACACTCCACTCCATCGGAGTGCTCTAATCACGTAGCAATGTAGTTGAAAATTCGCACAATTCCCTCACACGAGCACTCACTGTTCGACGAGGGACGACGACAGCAGGCGGAGATGCCAAGAAAACGCCCTCCCTCATCCAGAATTTATTACAAGAGACATTTTTGCAGATAGAAATCTTAACCATTACAAGACGTTTTCAATTCACCTCAACAGGCTCGAATTCTGATGGGGAATTTCTTCTTATAGGACGGTAAGGTTAAAGCTGCTTTTATTATAAATAAATATAATATAATATAATATAAAAAAAAACTTGGGCTTAGAAAAAAAATTACAAAAAACAATTTAATAATAATTTTTGCAGGACTTTGTGGAATGAGCCTGGCCTTGCCTTCTTCTCAAGGAATACCTATCCGTAAAATAACAAGCATTATGACATCCCTTAACCCTTACGGTCCACGCGATTTCAAGATGAATAGCAATGCCACCAAACTTCGAAGACATTGTTGGTGAAACGTTAAGGCCAAAAATCCAAATATCACCAAGAAACCTGGTCGACTGGCACGTGAGAGAAAACGGTCCAATGGGACTAATACGAATTCATGCAATAAGTTATAATCATACGTAAAATAGAACCGAAAAAGTTGCAAAAGCAGAGATGAAAAATAATTTTTTTCAATTGTATTTAAAACTTAATACAAATTGTACTTAAATGGGTCCAATTGTACTTCTTTGTAAATTATGAGCCGCGAGCCGAAGGTAATAGAATAAACGTCATCTTTAAGTCGAGTGCATTTTCGGATGCGTTCGTGGATGAAGTCAAAATTAAAAATAATGTAGGCGAGTAGAAAAATGTATTAAATACTGACGAATTGTGCGTCATTTTTCACCCGTGTGCAACAGTTCGAAAATTAGTTCTCTTGCGTTAGTCGGTCATCAGTGGTGCCATTTTAGCATTTTTTATGCTAAATATAGCATATTTAAGCTTTAGATTGCATATAAGAATACAAAAATAAGCTAAGTGCAATCTAGCATATTTTCTATTCTTAAAATAAGAACTTTATTCTCACCATAAGAACATATTCGAGGTATATTTTGCTTTACAAATAACGAACGCATCCATAAAAATGGCATCTTTCGTAATTTCGTGAATGGTCTAACCATTTTCTAATGCAGAGGTGAAAAGGCTGCTTAGGAAAATGAATATTACAAATTGCAAGCTTAGTTACTTAGTTTTTTTTTTTTGAATAAAATCGTTGTTTTTAAACTTTCGCATATTTTGTTTTGTTCCCCATATAATTTAGCATATTTTTTTTCTTAATTTGGCGTATTCCGCTGGAAAATTTCTGGCAACGCTGGCGGTCAAAGCAAAAATTCTGTCAGAAATATTTTCCCTGCGAAAACAATTGAAAGAAATGAAATATATCAGTGGAATGATTTGTTTTTTGGGGAATAAACTGATGTTCCTACATTGTAAATTTAGAACTGACATTCCTCTCCATTTATATGAATGAATAAAAATGTCACTTACTATTTTCTGAATTTTAGATACTTATTTAGTATTATTTTACAACTCTATAATGAATTGAGAAAAAAGAATAAAAGAAATAATATAGAATTGGATCGGATTTAAATAAAAGGAGACTTACTTTTTAATTCATAAGTAACATATTAAGACCAAGATTGAGTTAAGCCATTAGGTCTAATTGGTTGAGAAAAGCAAAGGATTTTTTTACGATCTCGTTTTACGTATGGCTATAACCAATAAAAAAATTTGATGAATTCAGGATGAGATTTGAAAATAGCTTAGTTGATATAATATGCGTGTCTGACACTTGGTTCCACCCGAGTTTAAATAGCAACTTATTCTCACTACGAGGATTTAAAAAACCTTACCGAGCTGATAGAACTCACACATCTGGAGGAGGCGTTGCTATCTATATGTAAGAAAATGTATCAGGTCTAGTCATATAAAGCAGTCGGATGGTACACAGGTGTGTGACTATTATTTTATAGATATCTTGGTTGGTGTCAGTAAATGTCATTGGGACTTTTTACATGCCACCACACATCGCTAATCCGCGCATAATTTCTCCAATTGTGGATGAAGTTTCTTGTCTTACACCAAAATTTATTCTTTGTGGTGATTTAAATATAAACCTTCTTCATTCCTCATCCAATCCGTTGAAAACCTCGATGAACTCTCTAAGTCTTTCTATTGTTAACTATATTGAGCTAACACACTTTAAGCCTAACTGTTTACCGTCTTTGTTAGATGTCTTTCTTACTAGTGATCAAAGTCTTGTTAGGTAAATGTTTTAGTCAGTTATCTGTCCCTGTGTTTTCAAATCACGACCTCGTATTTGCCACCTTCGATTTACATGTTAATAAAAGCCTGCCCAAGCCCATTCAGTCTCGTGACTTTCGCAATATTAAGGTTGATTGTCTCTTCAGTGATTGTTTGTCAATTGACTGGAGTTTAATTTATTTAAGGTACGTACAACAATTAGATTTTATTTCTTTTCATTGACAAGAGCTTTCAGTTTTTTTTAATTTCTTTTGCTTTTGACTATATAGGCAAAATGGGTAGATGGATAGTTATGGAGCGGTGCTTAGCTAGCAAGAGGCACAACCCAAGATAGAATAACACCTACAACTACCAAGAAAGATAATGGCTACCCGAGAACCCTGTGAAGCACGTTAAATCTTTATATTTCTATTTTGTGTGGCAAATTCGGAGTGAAAGATCCCATCCCATCCGGCGAGTTTCAGCTAGGCTTCAGTAACGTGCCAAACTTCACTCCAGCGTTAAGGAGCGAACAGACATCATGCCCCATCCACTACAACTCTTATGAGCTAAACTCAATGTATAGCGTTGCATTATAAATAAATACCAATACAATACAATATTTATTAGTCAAATCTTCGAACGTTGAAACGCCAAAACCGCGGTACCATACCGATAAATGGTAAAAAAGGAGAAGAGTGCGAATATGGGATGCAGGCATATCGGACAAGCCCCCTATAGAGCTACCCGTTCGGAAAATGCGAAATAAAAGCCAAATCTTTTCCAAAAATTGCGTTCGAAGTATCTGGTTCCGGACAAAAAAATTAAGCATATAAACGGATTAAATACTCCAATTTCATTGAACAAATGAGAGAATTATTCATTGTTTAGTAAGTGGTCAGTCCTTAGATTTTATTCTCCAGAAGATAGGACTTTCAATTATTCAAGATTTTGTTCCATCAACGTTTCATAAATTCATTTTGCTGTAGATTTTTTCTTAACTTCCTTTTTTTTTCTTTTGTCTAGAGATCGGCTTCCCCTTTTCAAATGCTTTTGAATATTTTGCAGGCTTTGACATTTCTTCGAATTGTACTTGCCTATTTAGGAGCTGCGTGGTAGATTAAGACTTTCTTTTTGTGGAGCGACCTGTATACTATCGTCGTCTTCCTCACTGTTCTCATACGACTCATAATGCATTTGTTACATTGAAAAAAGGAAAAACCTCTTAAGTCGAATTTGACAATTTTTCAGGAGAGCATATTAATGTTTTGCTAAAAATTTTAAAATTACGAATCTTTTAAAAGTTGGCATTGTAGCTTAAATTTCGAACATGAAAAGCTACAAAAAATGTATCTTGAGCATTTAGGCATGCTGTGCGACTTATAAGTTCGTACTGTGGTGAAACTTGTGGACTATAGAGCGGGGAATCTTCTGTCTAGCTCTACCAGGTGATCAATGATGTTGACCATCTATCGTTACTTTATGCAAAAAATATTCCGCTTTACTTGGCCCAATTATTAGTGAGACACAAACCTTTTTTCCGTCAGGTTCCACCAGGCGATTAAAAGGATTAGCTTGCAATGCGTTGAAGACCATTCGATTTTTTGAGTGAATCAGTTCGAGTATCTAAGCACATACTGGTTGCACTCATGCACGTTTCGACTTCCAAACGGACATTACGAGGAACTTCCTCGATCTTGATCTTCCAATAGAAATTATTTCCTATTGTTTGAGACATTATATATTCGTTTAAAAAGAATGGTCGCCCGTATTTCCCATTGCTTTACGGGTGACATCCCCAGTTGGACACATGCAGCGACAGCCTAATTTGAACTGTCATTGTCATTACTATTTATCCGTCAGGTTTCCTTCTTCTTCCTTTCAGCGTGGTCTGGCAAGAGGGTATTGGAAATAAAATCGAGACCTTGTTAGAAGTTGCATTTTCTTTTTTTTCTCCTCAACATGTCCTATTTGTATATACATTGAGCCCTCGTATATGATACTAAATTCAATGCAGGTCCATAGGGCCATTCCAAATAAGGACACTCTCACAAACAGAAACAGATCGGGCCCATTCTGGATCTTAAGCCTAATAACACTAGGGACGTCTGGAAACAGCATCATTTGGAGGACGTGCTCTCAGGTTGGGACTACATTCATGCAAACGTTTTCTGTAGAAACTCCATGGATGAGGACGATGGACAGACCATTCTTCATTCGAAAATCTCGACGGATTCGATAATATTAGCAACAGCCATCTCCAGCGCTCTACTTTAATCTTGAAGCGATAATCTTGAGATCATCGGATCTTGCGGTATCAGAATGGCCTACTCTACCACCCTCACCAAACCTATGCACCTGATGCAATCTGACAACGTATTTGACCGGTTGGTATCTCTAGTTTAAGAAAGAGTTCCCCTCCTTTGAACGCATATTGAACCTCCTCCTAAAGATCAATGTTTTCCAGACCTGATAATGACAAATCTGGATGGAAATGTTCTTCTTTGATGCTGCTGCTAATAAATTGATGTTCCCTGCACACCAAGGATATGTTCTTACTATGTATTTAATCCGACTTACAAATATTTCTGCGCGCTCGATATAAGCCCTCCCACTCCCACTTTCTGTCCATAAGCGTATGAAATTCCAAATAAATGCATCACAATTTGACAAACGAACATTTTCTGGATATTGTTTCCATGTTGTTGCCGGAGTCATCCGGGAGGACCTATAGCGAGCGCATTCAAAAGTGTATGCGGAGGAATTATTTATTTTCAGTAGGTACTTCTTCCTGATGCTCCAGGCGTGGAAGAGTACTCATGGATGTGTATACAAGAAATTAATACTTCCAGACATGCCAGTGTGTACCTACGTACTTTCTAGAATGTGTATTGAACTTTCCAAGCAAGTCAGTGATAGCATTTCTGCATGTACATTGTACAGTGTAGCTTAATACTGATCAAACAATTTTTTGTGCATTTTTTTTCTACATATAAATACCTTAGTCAAAGACAAGCATCATTGTGATGGATGGTGTTCCTACATGGAACGCCATTAAATGCCCCTATAGAGGGTTTTGAAGAAGTCTAGGGTTATTTAAACTTAAATCGCTTTGTTCAGTGTACGCCTGGCATACGATGTTTTGTTCTTCAAAGGCGTTTTTTTGCTTCCGGTGTGGAATCTCACTAAGTAAACGAAAATCCAACGAATGTCATTCTTCTTTACGTGTACACAAGTCCTCACCCGATATTGTTTGCTGAAGCTAGGTATCTTTAAAACGTAGTGATTTGATAACTTTGTTCATTTGGAACGTTAAGATTTTTTCCATAAATTTTTAATTTGGATTTTAGGGCTACATTTTGCTGCATTTGTAATTCGGGCGATAAGTTCTAGCAATCTTGTCGGATATTCGCTTTTACAGTGTGTGTCTTGTTTTCGTATAGACAGTGACCTCATAAAATCTGAAAAACATAATCCTGGAGTCAGTTCTATCTATCCTGTTTGGGCATACTAGAGAAAACGAGGCATTACATAGGCGACCAGGGAAACACATCCTTAAAAGTGTCCACTTCCATAGGGCTTGTCGAAAAGCTGTTCTGTATCTGTTTACTTCACAAATATCAAAACAAAATTACCGTTCGACACAGTTAATAGGGGGTAATACATTTTGGGCCACCCTGTAGATCATACTTGGTATAATTTTTAGGTGTTGTCGAAAATCTCAACGCCTTGACTGATTGAGAGCGTTATTTACGCATTGGGCCTTACTTATTATAATTTCTTAACATCACCTTCAATATTTTATTGTAATTTTATTTAATTTACGTGAAGGCGACCGATATTACAAAAAGCAGCAGCTCTAGTGACGATAGGGGCTTTCATTATTTTTCTGCAAAATGTATTTCCCCGACGAGGATTAAGCAATTAAACATTCGCGGGCCGGGCCGAGGGACGTAGTAACAAATAAGTTGTTAAACTTACGTAACTAAATAACTTAAAGAGAAAGGGAGAACATGCGTCGAATACCCATTTAAAATAAAACCGAGTATACAAACATTTAAAAACCGTAAACAAAAAAAAAAACATAAACGATGGAAAAAAAACCCAATCTGTATTGGAAAAAATCTTTCCCGAAGAATTCATGATCGCTCTTAAGGAACAGGAGAGTAAATTAAAAGACAGTTGTAAGATTAGTATTTTCATAACACCAAGTAAAATTCTTAAATTATGGTAACAATTTGGAAAAAAACAAAAATACGTGGTTTGTTTCTTTAATTAACAGGTGGACTTGTTACATGTAACAAAATAGCGAAATATCTGCTTCGTCAGGACAAACCTCAGTATCAGTATCAGCAATAAAGGGCTGCCCACAAGGAGAAGTTTTGTCACCTCTTTTTTGGCCGCTGTTTATTGACGACCTGTGCTATAAAATAAGCTATCTAGGCTTTGACACAATTGGTTACGCCGATGACTTGGTCATCATCTTAAAGAGGAAAACTCAATTACAACACGTATGCAAAGTGCCCTTAAACAGTCCTAGACTGGTGTACCAAAGAAGGTCTATCGATGAACCCCAGTGAGGCTGTCATAGTTTCCTTTACCAAAAGGTCAAATTTCAATTAATGATACAATCACTGAGTATCTGGGAGTAATCCTAGACAAAACACTATATAACAAAGTAACAAAAGCAACAATATGCCGTCGCATGTATGGCAAAACATGGGGAATCTCTCCAAAGATAACCCAATGGATCTACACAACGATGATCAGGCCCATCATACTCGTGACATACTCTTCTTAAGTATGGTGGACTAAAACGAAACAAAAGACCGCCTTTATATATTGGTGGCGCAACAGGTCTGTAGGGACCCAGACCTGCTTCTCACAACCATTCGTTTTGTGTGAATTTCATTTTTGAAACGAATGGAAGGGATCTACAATTTTATGCCGATTCCAAACGGCTAATTGCGAAGCTCTAAAGACAGTTATACTCTCGGATGTTTGTCAGACGTTCGCGAGAGGCGGCGCAGTGGAAAAAACCCTAAGTTGGAATTTTGGTTTTTGCGGGATTCGAACCTGGGACCCCTGGCTTAGTAGTCCAACACACTAACCACTAAGCCACTGCGCCTACCGCCTTTGCTAAGCTTAAAAGGGTACAACGACTTGCGCATGTCTCGGTATATCCGGAGCCATGCGTACCTGTCCTACTGCAGCTATAGATATCTCAAAAGGACTAACACCCCTTCACATATACATAAACAAAGAGGCAATTCGCAGTTCGGCAAGTTTGATCCAAATGAAAGAGTCAAGTCTCAGCGAACATCTTGAGTTAAATGATTTGTTCTCTGACCGCCCCTCAAGGACTTTATGTTTCGAAAAACGGTTCTCTACTGAGATCCCTAGTAGAGAAGCATGGGCGAGTAAAAGCCCACCTACCTGCAAAAAGGTCCTAAATTGGTAATGGATGGCTCTTAAATAGAAACAGTGGGGGCTAATTTCCACGGACCTTACCATAATGTCTCTATACCGATGGGGGTTAGCCCAAGCGTGTTCCAGGCTGGACTTCACACCATCCAAGAATGCGCTAGGCACATATACAGCACTGGTATTGAAGGCATTCACATCCATATATTCACGGACAGTCAAGCAGCCATAAACGCCCTTAGCTCGCCTATCATTGACTCCAAATCGGTACTAAGCTGTTTTAACGTCCTTCAAACGCTTGGCCGTAGGAATAAAACCAAACTTTGGTGGATTCCGAGCCACGAATGGGCTCTCAAACTCCTTCCACAGGACCTGACCCTTCGCTATACTCCAAAATCGTCAAAAGATGGAAAAAACACAAAATGCCGTTCAATAAACAGAATCTTAAATCTAAATAGGTATGATATCAAGAACCTAACTGGTTTCCTCACAGGACATCACAACCTACGATATCACTTAAATAAAATAAATTCAACTGACTCCTCACTTCTTTCGTGTGTGTATGTGAAATGTGAGTGTCCAGCCCTATGCGGAATCAGAAGAACTATCTTCTTCAGGGAGCTTCTGCCAGCAGCTTGATTAACTTTATTAGAAAAGTGGAGAGCCCGCTAGCCTTAACATTATTCTGGCCCTATGGCACAATAGATCTTATAGGTCCACGTGCCTTTTATGGCTCAGGGGAAGTCAGAAGTTTTTTTTTTTTAAAAAAAAAGTACATACTAAATTTTAATGTATTTAGAATTATTCTTTACAATGAATACAATTAACTTTTTAACTTGGCTTAATTAATTTAACAAATAAGTTTTACTACATCCGCCTTAGCCTCAATAACTTTCAGTAATCGCCTTGGAACTGATTCAAAAATTGTCTCCTCCCTGCTCCTAGTCAGAGAACTAGGCCAATTTATTTTGTTAATGAGGAATCTGTTGAAAGTGTTGACTGCTTTAATAATCTTGGTGTGGTCTTTGACAGAAAGCTCAATTTCATTCCATTGTTAGCAGGGCAAGAATTTCTCGAGGGATTTAAGGATCCCTACGTAAGTAAAATTCTCTCGTCCGATCTGTTTCGGAACACTATAGTCCTGTTTGGTGTCCGTCCTATGAATATGGAATCTCAAGTATTGAAAGTATTCAAAAGCAGTTTCTTTATTTCGCGTTACGTGATTTGTCTTGGAACCCCGAAAGTCGTCTTCCACCCAACATAAGTTCATTCAAGTTGCTGAATCTTCAGACTTTGGAAAAATGAAGAGAAACAACCAATGTTATAAATATTACTGTTTTGCGTTCTGACTCTAATCAATTCTATAAACATCAATACAAGACCGAGGACAACAAGGAACCCAATTTTTTTATACCAAATGACATCGCGATGTTACTATGGGAGTAATGGTCCCATCAATAACCTGACGAGGGATTTTAATAAGTACAATCATGTGATTGATTTCAATCTCTCCAAATTCAATTTAAAAAAAGTATTGAAAGAAATGTAAAACATTATGTTCTAATAATAAGCTTTTTAAATCTGTTCATTATGGATAAACCGTTATGTATAGTAGTTAAATAAATAAAAACTAAAATTAAAGCAGTTCCTTGTACCCGACTGGACACAGAGGGAGGGTAACGTGTCTCGTGCATATCTATGTCTGTTTCGACGTGACCTCCTGTGGCCTTAACGGCTTGGCCGGTTTTGAAGAGTGAGGTGTCATTACTCATTACATTCGTTCTCTTCCCCGGAGTTGTCATATGCTGAAAAGATAAAAATAAAAAAGTAAATCAAGAAAAAAAAGGAAAAAAACCCAACTGACTTCAAAAAGAACTACAAAGTTGTGAACAAGACACATTTGAGTAGGAGTCTACCCATATTTTTGTTATTCTGTGTAGGCAGTCTCCGATTGTCAATTAGTTAGGTAAACTTGACAAATAATGTTCCCTTTTTCTTATTCACTTATTCAATGGTTATTCCAAAAATGAACTAAAAACATGCAAGTTAAACCCAAGTTTTCACTAGGGCTTAAGTAAATTTTAGAAAATATTCCCGAACATTGAACAAATTTCTATTAGACTTGGTGGATGTTTTCAAATTCATTTATTTTCTGCCATATTTGTAAAAAATCAAAATACGATTGGTAATTCTGTTAAATATAAAGGGTGGTTTAATTTTAAGGGCCGATGTTGAATGTGAACCACACCTAAACGTCATGTTTTTTTTCAGCATTTCATTTCACATTTCTCAATTTCAGACTAACTCATTTTGAACCGTGGAAAGATTCACAAATGAGCAACACGTTAATGTTATTCAGGCTTATTATGAAAGTGGGCGTTCAAATCAAAATGCATATCGTGCACTTCGTAATTTTGTTGGTCAATTTAATCGACACATTTTCACCTCAGTGGATTCATCAATAAGCAGAATTGCCGCATTTGGACGAATGATAATCCAAGAGTGATTGTCGAAAAAGCAATGCACCCAAAAAGAGTGACTGTTTGGTGCGGTTTATGGGCTGGCGGCATCATCGGGCCGTACTTTTTCCAAAATGAGGCCGGTCAGACAGATACTGTGAAGGGTGTTCGCTATCGTGAGATGATAACGAACTTTTTATGGCCCGAATTGGAAGATATGGATGTGGATGATATGTGGTTTCAACAGGACCACAGGTGCCACTTGCCACACAGCTAACGAAACAATGGCCGTGTTATCTCACGTCGCGGCAATGTTAATTGGCCGCCACGATCTTGCGATTTTACACCGTTGGGCTTCTTTCTTTGGGCTATTTGAAAGAAAAGCTGTACGTCGATAAGCCAGCTACAATTCAAGAGCTAAAGGATGAGATAATTCGGCACATTAACGGCATAGAACCTCAATTATGCCTCAGCGTCACCGAAAATTTGGACCATCGGATGGAGGTGTGCCGCCGAGGTCGCGGCGGCCATTTGGCCGATATTTTGTTCCATACATAATTGAACCATACCAATATTATCATAATATAAAGAAATGGCAATCATTTCCTAAATAATTTGTTTTATTCAAAATCAACATCGGCCCTCAAAACTTTACCACCCTTTATATTATAAGAATGAACAGTGTTGAATGATGTTACTTAAGAACAGTGAAAATGCAAATTTTAATCATATTTAAAGTAATAAAAACTTATAAATATTGGAAAACAAGTTCGTTAAAATAGGAGTATGTGACTACAGTCCTAATGAAAAGACAATATAATTTAGTATTTAATTGGATTCTGCGATTTGATTTCAGATTCAAATTGTTTTCTTAAATGTTGGCACTCGCCTGTCATCTCGTATGTATATTCTATCACAAATTTTATAACAATGTATCTTGAAATGTCAACTGACTTTTCTTATAAATTGTTCTTTTCTCTAAATAATTAATTAACAAAAACAAGCGCACTTTGAGAGCATAATAGTATAAACATATAAAAAATATCGATTGATATTTTTAAATTTAGCAAATACCGCCATATTATTGCTGTGCAAGAAAAATACATTTTACGTACCAATTATAGAATTTTAATTATGCTAAAAAAATAAAATATTTCTTGCATAAAAAAATTGTTTTCCTAAACTGTGTTAGAAATTTTGTTTCAGCGAAAGTGTAGTTTCTTTAAAATATACCATAAAAGCTTTAAGTTACAAAATCTCTTATAACAAAAGTGCAAAAAACCGTGTTTGTTCATTTTTCTCTGATTAATATCATGAGATGGATTTCTGCTAGATATTGACAAATGATTTTTACATTGGTACCTATTTGGCACTGTGATGAAATTATAATATCAGGAACTCCATTTGATACCAACAGTTTGATAATCTTTAAGAACTCTTAAACTGAACTGTCATGTGAACGCCGTGTACCTTACTAATGAGCAAGAAATATACCGAACACAGTCGAACACACTTGAAATCCCACCAAAAAATGGCCTCCCGATTGATATCAAGTCCCAGCCAGTGATTTATGCCTTTTTGTGTGATCGATGTCGATGTCTAAAATGCCTTCCGTGGGATGAAGGGAAACAGCACGAAATCGTTGGATTTTAAATCTAAATCATCAAAATATCTACATTTACCATGAAAAAGTGTCCATAAAAAATTGCTCATTTAAATTGTCTCTTATGAAAATTTTCTGGTACCGCCAAAAATAGACATATTAATGTTAACAATCTGCGATTTTAATACTAAAGGTTAATTTAATATTATTTTCTTTGGTGTAATACAAATTTTACTTAAAATTCGAATTTTGCGCAAAAAAGTATCGTGGGATTTTTAAGGGAATCTAAGGACTGTGAAATGGGAAAAAAATGGGAAAATGACTACGCTTCGTGAGATGAATGAAGAGAGAGTCCTAACACAGAATTTTCGAAGTATCAATGGCGCTCCTTTGATTTGTACAGTCCGCCAAATAACTTTTTTTTTTTGTTGAAAATGCTATAAAAAAAAACTACTGAATATTTTCTCAAATTTCTTTCTTTATTTGAAAGTACAATCCTTCCAGTTAATAATGGAAAATAATTTCATTCAAATGGCTGCCTCGCCTGGCCATGCAGTAGCCTACACGATCGGTCCAATTTTTAAGCACATTATCGATTGTGTGCAGCTGTATTTCACCAATGGCTTCACGAATGTTGTCCTTTAAAGCGTCAATTGTCGGCGTAACACTTATCTTTTACGGCATCCCACAAATTAGTCCAACGGTGTCAAATCGCAGCTCCGGGGTGGCCAAACGACATCAGCTCTGCGGCTGATAATGCGATCTTCAAAAACAGGGCGCAAAACATCGAGTGTAGCTTCGGCTGTGTGGCACGTAGCGCCGTCCTGTTGAAACCAAATGTTGCCAATATCCTCCTCTTCAATTTTTGTGAACAAAAATTCGTTCAACATGGCCCAATAACGATCGCTATTGACTGTAACGGCCACTCCTTGCTCATTTTCGAAGAAAAATGGCCCAATTATGCCTCTGGCCGCCCAAATTCCGCACCAAACAGTGACTCGTTTTGGGTATATCGGCTTTTCAATGTATGCGTGCGGGTTTTCTGTGCCCCAATTGCGACAATTTTGCTTGTTTACATACCCGCCAAGGTGAAAATGAGCTTCATCTGAAAAGATGATTTTTTTTTGCAAAATCGGCATCTTCTCTAAGTCGATCGCAGGATGATTTTCAAAGTAATGTCGCAATACTTCCCAGCGTTGTTCAAGCGTATACACAACCATATTCGTTCAGCGGAAGGATAAAACTAATTATCTGTCAAATCAGACATGAGCTAAGTGTTACTATTCGCGAAATAAGCACTAGTTGAAAAAAAAAATTTAGATGGCGGACCCTTTACATGCACGAATACTTAGAATGGGAATCTTGCAGGCTGCCGTTTCTGCTCTCAGTTCACCATCTAATTTGGACCATCTTTGGAGAATCGAAGGCTTCACTCCACACTCCAGAGAGACAATCCAGTGAAAGAATAACTCATGTATGTATTACCAGGTTCTGTAAGAGGTGGATCTTCGTCCGTCTTCGCAACATATATAAATACCAGAGAGCGAGTACAACAACTAAAGGCTGCTTCTTTAGGAGGAAAACATTCAAGTAAGACGCGAACGTTTTCCTTCTTTAACTTTCGATTACTTTTATTTATTTGGTTCTTTTGATACAAATGTTGTTTTCGATCCTTCTTCTTTCCGTCGACTCCAATAAATAAAACATGGACGTCTCCTCATTTCCCCTGGATGGCGCTGTCACTCGGCAACGTGAACCTATCTCAATTTGTATTAAATTGTTTAATCTGTTCTATTACGAGTTGGATATATTTTTGCCCAGAGATATTTTTAAGGATAGATTAATTTCGCTTATCACCAATTAAATTCATGTTTAACTCATTGATTATATAACTGATTGTATTGTTTTTCGAAATCTGGGGATTATAAATCGTAGATTGAATAAATAAATGAAATGAAATGAAATGAACTCGTGAAGATACCTCAAGACTTAAGATGGCGTACCTTTCGTCGTAGAGGCTTATGGATGCTTTGACATTTTTTTATTCATTATTTTAATTTTTTATTTTATTTTATTTTCCATTATTCTTGACTTAACAAACTTTGTATTTACTTAATCTACGATAACAATATTAAGTACAAGAATAGGTAGTGACATTTGTATTTGTGTAGTAACAAATAGTGATAATGTCACTTCAGAAAAAATAGCTTGGAAGTGTGGGGTGAGCTGTTAAATTAATTTTGAAAGAAGAACATTTTATGAATTTATACATATTTTTACAGAAAATTAACAATAAAAAGGAAAGAAAACGTAAATATAAAAGAACATTAATTTGTACATAAAATAGCATTAGAACAATGTAACGTACATGTTTAGACAACATAGGGCAGCAAAACTTTAATTTCCTCGTGATCAAAATCAAGAAGCCACATTTTTACGTACTTTAGGAATAGGGACAATAATCTTATTCCTCGGATGATATTTATAGGAAGTTGATTAAATAGTTTGCACTACACGATGGAGTAAAAGTTTCTGAATAGAGTAGTACGGAAAGGAGGAATAATGACAGCATTAGTTGAATTGCTTCGCAAATTGCGATTGTTTGAAATAGGGCTCCGTACATAGCCACCTCACATAAAAAAAATTTTTTAAACTTTGAAATAGTACAAATGTTTTAGTGGCAGCATTTTCAATGCTCTGAACAAAACTATAGAAGGAGCTAAACGATTTACCCCACATATTTTTCTTATAGCACATTTTTGCAAAACAATCAATGGTTCAATCTTCGTTTGGTAAGCGCCACCCCAGCAAGTTATTCCGTGTTGTAGTTTTGATTGGAATATTCCATAATATACTATTTTCAAAGCATTTTTGTCACAGAATTGTCTAAGGCGAACAAAGCTTCGTACTGAAGATCGTAAATATTGTTTCAGAATCGAAATATGTTTGGACCAACTCATATATTGTTCAAAAGTGATGCCTAAATATTTAAACTGATTAATTGTTTCAATTTTAAAACAGCATGTGCTACAAGATGCCTGCTCAAACAACATTGTCCTTGTGGCTTCTTCAGTACAGACACAATTTGACGCATTTGACCATTCGCAATTTTTTGTATGAAAGAAAATTTCGAAGCTTAGGGACTCTTGTACATTAAGACTGAAGTGAAGTAATTTAGTTTTATTGCTGACAACTAGTTTGTGTTCCGAAAACCACAATCCCAGGAGGTGAACATCATGGTTTATGCCCGCGCTTAAGTTAAGAGGACTATCCGAGCGGTATGCAATGCCCAGATCATCTGCAAAAGCTGTTACATTCCCTTTAAACGGTTGACTAAATAATGAGTTGATGTAAATAAGAAACAGTATTGGACCAA
This sequence comes from Cheilosia grossa, assembly GCA_963082955.1. Lineage (NCBI taxonomy): Eukaryota > Metazoa > Arthropoda > Insecta > Diptera > Syrphidae > Cheilosia > Cheilosia grossa. The sequence continues at coordinate 60,466,860 of OY720144.1, forward strand.
GGACTGATCCCTGGGGTACACCTTAGTTCATAGTTTTTGGTCTGCTAACAAAGTTACCTATTACAACTTTTTGAGTTCTATCCTTTAGGTAGGACACAAACCAGTTGTGCATAAATCCACGAAAGCCTGCATAGTGCAGTTTGTTTAGTAGAACTCTGTGGTTGACCATGTCAAAAGCTTTGGTAATGTCTACAAAAAGCCCGGCGCAACATTTTTTAACATCCAGAGCTTTATAAATAAAGGAGCAGAATTCCAAGAGGGCATCTTCTGTAGAAAGGCCTTCCCCAAAACAATTTACAATTTATTGCACAAGGAAAAAGTCCAATTAAAAAAACAAGAAATTTACCTTTCTCGTTTTTAAATAAATTTACCGTAAAAACAAAGTCAGATTGACCACATACCTAGATCTTACACCAGCTCGTTACCAGTGCTTTCATTCCGAGCAATTTTACAATATTCCCAAACCAAAACAGACGAACAAAGGAAAAGCATTTGTAAAGTAACGACCGGCCATTTGTAAACAATCGAAAGGGGTTACATTTATGTATTCAAGTGGTCGTCACACAATATCTAAAGAAAGACGATTTTATTTTAGATTGCAACTACAGAGGGAAATAAATTCGAATAGACACAAGCGTCTTGCCGCAGGAGATTCGCCGGCAATCCAAATATACACACACATGACTAAAAGGACACGAGCATCCTTTCTTATGGACTTACGCGCTTAGAATCGATTCGAAATTAATACACAAAGCCAACCGTCCGCACGACGTCTTTCAGCAGAATTATTCAACCCGTACTTTAAGCTGACAACATGTCATATGGCATACGTATGCTCCCCTTATCTACCCCCACCCAGACAGACAAGTGTCGTTTGCCGGCATTTTGCCAAAGTGGAAAGTTATTATATGACTTCATTTGTGACATAACTGTCTTTTGATATACAGCACTAGCAATACAGCTAGAGGCTATTATCCTATTCTACCCCTGTGCCGCCTTTAGCTATATGATAGGTCAAAAATTATCCACAGAATGGTGGAAAATTTGTTCGCCTGCCTGATGCTGTATAGAATTATTTTCCGTTCATACACGATACACATCATGTGTGTGCGATACATGCGATACTGATACCGAACCGAGTACGATGGAGAAAATTGAAAACGTCCTCTTGTGACGGGATTTGACCTTTCAACTCTGCTGAGGATTAGCACTCTATGGCACGCTCACGTTTTAAGAAATTGAAAAGAAAGCTTCCATTCACTCGTAGCACAACAAAAGGAGCATTTTCCATTCTTCGACCGTGCAGGAAGTTCATTATGGTCTCTTGGATGTTGGATCTCACCAGTCACCACCCAGGCGAATACAAGTTCCGACAATCAACACAGAGCTGTTAGGATGGGTGCGGTGGCAACAACCAAAATGGAAGGAACTATAATACGTTTCCTACGACAACATATCGGATACGCTGGTGGTTGTGTTTTCTTATTTGTGCACGCTTCCCTTGGTATTGATTTCGTATGGGGAACAATTGATACAGGATAATGTTAAATAATGCACAACCATGTGGATACATGTATTCCAAAATCAAATAGGATGGTACAGAAACAGAATGTGGCTTTAAATCTGTACGCACTCGGGAGGTCTTCTCTTTGAGCTCCACACACAGTCTGAGCTGGGATTCATACTTTTATTGAATAATAAATAGTAAATGGAAACCTTTGTAGTTCATTTGGAGAATAGGAATTTCGTGTTCCGAAGTAATAGAACAGAAAATCCTTTTATTGCATGATCTGCAGTGGTCAGCCTGCAAAACGCAAAGAATATAGCCTTGAACGTTCAGGTATAGCAGTCCTCGAGGTTAGGGGAGGTTAGGGGAGGATTCTATTTCTTCGGTTCATCATGCACAAGGGCATTGAACTGTGTTGAACATTTTGCGCGAGGATCTTGATCATTGCTTTGTCCCAATTAAGACGAAAGGAACTTCCATGCGATTCCATACTACATTTATTACCATTGTAGGTTAAGGGGATGAGAGCGTTTGGGAGATAGATCGAGTTGTATCTGATATGGTTTTCCGTGGGATTTCACACGATTTTCTCTCTTTATCTTTCTTTCGTCTTTTACAGAGTCTTTGGGGTTTACTTTATTCGTGTCATAGTCGTGTCCATATCGATCTAGCCGCAGTTTAAATGCGATCTATGAGTGGTAAGGTCAACGAAAGACAATTGGAGAAATGGAAAGGGGAAACAAATTTTTGATGAAAACGTACCATAGGAGAGGAGAGAAACATTTTATGTTGTAAAGGTCAAGGACCCAACCCACAGATTCCGTCGCATTCGTGGCGGCACTGACAATTTTATAGAATACACAGCAGCTTATGGAAGGCGATGGATAAAGTAGGTTAACTTTCAACGTTTCTGTCCGGTGCACTCGTTGACAGTTGGCACAGCGTGAGAGGAAACACTTTCATTGGTGGAAATATTGATAGAATGAGAGAAACTGTCATCCACACGAAATTCTTGTGAACTTTTGACTCATCTATTGTGGCTTAATGGGGGACTACAGCCCTCAATTATTTTGTACCTACTCACAAGTCAAAATGGCGCAAAATGACTGTCATCGTGTATTAGGAGAGATAAGCAGATGCTATAAGTAACAGCACTCTAACTTTAAAACCTGTGCCTTATTTTTTAGTTAATTATAAACGATTTGTAACCTACCTATAGTACCAACATTAGAACGGGCGCAACGCACATTTTTATCACACAGTCCCAAGAATTGACAGTTTGAGAAACCAACCATAGTTTGGGTAGTTCTCTTAAAAAAATTGTAATGAAATGAAATAAAAAAATTAAAACTAGGTTACTACAACTTGCAAAAATGCGGAATGGGAAATCCGCGATTTGTTAAAGGCTAAAATTTTCGATCAAGAACTGAACAGTTTTTTTTTGATTAAATCTCTAGCGAGAGTAAAAATCTTCATCATCAAAAGGATTTGTTCGTGTTTCATGTTCTTTTGTTTTTCTCAAAAGCCCAACATCATAAAACATTCCGAGATTTAAAAAAAATGTGCATATCCTGGGATCAGGGGCGGATGCAGAAAAAAATGTCGGGGGTGGGGTTTTGAAACAGGTGTTTAGTTTTCATAAGGGTCCATCAAGCTATCGGAAACGAAACATGTTTTTCTGTTGAGCTTTGTGTTTCCACATGCGGTGTGGTCTGCCCCATAAGCAGATGATAATTATAATATTTTATTTCATATCAAAGCAACTTAAAACTAAATAAATGTACAAATTTTAAGGTGCAGGTTTTGCTTTTTGTATGAAATAGTGGAGTACATATAATCAGTTGTCTTGATGACATGATGCGATCAAATATGTTTGAAGTAGACAGTAAACAAAGCTAAAAATCAAAAAAAAACAAAAAATTAAAAAGAACAAAACTCGGCCAAGGCCGAGTGTCACTCGCGCACTGAAGGTTCCGCACTTCTTTAAAGTTGGAAATTGCGAACAAACAACAAACAGCAATACGTGTAGATGAGAATGAGTATCCATTGGAAAAGATCCAATGAGAATGAGCATTCATTGAAAATTCCAATTGGAATCGATTAAGTAGTGATTGACAGTTTTTTTTAAATATCTTTTAATATATTAACTTTTCCACAAAACAGTCTTCGGTACATATGTAGCTACGAGCATATACAAATAAGGTTTATATCCATTTTTCTGTAAATCAAGAAATAAACAGCTTTTTGTGCGAATGAAAATATTTTTTTCACCAAATCACTCACTTTCACTTATTACTCAAAAAACAGTCGATATAACGCTACTATTGGTATTTGTCGTTTAACTAGAGGTTATACCGGATGTTGTGTGCAAATTTCAGCCTTCTACGTTAATTAGTTTCTGAGATAGACCTAGGTACAAAATTGTTCTAGTGGTCGGAGAGACGGACAAAGGCGAAACTTTAAAGGTTCCGTTTTTTCTCTCTGGGTACGGAACCTTATAAAGAAGAAAATCCAAACAAAGTAATAAATAAGACAACAGGTATGAACAGAACGATTAAAAGAAAGTAGCCATTTTTTAACACCCAACAGGAACACAGTTTCGATCTCACACATTATCACATCTAAGGTTATGAAGTAACATATTAAACTGACAAGGTGCAGGGGTATGGTAAAACCGTGAAAAGTGCGTTTTATGTACTGTTAGCAGGGTTAGAAAATGTCGGCTGTTGACTCTTAAAATGTAGTTGGCATAAAGCAAGAAGGATCTCAACTAGAGGTCCAACTGAGAGCAGAAACGGTACATTTGCCTACAAGCTGCTTTTCCCGCATAGGAATTCCTAAGTATTAGTGCCTGTACAAATCAAAGGAGCGCCATTGCTGCCGCATGCATACTTAGGAAATCCTATGCAGGGAATTAATGTCAATCACGAGGCCATTTTGTAAGTGGGGGCGACTGTGTTCAACATTTTTGGTACCCTTAAGTTACACGTCGCTCACATCGCAGTTTAGTTTAAAAGTTTAGTTTAGTTTAGTTTATGAAATTGTTGGAAAATAGAATTCCTGTAATAATTTCGTCACAATGCCAAATACCCGATATAATCATAGTTTTTTTTTTCAGTATGTAGCAGAAATCTATCTTATGATATTAATCACAGAAAAATCAACTTAAACGGTTCTTGCACTTTTCTTAAAAAAGATTTTGTAACTTCAAGCTTTTACTGTAGGTATAGTTTAAGGAAAAAAACTTGTTGTTCGTCGATTTTAATGCTTTTCATTTCGAAGTCATATTGAAACAAAATAGATATTTTAACAGAGTTTGGGGAAAACGTTTTTTTTTTATTGCGGGGAAAAAGATATTTTAGTTTTAGCATAACTTTTAATTTGTAAATGGTACGTAAAATGTATAGTTGCACAATAACGTTTGCAAATTTGCATTTGTTAATTTTGATATTTTTTTTTCGTTTTATTGATAATACAACACACACTTCAATTCAATTCCTTAGGGACTTTCATACTACGCCTGCTTCCTTCTTCCAGACTGCACACCAGAATGATCGAAACATTACCCTTTCCCATCGACTTCCCCTTTGACACATCTCTTTCTCTTTCTAAATTGCTATAGATTGCCCTTTATTTATTATTTATGTGAAATAGCACTTTTTGCACTTGTTTTTTGCTAATTAAACATTTCAAAATACAATCTTATAAAATTTGCAAAAGCACATTATCTAAAGAAATACGGGAACTGAAAATTAACAAAACAATTTATATTCTTGCGTTCGATTGAATACGCAAAATCTGAAATCGGATCAAATTAAACACCACATTATATTGCCTTTTTGTTAGGAGTTTAATCATATGTACCTACTCGTTTTTTACGAATTTACTTTCCGAGAATAATATTTTTTTTTTTTTTTTAAATATGAATAAAATTTCCATTTTTTCTGTTCCTTAGTAACATCAACAATGTTCACTCTTATTAAACCACAGAATTCCTAATCATATTTTGATTTTGTACAAATATGGGGCTAAAAAACCGATTTGAAAACACCCACCAAACGTAATAGAAATTTATGCAATGTTTGTGAATATTTTAAGGAATTCACTTTTGCCCTAGTGAAAACTTGGGCTTAACTTGTATGGTATTAACCTCTTTTTGGAGCAACTCCCCAAGGTAGCTTCATAAATTTTGCTGTCAAAAATATTTTTCATGTAAAAAAAATAAAAAAAAAAAATCTGAAATGTGAACGGATGAAAAAAAAAAATTAAGAGTTTATAACGGGTGATTTTTTAGCTGGTTTGGTTTTGGCAGCACTGGTTTTGACAGCTGTCAAACAGCTTCAGTTTGGTTTGCAATTTAACCATGGATCGTCTTACAAATGAACAACGCTTGCAAATTATTGAATTTTACTATCAAAATTCGTGCTCGGTTCGAAATGTTCATCGCGCGCTGCTTCCATTTTATGATCGGCATTCTCGACCTTCTGAGCAGTCTATTCGGAAGATTGTGACCAAATCTCGCACCAAATTTACTTTGTTGGACATTAAACCACCAACACGTTTACGTAATGTGCGTAGTGAAGAAAATATTGCGGCCGTATCAGCTAGTGTGACAGAAGACCGCGAAATGTCGATTCGGCGCCGTCCCCAGCAGTTAGGCCTTTGTTACAGCACTACGTGGAAAATTTTGCGGAAGGATTTGGGCGTAAAGCCTTTTAAGATACAGCTGGTGCAAGAACTAAAGCCAGCCGACCTACCACAACGCCGAATTTTTGGTGAATGGGCTCTTGGAAAGCTGGCCGAGGATCCGCTTTTTTATCGAAAAATTGTGTTCAGCGATGAGGCTCATTTTTGGTTGAATGGGTACGTAAATAAGCAAAATTGCCGCATTTGGAGTGAAGATCAGCCAGAAGCATTGCAACAGCTACCAATGCATCCCGAAAAAGCCACTGTTTGGTGCGGTTTATGGGCCGGCGGCATTATTGGGCCATATTTCTTCAAAGATGATGCGAATCGCAGCGTTACTGTTAATGGTGAACGCTACCGAGCGATGATAACAAACTTTTTTTTGCCCGAAATGGAAGTTCTTGGCTTGCATGATATGTGGTTCCAACAAGACGGTGCCACATGCCACACAGCACGCGAAACAATGGCGCAATTGCGAGGCGAGTTTGGTGAACAGTTAATTTCACGTTTCGGGCCGGTCAATTGGCCGCCTAGATCGTGCGATTTGACACCATTAGATTATTTTTTGTGGGGGTATGCCAAGGCTAATGTGTATAGGGACAAGCCCGCTTCGATTGACGCACTGGAAGCCAACATCCGCATGCATTCATTCGTGAGATACCGGCCGATATGTGTGAAAGAGTATGCCAAAATTGGACTCAGCGGATGGGCTACCTGAGACGCAGCCGCGGTCAACATTTGCATGAAATTATCTTTAAACATTAAATTGCAAGGTTCAAACTATCGATTCAAATAAATATTTCATTCATTTTTTCGAATTTTTTGTGTTTTTTTTAAAAAAAAAGTTCTAAGCCTCTTAAAAAATCACCCGTTACATTCAATTTTGTTTGTGTTTTATTCTTCAAGAAACTTTGAAAAAATTGAATTCTTTATTTTTGTTTAAATTTTTTTTAAAGCTACTTAACCTATGTAAATCACCTATAATCAGGGTGGTGAGCAATCTCATCGATTGCGTGGCGTACTCCCGTGGTACATTACATTTGGGAAGTAAGCCCCTGAGATCAGGTTGTTATCACTGGCCATCGCCCTTGCGATGTGCCTCCGAAATATATTGTACTATACCAGTTCCTCTTATGTAGCTATCATATTAACATGTATGTTCGATATAAGTATTTAATATGCATGTACTTTTTTATTTGTCTTAATACGTTATGTAAGTATTATGTAACCTGAGTCTCAATTGGTTTTAATAGAGAAATTGTATGAATATAAATTTTAATTGTTTTACAGCAATTCTCCAGCGAATTGCAAATTCTTGCCGCGAAGTGTCACATTTTATTCATAATCCACATAATAAAGTCGGGATCCACACACCCACGAGTCCACGATTGAAAAATTCGTTCGAACTTAGCCCATAGAAATAAAACTAAATCGCGGGTATCTGCGACTTAGCTAAAAACTATTTTTCATGGGAATGAAATGTCAGTTACTACAAACACTCACTTGTTCGCAGTTCACAATTCGCTCTTAAATGAATAGCCCTTTAAGGTTACCTTTATTCAAAAAGAGAAACTGTGGCCCCTTGCACTATCAAGATGCTTTATGGAACTTGCGGCCATGATTTATTATCTTCGGTCGCAACTACCTACAGCTTCTTCGGAGCGAAGGTAGATGATGCTGATGATGATGATGATGATATTCCACACGGCAAGTCTATCCACAGACCGTTTTTCGTCATTGTCGGTGGCAGCTACCACTACTTGCGGGTGGCCATCGTTGATGATGATTGTGTGTTGTGGGGAAATATTCGCCAGCTTGTTGTCTGTCGCACCTACCCTTACTTGGGAGCGTCCGTCGAAGTTGTCGAGTGGTGGCAAAAGTGAATTGTAGTTTGTGAGTGGTGGCCTCTGCTTGACAATTGTTGTATGTGGTGCTTTACAATTGTGCTATTAGGACGCTGCAGTTTGGTTGTGTCGTATTTCGGCAGTTGTTATGCTGCAAATAATAGCGAAGACCGATTTTTTCTTATAAAGTTATGTTACGTGAATTGGTGATCCGAAAAACCTGATATGTTAAGACTGTAAAATTGGTTTGATCGTTCGCTTATTTCCTAGGTGCATGATGACCGCTAAATTTGCTTATTCGTACCGGGCAAATGTGTTTGAAATATTTTTTTTAAATCTTCGCTCAACGCGATGCATAACTGCAAAAGTTCCAACGAGCAACACGTTCTTGTTCGGTATCCGAATCGCAGAACACAGTACATTACAGTTGAATGCGTTGGATTCGAAATTAAAATGGCACGATGACCTTATGTAAGAGAACACAAAAGAATACCCTAATAAGCAACGTCGGCGTCGCTCGCAAGAGTACAAGTCACACTATACCTACATCCATATACAGCGACAGCAATAAATGTCCATTCCTATTTTCGCACGGAGACAAAAACAGGGAAATAAATCACCCAGCGCCTCTGGTTATATCATCGTTCTGCCAATTAAACTCCAACACTCATGTCACATTAGTTTCTTGCCAATTTGTCAACGCTAGGTACTGCGAAAAACAGACGACAAAAAAATACACAAGTCCAAAAGCCGACCTCGAAAACTTTCCCCATATCGATGTCTGCTCGATTTAATCGATTCCCTTGGTCGTTCATCAAAATGTCAGTGCAAAACTATTAATATCGAATACCATTCCCTATATAGATATATTCACCCTGCTAACCAGCGCCAACACTAGTATATCCATCTGCGGCAAGGACGAGAATTCATATCCAACTCATTTCTCCCAATTCCACGAAAACGATCCCCTTTCCTATAATATCCAGCCGAGACAGGCACTCAGCTCAGCACAAACTTTGCGCAAATTTCCCTTCACAGCGGATACTCGAACTGTTCGTCGGCAACTGCACACACAAGCCCAACTATCAGATTGATGTGTAGCAAAACAGAATCCGAAGAGGGTAATCAATAATGATGTCAGAGTGGATGATACGCAATGGTCCTATACACCCCAGAAAATGTGTATAGTTACTCCGCATGTCGCCTCGCAATTGGCGAAGTCGCTCGCGATGAAGTCGAAGTCCATGCGGATTGATTACTCAGTGCAACCGTAGTTTATGGCTGACATAAATTTAATTCTCATTTCAACTAAAAACTTCCGCAAATAAAATTTTGCCATACAATCTGCCCACCCACACTTTGCATAGTGCTATGGGGAATGAATGCGCCGGCAACAGAACCAATACTCAATAAAACGCTAGTAAAAATTTAAATACATTGAGCGACTACCCACGCCATCTCCTCGTCTGGTTATTTTGGCGAAATAATTCGTCCTCGAGGCAATCGAAGGGAGTCGCAAAATCTCGTGCGTGGAGACGACGACGACACGGCCTTGTTATATGAGGCTGCTATTTATAGCTGAGGCGCAAAACCTATTGGAAGATGTGTTAAGTAGCAAAGTACTTGCTGGTGTCAGCCCGATCACAGCGGGCCAATAAATCTCTCGGCAGGTGCGAGGCGAATTTGCTTAAAACATCTTCTTTTTTTTTTTGGCTGTGCACAAGCAGAAGCTTGCCTCTCTGACGGTGTTGTCGCAATTCCCGATCCCGGATGTCAATAACATCCGATTTAAATAGAAATTGCTGGCAAAAGTTTAGATGTTCATGTACGCTCGGGAAATATTAAGAAAATTGCGGATATTTAAATTTGTTATCCCTGTGCAAGGGTTCACAAGCAACTCACTCAAATATAAATAATAAAGATAAATGTTTGCGATTTGCTCCATCAGATGTGGAGCAACAGTGTCCATAGAGAGGGTGGTGGGGTTTAATTTTTTTTTTTCCATTGATAATCGTTATTTTTTGATTTTCTTAGATTATTGTTGGAGTATTTCAAATTTCAAATGGCTGGCGCATGATGAGGTGGGCGGTTCTTTTGAAATTGGAATGTTGTGGCTTATCGACGTCTGACATGGCATGATATGAGTTGGTATTCGGCTGAAATAAGCCCGTCAAATGGCAAAGGATTTCCACTCAAAAGGAGCTAATGGACTTGGGATACTCTATTTGTGGGTATTTGGTATTGGAAACATTTAAGAAGCCTTGCGCAGACAGAAATTCTCTGTCGAGCAGCTCCGCTATAATCCCTTTGTAATGTTTCCCATTCGACTATTCATTGAATTATCTGCATAGCCCATACATCGTCGTATTTAGTAGATTCTCTAATAAGAAACGATTCTAAAGAAGGCACCTACTCCAGTTGGAATGAGGTTAAATACAAAATACAAAATCTGCATTTTGTGTCATATGAAGGCATTTTAATATATTAGAGTTTAGTGTTTTTGGGAATTGCCAATTCTATTGGAATATATTAGACCTGCCAAATGCCAGGAAGATACATTTATGAGCATTTGGATGTGTATCGTAAAAGTCTTTATAGTTCAGCAATATGAAACCCAACTTGAATTACCCTTATCAAGCAATAGTTAATGCTTATTTGATAGTCAAATTTGACTGGCAAGTCTTTTCTGCAGGAGATATGAAATTGACAATGGATATTATCGATCGTGTACGTATCTGAAACTGGGGAAAGCCTACGGCAAAAAAAGATAAGCTTTGACATTCAGAGACATTGAGGCGAAGGTCATTATTGCACGATCTTGGTGAAAAAAAATGCAATCACATGCTCAGACTGCACAGGTCGGAACACTCTTATGCAGACACTAAACGTGGGAAATTCAAAAACATATCAGGAACATTGTTATTAAATTAAATTAAATAGTGGAAAAATGTAAACTTAAATGTAATATGATCTATTTGATTTTACGTTGAATAAACTTTGATAAGGAATATTTATTTTCACGGTGAAACATATTTGATTTGAACACGCAATGTTATTTTAAATAAAGTCACCCTAGATTCAAAGTGAAACGTATTCACTTTTACATTATGACCAGCTTTTTAAATTACTGAAACACTTTGAATTAAAGTCAAGCCACTTTGATTTAAAAATTTTCGGAGTCGAAGCTAAATCATTTCGAAAAATCTTTAAAGCGAAGTTTTAGCTGATTTTACGTTGTTTTTTCTCTGGGTGAAAGCAAAGGCCTAAGATGACTTCGGCGAAGGACTTCAGAGGTGGCATAAACTGAAAAAAAGTACGTAAGATAAGAGCGAATCTACTCTAGAAATTATGAGTGATATCTGCAAACCTTTTTGGTTTGTCAGTATACATAACGCAACTGGAAGCCCTTCTCAAGGTCAATCAGGACCCTTGGCCAACACTTTTTGAAAAATTATCAAAATGGCCCTTTTTCAGCTTAAGTAAGATTTTCTTCTTCGAAAGGAAGTTTTTCGTAATGAATAAGGGGAAGGAGGGGGAGATGAGAGAAATCTATTTGAGAGAGGTGCAAGTTTTCCCTGAATATTTTTCTTTAAATAGTGAAATCTATCAAACTACAAATCCAACTCAGAAAAAGCATAACAACCTTTGTGGATTTTTATCTACCTACTAGCTGACCCGGCAAACGTTGTTTTGCCATATGAACTATTTCTAGAGTATGAAAATGTGGTATATGAATGGAAGAGGCATGGAGCGCTGTGAACGTTGACGGAAAGTGAAAATAACAACACACCAAATACCAAGTTTTTAATTTATTGTAACTTATTTTATTATATATAAAGGGTTTTGCAATGAGAGGTGTTGTTGTGAATGACCCGCTATTTCGGTAGCTTCCACTTTTGAAGCTTTTATTCTTTGACATTTGACAAGTAGAAACTACGCCATTACTAAAAATGGAACGATACACAACGATTCAACAACGCATTGAAATTATTAGAATTCACTACAAAAATGGTGAAAATCTTACAGTCACAGTTCGCAAAACTAAATCTTTTTTTGGTCGTCGTGAAGCACCTTGTTGGACCGCAATACAGAAATTGGTGGAAAAATTCGAGCTGTTGGGACAAATTTGTGATGTGACGAATAAAACCCGTGCACCCATCCTCAACGTGTGACTGTTTGGTGCGGTTTATGGTCCGGCGGGGTCATTGGACCTTACTTTTTCGAAAATGAGGTTGGATCAACAGTTACGGTGAATGGATTGCGCTATCGAGAGATGATTAATGATTTTTTATGGTCGGAGTTGAATGGTATTGCTCTGGACAACGTTTACTTTCAACAATACGGCGCTACGTGACACACAAGCAACGAAAGCATTGATCTTTTACGGGAAAAGTTTCCGGACCGTATTATCTCTCGAAGACGTGATCATAATTGGCCACAGAGATATTGTGATTTCACACCTTGTGACTTCTTTCTTTGGGGCCACGTGAAAGATAAGGTCTACGCCAACAGCCCAGCGTCGATTCAAGACCTCAAAGATAAAATTCGTGAGGCTATCGAGGACATAGGGCAGCCACTTTGCGATTTGGTTATGGAAAATTTCATGAAAAGGATATGGTCCTGTATGCGTGCTCGTGGTGGCCATTTGGCTGATGTTGTTTTTCATTATTAACGGCATACCTTCCTCTTTATTATGAAATAAACATCCGATCATTTATCTCAAAGAATAGCATTTTTCTTTGAATACCCAAATTAGACCTCTTATTGGAAAACCGAAGTTTCCCTCAGGATAGCTGGTGCATTTAAAAATTATGTAAAATAATCTTATCTGCTAAAGCGAATGATTAGTGGCATTAGGGTCGAAACGACCTTAACCTATTCTCAAACTTTAAATGGGTAAGAACCTAACCTTTCTTGATATGAAGGTTTAGGTTGTGATATATTGTGCCCAGTGCTTACAACGAATTCTGAAAATATTAGTCAACAATGTTAATCACTTTGTGCAATGGAGTGTACAATATTTTTTGTCACTCCACCTTTAGCTAACGAAAACAAACTGAATGGCTTACCCACTCGACAGTATGCCACGTATAATTGTCCGTGTGAAAAACATAGTGTGCTCAAATTTAAGCCACAAGCAGACATTGTTTGCTGCGATCGATGTACAAAAAATAATAATGGCCGAAATTTTCCCGAAAACTGTGTAAGAAGAGAGATGCAGCTTATTGCAAGAGAGACAGGAGAACGCTCCGATCCCTACTCCGTGGTGCTTACGGGGTGAGAAGTGACACCGGTAGACCCCTGGCGGGGATAGTCGATCAAGTGTTAACTGATCCGCTACTGCCCGGGGTTAAAAAATGTAAAATGCTATTAAAAAGTAGGGGTTAGTGGGAGGAGGGTGGAAATTAAGGACTGAATATATTTTTTAATGTCACGCCATAAAAAAATAACCAAAAAAAAAATTTCGGGTGAGCCACCCTTAATACTTAGGTGTATAAAAATTAGTTATAAACCTATTCTCAGACTTACTGAATATACATATTAAATTTCATCAAAATCGGTCGAGCCGTTCCGGAGGAGTATAAACACTAAAACTGTTACACGAGATTTCATATATTAGATAATCGTAAAAAGGTCAATCTGAACTTCAGGAATTGATCACTTTTGGTTTTTAACATTCAAAAAATTACATGATAATAAGGTTATTCGGGATTGGAGTCGTCTCCTATACCGCAATATAAGGACACAAGCCTCACCAGCTGGCAATGCATTCACAAAAAGTTACTATTTGGCGCTTATTGTAGGCCGGCGGCATCATTGGTCGGTACTTTTATGAAAATGACGCTGGTGAGGCCATCACCATCAACGCCGAACACTACAGAACGATGCTAACCGTTTTCCTCTGGCTCAAATTGAACGATATGCATGTAGACGCAGCGTTGACGCTGAAAAATTCCAAAAAGTGGTCTAAAATAGGGCCCGACCGGAAAAAAGGGTCCTCCACATAAAATACTCATAAAGCAAAAATAAAGAAAAACAAAAAAAACAGCAACAGACAATTATTTATAACAAAAAACTAATTTATAATATTTTAACGAAAAACTTCTTTTCATGTGTTTGCATACTTTTTCAATCAATAAAGAAGTTAATGTTACAAACTGAAGAAGGGCCATTTTGATCATTTTTCAAAAAGTGGGGGCCATAGGTCTTGAAGCTCAAAAAGGGACCAAACGGCAACGGCGGGTAGACGATTTTTAGTTCTAACGGGACGGGGCTACATGCCACACAGCAGACGCTATTATGGACATATTCTGCATGACCGTAGAGGTGACGTGAATTGGCCACCAAGATCGTGCGCTTTGACCCCGCTAGACTTTTTCTTGTGGGTTTATGCCAAGAAAAACGAACTGCATTGACATCAAAAGTCAAAAAGCCAAAGCGCACCGGAGAACTCGTTAAAAAAAAGTGTCCAAGTCTAAAAGCACTTCCTAGCGACATAAAACACGCTCACAAACGTAACAAAAAATTCGTCTTAAAAAAAAAACAAAGCCGAAAAACAAACCCAAAAGCGTATGGATACGGATCAAAAACTTGCGGCACAAATACAGCAAAAATTACCCTTAAAAACGCTCCCTTAAACGAACACCAAAAACCGTGCCGCATATAGCGGCTTCAAAATCTCGTCGGAAAACCATCCAAAAACCGCTTGGAAAGATAAAGTATTTTACAACTTTAGCTAACACGACCGTCGAGAAATATAGGTTGCAATTTTGTTTTTGTTTTTTGTATCGGAGGTGTCACGCCCGGAAATTTGATTTGCTATGTCAAAATTCAATCGACCGAGTTCAGCGTCAGACTTCTTTTCGAGTTTTGCGAGCAAAAAATAGGTGTACAGACTGAATTTTTAAATCCATTGGTAAGAATACTTCCATGAAGATGATTGGTTTTTGTTTTTATTTGTCAGGTACCTATTATTTACAAGTTGTTTGATAACTTTATTTGACAAACTAAAAAAAAAAAAATTGGATTTTAGATAAAGGCTGCTTGATTCCAAGATCACATTGAGGACAAGGATCTTTTTTTGAATTCTATTTCCACACTTGCGATTTTTAGGCGCAGTTAAGAAGAATACCCGCAGTGGTTATCACCTGATCTTCCGGATATACGACCATCTTTTGTGAACAATTTTTATATTATACTAGCGGACCTGGCGAACTTCGTCTCGCCCCAATTTAACGCCTTCAGATAAACTCCAAAACGATATTAAAACACAGATAGTGATTTATTTGAATGGAGTCGAAATCAGTAGAGAGCGATATGATAAGCAATGTTTTTCGATTTGTTTTCCGGAGCGAAAACAAACAACGAAGACGGTTTGCCAACACGCGAACGGGTATAACGTACCCGTGCGAAAAACACGGAAATTCGAGATTAATCCCACAGACTTCCAACGATTGGCCTTGAGATTAATTGATTGTCATCGCAAAAGCCAATCGAACGGGAAACTGAATCTGCTTGAATTGGAATGGAAGATCAGTTGGAATAATCGGAATTCGTGGGATAAGGACTTCCTCCCCTTAAAAATGACAAAAAAAAAATGTTTATTGGTATAGTCTATGATATGCAACTTACAGATCATAGTATGACTGCCCTTAATTACGTCACTAATAACAACGGTACTGAAAGCATTACACCCTTATCCACATCAATGAAAAAGCGCGTGGATTGTACTTTTGCGTCAAAAAAGAAATCTAATAGCAAAAATCGTTTAAAGCCTTGTATGAGTAATAATAATCTTCTAAATCAGATCAGAAAGAAAAAAAATATAAGTTTAAAATGTAAAAAACATCCCAATAATTTAAAACTAAAAAAACAGTGTGACACCACGTGCAAAAAAATTCATACAAATATAGAAGACACTCGTAACAACTACTACAATGATCTATTGGCAAGAGCCGACGCACGGTAATATTCGAGAAGAATGGAGGGTGGTTGATAATATTTTGGGAAAGAATAGAAATCATGTCGTAATTGATAGCGTTGTAGCTGATGGAATTATTGATTCTGACTTATGCAGCATCAGTAGCAAATTCAACGACTAATTCACTGATGTTTCTTCAAATTAAAACCAGTCGTTGTAACACATGTAAACGGTGATTGCTCCATTTCTTCACGATTACCTGGCGAAGATATTCTACCAAACAGTTTCGTTATTGAGCCGATAACTTCGAGAGAAATGTACAGTGTTATCCTATCCCTAAAAAATAAAAACTCTTGCACGAGTGATGGTGTTTCAAGTGTGCTTCTGAAAAATATGACCTTGTTTGGTAACAGAAAAAATGTTTCGGATTACAGGTCTATTTCACTTCTCTCAACCTTTTCCAAGATATTTGAAAAACTGCTTAATGCTCGTATTTTGTCATTCTTCGACAAGTTTAATTTCCTTTGTAGCAACCAGTTCGGTTTTAGAGCAGAAATGTCAACTGAGGGTGGTATTTTGAGAGTATGCAGTCAACTAAATGGTGATTTAAACCGTAATAAATCTACCATGTGTCTATTTATAGACATGATAAAAGCATTTGATATGGTGGACCATGATTTGTTACTAAACAAACTTTATTTTGCTGGTTTTCGAGGAAACTTTTTTAAATGATTGCATTCGTTTTTAACATATAGGAAACAGAGAGTTAATGTCAATGGTGTCTTGAGCGAGTCTCGAATTTAAAAAAAACGGTATTCCTCAGGGTTCTATACTTGGCCCTTTGTTTTTCCTAATATACATAAACTCCCTTTTCAAACTCAAGTTAAATGGTATATCAACTGCTTTTGCAGACGATATAGCGTTTAGTTATGAGTTCATAACTGTATTTGACTGTGTTACAAGGATCGAGGAAGATCTTGAAATATTAAGGTTGTGGTTTACTGCCCACAAATTGATAATAAGTGAGAAAACAAAGTTGATGTCTTTCGTGACAAATGGTAATAATCTATATGATTACAACCTTTGGTTTCACGCATACGACTGTAAACTATTTTCTTTACCTCTTCATAAGTGTGGTAGAAGTAACTTTGTAACTGATATGCAATGCTCAAAAAATTGTTTCAAACTTGAATCAGTACAACATTTTAAGTACTTAGGAGTTACAATTGATACCAATCTAAATTGGAAAACTCATAACTACTATTTACTATGGTCTTGCGCACTCAAAGTTACAATACGGCATCACTAGCTGGGTTGGTTTGTATGCTTGTACCTTTAAGCCTTTATTAATAACCCAGAAACATCTAGTTAGAATTATACTAAACAAAAATCGATTTACTGAGAGTTGGACTTTATTTAAAACGTTGCAAATTCTACCAATCAGACACCTATATGTTTTTTAAAGTTTTAAGAGAGTTCTTTAAACAAAGTGGTAATATAGGTACCGAGCAGAAATTCTCAAATGTATAACCTACGTATAAACAATATGAGCTTGCACCTTTTGCTAACAGAACACTTTTTTCTCGTTTTTATACTTATACAGCTGCAAAGTTCTTTAATAAATTGCCCTTTCTTTTTTAGATAGTTTCTTTTTTATCAGCACATACATTATAAATATTGTAACTCCCTTAGTGTATCTTATCTCTATTTTGTTACGTTTTTGCGTTAAATATTCTTTTTTTTTTCAAATGTGTTGATTTTTCTTGCCTCTGAGATCTACAAAATTATTTATGTTTAATCAATACACTGATTGTCACCCCACATCAGTTATCACTTGAATTCTTAAATCCTTGATGTGTCATCCACCACTTACTTTTTAGTTAAAGAATGATTACTATTATTCTATTCCATTCTTTAATGAATATTGTTAATAGTTTAAGTATGAAATGAATAATATCAATTATCTATCTATCTATCTATCTCTATCAATTTGCCTTTGATGATCGCCGCTGGAATCACATTGTTCATCAGTTTCTTGACGGACAACCGCGTACCGTTGCACAATTTTGGATGATTAAAATTCCGCAACATGATTATAATCGATCCCACCTTCAGCTGTAAATTATGCGACGGACTTCCTGGCACATCAAGGGAGTTAAAAAATTTCCTCGGATATAGTTGGTCGCTTCATCCTCATCGGTCACGCTGTCAACGGATTTGTACTAATGCAGTTCTCCAGCGATTTGACTTTGAATATTAAAATTCAAGCTATCGACGACCTTATTCTTCGCTGCTAGCATTGCCCGTTCACTAATCCAATCGAGATTCTTATAATTTTGCGCAATGCCGGGGAGCAATTTGGTAATGAGTTCCTCCTTCGACGATGTAAGTATCGGGAACGATATCAATCCAGTCGAGACATCAACAGGAATTTGGCCATTGCCAAGCTCCAGCAGTTGTCTCGAGTAGTCAGCAGCCGACCTGTCGTTCTGCAATGCGGCTCTCATGTTCGTGAGAGTCAACTTCTTGACATGCCGCCACAAAGACGATGATTTCAGGCATGCATTCAGTTCATCGGCAGCAGTAGATTTTGGGATGACGGGAAGCGTTTGACGAAAATCTCCGAAGAGCAATATCATTGCCACACCAAATCGTCTCCAATCACCTCGTATTTTCTGCACGTGTACGTCGGTCGTCCAAGGTTTGATCGTCTAATAGGAGACATAAGTCAAACAAATAACGCTCCCTTAAAAACAACAAAGTCGTTTCTGACTAATCCTATTCAAAGAAAATTAAAAAAAAAAAAACTTACGAAATTAATGTTTCGCGATTCAAAGAAAATTAAAAAAAAAAAAACTTACGAAATTAATGTTTCGCGATAATCCCAATTTTCACTTTTTAAACACAAACTCATTTTCTGAAAGAATTGCATTGTTGCATTGAATTTCAATTGTACCTAAGTAATGTTAGTACATTTTAATTTGTTTTGTAAATAGTGAGGTTTTCAAAAAAAAAAATCTAATTTATCCCGTTTTAACGAATTTTCAACTAAGAATTTTCTATTTTTCCATTCGCAAAGCCATTCCGTAAAAAATGCACACAAAATTTAATACAAAAAAATAATTTCCCATTTTTAAAACTTCCCGACTTTTTCGAATGGTTTTCCCAAAATGTTCTTTCGCAAAGACCTTCTTCTGATAATCTGAGCCAAATACGCCCAGCCGTTCTCATTTTTCACGCCATTTTTATATCTTTAGATTATTTTATTAGTCTATAACTATTAGCTATACAGCAGGGGCAAGGAAGGAACTACCAATTTTAGGAGGCCGGCTTCACTCTTAATGTCAATTAAAAGTCATTTCATCTTATATTTAAACAGGCGAAGTAAAATAGTTAAGAACTACTTTCACTGCCTTAACCACAACAGTTTTTTGTTGGGAACATATAGTGCATAGATGCAATGCTGTCTGTAATTAGTTTTCAAATTAGTTGTGTCAATACAATGCTAGAATTTCTGCCACTGCGCGAACTCTAGTATTGATAAAACTCGGTAAACAAACAGCTTTAAGCTGAAAATCAACCACACAAAGTTACCTACTGTACCTACTCTTAGTCCCCTTCTTAGGCGCAGTGGCTTAGTGGTTAGTGTGTTGGACTGTGTTCCAGGTTTGATCCCCGGAAAAACACAAATGACATCTGAAGTTTCTTTTTCCGCTGCGCCACCTCTCGCGAACGCTTGACAAACATCCAAGAGTATAACTGTCATGAAAGAGCGTCTCAATTGGCCGTTTGGACTCGGCACATTTTTGTAGATCTATTCCATTCGTCCCAAAAATGAAAAAGTCACACAAAACGAATGATTCTGAGAAGCTAGGCCTAGGATGCTTACGGACCTGTTGCGCCAATTTTCCTTTTTCGACCCTCTGCGCGGGGTAAGTCTAATCAGAAACAAACTGACAGCTTCCCGCACGCTGCCAAAATCTTGGAAAGCATCACAGCAAGAGGCTATAAATACGACAGACAAGTGTGGCTGTAACCCCACCGCACACTCCCATTCAACCATTTTCGATCCCAAAGTGATTTTCTCGTGTAATATTAACAATTATCTAACCAACAAAACCCATTCTGCCAGGGGCAATTACTCATACATCACTCGCACGGCAGTATCTTAGAAAGAAAATCTTTGGCCGTGGCTCTTGGCTTTTGTACACAAGCCCGAAATCGTTTTCCCGTCCCGATTGTCGACCGCACGAGATGCTCCCCATCTATTCCACGCCAGCACATCGTCATGTCATCTTGGTTCATTTTATTCCTCTTGAGGGTAACCCAAATTCCACTTAGGTTGCCGGAGATATTGAATCCATTTCTTCACGTAAGCGTAGGTATTGGAATTCATTTGCAAGCATTTACATAGATGTCCTTCTATCCGCTACTCGACATCGGCTGGCGTGCCAAGCATGTGTTGTGCTTTCGGGTCAGATGAAACAACACCCAGACAACATAGTACCGCAACTATACAGCCGATGCCACCGCCAACGGGCGGATTATCTAGTCTATTTTTACTATCGATCCGGACCCAGTCTGAACGTACTCACACACTCCCACCAAAAAGAAACACTTAAAGCGAAAAGATTCAGAGCTACCACTATTCTCCTGAGCGTTGCTGCTATACTTTTTGGAACAATCCTTGCAGTAGTGTCGACACACTGTTGGTGTGTTGGTAGAAGGAGGACTTCCTGCTTTAATCTGCCCACTGGGAAGATTTCCAGAATTTGTCTCACCCTAACTGCTGGATGCTGGTACTGGTACTGTGTATAGCACTTAATGCAAAGTGTTTGCTTGCTGTGTAGTAGGTATTAATATTTGCTATACGAGTATCTACGTATCGTCCGAAAATGTCCTTTACCTATTCTCCGGGAGTGTTGTTGGTAAACTGTAGAGTATATATGTCTGTAAGCAAGCATACGTATTGAGTAAATAATGAACAATAGTCCTTTTTGTTGCTGTTTGCTGTGAACCTCGTTTTTTTTTGTCTTTTCTTTTGATTTGAGGACATCAAAGTGTTTGATGTTATCGTTATGGACAGGATATTGATCCGGAAATGTTGCATATTTGCTAACCTTCGATGCGGGGCGATATTAGTAAAGCCTATGGTTGGATAAGGAAGTGCTTTAATACTTTTGTTGAGATTTGTGCAAATACGTGAGGAGATGTTGAGAAATGCTTCTTTTGAGGGTCGAATTTGTAAGCAACAGGCAAACAGTGCGCTTCCTCAAATCAGCTTTTTACTCAGCCTGCTCAGTGAATTTATTCTGAGCTCATAACGAAAATGAAACACAAATTCTGAGCTCTGATGTGTCTGAGGCTGAGCTTAAAAAGAAACACGAACCTTTTGTACAACAGTTCATGGTCGGCTTTGAACTCAAAAAGAAACACGCCTATTCTAACTCAACGGGTCTTCGAAGGTTCGGCAAGAGGAATATTTTAATCAAACTCGAACTGAGAACATTATGGCCATGCTTTGACATGTTTTGGGTTCATTCATGACAAAGCTCTTGCCTGGAGAGACAGTGCGAGAGTAAGATGCGGTCCGGTCAATGTGTGGACCTCCATTCTTCAACTGTGCGCTCGAACAAGGAATAGATCAGACAATACTTATAACAGGAGCAGTGGCGACGCGTCCTATTGCTCATTGCGTTCATGAACACATAAGTCGTACAGCCTTATTCATTGGCCTTATTCATTGGATTCCCTTAATCAATATATTAACAGTGTCTCCACTTACTCACGTTAAATGAGTTAATTTGCCTTTAATCTTCTTATCGAAAATGTTTATTCATAAAAATAATTTTGCCATGTAGTAGCTAATCAGTTAATTAAGCAAAACTGGTCCGCACTCGCGTATTTCTGTAACACTTTTGAGTTTTGACAGCTCACATAAATTCAAAAATTTGAAAACGTAAGGAGAAATTTCATAAATACATTTTAAAATGGACAAAAAGAAGCGCCAGCGTTCGGAAAATTGGAATTCCCAAGAAGGAAGTAAGTAAGTTTTAACTCTCAATATCATTTTATTTTAATGGTTTTGAACAATAAATTTCCTCTACCGTATTTTATGCAGAAAATACTTTTGGCACTTATAAAAGAAAAAATTATTGTATAGAGGACAAAAAGACAGACACAAACACTTCTTTTATGAAAAGAGAAGCATCAAGCATGGAACGGCATCTGCAAATGATACGCAACACTCCTATTTGTTCTCCAACTCTCGCTAATTTTTTCCCCAAACGTAGTTTCAACGAAGTAAGCAATGTGCATCGGACCTTGTCTCAAATGCAGTTTCAATGGAGAAACACGAAAATTAGACTGAAAGCCCAGGACAGTGCTTATAAAAGGGAATGGCAGAAGACAGGTGCTGGACCAAAGCCAGAGTCTCCGAGCCCGGAAGACTTGGGAATTATTTCTCTGATACCATTGGAGTTTGAAGTTGATACCATTGGAGTTTGCCACAAGTTTGATAACGACAATGATGATTCGAATGATCAGGTAAAGTTATGATTTGAAGAATAACATCTTTGAAATGAATAATAAGCTTTCCGTTTTTTAGGATTATATTCCGTTTTCCCCTGAAGAGAACTTCCAAGAAGATTTTTTTGCAGACTGTGATTTCCCCAGAAAATACAAATATTGAAGATCCTTCCCAAAAAACACCACTCCTGAAGCATTACAAAGGAAAAATGTAAGCTTTCGTAATTGCAACATTATATCGTTTCAATGTAAGAGTATTTTTTTGCACTTCGTTCAGACTTCAGCTTGTGATGAAGAATATAAAAGAGAACTTTCTCTTCTTGCTAAGGGAAATCTGATCGAAGAGCATGCCGCAAAGATGAAATCGATTTCAATGATTAGAGATCTTCGGTTGAAATGCATAAAAGAAGAGCATGAGGCTGCAATGAAGCGTTTTTCCTAATCATTAATTTTAAATAACTGAACTATTGTCTTGTGTTATTATTATAATAAATATTATTATTATTATAAATACTAGATATTATTTTTTTTTATTCTCTCATATTTAATAAACACATTGAAAATTAATATTAATAGATAGTCTGCGATTGATTTCTGGTCGACTTTGGCTTGAAAATGTTGGCAAATCTTCTGCTGTTGCTCTAGATAATAAGATTCTATAAATGTAGGAAGAACGGATGGTATTATGAAGGTCAATGAACTGTGAAAGTAATTATTGCCTTGCGATGGTTCGTTTAAATCGAGTGTTAAGTTGTGGAGAACTGCTAGCGCAATAACAGTGGTTTTTACTGATTTTATAGGCCCTCTCACTCCAAAACGTCGTTCAACAATGTTTCTTGTTCCGATATGGGAAGAATTGTACCTACGTTCTTGTTCTGTTAAAGGGTTTAATATAAGAGTGAATAGATATGATGAACAAGCGTATCCGCCGTCACCAAGTAGACGCCCTTTAAATTCTCCACGTTCAAACCGTCGTCTGATTCGACTCTCCCTAAATATACGAGAATCGTGTGTACTTCCACGTCAGTGACAAACGATGTCTTTAAGGACGAATCGCAAACAACCTATAGGATTGGTGATACTACTTAAATGGATGATATTTACGTATTATGTAACAACAACGAACTTGCGTATTAATAGAATAATATCCATTCCTATTAATAGAGTATTGACTTGATTTACCTTTCACTTCTTGAATTTTAATGTGAGTACAGTCATTCGCACCTATAACATCAGGAAATCCTCTAATACTTCTAAATTTCGAGATGACATCAATTTGCCCTGAAGTCAGTATTGGCATATTTATATAAACAGGCCTTTTCGAGGCGAATGCCTTCGTTAATCTCGAGCATATTCGGCTTAAAGTCGGATGACTGAACCCGTGAATGTCTGCGCTGTCGTCCTGGATCTACGAAGTTATTGAAGATTACATTTTGAGCGGAAAATATGTACTCTTGGCTTACTTCATTCCGACCCCAATAGCGAATAGCTGCCATTACCTGAAGGTCAACTTCAATATGCCCACCTCTCGGGTCACCCTCCAGATCATCTCGAACAATTTCAATTAGGTACTTTCATCATATTTTCTTTGCTGAATCTATATTTATTTCTAAATTCACTTTCCGGTTGGTGAAAACTGTAAAACTGTGGCTTATAATTTTTTAATCGCCTTTGGTTACTGATTTGATAACTTAAAATATTAAAATTATGTAAAAAATTCGAAATTCTATCCGCCAACTAATTTTATTGTGGACACAACAGGGAGAGCGAAAGTTAATTCACCGCTAAATGCGAATTGAGGCATTTAATTTGTTGACAGTTTGAATTCTCTTTAAAAAAAAATGTAGGAATAAGGTTTTCTGCAATTAAACCAAAATTAGCAATAATTCAGCTTTAATTGAATGTTGTGAACAAAACTGTTAGAGAATAAATATTGACAATTCAAAATATGTTTTCACTTGTCCTCTAAGTCCTAACTACAGTCTAGTCGTAGTGTATTTCCCAACTCGTGTCACCCTTTCGGAAACTTGAGCCAAATTCATAGCCTGCGACACTCATTCCGCTACCAACATCAAAATTTAAAAAAAAAATGAGAAGATTGTCTGACTTTTTAGATACAATGCCGTTATAATTTTGGATGGTATACTAAAGGTCCGTAAGGATGCTATGGCTAGCGTCTTACAACCACTCGTTTTTTGTGTGAGTTTTTCATTTTTGCGACGAATGGAAGGGATCTGCAATTTTATGCCGAGCCCAAACGGCTAATTGAGAAGCTCTTTGAAGAGAGTTGAACTCTCGGATGTTTGGCAGACGTTCGGGAGAGGTGGCGCAGTGGAAAAGAACTTTAGATGTCATTTGTGGTTTTCAGGCGACCGAACCAGGTTTACTAGTCCAACACACTAACCACTAAGCCACTGCGCATGGCAAAGAAGGGAACAATGCACCAACTTCGAACAGTCATCCTCTTGATAAAAGGTATAACTTTTCCAGTCCCACACTTTTATGTATTCACGTGTCTTTTCTCCTCTGCACAGCTATGAGTATGTGTCCACGTGTCCGCTTTTTTGTTGAATATTGGGAGTAAAGTAGACGGTCTTCAGAAAAATACAAAACAAATCTCATCCGTACAGCATGAGTGTTTTTTTTTGGTAACTTATATTACAGACCCACCGACTTTCTACACCTGCATTTATTTATTTATATCTATTTCTTTTTTTAGCTTTAAGAAGTTCGTCGGACAGATACCCTTCGCTGGGCACTTACCAACATCGCTAACCCCACATTATGAAACGTTTCAACTGTCATCTATATCCCCCATCTTCGTTGAAACTGTTCTCCTGATAATAAATAATCCTGATGGAGGTAAAAACAGACTCAACGTACACCATCTCAGAAGATAAGAGCAACGAGCTACGCGTTAATCACACGTCTCGACCCCCAAGCCCAACTGAACCCGCCACTAGCGTAATCACAAACGGTCGCCCGAATAATTTATTTCCACCGAAACTTCCATTGTTCTTATGTTGTCATTATCACCACTTCAACCGAAGAATGGATTTCAATTTGCTTGTGTCATTAATTCCTCAGCGACACTGATTTTAGCTCCAACATTCCCTAGTAACAAATGGTTCATTCCTGCAGTTCTGTTGTTGAAGAGTCATCAACAAACGGTCGCGCCCTTCAACAAACATGCCAGCACGGGTTGCCACAGGGATTCCGCACTTCAAGCTAGTTATACTTATGGCAAATCAATCTTAATTAAAAAATCAATTTATTTTAAGTAAAGTTTGCAAACTTTCATGTCATTACAAGTTTCTCAATTATTCGATTATTTTCCGAAGTTTTTTTTTCCCCCTCCAGTCGACTTGAGTTTGCCTTCGATTTGATCTCGCCGCCCAGGTTCCTATTATTGTTGAGGGTTTTTCTTTTCCTATTTTTTTATTAATTGATTTCCCGAAATGAATGATAAAATGCTGGGAAAATTCACTCGGTTAGGGAAAATAAAATCGAATTTGATTTAGCGGAAGAGGAATATTACTTGCACTTAGTGTGCTCATAGAACGAAAAACGCTTAGCCGAACGAGAGAGAGGATAAGGGAATGGGAATAAAAGTTGCGCGGATTTTCAAACTCTTACTGCGTTTTAGCATAGACACATTATTACTAGATGGTGCATTTCATATAAAGGAAATGGTTATTCCGAAACACCCCAATATCTAGATGGCGCCACCGTGAAAATATACCTCAAACTCGGATACATGCTGCAAAACACTTTATTTGAGGTGTTCTGTTGAGAAACATTTCCGATCAACGTGAACCGTGGACCTCGTTGGCTTCGCAGTGAGGTTTATACCTGATTCTTCTTTATTTTCCTTTTTCGCAAAACAAACAAAATGTTCCTTGTATCTTAATGAGACTTTTGATATTGCGTTGAGAAAATGTGCTTAAAGAAAACCAAAGAAACAAAACAAAAACTAACTACTCGTGTGCCTCTTTTCTTTCTTCATTCATTCTCGTTCTCGCCATCCCCAACCGTCGCGTCGGTATAAAAAGTATTTCTGATATGACAAACCAGGGTAGGGAACTGGTTTTGGTTTGGTTTTTCTTATAGAAGGGGAGGACAAAGGAAAGGGGATGCAATATTTTGATTAAGTATCAATCAATAGCAGGGTGAATCATTTCTTGATTCTTTCGATATAGACAACTTAGTGAAAATATTATAGTTGGCTTTTGCTTTTAATTAAAACAATATTGTTATAATGCACCAATAAGAGGTGTTATTTTGGTATTCAAAGAAAAATGTAATTTTTTCAGATAAATGATCGAATGTTTATTTCATAATAAGGAGAAAGATATGCCGTTAATAATTAAAAACAACATCAGCCAAATGGCCAACACGAACATGCATACAGGACCATATCTTTTTCATGAAATTTTCCATAACCAAATCGCAAAGTGGCTGCCCTATGTCCTCCATAGCCTCACGAATTTTATCTTTGAGGTCTTGAATCGACACTGGGCTGTTGGCGTAGACCTTATCTTTCACGTAGCCCAAAGGAAGAAGTCGCAAGGTGTTAAATCACAAGATCTCGGTGGTCAATTGTGATCACCTAGCACGTAGCGCCGTCTTGTTGAAAGTAAACGTTGTCCAGATCAATACCATCCAATTCCGACCATCATCTCTCGATAGCGCAATCCATTCACCGTAACTGTTGATCCAACCTCATTTTCGAAAAAGTAAGATCCAATGACCCGCCGGACCATAAACCGCACCAAACAGTCACACGTTGAGGATAAAGAGGCTTCTCAAAAATAACTCTTGGGTTTTCCGAGCCCCAGATGCGACAAATTTGCTTGTTGACGTAGCCACCGAGGTGGAAATGGGCCTCATCAGTCAAGATGATTTTTCAATGGAATTCCGGATCATTTTCATGCATTTCAAGGACCCAATCAGGAAAGACACGACGTTGTTGATGATCGGCCGGCTTGAGATCTTGTGTTAACTGAACTTTATAAGCCTT
This sequence comes from Cheilosia grossa, assembly GCA_963082955.1. Lineage (NCBI taxonomy): Eukaryota > Metazoa > Arthropoda > Insecta > Diptera > Syrphidae > Cheilosia > Cheilosia grossa. The sequence continues at coordinate 60,494,366 of OY720144.1, forward strand.
AAGACCCAAGTCTTTATGCGAAAGCTAAAGCAGCAATATTCTCAGTTGTTCTTGAGAGACGTGCACGGGTTTTATGACTGTGAGATTTTCACCATTTTTGTAGTGAATTTTAATAACTTCAATGCGTTGTTGAAGCTTGTATCGTACCGTGTCTACCATTTTTAGTAATGGCGTAGTTTCTACTTGTGAAATGTCAAAGAATAAAAGCTTCAAAAGTGACAGCTACCGAAATAGCGGGTCATTCACAATAACACCTCTTATTGGAAAACCCATAACAATGTGAGAAAAAAAGTTAAATGTGTTGTGTGCAGTGAAAATTCGAAAGATTTTCCTGAGAGGCAATAATTTCGATCCCGAAAAAAACAAAAGATAGGGGAGTATTTTCGTATTTTTATAGAACTAGTAAACCTATATGTAATATAGTATGTAACTACCTGTATATACGTTTTCTTTTGTGTATGATAATTTAAATGAATTCGTGTGTTTCAAACTATGCATAGTTAACTGAATTTAATAGATTCCGAGAAATGTACATTACACTCGTAAATACATATGATAATTGACATTTTAATTTCGACTTTCAAGCGAACTACATAGGTAGGTACCTACCTATAAATAATTATTCCCTGTATAGTTATTTTGTGCCATTCATGCAATTAAAGTTTCAAAGACGCCAATATGAAACCTGAAAATTTATCTCAATAAAAGTTCGAACATAAACGCAATTTTTTATAGTGGCAATGCTATAAGTGGAATTAAAAAAAAATGTTGTGACAGTCAATCATTCAGTTGGTATCTTTAATTTCCTTCCATTCACTTCCCAGCATCAGCAATTTATCATAATCCTTAATCATGACCTTTGCCAATAAAATATCGGAATATGCACACCTAACTACCTATTTATTTAACATTTCCATACATAGACACATGCTTTCCACATTAGGCGTTTTTCTTTTTTAGTTCAGAGCTGAGCACTGAACTGAGCTCGAGCATTATGAGCGTGCTCTGAACCAAGTGCGCTCAGAGCATTCTGATATTTTTTTGTTTTTCCTGTTTTTTTTTTTTCTGTCAAATGTGACTGGAAGTGTGCTTGTACATGTGAAATCATCTTTTTCCTCAGAAGAAAGACGGCTATTGTTGTCTTCATAAGATACTCCATCCCCATCGTCATCAGTATTGTCACGCTAAAAGTACGTTAGCCCTACCACACGCACCATACAACTAGCTATATGCTACATATATCAGGCAAAAAGAACTCGATCCCGATTTCCTCATCGATTTCATTTGCTATTTTTCTTCCTCCTCTGCAACATGTTTGTGTATCTTGCAAACACCAATCGACACAAAAAAGGTTTATAAGTTCACCAACTGCATTGGGACGCCATCTATTAGGAGTAAAAGTGTGAGGTATACGCTGTTCCAGGTCGGGGTATGAAATGCACCATCTAGTAATAATGTGTCTATGGTTTTAGCCAGAATAGCGGCAGGGAAATTATTCACGGCTTTGTAGGGATTAATTAGGAATGCGCATGTATTTGCATTCACAAATGACTTTCACGTATGCACTGAGGGAGGTTTTCATTTGGAAAAGGTTTTTGGGATTGTCAGCGTAAGACCGAACATTTTTAAATCATTGAAAATGCTTCTATGATTTGCAAACGAATTGACGATGCCCAACTGAGGTATTGAGTACCGTCCAAGGCGTTTGAGAAAATCTTGTTTTTGTAGCCATAGAAGGTAGCATACATTTTGGGGACAAGAATCTGCCAAACCATTGACGAGTATTCTGACGACTGAAAGTGAATTTGATTTTTGTCATGAAGTATTAAATAGACTTCGGCCAAAAAAAAGGGATTTCCTGCAAGCTGAATTTGACCTAGAATGTAGCCCAGTTTGAATTCATGTAATTTTAATGATATCGATATCGAAAAAATGTTCGTATATTCGCCATAGAATTTCCTTATGTTTCGAAACCAATTTGTTCCTCTTACACTCCCATATTTTTTTTATATTCCTCAGCGGTTTCTCGTTCGCTGGTTTTGTAAAAATCGATATGCTAAACAAAAACTGTACCGTCGTGAAAGAAAAATTAAAAAAAAAACCGTTTGCTTGAATAAATTGTGGGAAGAAACAGAAAAAAAGGTGCAGTCATCAATTTGCAACAACGTTTTGTATGCTTATTTTCTACACTCACGGTTGTATCTATATATTTTACTTTTCGCACATAATGCTCTGTAAATATAGGGTAAAATAGCCTATTGTTGGCATCCTTCCATAGACATAGTTTTTTAAAGAGTATTCGCTTACACTACTTTTCCTTGAACATATTTTGTTAGTCTGGCAGCACTATTGTGTTTCGTTATGTTAGAAGTACTAACTTCAATACATTTAACAAACTGTCATACATTTTTACCGCAATAAATGTTAAGGATTTGATAAGGGTGGCAGTGAAAAAGAAGTGTCTGTTTTGGTTTTTTGCAGTTAAAAATTGTTTTTCTAAGTTTTCTCTTATTAAAAGTCTCAATTTAAGGTATTGTTGTTTAAAACTTTTATTAAACTTAAACAATTAAATTAAAAGACTGAAATGTACCACAAGATATAGGTGCCAATAATAGGACTGAGGAATGCCAAGAAATGGAAGGAAGTGATAATAATTGGTGAAAATTGAATTTGCTTTATTTAACTGCCTTTTTGTTTATGTTTTTAGAGAAATTTTGTGTTTTGTTTATGTTTTTTATTTAAAAAGCCTTTAGAAAGGTAAATGAATTGCTTTAAAGATATTTGAATGTTTAATTTTATAATTTCACATACATAAAGACGCTAGTTTTACTAACGTGCCAAATATTGGGTGGTTTAAACTACATGAAATAACAGTATTTTCATTCATGAAATGTGAACCAAAAACCTTTCAGTTGTTTTTTTTTTTAATAGGAAAACCTATATGCCTGACACATCATGATTCGCACAAATCAGTTAATATGTATTTCAAAGAAAATTATTTAATTTTTGTTAATTGTATCCATTAGACTTTTTTTTTATAAAATGTAAGCATTGTTCAAATTCTCGGCTGAAGCAAATGTTTCAAATGTAATTTCATTAATTATTTAAAATTATCTAGTAACTTAACAGTTGTGAGACCTCACAAGTCACAAGCTCTTGTGAGGTTGATTTCTTGTGAGGTTTGTTGTGATTCCATAACTTTTTCCGAGCTCTACGTTAATCCTCACAACAAAACTCAGCATGGCAACTTACAAAATTGGCACAAAATTTTGCATAAAAGTGTATTAGACAAAGTTAGTAAAAGTATATAAAATTGTAGCGTTGACGTTAGGCAGAGGTTGGTCGGTAAAGCAGATATGCGGGGCGTGTGATCGGCCGATTTTTCCCAACAGTACAGTGTACACCTCTCTTGGTGCAATACAAAATTGTTATGTCAATTTAATGCTTAAATAAGCTATTTAACTTACGGTGGACTCTTATTAAAAAATCAAACTTTAGATAACTAATATTTATTTAGCTTGATATTTTCACCCGCGATTATACTGTACTTGCTGAAGCAAAAAAAAAAAAACAGCCAAGGGGAAAAAGTAACAAAAAAATTCAAATGTGGAGCTATTCCCAAAAGGCAGTTGTGAACTTCCGAAATGGTAAAATCACTTCAAATTCGACACAAAAATAATAAGAACAGCGCGCAAGAAGTGTGGCGTGTTTCCCAAGAGGCAGTTGCAAACTTCTGAGGTGGTATCCACGTCAAACTTCTGTCTGATAAAGAGTGTCTAGAAGCGATCTGTGCCACCCTTTTATACCCATTCTTGGTAATTGTAAGTTATTCCCAACTGGAGAAGCTTTTACATGACATGTTTTCTAGAATATATCGAATCTTCGGCAACGAATAACTATTGCGAACTCCAAAGACAACTGCAAAAATAATTGCAGACAAAACAGCCACAAGTGTCTTTTCCTCATAAAAATTCAAAATGAAACCAAAAACTCGTGCACACGTTTGATAGGTGACAGCTATCATTCGGCTGCTTCTGACGTTGCCAGATCCGTCGTAACATGACAAATAATAATAACAAAACAAATAGAGCTTGAAGAGCTTTTTGATACTACAGTCATCTAGAAGAGGTTTTAACATTGTGTAGGCACACGAAAGTAAGTTAAAAATAAAACTAAAAGTATTTCTAGATCTTGTTGTGTTGTTACAAAATAAAATTAGACCTTTTGACGTGTTGACCTTTTGACCTTAAGACCCTTTGAACTTTTGACCTTTTGACCGTTTGACCCTTTAACCTTTTGACCCTTTGACCCTTTGACCCTTTGACCTTTTGACCTTTTGACCTTTTGACCTTTTGACCTTTTGACCTTTTGACCTTTTGACCCTTTAACCTTTTGACCTTTCGACCCTTTGACCCTTTGACCTTTTGACCTTTTGACCTTTTGACCCTTTGACCTTTTGACCTTTTGACCTTTTGACCCTTTGGCCTTTTGACCTTTTGACCTTTTGAACTTTTGACCTTTTGACCTTTTGACCTATTTCTAGATCTTGTTGTGTTGTTACAAAATAAAATTAGACCTTTTGACGTGTTGACCTTTTGACCTTAAGACCCTTAGAACTTTTGACCTTTTGACCGTTTGACCTTTTGACCTTTTGACCTTTTGACCATTTGACCTTTTGACCTTTTGACCTTTTGACCCTTTGACCTTTTGACCTTTTGACCTTTTGAACTTTTGACCTTTTGACCTTTTGACCTTTTGACCTTTTGACCTTTTGACCCTTTGACCTTTTTACCTTTTGACCTTTTGACCTTTTGACCTTTTGACCTTTTGACCTTTTGACCTTTTGACCTTTTGACCCTTTGACCTTTTGACCTTTTGACCTTTTGACCTTTTGACCTTTTGACCTTTTGACCTTTTGACCTTTTGACCTTTTGACCCTTTGACCTTTTGACCTTTTGATCCTTTGACCCTTTGACCTTTTGACCTTTTGACCTTTTGACCTTTTGACCTTTTGACCTTTGGACCTTTTGACCCTTTGACCTTTTGACCTTTTGACCTTTTGACCTTTTGACCTTTTGACCTTTTGTCCTTTTGACCCTTTGACCTTTTGACCTTTTGACCTTTTGACCTTTTGACCCTTTGACCTTTTGACCTTTTGACCTTTTGAACTTTTGACCTTTTGACCTTTTGACCTTTTGACCTTTTGACCTTTTGACCCTTTGACCTTTTGACCTTTTGATCCTTTGACCTTTTGACCTTTTGACCTTTTGACCTTTTGACCCTTTGACCTTTTGACCTTTTGACCTTTTGACCCTTTGACCTTTTGACCTTTTGACCTTTTGACCTTTTGACCTTTTGACCCTTTGACCTTTTGACCTTTTGACCTTTTGACCTTTTGACCTTTTGACCCTTTGACCTTTTGACCTTTTGACCTTTTGACCTTTTGACCTTTTGACCGTTTGACCTTTTGACCCTTTGACCTTTTGACCCTTTGACCTTTTGACCTTTTGACCCTTTGACCTTTTGACCTTTTGACCTTTTGACCCTTTAACCTTTTGACCTTTTGACCCTTTGACCTTTTGACATTTGACCTTTTGACCTTTTGACCCTTTGACCTTTTGACCTTTTGACCTTTTGACCTTTTGACCTTTTGACCTTTGGACCTTTGGACCTTTTGACCCTTTGACCTTTTGACCTTTTGACCTTTTGACCTTTTGACCTTTTGACCTTTTGTCCTTTTGACCCTTTGACCTTTTGACCTTTTGACCTTTTGACCTTTTGACCCTTTGACCTTTTGACCTTTTGACCTTTTGACCTTTTGACCTTTGGACCTTTTGACCTTTTGACCTTTTGACCTTTTGACCCTTTGACCTTTTGACCTTTTGACCTTTTGACCTTTTGACCTTTTGACCTTTTCACCTTTTGACCTTTTGACCTTTTGACCTTTTGACCTTTTGACCTTTTGACCTTTTGACCTTTTGACCCTTTGACCTTTTGACATTTTGACCTTTTGACCTTTTGACCTTTTGACCCTTTGACCTTTTGACCTTCTGACCTTTTGACCTTTTGACCTTTTGACCCTTTGACCTTTTGACCTTTTGACCTTTTGACCTTTTGACCTTTTGACCGTTTGACCTTTTGACCCTTTGACCTTTTGACCTTTTGACCTTTTGACCTTTTGACCTTTTGACCTTTTGACCTTTTGACCTTTTGACCTTTTGACCTTTTGACCCTTTGACCTTTTTACCTTTTGACCTTTTGACCTTTTGACCTTTTGACCCTTTGACCTTTTGACCTTTTGACCTTCTGACCTTTTGACCTTTTGACCCTTTGACCTTTTGACATTTGACCTTTTGACCTTAAGACCCTTAGAACTTTTGACCTTTTGACCTTTTGACCTTTTGACCTTTTGACCCTTTGACCTTTTGACCTTTTGACCTTTTGACCTTTTGACCTTTTGACCTTTTGACCTTTTGACCCTTTGACCTTTTGACCTTTTGATCCCTTGACCTTTTGACCTTTTGACCTTTTGACCTTTTGACCCTTTGACCTTTTGACCTTTTGACCTTTTGACCCTTTGACCTTTTGACCTTTTGACCTTTTGACCTTTTGACCCTTTGACCTTTTGACCTTTTGACCTTTTGACCTTTTGACCTTTTGACCTTTGGACCTTTTGACCCTTTGACCTTTTGACCTTTTGACCTTTTGACCTTTTGACCTTTTGACCTTTTGTCCTTTTGACCCTTTGACCTTTTGACCTTTTGACCTTTTGACCTTTTGACCCTTTGACCTTTTGACCTTTTGACCTTTTGACCTTTTGACCTTTTGACCTTTTGACCTTTTGACCTTTTGACCCTTTGACCTTTTGACCTTTTGATCCTTTGACCTTTTGACCTTTTGACCTTTTGACCTTTTGACCCTTTGACCTTTTGACCTTTTGACCTTTTGACCCTTTGACCTTTTGACCTTTTGACCTTTTGACCCTTTGACCTTTTGACCTTTTGACCTTTTGACCTTTTGACCTTTTGACCTTTGGACCTTTTGACCCTTTGACCTTTTGACCTTTTGACCTTTTGACCTTTTGACCCTTTGACCTTTTGACCTTTTGACCTTTTGACCTTTTGACCTTTTGACCTTTTGACCTTTTGACCTTTTGACCCTTTGACCTTTTGACCTTTTGATCCTTTGACCTTTTGACCTTTTGACCTTTTGACCTTTTGACCCTTTGACCTTTTGACCTTTTGACCTTTTGACCCTTTGACCTTTTGACCTTTTGACCTTTTGACCTTTTGACCCTTTGACCTTTTGACCTTTTGACCTTTTGACCTTTTGACCTTTTGACCTTTGGACCTTTTGACCCTTTGACCTTTTGACCTTTTGACCTTTTGACCTTTTGACCTTTTGACCTTTTGTCCTTTTGACCCTTTGACCTTTTGACCTTTTGACCTTTTGACCTTTTGACCCTTTGACCTTTTGACCTTTTGACCTTTTGACCTTTTGACCTTTTGACCTTTTGACCCTTTGACCTTTTGACCTTTTGACCTTTTGACCTTTTGACCTTTTGACCGTTTGACCTTTTGACCCTTTGACCTTTTGACCCTTTGACCTTTTGACCTTTTGACCCTTTGACCTTTTGACCTTTTGACCTTTTGACCCTTTAACCTTTTGACCTTTTGACCCTTTGACCTTTTGACATTTGACCTTTTGACCTTTTGACCCTTTGACCTTTTGACCTTTTGACCTTTTGACCTTTTGACCTTTTGACCTTTGGACCTTTGGACCTTTTGACCCTTTGACCTTTTGACCTTTTGACCTTTTGACCTTTTGACCTTTTGACCTTTTGTCCTTTTGACCCTTTGACCTTTTGACCTTTTGACCTTTTGACCTTTTGACCCTTTGACCTTTTGACCTTTTGACCTTTTGACCTTTTGACCTTTTGACCTTTGGACCTTTTGACCTTTTGACCTTTTGACCTTTTGACCCTTTGACCTTTTGACCTTTTGACCTTTTGACCTTTTGACCTTTTGACCTTTTCACCTTTTGACCTTTTGACCTTTTGACCTTTTGACCTTTTGACCTTTTGACCTTTTGACCTTTTGACCCTTTGACCTTTTGACATTTTGACCTTTTGACCTTTTGACCTTTTGACCCTTTGACCTTTTGACCTTCTGACCTTTTGACCTTTTGACCTTTTGACCCTTTGACCTTTTGACCTTTTGACCTTTTGACCTTTTGACCTTTTGACCGTTTGACCTTTTGACCCTTTGACCTTTTGACCTTTTGACCTTTTGACCTTTTGACCTTTTGACCTTTTGACCTTTTGACCTTTTGACCTTTTGACCTTTTGACCCTTTGACCTTTTGACCTTTTGACCTTTTGACCTTTTGACCCTTTGACCTTTTGACCTTTTGACCTTCTGACCTTTTGACCTTTTGACCCTTTGACCTTTTGACATTTGACCTTTTGACCTTTTGACCCTTTGACCTTTTGACCTTTTGACCCTTTGACCAACACATTACCCCCAACCTGGAAGAGCAGTTCCATTTTATAACAGTGCCCATCACTTGACATGGTATAACTGGAGCTGTAGCTGAATGTAGGTATATACATACACAAGTTATATGAGAAGTTAACAGCAGCCAGAGGAAAAGAAAAAAATTCCCGTTCTGTTCCAAGGATATTCAATTTATTTGTAACCGATCTTAGTCGCCGCTGGAGCTTTGCTGCTGCCATCAACAGCATGAGGCTTATCAACAAAGGGATAAATGTTGCTACAATCCCGTAATGACAACGTCCGGTCGACATTAAGTCACATTGGCTGGATGATTGATAGGCCTGGTGGAGCTGCGACAACAAAAGCCCTCACCTTCCCCTTGTGAATTTATGTGCATTTTGTGAATTAATATAATTGTGTCGCCTTCTGATGAAATTAATCAACGACAGGAGGATAGGTAACTTGCATCGAAACAGGAGACATGAAATATTGATGGTGGTGGCAAACACGTTGTCATAGGTTGTTTATAGGTTGAGGGGAACTGTAATAGCATGCAGCTGTGCCCATTGTGAGCATAATTCCTTTCTGACACTCTTGGAATGTATGCAAACGTGCGTGAGGGAAACACTCGTTCACTTCCCACGATACCCAATTTAAGTTCGAGGTATTGTAATTCCAGTCGGAATACTTGAATTGACAAGATAACCCCAAATAATTTGAAATCAAATTACGACATGAAAGATTCGTGAGATCACACAAATCCACACTGACATATTTACTTTAGATGGGGGCGGTGCAAACCGAAGTGGACCTTCATATTATTCGAGGAAATCCCTTCAAATGGCCAGATGATACCTGACAAGAAATTCAGTATTGTACCCTGCCAAATTGAGTTTACAATTTGACCTTCATCCCACATGACAAGTGATGACACCACGAGATGGAACTTGTTTCTCCTAAAGCCGAACCAAAATAAGGAGCTAACGAAGCAGAAACCTATCAGTGGTCGGTGGTGTTTCTCTGGCCAATTCGTTGCCACCATCGAACATCATCTACTTAGAAATGTGGTTGCTTCTTTAACCATTAATAATTTCACTTTACGTTCACTTCAAGTCCGGCTGGGTTTTTTCTCCTGTGTGTCATTCATCGTCTGATTGTTCAACATGCTTACTCTCAGTTGCCACCTCCATTCCTGATGGGAAGCGCAAAACTTACTGAAAGCGACGAAGCGAATAAAATAATAAAGATCTCAATTCAATAAGTTTTCGCCTCTTCGCTGTCTGCTATCTAGTTAGAGCTAGAGTTACTGGTTCTTCAGTCGCATATGTCCACCACTTTCTCAACTGGACACGTCTTGAGGGGGAAATAATTTCTCAAGTAGGACGGCAAGCCGTTCGTGACCGAATGCGAGAGAGGACGTCACATACCTAATCGTATTCCATCGACACTGTCTGTCTGGGCTATCAATGGGATACGAAAAGTTGTTCCTCCTTCTCAGACACCCCCAATTTCTGCTATCTGAAGAAGATATCAAAATTCCATTTAATGTTACTGTTTTTAAGCAATACACAGTGGCGTAGCAAGTGGGAGGAGGGGGAGCAAGGGGCACAGGCCCCGGGCGGGAATTTGTAGCGGCTACAATTTTTAAATGTATTAAATTTACAAAACGGATTATTTTTCAGTCCAATTTCAATCCAACGATGTGTACTATTTGGCTCAAGCGAAGTGAAGTTTGTAGACATAAACAAGAATTCTAGTTGGCAATAGAAGTTCCAGTCCTGCCTCGTTTGCCATGCTCTTTATTATTGAAAATTAATTACCCAGGTACCTAGTAAGAAAAAAGTAAGTACCTAATGTTTTATCACAAAATAGGTCTGTTCCCTTACTTTTAAGCTTACGATTTATTACTATTTCTTACGAATTCTTACTCAATGCTGTTCCTTAACTCGAAGAATTCCTAAAAGGCAGCGTCGTCCAGAGAGCAAGATATTACCATTCCACTGAGAATCTTACTCAACAAATTGCTCTTTTTGTAGGAATTGGAAAGACCTAACAATTAACAGCTGATTTGAAATTTGTTGCCCAATTTGGCGTGCATTTGTTTTTATTTTTCGTATCAACAGGCGGCAAAATAAAATTGAATGTTCTCCTTAAGATTCTTTTCGAAAGGATCAGGATGGCGACCAATCGATGTGATTGCTCACCACCCTGATTATAGGTAATTTAGGTTAAGTAGCTTAGGTAGTTTTAAATAAAATAACAAAAATAAAGAATTCAAGTTTTTCACAGTTTCTTGAAGAATAAAAAACAAACAAAATTAAATATAGATAGATTATAGATAGATTTTAGGCCGAAAGGCAATCATTTTAAGGATATTTTGTTAAGTTTAGAGCGCTCGCTAGGAGCAAGTAAGCTAGAGTAATATAAATGTTAGTTTTAAATTCGATTTAATCGTTTAATTAAGGATATAAATAAAAAAATGAGTTTAAAATAAAAAAAATAAATATTTTTTTCGAAAGTGCCAACGAAATTCTTACTCGTTGTAGCAAGGAGCAATCTCCACCAAGTAATTCTTAATGCAGTCGTTCAATCAGTCATCAATCGTCGCTGGCTTGTTGGCATAGACCATAAACTTGACGTAGCCCCACAGAAAATAGTCTAACGGCGTCAAATCGCACGACCGAGGCGGTCAAGCAACTGGACCATTTCGTGCTCTTCCACATACTCGGATTCATCAAGAAGAAGCTCGATTAATTTAAGATCACTTTCATCGCTACTTAGATGATGTAACTAATTTTCTTAGTAAATTAGCAAATTCCTCAAGTTTATCAGACTTTTCGTACCACTTTTTTGAATATTTGAATTATGTATGTGTAATTTTTCATAGATTACTAGAAAAGCGTTTCCTAACTTTTTCGTAAGTGTCTCTTTCTGTGAGAGCATTTATCCCCACCACTTCCATTTTGACAATCTTTTCCATTTTTACTACAAAAGTAAAGGAACAGACCTAATATAGATAATCTACGAACAGTTAGGATTTTTGGCACTGACAGATTGTGTGTTGTTTTTTTTAACAAGAAGTAAAGCTTGCAAACCTCCCAGTCGATAGTGGGTATAATAATAATAAATATATACTTAAACCGCTCTTGAGTACAGAAAACGAATCAGAGAAGAGGATTTGTAATTTTTATTCAAACTTATTCTAATCTTATTTTTAAAATCATCTTAATTAATACAAAACATGCCAACCTTGTAGATACACTCTTTTCGGTTAAGTTCGTGTTTGTTTTTAATTTGCGATAGATATCGAATACAAAGTGCAGAAAAATAAGAAGTTTGAAGTCCTGTTTTTAAACGTCCTTATGAAAATAAAAAGTATCTAAGTAGTTACCTATCTCGTGTTGTGGCGACGCGACGTACCGTGCATAGAATATCTAGTTTAAATTATGTAGGTATTACCAAAAATACAACTTCTAAATAAGGCCCTTCCCTTGTACTGTAAAAAAGCATAGGACTGCAAAAAGAAATTTAGTAAAAACTTGGCAAAATGTAGAAATGTTTCCAAGTTAATTCAGTGTAGGTGAAACTGGTTGAAAGCGTAGGAAAAGGTTTTTATTTTTTAGGGTATGAAAAAATTACTAAGGGCGGCATAAATTGGGTCTGCCCCGGGAGGCCCCAACCCACGCTACGCCACTGGCAATACAGGAATAGTAAGCGTCTTCCTTCTTCCGGGGAATATGTGGGGGGACGTATGGGAAGGGCCAAAACACCTTTATCAACTGGAAAGTCGTTATAGGCAAGGACACAACAATATGCGATTCATATTTCATTAAACATGCCAAGGACCAATGAAGCGAATAAGATATTTGAACAAATCGGAACTGAAATGGAACTCAGCAGCTTATGCTTAGTGGTTGCGTTGTTACAAGCTGTGGAAATTGGTTAATGAATCACAAAATTACAACTTAATATTTTGAGTGGTATTCTTAAAGCTGCTTCCGTGTTTCAGAAATGATAACAATTTTTTAACATTGTCACCTACTCTCCACCTACAGTTGCCAGACCGCCGCACTGTGGTCCAAAAAGGCAAATCTCGTGGCAAAAATACAAAATTCGATATTTAATTATTATTGTTTTGTTTTTTTTTTTTTTAGTTTATTTTACTAGTTTGACTTATAGAGCTTTTCAAAATTGGTCAATTTCGTTGTAGAGTTCTTTATTTTTGCAAATTATGGCAAATTAAAATCAAAATCTTAGTTTTCTTGAATATAATAATATAGTTGTTTCATATAAAGGTAAACAATAAAAAAAAAAATACTAAATATTTTTAATACCTAAATAAAACAAGAAAACTTTTTTTTAACCCTTTTTTTGGTTTGAGTAGAGCTACATCAAAATTTTCTCGAGTTCCCGCGGAAAATTGGCCAAGATAGTTGACACTCACTATTTGTTAAGCCATAGGGTAAAGTCTGGTCATATGGCACCCTCTCAATATTTCCTACTTAACGATTTTATTTCTAAACAAAGATGTAAAAATATCATTTAGTCTTACGTAAGTTCCTGAATTGTGCAGTCGGAACCTGATTTGCTGGTGAAAATTTCTAGAAGATCGAAACGTGTTCGGTGCCCGGTGTTCATCCGTTACAAACAAATTAAAAGCGTGTCGTCTGAACTTGTTTCCATTTACAGTTACACTGCGTGCACGCATTTGGTCATGTTTATCGTGAACAAAAATACAACACCATTTGGGAGATATGGCACCTCCATAATGTACCGGTGCCATTTCGCCCGCTATTCGTTTTATATTGAGGTACACATTTTTGTGAAATCATAAAATAGATGCATGGATTAAATGTCTTATTATGCCATTTTTGGTCGCACGATTCGTGTACATCTTTTTAAATACTTTAACAGGCTTGGGACGAAAAACTCCAAGAGAATCATATCAACCACCCACCTATGGTTGCCAAATCATCCTCAAGTTTCTTAGGGAACTTTTACGTTTCTAAAAATGTTCGTATATTTCCATCTATTGATTATAAATATTAAATGCTCCATTTTTGTGTTTTTAATTTAACAAAGAGTTAATATGGTAAACTGGGGCACATTCGTTACTTTTTTGTCATTTGCCTATACAGGTGTTACCGTTTTTTATGCTTTTAACATAATTTTTTTTGCTTAAGTGGTAATTTCAATATTTGTGAAAAATTTAAGGAAGAAATATTTTTGATTTTATTTACCGGATTGTAATTTTACCCTTTTCTGAAATTCACCTTTGTTTAATGAAAGTGTCCCGAGCCGGGGCAGTTTCGTCATTCAATCTGTTGTTGAATTATATGCTTTCCGAAGGAAACTTACATTAAGAGCAGAATCACTAAATTCTTGTTTTAGATTGATATGCAAGTTAACTAAGACGTAGTTTCCGACTTCAAAGGAATGCTGATAGTTATAAACTTTCACTGCTATTGAATGATTTTCGAGGTTTTAAGGTTCCGCAGCCGTATCAATATTTGAAGAGCTATCATTTTCAATGAAATCTCCTACTGATTCATTAGCTTCCGCATAATGTATGTTCTCCAAATTGTTTGTTTTTTTTTTTGTACATATTTTTATCACAATTAAAATCAGGCTTTTTCTTAAATTTATTTCACTTCCTAGCTTATTGAACTAGGAGTGAAACCTGCATTTCCTACAATTATTTTTTACCTTAAAAATCACTTACTTATCAATAGCCAAAATATACCGCAGAACACAAAAACACACAACTCAAACGTCAATTTTTTTCACTTTAAAATTAATTTTTATTCAATTCTTTTTTTAAACTTACTTACTAGACCAAAACGAGTAAATCTAATTTAAAACTAACATTTATCTTATTCTAGCTTACTGGCTCGTAGTGAGCACTCTTAACTTAATAATATCCTTAAAATTATTGCCTTTCGGCCTTAAATCTATCAATCTATAATTATTTTTGGTTTTTTAATTTCCAAGAAATTTTAGAAAACTTGAATTCTTTATTATTTGTTTTATTTAAATACTACTTAAACCTACCTAAGCTACTTAACCTAAATTACCTATAATCATTGTGGTGAGCAATCTCATCGATTGGTCACCATCCTGATTGCGTCCATGGGCACCCGACAGCCGCTAACACGGGTTCATCCGTTCCGCCGAGCCTCGAGCGAGGCCATAAGCGTCGACCTTTTGTCTGGACTAACCCTTTCATGTCTACATGAAGAAATGCCTCGGGCGGAATAAAGCCAGACCGAAGCGTTCTCTCGTGGTACATTAAATTGGCGTAGTAAGCCCCTGAGATCAGGTTATTATCGCTGGCCATCGCCCTTGCGACGTGCCTCCGAATCACCTTAATAAGGAAATTGTCAATCCTATTCAGTCGAGCCCCATTGTATAGGGTCCTGTTGGGATAGTATTTTATGTACTGAGATTCAGGAGTTCTAAACAACCCTAGGCAGGCCCTGAGACATTGTCTCTCAAACACCTGAATCTTTTCCATATAGGAGGGCGCTATATTGAACCACATGGGACAGCCATAAGCGATGATAGGCCTTATAAGGGCCACGTATCTATATGCTTGTCAAAATACAGATACTGGTCGAGCCAGATGCCAAGATACCGGACCACGTTTTTCACCGCCAATGGTCGCCCCTGCTGTCCAATAATTGTTAATTTTCTCCAGTTTTTTCTGGTATCCCCAGAGGCCCCAGCCAATGTTGTTCTGAACAGTATTGTTTCCGATTTTTGGAAATTGATTTTCAACTTCCAATCATCGCAATACCTCTTAATTTGCTCGAAGTCACGTTGCAGAAGGATGTTAATAACCTCGATTTTTGGTCCTGACCTGTACGCCACTAAATCGTCCGCGTACGCTATAGCATGTCTGAGGGAACCCACCAGATCACTTGTGTAGATATTAAACAGGACCGGAGAATTCACTGCTCCCTGTTGTAAGCCGTTTTTAATTTCGAAAACCCTGCTCGAAGTCACGTTGCCAGCTTTGACAACGAACTTCTTTCCCATAAGCATGTCATAAATCATATACAGCAAAGGTTTTTGAATGCCCAATCTGGTCAGCTTATAGAAGAGCCCCTCCAACCATACGGTATCGAAGGCCTTCTCAAAGTCGACCAGGCAGGCACCCGTGCATTGTTTCTTACTTTTATTCCACTGAATGTCGGAAACCAGTTTCGACGCGGCATGAATAGTGTCATGCCCCGCTCTGAAGCCAAACTGGTTGTCCGGAATGATCTTGTTTTCCTCAACCCATTTTAAAAGAGATCTATTGACGACTTTCTCGAATACCTTGCTTACATTCGGAAGCAAACTAATTGACCGGAGATTAGCAGGGTTCGTCCTATCTTTATCCTTTTTCGGGATAGGGTGTACCACCGCTATTTTCCACTGCGCCGGATAATATGCATTATTCAGCGCATTGTTAAATAGCGTGGCGAAGAAATCTATCGCCTCTAGCGGCAGGTGTCTCAATACGACTTTTGGGACACCGTCCACTCCCGCCGACTCTTTGTTTTTAAGTGATTCAAAGATGCACCGAAGTTCATCTCTACTCACGAACAGATGAGTATTTTCATCGGCGACTGTGCCGTTTGCACGGTTGTCGTCATTGAACCCGGTGAAACCGTTGTTCTCGGATCGCCAATCTTGAATTTCGGTCCGCAGATAAAAGTGGTTAAGAAAGGCCCTCTCTTTGAGGTCGCGGTTACGGCGAACAGGGTTGTTGCCCCAATACAAACGAATTCAGTGTTCTTAACTCGGGATCGTTCCTGTCAGTGAACTGTTTGTGTAGCCGTTTAAGCCTCGAGAGCAGTCTACTTTTATGTCTGTAAAGAGCATCGATTGTTGCGTTTCGATACTTTTCACTGTGTTCTTCGTCTGTGGAACGTCCTACCCGGAGGATAGTCCGCTCCATTGTCTGTTTGATGACGACATTCATTTGCCGTAAATGACTGTCGATCTCATCGTTCGTTAAGTTCCTGTTTGTCGGTGGGTCGATCTCGCATGAGCGTATGTCGCGCTTTAAGACTCTGGAAAAGCGCGACCACTGCGCTTTTCGGTAATCGAAAGAACGCACTTGGCCGTACTGCTCCAGCTGCGTCTGCTCGTTCGGGATACTTATTTGGGCAGCAAGTCCGTAGTGATCACTATCGTACTCAACCGTTCGTCAACAGTTCCGCGTGCTTAGATCAATGTTTGTTAGTTCCAGTTAGTTCATCTACTAGCGCTGAGTTCAAACGTCAAACTATGATAGTATTCATGACTTCAGTAATAGATGTATTCAGCGCTCTTTTTATTTGTTAATTCAGAGTGCATTCAATCGAAAATTGCTTTGACTAATGTGCCCCGATGGTGAATGTGCCCCAGTTGTAACGAAAACAAAAAATCGGTGACATATCTCCCGACTTTACCCTATGCAATATTATAGCTGCAAATATTTTCAATGTTCGGAAATTGTAGTTTGCTTTTAAAAAGTCGTGTTCCCAGTGCTGATATTTTGGCCTTAATTTAATTATGGAACAATTAAATTATTTTGTTGATTAAAAGAGCTGAGAGCGTGAAATTTTCTACTTAAATCAATTTAAAAACATGCCTATTTTGATCGTTCAGAAATCCACCCACTTCCACGCCCTCTTTTATATAAATGCCAATTGTTTTTTGTAATCCGCCCACTTTAACGACTCTTTTTAGATAAATTCCTCCTAAACCAAAGGGTTTTTTGAGGTAAGCTGTAACTGAGTATGATCGAATTACTTAAATTATTGTAAAGAATTATTGTTCTTTTTTTGAAAGAATAAGTAAACATGGATAAACTTGCCAAATGAAAGGGATTAGTTGATTTATTGCCTAAACATTAGCTCTATCATCAGATCCACTTGTTTCATCTGTAAGACACGTTAGATCCTAAAAAGAGCTGGAAAAAAGTTCTTGCCCAGAACTAATTAAATGTTGAAAATGATGACGATGATGGCAATGCATTTTTTTTCTTAAAATAAAGACCTATAGTAATTATGTATTCCATTTAATTTTATAAATATACGTATTTTGTGTTCTATTTGATTTTATTTTATTGGTCTGTTTACTTTTTTCCTACACTGTTTCATATAAAATATATCACTCAAAAAGTTTATAGGATATACTGATGCACCACAAAATGAAAATGCATCTTAATGTGTCTGGTTTAAGTTGCACAACTAACTCCGACGCTTGTGGAGAGTTCGACGACACCGCGGATCACTTCCTTTGCTATTGTGCTGCCTTTTCTAGGATCGGTGCTAATGTGGTGAGTGCTGATACTGTAAGATCCGCATCGCTGAAGTGCAACTTTCTAAGAAAGTCGACAAAATCTGGGGCTAGACGTAATCTGAACGCAAAAACTAGATTCGTCGGTAACGTCATTTTTCCTACGTCAGCTACATATGCGAACTGTCAACTTATTAATCAGTCATGAAATTATTGATTAGATCCGCCGGCTACCCCTCCATAAACGTCAACTGAAACAGCTGCTCATATATGACTGATATAAGCCAATCAAAACTGAAATACATCAAGTCAGACAGCTGTCAGACTTACTGAACCATTCCCATGTATGTACGATTATAACCATATCGACCAAAGAGTTTTGTGACTACAGCCCATCTGGTTTTGACGTGACCCCAATCAGAGAAAAAGAAGACACTGTAGGAAAATACAGATGAAATAGAACGAGGTGGACACAAAAAAAAAAAAAACTTGGATAGAGAATGTTCTAGTATTTACTGGGGCTTAGGTTAGGAATTCCTAAAAGAAATGTTTAAAAACAAAAATGCATAACTATCCCCAGAAATGTGGCAGTAAAATCGGGTCAGTAATCGGTATATGCACAAAATAACGAGAGCGAAACCACGGGTCACTGCTGGCATATTATGAACAAACATTACCTGGAACATTGTGCTCACATTTTCTGAATGTGGTATTCCACACGTACTTAGATAAGAAAGATGGATATGAAAAGTTCCATCTCCATCTCCATGGTTAAAATGGTGATCATTTAAACCGAAACTGACTCTAGGGTCAAGCATAATTCATTATTGGCCTCTCATGTCCTCAATTTATGTATTCGTATTTATAAGTGTTCAACAACTGAGCATTACGATTTCGAAATTATTGTTACACTTACGCAAACCAAATAATTATACCCAAAAAAAAATATGAGAAAGTATTTACTTTCTGTAAACAGAACCAGGTAATTGGGTCGGTTTCAAAATGTGTGTTTTGTGGCTATGGGCCAAGGCTGAAATCGAAATCGACGAAAGACTTGACTCATGTTGCACTACTGAACTTGCTTGCACAATCTAAATAATAAATGTGTTCGTATCGACTTTTCAATTCATAATTCGAAATGCTTTCCATCAAATAAAGCTGGTTTTGTGTTACAGGCAAGAGTATACACACATAAACATACATTCCTTTGAGTATTTGGCGACACAAAAGTATTGCGTTCCATAAATGAGAGCTTACAGCTAGAAGGAAAAGACTCTCTCTCCAGTGGCACATATGCGAGGGAACCGTCTCCAATAAATATTTTTGAGGGGAAACAAAATACTCGTAAACTTGACATTTAAAGAAAAACAAAATTAAAACAAAATGTTGTGTGGTGATTTTTGTTCAATATTGTAAACAGAGACACTAGATTTGATTCTAGTATGTACTGTCAATGGTTATTCATATTCGAACATTGAAAATCAGATTGATTGAATGTCCTCTATAGTTGAAAAAAATGGAACACAGTTTTCTCAGTCTCCTAGCCAATATTCAGTAAAATGTGTCACCGACCATTTCAACTTCAAAACCGACAGGTCGGAGTTTCTAGTGGATCATTGTGCATTCACAAAGCCATGCAGTTTTTAATTTTGCAGCTTTGATTTCTGTAAATTTTCTTAGCGGTACATACCCACAGTTGGAGTCCTTATAGATTAAGACTTGTCTTGTTCGACTGAGAAATTTATTTTATATTTTTTTTTTTTGTGAAGTGTGATTTCCAGCACTGTTAAGTGTCTATGGCCGTACCCAGATATTTTCTGTGTTCGACTGTTCTATATCGCATTCCAATTAGTGTACACTGAAGCATGTTGTACCTTTTTATGAGTGAAATTTATATGAACTCACTTTAGGTCGTTTAATTTAGTTTTTGTAGCTTTCTCATTATTTCCTCGATAGTTTATCACACAGCAAGTGCAGCAATATCATCCGAAAAAGATTCCACCTTCGTACCTTCACTTTCTAGCGGATCACTGGTAAATAGAAGATACCAATACTGGCCTTGTGGTACACCGACTTTTATGTTGAGTAATCATTTTCATTCTGACTATATACTGTTTTGGCAAGTACCTACTTTTGCATTTTTTTATTTT
The DNA here is from genome assembly GCA_963082955.1 of Cheilosia grossa. NCBI lineage: Eukaryota > Metazoa > Arthropoda > Insecta > Diptera > Syrphidae > Cheilosia > Cheilosia grossa. The sequence continues at coordinate 60,514,283 of OY720144.1, forward strand.
TTTAAGCCTTCGTAGATGCCACACTTTGTCAAAAGCCTGATGCAGGTCTTTTCCTCTTCAAATACTTTCTCAATTTTATTAATAACTCTCTCCGCACTTTGCCTTTAAATTTTAGCATGCTAACAGCTATATTAGTTTTAGTATTTTTCTGTTTTAGGTCTCTTAATATGCTCATGAGACATATATATATATATATTTTTTTAAACAGCCTTAATATTTCTGGTTTTTGGATTCATTTAACGTTTATTTAGCTGTTGTTGATCGAGATGTTTGTGTTTGCTCTTCCCTTTTACTTAATACTACAGTGTCTGATTGGGAAGTTGGGTCCTTCTTAGGAAACTGTCTTTGGTAAACCAAATATTATTTATGAAGTAAAAACACAACAGAAAAGTGTAAGACAATAAAAAACTTAACGCCTTCCAATAAAAATATAAAAAAAAAAAATTTTGAAGTTGTTCCGCTGAAGTATATGGGAAATATTTGTCAGAGGTCTGTGTCAAATGTTTACTTCAGATGCAAAAGTGCTGAACCTTCTATAAGACTTCTGTGAGCCATACTTTCTAAAACTGGGGACGGGATCACTGAAAGCTGTACGATCCAAAAGCAGCCTTAGAACCGGATCCGCTGTTGCCCGGTTCGCTACCTTATGTAGCTTCAATAAATATTTTATCCCATTCGAGTCTCCACGCCCCTATTCGCAGAAAATCATTGAGATAGGATGAATATTTATAAGCTTCTAAAGCTATGCAATCGTGTTGCTTCCGATTTTTTAAATAATAAATTTAGAGCACAGCGGCTTGTGCTACTAAGTTCGATCACTTCATTGAAATAAACCAAAATGAATTAAAAAAATAAAAAAAAAATTTCTTTCTTTTCAAAACTCCCCTGTTCCTTAATAGGTTGAATTGATAGTCAACTATTCCAATCGTAATTTCCAAAGCTCTTCTTTTACAAATACAATTGATTTTTTATAATTTTAAGAAATAGATAAAGATCATTCCAAACTTACAATTAACCCTTCAAACTCGCTAATATCATATTAGCAGCTTTTTGAAATTGTACCCCTCAGTTATTTATGTTTAGGATTTTTTCTACCCCACAGGCCTCCGAAAGTTAGCTGTCACGGAAGAGCTTCTCAATTCAGTCTTTACCAAACATAAAAACTCACAGATAAAGAATTTATGCGAGCTGTTAATCCAAATATTAAAATTTTGTTTTTTTCATTCAACACAACCTATTGTTAATATTTTCTTATACTATGCTCAACTTTTGCGTCAAAGTAAGTAGGCACATTGTAAAAGTTTGAAACCTCATTTAAACTGATAGTTTTTGAGTTTTGTGCACGTATTCGGACAGGTGAACGCTATTCAGTAATTATAATGAATCTTCTATTTGCTCTCCGTTTTTCAAACTGTTGCTTCTTTAGAAAAGACATGCAGTTACATTATTTCTATTGCTACGATAATCTTGTCGGCGCAGTGGCTTAGTGGTTAGTGTGTTGGACCAAAAATTGAGGACTTTAACATCATTCTGCAGCGTGACTTCGAGCAAATTAAGAGGTATTGCGATGATTGGAAGTTGAAAATCAATTTTCAAAAATCTGAAACAATCCTGTTCAGAACTACATTGGCCGGGGCCTCTGGGGATACCAGAAAAAACTGGAGAAAATTAACAATTATTGGACAGCAGGGGCGACCATTGGCGGTGAAAAACGTGGTCCGGTATCTTGGCATCTGGCTCGACCAGTATCTGTATTTTGACAAACATATAGATGCTTGTCTTGCTGGGGCTAAGAGGGCCTACGCTCTGACAAGGAGACTGTTCCGCAGCAGTCAACTTGATTCCAGGGTGAAGGTCATTTGCTACGTGGCCCTTATAAGGCCTATCATCGCTTATGGCTGCCCCATGTGGTTCAATATAGCGCCGTCATATATGGAAAAGATTCGGGTGTTTGAGAGACAATGTCTCAGGGCCTGTCTAGGGTTGTTTAGAACTCCTGAATCGCAGTACATAAAATACTATCCCAACAGGACCCTATACAATGGGGCTCGACTGAATAGGATTGACAATTTCCTTATTAAGGTGATTTGGAGGCACGTCGCAAGGGCGTTGGCCAGCGATAATGACCTGATCTCAGGGGCTTACTACGCCAATTTAATGTACCACGAGAGTACGCTTCGGTCTGGCTCTATCCCGCCTGAGGCATTTATTCATGTAGACATGAAAGCCTTAGTCCAGACAAGTGAGGGTGTGCCGGTATTGTACCATAGCCACCGCGGCGCGAGGGATAAGCAGCTCATCCACGACGGGTACGCCACCAATGCACAGGAGCTCCTCCGTTTTAGTACCTTAATTGCGGAACGGGACAATACAGATATCCTAAAGCAGTTCACTGAATTTAGGTGGCTTGAGGAAGAGGTGAGGGTGGATACACTACATACGTAGCATCTTCCTTAGTTTAAAGCTAGATATTAAGTTAGTAGGTTTAGGTTTAGAGTAGGGGTCTCTGGGGGGACCGGGCTAGCCAACATGAACAGTGCTTCCGAGACTCGAGCGCCGCTTTTGGCCTGGCTCGAGGCTCGGCGGCACGGGTGAACCCTTGTTGGTGGCTGTCAGGCACCCATGGACGCGGTCAGGATGGTGACCAATCGATGAGATTGCTCACCACCCTGATTATAGGTAATTTAGGCTAAGTAGCTTAGGTAGTTTTAAGTACTTCTAAACAAAACAATAATAAAGAATTCACGTTTTCTAAAGCTTCTTTAAAATTTAAAAAAACAAAACTAGTCATAGATATAGATAGATTTGAGGCCGAAAGGCAATAATTTTATGGATACTGATAAGTTTAGAGCACTCGCTGAGAGCCAGTAAGCGTATCTGTCTAGGATGTAAGTTTAATGACAGTAACCAATACAAATTTATTTCAAAAAAATGAAGAAAATGAAATGAAACTATGCGAAGGTTCGAATCGCGAAAAAAACCCAAATTCCAAACTCTCGCCACCTCTCGCGATCGTTTGACAAACATCCGAGACTATAACTGACTTGAACAAGCTTCTTAATAAGCCGTTTGGAATCGACATAAAATTGTAGATCCCTTCCATTCGTTCAAAAATGCCACCTATGTTTGTGAGAAAAGCTTGTTCATCTCTGTTACAAACTTGGTAATTCTCCTCGCAAGACATTCTCTTGTTTAATGATAAATTTATTTAAATTTTTTAGGTTAAGTATACAAATTTGATGCATAAAAAGAGAAAAACAATCTCCCACTGTTCGGTCCAGTGGTCTACAGTGGTCGGGTTACGTCAAACTGTCACTGGTGCTTTCGTCGTTTTCGTGGTGACGCTCATTTCTCCTTTTTCTATTGGTGGCAGCTCTGTACTTGTCGCTGGTGTCATCGGCTCATTCGACGATAAAGCCGTTGGTGTAGCAGCAGGGGTTAAAGTGATGGCCGCTCCATTTGCCGGAGCGATAGTTGTAGAGTCTATTGTTGAATTTGCAATTGGCGTCCTGCACCTTGATGAGCCACGGCTGCACAATTTCGCCTGGACACGAGGAAGATTTAGCCGCCATCTAACTATTTGGCCATCAGCTTCATGGTGGAGTGCAATAAATCCAATTATGCAAAGAAGTAGAGCTCCATTCAAAGACATATTATTCGAAGTGCGAATTGTTTCCAAAAAAAAAAAAACAGTTGATTGATACAAACTGAGGGCGTTAGTGGAGTGATGCATTTTCTAAAAGCCAACCGCATTTTATAGCGCACGCAGCTCATTATTGTTTGGATAGCTGTGAGTTCTAATTACGCAGCAGGCTGACAATATGCAAACGCATTTCACAACAAGATCACGGCGTGCATTGTATTTACACACATGCAGGCAAACAAGTCCATATGTTTACACGCTAGCTGAGCTCTAGGCACCAATTGATTTCGACTATAAAAGGAAACATCTACTAGACGAAATTCATCAGTTTTCAACTTTATTCTAATTGAAGTCAACCGAAATATACAACATAGTCGACTTGCAAGATGTCTCTAAAGTGCATTCTAATTATCTGTGTTATCGTTCTTATTGTGAGCACTCATGAGGCCGATAGTCAAATATTCCGAAGGAGAACAAATCGTCCTCGAGTTCAGGCACGATTATGTACTCGCGGCTCCCCAAGGTGCAGGACACCAGCCACACCAACAACTGGTATAGCTGCACAAAGTACACCAACGACCGGAGCAACAACTACACCAGCAGTTACACCGACAGTAACGCCAACAGTGACGCCTGCAACGACTCCCACAACGACTCCCGCAACGACTCCCACAACGACTTCCACAACGAATTCCACAACTACTCCAGCTTTGACACCAACAAAATAATAGCAGCACCTCCAACTATACGTTAAGTTATAAATACCGCAAAAACTGTATTAACCACAACGATGATGAGAATTGCGGAACGACAGGAGCTTGTGAATAAACGTTTTTTTTACCCTTTTTATATAGAAAAATTAAACAAGTAGATGTCCTTTGATAGTAAATTGTGTCTTGTTAATTATTGAGTTCTTAAAGGTCCTACTGCCCGATAAATAAAATAGGTAATCGCAAGATTGGCCCACCGATTCTTATCGACGGCGATCTAAGACCGACTATAGTCGAAATCTCTACTCAATATCCTTAGGTTTGATCCTTAGGATTTGAGCTCCAGTTTTGGCCTTTTTTTTTTTTGTCAATTCAATTCAATTTATTTGGCAAAGTACAAATAAGAACAATTATTGTTTTTTATTACAGCTCAACAGATATTCTTTAAAATTACATTTATACACATAATGAGCAAAGAAAAATAAAACATACAATAATAAGTGAAAATTACATTTAATTAAATACAAAAAAAAAAAAAAAAAATATAAAAAATAAAAAGGGATTAGATTATAGAAAAAGGAACAGAGGGGAGAAAATAAGGAAAGAAGAAGAGTAACAGGGTAAACATAGAATACATTTATGTGCAAAATGTGCAAAGAGTGCACTTTTAAATTTATCGGCTCCTACTATTTGCTTGATGCTAACAGGAAGAGAGCTCCAAAGTCTGGCAGCGTGGACAAGGAACAGGCGTGTATTCAAAAAATTAGAAGAAGGCATTATGAGGTTGAAGGTTCGCGGTGACTGGACAAATTGCAGTTTCTGGAATAGGTATAGTTGAATTATTCTGTGCATGAATACACAGCACCTAATATCCCAAAAATTTTGAAATGGACAACCAAGGACAAGTTTGTGGTAAGCGGATACGTGGTCATGTCTTCTAATTCCAAAAATAGATCGAACCATATCATTGAAAGCTAAAAGAAGTTTGTGCTGAGATTGAGAATCTAATTTAGGGTATATAAGTATGGCATAATCAAAGATTGGCACAAACAAGGACTTAATTAACCTGAGTCTCGTATCTACCGGTGTAAGATTTGAAAATACCCACAGCTTACGTAAACCTGCATAAAATACGCGCAACTATAAAATTTGCATTATCGATAGCAGAAAGGCATCTATTTAGCTTGTAACCAAGGTTTATAACTGTATCTGGAAATTTAAGTCTGCAGGAATTCAGATAAATAGGTATTACAGTATTACTCCAGTATCAAAAAGCTTTTTAGAAATCAAAATTAATTGAGTTTTTACCGAAATCAGACCAGGAAAAACATTTTTTGGACGAGAATACAAAGTTCTATCCCCAATCTCACCAACTTAAAGTTTTATTTTGATGACAAAAAATAGCATATGTCCTTCCTTGGGCCAATACGAATCCACCAAGCGCAAAATCGTTAAAATTTAACGATCCATTCTCGAGTTATGTGTGCACACACGGACGTCAGTCTCTTTTATATATAGCTGTACATACTCGGTCTTACCCGTGCCACTCGTTTGGACCTATCGGGTCTAAAATGATTTTATCTTTTAGACCGGAACCAAAAATACACATCCACAAAATTGAAATCGGTTGAGTGGTTTCGGAGATCGACAACAGCGCCACCTATCGGATAGACCGTCAGCTCCTACCATAAACTAAGCATTAAATAGACCGTCAGCTCCCGCGCACCTACCCGATTCCCCCCGCAAATTTTGAAAAGATAATTCTCACTTAAATTTTCTTATGCGTGAATACGTGAGAAGCAGCAAAAAAAAAAAATTATTCTAAATGGAGGGGCTATAATCAAATAATGACACTGAGCAGTCATCCAAAATTGTGGAAATATTAGGAATCTGACGAAAAAACCTTCGAACTAGATTGCAACACACTAAATGTCCATAAAAAAGGGATTTAACTTTTAGTAAAAATGTCTAGTACCAATAAATAATTATTATAATGTTAACAAACTGCGATTTTTATACTGAAGGTTAATTTAATATGAATTTCTATCCGAATAATACTAATTTTACTTTTAGAAGATACATTTTTTCATAAACAAATCGAGGGAATTTGAGTTCGCTGAAAAGGGAAAAATGCCCACACTTTGTGGGAAAAATAAAGAGACAGTGCTAAGCACAGTGACTGACAGTAAGGTAGTTGGTAAGTTTCTATCAGCTGATGGATGCGTTCCAACAGTTTAAATTTGTTGTTTTATTTCACCACGAAAACATTTATTTTACAAAATGGTTAATAACTAATGTAATCAACGTATCAATAAAGGAATAAACTGAGAAAAATTCATTCCTAGGAATAACATTTTTGTACCTACAGTAATTCTTTTGTTTTCGTTCGCTGTTTTTGGCGGAAAATTATTTCGCCTGCGAATGTTGACAGAAAAAAGGCAACGAATTCAAATGGAAGAATTGATAAGGAATACCAAAATTTAAAGTTCGTTGGGGTTCAGGGCGGAGATATGAACATTTATGAGTGGGTTACAGTTTGGAGTTAAAATCGTATCATGAATTTTCCAGAAAACAAAAATGTAACGAAAAACAAAAATTATTACAAAATTTCAACAATTTAATAAACAAACGAATTTCATACTACCGTAATTAATGAAAACAATTGATTCAGACGAGAACAGCCATGAATAATGTTAATTTAGAAAATAAAATTGTTGTCATATCGATTGAATTCAGCTTGTTGGTTCTTATACTATTCTGGTGCAGATTTCATTTCGAAATGTTACCTTTAAAAACTATATACAACCTTCATAGCACTTAACAATTAAAGGGTCATGACAAACAAATTTTTAGAAATTCTGATGACCCATCTATAACGAAAAAAGTACTACGGGCCTGTCTAGAGTTGTTTAGAACTCCTGAATCTCAGAACATAAAACACTATCCCAACAGGACCCTATACAATGGGGCTCGACTGAATAGGATTGACAATTTCCTTATTAAGGTGATTCGGAGGCACGTGGGCGATGGCCAGCGATAATAACCTGATCTCAGGGGCTTACTACGCCAATTTAATGTACCACGAGAGAACGCTTCGGTCTGGCTTTATTCCGCCCGAGGCATTTCTTCATGTTGACATGAAAGGGTTAGTCCAGACAAAAGATGGTGTGCCGGTATTGTACCACAGCCACCGCGGCGCGAGGGATAAGCGGCTCATCCACGACGGGTCCGCCGCCAATGCTCAACAGCTCCTCCGTGCGCTACTTACGTAGCATCCTCCCTAGTTTTAAGCTAGATATTAAGTTGGTAGGTTAAGGTTTAGAGTAGGGGGTCTTTGGGGGGGCCGGGCTAGCCAGCATGAATAGTGCTGCCGAGACTCGAACGACGTTTACAGCCTCGCTCGAGTCTCGGTGGCGCTGATGAACCCTTGTGGGCGGCTGTCAGGCGCCCATGGGCGCGATCAGGATGGTGACCAATCGATGAGATTGCTCACCACCCTGATTATAGGTAATTTAGGTTAAGTAGCTTAGGTAGTCTTAAGTAGTTTTAAGCAAAAAAAAAAAAGTAAAGAGTTCAAGTTTTCTAAAGTTTCTTGAAAATTAAAAAACAAAACAAATCATAGGAATAGATAAATTTAAGGCCGAAAGGCAATAATTTTAAGGATATTGATAAGTTTAGAGCGCTCGCTTGGAGCCAGTAAGCTAGAATAAGATAAATGTTAGTTTTAAATTAGATTTAATCGTTTTTGTCTAGTGTGTTAGTTTAAAGAAAGAAAAAAAAATGAATTTTTTAAAGTAAAAAAAAAAAAATGATGACTGTAACTCTCTTCCGCCGTCGACTCGCTTTTGTGACGTCGTTTGTACGGGCATGCAATGTAATGAAACGGAAAGCAAAGAAAAAAATGCAAAAATAAGCACCCAGAAAATCACTTCTAATGTTCTAATTGACACTTCATTTTTTAAGATTGGAAGTGGTTGAACGTGTGAACCGCAAGAGGTATAGACACTACAGAAAGTACAGAAATAATTAAGAGTGGGTGTAGGTGGATGGATGGATGGATCAAAAACAAAAAAAAGAAAATAAAGTACCTAGCCTATCGCAATACTCTTTGCCGTATGAATTATTTCTAGAGTGGATGGTTTGCCCACTCGAGAGCATGCCACGTATAATTGTCCGTGTGAAAAACATGGTGTGCTCAAATCTAAGCCACAAACAGATATTGTTTGGCCTTGTGACTCATTAATACAGTCATTGCAAATGCCAATCTTATGGGGAACTGAATGCGTATTGAATTGGCACATCTGTGGATATAATAGGGATTCGTGGAAGAAATATATATTCACCCCGGAATTCGCCATTTAAAATAATGGCTTCGATAACGTTGTTCATTAATTTCTTAACGACTAATCGCACAGCCGTGGTGGGCTCAAATTACGTAGCAAAATAACCGGAGATGTTGGAAAATTTGCAGCTTCAATGGCACCGCAAACTGCATCAACGGATTTATGCGTCACCAAGTTACCTGATGGCAATATCTGTTGTATCTTGAGATCCAATTGGTTAACGTCGATATTTTTTCCTGCTAAAATTGCCCATTCTGCCAGCCACTCATGATGAATGTATTGTGTGTGTACATCGGGAAATATAAGGTTAATGAGAGCACCTTGCGAATCAATGATTTTGCAGAAATCATCCGTGAATTTTATGCATCCAGTCTCATCCTTAGTAACTTTTCCATCACCGATATCTAACAGTTGTTTTTTGAGAATATTTCAGCAGATGGATTTGGACGCGCATATATTTGCTTTTAGTTCAATTTTCTCAACATTACACCACAGTGGAAATGATTTCAAGCAAGCATTGATCTCATCAGCGTACGTTGAACGCAGAGTGACGGAAAGTGTGTGTCTGAAATCACCTGAAAGGAGTTTTGAATATTTAGTGACATTAAATATTGATTGAGCTGTTTCGCGTCCATCCAATTAAGTTGCCGCAATGCCAGGTGGTGCAACGGCCAACGCGATGCCATTATTTGATCGTATTTCAGCGAGAATTAGCGAAATAAGAAATGTTTTGCCAGTTTCACCTGGTGCATCAAACAAAAAGAATCCACCTGCATTACACGGAAATGATAAAATGATAATTGTAAACGTCACTGCTGCGATCGATGTACAAACAATAATAATGTCCGAAACTTTCCCGAAAACTGTGTAAGAAGTGAAATACAGCTTATTGCAAGAGAGACGGGAAACATGTGTAGTCAATACTGTGGCGAATAGTAGACGAATTTGTTTTGCTGTACAGTTCAATGCTGCATCAGCAAGCAAGCATACACTCCCACTGGTTGTCGTCTTCCAGCAAGCCGAGTGCAAGGCATGCTTCTTTATACGCTGGATACTCATGTCCCTCGGCTCTTTGATTTTATTTAGCATGCCTTTTACCTTTCACGATATTTCTAACAGAGAAGTTTCCCTTTCAATTGAGAATAAAGAATAGAATAAAATAATAATAAAAAAAACTCTGTCTGAGCACAATTATAACATTATAAAAGTTATAAACCTATTCTCAGACCTACTAAATCTATATATATAAAAATGGATCTTGGTTTGTTCGGATGCTTAAAACTCGAAAACGACTGGACCAAATTGGATACTTCCTTCTGCGGATTTGTTCGTAATTACTCCGCGAAGGTTTAGGAAAAAAGAAAAATTGAAAAATTCTCAACAGGTGGCGCTGTAGGCGGTCATTCCATTTGATAGCACAGTATATGTTCTTTGTGATTTGATAATTTGGGCTGTGTGGTCACGGAGGAGGGGGGGGGGCCAATGAATTAACTAATGTGTACTGATAAAGAAGTTGTACCCTTTTGTAAATCAAGAAAGAAAAATAAAACAACATTTGAAAGAAAGTCAAATTAATTTTAAATAAAATTTGTAAATTTACTATTATTATTATTGTTTTGTTAGATCGTTAAGTGTTTTGTTCCGTTTTTCCAGTTGTATTCAAAATTTCAATTGCACCCTTTTCGTTCGTTTGCTTTCTGTATTTTGGCTATTTCAAAGGTAAGTTGGTGATTTGTGAAAACTGCGTGTGATACGTTAAGAGCGCTACGTCCAATTTATGGTCGTCATCATTTCTGGCTGAATGGCTTCGTCAATAAACAAAATATGCAGTAATGGTCAGGCAGAAATCCACACGTCCTCCATGAGTCATCATTGCATCCCGATAAAATTAGGGTTTGGTGTGGTTTATGGGCCGGCGGCGTCATTGGGCCGGACTTCTTCCGTGATGATCAAGACCGGCACGTTCCTGTGAATGGGAATCGCTACCGTTCAATGATAACCCAATTGGAAGATATGGACTTGAAGGACATGTGGTTCCAACAGGACGGCGCCACAAGCCACACAGCGATTGTCACAATCAATTTATTGGAAACAAAGTTTGGAGAACGTGCTATCTCACGAAATGGTCCAGTCGCTTGGCCGCCTCGGTCGTGCGATTTGACGCCGTTAGACTTTTTCCTGTAGGGCTACGTCAAGTCATATGGTCTATGCCAACAAGCCAGCGACGATTGATGAACTTCGTACGAATATCGAACGTGAAATTGCAGCAGTATCGGCCGATTTATGCTTGAAAACCGTCGAAAATTGGGTTCAGCGTCTGGACTTCTGCAAGCGTGCCCGTGGTGGCTATGCAAAAGAAATCGAGTTCCATACATAATGGCGTCGAACGTACTTTCACAGGAATAAAGAATTTCATTGATATCCAAAACCGTTTTTGTTTTATTTAAAAAAACGTTTGTAGCTTTTATTGAAAAACCCTTTACATTATCTTTTGAAAAATATCTACATAAATATAATATAATTATAACTCGATATCCACTGGGCCAATTTTCATGATTCTTTCTTTGTTTTATTCGTATTGCTGTATTTAAAAGATAGGATGAAATTGAAAGTCGGCTCAGTTATAATTTTGTTGCGCAACCTAAATGCTCGGAAAGTTTGCAACGGAACGCAATTGATTTGATTGTGAAGAATCTCAAATCGAATGTCATGCAGCAAACGATTTTGAGGGAAAAATTCAAATGCCAACATTTTCATTCAGCGGAATCCCCTTATTCAGAACGATTTGCCATTCGTATTTGATCGTCTTAAATTTTCCGTGTGCCTCGCTTTCACTATGACAAATAGTCGCAAGGACAATCGCTGGATATTTGTGGCATCAATTCAATTCCCATGTTTCTCACATGGTCAATTGTATATGGCGTGCTCACGTGTGAGCAAACCCATCGATATTGCTATAATATGTACTTCATTTATTTCATAAAGCAGCACGTGCATTCTGCATGCTCAGAATTATTATTTTTATTAGGTACATTAATGAATTTGGGCGGAACGAAGTTCGCTGGGTCAGCTAGTATACATACAAAATTTCATCAAATTCGGTCGAGCCGTTTTGGAGGAGTATAAACACAAAAACTGTGACACGGAATTTTTATATATTAGAAGAAGAATAACATAAACATAATATAAAATATAATATATACACTTATTATTTCTTAAGGGAATCTATAACTCTTGTCTTTTGGTGCCCTTTTTTTGTTCCTATTTAGGGGGTGGGGAGTGGAGGATATGCTGTGTCTATGTTGGGTAGTGATAGTGAATGCTACTAGAGTACATGCGGGGAACCTGAGCGTACAGAGGGGATTGGTCACGCGATGAGGATGATACAGATGTGTGTTGATTGTTGCTGCCGATACATTTTATTTACTCGCGATCAACTGTTTTTTTTTTTTTTATATATTTTTTTTTTAAATTTTACTTTTCCCTTTTTTTGTGGAGCTTAGCACACTCGCGATTTTAGCCGCAACGCACTTCACTAAGCGAACGAGACCAACAGACAAGAGAGCGTTTTCTGCTCTATCGGACATTTTATACCCCGGCAAAGTACATTTTTGGACACACCAATACAGGGGCATTCAGACGTTTGGAAAATTCTGTTTTTTGTTCCAAAATTGAATTGGAATTTTTTCAATAATATTATATGTGAAGACAAAACAAATTTTCTTAGGATAAAATTCAGGGATTTAATACACAGAATGTCGTCCATCTTTGTCGGCCATTAATTTTTTTTTATTAGTATAGTTGAGCTTCGACACACACTTTCCTCGCTTTTCTCTCTTAATACCTCCCCTCTCAGTTCTTCTCAATTTTGGTAGCCCCCCATTGTATATATTTCTTTTTCCCTTGTTGTTGACAACCTTTATCAACCGCTTAACCCGGACACCATACCAACCGCATGTACGATCTGATCTATCGCTTTTACATTTAACATTTTACGATTAAGCCAATAACTGAACCCAATTGTCTAGCTACTCCGAAAAAGCTTGGATGATTGCTATAAACTTAACGACAGCGTACCTACTCCATAGCTTGTCAAACTATTCTAGTCTAGAATTATAATCTAGTTGAAGATTTTCCCACAACCTAGTCACATTAAAAAAAAAAGTGGATTATATCCAGCCGAACACTGTGTTCGTCGAAAACTCGTCGATGCACTCACACCGAATACCAACTAGTTTTCGTTTGACATTTCAATCAGCTGTGAGACTAGTGTGTTAAGCTTCGATGCAAACTATTTTGGTTACAAATTTCGATCGCATTGATTTACAAGTAAAATGAATTCAGTTTCAGACCATTTAAGAATAATATTAACCCATATTTATTTAAAGTTGTGAGTTGTTAAAGTAGTCAGCTGTTCGGACACTCCTTTTGCTGAATATTGAAAGAGGAGTGCTTGTTTCAGCAACCCAACGAAGTCGTTTTCGTGTTTTTTTCTTGGAAAACGACTTCAAACGACTCGTTTTGAAAACTGAAATATGATTGGGAAAACTTCTGTTTTCGATGAAGTTTTCGAGTGTTTTCGCTCGGTGTGAAAAGGCTATTAGACATTCATTTTCTTGTCCATAAATAACTGACATAACTGATCCTTTTTAATAATTTCTATGTTTAAAAAATGTTGTTTATAAAAAAAAAAAAATTGTTTAAGAAATAGATAAATGCCGTCGTTTTCGCCCTCTTTAAAGCAGGTCCATTTATGGAAGGATTTTATTTAAACTAAGAACGAGATTCTTAGATCAGTAATGCTCTTAAAGAAAAATGAAATATATTTACAAAATAATTATCAAATTCAGAATGCCTAGTTTATTAATCAAAAAATGATTATACTTAAATTAAGCACAAATCGTTCAATAGTACTTCGCTTTAAGAATAAGAAAATTCGCTATCAATTTAAGGGCGTGTATAATTTCTATAAAAGTGCTTAAATTAAACATGCGAATTCCACAAGTAAGAATGGCGTATCACCACTTAACCGTCTTCGGTTCGCACTTCTGCTGCTATGGCTACGGCAATATTTCACAAGGTATGTTATTTATGACCACCAACAACATTGTAGTAAAAGTACTCGTACCACTGGTACTGATACTGAGCTCCTCTCTTGAAATCATAAAATTTCTTGTGTCGAACACAGCATTCCGGATTCACTGAAATAGTAAAACATCACAGGTTGGTCCCCGAAGACGCTGTGTGACCCGAACACCAACCCACAGTCTCACTATGAAAACAGCCTTTGGTGTATGATCCCTTAAGTCCTTTTTTATGCACAAGAGAATTTCAATAAATCATGTATTAACTGTCTAAATGCATACTCATGGCCACTGTTGTTCGGTCGAAAAAGGGTTAAAAAGCACGTTTCGAAAACCGGCACGTTGCTGACTCTGTCTTCGATAGTGTGAAGTAAAATAACTAAAACACACAAGTGGCCCCTTTTTTATTTTGGCCATAGCTTGCATTAGTTATTGTCACCAGATTTGCCGTGTGATAGTAGAATGTCCTTAAAATTTATCGCGAATCTTTCGGGCCAATGTAATTTTATGTAAATGATGTCGCAGAAAAGGGTTCGAGTCTGGCAGACACTGTGCGGCGCAACCGAGTCAGAAGTGCTTTTTTGTTATTATTATTGTTATATAATGGCAAATAGAATTTTATGTATCTATGAGGGTGTTCTATTGCTAGAAGGGTTTTTTTGAGCGTATTTGTAGGGAGCGCGCATAAATAAGAAAAATACCCCCTCCCCTTTGAAGCGTATTATTTATTTGTCCTAAGGGTGGCTTACGTGATGAGGCGCAGGGGGGGGGGGGGTGGATTTTATTCGCTGCTGCGGCACGGCAGAGGTGGAAAGTGCTTTGTTTCGGGCCACAACGCAAATTGTATGAAATTAGGATATACCCATTATATAGGAGCCGGCAGTTATAATGAGTTGGGTAGCTGCCTATTTCCTTTTTAATTGCGAGCGGTTAAAACATTAGGTTATGAGTGTAAATTATAATTGCCGTAATTCTGGAGGGGAGCGGCTGGGTTCACAATCTGCGAATTTCGGGCACGTGATAATCAGGACGGTATATAGCGAAGAGAAGGATGTTTTAGAACTGCTATTTGATTTTGAAATGAGGAGCAGCTAATGTAAGTGCTAGTATTTATTTCTATCGATTGTACAAAATTAACAGCAAAGTCTAATTTGAAGAGTAAATTTACCAAATACAGCCATTACATTTCGACGGTTTTCTGGCTCGCTTTTCGATGCATTTTTGAACGGTCTTCATATCGTTTTTATGCGTTTTCAGTCATTCTTTGGACTCGTCTTTTGCTTTTTTCGTGGAATTTTGTGATGTGATTTTAAACCTCTTTTTTGACTCGTATTTGAAAGCGTTTTTCGATCAATTTTGGATACATCTTTTGAGGCTTTTCGATTCATTTTTAAGCGGTTTTTTAATTGCTTCCCGTGCAATTTTGAACCTGTTCTTTGACCAATATTTGGAAGCGTTTCTCGATGAATATGCGGGCAGTTCTACACGCCTCTTGATGCAAATATCCTTAAGCGATTTTTTTTTGCGTTTCTTAACCTGTTTTTCATCTCCTATTTAGACTTGTTTTCATTTAATTTGTAAGCGGTCTTCTTAGCGTTTTAAACCGATTATTTAACTCGTATTTGGACTCACTTCTCGATTCGTTTTTGGCCGTTTTTTAAGCGCCTCCCGAACCTTCCTTTTGGACGACTTTTAGTTGCCTTTTTTGACAGTTATTTAAGCATTAGTTCTTGCAATTTTGAACCATCGACTCGCATTTTGATGAGTTTTAGGGGTACGATCTTAGCTCATTTCCATGCATTTTTGACCTTGCTTTTTGACTAGTTTTTTGACTTGTCTGACTCTTTCTCTTCATCCGTTTTTGACTTTTTTTTTGGCATTATTATTACATCTGTGTAACTGTTCCATAACGTTTGTATTGCGTAGTCAATTGTATCTAAAATTATATCGCCATACCAAAACTAATCGGAAGTATTTTTGTACGAACCCTTAACCGTTAATATTGGCTTTCTAAGAGCTGAGTGAACCTTTCAAACCTCGTTGAAATAGTTTTCTCTGCACCTTGAAGGTGGTAAAAATGTAGACGATAATACAACTATGTTAGTCAATCTTTCCTCAGTTGCGATGCATATGGCATTTTTGCAAACCGCGCCTAAAGAACAACTCATCCAAAGAGTTTAAGAATAGGGAGAAACAGACCATTGCTGTTGGATCCGCTGTAATGTGAATAGACTTAAAACAAAATGAGGGCTATTTTCTGGAACTCCTTCTTTGAGTAAATACCTCCTTAAGCGGAACGAAAATACCTCTCAAAGTGACACTCAAATTTTCCAATTCAAGTTCGACTAATTTTAACTATGCCTCTTCTTCCAAATTACGACCTCTATAGCAACCATAAAGCTTCTGAACAGAAGAAATTCTCGAAAAACAGGTATAATAGGTAAGTGCTAAGCATTACGACGTTGAAGAGTACTTGGTGCTAAATGTTAGTTGCTTCGATTTACAAAATCAAATTATAACAGACTCTCTGCCATGTAACACCGTCAACAAAGACGACTTTTGATTCCGGTATAGGAGTAACCATACCAATTTCGGTGAAACTTAACAAGCACGTACTCGAATACTACACCTGAATGAACGGAACCAATTCCTCGGAATTAAATTGTAACTCTCATTCATTCAATACACACAGAAAAAAAAAAAACAATGTAAAATCATAAAAACAAAAAAAATATAATTCAACGTTTTTGAAATACAATTTTGCTTCATAGCTGTTTGTGTTATTTTAAAATGCTTTTGCTACATCTCTAACGCAAATAATTATCATGTCAAAACAACAAGAAATGTATTTGAATTGAAAATATCCTCATGTTAAAACAACACGGCGATTCCTTTTGAATCAAATCGGTCCTCAAGTTAAATCAAAACGACGATTCCTGTTGAATCATATTAGCCCTTTTTTATAATCAGTCATGATCCATATAGATCATCGAAATACATGCACTTACAACAACAGCACATGATCCTGCTATTCATCGAGATCACGAATCATGATCTGAAAATTTATTGTACTAGGTGTCTTGTTTCATTTTTCAATGTTGGTGTGCCTGTAAACGATAGCCAAGCCACACAGTCACGTTGCCAGACTAAAATATTCAACACCCTTCATAACACAAAAAATCAAAAACCATTTTTTTCACATCGAATAAATTTCCCGCCTTCGAGATGATTTTCGTTTTTCATTCCATAAAGGTATGCCCAGACCAGCGCAATATTTAAGTAAATGTTTCATAAACATTTATTTAACACAAAAAAAGATTATGAAATGTTTCGCAGTTTGTTAATAACTTGTTTCACAGGTTTTTTTTTTTGTTCTTTTAACATAAAATACAAATGTCCAGAAAATCTTGGAATAATGAAAAATCGAAACTAGCTGCGTGCATAAATTTGAATTGTTTTCGAACCTAGTTATTGGGAAACACGTTTCTTTTTTATCACAGAAAAATCTAATTCTAACTTCATTTTGTTCTTCTGGAATTTCGTGCCTAAGCCGCTGTCATTTACTTTGTCTAAGAATTCCAATCTGAGCGGACCAGAGGTGCAAACTGCACTAAGATTTCTATTACAATTTGAACTGATTATAGGTACTCATAACTCATTTCCTTTTAGAAACCAAACACACCATATTACGGAAGCCGTGTTGTTGTTTTCGAGCCTCTGGTCGTGAATTTCCGACAGTAAAAAGTATTTCATAAACGTTTAATAAATACTGTTTGAAATGTTTGACAAATGTTTATGAAATGTTTCTGAAGCAAATCGAGAACATTTCATAAATGTTTGAAAAAATCATTCCCTCGCATGAATACACCGAAATACAGCAGCAAAATATTGTTTATTTGTTGCATTTTCGAACATAGAATTTTAAATTACTTTTTTTAAAAACAAAATCCAAAAATACAAATTATTAATTTGATTCATATGGTAACACCCCCGACAAGCAAATGAAATGTCATGTCAATTGTGATCATATTGTGACGTCACGTTGTACAGAAAGTTTGCAATATGGCTGGTGGCAATATGAAGTTTGTAATACTCATACATTATCCCTTGTGTTTTGAAAGCAACTGTTGGCACAACTCGAAAATAAAATTTTTCTATGATCCTTATTGTTTTATTTTCGTGATCTGATTCGGATCAGATCACGCTGATAATAAAATACGGCTATTAACGCTCCTGTTGATATAACTTGAAAAATCTACATTTTATATTAGTACGAACTTTTGGTTTGATTTTAAAAAGTTTTATTGAATTTACTATATAGATATGTAGTTAAGATCACAATGATTAATTAACGAGTAAATCCATTACAAACATTTATTTCTTAAGTATATTTTTCCATTGTTATTTAGGAAAAGATGCAAAGGTGGGCGTGTAAGTTCATATATTTCCTTTAATTCAATTTGCTCTTTTAATTTACCCACCTCAAATGATTGAAACTGTTCTTCAAAGTAAAGAATTTCAACTTCAAAACATAAAATATTAATTTCAGAGCAAGCTTGACAAAAAAAAAAAAAGAAATTTTATATAATTTAAAGTATTCTTTATCCATATAAGATTTATTTTCATACAGTCTACAACAAAAATTGACTTCATCATAAAATACATTTTTATCAAAATTAACTTTCGGGTGAGTAAAAATCTCTTATTTCAAGAGAATTCAGTATTCCATTTTTATAATCCAGAAGAAATTTAGCAAAACTTAGTCCTGCTTTTGTACATAGCGTTAGCGGCACTTTTACTCGGGAGTTAATATTACTACAATATATTTTTGTGTCCTTAAGTTTTGCTTCAAATCGAAAACTCCATAAATATTTAGGTGGGCCACACTTTTTTATGAAATTTTCATAACGCAATAAAAAATTGGTCTTTGGATTTAAGTGATCCATTGTATTTGTTGGTTACATACAAAGCAAGACAACATGTGGTATAGCTTCCTTAATATCTTCCTTAGACAAGTATCTTAAGCTCTCATAAGTAATAGCAGCTTCTATCCAAGAAAAATATAATTTTGTTAATAATGCTGAAATAAAAAAAAATGTATACAAGGAAAACTTAGCAAAGATTTATTTAACAACACATTTGAGCCAGTAATAGTTCGATATTGAACAGAAAATCACAGGTTTGATACAAGTAAATCCCATTTTGGGTGCAAATTTTCAAAAATTGCCCAATGCAATATTATAATTGCTCTAATTAAAAATAAAGTGCGAGAGATTTCTTGAGATTTAATTTTCCATAAAAACAAAATAATGTTAATTAAACGCTTTTATGCGTGCTGCACTAAAAAGCAAACAAAATCATTTACCAATATTTTTAAGGCTTATCCTGGAAGAGTCTTAGAGTACCGAAGCCATGTTTGCAGTTGTTATGTATTATAAATCAATTATTAAAAACATTATCAACCCTATTACATATAAACTAAAAACAAACCGTTCGGACGTGTGGTCGTCATGCACAGATGCAGCTGCCTGGGATTGCTATACGTACAGTGGAATATTAACACGTGACAAAAAGTAGGATCTCTGGCGTCAATATTGAAGAATGTATGGTTGGTGTATGAAAAATGTTGTTGTTATAAGTTGATTCAATGTTAATTACATGGAAAAAGGTTGAAGTAGAGATAGTTCAATGTCAATTTGAATATGTTCACTTTTATTTTAAAACGAACTTAATGATAATTTATTCTGTACTTTGTACAACGTTAAAATAATTATCTTTCGTTTAAAATCAATAATTTAAAATATCAGTTCAAAGCGAAAACAATTTCAAATCAAAGTGAAATTAATGAACTAAGATGAAATTGAACTATTTGTAATCAACAATGTTTCATATTAATTTTACAATGCAATATTTTTCTGTGTGTAGTATACCCGAATGAAAACGAAAAGGTAAATCTGTGAAATTAAATTTAAATCCATTTATGGCCCTTTGCTCAGCAACTCTTCGTCGTAGTATTGCTCAGAGATGGCTCTTCAAATGTAAGCCAAAGTAAATTGGAAGCCCATTTCATTCAGGCAGGATAATGAGAATAGGTCCTGTGTTTGCGGTTACGGTTTTCCATTCTCCAGATCAGAGCTGACTGACAGCGATAAAACTTTAATTAGGAAGGCGAGAGGTCAAAACATTAAAAGCCCCACCAGAGTGCGACATTAATGTCAAGTATACCACTGTGAGTGTGGATATAGGATGACAGTATTCTAGGATATACAAGATACCACAGCTCTTCTTCTGGAGCAGTATATCATTTACCAAAGGGCCTTCTTGGTTTCATAAATATACGTATACAATACGAAACGAACTGAAGTCGCGCGCGGATTGTTGACATTATAGTTGCGGCGAATAATCCATTCGAAACTGTTGTTTGGCGGTAGGTACGTTTATCTGTGTATGCTCAGCTCGTGTTGGACGGTGGCAGGGGGATATAATTTGCGTCTATTGTAGTCGGTTTATATAGGATAGGGAACTCACTTAAGTGGCAAGCTACGGTTGCAAAAGAAGAATTGTGTGCCACACGATGAGGACGCAGACTCCTTGCTGGTTTTGCACAATAATGATGCATTCGGAGAAATGTATCCAATGGGACTCTGTCGATTCATTTAGAAAAGCCTTAAGCTTCTTTGATGATGGGAACACAAAAGTATAGCGTTGGGGGAATAACAACGCAATCTCAGCGTGACACGCTCTAATGAAATGAGTGATTATTATTTCTTTTCCACTTTGGCAGCATCCAGGGAATTCCTGGTTCTTTCTAAAAAAAGGAAACCGGGGTTAAGCTTCTTTCATATATTCTAAAGACGCATGGCGTTATGGTTATATATACCTAGATGCGCTTGTATTTTGGAACTGTATAAATAGGTCCACAGGTGCGTGCGCTTGACAACTGAACAGTGGACCTTTATCACTTTAAAGTTACGGGTAGCTGAATCTGTTGGTATAAATAATAGATCCGTGCGCGGTGTTATAAAAAAAAGATTTTTTCCGGTTCGAATGACCTTCCTTGATAACTTCTTTATTTAAAACTCAAACTTATCTTATCGATTACATATATTTATTGCCTAAGGTAAGCAAAAGTGTTGCAAAAAGTGTCGCAAAGCAAAAGTTTCGCAAGTAAATTAAACACGCTGCGGTGGTGTTTTCCTGGAATTGTAATGTGGGGGCGCTGGTATTTTGTGGCTGAGTCTGTGGGCCGGGGCACTGATGACCTCTTTATGGCTGGAGGTTTCCAGGAAATTGGCGTGCAATGTGATCGCATGTGCACGAGTGTTACCGTTTAGCGCAAGTTGATTGACATGTGCTTGCCAATCCTTTGGGTCGCAATCGCTTTGTGAAAATTTGCATGATACAACACGGCCAAACAATTGTTTTCCCTCCGAAACCTACCAGATGGCTTGGATTTTGTTCAGAGAAACAACCTTCTATAAATAACTTCCGACTGAGCAATGGCTTGACATTTCAGGGACTGTCTTCTAACGAGTACGGATATAAATGCAGGTATTGTATCCGTGCTCGGTAGAAGACACTCACTTAAGAGTATTCCTTTCGCTGTTCTTAATTTTGATTCGGCGAGTTTGATTAATTCATTACATTATTATTTTGCTTATTTGTTCTATCTCGTTGTTTTATGTAAATTAAACACACTTTGTAGTTTATTTCTTTTTTGATGTGTGCTCTCGTTCGTGGCTAATTTGCAACTGATCGTATACATTAAATAGAGTATGAGAACAAGTTATGAGTGTTATACAATATAATTTATTCACGTCACAAAGGATCTTAAATCCCTGCGTCAATTTTACTGAGAACTATTATCTTAGTCATGTGGTCTTTGGCCCTGAATTATTTTATTTACATTGTCAGAAGCAGAAGCATGGATTTTATCAAAGACGGAAGGAGATCTCCTTGGTCGAACGCGAAATTCTTCGAATGATTTTCGGTCGCGTTTGCGTTGACTGCCTTCACAGGAGATTAAACAGAATAATCGAATGTCTCTGCAGCGGCATTGACCTGGTCAGAAAAAAATGCCTCAATCGTCTAACATTACTAGGACATGTAAAGCGCATGGAGACTAATGCTCCGAGCCCAAGACTATTCGATTCGAGCCCGAAGATACAACGCAGTAGCGGAAGACCTCGACTAGGCGGCGCAAGTAAAAAGGACCTCAACCAGCTCGGAGTGCACATCTGAAGGTAAAGGGTGGTTAAGTTTTAAGGGCCGATGTTGATTTTGAATAAAACACAAATTATTTAGGAAATTACTGTCATTTCTTTTTTTTATGATAATATTGGTATGGTTCAATTATGTATCGGCCAATTGGCCGCCGCAACCTCGGCGGCACACCTCCATCCGATGGTCCAAATTTTCGATGACGCTGAGGCATAATTGAGGTTCTTTACCGTTAATGTGCCGAATTATCTCATCCTTTAGCTCTTGAATTGTTGCTGGCTTATCGACGTACACCTTTTCTTTCAAATAACCCCAAAGAAAGAAGTACAACGGTGTCAAATCGCATGATCGTGGCGGCCAATTAACATCGCCACGACGTGAGATAACACGGCCATTGTTTCGTTAGCTCTGTGGCAAGTGGCACCGTCCTGTTGAAACCACATATCATCCACATCCATATCTTCCAATTCGGGCCATAAAAAGTTTGTTATCATCTCACGATAGCGAACACCATTCACAGTATCTGTCTGACCGGCCTCATTTTGGAAAAAGTACGGCCCGATGATGCCGCCAGCCCATAAACCGCACCAAACAGTCACTCTTTTTGGGTGCATTGCTTTTTCGACAATCACTCTTGGATTATCCTTCGTCCAAATGCGGCAATTCTGCTTATTGAGGAATCCTCTGAGGTGAAAATGTGCCGATTAAATTGACCGAAAAAATCACGAAGTGCACGATATGCATTTTGATTTGAACGCCCACTTTCATAATAAGCCTGAATAACTTTAACGCGTTGCTCGATTGTGGATCTTTCCATGGTTCAAATTGAGTTAGTCTGAAATTGAGAAATGTCAAATGAAATGCAGAAAATAACTCGACGTTTAGGTGTGGTTCACATTCAACATCGGCCCTTAAAATTTAACCACCCTTTAGTTAGCCAAAGACCGCTCGAACTGCGGCTTATTGTTCGAGGACCAGGTCCATCCGGACGCAGCTCTATAGCCTTAGCAAGTAAGGCACATTAAATCGCTGTAAAATAAATCATTTTATTTATTTGCATTAACAGAGAGAACCAAAGAACAAGTCAGTTAGGCACCTTATATTTTAAGCCTGAGTGTTATTTCCTCCCACAAACTTGATTATTCCGCATAAAATTTGCACAATGAAAACTTTAAACACAAAAAAAAAAAAAAAAATACAAACAGAATACCTACTCACTTTAACATAATTCGATAGTGTGTAACGGAAAACTTTCCACCCAACAGCATCCACATTGCTGTTCAGGCCCAACTTCTGTCCACCTCACAAAAAACTCTCGTATTTACGTTCATTTCCTGGCAAAAAGTTTCCTTGCTATTTGCACATATAAAAGTGTCCCGTATAAAATAAAACCAACCCATGGGAATGACCAAGTCCAACTAAAGAAATCCGGACAAAAGTTTTAAGACTATTTGCGACCTTTTATAACAAGTAAACGTTCACCTAATGGTTCCACGAACACAAAAAATAACCCCAAATATACCAAAGAACCATTCCCAGGATACGAACACAATACAGCTATACACCCTGTATGGTCTGCACTAAACCACATTGTGTTTTGACGTTAAACGAGGCGTAGATCCTGAAATCGCTCCCTAATCACAACCCTTTCTCTGAGAATATAAATAACCCCAAAAAAGTGAAAGTCCTTCCGTGCGCTAACCCCGTTTGGCACTTAGCTTTGTTTTTATACCCTCCGTCGCAATTGTACCAAAAATTTATTATAACTTGCCATAAATTTAAATGCATGTCGGCAAGGGCCAATCAAATTAGAAAAACTGTACAAAAAAAACGAGCGTCTAACAAATGCGAGGGTGTCTGCCGAATAAATGAATTCTTTAAACAATATTGGGGTCAGTAGTATAGTCGCAGAGTTGCTCTTTCTACCGATTTAACCCGTTTTTTTTAGGAATAAGTGCTGGCAATTCGACTGGAAAGCGAGGTAAGAAATATAATTTTTCGCAGTCCATTAGACGGGATTTTTTTTATATGGAAATTGGAGACATCCTGGTCTGTTTTTACAGGAAGATCTTTTTCAACAAACCCAACATGGACTGTGCGTTGTGAAGCTTTTTTTGTAGGGAATTTGGTTCAGAAACTCGTTGACGGTTCCCTCCTGAGGCCCATTCAAACTCTTAAAACAACACAATGCGCATTCGGGTCAATGGCCGGCAGTACATAAACAGGTACCTTTCACCATGCTCATTGGACTTTACCAGGCTTACGCTTTGTTTATTGGGCCTGGGCAGGGGCACAAATCCTCGTTCTTCAGTCCTTCACGTGGGCGCCCGCCTGAAAATGGCTAACCGGTCAAATGGTTAGTGTCAGGCAAGGATTTTCGCTAACGTGTCAATCGTTTGTCGTGATCCATTCAGTTTGAGGAAGGAGTAAACCTTTAAATCCAACCTAGTTCCAGTGGTTGTGTGAGCAGATGGCAAACCGAACCCAAGGATGAAAGGCTGGGGGTAAACCCAGTCGCATACACGCTCCCTCAAACGCCATGGCGAGGGTCTGTTGTACTTAGCCCTGCCCAGGTACAGCAGCGCTGCCTGGATCGACCTTGTTTTTTCCGGCCTAACTCGCGGGATCATTATGCACAAAAACTTAAAAAATAAAAATAAACTTAGAAACACAAAACGAGGGAATATTATTCCAGGAAGGGAGGGAACAGACTCCACAATGCCGGCGATGGAACTGGAAGATGATTCTTACGAATCTGAACCACAGTCCTCCTTCTCCGGCTTGGAGAGGGAACTTGAGGAGGTATTGCTAGCTAGTGACAATGAGGATGCAGACTGCACACTCACTGACACCAACGTAGAGGGAAGTGAGGCGGCTGGTACTCCCACCGAAACAGATCAGGGCAAAGGTGAGTTGACTAGCACACTCACCTTAGTCTTGGTGGTGGCTGGTACTCTCGTTGATATCCCTAAGGGCAATAAAACGACAAAGGGGACTGAGGCGCAGTAGGCAAGTATACTGCTGCCTCCCGATCCTCTGTAGTTGCAGAATCAGGGACGAACAAAAACGCACACTAGCTGAACAAGCTTCTGATGCGCAATGCCCGACGCAAAGTTGAGGGTGCGAAGCGAGAGTGCGAAGCGCAAAGTTGAGCAGTTCAGGGGGTGTGACGTCAGTTCACTTAGTGGCTGGGATAGGACACAGCTAGAACGGGCCACCGATGCTACCGAAAAAATCGGTAGCCGCAGCGGTCGTAGTTAGGGATGTATTTCAGGCGTGCACCATTGGATCAGCACCTGCCAATTTAAATCAGGGTAAAAAGGATGGAGAGGGGGCCGTGTCTGGGAAAGTCAGGGAGACCCTCCTAAGCAAAAGGGGCAAATCCGACGATGTTGTTGAACCGAATGCAGCTAAAAAGGTGAAGGCTAGTACTTCGCACGGGGTGCACCCGGTTAATGAGGAAAAGCAAGAGCCGAGCGGACGCCTGTACATGGAATAGTGTTTAACTGTCAAGGAGAAGTTTCAGGACGCTCTGTGGAAGAAACTCTCTTGCACAGAGAGCGGTGACCTTCTCTTTGCTGGCGCTAGATGGGATGGCGGTCGCGATTGTCTCATGTCGTTTGATATCCAAGCGAAGTTAGCCAGCAGCTTGTTCAATGAGAGCAGAGCACGAGCACCACATACACTGATACTGTTACTGACTGCCCTGTAAGTCAGTTCAGTGTAACTCGGTTATAGAGATGAGATTTTTTGAATAGATTTATACAGATACACCGCCGCCGTCCGACGTGTATATCTAGTCGGATATTCAGGCAAGGATTGTATATAGTAGATACGCAACACACCTCCACCGACCCGAATTTATCTCATCACCAGCGTTTTAACTATCCAATTTATGTAAAGTTTGTTGCTTGTGGGAATAAGGAATCCGTTGGCTTCCTCAGGGAGTTTGTGCTGGGGGTAGGCGAGGTGTGAATGGGGCTCAACTGAAGTGCGTGACTGCGTGGCGGAGTTGGCCAAGTACACTCCGCCCAAGGCCTGGACTTGGGTTCCGTGGCCGTACACATATCCCGATAATCTACTCGGCCTTCTCCACTTCCAAAATAGGGAGCTGAAGGTCGACTCATGGAGGGTAGTAAGGACAGGACCTAGAAGGAAATTTTGCCAGCACATCCTGCAGAGCCAAAACAAGGATTCACTCCCATTATTCGAAAAGACAAAGGAGATGGTGCGCTACAGCATGGGGAAGGTCATGATAAAGGTCATGACCTAGGTAGAAGAACCCCATGATGATGGAGACGATTCAAATAAACCTGCATAACAGTAAGGCTGCGACGGCGTGCTTGATCAGCTATTATGTAATCAAGCACGACGTTTCAGCCGTACTGATATAAGAGCCCTGGACAGTCCAGGGGCTGTCCATAAGGGATTATACACTTTATTTCAAAGCCAACGAGGTAAAGTTAGGGCTTGTATCCTACTAAAAAACGATGCAAGGGCATTTCTTTTGAGTAATTTCAGTGACGGAGATCTAACGGCAATTTCTTGCGAGAAAGAGGGTGTGCCTGATATCGGCTGTAAGATATTACTCTTGCATCCTGTACTGATTCCCTCACAATTGAGAAATGGAGGGTCCTAGAAGAGGCATCCCTATCGTATCATAAGTGGATTCGCTTTCAGAAAAGCTTCCACAGCAAGGCTACGAATACCCCAGGAATGCTGATTGGAATAGGTACGAATCCATAACCAGGCATCAGCAAGTAAGGCATTTCTACAATAGGGCCTAAGTTGTGGGGGACGACGTTACACGGGATCTGTACATACACTGAGAAAACTAAATTTGAAAATTTTGGTACCAAACCCTAAAATTTGTTTCCTACACCCATAACTTGGCAAGTTTACCCATATCTTGGATGTCATCCCCAATTCGAGGCTATTGTAGCCAACAAAGAGTTATGATAGCTCTTTAAGGCGCGGTTGTTAACGAACTTAATTTTGGCGAGGTATGAACACCGTACACCCATGTCCTGTTACCCGCTAAGCCTGCCATTCTTGTTTTCAACAACCTTTTTTAGCTGCCCTACCTAGTCGTTACGGTACAAGTACTGCCATACGGCTATGGTAGCTCTTTTCTGTACAGTTCTGCTTAGGGTAAGGTTATTCTGACTCGTAGACTAAGTGGCAACTGAGTCGTTTTAAGTATAACAACTGACTTGTGGCTATGACAGCTCTGTCTTGGTCTAAGCAATCCTCTATCTTCGTTTCTACTGCTATTTCCTATTAGTATCAAAGAAATCGTGCTGTTCAGACGTGTTATTATTCTATTCACCAGGTAAGAGTTTTTTTAAATTTTATTAAACATGTTCTAAAATTTTGAATGCATTTTAGGAAAGTGGAAAAGAGATACCGACTCTTTTTGAATACAATTTTTATATTTTTTTATGTTGCTTCTTCAACAGATAAGGACGGATATATAAGTAGGTATGTAGCATGTTTCAAGAGGTAGCTTGCATACTGTGAGCTTTCTAAATTTTTAAGAAGACAGCCTAAGTATGAATGGTTTATAATGCTTCAAAGAGGCTAAAACATCCAAGGTTTATGAGGGTATGAGAAATCTTTTGAGGGGCTGTTTTAATGTGCTGTACCCATGTAACTGAAGGCATCACACCTTACTTTTGATTATAGCAGCCACAAAGGTAGCAGTTGATGTGCCTACATACAACAGAGGTGGTGCGTTTAGTAGGGCTTCCAGACGCCGCAAAATGCTGGCCAAGGACGCGGCTGTCCCTAGCTTTATTAAGAAGTCGGACGGTTCGTGGGCTTAAAGTAGCGAGGAGGTTCTGGAATCACTCGTCTAAGCGCATTATCCAGGAAGTAGCGCGAGTTATGTTAGAGATAACAGACAGGCAACACACATGCCAACCACATGACGACGGAATACCCCCGCTCTCAACAAACGTCCCAAGTATCCTTCTGAGAAGAGAAGATTAAGAAAAACCAAACGGACACTCCAGGTCCTCTTCCAACCCAAACAAACAATAAATGACTCAGGCAGATAACACTCGTTATTTACGAGTAGGTGCCATAAAAAAGGGATCGATACTTCATATCGATCTTGCATAGTATATAAGAACATTTTTGGTTCCATTTTCAGGCAGACTTAATTAACTCGTAGACGAATACTACACGTTATTTTAGCTCCTAAGTGATTTTTAATAATAAAAGTATATTATTTTTAAAATACAAAACTTAGTAATTTATTTGGCGCAGTCGGTAGGATATTTCTCAGATCTATACCCGCATATTATAGTGAGAGAAAATATCCAGTGATCAAGTTAAATTTTAAATTAACTTGCAACCTTAAAAAAAATTAAAATCAGTGAAAGTGTTAAAGTGTTCAGGAGTGAATAATTAGTAACCCAATACACGAAATCCATAGAGGAAATTGACGCACCGGATCGTAACAGTTTAAGGAAATAAAAACCTTCGAACAACTCGACCAATCACCGATTTTACCCGTTCTCAAAACAGAGAAACAGAAAGCCAACGGAAATGGCGCATCCAGCAGCAGCAGCGGTAGCAGACCAGACTATTACTCTAGGAAGACTAGAGAAAGTTCCCATATACTCCGGAAAACCCGAGGAAGACGTAATTGCATTCATAGAGTACATCGATTATGTTTACGAACACATAACGGAAGGAAACAGAAAGATAGCGACCCTCATCATTCGGAACCGAATCCAAGGAAATGCAATAAATACGCTTCGAAGGATACTACAGCCCACATGGCCATTAATAAAAGCAGCTCTAATTCAAGATTTTGGTGTACATGAGACGTACGAACAGATCCTGCAAGATTTGCATGCCATCCAAACCAGAGACGTTCACCAATTGTATAGGCAGACAGAAGACATCCTCCTGAAACTCAACAAAAAGAGTACATTAGAAGTAAGTCCTATATATGACCCTACCATTAATGAAAGCTTGGTTATGAATAAATTTATAAATAATTTAAATGCTAACCAAGCATCCATTATAATTGCTCAACAAATTAAAAACATAAGAGAAGCTTATGAAATAATAACTAGATATAAGAACCTTAGTGAAAAATTGAGAGAAACCCTTCCTAATCCTAAATCAAATACTCCAAATCAATCCCAGAGGCAATATCATAATAATAATTATAATCAAAGACCTCAGTATATGCAAAATAATCATCAATTTCATCAAAGAAGTAACATAGACATGAATAGTAATCAGATTAGGACAAATAATAATAATATACTTAGAAATAATTACCAATATAGACCACCTTATAATCATCATAGGCAGAATAACTATAATAATCATAGAACTAGTCATTCAAGACAAGAGCCCATGGACGTTAATAATGTAGACGTAGAACAGCACGAGGTAAATTTTACTTTGATAGGGAAAACGAAGCACTTCCCATAATAATTGCAACCATTAACAATAAAAAACTAAAAATTCTAATAGACACAGGTTCGACTACAAGTATACTAGATGAATCTGAATTATTAGAAATACCACGAAATCCTGTACGGATTCCAACTCAAATAAAAGTCGCTAATAATGCAACTAGTACTATTAAAGAAGAAATCATAACCAAAGTGCCTGTTGAATTCAACGAACATGAAGCAACAATGGCATGGAAGTTGATGAAAATAAAAAATAAAAAATTCGATGGAATAATAGGTCAAAACCTACTAAAACCCATCAAAGCAAATATAGACCTAGGAGAAGGATTTGTAGAAATAAATAATAGAAAAACTTATTTCGAAAATTATAGGAATAAAAATAAATGTCCGTATGAATTCGAAGAAATCCATACACTTAATTATTGTAACTCAACTGAAATGAATCAATTAATTAGTGGGGATTTGAATTTAGAAGAGAAAAACATTTTAAATAAATTTATTGAAAAAAATAAACACGTATTTTTTAAAGAAGGAGATAAATTAACATCTACCACTCAAACCATGCACAATATTAGGACCGAACACGATAGTCCAATATTTAGCAAAATCTATCGTTATCCTAAAATACACGAGCAAGAGATCGAAAAACAAGTTAAGGATTTATTAGCTCAGGGCATTATTAAGAAAAGTACCTCACCCTATAATGCACCTATTTGGGTAGTCCCAAAGAAAGAAGACA
The DNA here is from genome assembly GCA_963082955.1 of Cheilosia grossa. NCBI lineage: Eukaryota > Metazoa > Arthropoda > Insecta > Diptera > Syrphidae > Cheilosia > Cheilosia grossa. The sequence continues at coordinate 60,544,461 of OY720144.1, forward strand.
ATTCTGGAAAACAGAAGTGGCGTATGGTGATCGACTATCGCAAATTGAACGAGAAAACAGTCGAGTTCCAACACCCTATACCTAATATCGATGAAATATTGGACAAACTCGGAAGAGCCCAATATTTTTCGACGTTAGATCTTGCGAAAGGATTCCATCAGATTAAGATGGATCCGTCAGATATTGAGAAAACTGCTTTCTCAACTCCATATGGACATTACGAATGGTTACGTATGCCATTTGGATTAAAAAACGCCCCAGCCACCTTCCAAAGAATGATGAACGAAGTTTTAGACGAACTAATTAATAAAATCTGTGTAGTTTACTTAGACGATATTCTAATCTTCAGTACTTCTCTCGAAGAACACATGATTAATTTGAATTTGGTATTCCAGAGATTAAAGAAATATAACCTAAAAATACAAATCGATAAATGCAATTTTCTTAAAAGAGAAACCAAATTTTTAGGTCATATTATTACTGACAAGGGTATTAAACCTAATTCTGACAAAACTATAGTTATCGAAAGAATACCACTGCCTACTACACAAAAAGAAATTAAATCTTTTCTGGGTATAACAGGGTATTACAGAAAATTTATAAAAGACTATGCAAAAATTGCCCAACCTATGACTAAATATCTTAAAAAAGATACGAAAATTGATAAATTTGATATAAGCTATGTAAAAGCACATCAGGAGCTCAAAAATGCACTTCAGACAGAACCTGTACTTGCATATCCTGATTTTAATGAAATATTCGTGTTAACGACAGATGCATCCAACTATGCAATTGGTGCAGTATTATCTCAAAAAGGTCATCCAATAACGTACATTAGTAGAACACTCAATGAACATGAGAGAAACTACAGTACGACCGAGAAAGAATTACTTGCAATTGTTTGGTCAGTAAGACATCTGCGACCTTACTTATATGGTAGACGTTTTGAGTTAAAAACGGATCACCAACCGTTAAAATGGCTTCAAACCAAAAACCTCGGCAAAGATATTTCACCTCGACTCCAGAGATGGGTACTTCAGCTAGGTGAATATGACATGAGAATCGAGTATCTCAAAGGAACAAGCAATACAGTTGCAGACTTTCTCAGTAGAGGAATCACGAATAACGAAGAAATAAACGCTTTAGACTCTGTAGAACCAACGATCCATTCCCAAAACGAAGAAGCAAATGACCACTTTCCGATAAAAGATACTTGTGTGAATATATATAATCAGCAAATAATCCTGACGTTAGGTTTTCAAACGAAAGTTAAAATGTTAAACAAAAAACGAAGAATATTCTTAGGTATTGATTCTTTAAAACAGAAAAATATAGAAGAGAAATTAATACCTCTAATAGAAAACAAAATAACGGGAATATATGTTAACCCTGTAGTAAATGAAAGTAATTTTAAAATACTACAACAAAAATTAATTACACTATACGGAAATAGGATAAAATTTATAAAATGCATGTCCTACGCAAAAGACATGAACTCAGAAGAAGAAGCTGTCCAACAGATTAAATCATATCATCAGAAAGAAACTGGACATTCTGGTATAGAAGAGAATTACAGAGGTTTGAAAACTAAAATCTATTTCAAAAATCTGAGAGAACTAACTAACGATGTGATAAATTCATGCAACATTTGCAAACAAAGCAAATACGATAGGCACCCCATTAAAAAGAAATTCTGCTTATCAGATACACCTAAAGACATTAACGAAATAGTTCATTTAGATATCTACTGTATAGCTAAGACAAAATATTTAACTAGCGTAGATAAATTTTCTAAACTAACCACTACCACATATGTACCCAATGTTTCACACGAAACTTTAGAAGAGACAATTCTACAACTAATAGCTACGCATGGTAAGCCCAAACGATATGTTATGGATAACGAATTCAATTTCCCCAGAATAGTAAAAATGTTAGAAGAATTAGGTATAGAAATTCATTTTTCTAAACCCAATAGTCATACAGGGAATTCTGATATAGAGGTATTTCATAGAACACTTGCTGAAAAGTACGTGCTATTTTAAACGGAAAAACTACACCCAACATACATGAAATTCGCATGGCTGTACACAAAGCAACACTTTATTATAATAACTCGGTTCACTCAACAACAAAACTTACCCCATATAAAATTCAGAAGGGTAATTTTGCTAAAGAAAAAATATACCAACAGGTTCATACAAACAAACTAAAAATTATCAATAAAAGGAACGAGAACCGTGAAAATTACGAAGAACAGAGATACCAAGGCTTTGTCAAAAACTCTAGAACAGAACGACATAAAACTGAACCACGATATAAATTTAATAGATTAGAAGAACAACACCACAGCAACATACAGAAAGAAAGAAAATCTAAATTTAAAAATAGCGACAATATAATCAAGGCAAACCCCAGTAACAGATACACTCAAACTAGAAAACAAACCACTGGAAACCATCCTTTAACTTCAAAAATACAAATAGTAGATAACACACTAGCTAGCTCAGAATAAAAGATAAAAGAGTTCATCAGTCGAATAGTGAACGCCAACCGAACAAGTCAAGAAATGAAGGTTGTAATTATTTTTTTTATCACTAGTTTAGTGCATAGTAAGATAAAAGTAGAAGAAGTTCATAATAGTAATGGCTATGCCATGATAAAGTTAGGCCCCAAAGCAAAATTAAATTTAATTGAGCAAAGAATAAATATCCTAGAATACCTGAGAAGATTAGACTCATTAAAGGAACTTATTGAAAAAATCCAACATATAATACTAGCTAGTAGATTGCAAATAATGCTAGAAAGTCTATTAACTTCAGAAGAAATCGATGAGTTTGATGTTGATCTGTATAAGCTGAAGAAAATTAAATTATCCGTTGGAGAATTTCATGAAAATTTATTGATATTTGTAATCCAAATTCCTGACAAAATGTTAACATTTGATAAATATTTCCTTACTTCAATACCTAATAAAGACAATGAAGAATTAGATATTGAAAGTGAATTTTTGATTAGAGTAAATGGAAGTAACTATGTCTATACAGAAAATAAAGAAATAAGACATCTAAAACCACTTGTAAACTGTCTCAATAAAATTATAAATTGTACCAAGAAAATAAATAAAAATAAAAATGTTATAATAGAATTAATGAAAGGAGCAGTACTTTCAATAAATAGTGATGTTAAAATAAATAATAATTGTGACGAAAGAAAATCGATTGTAATCATGAGAAATGCTTTGATCACTTTTGAAAACTGTACACTAGAAATTAATAATCAAACGTTTTCAAACAAATATGCAATTGTAAATCAACCCATCCCTATAGATGTAGAATATCCATATGACATAAGGAGTGTAAAATTAAAACAAATCGATTTAAACATAAGTAATATAAATGAAATAGAAGAAAAATTCCATTCACACAAAAACATAAACTTTAGCATGCATGGAATAACTTTAATTATAATTATAATAATGTTAATTCTTTTTATATATTTGTTTCGGGAGAAACAAAAGACAAAGGAGGGAGGAGTTATGTTAGAGATAACAGACAGGCAACACACATGCCAACCACATGACGACGGAATACCCCCGCTCTCAACAAACGTCCCAAGTATCCTTCTGAGAAGAGAAGATTAAGAAAAACCAAACGGACACTCCAGGTCCTCTTCCAACCCAAACAAACAATAAATGACTCAGGCAGATAACACTCGTTATTTACGAGTAGGTGCCATAAAAAAGGGATCGATACTTCATATCGATCTTGCATAGTATATAAGAACATTTTTGGTTCCATTTTCAGGCAGACTTAATTAACTCGTAGACGAATACTACACGTTATTTTAGCTCCTAAGTGATTTTTAATAATAAAAGTATATTATTTTTAAAATACAAAACTTAGTAATTTATTTCGCGCGAATGGCTCCGTTATCTAATGGACATAGCATTAGCGTACAAATAGACGTGAGGGTTGTTGACAACATTATTACTGCGTTGGGCCATTAAGTTCTTCTCTCCGTTCAAAGCGCCTGGCCCTGATGGCATTCTGCCGGCTCTGCTTCAAAGGGCTCCAGGTATATAGTTACGAATATGATCGGAAATATTTTTATACACTGCCTGCGATAAGGCTATGTACCTAGGGCATGGAGAGAAGTACGAGTGGTATATTTGTACCTAAAGCGGGTAAACAAAGTCATATACTTCAGCGAAGGACTTCAGACCTATTAGTCTGTCATCATTTCTCCTGAAGACACTTGAAAGACTTATTGACATATAAAGGGTTTTCAATAGGAGCGCTACAAAAGTTTTTTTAAATAAAAGAAAAACGGTTTTGGATATCAATGAAATTCTCTATTCCTGTGAAAGGACGTTCGATGCCATTATGTATGGAACTCGATTTCTTTTGCATGGCCACCACGGGCACGCTTGCAGAAGTCCAGACGCTGAACCCAATTTTCGACGGTTTTCAAGCATAAATAGGCCGATACTGCTGCAATTTCACGTTCGATATTCGTACGAAGTTCATCAATCGTCGCTGGCTTGTTGACATAGACCATAGACTTGACATAGCCCCACAGAAAATAGTCTAACGGCGTCAAATCGCACGACCGAGGCGGCCAAGCGACTGGGCCATTTCGTGAGATAACGCACGTTCTCCAAACTTGGTTTCCAATAAATTGATTGTGACATTCGCTGTGTGGCTTGTGGCGCCATCCTGTTGGAACCACATGTCCTTCAAGCCCATATCATCCAATTGGGTCAAAAATAATCGGTTATCATTGAACGGTAGCGATTCCCATTCACAGTAACCTGCCGGTCTTGATCATCACGGAAGAAATACGGCCCAATGACGCCGCCGGCTCATAAACCACACCAAACCGTAATTTTTTCGGGATGCAATGATAACTCATGCAGTACGTTGTGGATTGCTGCCTGACCAATACCGCATATTTTGTTTATTGACGAAGCCATTCAGCCAGAAATGAGCCTCATCTCGGAGAGCGCAAAATAAATATCTTGGCACGGTATTAGACAGGTAACTAAATTGGAAACTCAACGTACAGGAAAGAGTCCGTAAGACTTATAATGCTCTCTTCATTTGTAAGAGGACAGCAGCAAAGCAGTGGGGCATGAGGCCGTGGTGGTGGTATGGTGGTAAGACCCATACTTACCTATGGGGCTCTTGTCTGGTGGAAAGCCATGGGCAAGAAGTATATAGGGATATGTTGACCAGCGTACAAAGAACAGCCTGCATTGCCGTTACGGGTGCTTTACATACCACACCAACAGCTGCACTGGAAGCATTAATGCATATTTTACCCCAGAACCCACAAATACAATCAATTGCCAGTAACTGTACGCTACGGCTCACTAATACAGTAGGATAGGACACATCAATATTTGGAGGAATCATTCTCCGAAATTCCGGAAAAAGCGGATGAAAGTCTTGGTACACTTGATTTTGACAAACCGTACGATGTGTTGTACCCTGACAGAGAGGATTGGTATGGGAACTTGGTTTCGAGGGGAGATGAGACCTCGATATATACCGACGCCGACGGTTCCAAAACAAGGCCGATACTCTGGCCAAGGAAGGAGCGGAGCTCCCACTTACTACAATGATTGAGGGTATAAGACCACCTATGGCCGTGGCTAAAAGGGTTGTTTTCGAAAAGAATTCCCATATAGCAGCCACAAGATGGTCACAATTAGAAGGGCACAGGGTCTCAAAGTCACTGTGGGCGGTTTTAAATCGGAGAAAGTCTGAAGAATTAATTAATCTCAGTAGAAGAAAGTTAAGATTAGCGGCAGGAATACTCTCTGGGCATTGCCTTCTAAGGAAGCATGCCATGAGACTGGGCTTTTAAATGCCGGTTTTTTGTGATTGCGAATTTTGGCGATCCTTTATAGATTTGTACAAAGAGTTTCCGGAGCTCTGGCAAATAAAGTCAAGTGAATATAAAAACCGCGATAAAAAAAAGAAACCTTGCTGCAGAAATATAAAGAAAATGAAAACCAAGCAACAACAGAAATTGTAAAAAGGAAAATGATGTCAATGCGTTCATCCTACCGTCGGGAATTAGGAAAAATAAAAAAAAGCGAGCGTTCCGGTGCGGGTACTGTCTCTGTCTACGTATAAACATTGTGGTACTTAAATGAATTGGAGTTTCTTAAGAATCAGGAAACCCAAATGGAAGGAACATCGACAATGGATTAATCTGATGAGGAAAATGAAGTAAGTACCATAGTGAAAAAAAAAAAATGACGAACCCAAAAAATTTCCTTCATCAATTCCAGAAAGAAAACTAATTAAAAAAGAACGAAATTTGTGAATATGAAATTTTTATTGTTGAAAAAAATGGCTTCAATGTTATTTACATATTTATTGCTTGGTTTTGCCATGGAACTGCTCCAACTGAATTAAAGTAATTGCAGAATTTATTGCGAATCTATTTACTAAAATCAGTTGAATTTCTACCTCGTAAAGGTTGCATGTCTTGAAGTTGGGCATCCGAATGCCAGGGTGCATTGGTTACTTGTCCGGTGCAAATATTTTCCTCATCCACAGAATTTCTGAGACATATAGTGGGGTTGCGCTTTTTTAAAAAATTGTGCTGATAGCAACAAGCAAGAACAATCGTCGTGGCTTTTTCTGGTGACAGAAAACGAAACCTGCTGGCCGGATGCCAAAAGCATTTTCGAAAATTCGTCTAGCCCTAGACAAGCGATAGTTGAAAATACGTTTTTCTGTACTTGTTGATAGATGGCTGTACGGCTTCATTAAATTCTCCATCAAAGGAAACGCATCGTCGCCAACGATGACATACGGAAATGTTTCTTCACTCAAAGGTAGTTTTTCGTGGGTTGCCAAATTCAGTTCTTCGTCCAACAACTTTTGCTTGAACTTTGTTTGAGCGAAAACACCATTATCCAAGGCTCTTCCATTTGCTCCAACTTCAGCCATTATAAATTCATAATAAGCATTTACCAAAGCCATCATAACAATGCTAAAAGTTTTCTTATAATTGCAATAGTAAGAACCCGATCCTGCTGGCTTTTTTATATGAACATGTTTGCCATCAATGGCACCGATGCAATTGGGAAAATTCCACTGCTTTCCAAATACTTCTGCAACATTTTTCCAATCCCTCTCTGTTTTTGGTATCTGGAAATAAAGAACATAATTAAATTTACATATGTTTAAGGTACTTATTTTATTAATTCATATCTTTTTTTCGTCTTTTTAGAATCTTGTAACAAATACACCGCCTACAAAAAAAAAAAAAATTATTCTCAACAAACAAGATTTTTGGAACGGGCTGTTGAGCATTTAGATCAAGCAAAAAAAAGACGGGAGAGGGATGAAGCTGATGTTTTTTCTGAAGGATGGGCACTTGTTTTCAGAAAACTTAATAACCAGCAACAATGTCCAATACCATTAATTCATTTAGCATCTATTTCATAACTGAAGTTCAACTGAAAATGTTTTCGGTATTTTTTTAAGGCATTATTATTAACGAAAATAAAGTTGAAACAATTTAAATACAAACATACAAAACTACGGCTTACTTACTTGAATATATCCTTTAAGGACTTTGATAATGGCTTCGCAGGTTTCTATGGTTATCTGTCCCAATCTCTGTGGTGAAATTGCGGAGAGAAATTTTAAATCTTCAAAGCTTTGCCCGGATGAGAGGAATCGTAATGTGATGGAAAGCCTTTCGTTTGTAGATATTGCATCACGCATGTTTGTATCTGTTTTTTTATAATAGGCTCAAGTTTATTTAAAAGTTCTTTATTAGTTTCTATATTCAATCTAAGAAAATTTTTAAAATCTCCCCACGAATTTTCTTCGAGTTCTTTTAGAAGGCCAACATGCGAAAACTTACTCCTTTTTAAAAACCATTCCTTCGACCAAATTCTTTTTTTTTTTTTTTTTTCTTTTTTTCTTTTATTCTTTTTATCTTTATTGAGGCACGAAGCGATTGCAATTAATGCGCAAACCTCATCGTCCCCATCACTCGCACTCATGGTTTGGTCGTTCCTCGTTGAGACCACTTGCATAGCTAAAGTGTGTAGGATTTGGTGTGGCGTGTGTGGCGGAATGCCACACCGGTGTCAGTACACCGCTGTACACACAAGTGTGCTGTCTATGGGCTGCTTATAGCCTAACCTACGCTTTGTTTGCTCTATACTTACTTTTGTAACCTTTCGTAAATGTTTGTTTCACATGCATTTTGTTCAATTAATAACCAAGAAGTGTTGAATCGAAAAAAAAAAAAATTCTAGGCAGGGTAATTCTGGAGTCATTTATTATTTGACACGCGAAGTAAAGAAGTTTGTTAGTTACACACTAAAACAAAAACCGGAAAACAGATGGCTGATGACCTGGCAAGAAATGGTTCTGCTATGGATCAAGATCGAGCGATTTAATCAATCAAACCACGCTGTAATCTCAGCGAGAGAGAGTGGAATATAAGATCCGCATGAAAGCCAACAACAGGTGGAAAGAATTAACTACCAGCGAAATACCATGGAGGCTATGGCTGGAATATAATCCAAGTCGGACTAGCAAGCTTATGCGGTTTGATAGTACGTCGTCACAATGGGTCCACATGGACCTAAGTGGGGTGCGGCAGGACTCGTTCTGCCCTAACCTTACCTAGTTACGCACTAAAATTCCCTAAAAAATTAGTTCAACATTTTAAAAGAAAATAAATCCGTTAATGAAAGACGATCCCTTGGTAAGAATTCCAATTTGTTAATATTGGATTGATTAATATTCATTCTCTTTTCTTAATAATTAAATAGATACAATTTCGAATTCTTCAACCGAAGCTCAAAGGTGCAACTTTAAATGTTGAAGGAGATGACAACATCTAAACTGGGCGGTGTTTGGGGTATAGCGGACCTTTTCATTTTCACATAAATGACATTCAGTATCATTATGTCCTAAAAGTAATAGCCATTTTTTATTTTTTATAAATACATTTTGTTTCTATGGTTAATTTTTTTCGTTTAAATCTAATTTCGCGTATCATTTATTAATACCTAATGCTATCCAAATAAATTAGTTGTTGAACCAACAAATTTAAGTTACGGAACTGAGAAAATAGAATGCTTATAGATTCAACAAAAGACAATTGTAGTACTGTCAGTATTTCTGTATTGGAAACAATATTTGCTGTTGATTTGACAAAAAGATAAAGTTCGAATTGGGAAATTTCTTTGGAAAATGGTAAATTTATCAAAATATTCAAATACGTACTAATAAACAATTGTTTTGCTATCACAAAAAAAGCTTTGAGACTAGATACAACGCAGGATTGAAATAAAATATATTGAATTAACCCTCATAATATACCAAGGTTTTATTTTCAGCGGCGATATTTGAAGTTTTTGAGGTACCATTATTCCTTGAACCGAATGCACTGCCCCCTATGTGTGTGAGGAAATGGCTGTCGATGTGGCATGTAGAACCTTATTGATCCATCAAGACTCAACTTTATTCCAAGTTTCTCATATGTCAAAGGAAACAGCCACTCTGAATAGCTTGCTTAAAAAGGTGTTTTTAGATCGAACCAACAATATACAGTGAAGGACATTTTTGGGTGGACTCACCCCCTTGGTAGCCATGCTGTGAGGTTGATATCAGTGGACCTGTAATATTAACAGTACCCCTTATAACGGAGTCGATGACCATCTGAATAATTTCACAGATGTCTGGTGATGTTTTGCCTGCTTTTGGGATGGAAATTATTTTAACAACACATTATACTGTCTAAGACGACGGAGCTTTACCCAGATTATACCTAAGAGTGCCTTTGACACCAAAAAATAATGCCACAGGATTGTGGTTACTTCTATATTGTTTAAATCTGTTGACACTCCAGTTTCCCCCTGGCATGTGTAAATAGCATTCGTGCAGTCGGAGATATGCGCGCCACAAGCAGAGTTAGTGATTCCCCTTCAGATTCCACCCAGATGCTGCTTTTTTTTTTTTGATGCGCTGTAGTCAGAGGGATTTTCTGATAGGACTTCGCACAGTTTGAAGTGATCTCGTGTCTTATGTTACACTCCACTAAAACGTCACTTTTACTATTGTTCTTCTTTGTTTATTCAGTCGGTATACTCAACTTCCATAGACGAGTTTTCAAGTGCAGATTCTTCATTTAACTCCGCTTTAATCTCTCTTTTGTCCAATACGTAGCTTAATAGGCTGCATGTTTTTTGTCGAACCGATTACGGAGTTATTTCAAAACCAATTTTTGTGAAATATGGACCAAATGGAAGATGAATTTTTGAAGGTGAATTCCCGTTGGTATTATTTTGGAAATTAAACAAGTAGTGGTAATATACAAAAATTAAGTTCATGACTGGATCGCACGAAACTTTCTCGTTCATCGAAAGTTTGGTTGCCCAGAAGCAACCATACATAAAATGTCAGAATAGGTAGTGTTAAATAAAATTCACTCTTGGCTTATTCATTCGATTTGGTAGTACCTACATTTGTAAATAATTATGTGAGTTTCTATAAGCTTTAGCTCTCAGTAACAGGCAGTTTTTGCAAGTTCTGGTGTAAGAGCTATAAGCGCCTACAATACTGTTTTGTAAGCTTTTACACTTTACACCTACTAGGAGTTTCTGTATTCTGATTTGCTGGTTTAAGGTGTATATGGTTGCAATTGGAGGGTTCGTGATAGACCAATATTTTCAGATAGATATAATATGAAGGAATTAAGAAGTTTGTTTCTTTATTTTCATTAGCAGTTGTTGACAACTGAATATCCCGAAGGACGTGAGTCGGTGCACATGAAGTGGGAGTATTCGATTCGAAGTGGGAGGATTCGATTCTATAGATAAGTGTGTAATATGGTTCAAAAAATGAGAAGTTGTAAATATTTGCTAAAACGAAGTCTTTTTTAGCTGCGAAGACTATTTTTTATTGGCAGTGAAATTTGAGTTTTACAAAATATACGATCAAAATTAAAAAAAAAAAAATGATTTATCCGAATTTTTCGAGAGAACCTATGTAGGTAAATGGATGATAACTGAGCATTAGATATTGTTCGGGATATAAGCTGTTGGTACAATGTTTTTAAAGTTTAATCCAAATCGACAATGGGGTTTTCGAGTTATGAGAAGTTTCTAAATTTCGCGCTTTCGGTGATTCGAATTGAAAATTAAGGACGCATCAATTTCACTCTATGAATCGTTATTGTCGTCTTTTGGTAAATTTAAGAAATTTTATGCTGTTTTGTTGGGAATGATCATAATACCTTAGAAATGGATTTTTGTTATGGAACGTTTTTGAAATAAGTCAATTTTTTGCAAAATTACCGTTATTCGATTTTACAGCGAAAAAATAGGCATGCAGTCTCGTTAAGTTAGGTTAGGTTTAGGCAGGACTCTCTTTTGCCGCACCCCACTTAGGTCCATGTGGACCCATTGTGATGCCCTTGTTGAGGGGTTTGCCGATGTTGTTGGTGATAATGTTGTTCCGTCTCGGTTACTCGACCTTGTCCAGCCATCCTGATGTGTTTATGAACCTATAAGGTTCATGTATGTCATGGAAGTAATATCGTCCAAGTGTTCTATTCCTGAAGTGACAAAGACTTGGACAGTGGGATGTGTCCTCGTCTACACCCTCATCTTCGCGACCCCTGCATATATCGTTAGTCTTGAGTTTCAATTTCATTGTGTGGTTTTTGAGGAAGTTGTGACCCGTTAGGGCCCCTACTAGTTTATATAGCGACATTCTATCAAACCTCATAAGCTTGCTAGCCCGACTTGGATTATATTCCGGCCATAGCTTCCGTGATATTTCGCAGGTAGTTAATTCTTTCCACCTGTTGTTGGCTTTCATCCGGGTCTTGTTTTCCACTCTCTCTCTCTCTCGGAGATTACAGAGTGGTGGTTTGACTGATTCAATCACCCGATCTTGATCAATAGCAGAACCATTTCTTGCCAGTTCATGAGCCATCTCAGACCCAGCAGAGACGTGTGACGTGCTGCGAGCAGAGAACCTTCAACTCTTCGTGGCAGCGGCAAACCAGCTTCGATTTTATTTCAATAGCAAATATTGCTTTTGTATCTGCCTAGCTGTCAATAAATATGGTTATATGCAGTCACGTTAGTCTTACCTACCTTCTTCAGCTCAAATGTCAGTTTTGGTAAAAATCGTTTCTGAACAAATCAAAGTGGTTAGAGGTTAACGTTTGAAAAAAGACGGCCCAACCTATGGGCCCACAAACTCGAAATCCGAAGTTCGAATCAAATCCACGCAGCTGCTTAGGCTGTACGCCTCAGGAGCACACGGACAGACAGAAAGACGGGCCGAATTGCGAGTCACTTTTCCTCCATTCGTCCCGAAAGTGAAAAACATACGGACTGCTAATATTATAGCGCCCTACAATCGTTCCTCAACATCACTCTCCACTAATCTGTAATCTGTACACATATGTCATAACTGAGCTACTTGCACTTGGAGTAATGAAAAGACAACTTTGTAGCTCCCTTAATTTTTGTCTATTTTGTTGCCCCTTGTTTTTGTCAGCGTTGACATTACAACCCGGATCGCCTTCATATAGGCCAAAACCGGAATCTGTGATTTTCTCGCAATAGCTGTCTAAATCAGATGTGCATAGATGTAGACAACTTCAATCCAAACCTAACAATCCTCTGATTCAGCGCAAAATCTCTTACTACTCAAAGGATGTATTTCCGAGGAACCCCATTGAATCCCTTCCAGCTTATTTGCACTGCATAAAGAATTCCTGGATCTCACCACCTTTAAAATTGAATTTAAAGTGTTTGCAATAAATACAGATCCAACTCAATAACCCAAAGCATATGTTAACCCAATATGCACACCCCCATAGACGCGCCCACATGCTTCGCAACACTGAATTATTTGCACAACTTACTCACTTCGTCGAAAGTGTTTCTTATCGGGATTAGCTGGAATGGAAAACGAAATCAATTTTCACCTCCTTCGCCATCAATATTCTGAATACATAAATAATAACAGAAAAGAAAAAAAACCGTCATCTCTCGGCTGACAACACACCGCAATTGAAGCATCAATTTCGCCAAAGCTTCTCCCTTGTAAAATAGGCATTAAATTACCCGCACCTACTCACGCTCTCGAGCGACCGATGCGTGAGTGAAAGTCTGTTATGCCAGAGACAACAAAGAAAGCCGCTGATGTGACTTAGGAACGCAGAAGAAAAAAAGGAAAATCCCCATCCAACAATATCTGAGCGAAAAATGAGACCAGCCCTCGGGGGTGTTGATTCGCAATTCAAACCATGATTTTGGAACGGCAACACCAACAATTTCTTACAACTTTAAAATTTGTTTATGGTGATGCCCGCCGTGAGAGATAGTGACGTGACGGCGGATTCTATAAAGTCCGCGTCTCTTATCATTGAAATTACATGTGCATTACTATACACCCAAGTATCGCTCCTTGAGATATTTGCTAACTTTTCAGACTTATGCTCAATACAAACAACAACCACCGTTACCGCAGCAAAGTGAACCGAATAAAGGAAAAGAAAAGTTCGCCATCAATGGGGTACATACGGATTCGGATTCAAATTGAAAGTTGGTCTGGGCCCTGAGCGTTGAGCAACTGGGCCAAGTAAGAGCTGAAACCATACTCAGTCACTCGCACCCCTATCGTCCTGTGTTGGGGTTATTGGTTGCGCAATTCATTGTCAGACTGCCGATTTTGTTTATTTATCCGACGACTTGGGAGGGTATCTGCTTTGTGTTTTTTTTTTTCTTACTATTACTCGGATGCCGATATAGAGAATTCATCCCATCACGCCTGTGGGTGGAATTTTTCATTGGATATTTGTTTGGCTCATCCCGCCCTGGCAGGCTTTCATTCCGGCTCTTTGGGATCTCTAATTCAACGGACTACTTTGAATATTTTATCTGCGCTAGAAAGAATTAGAGGATTCCTCTTTCGCTATTCTCCCTTTTCCATTCGAAATGATTGGAATATTTTAGGAATTATTTCTCCGGGTGGTAGAGGATGAGAAATGCTTTTTCAAAATTTCACCTTGGCTTGGAGATAAGTTTGAGAAAATTCTAAGCAATCACTTGCTCGATATCGGAGAGGAATTGTGGTTGTTGTGTTGCATGTGCATGTTTCTGTGGTGCGTATGCAAAGAGGAGTGATCGATAAAGTACGATAATGTATAATATGCTAATGGACTAGGTCATAACTTTTGCCGGCGCGTAAGTGTTGCTGATATGTTGGTTGTTGTGGGGTTGGCTTTGTGAATTTGGGAGGGTGGACTTAAATTGTTATTAAATGGAAATTTATTTCGACATGAGATGCGGCGGGTATAATGTATGCTAATTGCAACAGTGGATGTAATATAAAGTTCTTGTAAGAGCGAACGAAACTCAATTATTATTTATTCTTGGCCCTAAAACAGGGTCAGTGAAAGTTGGTTGGCCAAGGTGGAGGTATCTTGTTTTAAAAGCTAAAACCGATTTAATACGTAACAAAGTTTTTGGGTTTTCTTAAATTAAACAGATATTGGATTTTTAGTTCAAAATTCGCTTTTATGACGAGCTCATTTATATGGCTCCAGGCGGCAGCGGAGGAGTTCCTTAGATGGAACCAATGGTGTCGTCTACAGTTCCTGTGAGGCCGAACTATCTAGTGCAATCCCTATAAAGCTGCTCCGATATATTCGGATACCAGGTCTATAGGGATTTCCAATACCGAGCCAGGGTGTTGGAGCAGAGTTGGTGACATATGAACTCTAAATGGGCCAACGGCAGCGCTCACACCCCAGAGTGGGTTACTGGCACTGGAATAACCGGCCTGCTGTTCAGGGTCAAGTGCTTGGCCCTCCAGGTTGGGGGTTGTGCCGTCGGGGTAACTTGTAAAAAAAAAGCACTGGTTATGAGGGAGACACGAGGATCCTCGGACAACGATTTCCCTCAAATGGCAACCAGACCCGGAACGTCAACGGACAATAATTTAAGAGGATGTACCTGGAACGTGCGAACGCACTACACGCTACACCCCACGTGCTACTCAAAAACTTGAGTCTGTCCTCACGCGGAACAAGGCAGATATTACCGCGATCCAGGAGAAACGATGGATAGGATCGGGTATGGTGAAAAGAAAAAATTATGATATCTATTACAGCTGCAATAAAAGATGTTCTCCGGGAATAAGTCTTCCGGAAAACCTGTGAAGTCCAGAGAAAATAAAATGCCCGAAAACACAGTTTTGGTTTAAGCGTAACAACTTTATTTTATTTAATTATTTCCACCAAATTACAAGTGCCCCCAGGGCTGGTGGCCTCTCCATCAGAGGCCCGATTCGCCGACGCCAAGCTGCCATGTCAGCCGAACTTCCACACGCCCAGCGTGTCCAGTACGCCATACCATGCCCAGGCGCGAGATATCCATTTGCCCACGATGATGATCGTTCCCACGCCAGCCAGTATAAACATCAATATGCGAAGATCCATTTGCCTTATCTTACTCGTTGTGGCGATGTCCACAAAAGTGCCCTGCCATCGTCGCGGTGGTATTTATTCCCATAGTAATCGGCCATTAGTTCCGGCGCGAAGTGGACGACGACGACTCAATCCAAACGCTGAGTTGGTTGCCGTGTCCTATATCAGCGATTATGTTTATTCGGCGGCGATGGCCCAGAGTCGTATATGGCGAGGTATGCCATTCTGATACACTGTGGTATCTTGTTGCTGGCGGACATTCTAACTGTGGAATGTCTATGGTGCCAGCCATGTGCAGAGGGGTGCGGGGCGGGGGCCGCTACGTCGGATTCGGGTCATGCCCGAACAGATGTTATAAGGATGCAGACTCGTCGTGGGAAATCGGCTTAGCACAAAAGTTATTGTATGCCCCTTCCCTTGTGTAAAATTTTAAATCCTTTCTTAACAGCACCATTGGACTCCACTTCTACAGGGCTGACGACGAGGATAACCAGGTAAGCCAACTTAATTTTGTAGTTTTACGATTAAGTTTAAATATATATCAACGATACACAATCAACTTAATTTAATTGTGCAGGGCTGCCATACTATTACAATTTTTATTAATAATTTCGTTTTCTTAAATAAATAAAATAATAATTATAACTCTTCCATACCTTAAATACCAACCAATTTGTATGATTATTACCATTTCCTTATTTCTTTTCGTATAACTATAACTATAATGCATTTCAAAATTAATATATAGATCAACAAAGCATAGTAAATATGTAAGCTTAAGGCTCAATTATCGTGCCTCATTTCGATGGCGAAGGTTGAAGGTCCGGCAATTTAGGTAAGCATAGGGCTTTCTTTTGGGTGGCGGATAATATTCCTGCGGCCACTGGCGCACGGTAGGGAGGGTATTGACCCGCTATAAGGACTGCCATCTGTTCCTCCCGTGGTTAAGATGTAGGAGGTGGATTTATTTTTCTTTCAAAGTTAACCAACTATAGTAAGTGATTCCTGTTTTTTTTTATATGTATATCTATATCTTCCCATAAAGCATGCAATTTATTTTTGTAGTGGTGATTATTTGCCTCCGACGAGCTTTGGCGAAACCAGCAAGGCATGCGATCGTGTCCAGCGTTACCAATAAAACTTCCTTTTCCCTTTCTATCTTCCATCTTTTACCCCAGTCCCATTAACAAAGTCTGTGCCATGAAGACTTAAACGCACTTGATAACTATTTATATAAAAAGACTTTAATGAGCTTTTCCCATGAGTGTGTATAGGTGTGCTTCGGAAAGTTTCGAATCGGATTACTCTCGAGGCGGCTGACAAGTTGCTTGACCGAATACCTAGAATATACTAGTGTCAGAGCCTCCTCAAAAATGTACCTTTCAAGCAGTTCTGCTAAGGAGTGTTGAATCGACTTAAAACTGGAATTAAAGCCGTAATGTAATCCCCTTTCGTCGTATTAAGACACCTGCAGCTAGAGGCGATAGATATCTTCGCCACGTTATTTAACAATGCGCTGAATACACCCTGTCCCGAACAAGGATAAAGATAGGACGAACCCTGCTAATCTCCGGTCAATTAGTTTGCTTCCGAATGTTAGCAAGGTATTCGAGAAAGTCGTCAATAGATCTCTTTTAAAATGGGTTGAGGAAAATAAGATTATTCCGGACAACCAGTTCCCTCAGACCATGCTATAGCGTACGCGGACGATTTAGTGGCGTACAGGTCAGGAGCAAAAATCGAGGTCATTAACTTCCTTCTGCAGCGTGACTTCGAGCAAATTAAGAGGTATTGCGATGGTTGGAAGTTGAAAATCAATTTCCAAAAATCGGAAAGAATCCTGTTCAGAGCGCCATTGGCTAGGGCCTCTGGGGATACCAGAAAAAACTAGAGAAAATTAACAATTACTGGGCAGCAGGGGCAACCATTGGCGGTGAAAAACTTGGTGAGGTATCTTGGCATCTGGCTCGACCAGTATCTGTATTTTGACAAACATATAGATGCTTGTCTCGCTGGGGCTAGGAGGGCCTACGCTCTGACAAGGAGACTGTTTCGCAGCAGTCAACTTGACTCTAGGGTGAAGGTCATCTGCTACGTGGCCCATATAAGGCCTATCATCGCTTATGGCTGTCCCATGTGGTTCAATATAGCGCCCTCCTATATGGAAAAGATTCAGGTGTTTGAGAGACAATGTCTCAGGGCCTGCCTAGGGTTGTTTATAACTCCTGAATCTCAGTACATAAAATACTATCCCAACAGGACCCTATACAATGGGGCTCGACTGAATAGGATTGACAATTTCCTTATTAAGGTGATTCGGAGGCACGTCGCAAGGGCGATGGCCAGCGATAATAACCTGATCTCTGGGGCTTACTACCCCAATTTAATGTACCACGAGAGTACGCTTCGGTCTGGCTCTATCCCGCCTGAGGCATTTCTTCATGTAGACATGAAAGGGTTAGTCCAGACAAAAGATGGTGTGCCGGTGTTGTACCATAGCCACCGCGGCGCGAGGGATAAGCGGCTCATCCACAACGGGTAGGCCGCCAATGCTCAGGAGGTCCTCTGTTTTAGCACCGCAATTGCGGAACGGGACGAGTTTGATACGGTAAAGCAGTTCATCGAATTTGGTGGCTTGAGGAAGAGGTGAGGGTGGATACGCTCTCCCGGACCGGTGCGCAACTTACGTAGCATCCTTCTTAGTTTTAAGATAGATATTAAGCTATAATAGGTTTAGGCTTCGAGTAGGGGGTCTTTGGTAGGGGCCGGGCTAGCCAACATGAATAGTGCTGCCGAGACTCGAACGGCGTTTATAGCCTCGCTTGAGTCTCGGTGGCACTGATGAACCCTTGTGGGCGGCTGTCAGGCGCAATCGATGAGATTGCTCACCACCCTGATTATAGGTAATTTACGTTAAGTAGCCTAGGTAGTTTTAAGTAGGTAGTATTTATATAAAATAAATAATAAAGAGTTCAAGTTTTCAAAAGTTTTTTGAAAATTAAAAAAACAAAACAATCATAGAAATAGATAGATTTAAGGCCGAAAGGCAATCATTTTAAGGATATTGTTAAGTTTAGAGCGCTCGCTGAAAGCCAGTAAGCTAGAATAAAATAAAAATAAATGTTTTTGTCGAATATGTAAGTTTAAGTAAAAATACCAATAAAAATTAATTTAAAATGAAAAATGTAATCCCTTTTATACATTGAACCAGTTGCATTGAACAGCATTATGGTGACGCTATAATGATAAGGGCAACGCAAATAGGCATGCTCATAGCACGAAAGATGATAATTGTTGATATAATAAAACTTCCTGAACAAACTGAAATAAATCGGAAATCTTGGAACACCTTCCTTGACAACCAAATTGGTTGGTACATTCAGCGCAGTCAATTTGTATCCACTCAATAAATTTGATTTCCGAAATTGAATTTGCCATCAACCTATACCTATCGGTGCCCATGATATCGAGATCTTGATACATATACAAACGATGCAATGAAATCTCAATCGTTGACATCGAAGGAAATTGAATTTACTCCGTGAAAGTATTTGCTGGGTGGTACCAATTTTTTTTTTTTTTTTTTTTTTGTAAGAAACGCAATTATAGTGAGCACTGGCGGTACCCAGTACACTCCAACACCCAACAACTTCGAAGGATTGGTGTTTGTATTTATGGTGGGGTTTTGTTGAAGTGAATGGATGCGAGTATCGTATGCAGAGGGTATATAATAACTGAGGAAAGAATTAATTGGTCGATTGGGACCTTTTCCACATTCAAATCACCTGGGCTTGACGAGATTTTTCCAGTCATGCTCCAGAAGGCCAGTACAATTATTATACCAGCCCTGATGAGACTCTTCACACGCTGCCTAGAATGTAGAAACGCCGCCACCATTCAGAAGTCCCTAAAGGACAAAGAATTCACACTAGCCGCGTTCCTAGACATTGACGGAGCATACAACAATGTTAAGACGTGCGCAGTGAAGAGTGCACTACTCAATTCCAACGTTGGCCAATCGCTAACCAAGTATTAAGTATTATATATTATATAGTTGGCGCAACAGGTCCGTAGGGACCCAAGGCCTAGCTTCTCGCAACCATTCGTTTTTTGTGTGAGTTTTATTTTTGGAACGAATGGAAGGGATCTACAATTTTATGCCGATTCCAAACGGCTAATTGAGAAGCTCTAAAGACAGTTATACTCTCGGATGTTTGTCAGACGTTCGCGAGAGGTGGCGCAGTGGAAAAAACCCCAAGTTGGAATTTGGGTTTTTACGGGATTCGAACCTGGGACCCCTCGCTTAGTAGTCCAAACCACTAACCACTAAGCCACTGCGCCTTAAGTATTATAGTCCTTTTTAAATCACTATTCAACTACAAAGTTGCTGTTTTTAAACAATTTTTTTAAAGCGTTTTCTACATTTCTACTGCGTTTTGTTAAGCGTATAATAAAACCCATTTTTATTCTCCCTTTTGTCGCGTTTCTGATGAGATTTTGCTGCATTTGTTTTAACTTCTTAGACGCGTACTGCGAAATTATGTCATTGCCTTTTTCAAGCATTTGTGACTAGTTATTCTCAAGTTCTGTCTTCGTTTTCTTAGTCGTTTTTGTTGTATTTATCACAATGTTTTTTATGCGCTTTATTAAATATTTTATATGTTTTTTGACGGCATTTATATGTGTTCTTAAACTCAATTTTTTAAGCATTTTTAACACTTAATGTCACATTTTTGGTGAAATTTTTGTTGTATTTATTAAAACGTTTTGGACGCGCTTCGCGAAATGTTTTTTTTTTTTTTTGCTTTCCTTCTGACTTTCTTGATGCGTTTTCCGTTGCGCTTTTAGTGAATTTTCGTTGTATTTGTTTCAATTGTTTCAAGAAATATTATGAAATAATTTTATTGCCTTTTTTGAAGCATTTTTCGCACGTTATTCCCAAAATTTTGGCTGCCTTTTTTTATTTATACACATCGTCCTACGTTTTTTTTTAAGCGATTCTAGACGCATTTTTATTGTATTTATTTCAGCATCTTTAACGCGTTCTGAGCATTGGCTGCATATACTTTTGTGATGCGTTCTGAGACCCATTTTTTAAGGCATTCTTTACGCATCAGTTCGATGAGCTCGAAATATTAAAAAATGCCGCACTTTTACACTGACTGTAAGCTTTTTGAAGTTTGCAATAGGGAAACGCGAACTAGGGTTGGTCCCCACATCAAATGAAGATAATAAAAGTACAGATTTAGATGAAACGAGCGGAACTACGTAAAGTGAGTGACATCGGCAGAACCGTTTGACAAAGCAGCCTGCAAAATGCTCAGACTGTTCGCTGCTTGGTTCGGAAGAGTATATCAGCTCTTAAGGTGGAATGAACCTGTAACTATAATGTCGAGGCAAATATTCGCAACTTATACGAGTATACCGGACTTTCCAGCAAAGGCGAAATCAGTTCTGGTATTTGGGCTCCCAAAGTAACAAGGCGTTCGAACTTGGCCATTTGGTGGAAAGATCTTGATTGGATCTCGAGGAAACGCCGATAGGTCCAAAAGTGAACTTATGGCCCCAACTGCGCAATAAACATACTTTACTTATGTCCCATATCCCCTTGTGGGTCCTAGGGCCTCTACAACGCCTATACGCGCCATCGTGTGCGGTTTCTGGCAATGTGCGTCAGCTCTCCCCAACTCTTTCCCAGTTGCCGTGCTTCCTTCTCGACTGTTCTACGCCATGTACTTCAAGGACCGCCGAGTATCCTGCCATCCTTAGTAAGCGGATTCCATTGCATCGCGTGATTAGCTATGGACCTGTTACCTTTTCGGAAAGTGTCACCAATCCACTGCCACTTTCGTCGTTGTATGGTTGTGCCAATAGGTTCACGGCCGGTTCTCTCATAAAGCTATTCGTTCGAGATTCGTTTTGGCTTAGAATATCCTTAAGATATTACGCAGGCACCTATTAACGAACTTTTGCAGCTTTCTTGTGATAGTTGTGGTCACTCTCCGAGTACCGCATCCATATAGCAGCACAGGCTCAACGTTTGAACGAAACAGTCGTAGTTTGGTTTTTAAGCTAATTGCATTACTTCGCCAAATTTTAGATAGCATCCCAAACGCAGACTTCGCTTTACCTATTCGGCTGGTATTATCCAGTTCGGTTCCGCCGTACTCTCAAAGTATTGGAAACTCTCTCAACCGTTTGTCTAGCAATGCATAAACGAGTATGAGTTCGGTGTCTCAGGCTGATCATTTTTGTCTTATTTCAGCCCAACGACGTCTGCTTCCCTCTCCACATTTGCTGTCATTTGGTAAAGGTCCATTATTCTGTGAGATAGTAGGCATACATCGTCAGCGTAGTCAAGGTGTTTGAGTTCACATGTAAGTGTGCATCGAATTCCTCCATTTCCCATATATAAAGCCGCATTTAGCACAACGCCGATCACTAATAAAAACAATATTGGTGAAAGAATGCAGCCTTGCCGAACCCCACTTTGGACTTCGAATTCCTCAGACAGCTATCCATTGCGCAAAACGTGACATGTGGACCCATCGCACGTAGCCTTCATACCTCTCCTGCGCAAGGCACGCCAAATAAATTCCCAGCTGCGCCCATATGTTCGAAATCACATCTTCTCAGAAAGGCCAAACCCACAGTAGTCCTTTATAATAATTCATCCAGTTCGAAGTTATTACTGAAACCAATATCTTTCTCCTACTGTGGGGGAAACACTCTTTACAGGTAAATATGAGAGGAAAGGGCTGAAGAAGCTTGGTGGGAGAAGTAAGACAAGTCCTGGCGATGGGACTTGCTTTCCACCCACACCCCAACCACGAAACAACACTTAAGAAGAGTGCTTCCCTCCTGCAAGCTCTAAAATCGAACAGATTGGATGTGTACCTACATATTGTTGACCGCGAAATATATCGAATTCACTTAAAGTAACATACCAATTGGTAAACAGCGACATGTGGAAAGAGGGCCACCCGTTTAGTAAAAGAGTATACAATTCCTCGGTGCTGCAGGAAATGCATGCTTTCTTTCGCTAGCTCACCATAAATATAACCTAGTTCATTCCCCCTGAATTCAAATTATCAACCTTGTTTCAAGAAGACCAGCACAAACGACGGCCTTTCACAACCAAAACAGTTGAAATTAAATTTGATTTCACAACAAAACCGAAGGCCAAGCAAATCTTTCTCAACTTCTAATAGACTCTTTTAATCCGAACACAATCCACAGCAATCGCGTCATACCGTTCGGTGTACTATTGTTTCAAGAATATCAACCTTCCGTACATTCCCCTGCCGAGTCTCCTGATGGGCCCACACAGAGTACAAAGCCAGCTGTACAAGTATTGTGTAGTATCCCCATACCTATATACGAGTGTACACAATCCGAATTGGAATGAAGCACAGAAGCCATTTGGAGGCAGTCGTTAGAATAATTGTTGTTACCCATAAAGACAATTTTCTCGTGGATAAAGCAAATTAAATTTTTCCATTTGCTTTGCGCCAAAACAAACCTCTACCGACGCACGTCGACTTCTGTTTAAGGCTGAAGTATTTACTTGACCGACGTACAGATACCCCTACTATCAGAGATACCAACATATAAGTATAGCAAAGCTGGAACACACCAACACGGTAGAAACAATGCAGTTTGCATTTGAAAAGTTTTAAATTCTCGAATCGGTTTGTGCACAAAACCCCAACAAGGACCCTACTGCTTTGATGTGTACGAGTACAAGCATTTTCCACTTGTGCTACGTACTGTTGCTCGAACCCTCACGTTCGGTACACGATCTAGGTGTACGGAAGAGGGAGAGCGTGTGAAGTGTAGCCATTCCTTCGAGGTGCAGCAGAGCTGGGATATACTATGATGCCGATCTGTTTTTATTTTTGTATGTTGTTTGTTGCTCTCGACTGTACAACTAGACTTTGCCATGTTGACTTAACGATGCTGATGTGTAAATAGTTTGCCATAAAAAATACTATCTTGCATTTCCCTCCACAGAATTGATGTTGCACTCGTGTCAGGAAAGGAGAAAGCCGGCATCAACTCAACTTCGAGGATGGTTGGTGCTGGGTTTCCGCCAAGAAAAAGAGCACAACAATTTGGGCCGACCTTCCGGAAATGGTTGCTTGATGTTTGAGCATTTTACGGAACCAACAGAAAGCACTTTGCAGTGCAAACGTTGTCCTTAGATGGCACACACTACAGGAACAGGAGTTGTGTGTGTGTTTTTTTTTTTCTTCTGTGCGCCACTCTTCCGTCAAATCCCTGATGCATGAAGCTTATGTGTGTCTTCTTGTGAGGTGTGAAAGACTTTTGCGTTCATCTTTTTGATATACCAGTGTTTTGCTGTTGTTGGATGCATTCCCGCCATGTAAAGATATTGCATATGCCATCAAGATGAATGAAGTGGATTGCCATTCCACGAGATAGCTGATAGGTGAAAGGTGCTGAGTGCTCCACCTTTGAGCAATCTCTTGGTTTCAGCTTGCTCACATGAACACTCGTGGAAAAGGAACCCTGCTTTATGCAATTTTGGGATGCTGCACTAAAACTTTGCGTTCGCATATGCAATCGCAGTAAAGTTCTGCTCTTACTCGGTTCAATCGAAGTGTGGATGGAATATAGATGTTGGAAAATAGTCACTCTGGAGACGGAGCTCTTTAATTCTCAGCAGTGTAAGCAGATTCGGAAGAGGAAACGTTTGATGTTTATGACCAAAAATGATGCGGGCTACCTGGTAGGTAGTTAAACCTCAAGTCAAAGTCGGCAGTTTGCATGCCCCTTAATTTTTACGTTTTGTAGGTACATAACCCTAAGTTGCTTGTATTATATATTCCTAAATATATTAAACTGTGTAGGAAAAGAACAGGAACTTAGAAGAATGGGAACTTAGCTTGTACAATAACTTGCGAGAACTAGAAAGGTCACAGCGGTTTTTTGAGTTTAAACCTGGTTAATACCTACAGCTACACACACTTCCCCAGCTGTTATAGCATCTTTATTTATCTAGGGAAGTCCATATTGACTTAAGAGGTCCAAAAATGAAAAAAAAAAAAAAAAAAAAACAAAAAGGTCAGAGAAGTGTATCGCTTTGTCCTTTCTTTTTCAAAATGTACGTATCTACAAAGGTTTAGAATGTTAAAAAAAAAATACTTCTTACCTGTAGAAACGAGATGGAGGAATGTCACTGGTCTGACTCAAATTGTGCTAAAAGGCGTCACTATCCCGTTCTCCGATGAAGCCAAATATCTAAATATCTGTGAGTAATCCTAGAAAGCTTCTTTGGTCCAAACATGTCGAATCAAAAACCGATAAAGCGTTGTCAACCTTCTGGCACTGCAAAGGCGCTTTTGGCAAGACGCATGGGGCTTATCTCCGGAAAGGGTCGTTTGGATCTATACGGCAATGGTAAGACCACCTCTCTAATATGCATCGGTTTTATGTTGGAACAGGCTTTCACGGAAACGTGTTACTGCCTCTTTTGCCAAAGTTCAAAAAACGGTCTGTCTTGGATGCACAGGCGCCTTCCCTAGCACTCCGGGCTGTGCTCTAGATGCTATGATGAACCTCCGCCCTCATGATATTTTTATTATGGGGTGAACGCTGAAAACCATCTCTCGGTTAAGGAGTGGTGACTTTTGGTACCACACGCATTGGAATTTTGAAGAACTTGTGCTAGAATTATCCTTTGACCCCTGTCTTATGGATATGCCGTGACACCAGAAATCCTGACGCAATGACACCAGAAATCCTACTGTGACAAAAATACCAAGTCAACTTTCCTCAGGCAACGGAATGACTTCGGCCAGACTCCGAGCCAGGGAAAGGATGCCATCGTGTATTCACGGACGTCTCCAGAACCAAACAGGGTCTGGTTCTGGAGTCTTTGTGGAAAGCGAGGACATTAGACTACACTACCCCTGAGGTAACCATGCGTCTGTCTTCCAAGTGGAGATTTTCATTATCCTTATGACTTTGCGCTGTATTGTGACAAATAGTTGGAGGGCTAGAAGCATATGCGCTTGCAGTGACAGCCAAGCTGCATTAAAAGCGCTGCTTAGCCCTCTCACCTCGTCTAAGTTAGTACTCGAACTCAAGCTTTCTCTGAACCTGGTCGGAAGGCTAAGCACAGTGACTCTTGTTTGGGTCCCAGGTCACACTGGTATCCAGGGAAATGAGATCGCTGATGAGCTTGCCAGGCTGGGTTCAGAAGAAGCTTTCTCAGGACCTGAAACTGCGTTGGGTATGCCTGCATCTGCAGTTAGGTCATCCAATGATACTTGGGTTTCTTGTGAACACGAGTGTCGGTAGTGTGACTGTGCTGGGTGTAGACAGACCAAACGACTGCGTCCGGCCGGACATCTGTAAAATGTCCGCGTATTTCCTTCTGTCTCAGGAGAATCGACTGCAGACTGCTTGTGGCCATCCTTCCGGGCCACCGGGCTTTTGGCAAACACTTAAATGTATTGGGCTTGAGCGACACCACCATCTGCCCTGCTTGTGGAGA
The DNA here is from genome assembly GCA_963082955.1 of Cheilosia grossa. Classification (NCBI taxonomy): domain Eukaryota; kingdom Metazoa; phylum Arthropoda; class Insecta; order Diptera; family Syrphidae; genus Cheilosia; species Cheilosia grossa. The sequence continues at coordinate 60,570,481 of OY720144.1, forward strand.
GGACGTCGATACAGCCAAACACTTCCTCTGAAGTTGTCCTGGCCTTTGCTCGCATCAGGTGGCGGATCTTTGGGGCGGATGTGGTGAGTGCCGAACATCTAAGCTCTTCATCACTGAAGCTCCTTCTCATCTTTCCTCGAAAGATGGGAAAGCTAAGTACAATAATGTAAGGTGTCTGTTTGGCAGTACAATGGACCAGTAGTTGTGTCTGAGTGCTTCATCGGATAGTAACAACCTCCGACAGTAAGAAAAAAAAAAATACCAATGAAAAAATGCTCCCAAATGGCTGTCAACCGTGTGAACTTAACATTTTTTCTACAAATATCATTGTCAGATAATTGTCAGACCGCCATCTGACAATGAAACTGTCAGGTATCTGCCAAACGTCAGAATGGTTATTGTCAGACCATTACCTTACGCTTAGGACTCATTCGCTACTGTCAGATCTGACAATTTTTCATTTGCAGAAATATTTAACATGTTTGAGCAAACAGAGTTTCGGTGAATTTTTTTTTCTGTAGATTGGGGTGCAAAAGAAATGAATTAAATAATTTAAAATATGTGGACGAAGAAGACGATCCATTAACGAAAAGGATTAAGGAAAGCTTAATACACTTTCCTTTTTCAACCATATCTAAGGATCTAGAAGTGTTTATGATCCTTTTGAATTACTTTTTCTCTTCTATATTCTTCCTTTTATGATGCTTGTAAAATTTTTAATTACTTTTTGTCGTATCTTTATTACGTTGTGTAGTTTTCGATCGATGCTTAAATGCAATTTATTTTCTTTTTCGCTCACATTTCGAATCGGAAACCTTAAGAGAAGGATTTGTGGTGAACCCGGGAACAGTTGGTAAGGAGTTTTTTTACGAGTTTGCTTCTTTTTCGTATTTATATAAACAAAACGATGTTTCGGTGCTATTTTCGATAGATAATCTGTAGATTTGTGCAAAACGAATGAACTATAATTATTTCGAATACATGGATCGTACAGAAAAAAAAAAAAAAGAGTTCAAATTGAATGTTTGGCAATTCATCCTCCTCGCTGCTGTCAAATAGTTACGTACACGCCGAAAACAATCGCACAATCAAGGCTTCACCACCGAATGCAATAAAGTGCACCACTGGGTAGAACTAAACTTTCTCGTTCGTCAAAAGTTTTGTGGGTTTGTTTTCTTATTTTATTAGGTAGGTAGTTAAAAATGAGAAGCGATACTAGATAAAAGAAAAGAAAATACACTTTTGGATATTTATCTCGAATGTCAGTTATATCAAATAACAATAACATGAGTTTTTAAGAGTTGAAGCTCTTACTAACAGGCAAGTTCTGGTTAGTAGGAGTTTCCGTTTTTGACCTACTAGGACATGTTTTTATTTTTGACTGATTTAAAGTTGTCAATGATTGAAGGTATTGCTCGTGATAGACCGAAATCTTAACATAGATATAGACGCACGATTTCAGGCATTTGTTTTTGAATTTGGATGAGTAGTTATAAACTGAATATCCCCATGTTTGTGTGTGGGGGGTGCAAATGGAGTTCGATTTTCTGATTGTGTATGGTTTTGGTTGACATTTTTTTAAGGTACATGTTCAATATTGTTGAAAAAACAAGAAGTGCGTTTTGTTTAGCTTTTATTCGATGTGGGGCATTAAGATTATTACAAAGCTATACCGTAGTTATGTGCAAATATATAGATCGGGATTTCTGAAGTAATTTTTGAGAAATAATTAAAAAAATGTTCCATTCGAATGTTTTTTCTCAAAACTAAGTACGCGATCTTATTGAGAATACTTACATTATATTTTATAGGTATTTTGGTAAAAATAGTTAGAGCGGTTTTTGAAAAATTATGCAGACAAATCAGTACCAAATATTGCAATGTTTAGTTTGAAATATACCATTGCTTAACTATTTAACTGAAAACTAAGTCTAAATTTTTGTTTGGGATGTAAGCATTACTTGGTTTTTGAAGTTTTATCGAAATCGAAATTGGGGTTTTCGAGATATGAGCAGTTTTTAGAATCAGCGTTTCCTGTGACTCGAATTGAAAATTAAGGACACAATAATTTTGAGAACATAAATTTTACTAAATACTAATTTTGGTTAGAATCGTTATCGCCGTTTTCCGGTAAACTAAGGAATTATATGACATAGCAGACAAAGCGTAAAAGGGCATATAGGGTCGTCGCGACGAGCAACCGACGAAAACCCCATCCTTCTTAAATGAAACGTCAAAGTTGTCGAGGTCTATGGCACACACGAGTGAGCGAGACAGACATCCCAAGTAACAATTTCACTTCGGTAAGGTTCAAATTTGTTGGAAAAGAGTTGGTGGCGGATGAGCCCTTAATGGACCAACGACAGCGCTCATATTCCAGAATGTGCTACTGACATCTGAATATCCGGCCCGCTGTGCTAGGGTCAAAACAAGGGCCTGGCCCTCAAGGTTGGGGGGTGCCGTCGGGCTAACTTCCCGACCACGGAAAAACAGCTAGTTATGAGAGAGACGCAACCAGCCTCGGATAATGGTACTCCTCAAATGGCAACAAGACCCGAAACGTCAATGGACTACGACCACTTACTGGAAGAGGTCTTTAAGCGTTTGTGTGAGGCGGGATTGAAAGTTAGTCGAGAAAAATGTAACTTTTGTAGGACCTCTTTAAAATTCCTAGGTTACGTCGTTGATAGGAACGGATTACATGTTGATCCGGCAAATGTGAAAAGCATGGTTAGGATTCCTGAACAAAAGAAGGAGCTTTATAGGGACTATTTCGTGGTACAGATGTTTTGTACCAAATTTCGCCACTTTAGTTAGGCCTTTAACAGATTTGTTAAAGAAAAGTAGGAAGTTTGTATGGTCGAATGATTGCGAGGAAATTTTCAGCGACCTTTTGTGGTGCAAACCGACGCATCAGATTATGGTATCGGGGCCGTACTATCTCAGGAGTTTGAGGAAGTAGAGAAGGTTATTTGTTATTTGAGTAGGTCTCTCAATAGGTGTGTGAGAAACTACTCGACAACTGAAAATGCTTGGCGGTACTGTGGGCAGTTGAGAAGTTGCGTCCGTATATCGAAGGTGTTCGGTTTACGGTTGTGACGGACCACTACTCGCTTGTAAGGCTGAGTAATCTTAAGGATCCGACGGGTAGGTTAGCGCGCTGGGCAGTGAGGCTTCAGAAATTCGACTTTGAGATCATTCATCGCAAAGGGAAGGAACATGTGGTCCCGGATATGTTGTCGCGAGGAGTTCCGGTTGTGGCCGAGATCTCGGATGCGGATTTGGACCCTTGGGTGGCGAAGATGATTCCGGCAATTGAGTTGAATCCATTAGCATACCCAGCGTGGAGAGTGGAAAATGGGCGGCTTTTCAAGTTCGTGAAAGCCAGTCACATTATAGTCCACGAGAATAACGATGAGCGGAAATTAGTTGTAGGTAAATCAGGTAGATAAGGGATTCTAAGAGACTGCCATGACAGTCCGTTAGCTGGACATATGGGGGTCCGGAAAACCTTTGCTAGAGTAGGAGGCAAATATTATTGGCCTAAAATGAGACAGGATATAACTAGGTACGTTAGGAATTGTAAGGTTTGCCAACAGGTTAAGCCGATTAATGAGAAACCCGATTGTCTAATGAGGGAACGTATTTAGGGGTTTCGAGGCCTTGGGAAATGATTTGTGTAGATTTGGTAGGACCTCTTCCCAAGTCCAGTAGGGGGTTCGTTTATATTTCAACTGTCGTCGATTATTTTACCAAATTTCTCCTTTTATTCGCGTTGAGATCTGCCACCGCAAAGGCAGTATGTAAGGAGGTGGAAGACAATGTCTTTCTTTTATTTGGCGTTCCATCAGTGGTCGTATGTGACAACGGCCCGCAATTCCGTAGCAAGGAATTGAAAGCGCTTTGCCAGCCGTACGCGTCACAACTACGTTATACAGCTCATTATCATCCATAGGCTAATCCTGCAGAAGGGATTAACCAAATTATAAAGACCATGCCGAAAGCGTATGTCTCTGAAAATCATCGAGGTTGGGACTCGGAGTTGGCGAAAGTAGCGTGCGCGATACGCAAAGCCCAACACGACGTTTTAAGGATTTCGCCATATTATGCGAATTTTGGTAGGGACATGATGACTTGTGGTCGAGAGGTAGCTCCTGCAAGTTATCACGTCGGGAATAGGGAAGCAGCTCCGGGTAGTGCGGAGGCAGCTTCGACGAGTAGGGATTTAGCTATAGGCGATAGGGATTTAGCTGTGGAAGATAGAGACTTAGATGTAGGAGATAGGAATGTTAGGAATGATAGGGCAGAGATAGAACATCGATTTAGGGAGCTTAGGCTGGACGGCTCCTCCAACGGCGAGATACCCAAAATCTTCCGAACGAGTTGGTATGGCGCAGAAATTTCGCGTTATCAGATGCCGCTAACTATTATGCCGCAAAGTTGGCTCCTAAATTCTTCGGTCCCTTCAGGATAAGAAAGCGGGTGTCACCTTGGACATACACGCTAACGGATGAGAACGGTAAAGACCGTGGAACATGGCACGTGAAGGATCTGAAGCCTCATCTCGATGCTAATTAGTCTAGAAGTCCCGATAGAGTAGCGTTAGATTGTTTCCATTATCTTCCTTCATTTCTGATTTTGTTTTTGAGATTTAACCTTGTCTATTCAAAGGGTGTGGCGGACAGCCAACAGAAAGCACCCCAACGAATGTCACACAAAACAAGTGACAATATTCAAAAACACTAAGTTCGATGGGTGGAGGGACGACGATCCTTTTTTATACAAATCATCCCGTCGCTGGAGCAACGAAGGAGCAGCAGAGGAGTGTAGGCGGACGGCCAATTAAAAGATACTTTTCGATAGATCCACCACTATCACGGTAGAGAGTCTGGCTCGATGGGCATAGGGAAGACGATCCCTAAGTTCATGCCCCGACGATGGAGCAACGGAGGAGCGGCAGAGAGTGTGGGCGGACGGCCACGTATTATACGCACTCCCACTATAGAACCCGCACGGAAAGTGCGTGACAAAACAATTACGAGCACCACATATAAACACGAGAACACAACGAGAAAGATCGTATTGAAAACGACCACAAACAAATCAAGGCGACATCAACACTAAACACGAACATTGCTACAACCTAAATTAAAATTGTAAGGAATGGCCTGCTATCTGCAAGTCTCATCCCCCAAATCTGCGCGAAAGTCCACCGAAATAGTTAGAGTACTCGCGGAAAAAGTAAGAAAACAATACCTGTTGGATTCCTTGTCAGCGACGGGGAGTAATTGGGTTGTTCCACGTTGAGGGGAGGGGGTAATACCCGATGTCTTGGTGGGGAACCACCAGCATCCTTTTTTCTATTTTTTTGGTGTAGTTAATTTGGTTTTTATTCGTAAATTGATTTGGAACAGGCATAGTGTTAACTGATTGAAAAGAAATGCCACGGAACAATTTAAAACAGTCAACAAAAATCATATCGCTAAAAAACCAGCCGGCTGGATTGTAAAAAATCTTCCAGCTACATGCGTATCAATCCAGTCAGATCTAAATGGAAAGCAGTCAAAATGGCAACGCTGCTTAGGTATGGTACTCGTCTCATGTCGATAGCAGTTTCATTTACACATCCATACCAAAAATATTGTCAACAAGAACTTGATGTTTCCGTAGGCGCTGAAGAAGTATTATTACCATCGATCAAGGAAGTGTTCAGAAAAAACTGGAGCTGTTGATAATTTTACTTTACGTTACCAGCGATGCATTTTTATTGTGAACTATCTGACCACGGTCTGAGTTGGCGCCACACCTACAACATATAGGACCGTGTAATGAGGAGGTCGTAGACAATAAATTCATAACAGATTAGTTTAATGTTTTGAAACAGTTGTGGCATGGTGTGCAGACCCTCTGATTCTTGAATAATCACAAGAAGGCCAACTATGCACAATAATATAACACTTTTTGACACCATCTTGGCTAACGTGTATTCTAAGAGCCCCAACTCGGAATTGATCTATCTCGCTGATGGTCGTCCTTTATATAGCGAAATTGGAAATATTTTTTCAAGCAATCTGCATTTCTCTGCGTATTTTCACCCAAAAGAATAAATAGCCAAACTTGTATTTCCCAACAAAAAAAAAAAAAAAAAAGCTGTCAATGTAAGGGGCTAGCCACCTGAATACATATAAAAAAGCATTTGAAACCAGCCCAAACAATGCGTGGATATAGAATTGTTTAGTCTTACTTAATCAGCCTTTGACGTAGGATGTTGGTATACCTATTTGGTGAACATGGTGATCAAACTTTTCGCGTTTGGCACCCTAAATCCGAATTGCACGAATTCAACTTTTTCAAAGTTTTACGGATATCGTTTGATCAACTGAATAAGAGAGATAACAGAAAGATTAATAAGGACAAATTGGAAAGAATTTAGCTTTCAACTTTGAAAGATCGAAGCGAAGGGACTTCCGAAGTCGAAGTTTGCATTTTATGAAGACTTTGTAAAGAAAAAAGGTAAAAAATCAGATATATCTGATTCTTCAAAAATTATCGAAAATATTCAGAATTAAAATTTTTTTATTAATTTTTTGAAAATTTAAGGAGCTCAATATTATAGAAAGCCAACAAAAACTGAAGTGAAATGGGAAAATATGCTAAGTGGCTAAGGAACTTCCATTTTTACTTTATTTTTTTGTTTGAGTGCCTGATATTTATCATTCAAATAAATTCGAAATTGCTTATGTATTTGACAATTATTGTTGATGTAAAAATAAAATAGATCATAAAAAAAAATCTTACGGGCTTACAGGAGTGCTGTTCTAGCAGTGTATGCCACTTAGTGTATTCATTTACTTTGCAATTGACATTGGATCACTTTTATATTAAATTATTTATTTTATTTAATTTTTTTTTATTAAAATATTTATTTAAATAAAAAAAATTATGATATCAGGTAGGTAAATAATGTATTTTTGTGAACTCAATAAAATAAAATCAAAATCTCGGTTGTATTTGGCGGCCATTTCCAATATGTATTTAATTTTTTTTTAATTTTTGCACAACGACATGTTCATGTTCCGCAATCGTTTAATAAGTTACAATTTTTAAATGCCTCCTTTTCTTTGAAGATATTAAATGTATTTTAACAACTTTTTTAACATGCGAAATTACTCTTAACCAACCTACAGCTCGATGATTTGCATCTGTCGCGATCTTTAAACCTTGCCGAAACAGAACTACGTTTGTTGTGGGGCAACCTTTGTTGGAGAGCCTCACGGAACCACATTATGTCGAGGGGCTTTATCGAAATACGCTTAACGTTAGGCCGCTTTCTGCCAACCAGGAACCACGCCTGAAGCTGGAGGGACAACTTTCTGACATCCAATAACCTTATCTATTATGTACTATTACTTCATCAAGCTTATCATTATGGCCGCTTTTTCACACAGAAACTACAGTTTGTCATAACAATCTTTATGTCATTGGGCTACTTCTTGGAACCCAGGAACTACGCTTTAGCGAAGGTCCTCATACAGCCTTTTTCTGACAGCCCAGCAAAATAACCAGAGGCAATATTGAGACTCCCAACTTCGGCCGATTTTCCGTTACTTGCCTGCATGCTATTTTTAATGGAGTGGCAAATGCTAAGCGCGTTAGCATTGTTACATAGAAATTCGTATTGACAAATGTCACGTAACTTCAAAAATTCCGGCTCACCAACACACTCGAAAAAAATATGAGCCACTTCCGCTATCGGCAAAGTTTCTCTGTCAGCGTTCATAGAATTTTATCCGTTAAATTTGAAATTATTCGTTACGTGTGGATAAAATATAAAAATATTTATGAAAACTCAACAATGTAGGGTAAACTCTCCAACGGTGTACCAATTTGCGCTTGACTCGATTTTGAAGGAACTTAGTATAAGCTTTATTAGCTTTGTATTTCACCACATCCAGCTTTAGAAAGATCACACCTCAATTGGTTCCCTGTGTACTAGGGGGTGGACACAATGAACCACCGGGTAGTGGTAGTGAGCCTATAGTGTTTATTTATTATTTCATAAGAAAACTAAAGAACAAAATCAAGTAATTGATAAAAATAAATTTTTTATTTAAAATTAACGTTAAAAAAATGTAAACAATACAAAAACATAAGTAATAAAAACAACAAAAAGTAATATCGACAATAAAACTAAAAAACATTAACAAAAATTACTTTTAAGGACTTCAGTAATATCACAAGGCTTACATATAACTAACAAATGTTAAATGATGATAGGTTGCTTACTGAAAATACGGAATTCTGAATCCCGGAAGTGCTACCATGTTCACCAGGTTCACTGTGTACGACTATGCGCTGGTTCACATTTCACAAATTTTATTTACACGCTAATTTTAATTAATAATAATAATCAAATTTAATTTATCAATTTTAAACTGAATCCCATAAATCTCACTAAGCACATTACTTTTTGAATTGGAACAAAAATAAGAAGCACGATTTCTGATTACTTACCAGTAAAATTCACATTTTTTTAAGCACAACCGACGAGCGCTCTACTTCAACTCCCAGGTAAATTCATAAAGGTTCGAAACGCGGTTTATTTCCTGTTTACTTCGTTTTTCCCTTATAAGTAGAGTTAAAGTAAATTTAAAAGATTCACCGTGGGACGTCAGCCACTGTGGGACAGTTTACCCTAGATTGGTTGAGGGAAAATAAAAACATAAAATTGAGGGGGCCAGTGGCAAGAGGATTGCGAGTTGGGAGTAACCTGTTGCTACGTTATCAGTATTGCTTCTGCGGTATATAACGTAACGATTAGTATTAAACAAAAAAAAGGAAAATCCCAGCACCAAAAGTTTGGTCAAATCAATTTCTACAAAGTTTCCAATTCCCCTCGAAAGCAATGAAAACAGTACAAAATATTTTAATTAAAATTTACTATGAATAAAAGGGTTATTAATGTTTCGCGAATTACAGAAATATCCAATTGCAAAGTAAAACAAATTGTTTCCGTAAAATAATTAAATTCATGTAGAATTTTTTATATTGCGATCAAAATTAAGAAAATTCACCGCACAAAATGAAAATATTTTTTACGAATATTCCAATGCCGTATGAACGTTCCTTAGGCGTAGACAAATACAACAAAGAAAAGATAGCGCAAATCGGACGATCCGTTCTCGAGTTAGGGGCGGTCTTCCGGATGCAACTTTGTTTTACATATATAAATTAAAATATTTAGTTTTTAATATTTCTTAATGTTTATTAGTTACAAATAATATTTACATTTTTAATACAAAACAAAAGTATGTCTGCACTGTTTATTCTTCCGCTGATCAATGCGAACCCTGGCGATCGTCGATGTACCCTTTATAGTAACCTGCTCTGGGATGGTACGCCAGATGTTGTTCGATGGTTCGCTCGATCGGTCGTTACTATATCAGATGTTGCTTCGAGTAGGTTGGTAGGTGTTAGATGATGCAGGTTGGTGTATCCTTTTATGATCGTTCGCCAGATATCTTACGATGGTTCTCACGATCGGCCGTTGTTCCCAAAATAGTGTGGGAATTCGTTTCAACACACTGCATTCCTTGGTTTGACGTCACTTTGATTGGGATAGCTCAGCGGGGGAACTAGAGTACTAACTTATATATTTTAATTTTCATTTTTGACTTTCTATAAAGTTTCGGTAAGGCCCTTCCGAAGTAATATCCTACTGGTGATAAATGTGAGATGCTTCTTTTGCGAAGCAATAGCCCAGCGCGGATGTAAATTGCCTTCCAGAAGAAGAAATTATGTTTTATGTATGGTTCAGAAAGTCTTAAACAAGTAAATACCTGTAAAAAAATGTGCAGATCTGTTTCCGTTCTTTTATCATTTTGTTTACTAATTTATTCAGTAGGTCATGATTCGTAACGATACACGCATATGTATGGGAAAATGTTAGAATTTGTTTAATTGTGTAAACAATTGTAAGGTTATGTAAATTACATTTGAAGCGGGTTTTGTAGTATAAAAGACAGGCAAAACCGATACCAATCCATTCCGACTTGGTGCTCTAATCAGTTAGTCAACATGGTGTCAAAAGGTGTTATACTATTGTGTGTAATTGGCTTTCTTGTGATTATTCAAGAATCAGAGAGTCTTTTCTTCAGACCGGGATTTACACGTCCTTTAGTTCAACGACGATTGTGCGCTATTGGATCGCCATTGTGCTTAACACCCACTGTGGCTGCAACAACACCGGCTGCAACAACGCCGGCTGCAACAACACCGGCTGCAACAACACCGGCTGCAACAACACCGGCTGCAACAACGCCGGCTGCAACAACACCGGCTGCAACAACGCCGGGTGCAGCACCCGTAGGTTAGATAAAAAATATAAGTCGATGTCCGTAAAATTTAGTCAATAATAAATCAAATAATTATTTAAGAACGAAAGTTGCTTACCCTATTATCTGCGTGAAATAAAAGAGTAAGAACAAATTTTAAATTTGCCTACAAGCTGTCTGGTGCGCACTGCGCACGCGCATGCCACTTTTTAAGGACATCTGCCCATATAAGTCAAAGTTTTGCCGTGGCCCGCAAACTTATGGAAGGATTTTCTTTCAAAATTTCCAAAATTTCCACAGTAGCTAGAGCTGACAGTCTATTTCATATAGTCTTTGGTCAGAGTCGAAACCACCGCTTATGACAGCGTTTTCAGATTTGACTAAAGAAAAAAACAGTCAACAAAATGCAATCAAAAATTTGAGCCAAAATAAAACAAGGATAGAAAATAACAATGAATCCGTTTACTTTGACGTTTTAAAGTGAAGTACCTCTATCTTAAATACATAAAAAGAAATTATTTACAATAAGAGTAAATTCATTAAATTAGTTCAACTCATAAATAAACTTTACATAAGTAATTTCTCTGACCGCTACAATTGTATCCTTATCATCTTCATCGTGTCATGTCGGATATTGTATTGCTGCTTTTGTAAGTAATTTTAGTACCAAATTTGTTTGTAACATCCAATAACCTTAGTATAAACTTGTATCAATGCAAACGTATAAATGGAATGATTGCGTTGGTGTCATATGTTTACTGATTGAAACGAAATGCCACGGAACAGTTTAAAACAGTCAACAAAAATCAGCCGGCTGGATTGTAAAAAATCTTCCAGCTACATGCGTATCAATCCAGTCAGATCTAAATGGAAAGCAGTCAAAATGGCAACGCTGCTTAGGTATGGTACTCGTCTCATGTCGATAGCAGTTTCATTTACACATCCATACCAAAAATATTGTCAACAAGAACTTGATGTTTCCGTTGGCGCTGAAGAAGTATTATTACCATCGATCAAGGAAGTGTTCAGAAAAAACTGGAGCTGTTGATAATTTTACTTTACGTTACCAGCAATGCATTTTTATTGTGAACTATCTGACCACGGTCTGAGTTGGCGCCACACCTACAACATATAGGACCGTGTAATGAGGAGGTCGTAGACAATAAATTCATAACAGATTAGTTTAATGTTTTGAAACAGTTGTGGCATGGTGTGCAGACCCTCTAATTCTTGAATAATCACAAGAAGGCCAACTATGCACAATAATATAACACTTTTTGACACCATCTTGGCTAACGTGTATTCTAAGAGCCCCAACTCGGAATTGATCTATCTCGCTGATGGTCGTCCTTTATATAGCGAAATTGGAAATATTTTTTCAAGCAATCTGCATTTCTCTGCGTATTTTCACCCAAAAGAATAAATAGCCAAACTTGTATTTCCCAACAAAAAAAAAAAAAAAAAAGCTGTCAATGTAAGGGGCTAGCCACCTGAATACATATAAAAAAGCATTTGAAACCAGCCCAAACAATGCGTGGATATAGAATTGTTTAGTCTTACTTAATCAGCCTTTGACGTAGGATGTTGGTATACCTATTTGGTGAACATGGTGATCAAACTTTTCGCGTTTGGCACCCTAAATCCGAATTGCACGAATTCAACTTTTTCAAAGTTTTACGGATATCGTTTGATCAACTGAATAAGAGAGATAACAGAAAGATTAATAAGGACAAATTGGAAAGAATTTAGCTTTCAACTTTGAAAGATCGAAGCGAAGGGACTTCCGAAGTCGAAGTTTGCATTTTATGAAGACTTTGTAAAGAAAAAAGGTAAAAAATCAGATATATCTGATTCTTCAAAAATTATCGAAAATATTCAGAATTAAAATTTTTTTATTAATTTTTTGAAAATTTAAGGAGCTCAATATTATAGAAAGCCAACAAAAACTGAAGTGAAATGGGAAAATATGCTAAGTGGCTAAGGAACTTCCATTTTTACTTTATTTTTTTGTTTGAGTGCCTGATATTTATCATTCAAATAAATTCGAAATTGCTTATGTATTTGACAATTATTGTTGATGTAAAAATAAAATAGATCATAAAAAAAAATCTTACGGGCTTACAGGAGTGCTGTTCTAGCAGTGTATGCCACTAAGTGTATTCATTTACTTTGCAATTGACATTGGATCACTTTTATATTAAATTATTTATTTTATTTAATTTTTTTTTATTAAAATATTTATTTAAATAAAAAAAAATTATGATATCAGGTAGGTAAATAATGTATTTTTGTGAACTCAATAAAATAAAATCAAAATCTCGGTTGTATTTGGCGGCCATTTCCAATATGTATTTAATTTTTTTTTAATTTTTGCACAACGACATGTTCATGTTCCGCAATCGTTTAATAAGTTACAATTTTTAAATGCCTCCTTTTCTTTGAAGATATTAAATGTATTTTAACAACTTTTTTAACATGCGAAATTACTCTTAACCAACCTACAGCTCGATGATTTGCATCTGTCGCGATCTTTAAACCTTGCCGAAACAGAACTACGTTTGTTGTGGGGCAACCTTTGTTGGAGAGCCTCACGGAACCACATTATGTCGAGGGGCTTTATCGAAATACGCTTAACGTTAGGCCGCTTTCTGCCAACCAGGAACCACGCCTGAAGCTGGAGGGACAACTTTCTGACATCCAATAACCTTATCTATTATGTACTATTACTTCATCAAGCTTATCATTATGGCCGCTTTTTCACACAGAAACTACAGTTTGTCATAACAATCTTTATGTCATTGGGCTACTTCTTGGAACCCAGGAACTACGCTTTAGCGAAGGTCCTCATACAGCCTTTTTCTGACAGCCCAGCAAAATAACCAGAGGCAATATTGAGACTCCCAACTTCGGCCGATTTTCCGTTACTTGCCTGCATGCTATTTTTAATGGAGTGGCAAATGCTAAGCGCGTTAGCATTGTTACATAGAAATTCGTATTGACAAATGTCACGTAACTTCAAAAATTCCGGCTCACCAACACACTCGAAAAAAATATGAGCCACTTCCGCTATCGGCAAAGTTTCTCTGTCAGCGTTCATAGAATTTTATCCGTTAAATTTGAAATTATTCGTTACGTGTGGATAAAATATAAAAATATTTATGAAAACTCAACAATGTAGGGTAAACTCTCCAACGGTGTACCAATTTGCGCTTGACTCGATTTTGAAGGAACTTAGTATAAGCTTTATTAGCTTTGTATTTCACCACATCCAGCTTTAGAAAGATCACACCTCAATTGGTTCCCTGTGTACTAGGGGGTGGACACAATGAACCACCGGGTAGTGGTAGTGAGCCTATAGTGTTTATTTATTATTTCATAAGAAAACTAAAGAACAAAATCAAGTAATTGATAAAAATAAATTTTTTATTTAAAATTAACGTTAAAAAAATGTAAACAATACAAAAACATAAGTAATAAAAACAACAAAAAGTAATATCGACAATAAAACTAAAAAACATTAACAAAAATGACTTTTAAGGACTTCAGTAATATCACAAGGCTTACATATAACTAACAAATGTTAAATGATGATAGGTTGCTTACTGAAAATACGGAATTCTGAATCCCGGAAGTGCTACCATGTTCACCAGGTTCACTGTGTACGACTATGCGCTGGTTCACATTTCACAAATTTTATTTACACGCTAATTTTAATTAATAATAATAATCAAATTTAATTTATCAATTTTAAACTGAATCCCATAAATCTCACTAAGCACATTACTTTTTGAATTGGAACAAAAATAAGAAGCACGATTTCTGATTACTTACCAGTAAAATTCACATTTTTTTAAGCACAACCGACGAGCGCTCTACTTCAACTCCCAGGTAAATTCATAAAGGTTCGAAACGCGGTTTATTTCCTGTTTACTTCGTTTTTCCCTTATAAGTAGAGTTAAAGTAAATTTAAAAGATTCACCGTGGGACGTCAGCCACTGTGGGACAGTTTACCCTAGATTGGTTGAGGGAAAATATAAACATAAAATTGAGGGGGCCAGTGGCAAGAGGATTGTGAGTTGGGAGTAACCTGTTGCTACGTTATCAGTATTGCTTCTGCGGTATATAACGTAACGATTAGTATTAAACAAAAAAAAAGGAAAATCCCAGCACCAAAAGTATGGTCAAATCAATTTCTACGAAGTTTCCAATTCCCCTCGAAAGCAATGAAAACAGTACAAAATATTTTAATTAAAATTTACTATGAATAAAAGGGTTATTAATGTTTCGCGAATTACAGAAATATCCAATTGCAAAGTAAAACAAATTGTTTCCGTAAAATAATTAAATTCATGTAGAATTTTTTATATTGCGATCAAAATTAAGAAAATTCACCGCACAAAATATTTTTTACGAATATTCCAATGCCGTATGAACGTTCCTTAGGCGTAGACAAATACAACAAAGAAAAGATAGCGCAAATCGGACGATCCGTTCTCGAGTTAGGGGCGGTCTTCCGGATGCAACTTTGTTTTACATATATAAATTAAAATATTTAGTTTTTAATATTTCTTAATGTTTATTAGTTACAAATAATATTTACATTTTTAATACAAAACAAAAGTATGTCTGCACTGTTTATTCTTCCGCTGATCAATGCGAACCCTGGCGATCGTCGATGTACCCTTTATAGTAACCTGCTCTGGGATGGTACGCCAGATGTTGTTCGATGGTTCGCTCGATCGGTCGTTACTATATCAGATGTTGCTTCGAGTAGGTTGGTAGGTGTTAGATGATGCAGGTTGGTGTATCCTTTTATGATCGTTCGCCAGATATCTTACGATGGTTCTCACGATCGGCCGTTGTTCCCAAAATAGTGTGGGAATTCGTTTCAACACACTGCATTCCTTGGTTTGACGTCACTTTGATTGGGATAGCTCAGCGGGGGAACTAGAGTACTAACTTATATATTTTAATTTTCATTTTTGACTTTCTATAAAGTTTCGGTAAGGCCCTTCCGAAGTAATATCCTACTGGTGATAAATGTGAGATGCTTCTTTTGCGAAGCAATAGCCCAGCGCGGATGTAAATTGCCTTCCAGAAGAAGAAATTATGTTTTATGTATGGTTCAGAAAGTCTTAAACAAGTAAATACCTGTAAAAAAATGTGCAGATCTGTTTCCGTTCTTTTATCATTTTGTTTACTAATTTATTCAGTAGGTCATGATTCGTAACGATACACGCATATGTATGGGAAAATGTTAGAATTTGTTTAATTGTGTAAACAATTGTAAGGTTATGTAAATTACATTTGAAGCGGGTTTTGTAGTATAAAAGACAGGCAAAACCGATACCAATCCATTCCGACTTGGTGCTCTAATCAGTTAGTCAACATGGTGTCAAAAGGTGTTATACTATTGTGTGTAATTGGCTTTCTTGTGATTATTCAAGAATCAGAGAGTCTTTTCTTCAGACCGGGATTTACACGTCCTTTAGTTCAACGACGATTGTGCGCTATTGGATCGCCATTGTGCTTAACACCCACTGTGGCTGCAACAACACCGGCTGCAACAACGCCGGCTGCAACAACACCGGCTGCAACAACACCGGCTGCAACAACACCGGCTGCAACAACGCCGGGTGCAGCACCCGTAGGTTAGATAAAAAATATAAGTCGATGTCCGTAAAATTTAGTCAATAATAAATCAAATAATTATTTAAGAACGAAAGTTGCTTACCCTATTATCTGCGTGAAATAAAAGAGTAAGAACAAATTTTAAATTTGCCTACAAGCTGTCTGGTGCGCACTGCGCACGCGCATGCCACTTTTTAAGGACATCTGCCCATATAAGTCAAAGTTTTGCCGTGGCCCGCAAACTTATGGAAGGATTTTCTTTCAAAATTTCCAAAATTTCCACAGTAGCTAGAGCTGACAGTCTATTTCATATAGTCTTTGGTCAGAGTCGAAACCACCGCTTATGACAGCGTTTTCAGATTTGACTAAAGAAAAAAACAGTCAACAAAATGCAATCAAAAATTTGAGCCAAAATAAAACAAGGATAGAAAATAACAATGAATCCGTTTACTTTGACGTTTTAAAGTGAAGTACCTCTATCTTAAATACATAAAAAGAAATTATTTACAATAAGAGTAAATTCATTAAATTAGTTCAACTCATAAATAAACTTTACATAAGTAATTTCTCTGACCGCTACAATTGTATCCTTATCATCTTCATCGTGTCATGTCGGATATTGTATTGCTGCTTTTGTAAGTAATTTTAGTACCAAATTTGTTTGTAACATCCAATAACCTTAGTATAAACTTGTATCAATGCAAACGTATAAATGGAATGATTGCGTTGGTGTCATATGTTTACTGATTGAAACGAAATGCCACGGAACAATTTAAAACAGTCAACAAAAATCATATCGCTAAAAAACCAGCCGGCTGGATTGTAAAAAATCTTCCAGCTACATGCGTATCAATCCAGTCAGATCTAAATGGAAAGCAGTCAAAATGGCAACGCTGCTTAGGTATGGTACTCGTCTCATGTCGATAGCAGTTTCATTTACACATCCATACCAAAAATATTGTCAACAAGAACTTGATGTTTCCGTAGGCGCTGAAGAAGTATTATTACCATCGATCAAGGAAGTGTTCAGAAAAAACTGGAGCTGTTGATAATTTTACTTTACGTTACCAGCGATGCATTTTTATTGTGAACTATCTGACCACGGTCTGAGTTGGCGCCACACCTACAACATATAGGACCGTGTAATGAGGAGGTCGTAGACAATAAATTCATAACAGATTAGTTTAATGTTTTGAAACAGTTGTGGCATGGTGTGCAGACCCTCTGATTCTTGAATAATCACAAGAAGGCCAACTATGCACAATAATATAACACTTTTTGACACCATCTTGGCTAACGTGTATTCTAAGAGCCCCAACTCGGAATTGATCTATCTCGCTGATGGTCGTCCTTTATATAGCGAAATTGGAAATATTTTTTCAAGCAATCTGCATTTCTCTGCGTATTTTCACCCAAAAGAATAAATAGCCAAACTTGTATTTCCCAACAAAAAAAAAAAAAAAAAAGCTGTCAATGTAAGGGGCTAGCCACCTGAATACATATAAAAAAGCATTTGAAACCAGCCCAAACAATGCGTGGATATAGAATTGTTTAGTCTTACTTAATCAGCCTTTGACGTAGGATGTTGGTATACCTATTTGGTGAACATGGTGATCAAACTTTTCGCGTTTGGCACCCTAAATCCGAATTGCACGAATTCAACTTTTTCAAAGTTTTACGGATATCGTTTGATCAACTGAATAAGAGAGATAACAGAAAGATTAATAAGGACAAATTGGAAAGAATTTAGCTTTCAACTTTGAAAGATCGAAGCGAAGGGACTTCCGAAGTCGAAGTTTGCATTTTATGAAGACTTTGTAAAGAAAAAAGGTAAAAAATCAGATATATCTGATTCTTCAAAAATTATCGAAAATATTCAGAATTAAATTTTTTTTATTAATTTTTTGAAAATTTAAGGAGCTCAATATTATAGAAAGCCAACAAAAACTGAAGTGAAATGGGAAAATATGCTAAGTGGCTAAGGAACTTCCATTTTTACTTTATTTTTTTGTTTGAGTGCCTGATATTTATCATTCAAATAAATTCGAAATTGCTTATGTATTTGACAATTATTGTTGATGTAAAAATAAAATAGATCATAAAAAAAAAATCTTACGGGCTTACAGGAGTGCTGTTCTAGCAGTGTATGCCACTAAGTGTATTCATTTACTTTGCAATTGACATTGGATCACTTTTATATTAAATTATTTATTTTATTTAATTTTTTTTTATTAAAATATTTATTTAAATAAAAAAAATTATGATATCAGGTAGGTAAATAATGTATTTTTGTGAACTCAATAAAATAAAATCAAAATCTCGGTTGTATTTGGCGGCCATTTCCAATATGTATTTAATTTTTTTTTAATTTTTGCACAACGACATGTTCATGTTCCGCAATCGTTTAATAAGTTACAATTTTTAAATGCCTCCTTTTCTTTGAAGATATTAAATGTATTTTAACAACTTTTTTAACATGCGAAATTACTCTTAACCAACCTACAGCTCGATGATTTGCATCTGTCGCGATCTTTAAACCTTGCCGAAACAGAACTACGTTTGTTGTGGGGCAACCTTTGTTGGAGAGCCTCACGGAACCACATTATGTCGAGGGGCTTTATCGAAATACGCTTAACGTTAGGCCGCTTTCTGCCAACCAGGAACCACGCCTGAAGCTGGAGGGACAACTTTCTGACATCCAATAACCTTATCTATTATGTACTATTACTTCATCAAGCTTATCATTATGGCCGCTTTTTCACACAGAAACTACAGTTTGTCATAACAATCTTTATGTCATTGGGCTACTTCTTGGAACCCAGGAACTACGCTTTAGCGAAGGTCCTCATAGAGCCTTTTTCTGACAGCCCAGCAAAATAACCAGAGGCAATATTGAGACTCCCAACTTCGGCCGATTTTCCGTTACTTGCCTGCATGCTATTTTTAATGGAGTGGCAAATGCTAAGCGCGTTAGCATTGTTACATAGAAATTCGTATTGACAAATGTCACGTAACTTCAAAAATTCCGGCTCACCAACACACTCGAAAAAAATATGAGCCACTTCCGCTATCGGCAAAGTTTCTCTGTCAGCGTTCATAGAATTTTATCCGTTAAATTTGAAATTATTCGTTACGTGTGGATAAAATATAAAAATATTTATGAAAACTCAACAATGTAGGGTAAACTCTCCAACGGTGTACCAATTTGCGCTTGACTCGATTTTGAAGGAACTTAGTATAAGCTTTATTAGCTTTGTATTTCACCACATCCAGCTTTAGAAAGATCACACCTCAATTGGTTCCCTGTGTACTAGGGGGTGGACACAATGAACCACCGGGTAGTGGTAGTGAGCCTATAGTGTTTATTTATTATTTCATAAGAAAACTAAAGAACAAAATCAAGTAATTGATAAAAATAAATTTTTTATTTAAAATTAACGTTAAAAAAATGTAAACAATACAAAGACATAAGTAATAAAAACAACAAAAAGTAATATCGACAATAAAACTAAAAAACATTAACAAAAATGACTTTTAAGGACTTCAGTAATATCACAAGGCTTACATATAACTAACAAATGTTAAATGATGATAGGTTGCTTACTGAAAATACGGAATTCTGAATCCCGGAAGTGCTACCATGTTCACCAGGTTCACTGTGTACGACTATGCGCTGGTTCACATTTCACAAATTTTATTTACACGCTAATTTTAATTAATAATAATAATCAAATTTAATTTATCAATTTTAAACTGAATCCCATAAATCTCACTAAGCACATTACTTTTTGAATTGGAACAAAAATAAGAAGCACGATTTCTGATTACTTACCAGTAAAATTCACATTTTTTTAAGCACAACCGACGAGCGCTCTACTTCAACTCCCAGGTAAATTCATAAAGGTTCGAAACGCGGTTTATTTCCTGTTTACTTCGTTTTTCCCTTATAAGTAGAGTTAAAGTAAATTTAAAAGATTCACCGTGGGACGTCAGCCACTGTGGGACAGTTTACCCTAGATTGGTTGAGGGAAAATATAAACATAAAATTGAGGGGGCCAGTGGCAAGAGGATTGTGAGTTGGGAGTAACCTGTTGCTACGTTATCAGTATTGCTTCTGCGGTATATAACGTAACGATTAGTATTAAACAAAAAAAAAGGAAAATCCCAGCACCAAAAGTATGGTCAAATCAATTTCTACGAAGTTTCCAATTCCCCTCGAAAGCAATGAAAACAGTACAAAATATTTTAATTAAAATTTACTATGAATAAAAGGGTTATTAATGTTTCGCGAATTACAGAAATATCCAATTGCAAAGTAAAACAAATTGTTTCCGTAAAATAATTAAATTCATGTAGAATTTTTTATATTGCGATCAAAATTAAGAAAATTCACCGCACAAAATGAAAATATTTTTTACGAATATTCCAATGCCGTATGAACGTTCCTTAGGCGTAGACAAATACAACAAAGAAAAGATAGCGCAAATCGGACGATCCGTTCTCGAGTTAGGGGCGGTCTTCCGGATGCAACTTTGTTTTACATATATAAATTAAAATATTTAGTTTTTAATATTTCTTAATGTTTATTAGTTACAAATAATATTTACATTTTTAATACAAAACAAAAGTATGTCTGCACTGTTTATTCTTCCGCTGATCAATGCGAACCCTGGCGATCGTCGATGTACCCTTTATAGTAACCTGCTCTAGGATGGTACGCCAGATGTTGTTCGATGGTTCGCTCGATCGGTCGTTACTATATCAGATGTTGCTTCGAGTAGGTTGGTAGGTGTTAGATGATGCAGGTTGGTGTATCCTTTTATGATCGTTCGCCAGATATCTTACGATGGTTCTCACGATCGGCCGTTGTTCCCAAAATAGTGTGGGAATTCGTTTCAACCCACTGCATTCCTTGGTTTGGCGTCACTTTGATTGGGATAGCTCAGCGGGGGAACTAGAGTACTAACTTATATATTTTAATTTTCATTTTTGACTTTCTATAAAGTTTCGGTAAGGCCCTTCCGAAGTAATATCCTACTGGTGATAAATGTGAGATGCTTCTTTTGCGAAGCAATAGCCCAGCGCGGATGTAAATTGCCTTCCAGAAGAAGAAATTATGTTTTATGTATGGTTTATCCAAGCTGTTCAGAAAGTCTTAAACAAGTAAATACCTGTAAAAAAATGTGCAGATCTGTTTCCGTTCTTTTATCATTTTGTTTACTAATGTATTCAGTAAGTCATGATTCGTAACGATACACGCATATGTATGGGAAAATGTTAGAATTTGTTTAATTGTGTAAACAATTGTAAGGTTATGTAAATTACATTTGAAGCGGGTTTTGTAGTATAAAAGACAGGCAAAACCGATACCAATCCATTCCGACTTGGTGCTCTAATCAGTTAGTCAACATGGTGTCAAAAGGTGTTATACTATTGTGTGTAATTGGCTTTCTTGTGATTATTCAAGAATCAGAGAGTCTTTTCTTCAGACCGGGATTTACACGTCCTTTAGTTCAACGACGATTGTGCGCTATTGGATCGCCATTGTGCTTAACACCCACTGTGGCTGCAACAACACCGGCTGCAACAACGCCGGCTGCAACAACACCGGCTGCAACAACACCGGCTGCAGCACCCGTAGGTTAGATAAAAAATATAAGTCGATGTCCGTAAAATTTAGTCAATAATAAATCAAATAATTATTTAAGAACGAAAGTTGCTTACCCTATTATCTGCGTGAAATAAAAGAGTAAGAACAAATTTTAAATTTGCCTACAAGCTGTCTGGTGCGCACTGCGCACGCGCATGCGACTTTTTAAGGACATCTGCCCGTATAAGTCAAAGTTTTGCCGTGGCCCGCAAACTTATGGAAGGATTTTCTTTCAAAATTTCCAAAATTTCCACAGTAGCTAGAGCTGACAGTCTATTTCATATAGTCTTTGGTCAGAGTCGAAACCACCGCTTATGACAGCGTTTTCAGATTCGACTAAAAAAAAACAGTCAACAAAATGCAATCAAAAATTTGAGCCAAAATAAAACAAGGATAGAAAATAACAATGAATCCGTTTACTTTTACGTTTTAAAGTGAAGTACCTCTATCTTAAATACATAAAAAGAAATTATTTACAATAAGAGTAAATTCATTAAATTAGTTCAACTCATAAATAAACTTTACATAAGTAATTTCTCTGACCGCTACAATTGTATCCTTATCATCTTCATCGTGTCATGTCGGATATTGTATTGCTGCTTTTGTAAGTAATTTTAGTACCAAATTTGTTTGTAACATCCAATAACCTTAGTATAAACTTGTATCAATGCAAACGTATAAATGGAATGATTGCGTTGGTGTCATATGTTTACTGATTGAAACGAAATGCCACGGAACAATTTAAAACAGTCAACAAAAATCATATCGCTAAAAAACCAGCCGGCTGGATTGTAAAAAATCTTCCAGCTACATGCGTATCAATCCAGTCAGATCTAAATGGAAAGCAGTCAAAATGGCAACGCTGCTTAGGTATGGTACTCGTCTCATGTCGATAGCAGTTTCATTTACACATCCATACCAAAAATATTGTCAACAAGAACTTGATGTTTCCGTAGGCGCTGAAGAAGTATTATTACCATCGATCAAGGAAGTGTTCAGAAAAAACTGGAGCTGTTGATAATTTTACTTTACGTTACCAGCGATGCATTTTTATTGTGAACTATCTGACCACGGTCTGAGTTGGCGCCACACCTACAACATATAGGACCGTGTAATGAGGAGGTCGTAGACAATAAATTCATAACAGATTAGTTTAATGTTTTGAAACAGTTGTGGCATGGTGTGCAGACCCTCTGATTCTTGAATAATCACAAGAAGGCCAACTATGCACAATAATATAACACTTTTTGACACCATCTTGGCTAACGTGTATTCTAAGAGCCCCAACTCGGAATTGATCTATCTCGCTGATGGTCGTCCTTTATATAGCGAAATTGGAAATATTTTTTCAAGCAATCTGCATTTCTCTGCGTATTTTCACCCAAAAGAATAAATAGCCAAACTTGTATTTCCCAAAAAAAAAAAAAACAAAGCTAGCCACCTGAATACAAATAAAAAAGCATTTGAAACCAGCCCAAACAATGCGTGGATATAGAATTGTTTAGTCTTACTTAATCAGCCTTTGACGTAGGATGTTGGTATACCTATTTGGTGAACATGGTGATCAAACTTTTCGCGTTTGGCACCCTAAATCCGAATTGCACGAATTCAACTTTTTCAAAGTTTTACGGATATCGTTTGATCAACTGAATAAGAGAGATAACAGAAAGATTAATAAGGACAAATTGGAAAGAATGTAGCTTTCAACTTTGAAAGATCGAAGCGAAGGGACTTCCGAAGTCGAAGTTTGCATTTTATGAAGACTTTGTAAAGAAAAAAGGTAAAAAATCAGATATATCTGATTCTTCAAAAATTATCGAAAATATTCAGAATTAAAATTTTTTTATTAATTTTTTGAAAATTTAAGGAGCTCAATATTATAGAAAGCCAACAAAAACTGAAGTGAAATGGGAAAATATGCTAAGTGGCTAAGGAACTTCCATTTTTACTTTATATTTTGTTTGAGTGCCTGATATTTATCATTCAAATAAATTCGAAATTGCTTATGTATTTGACAATTATTGTTGATGTAAAAATAAAATAGATCATAAAAAAAAATCTTACGGGCTTACAGGAGTGCTGTTCTAGCAGTGTATGCCACTAAGTGTATTCATTTACTTTGCAATTGACATTGGATCACTTTTATATTAAATTATTTATTTTATTTTATTTTTTTTTATTAAAATATTTATTTAAATAAAAAAAATTATGATATCAGGTAGGTAAATAATGTATTTTTGTGAACTCAATAAAATAAAATCAAAATCTCGGTTGTATTTGGCGGCCATTTCCAATATGTATTTAATTTTTTTTTAATTTTTGCACAACGACATGTTCATGTTCCGCAATCGTTTAATAAGTTACAATTTTTAAATGCCTCCTTTTCTTTGAAGATATTAAATGTATTTTAACAACTTTTTTAACATGCGAAATTACTCTTAACCAACCTACAGCTCGATGATTTGCATCTGTCGCGATCTTTAAACCTTGCCGAAACAGAACTACGTTTGTTGTGGGGCAACCTTTGTTGGAGAGCCTCACGGAACCACATTATGTCGAGGGGCTTTATCGAAATACGCTTAACGTTAGGCCGCTTTCTGCCAACCAGGAACCACGCCTGAAGCTGGAGGGACAACTTTCTGACATCCAATAACCTTATCTATTATGTACTATTACTTCATCAAGCTTATCATTATGGCCGCTTTTTCACACAGAAACTACAGTTTGTCATAACAATCTTTATGTCATTGGGCTACTTCTTGGAACCCAGGAACTACGCTTTAGCGAAGGTCCTCATAGAGCCTTTTTCTGACAGCCCAGCAAAATAACCAGAGGCAATATTGAGACTCCCAACTTCGGCCGATTTTCCGTTACTTGCCTGCATGCTATTTTTAATGGAGTGGCAAATGCTAAGCGCGTTAGCATTGTTACATAGAAATTCGTATTGACAAATGTCACGTAACTTCAAAAATTCCGGCTCACCAACACACTCGAAAAAAATATGAGCCACTTCCGCTATCGGCAAAGTTTCTCTGTCAGCGTTCATAGAATTTTATCCGTTAAATTTGAAATTATTCGTTACGTGTGGATAAAATATAAAAATATTTATGAAAACTCAACAATGTAGGGTAAACTCTCCAACGGTGTACCAATTTGCGCTTGACTCGATTTTGAAGGAACTTAGTATAAGCTTTATTAGCTTTGTATTTCACCACATCCAGCTTTAGAAAGATCACACCTCAATTGGTTCCCTGTGTACTAGGGGGTGGACACAATGAACCACCGGGTAGTGGTAGTGAGCCTATAGTGCTTATTTATTATTTCATAAGAAAACTAAAGAACAAAATCAAGTAATTGATAAAAATAAATTGTTTATTTAAAATTAACGTTAAAAACATGTAAACAATACAAAAACATAAGTAATAAAAACAACAAAAAGTAATATCGACAATAAAACTAAAAAACATTAACAAAAATGACTTTTAAGGACTTCAGTAATATCACAAGGCTTATAACTAACAAATGTTAAATGATGATAGGTTGCTTACTGAAAATACGGAATTCTGAATCCCGGAAGTGCTACCATGTTCACCAGGTTCACTGTGTACGACTATGCGCTGGTTCACATTTCACAAATTTTATTTACACGCTAATTTTAATTAATAATAATAATCAAATTTAATTTATCAATTTTAAACTGAATCCCATAAATCTCACTAAGCACATTACTTTTTGAATTGGAACAAAAATAAGAAGCACGATTTCTGATTACTTACCAGTAAAATTCACATTTTTTTAAGCACAACCGACGAGCGCTCTACTTCAACTCCCAGGTAAATTCAAGGTTCGAAACGCGGTTTATTTCCTGTTTACTTCGTTTTTCCCTTATAAGTAGAGTTAAAGTAAATTTAAAAGATTCCAGCACAAAAAGTATGGTCAAATCAATTTCTACGAATTTTCCAATTCCCCTCGAAAGCAATGAAAACAGTACAAAATATTTTAATTAAAATTTACAATGAATAAAAGGGTTATTCAAACCCTAGATTCATAAACATGTGTCTCACAGACCCATAAAGTTAATTACTCAATCATAGCATGCGTTGTGAAAGAGATAGAAACACGTGCATCTCAGTACCTTCCCAAAACTAAGAGAGCTTATTGTCGCGCAAGTTTTGTTGGTGCATAGACGTTTAGTTTTGTTCAGTTTTCAATATTTTCCGTGCAAGGGTCTGAGGTACGTATGTTTATGAATAGTGTTACAATTTTTTATAGTTGCGTGTTTTATATTTTACCTCATAAACTGAACTAAATGTGCGGAAATTTCATAGAAAGGACTATTTATACTTATACATTTATATGTTCTATTCTTATTTGTGCACATTAATTATAAATTCGCAATCAATTTTATTTGGTGTCGCTGAAATATATTTCATTTGATTTGTTCTTCAGCATGGCTACCTTAAGCCATAAGGTACGATTCGATGTAACAAGCGAGAGATCCCTCCACAACTTTTGCAACCAAGACCGAGAAGATCTTCAATGTTTTGTTTCGATGGCAAATCTACGTTAGTATCTTTCGAGACAAAAAAAAAAAAAAATAGAAACGCCCTTCTGCTTTCCACAACTCACGGAAATGGAAATTTGGCACTCTCTGGTAAGCCAGATATCATAGAATTTTATAATTCCACCTAGGGCGCAGTAGACACATTTGACCAAATGTGTCATAATATGTCTTGCAGTAGGAAGACACAAAGATGGCCACTATGCTACTTTTTTTGTTTACTGAATATGTCTATAGTAAACTCTTTTGTCATCCACGCACATAATAGCAGCAATAAACAAAAACCCTTGACAAGGCGAGCATTCGTAAAGGAAATATCAGAGAAATTGATAGAGCCCTGGTTGCGTCATCGTCGTGAAGTACCAACTTTGAGGCGATGCCTAAAAAGGAATATTGATGCCATCTTAGGCGATACTTTGCCATGTGTTTCAGTGAACTCTGAAAATCAACCCAGAATAAATTGTACTTTCTGCGATTAAAAAAAAAAAAAATTAGACCAGATCTTGCTGCACCTCCTGTAAACGTCCCATGTGCGGGGAGCACCGTGGGAACAGGTGTCAGGATTGCACCGAGTGAACAAATTTTATAGTTTTTTCTCTTATTTATTTATAATAAATATTTCTGAAAGTAACCTATGTGTTTTTTTTTTGCAAAAACCTTTATAGAGAGCAAATAAGATAACTTTGAAGGTTAGGGGTCTGACAGACCTATGTTTATGAATGATGTAACAACGAATATAGTTTATGAATCTAGGGTTAATGTTTCGTAAATTACAGAAATATCCAATTGCAAAGTAAAACAAATTGTTTCCGTAAATAAAATCTACTAAATAATTAAATTCAAGTAGAATTTTGTATATTCCGATCAAAATTAAGAAAATTCCCTGTACAAAATGAAAATATTTTTTTACGAATTTTCCAATGCCGTATGATTCTTTAGGCGTAGACAAATATTTAGTTACAACAAAGAAAAGAAAGCACAAATCGGACGATCCGTTCTCGAGTTATGGGCGGTCTTACGGATGCAACTTTGTTTTATATATATATATACTAACTGACTCGGCAAACGTTGTTTTGGCGCAAGTTAAGGACCCTTAACCATATAGTCTAAGGACCATCTATTAAGATTTATCTAAAATAAACGTTAGATAACGTGTACCTACCTAGATAAGGGTAGAAAGTAATAATAATAACTATGAGATAAGAAATGAAAGGAGATTGTATTGTAACCTAAAATGTAATAAGAACTATGAGATAAGAAATGAAAAGAGATTGTATTTGGACACACAGTAGATAAGAAAAGATAGATTAAGAATAAAGAAAAGGTTTTATTTGAACCAAATGCATAGATTACTAAGTAGGATATAAATATAAGAAACGAACACGCAAGGGTCAGTCTAGAAATAACATCGACTTAGACCACAGTTCGGTGATAATAAACTTGAACTAATAATTAAAATAAATATAAATAAACAGGACTATAAAATCCTAAAAAAATATAATTTGTTTTAATTACGAAATATACGCGAGTGTATTTAATTGGCGATCCTGCCAGGAGGTAAATAAATTGTTTATCTTCACGGAGCGGACCAAGGGAAAATCGGGAATCAGATCCACATAGTGGCACCCATCAAACGTTCCTTCATACGAAGCAACCTGAGCAAAGATACATACGTATCCAACGTACAAGTTTTTATGAATAGATTTAAGAAAAAGAAAAATTTACACGACAATCGTCGCGGGATAATAAGTGAAAGTGAAAGTGAAAGTGAAAATAAAGAAGTAGTCATCAAGATGGCAGAACCAGTTGATCTAGCAACCTTAGCAGCAAGATTCTCACAAATGGAGATGTACTGCACACAGTTAAACACTAAACTGCAAGAAGCAAGTAGACAAACAGAACAATTGTCTAACATAATAAAACAACATGGAGTCGACAACAAAAATCTGAAGGAAGAAAACCTAGTGCTAAGAAATCAAATCGAGCAAATAAGAATAAACCCTATAGGAAGTACGCAACCACTACAAAAACTAGAACCGGCCGTGGCAATCTACCAAGACGCTAACGACATACATTTGGATGTATTTAAGGCATTGCCAGTGTTCGAAGGAGATTTAACAAAATACAGAGTATGGCGAGAAGATACCACTAGATTGATGGATAGCATCAAGGATTTCAGAAATACAGCAAGATACGTGGAAGCATTATCGATAATAAAATCTAAAATACAAGGAGCCGCAGCTAACGTACTCACAAATAATAATACCATATTTAACTTTGAAGCAATCAGAAGCAGATTGGACTACACGTACTCCGATATGAGACCACTGTACGTTTTACAAGATGAAATGAGGAGACTAACTCAAGGAAATAGTTCATTATCCGAATTCCACGACAAAGTGAATCAAGCATTAAATCTAATTAATTCAAAATTATCTATGTCAGGTGAACCACAAAGTGTAATACAAGCACTAATTAATAATCAAAATGAAGAAGCTGTGAGAATATTTATTTCGGGTATAAATAATAATTTCATAAGATCCACATTATACGGAAGTGTTCTTAAAGACCTGGAACACGCTTTCGCAGTGTCACGTACAATAGACCATGATAATCGTCATCAAAATCTGCACCTATCATATAATCAAAGAAGCGACTATAAACCACATATAAAAAATAAAAGCGAAAAACACCAAAATACTAATTATCAAGAACATCAACGCCGACCAAATTACGAAACAGTACCAAATACGAATTATCAGAGGAGCATACATCAACAACTTAAGTATAACCAACCAATTGGTACAGAAATACAAATGCCTATGGAAATAAATTCAAGACAAATAGTTCAAGCACAGAGGAAAGCAGAACATCAACCTCAGCGAAACAACTATAACCCATCTAATAATAACCAGCATTGGAAGAGAGGAAGAGAGGATAGCGGGCAGTATAGGCAGCCGCAGCACTATCAGAACAGCAATCAACACGTCAACAAACAACAAAGGGTGAACCAGTCATCACAACTACAAGAAGAAGACGGAGACAGCATGTATGCAGAACCGGAAGAACAAAGGGTAAATAACTTAAGATTTGACCTTTTAAACTAGTTGACGGGTTGCCTTGTTTAAAATTAACATCTAGCATTTCTAACAAAACTTATAAAATATTAATAGATACGGGAGCAACCCACAATTATATAGATAAAAAATGCAATTCAGCGGAAAGAATAAAAATTAAGGAAATAAAAATTAAAACTATAAACGGGTATTCCATAGTAAATACAAAGAAAATAATTAATTTAATGAATACTAAAATAACATTTTTCGAATTAAATAATATAGATTCATTCGATATGATATTAGGATTAGAAGGTTTAAAAGAATTAAACGCAGAAATAAACTTGAAGGATATGACCTTAATCACCATGTGCAGTGACAATCAATCCGAAAGTAAACTAAACTATATTATAGGAGAAACGTTATATAAAAAAGAAATAGATAGTTTGATGAAGGAAAATATTGGCATAGGACCACTGCCCTTTACTACTACAATAGAAGCTACAATCAGAACTATAAATAATGAACCCATATGGACCAAGCAATATCCATATCCGATAGCCGACAATGAATTTGTCAATAAAGAAATAGCTAAATTATTAAAAGAAGGTATTATTCAAAGGAGTAATAGTCCATACAATAGTCCGATTTGGACAGTACCAAAAAAGGGTCTTAGTGAAGACGGAAAACCAAAGAAAAGAATGGTAATAGATTTCCAAAAATTAAACAATAAAACAATAACTGATAGATATGTGATCCCAGATGTAAACATGACAATACAAAATCTAGGAAAAGCCAGATATTTTACAACATTAGACTTGGAATCAGGATTCCATCAAATTAAAATTAAAAAAGAAGATAGGGAAAAAACAGCATTTTGCGTAAATGGAGGTAAATATGAGTTCGTAAGAATGCCTTTTGGACTCAAAAACGCGCCCTCTATATTCCAAAGATGTGTAGACGACATATTAAGAGAATATATCGGGAAATTCGCGTATGTTTATATAGATGATGTGTTAATATATTCCTCATCAGCCGAAGAACATATGAAACACATCAATATAATTTTCAACGCTCTTAACAAAGCAACATTGAAGGTTTCGGATGATAAATCCAAATTTTTCCAATCAGAAGTCGAATACCTCGGACACATTATTAAATATAATAGGATAGGGACCAATCCGGAAAAGGTAGAAGCAATTAATAATTATGCAATTCCCCGAACGTTGAAAGATCTGAGAGGTTTTTTAGGAATGACCGGTTACTATAGGAAATTTATCAAAGGATATGCAAGCATAGCTAAGCCCCTAACGATACACCTAAGAGGAGAAAATGGTCAGGTAGGAAAAAATAAGAGTAAAAATACTTGTATAAATCTAGACGATGCAGCAATTAAAGCCATTAGTAGCTTGAAAGCACATTTGAGAGAACAAGTAGAGCTATTCCAACCAGATTATAGTAAACCCTTTGAACTAACGACAGACGCATCTAACATAGCTATTGGAGCCGTCCTTAGTCAAAACAAAAAACCTATATTTTTTTTAAGTAGAACTCTGACAAAGACAGAAGAAAGTTATGGAACGAACGAGAAGGAATTATTAGCCATCATATGGGCACTGCAGAAGCTAAGAAATTATGTATACGGAGTAGCGGATTTAACTATATACACAGATCATCAATCGTTAGTATATTCAATATCGGAAAAAAATCCGAACACTAAATTGAAGAGATGGAAAAGCATAATAGAGGATTTCGGTGCAAGGTTAGTATACAAACCGGGACACCTGAATGTAGTTGCAGACGCTCTTTCGCGGCAACAAATAAATACTTCAACAATAAGTACAGTTCACTAAGAAGAGAGCTCATCTGAAGATGTAATCAAAGTAGCAAGCCAACCATTTAACACATATAGCCTACAGGTAGAATTAATACCGAACAACGGACATAAAAGAAATAATAAAACATGAGTTAGAGGAAGTTCCAATAATAAATATTT
The DNA here is from genome assembly GCA_963082955.1 of Cheilosia grossa. Classification (NCBI taxonomy): domain Eukaryota; kingdom Metazoa; phylum Arthropoda; class Insecta; order Diptera; family Syrphidae; genus Cheilosia; species Cheilosia grossa. The sequence goes on from OY720144.1 coordinate 60,601,709, forward strand.
TAGAATATGCAACCATATCAATTGCTAGAACAGAAGAACTTTTTATAATAATATATAAATACCCAATATTAAAAATACAATGTAAATGCTATAAGGTAACCCCGATAAGTTTCAAACATGGGAAAATACAAACAGACGAATTAATAGCATTTTGTGAAGATTACATTAGAATAAAAAAATGTCAAAACTATTTAGGAAAAAATATTTGCGAAGAAAATATTGAAAAAGAAGAATGTATAATTCCATTATTAAAAAATAAAAAATCTAAATGTAATATTAAACAAGAATATAATTTTGATATATTAGAAATAGTACCAGGAGTAATATTAACTCATGGAAATCATAAAATAAATAACGAGACCATATACAATGTGAAATTAATCACATACGAAGATACTGTAAACATAGATGGAAAAAATTATAAAAATATGGATGGAACCATTAAAGAAATAATAGCAAGAAAACATAATAATGATTTTTTTATAAATACTGTTATAAAAACAGAAGGGCTATATGCATTCAATAATATTGATAGCCTAAACAAAATAATGATTCCATTTGAGGAACATCCTATATTATCAATTATAAATTCAATCATAATCATTGTGATAATTATTGTTATAACTTATGTAATAACGAAAATCGTGAATTTTATAATCGAATACAGAAAACTAAAAACTGAGCAAAAATTCATTGAGTCATATGAAAAAGAAATGGCAAAAATTAAAATGAAACAATTAGAAAATCGGGACGATTTTATTAAAGAAGGGGGGGAGTTAAGGACCCTTAACCATATAGTCTAAGGACCATCTATTAAGATTTATCTAAAATAAACGTTAGATAACGTGTACCTACCTAGATAAGGGTAGAAAGTAATAATAATAACTATGAGATAAGAAATGAAAGGAGATTGTATTGTAACCTAAAATGTAATAAGAACTATGAGATAAGAAATGAAAAGAGATTGTATTTGGACACACAGTAGATAAGAAAAGATAGATTAAGAATAAAGAAAAGGTTTTATTTGAACCAAATGCATAGATTACTAAGTAGGATATAAATATAAGAAACGAACACGCAAGGGTCAGTCTAGAAATAACATCGACTTAGACCACAGTTCGGTGATAGTAAACTTGAACTAATAATTAAAATAAATATAAATAAACAGGACTATAAAATCCTAAAAAAATATAATTTGTTTTAATTACGAAATATACGCGAGTGTATTTAATTCGCATGAATTATTTCTAGTGTGTGCAAATATATCTTATTTATTGAATGTGTGTGCGTGTTTGGTCTATGAGTGGAAGAGGCATGGAGCGCTGTGAACGTTGACGGAATGTGAAAATAACACACTAAATACTGTTTTTTTTTTTTTTAATTTATTGTAATTTTTTTTTTATTATATATAAAACGAATTCTGAAAATATTAGTCAACAATATTAAGCTATTAATGCTATGGAGTGTACAATATTTTTTGTCCTTCCATATTTAGGTAACACAAACAAACTGGATGGTTTTTCATTGGTCCGTGTGAAAAGCATTGTGTGCTCAAATCTAGCCACAAACAGACATTGTTTGGCCTTCAGATTTATTAATAGTCATTGCAAATGCCAATCTAATAGGGAACTGAATGCGTTTAAATTGAATTGGCACATCTGTGGGTATAATAGGGATCCGTGAAAGTAACATACTTTCACCCCTTAATTTACCATTCGATGGCTTCGATAATGTTGTTCATTAATTTTTTAACGACTAATCGCGTGCCGTTGCACAGCCGAAGCAAAATAACTGGAGATCCAACTTTGAGTACTAACTTATGCTGTGGTATGTCTGGTAAATAATTTAATTTTGCCTGGTAAATCCAATGAGTTTAAAAACTCAGTTGGAAAATTTGTAGCTTTCATGGCATTATCAACATTACGCCACAGTGGAGATGATTTCAAGCAAGCATTGATCTCATCAGCGTACGTTGAACGCAGAGTGACGGAAAGTGTGTGTCTGAAATCACCTGAAAGGAGTTTTGAATATTTAGTGACATTAAATATTGATTGAGCTGTTTCGCGTCCATCCAATGAAGTTGCCGCAATGCCAGGTGGTGCAACGGCCAACGCGATCCCATTATTTGATCGTATTTCAGCGAGAATTAGCGAAATAAGAAAAGTTTTGCCAGTTTCACCTGGTGCATCAAAAAAAAGAATCCACCTGCATTACACGGAAATGATAAAATGATAATTGTAAACGTCACTGCTGCGATCGATGTACAAACAATAATAATGTCCGAAACTTTCCCGAAAACTGTGTAAGAAGTGAAATACAGCTTATTGCAAGAGAGACGGGAAACATGTAGTCAATACTATGGCGAATAGTAGACGAATTTGTTTTGCTGTACAGTTCAATGCTGCATCAGCAAGCAAGCATACACTCCCACTGGTTGTCGTCTTCCAGCAAGCCGAGTGCAAGGCATCCATCTTTATACGCTGGATGCTCATGTCCCTCGGCTCTTTTATTTTATTTAACATACCTTTTACCTTTCAAGATATTTCTAACAGAGAAGTTTCCCTTTCAATTGAGAGTAAAGAATAAAATAATAATAAAAAATAATTTGGAAAACATATTTATCGGCAGAGTTGATACCAAAGGGTGATTTTTTAGCTGGTTTGGTTTTGGCAACACTGGTTTTGACAGCTGACGTGTGTTTAGTACCTTGTGTCACTGTCAAACAGCTTCAGTTTGGTTTGCAATTTAACCATGGATCGTCTTATAAATGAACAACGCTTGCAAATTATTGAATTTTACTATCAAAATTCGTGCTCGGTTCGAAATGTTCATCGCTGCTTTTTTATCGAAAAATTGTGTTCAGCGATGAGGCTCATTTTTGGTTGAATGGGTACGTAAATAAGCAAAATTGCCGCATTTGGAGTGAAGATCAGCCAGAAGCATTGCAACAGCTACCAATGCATCCCGAAAAAACCACTGTTTGGTGCGGTTTATGGGCCGGCGGCATTATTGGGCCATATTTCTTCAAAGATGATGCGAATCGCAGCGTTACTGTCAATGGTGAACGCTACCGAGCGATGATAACAAACTTTTTTTTGCCCGAAATGGAAGTTCTTGACTTGCATGATATGTGGTTTCAACAAGACGGTGCCACATGCCACACAGCACGCGAAACAATGGCGCAATTGCGAGGCGAGTTTGGTGAACAGTTAATTTCACGTTTCGGGCCGGTCAATTGGCCGCCTAGATCGTGCGATTTGACACCATTAGATTATTTTTTGTGGGGGTATGCCAAGGCTAATGTGTATAGGGACAAGCCCGCTTCGATTGACGCACTGGAAGCCAACATCCATGCATTCATTCGTGAGATACCGGCCGATATGTGTGAAAGAGTATGCCAAAATTGGACTCAGCGGATGGGCTATACCTGAGACGCAGCCGCGGTCAACATTTGCATGAAATTATCTTTAAACATTAAATTGCAAGGTTCAAACTATCGATTCAAATAAATATTTCATTAATTTTTTCGAATGTTTTGTGTTTTTTTTTAAAAAAAAAGTTCTAAACCTCTTAAAAAATCACCCGTTATAAAACACTACAGGAATTTATACTTTGTTGGAATACATTTTTTTTTTGGATGAACCACCCTTAACACTTATAAGGTATAAAAATTATAAACCTATTCTCAGACCTACTGAATATACATATAAATTTTCATCAAACTCGGTCGAGCCGTTTCGGAGTAATATAAACACAAAAACTGTGACATGGGATTTTTATGTATTAGAATTTTCATTTTCATTTTTGAACTTCTATAAAGTTTCGGTAAGGCCCTTCCGAAGTAATATCCTACTGGTGAAAAATGTGAGATGCTTCTTTTGCGAAGCAATAGCCCAGCGCGGATGTTAATTGCCTTCCAGAAGAAGAAATTATGTTTTCTGTATGGTTTATCCAAGCTGATCAAAAAGTCTTAAACAAGTAAATACCAACATAAAAGTGTGCAGATCTGTTTCCGTTCTTTTATCATTTTGTTTTCTAATGTATTCAGTTGGTCATGATTCGTAACGATACACGCAAATGTATGGGAAAATGTTAGAATTTGTTTAATTGTGTAAACAATTGTAAGGTTATGTAAATTACATTTGAAGCGGGTTTTGTAGTATAAAAGACAGGCAAAACCGATACCAATCCATTCCGACTTGGTGCTCTAATCAGTTAGTCAACATGGTGTCAAAAGGTGTTATACTATTGTGCGTAATTGGCTTTCTTGTGAATATTCAAGAATCAGAGGGTCTATTCTTCAGACCACCATTTACACGTCCTTTAGTTCAACTACGATTGTGCGCTATTGGATCGCCATTGTGCTTAACACCCACTGTGGCTGCAACAACACCGGCTGCAACAACACCGGCTGCAACAGCACCGGTAGGTTAGATAAAAAATAAAACTGGATGTCCGTAAAATGTTGTCAACAATAAATCAAATAATAAAAATAATAAAATAAAAGGGTAAGAACAAATTTTTAATTTGCCTACAAGCTGTCTGGTGCGCACTGCGCACGCGCATGTGACTTTTTAAGGACATCTGCCCGTATAAGCCGTGGCCCGCAAGCTTATGGAAGGATTTTCTTTCAAAATTTCCACAGTAGCTAGAGCTGACAGTCTATTTTATTAGTCTTTGGTCAGAGTCAAAACCACCGCTTATGACAGCGTTGCCACTTTTAAACCGGCCTTCCAGTGAGATTTGACTGAAAAAAGAAACAGTCAACAAAATGCAATCAAAAATTTGAGCCAAAATAAAACAAGGATAGAAAATAACAATGAATCCGTTTACTTTTACGTTTTAAAGTGAAGTACCTCTATCTTAAACACATAAAAAGAAATTATTTACAATAAGAGTAAATTCATTAAATTAGTTCAACTCATAAATAAACTTTACATAAGTAATTTCTCTGACCGCTACAATTGTATCCTTATCATCTTCATCGTGTCATGTCGGATATTGTATTGCTGCTTTTGTAAGTAATTTTAGTACCAAATTTGTTTGTAACATCCAATAACCTTAGTATAAACTTGTATCAATGCAAACGTATAAATGGAATGATTGCGTTGGTGTCATATGTTTACTGATTGAAACGAAATGCCACGGAACAATTTAAAACAGTCAACAAAAATCATATCGCTAAAAAACCAGCCGGCTGGATTGTAAAAAATCTTCCAGCTACATGCGTATCAATCCAGTCAGATCTAAATGGAAAGCAGTCAAAATGGCAACGCTGCTTAGGTATGGTACTCGTCTCATGTCGATAGCAGTTTCATTTACACATCCATACCAAAAATATTGTCAACAAGAACTTGATGTTTCCGTTGGCGCTGAAGAAGTATTATTACCATCGATCAAGGAAGTGTTCAGAAAAAACTGGAGCTGTTGATAATTTTACTTTACGTTACCAGCAATGCATTTTTATTGTGAACTATCTGACCACGGTCTGAGTTGGCGCCACACCTACAACATATAGGACCGTGTAATGAGGAGGTCGTAGACAATAAATTCATAACAGATTAGTTTAATGTTTTGAAACAGTTGTGGCATGGTGTGCAGACCCTCTAATTCTTGAATAATCACAAGAAGGCCAACTATGCACAATAATATAACACTTTTTGACACCATCTTGGCTAACGTGTATTCTAAGAGCCCCAACTCGGAATTGATCTATCTCGCTGATGGTCGTCCTTTATATAGCGAAATTGGAAATATTTTTTCAAGCAATCTGCATTTCTCTGCGTATTTTCACCCAAAAGAATAAATAGCCAAACTTGTATTTCCCAACAAAAAAAAAAAAAAAAAAAAGCTGTCAATGTAAGGGGCTAGCCACCTGAATACATATAAAAAAGCATTTGAAACCAGCCCAAACAATGCGTGGATATAGAATTGTTTAGTCTTACTTAATCAGCCTTTGACGTAGGATGTTGGTATACCTATTTGGTGAACATGGTGATCAAACTTTTCGCGTTTGGCACCCTAAATCCGAATTGCACGAATTCAACTTTTTCAAAGTTTTACGGATATCGTTTGATCAACTGAATAAGAGAGATAACAGAAAGATTAATAAGGACAAATTGGAAAGAATTTAGCTTTCAACTTTGAAAGATCGAAGCGAAGGGACTTCCGAAGTCGAAGTTTGCATTTTATGAAGACTTTGTAAAGAAAAAAGGTAAAAAATCAGATATATCTGATTCTTCAAAAATTATCGAAAATATTCAGAATTAAATTTTTTTTATTAATTTTTTGAAAATTTAAGGAGCTCAATATTATAGAAAGCCAACAAAAACTGAAGTGAAATGGGAAAATATGCTAAGTGGCTAAGGAACTTCCATTTTTACTTTATTTTTTTGTTTGAGTGCCTGATATTTATCATTCAAATAAATTCGAAATTGCTTATGTATTTGACAATTATTGTTGATGTAAAAATAAAATAGATCATAAAAAAAAATCTTACGGGCTTACAGGAGTGCTGTTCTAGCAGTGTATGCCACTAAGTGTATTCATTTACTTTGCAATTGACATTGGATCACTTTTATATTAAATTATTTATTTTATTTAATTTTTTTTTATTAAAATATTTATTTAAATAAAAAAAATTATGATATCAGGTAGGTAAATAATGTATTTTTGTGAACTCAATAAAATAAAATCAAAATCTCGGTTGTATTTGGCGGCCATTTCCAATATGTATTTAATTTTTTTTTAATTTTTGCACAACGACATGTTCATGTTCCGCAATCGTTTAATAAGTTACAATTTTTAAATGCCTCCTTTTCTTTGAAGATATTAAATGTATTTTAACAACTTTTTTAACATGCGAAATTACTCTTAACCAACCTACAGCTCGATGATTTGCATCTGTCGTGTTCCGGATATCATATAAATTTTTAAATGTTCCGGATATCATATAAATTTTTATTTGTTGTTTTTTCTTATAAAGTTAAATTGTGTCGTGTAAGTGTAAACAATAATATTGTAAATATAGCCTTAAGCTTTGAGTGACATTTGTCAATAAAAGTCTCCAAATATTGTACATAAGATAACTAAACTATAAATGTCAAACACTTTTTATATGCATTATCAGTCGCACAACGTTATAATATTTCGGCGAAAATAACCGTGCGTTTTCTTAAAGTCTATCCGTTTCAACCGATCTTTTCAACGGGAAGTTAATTTTACGATTTCACACAGTTTCTCTTGTGTGAAAAAGAAGATACAGTTTTTGGACGAAACATTTGGTCCATTCGAGCCAAATTACAAAAAATTGCATATTATACTGAACAAATTCAAGTGACATTTTAGTGTGTGATAGATATAAACTATTTAAATTATCAGCAAATTAAAGCTCTATGGTGATTTCCATTGTCATCTGAAAAATAAAACAAATTCTTAATTAATCTAATATAAATTAGTATAAAAGACAATACCTTGTGAGTTTTTTGTGTCAATCGGTTTCCCGCGCCGTGTAATTTATTCACATTTGCTGCTGCAGTACCAGGTGAGTGAGTAATAGTTATTTGCCCCATTATTTGCCATACATTATTGCCATTCTTGCTTCGAAATGACCGCAGTAAAGCAACTTAAACTGTTGAAAAACGCTCTATCGATTCTCGAGATGAATTTCAAGAGTTTTAATCTAGTTTCTCAATCGAAAAGAACAAAAAACATGTTGAGTGGCCGTCTGTCTATTTTAGAAGATTTGTTTAGGCAAACGAAAGCCATTAACGAGAACTTGATCTCATTGTCGGACGAAGATGGGTTCATTAAGGAAATCGAAGAGATTATGGGAGAAATAATGGAAGGTTATGTAGAATATAGAGCTGCGTTGATGGATTGCTTGGATGAGCTAACTGAGTGCGCTTCTAAAATCACTCCGGCACAAAGCAGTTCAAATACGCTTGGTATACGCTTGCCAGAAATGGCGCTTCCAGTTTTCTCTGGACAGTATGAAAAATGGAGACAATATAAAAGTAAATTCGAATCTATGATTCATAATAACTCTGGTCTCTCAGAAATACAAAAGCTTCATTATTTGAAGTCAGGTTTATCTGGGGAAGCTGACCGTTTGCTTCAGCACTTGGACATAGATGAAGGAAATTACGAAAAGGCTTGGTCCATTTTGTGTTCGCGGTATGAAAATAAGCGCTTTTTAGTTAATACCCATTTAAAGGTGCTTTTCAATCAACCGCATATGCAGAATGAAAACTCTTTTGGGCTGAAAACGATGTTGGATACGACAACCGAGTGTATTCATTCCCTACACAATCTGGGGATTCCTGTAAAACAATGGGATTTAGTAATAATTTACATAATTTTTCAAAAGTTACCTCCATGTACGCAACAGTTGTGGGAAGAACGTTTAGGAGCTAGCAAGGAGTTGCCATCGTTCGAAGAATTTTCAACATTCCTGGAAACTAGATTTATGACATTAGAGGTTATAGATCAGCAGAAGCCAAAAATTAAAAGCATTATTCAGAAGGGTGCTACAGCGAAAACAGCTTTTCATGTTAGGCAAAATAAACAGAAGGAACAGTTTTCTTGTAAGGTTTGTGGTAAAGGTCAACATCCGATTCGCACTTGCAACCGTTTTGTAAAAATGAACGTTGTGGAACGCTACAACATGGTTCAGAAGATCGGAGTTTGCAGTAACTGTTTGGCTTATAGCCATATTACGCAACAGTGTCCGAGCCATGCACGTTGCTACTTCTGTCAGCAGAAGCACCACTCTCTTCTGCATGCATCTTCTACCCATACCACAAACATGCCAACAGCTGCACAACCCATTGATTATCAAAATCATTCTACACAACACTTTTCTACACCGCACAGTACTAACGTTCATGCTCAGTCGTATCAAGTGACTGCTAATAACCTTAGTCACGAAGATCGACCAAGTACAAGCGGAGCGTCTAGAAACCATCCCACACAACACTCTTTTGCACCCCCGCAAGGTACTAACGTTCAAGCTCAGGCGTATCAAGTGGCTTTAAGTAACCCTCGTCATGAAGAGTTACCGAGTACAAGCGGAGCGGTTAGAAATCACTTAGCACAACACAACACTAATACACATATTCTTTTGGCTACTGCTTTGGTGAGAGTTAAATCGTCGAACGGAAGATATTTCCACCTGAGAGCGTTGCTTGATCCAGGATCGGAAGCGACATTCATCACTGAAGCAGCAGTACAAATGCTGAACCTGAAGGCCCGGAGTACATTTATTGAGGTGTCAGGGTTGGGAAAGGTCAGCAGTGGAGCATGCCATAGGTATGCTGATATTTCGTTTGGGTCTCTACACTCTAATTTTGAGATCGGTACACGAGCTTATGTGTACAAATCCCTGACTGGGCTTCTCCCGGCCAAACAACTGACTCCCAATAAATGGAAACACCTCAACGGATTAACTTTAGCTGATCCACTCTTTTTCAAACCAGCTACAGTCGATATCTTGCTAGGTACCGATATATATCCGGATATAATTCTGCCGGAGATAGTCAGGGGAAGTGAAGTTTCGCCGATCGCGCAGAACACGCAGCTGGGATGGATTTTACTGGGCAAGGTACCTGATGGTCAAAACATATCGGTGCATAGCTTCCTACAGGTGGTCGATGTAGACACCCAGTTGCGCAAGTTTTGGGAGATTGAGGAGGTCCCATTTCAAGACCACGATACCGAAGAGAATCGGATGTGTGAAGCACATTTTAAAAAAAACGACGAAGCGTTTACCGAGTGGGCGATACGAAGTTTCGCTTCCATTTAAGGATGGTTGGCAACCCGCGCTTGGATCCTCTAAAACAGCGGCCTTGCGTAGGTTCCATCAACTAGAGAGGAGATTTTTAAACAACCCAACACTACATCGCGAATATTCTAAATGCATAGAAGAGTACCTGTCGTTGGGTCATATGACGGAAGTTGATGATGATGATGACGTTCTTCGTTCCCCTTTTCATTATTTTGTCCCTCATCATGCGGTAATGAAGGAATCCAGTTCGACAACAAAGCTCCGGGTTGTTTTTGACGCAGCCGCAAAATGTTCGGACGGGACTTCGTTGAATGAAAGATTGCTGATAGGTCCTAAAACACAAAATAATATCATAGATATAATTTTAAAATGGAGGATGTACAAAGTTACCTTCACAGCCGATGTGGAAAAAATGTACCGTCAAATTAGGATGAATCAACGAGATGCGTATTATCAACTGATATTCTGGCGTAAGAGTGAACACGAACATCTTAAAATGTACCGGTTGGATACGGTCACCTTTGGCACAGCCAGTGCACCGTATCTCGCCATTCGTACTCTTAACCAGGTGGCCTTGGATGAAGAGTCACATTTTCCAGTGGGAGCTCAGACAGTACGAGACGAGATGTATGTCGACGACTTAATTTCCGGTGCCGATTCAGTGGAAGATGCCCTTCACAAACGCGATGAGGTCCGAGAGTTGCTGGCCACCGCAGGGTTCAATTTGCGGAAGTGGACGAGCAATTCACAGATGGTTTTGGAAGGAATTCCCCTGGAACAGCGGGAATTGGATTTTTCGGTGCCTTTTGAGTCTTCGACAGAAAATATCAATGCTCTCGGAATGCGATGGTTTCCTATTGACGATGTGTTCTCCTTCCGAAATGTCTGTTACGATGCTTCTCAGGTGCCAACGAAACGGACTATGCTGTCAACCATTGCACGCCTATTCGATCCACTGGGTTGGCTTTCGCCGTGCATAGTTAAGGCGAAGATGTTTATGCAGCAGCTTTGGTGGCGTGGACTTACGTGGGACGAACCGATTCCATTGGCTCTCAAGGAGGATTGGCTTGCTTTCTCTCAGGAACTTCCTTTAGTTGAGAATATCCGGATGCCACGGTGGGTAAACCTACAACGAGAACAAAAGGCCATCGAAATCCACGGATTCAGCGACGCATCGGAAAAGGCTTACGGTGCAGTGATTTATCTTCGAGTTCTAGACAGTAACAACGTTATTCACGTTCATCTATTAGTATCAAAGACCAGGGTCGCGCCGTTAAAAACCGTCACACTTCCGAGGCTGGAACTATGTGGAGCGGTCATGCTGGCAACACTGTTAGATTACGTGACGAAGATTTTGCGATTTGTTGATGTGAGAACGTATGCTTGGTCTGATTCAACTATTACGTTGGCGTGGATCATGGCACCTCCGTCGAAGTGGAAGACATTTGTTGGGAACCGTGTTGCAGAAGTACAACGTCTAACAAATTGCAACATCTGGAGACATGTTCCCACGCTACACAATCCAGCTGATCTGGCGTCACGGGGACTTTTACCGTCCGAATTGAACGGCAATACGCTTTGGTGGAATGGTCCAGAATTTCTCAGGACTGATTGGGAGTTCTCAATGCCAAACCAACCAACGATCTTGCCGACCGATGAGGAAAGTCGTAAAATCAAATCTCACTGCGTCGTCAAAGAGGAAAACGTGATTAATCTATTGATCCATCGTCACTCAACGCTACCTCCCTTAATCAGGATTTTAGCATATTGCTGCAGATTTGCGTCCAATACACGCAAACTATCAGCGCAGAGGGAGATGTCAATACTGTCACCGTTGGAACAAGAAGCAGGTTTGAAGGTTGCCGTAAGGACAGTTCAAGCGACCATGTTCTTTGAAAACTCAAAGGATAACAAACCAAATTTAAAGCGCATCAAATCTCTGCATCCATTTATCGATGAAGAGAATATCATTAGAGTAGGGGGTAGGCTTCAAAATGCGAACTTAGGTTACACCCAACAACACCCAATCATTTTGAAACCTGGTTATCACTTAACAAATCTTATTATTAGTGATGCACATGAGAAAACCCTTCATGGTAGCACTCAACAAATGATAGCCTATCTCCGAACAAAATATTGGATCCTCGACATAAAACGAAGTGTCAAAAAATGCATCCACAGATGCAACATATGTTTTCGACATAGGGCAAAACCAGTCTTTCAGTTGATGGGAAATTTACCAGCTCCAAGAGTACGAGTTTCTCGAGCTTTCAGTTTTACCGGCGTTGATTATGCCGGTCCTATTGAGGTAAAAGCGTGGAAAGGGCGAGGAACAAAAATGTTTAAAGCATATTTCGCCATATTCGTTTGCTTGGCCACCAAGGCAATACATCTTGAGCTGGTCAGCGATATGACGACTCAAGCCTTTATAGCCGCCTTTCGCAGATTTACCTCCAGACGCGGTAACTGTAAGGAGATCTTCAGTGACTGCGGCAAAAATTTCGTCGGTGCTGCCAAGGAACTGGAGAATCTACGGAAAGCAGCGAATTACGACAAGAAAGAGGTAGCTGAGATATTAATGAAGGACGGAGTCAAATGGAATTTTATCCCTCCTGCGTCCCCCCACTTCGGAGGATTATGGGAAGCCGGGGTGAAGTCGGTAAAATATCACCTCAAACGCATAGCCGGAAATTCCATTTTGACTTTTGAAGAGCTATATACACTCTTAACTCAGATTGAGGCATGTCTGAATTCGAGACCCCTCTGTCCACTCAGCAGTGATCCAGATGACTTCGCAGCATTAACTCCGGCACATTTCCTTATTGGAGAACCTACAATAAGTGTACCGGAACCAAACACACTTGAAGAAAACATCTGTTGCACTGAGAGGTGGAAAAGGATACAACAATTGTATCAACATTTTTGGAAACAATGGAGCTCGGAATATTTATCCCGTCTCCAACAACGACCCAAATGGCTTAAAACCGAGCCACAACCGAAAATAGGTGATCTTGTCTTGGTAAAAGACGAACGGATTCCACCATCGAAATGGATTATGGCACGAGTCATACATCTTCACCCAGGAGCAGATGATCTCATTCGCGTTGTTACATTAAAAACGCAAAATGGTGAGTTCAAACGACCCATCACAAAAATCTGCTTGTTACCAAGCAATGTTTAACGAACACGTATCACCCTACATAAATAATCCCATTCACTTGCATAATATTTATTCTTTCAATCATACACTCTACACTATCACACTACAAATATACACATTTCTCACAAGTAAAATAAAAAAAAAAAAAAAACATAATAATAATAAAAATAATATTTCAACATAACATAATATGAAAATTTACCAAAAAATATATTGAAATTATAATGAACTGAACTCCACTCATAAAAAACACTAATCAACACAATACACACAAAATACCCAACACAAAACCACATCAGAAAACACTACACGAAATAAAAATCACCCAACGATAAAAAAAAAAAAAAAAAAAAAAAAAAAAAAAAACCCGTATAATAACCCTAAACCAACTCAATCAATAGCAAAACAATCCGCACATATTATACAGTCCGCTTTCCGCTTTATTAAACATATCCATACATACATACATACATACACGATACAGCCATTCCAACAACACCGCCGGATTTATGAAATCCGTTCATAAAAATATATATGTAATTTCAAAATTGAATTACAAGAAGAAAAACTTACCTGCATACATAATCTCCATCTGCACAGGATCAACACACCACATATTTTTAATTTTGTTAAATTACTCTAATTATGTACTTCACAACAACCAAATTCAAAATTTTACAAAAAAAAAAAACACGAAAGCCAAGAGATTATCCGACGCACCGCCATTCACAATTCACTATACTCTCCGTTGATAGTAAAAGGAAAAAAAAACTCCCGATCAAGTACATCAGGTAGAGGAAGGGAGATGGCAAGTAGGGCAATATTACTCACTCCAGCTTAGGTTGTTTGTTGTCAAGTTGTCATTCATCTGTTTGTATGTCCTTCTCTGTTCCACTAATTGTTTCTTTAACAGAATACACGAAGAGCAAATTGCAAGTTGCACCAAAAGTGGTATCGAAACGATCAGAGAAGAAATTATCGAAGATGACTACCTTACCGACCAGACGTCTTAGAGATGGAACTTTACATTCGGAGTTGAAGATTTCTTTGCGAACTGAGTTCACGGTGGGGGTGAATGTTCCGGATATCATATAAATTTTTATTTGTTGTTTTTTCTTATAAAGTTAAATTGTGTCGTGTAAGTGTAAACAATAATATTGTAAATATAGCCTTAAGCTTTAAGTGACATTTGTCAATAAAAGTCTCCAAATATTGTACATAAGATAACTAAACTATAAATGTCAAACACTTTTTATATGCATTATCATGTCGCGATCTTTAAACCTTGCCGAAACAGAACTACGTTTGTTGTGGGGCAACCTTTGTTGGAGAGCCTCACGGAACCACATTATGTCGAGGGGCTTTATCGAAATACGCTTAACGTTAGGCCGCTTTCTGCCAACCAGGAACCACGCCTGAAGCTGGAGGGACAACTTTCTGACATCCAATAACCTTATCTATTATGTACTATTACTTCATCAAGCTTATCATTATGGCCGCTTTTTCACACAGAAACTACAGTTTGTCATAACAATCTTTATGTCATTGGGCTACTTCTTGGAACCCAGGAACTACGCTTTAGCGAAGGTCCTCATAGAGCCTTTTTCTGACAGCCCAGCAAAATAACCAGAGGCAATATTGAGACTCCCAACTTCGGCCGATTTTCCGTTACTTGCCTGCATGCTATTTTTAATGGAGTGGCAAATGCTAAGCGCGTTAGCATTGTTACATAGAAATTCGTATTGACAAATGTCACGTAACTTCAAAAATTCCGGCTCACCAACACACTCGAAAAAAATATGAGCCACTTCCGCTATCGGCAAAGTTTCTCTGTCAGCGTTCATAGAATTTTATCCGTTAAATTTGAAATTATTCGTTACGTGTGGATAAAATATAAAAATATTTATGAAAACTCAACAATGTAGGGTAAACTCTCCAACGGTGTACCAATTTGCGCTTGACTCGATTTTGAAGGAACTTAGTATAAGCTTTATTAGCTTTGTATTTCACCACATCCAGCTTTAGAAAGATCACACCTCAATTGGTTCCCTGTGTACTAGGGGGTGGACACAATGAACCACCGGGTAGTGGTAGTGAGCCTATAGTGTTTATTTATTATTTCATAAGAAAACTAAAGAACAAAATCAAGTAATTGATAAAAATAAATTTTTTATTTAAAATTAACGTTAAAAAAATGTAAACAATACAAAAACATAAGTAATAAAAACAACAAAAAGTAATATCGACAATAAAACTAAAAAACATTAACAAAAATGACTTTTAAGGACTTCAGTAATATCACAAGGCTTACATATAACTAACAAATGTTAAATGATGATAGGTTGCTTACTGAAAATACGGAATTCTGAATCCCGGAAGTGCTACCATGTTCACCAGGTTCACTGTGTACGACTATGCGCTGGTTCACATTTCACAAATTTTATTTACACGCTAATTTTAATTAATAATAATAATCAAATTTAATTTATCAATTTTAAACTGAATCCCATAAATCTCACTAAGCACATTACTTTTTGAATTGGAACAAAAATAAGAAGCACGATTTCTGATTACTTACCAGTAAAATTCACATTTTTTTAAGCACAACCGACGAGCGCTCTACTTCAACTCCCAGGTAAATTCATAAGGGTTCGAAACGCGGTTTATTTCCTGTTTACTTCGTTTTTCCCTTATAAGTAGAGTTAAAGTAAATTTAAAAGATTCACCGTGGGACGTCAGCCACTGTGGGACAGTTTACCCTAGATTGGTTGAGGGAAAATAAAAACATAAAATTGAGGGGGCCAGTGGCAAGAGGATTGCGAGTTGGGAGTAACCTGTTGCTACGTTATCAGTATTGCTTCTGCGGTATATAACGTAACGATTAGTATTAAACAAAAAAAAGGAAAATCCCAGCACCAAAAGTTTGGTCAAATCAATTTCTACGAAGTTTCCAATTCCCCTCGAAAGCAATGAAAACAGTACAAAATATTTTAATTAAAATTTACTATGAATAAAAGGGTTATTAATGTTTCGCGAATTACAGAAATATCCAATTGCAAAGAAAAACAAATTGTTTCCGTAAAATAATTAAATTCATGTAGAATTTTTTATATTGCGATCAAAATTAAGAAAATTCACCGCACAAAATGAAAATATTTTTTACGAATATTCCAATGCCGTATGAACGTTCCTTAGGCGTAGACAAATACAACAAAGAAAAGATAGCGCAAATCGGACGATCCGTTCTCGAGTTAGGGGCGGTCTTCCGGATGCAACTTTGTTTTACATATATAAATTAAAATATTTAGTTTTTAATATTTCTTAATGTTTATTAGTTACAAATAATATTTACATTTTTAATACAAAACAAAAGTATGTCTGCACTGTTTATTCTTCCGCTGATCAATGCGAACCCTGGCGATCGTCGATGTACCCTTTATAGTAACCTGCTCTAGGATGGTACGCCAGATGTTGTTCGATGGTTCGCTCGATCGGTCGTTACTATATCAGATGTTGCTTCGAGTAGGTTGGTAGGTGTTAGATGATGCAGGTTGGTGTATCCTTTTATGATCGTTAGCCAGATATCTTACGATGGTTCTCACGATCGCCCGTTGTTCCCAAAATAGTGTGGGAATTCGTTTCAACCCACTGCATTCCTTGGTTTGGCGTCACTTTGATTGGGATAGCTCAGCGGGGGAACTAGAGTACTAACTTATATATTTTAATTTTCATTTTTGACTTTCTATAAAGTTTCGGTAAGGCCCTTCCGAAGTAATATCCTACTGGTGATAAATGTGAGATGCTTCTTTTGCGAAGCAATAGCCCAGCGCGGATGTAAATTGCCTTCCAGAAGAAGAAATTATGTTTTATGTATGGTTCAGAAAGTCTTAAACAAGTAAATACCTGTAAAAAAATGTGCAGATCTGTTTCCGCTCTTTTATCATTTTGTTTACTAATTTATTCAGTAGGTCATGATTCGTAACGATACACGCATATGTATGGGAAAATGTTAGAATTTGTTTAATTGTGTAAACAATTGTAAGGTTATGTAAATTACATTTGAAGCGGGTTTTGTAGTATAAAAGACAGGCAAAACCGATACCAATCCATTCCGACTTGGTGCTCTAATCAGTTAGTCAACATGGTGTCAAAAGGTGTTATACTATTGTGTGTAATTGGCTTTCTTGTGATTATTCAAGAATCAGAGAGTCTTTTCTTCAGACCGGGATTTACACGTCCTTTAGTTCAACGACGATTGTGCGCTATTGGATCGCCATTGTGCTTAACACCCACTGTGGCTGCAACAACACCGGCTGCAACAACGCCGGCTGCAACAACACCGGCTGCAACAACACCGGCTGCAACAACACCGGCTGCAACAACGCCGGCTGCAACAACACCGGCTGCAACAACGCCGGGTGCAGCACCCGTAGGTTAGATAAAAAATATAAGTCGATGTCCGTAAAATTTAGTCAATAATAAATCAAATAATTATTTAAGAACGAAAGTTGCTTACCCTATTATCTGCGTGAAATAAAAGAGTAAGAACAAATTTTAAATTTGCCTACAAGCTGTCTGGTGCGCACTGCGCACGCGCATGCGACTTTTTAAGGACATCTGCCCGTATAAGTCAAAGTTTTGCCGTGGCCCGCAAACTTATGGAAGGATTTTCTTTCAAAATTTCCAAAATTTCCACAGTAGCTAGAGCTGACAGTCTATTTCATATAGTCTTTGGTCAGAGTCGAAACCACCGCTTATGACAGCGTTTTCAGATTCGACTAAAAAGAAAACAGTCAACAAAATGCAATCAAAAATTTGAGCCAAAATAAAACAAGGATAGAAAATAACAATGAATCCGTTTACTTTTACGTTTTAAAGTGAAGTACCTCTATCTTAAATACATAAAAAGAAATTATTTACAATAAGAGTAAATTCATTAAATTAGTTCAACTCATAAATAAACTTTACATAAGTAATTTCTCTGACCGCTACAATTGTATCCTTATCATCTTCATCGTGTCATGTCGGATATTGTATTGCTGCTTTTGTAAGTAATTTTAGTACCAAATTTGTTTGTAACATCCAATAACCTTAGTATAAACTTGTATCAATGCAAACGTATAAATGGAATGATTGCGTTGGTGTCATATGTTTACTGATTGAAACGAAATGCCACGGAACAATTTAAAACAGTCAACAAAAATCATATCGCTAAAAAACCAGCCGGCTGGATTGTAAAAAATCTTCCAGCTACATGCGTATCAATCCAGTCAGATCTAAATGGAAAGCAGTCAAAATGGCAACGCTGCTTAGGTATGGTACTCGTCTCATGTCGATAGCAGTTTCATTTACACATCCATACCAAAAATATTGTCAACAAGAACTTGATGTTTCCGTTGGCGCTGAAGAAGTATTATAACCATCGATCAAGGAAGTGTTCAGAAAAAACTGGAGCTGTTGATAATTTTACTTTACGTTACCAGCAATGCATTTTTATTGTGAACTATCTGACCACGGTCTGAGTTGGCGCCACACCTACAACATATAGGACCGTGTAATGAGGAGGTCGTAGACAATTAATTCATAACAGATGTGGCGTATCTCACAACAGTTAAAAACCGAAACTCTGATGAATTTCCACAATTCATAATTCCAAATTGTAACTGCCCTTTCGTTTCACATTTCCTGTCAACGGAAATGCACATTGTGCACTTGACCTAAGCACGTACGATCTCAGATCGGCCATTACGATAAACGAAATGACACTTGTCATTAGCAAGTGTAAAGCTTCCGCCTGAGCGGCCACTCTCTCTTTCGCTTCCAATCTCCCAATCGGACCGGTCGTGGTGCTGAGCCACCGTAAGTATTTTGTTTGTTATATATATATCAAGTATCCCTAACCGCATTAAACTAATTTCCCACCCCAGACGCTTAGCGCATCAAAAAAATAATTATTGAGGAAGGAAGCTGATGATTTTGGGCGTGTTTTAACATCCAGACATTATCTAGATGCTGTAGTTTTACCCGGCCAAATTAGAGATTACCCGATCACGTGGTGTAACTCTGAAGGTAAACTCCTGCGCTTTTGGTTATATTGCGATCCCTATCGATAACCTTTTCTTGTTTTTTTTTCTCCTAGCACAACCAGGGTGCGCTTGGAATGGTTCCTTTTGTGTCCAAATCGTGAAAATCAAATGTGTACCTGATTTCACAGCACAAAAGACACCACGTGCCCGTAATTTTCGTTATGCGTACGGTACAAAACCCGATACTTACCATCGACTTATCAAACTAAATTTAATTTGCCTCTGAACCCCCAAGAAGAAAACTTAACCTAAAACTACCAGTCGTCCAACCAAAATTCATCCCTAGATCATGCTCACCAACACAAAATACATCTTTAACAATCATGCAATACATTAATCACTAACCTAAACCTATAAAAAAAAAGGAACTGTGCTATATGGATATATTTATATTGTGTAACAAAAGTGTGTGAACGGAAATATCCCCCGGCTTAACCTATAAAAAGAAAAAAAAAAAAAAAAAAACATTAAAAATTGTGATACTTACCAATATCAAAGGAAAAGAAAAGTTTGCCATACCCTATTAAAACCTAGTTTAAAAATTAGCTAAAATTCTATGTATTGATTACTAGTGTAAAAAGCCACAGGAAAAGACTCTTTTATAAAAAGTTATAAACCTAATCTATACCCATGCAGAGACAACGAAATTTGTGCACAAAATTCGGAGCAACGCATCAATAAAACGTAAGTAAAATTTTATGCATTTTTCTTTGGCTTTCAAAATCGATAAATTTCACCTTTGATACTATCTAAATTAAAATTAACATAAAATAACGTAAATATAACATAAGGAACGTGTCATACACACGTAAATATTCGGTTACATTTTTTTTACACATAAACAAACACATATTGAATTCTAAACATATACCTAAATACACACCCATGGATACATACAGAACTAACCAGATTGCACTATATACCTATATACCATTCGCAATTCGCGTAGTCGATTATCCATACATTTTTATTATTTTTATTTATCTAATAAAGTGAATCGAGTAATATGAATTACGATCAATATTGGTGATTTTATTTTTAATTAGAATGTGTTGCTAAAGTGTTAGTATTTATGGAGATGTGAGAAGAGAGAGTGCGACAGATCGATTTCGGGGCTTTCTCAAAAGGTTTCAGGCAACGGGAAAGCCATGGTGCATATGTCTTTTCGGGCTTACGCCAGGGGAGGGTCAGCCATAACGTCAACAACATCCATGACGGCACTCAATCTGATTTGTACAAGTTCATAATACCTTTTTCGTACACCATTCTTCGGTGTCTTTAAGTTAGTTCCTAAAGCGTATCGCGTATACGTCATGGGGAACATATTTTCCATTCCCCTATTTTTTTTATATCCTTCGGCACGATATTGTTTGAGGCATAGGATGTATCATAAGCAGCAAGACCCCCCCCACCGACGAGCTAATGCTGTGCAACCGCAAGCGTGCCACTCGCTGCTTCAACATGAAGGACAGACCCCACCTTTAAGTTGTTCCATTCTCGACGCCGCGATTTCACGCAGTAACGAGGGACATCCCAACCGACTTATGCTTCGCAGATTAGTTTAATGTTTTGAAACAGTTGTGGCAAGCTGTGCAGACCCTCTGATTCTTGAATAATCACAAGAAGGCCAACTATGCACAATAATATAACACTTTTTGACACCATCTTGGCTAACGTGTATTCTAAGAGCCCCAACTCGGAATTGATCTATCTCGCTGATGGTCGTCCTTTATATAGCGAAATTGGAAATATTTTTTCAAGCAATCTGCATTTCTCTGCGTATTTTCACCCAAAAGAATAAATAGCCAAACTTGTATTTCCCAAAAAAAAAAAAAAACAAAGCTGTCAATGTAAGGGGCTAGCCACCTGAATACATATAAAAAAGCATTTGAAACCAGCCCAAACAATGCGTGGATATAGAATTGTTTAGTCTTACTTAATCAGCCTTTGACGTAGGATGTTGGTATACCTATTTGGTGAACATGGTGATCAAACTTTTCGCGTTTGGCACCCTAAATCCGAATTGCACGAATTCAACTTTTTCAAAGTTTTACGGATATTGTTTGATCAACTGAATAAGAGAGATAACAGAAAGATTAATAAGGACAAATTGGAAAGAATGTAGCTTTCAACTTTGAAAGATCGAAGCGAAGGGACTTCCGAAGTCGAAGTTTGCATTTTATGAAGACTTTGTAAAGAAAAAAGCTAAAAAATTAGATATATCTAATTCTTCAAAATTATCGAAAATATTCTGAATTAAATTTTTTTTATTAATTTTTTGAAAATTTAAGGAGCTCAATATTATAGAAAGCCAACAAAAACTGAAGTGAAATGGGAAAATATGCTAAGTGGCTAAGGAACTTCCATTTTTACTTTATTTTTTTGTTTGAGTGCCTGATATTTATCATTCAAATAAATTCGAAATTGCTTATGTATTTGACAATTATTGTTGATGTAAAAATAAAATAGATCATAAAAAAAAATCTTACGGGCTTACAGGAGTGCTGTTCTAGCAGTGTATGCCACTAAGTGTATTCATTTACTTTGCAATTGACATTGGATCACTTTTATATTAAATTATTTATTTTATTTAATTTTTTTTTATTAAAATATTTATTTAAATAAAAAAAATTATGATATCAGGTAGGTAAATAATGTATTTTTGTGAACTCAATAAAATAAAATCAAAATCTCGGTTGTATTTGGCGGCCATTTCCAATATGTATTTAATTTTTTTTTAATTTTTGCACAACGACATGTTCATGTTCCGCAATCGTTTAATAAGTTACAATTTTTAAATGCCTCCTTTTCTTTGAAGATATTAAATGTATTTTAACAACTTTTTTAACATGCGAAATTACTCTTAACCAACCTACAGCTCGATGATTTGCATCTGTCGCGATCTTTAAACCTTGCCGAAACAGAACTACGTTTGTTGTGGGGTAACCTTTGTTGGAGAGCCTCACGGAACCACATTATGTCGAGGGGCTTTATCGAAATACGCTTAACGTTAGGCCGCTTTCTGCCAACCAGGAACCACGCCTGAAGCTGGAGGGACAACTTTCTGACATCCAATAACCTTATCTATTATGTACTATTACTTCATCAAGCTTATCATTATGGCCGCTTTTTCACACAGAAACTACAGTTTGTCATAACAATCTTTATGTCATTGGGCTACTTCTTGGAACCCAGGAACTACGCTTTAGCGAAGGTCCTCATAGAGCCTTTTTCTGACAGCCCAGCAAAATTACCAGAGGCAATATTGAGACTCCCAACTTCGGCCGATTTTCCGTTACTTGCCTGCATGCTATTTTTAATGGAGTGGCAAATGCTAAGCGCGTTAGCATTGTTACATAGAAATTCGTATTGACAAATGTCACGTAACTTCAAAAATTCCGGCTCACCAACACACTCGAAAAAAATATGAGCCACTTCCGCTATCGGCAAAGTTTCTCTGTCAGCGTTCATAGAATTTTATCCGTTAAATTTGAAATTATTCGTTACGTGTGGATAAAATATAAAAATATTTATGAAAACTCAACAATGTAGGGTAAACTCTCCAACGGTGTACCAATTTGCGCTTGACTCGATCTTGAAGGAACTTAGTATAAGCTTTATTAGCTTTGTATTTCACCACATCCAGCTTTAGAAAGATCACACCTCAATTGGTTCCCTGTGTACTAGGGGGTGGACACAATGAACCACCGGGTAGTGGTAGTGAGCCTATAGTGCTTATTTATTATTTCATAAGAAAACTAAAGAACAAAATCAAGTAATTGATAAAAATAAATTGTTTATTTAAAATTAACGTTAAAAACATGTAAACAATACAAAAACATAAGTAATAAAAACAACAAAAAGTAATATCGACAATAAAACTAAAAAACATTAACAAAAATGACTTTTAAGGACTTCAGTAATATCACAAGGCTTATAACTAACAAATGTTAAATGATGATAGGTTGCTTACTGAAAATACGGAATTCTGAATCCCGGAAGTGCTACCATGTTCACCAGGTTCACTGTGTACGACTATGCGCTGGTTCACATTTCACAAATTTTATTTACACGCTAATTTTAATTAATAATAATAATCAAATTTAATTTATCAATTTTAAACTGAATCCCATAAATCTCACTAAGCACATTACTTTTTGAATTGGAACAAAAATAAGAAGCACGATTTCTGATTACTTACCAGTAAAATTCACATTTTTTTAAGCACAACCGACGAGCGCTCTACTTCAACTCCCAGGTAAATTCAAGGTTCGAAACGCGGTTAATTTCCTGTTTACTTCGTTTTTCCCTTATAAGTAGAGTTAAAGTAAATTTAAAAGATTCACCGTGGGACGTCAGCCACTGTGGGACAGTTTACCCTAGATTGGTTGAGGGAAAATATAAACATAAAATTGAGGGGGCCAGTGGCAAGAGGATTGTGAGTTGGGAGTAACCTGTTGCTACGTTATCAGTATTGCTTCTGCGGTATATAACGTAACGATTAGTATTAAACAAAAAAAAAAGGAAAATCCCAGCACCAAAAGTATGGTCAAATCAATTTCTACGAAGTTTCCAATTCCCCTCGAAAGCAATGAAAACAGTACAAAATATTTTAATTAAAATTTACTATGAATAAAAGGGTTATTAATGTTTCGCGAATTACAGAAATATCCAATTGCAAAGTAAAACAAATTGTTTCCGTAAAATAATTAAATTCATGTAGAATTTTTTATATTGCGATCAAAATTAAGAAAATTCACCGCACAAAATATTTTTTACGAATATTCCAATGCCGTATGAACGTTCCTTAGGCGTAGACAAATACAACAAAGAAAAGATAGCGCAAATCGGACGATCCGTTCTCGAGTTAGGGGCGGTCTTCCGGATGCAACTTTGTTTTACATATATAAATTAAAATATTTAGTTTTTAATATTTCTTAATGTTTATTAGTTACAAATAATATTTACATTTTTAATACAAAACAAAAGTATGTCTGCACTGTTTATTCTTCCGCTGATCAATGCGAACCCTGGCGATCGTCGATGTACCCTTTATAGTAACCTGCTCTGGGATGGTACACCAGATGTTGTTCGATGGTTCGCTCGATCGGTCGTTACTATATCAGATGTTGCTTCGAGTAGGTTGGTAGGTGTTAGATGATGCAGGTTGGTGTATCCTTTTATGATCGTTCGCCAGATATCTTACGATGGTTCTCACGATCGGCCGTTGTTCCCAAAATAGTGTGGGAATTCGTTTCAACCCACTGCATTCCTTGGTTTGGCGTCACTTTGATTGGGATAGCTCAGCGGGGGAACTAGAGTACTAACTTATATATTTTAATTTTCATTTTTGACTTTCTATAAAGTTTCGGTAAGGCCCTTCCGAAGTAATATCCTACTGGTGATAAATGTGAGATGCTTCTTTTGCGAAGCAATAGCCCAGCGCGGATGTAAATTGCCTTCCAGAAGAAGAAATTATGTTTTATGTATGGTTCAGAAAGTCTTAAACAAGTAAATACCTGTAAAAAAATGTGCAGATCTGTTTCCGCTCTTTTATCATTTTGTTTACTAATTTATTCAGTAGGTCATGATTCGTAACGATACACGCATATGTATGGGAAAATGTTAGAATTTGTTTAATTGTGTAAACAATTGTAAGGTTATGTAAATTACATTTGAAGCGGGTTTTGTAGTATAAAAGACAGGCAAAACCGATACCAATCCATTCCGACTTGGTGCTCTAATCAGTTAGTCAACATGGTGTCAAAAGGTGTTATACTATTGTGTGTAATTGGCTTTCTTGTGATTATTCAAGAATCAGAGAGTCTTTTCTTCAGACCGGGATTTACACGTCCTTTAGTTCAACGACGATTGTGCGCTATTGGATCGCCATTGTGCTTAACACCCACTGTGGCTGCAACAACACCGGCTGCAACAACGCCGGCTGCAACAACACCGGCTGCAACAACACCGGCTGCAACAACACCGGCTGCAACAACGCCGGCTGCAACAACACCGGCTGCAACAACGCCGGGTGCAGCACCCGTAGGTTAGATAAAAAATATAAGTCGATGTCCGTAAAATTTAGTCAATAATAAATCAAATAATTATTTAAGAACGAAAGTTGCTTACCCTATTATCTGCGTGAAATAAAAGAGTAAGAACAAATTTTAAATTTGCCTACAAGCTGTCTGGTGCGCACTGCGCACGCGCATGCGACTTTTTAAGGACATCTGCCCGTATAAGTCAAAGTTTTGCCGTGGCCCGCAAACTTATGGAAGGATTTTCTTTCAAAATTTCCAAAATTTCCACAGTAGCTAGAGCTGACAGTCTATTTCATATAGTCTTTGGTCAGAGTCGAAACCACCGCTTATGACAGCGTTTTCAGATTCGACTAAAAAGAAAACAGTCAACAAAATGCAATCAAAAATTTGAGCCAAAATAAAACAAGGATAGAAAATAACAATGAATCCGTTTACTTTTACGTTTTAAAGTGAAGTACCTCTATCTTAAATACATAAAAAGAAATTATTTACAATAAGAGTAAATTCATTAAATTAGTTCAACTCATAAATAAACTTTACATAAGTAATTTCTCTGACCGCTACAATTGTATCCTTATCATCTTCATCGTGTCATGTCGGATATTGTATTGCTGCTTTTGTAAGTAATTTTAGTACCAAATTTGTTTGTAACATCCAATAACCTTAGTATAAACTTGTATCAATGCAAACGTATAAATGGAATGATTGCGTTGGTGTCATATGTTTACTGATTGAAACGAAATGCCACGGAACAATTTAAAACAGTCAACAAAAATCATATCGCTAAAAAACCAGCCGGCTGGATTGTAAAAAATCTTCCAGCTACATGCGTATCAATCCAGTCAGATCTAAATGGAAAGCAGTCAAAATGGCAACGCTGCTTAGGTATGGTACTCGTCTCATGTCGATAGCAGTTTCATTTACACATCCATACCAAAAATATTGTCAACAAGAACTTGATGTTTCCGTTGGCGCTGAGGAAGTATTATAACCATCGATCAAGGAAGTGTTCAGAAAAAACTGGAGCTGTTGATAATTTTACTTTACGTTACCAGCAATGCATTTTTATTGTGAACTATCTGACCACGGTCTGAGTTGGCGCCACACCTACAACATATAGGACCGTGTAATGAGGAGGTCGTAGACAATTAATTCATAACAGATGTGGCGTATCTCACAACAGTTAAAAACCGAAACTCTGATGAATTTCCACAATTCATAATTCCAAATTGTAACTGCCCTTTCGTTTCACATTTCCTGTCAACGGAAATGCACATTGTGCACTTGACCTAAGCACGTACGATCTCAGATCGGCCATTACGATAAACGAAATGACACTTGTCATTAGCAAGTGTAAAGCTTCCGCCTGAGCGGCCACTCTCTCTTTCGCTTCCAATCTCCCAATCGGACCGGTCGTGGTGCTGAGCCACCGTAAGTATTTTGTTTGTTATATATATATCAAGTATCCCTAACCGCATTAAACTAATTTCCCACCCCAGACGCTTAGCGCATCAAAAAAATAATTATTGAGGAAGGAAGCTGATGATTTTGGGCGTGTTTTAACATCCAGACATTATCTAGATGCTGTAGTTTTACCCGGCCAAATTAGAGATTACCCGATCACGTGGTGTAACTCTGAAGGTAAACTCCTGCGCTTTTGGTTATATTGCGATCCCTATCGATAACCTTTTCTTGTTTTTTTTTCTCCTAGCACAACCAGGGTGCGCTTGGAATGGTTCCTTTTGTGTCCAAATCGTGAAAATCAAATGTGTACCTGATTTCACAGCACAAAAGACACCACGTGCCCGTAATTTTCGTTATGCGTACGGTACAAAACCCGATACTTACCATCGACTTATCAAACTAAATTTAATTTGCCTCTGAACCCCCAAGAAGAAAACTTAACCTAAAACTACCAGTCGTCCAACCAAAATTCATCCCTAGATCATGCTCACCAACACAAAATACATCTTTAACAATCATGCAATACATTAATCACTAACCTAAACCTATAAAAAAAAAGGAACTGTGCTATATGGATATATTTATATTGTGTAACAAAAGTGTGTGAACGGAAATATCCCCCGGCTTAACCTATAAAAAGAAAAAAAAAAAAAAAAAAACATTAAAAATTGTGATACTTACCAATATCAAAGGAAAAGAAAAGTTTGCCATACCCTATTAAAACCTAGTTTAAAAATTAGCTAAAATTCTATCTATTGATTACTAGTGTAAAAAGCCACAGGAAAAGACTCTTTTATAAAAAGTTATAAACCTAATCTATACCCATGCAGAGACAACGAAATTTGTGCACAAAATTCGGAGCAACGCATCAATAAAACGTAAGTAAAATTTTATGCATTTTTCTTTGGCTTTCAAAATCGATAAATTTCACCTTTGATACTATCTAAATTAAAATTAACATAAAATAACGTAAATATAACATAAGGAACGTGTCATACACACGTAAATATTCGGTTACATTTTTTTTACACATAAACAAACACATATTGAATTCTAAACATATACCTAAATACACACCCATGGATACATACAGAACTAACCAGATTGCACTATATACCTATATACCATTCGCAATTCGCGTAGTCGATTATCCATACATTTTTATTATTTTTATTTATCTAATAAAGTGAATCGAGTAATATGAATTACGATCAATATTGGTGATTTTATTTTTAATTAGAATGTGTTGCTAAAGTGTTAGTATTTATGGAGATGTGAGAAGAGAGAGTGCGACAGATCGATTTCGGGGCTTTCTCAAAAGGTTTCAGGCAACGGGAAAGCCATGGTGCATATGTCTTTTCGGGCTTACGCCAGGGGAGGGTCAGCCATAACGTCAACAACATCCATGACGGCACTCAATCTGATTTGTACAAGTTCATAATACCTTTTTCGTACACCATTCTTCGGTGTCTTTAAGTTAGTTCCTAAAGCGTATCGCGTATACGTCATGGGGAACATATTTTCCATTCCCCTATTTTTTTTATATCCTTCGGCACGATATTGTTTGAGGCATAGGATGTATCATAAGCAGCAAGACCCCCCCCACCGACGAGCTAATGCTGTGCAACCGCAAGCGTGCCACTCGCTGCTTCAACATGAAGGACAGACCCCACCTTTAAGTTGTTCCATTCTCGACGCCGCGATTTCACGCAGTAACGAGGGACATCCCAACCGACTTATGCTTCGCAGATTAGTTTAATGTTTTGAAACAGTTGTGGCAAGCTGTGCAGACCCTCTGATTCTTGAATAATCACAAGAAGGCCAACTATGCACAATAATATAACACTTTTTGACACCATCTTGGCTAACGTGTATTCTAAGAGCCCCAACTCGGAATTGATCTATCTCGCTGATGGTCGTCCTTTATATAGCGAAATTGGAAATATTTTTTCAAGCAATCTGCATTTCTCTGCGTATTTTCACCCAAAAGAATAAATAGCCAAACTTGTATTTCCCAAAAAAAAAAAAAAACAAAGCTGTCAATGTAAGGGGCTAGCCACCTGAATACATATAAAAAAGCATTTGAAACCAGCCCAAACAATGCGTGGATATAGAATTGTTTAGTCTTACTTAATCAGCCTTTGACGTAGGATGTTGGTATACCTATTTGGTGAACATGGTGATCAAACTTTTCGCGTTTGGCACCCTAAATCCGAATTGCACGAATTCAACTTTTTCAAAGTTTTACGGATATTGTTTGATCAACTGAATAAGAGAGATAACAGAAAGATTAATAAGGACAAATTGGAAAGAATGTAGCTTTCAACTTTGAAAGATCGAAGCGAAGGGACTTCCGAAGTCGAAGTTTGCATTTTATGAAGACTTTGTAAAGAAAAAAGCTAAAAAATTAGATATATCTAATTCTTCAAAATTATCGAAAATATTCTGAATTAAATTTTTTTTATTAATTTTTTGAAAATTTAAGGAGCTCAATATTATAGAAAGCCAACAAAAACTGAAGTGAAATGGGAAAATATGCTAAGTGGCTAAGGAACTTCCATTTTTACTTTATTTTTTTGTTTGAGTGCCTGATATTTATCATTCAAATAAATTCGAAATTGCTTATGTATTTGACAATTATTGTTGATGTAAAAATAAAATAGATCATAAAAAAAAATCTTACGGGCTTACAGGAGTGCTGTTCTAGCAGTGTATGCCACTAAGTGTATTCATTTACTTTGCAATTGACATTGGATCACTTTTATATTAAATTATTTATTTTATTTAATTTTTTTTTATTAAAATATTTATTTAAATAAAAAAAATTATGATATCAGGTAGGTAAATAATGTATTTTTGTGAACTCAATAAAATAAAATCAAAATCTCGGTTGTATTTGGCGGCCATTTCCAATATGTATTTAATTTTTTTTTAATTTTTGCACAACGACATGTTCATGTTCCGCAATCGTTTAATAAGTTACAATTTTTAAATGCCTCCTTTTCTTTGAAGATATTAAATGTATTTTAACAACTTTTTTAACATGCGAAATTACTCTTAACCAACCTACAGCTCGATGATTTGCATCTGTCGCGATCTTTAAACCTTGCCGAAACAGAACTACGTTTTTTGTGGGGTAACCTTTGTTGGAGAGCCTCACGGAACCACATTATGTCGAGGGGCTTTATCGAAATACGCTTAACGTTAGGCCGCTTTCTGCCAACCAGGAACCACGCCTGAAGCTGGAGGGACAACTTTCTGACATCCAATAACCTTATCTATTATGTACTATTACTTCATCAAGCTTATCATTATGGCCGCTTTTTCACACAGAAACTACAGTTTGTCATAACAATCTTTATGTCATTGGGCTACTTCTTGGAACCCAGGAACTACGCTTTAGCGAAGGTCCTCATAGAGCCTTTTTCTGACAGCCCAGCAAAATAACCAGAGGCAATATTGAGACTCCCAACTTCGGCCGATTTTCCGTTACTTGCCTGCATGCTATTTTTAATGGAGTGGCAAATGCTAAGCGCGTTAGCATTGTTACATAGAAATTCGTATTGACAAATGTCACGTAACTTCAAAAATTCCGGCTCACCAACACACTCGAAAAAAATATGAGCCACTTCCGCTATCGGCAAAGTTTCTCTGTCAGCGTTCATAGAATTTTATCCGTTAAATTTGAAATTATTCGTTACGTGTGGATAAAATATAAAAATATTTATGAAAACTCAACAATGTAGGGTAAACTCTCCAACGGTGTACCAATTTGCGCTTGACTCGATTTTGAAGGAACTTAGTATTTGTAAACAATACAAAAACATAAGTAATAAAAACAACAAAAAGTAATATCGACAATAAAACTAAAAAACATTAACAAAAATGACTTTTAAGGACTTCAGTAATATCACAAGGCTTACATATAACTAACAAATGTTAAATGATGATAGGTTGCTTACTGAAAATACGGAATTCTGAATCCCGGAAGTGCTACCATGTTCACCAGGTTCACTGTGTACGACTATGCGCTGGTTCACATTTCACAAATTTTATTTACACGCTAATTTTAATTAATAATAATAATCAAATTTAATTTATCAATTTTAAACTGAATCCCATAAATCTCACTAAGCACATTACTTTTTGAATTGGAACAAAAATAAGAAGCACGATTTCTGATTACTTACCAGTAAAATTCACATTTTTTTAAGCACAACCGACGAGCGCTCTACTTCAACTCCCAGGTAAATTCAAGGTTCGAAACGCGGTTAATTTCCTGTTTACTTCGTTTTTCCCTTATAAGTAGAGTTAAAGTAAATTTAAAAGATTCACCGTGGGACGTCAGCCACTGTGGGACAGTTTACCCTAGATTGGTTGAGGGAAAATATAAACATAAAATTGAGGGGGCCAGTGGCAAGAGGATTGTGAGTTGGGAGTAACCTGTTGCTACGTTATCAGTATTGCTTCTGCGGTATATAACGTAACGATTAGTATTAAACAAAAAAAAAGGAAAATCCCAGCACCAAAAGTATGGTCAAATCAATTTCTACGAAGTTTCCAATTCCCCTCGAAAGCAATGAAAACAGTACAAAATATTTTAATTAAAATTTACTATGAATAAAAGGGTTATTAATGTTTCGCGAATTACAGAAATATCCAATTGCAAAGAAAAACAAATTGTTTCCGTAAAATAATTAAATTCATGTAGAATTTTTTATATTGCGATCAAAATTAAGAAAATTCACCGCACAAAATGAAAATATTTTTTACGAATATTCCAATGCCGTATGAACGTTCCTTAGGCGTAGACAAATACAACAAAGAAAAGATAGCGCAAATCGGACGATCCGTTCTCGAGTTAGGGGCGGTCTTCCGGATGCAACTTTGTTTTACATATATAAATTAAAATATTTAGTTTTTAATATTTCTTAATGTTTATTAGTTACAAATAATATTTACATTTTTAATACAAAACAAAAGTATGTCTGCACTGTTTATTCTTCCGCTGATCAATGCGAACCCTGGCGATCGTCGATGTACCCTTTATAGTAACCTGCTCTGGGATGGTACGCCAGATGTTGTTCGATGGTTCGCTCGATCGGTCGTTACTATATCAGATGTTGCTTCGAGTAGGTTGGTAGGTGTTAGATGATGCAGGTTGGTGTATCCTTTTATGATCGTTCGCCAGATATCTTACGATGGTTCTCACGATCGGCCGTTGTTCCCAAAATAGTGTGGGAATTCGTTTCAACACACTGCATTCCTTGGTTTGACGTCACTTTGATTGGGATAGCTCAGCGGGGGAACTAGAGTACTAACTTATATATTTTAATTTTCATTTTTGACTTTCTATAAAGTTTCGGTAAGGCCCTTCCGAAGTAATATCCTACTGGTGATAAATGTGAGATGCTTCTTTTGCGAAGCAATAGCCCAGCGCGGATGTAAATTGCCTTCCAGAAGAAGAAATTATGTTTTATGTATGGTTCAGAAAGTCTTAAACAAGTAAATACCTGTAAAAAAATGTGCAGATCTGTTTCCGTTCTTTTATCATTTTGTTTACTAATTTATTCAGTAGGTCATGATTCGTAACGATACACGCATATGTATGGGAAAATGTTAGAATTTGTTTAATTGTGTAAACAATTGTAAGGTTATGTAAATTACATTTGAAGCGGGTTTTGTAGTATAAAAGACAGGCAAAACCGATACCAATCCATTCCGACTTGGTGCTCTAATCAGTTAGTCAACATGGTGTCAAAAGGTGTTATACTATTGTGTGTAATTGGCTTTCTTGTGATTATTCAAGAATCAGAGAGTCTTTTCTTCAGACCGGGATTTACACGTCCTTTAGTTCAACGACGATTGTGCGCTATTGGATCGCCATTGTGCTTAACACCCACTGTGGCTGCAACAACACCGGCTGCAACAACGCCGGCTGCAACAACACCGGCTGCAACAACACCGGCTGCAGCACCCGTAGGTTAGATAAAAAATATAAGTCGATGTCCGTAAAATTTAGTCAATAATAAATCAAATAATTATTTAAGAACGAAAGTTGCTTACCCTATTATCTGCGTGAAATAAAAGAGTAAGAACAAATTTTAAATTTGCCTACAAGCTGTCTGGTGCGCACTGCGCACGCGCATGCGACTTTTTAAGGACATCTGCCCGTATAAGTCAAAGTTTTGCCGTGGCCCGCAAACTTATGGAAGGATTTTCTTTCAAAATTTCCAAAATTTCCACAGTAGCTAGAGCTGACAGTCTATTTCATATAGTCTTTGGTCAGAGTCGAAACCACCGCTTATGACAGCGTTTTCAGATTCGACTAAAAAAAAACAGTCAACAAAATGCAATCAAAAATTTGAGCCAAAATAAAACAAGGATAGAAAATAACAATGAATCCGTTTACTTTTACGTTTTAAAGTGAAGTACCTCTATCTTAAATACATAAAAAGAAATTATTTACAATAAGAGTAAATTCATTAAATTAGTTCAACTCATAAATAAACTTTACATAAGTAATTTCTCTGACCGCTACTATTGTATCCTTATCATCTTCATCGTGTCATGTCGGATATTGTTTTGCTGCTTTTGTAAGTAATTTTAGTACCAAATTTGTTTGTAACATCCAATAACCTTAGTATAAACTTGTATCAATGCAAACGTATAAATGGAATGATTGCGTTGGTGTCATATGTTTACTGATTGAAACGAAATGCCACGGAACAATTTAAAACAGTCAACAAAAATCATATCGCTAAAAAACCAGCCGGCTGGATTGTAAAAAATCTTCCAGCTACATGCGTATCAATCCAGTCAGATCTAAATGGAAAGCAGTCAAAATGGCAACGCTGCTTAGGTATGGTACTCGTCTCATGTCGATAGCAGTTTCATTTACACATCCATACCAAAAATATTGTCAACAAGAACTTGATGTTTCCGTTGGCGCTGAAGAAGTATTATTACCATCGATCAAGGAAGTGTTCAGAAAAAACTGGAGCTGTTGATAATTTTACTTTACGTTACCAGCAATGCATTTTTATTGTGAACTATCTGACCACGGTCTGAGTTGGCGCCACACCTACAACATATAGGACCGTGTAATGAGGAGGTCGTAGACAATAAATTCATAACAGATTAGTTTAATGTTTTGAAACAGTTGTGGCATGGTGTGCAGACCCTCTAATTCTTGAATAATCACAAGAAGGCCAACTATGCACAATAATATAACACTTTTTGACACCATCTTGGCTAACGTGTATTCTAAGAGCCCCAACTCGGAATTGATCTATCTCGCTGATGGTCGTCCTTTATATAGCGAAATTGGAAATATTTTTTCAAGCAATCTGCATTTCTCTGCGTATTTTCACCCAAAAGAATAAATAGCCAAACTTGTATTTCCCAAAAAAAAAAAAACAAAGCTGTCAATGTAAGGGGCTAGCCACCTGAATACATATAAAAAAGCATTTGAAACCAGCCCAAACAATGCGTGGATATAGAATTGTTTAGTCTTACTTAATCAGCCTTTGACGTAGGATGTTGGTATACCTATTTGGTGAACATGGTGATCAAACTTTTCGCGTTTGGCACCCTAAATCCGAATTGCACGAATTCAACTTTTTCAAAGTTTTACGGATATCGTTTGATCAACTGAATAAGAGAGATAACAGAAAGATTAATAAGGACAAATTGGAAAGAATTTAGCTTTCAACTTTGAAAGATCGAAGCGAAGGGACTTCCGAAGTCGAAGTTTGCATTTTATGAAGACTTTGTAAAGAAAAAAGGTAAAAAATCAGATATATCTGATTCTTCAAAAATTATCGAAAATATTCAGAATTAAATTTTTTTTATTAATTTTTTGAAAATTTAAGGAGCTCAATACTATAGAAAGCCAACAAAAACTGAAGTGAAATGGGAAAATATGCTAAGTGGCTAAGGAACTTCCATTTTTACTTTATTTTTTTGTTTGAGTGCCTGATATTTATCATTCAAATAAATTCGAAATTGCTTATGTATTTGACAATTATTGTTGATGTAAAAATAAAATAGATCATAAAAAAAAATCTTACGGGCTTACAGGAGTGCTGTTCTAGCAGTGTATGCCACTAAGTGTATTCATTTACTTTGCAATTGACATTGGATCACTTTTATATTAAATTATTTATTTTATTTAATTTTTTTTTATTAAAATATTTATTTAAATAAAAAAAATTATGATATCAGGTAGGTAAATAATGTATTTTTGTGAACTCAATAAAATAAAATCAAAATCTCGGTTGTATTTGGCGGCCATTTCCAATATGTATTTAATTTTTTTTTAATTTTTGCACAACGACATGTTCATGTTCCGCAATCGTTTAATAAGTTACAATTTTTAAATGCCTCCTTTTCTTTGAAGATATTAAATGTATTTTAACAACTTTTTTAACATGCGAAATTACTCTTAACCAACCTACAGCTCGATGATTTGCATCTGTCGCGATCTTTAAACCTTGCCGAAACAGAACTACGTTTGTTGTGGGGCAACCTTTGTTGGAGAGCCTCACGGAACCACATTATGTCGAGGGGCTTTATCGAAATACGCTTAACGTTAGGCCGCTTTCTGCCAACCAGGAACCACGCCTGAAGCTGGAGGGACAACTTTCTGACATCCAATAACCTTATCTATTATGTACTATTACTTCATCAAGCTTATCATTATGGCCGCTTTTTCACACAGAAACTACAGTTTGTCATAACAATCTTTATGTCATTGGGCTACTTCTTGGAACCCAGGAACTACGCTTTAGCGAAGGTCCTCATAGAGCCTTTTTCTGACAGCCCAGCAAAATAACCAGAGGCAATATTGAGACTCCCAACTTCGGCCGATTTTCCGTTACTTGCCTGCATGCTATTTTTAATGGAGTGGCAAATGCTAAGCGCGTTAGCATTGTTACATAGAAATTCGTATTGACAAATGTCACGTAACTTCAAAAATTCCGGCTCACCAACACACTCGAAAAAAATATGAGCCACTTCCGCTATCGGCAAAGTTTCTCTGTCAGCGTTCATAGAATTTTATCCGTTAAATTTGAAATTATTCGTTACGTGTGGATAAAATATAAAAATATTTATGAAAACTCAACAATGTAGGGTAAACTCTCCAACGGTGTACCAATTTGCGCTTGACTCGATTTTGAAGGAACTTAGTATAAGCTTTATTAGCTTTGTATTTCACCACATCCAGCTTTAGAAAGATCACACCTCAATTGGTTCCCTGTGTACTAGGGGGTGGACACAATGAACCACCGGGTAGTGGTAGTGAGCCTATAGTGTTTATTTATTATTTCATAAGAAAACTAAAGAACAAAATCAAGTAATTGATAAAAATAAATTTTTTATTTAAAATTAACGTTAAAAAAATGTAAACAATACAAAAACATAAGTAATAAAAACAACAAAAAGTAATATCGACAATAAAACTAAAAAACATTAACAAAAATGACTTTTAAGGACTTCAGTAATATCACAAGGCTTACATATAACTAACAAATGTTAAATGATGATAGGTTGCTTACTGAAAATACGGAATTCTGAATCCCGGAAGTGCTACCATGTTCACCAGGTTCACTGTGTACGACTATGCGCTGGTTCACATTTCACAAATTTTATTTACACGCTAATTTTAATTAATAATAATAATCAAATTTAATTTATCAATTTTAAACTGAATCCCATAAATCTCACTAAGCACATTACTTTTTGAATTGGAACAAAAATAAGAAGCACGATTTCTGATTACTTACCAGTAAAATTCACATTTTTTTAAGCACAACCGACGAGCGCTCTACTTCAACTCCCAGGTAAATTCATAAAGGTTCGAAACGCGGTTTATTTCCTGTTTACTTCGTTTTTCCCTTATAAGTAGAGTTAAAGTAAATTTAAAAGATTCACCGTGGGACGTCAGCCACTGTGGGACAGTTTACCCTAGATTGGTTGAGGGAAAATAAAAACATAAAATTGAGGGGGCCAGTGGCAAGAGGATTGCGAGTTGGGAGTAACCTGTTGCTACGTTATCAGTATTGCTTCTGCGGTATATAACGTAACGATTAGTATTAAACAAAAAAAAGGAAAATCCCAGCACCAAAAGTTTGGTCAAATCAATTTCTACAAAGTTTCCAATTCCCCTCGAAAGCAATGAAAACAGTACAAAATATTTTAATTAAAATTTACTATGAATAAAAGGGTTATTAATGTTTCGCGAATTACAGAAATATCCAATTGCAAAGAAAAACAAATTGTTTCCGTAAAATAATTAAATTCATGTAGAATTTTTTATATTGCGATCAAAATTAAGAAAATTCACCGCACAAAATGAAAATATTTTTTACGAATATTCCAATGCCGTATGAACGTTCCTTAGGCGTAGACAAATACAACAAAGAAAAGATAGCGCAAATCGGACGATCCGTTCTCGAGTTAGGGGCGGTCTTCCGGATGCAACTTTGTTTTACATATATAAATTAAAATATTTAGTTTTTAATATTTCTTAATGTTTATTAGTTACAAATAATATTTACATTTTTAATACAAAACAAAAGTATGTCTGCACTGTTTATTCTTCCGCTGATCAATGCGAACCCTGGCGATCGTCGATGTACCCTTTATAGTAACCTGCTCTGGGATGGTACGCCAGATGTTGTTCGATGGTTCGCTCGATCGGTCGTTACTATATCAGATGTTGCTTCGAGTAGGTTGGTAGGTGTTAGATGATGCAGGTTGGTGTATCCTTTTATGATCGTTCGCCAGATATCTTACGATGGTTCTCACGATCGGCCGTTGTTCCCAAAATAGTGTGGGAATTCGTTTCAACCCACTGCATTCCTTGGTTTGGCGTCACTTTGATTGGGATAGCTCAGCGGGGGAACTAGAGTACTAACTTATATATTTTAATTTTCATTTTTGACTTTCTATAAAGTTTCGGTAAGGCCCTTCCGAAGTAATATCCTACTGGTGATAAATGTGAGATGCTTCTTTTGCGAAGCAATAGCCCAGCGCGGATGTAAATTGCCTTCCAGAAGAAGAAATTATGTTTTATGTATGGTTTATCCAAGCTGTTCAGAAAGTCTTAAACAAGTAAATACCTGTAAAAAAATGTGCAGATCTGTTTCCGTTCTTTTATCATTTTGTTTACTAATGTATTCAGTAAGTCATGATTCGTAACGATACACGCATATGTATGGGAAAATGTTAGAATTTGTTTAATTGTGTAAACAATTGTAAGGTTATGTAAATTACATTTGAAGCGGGTTTTGTAGTATAAAAGACAGGCAAAACCGATACCAATCCATTCCGACTTGGTGCTCTAATCAGTTAGTCAACATGGTGTCAAAAGGTGTTATACTATTGTGTGTAATTGGCTTTCTTGTGATTATTCAAGAATCAGAGAGTCTTTTCTTCAGACCGGGATTTACACGTCCTTTAGTTCAACGACGATTGTGCGCTATTGGATCGCCATTGTGCTTAACACCCACTGTGGCTGCAACAACACCGGCTGCAACAACGCCGGCTGCAACAACACCGGCTGCAGCACCCGTAGGTTAGATAAAAAATATAAGTCGATGTCCGTAAAATTTAGTCAATAATAAATCAAATAATTATTTAAGAACGAAAGTTGCTTACCCTATTATCTGCGTGAAATAAAAGAGTAAGAACAAATTTTAAATTTGCCTACAAGCTGTCTGGTGCGCACTGCGCACGCGCATGCGACTTTTTAAGGACATCTGCCCGTATAAGTCAAAGTTTTGCCGTGGCCCGCAAACTTATGGAAGGATTTTCTTTCAAAATTTCCAAAATTTCCACAGTAGCTAGAGCTGACAGTCTATTTCATATAGTCTTTGGTCAGAGTCGAAACCACCGCTTATGACAGCGTTTTCAGATTCGACTAAAAAAAAACAGTCAACAAAATGCAATCAAAAATTTGAGCCAAAATAAAACAAGGATAGAAAATAACAATGAATCCGTTTACTTTTACGTTTTAAAGTGAAGTACCTCTATCTTAAATACATAAAAAGAAATTATTTACAATAAGAGTAAATTCATTAAATTAGTTCAACTCATAAATAAACTTTACATAAGTAATTTCTCTGACCGCTACAATTGTATCCTTATCATCTTCATCGTGTCATGTCGGATATTGTATTGCTGCTTTTGTAAGTAATTTTAGTACCAAATTTGTTTGTAACATCCAATAACCTTAGTATAAACTTGTATCAATGCAAACGTATAAATGGAATGATTGCGTTGGTGTCATATGTTTACTGATTGAAACGAAATGCCACGGAACAATTTAAAACAGTCAACAAAAATCATATCGCTAAAAAACCAGCCGGCTGGATTGTAAAAAATCTTCCAGCTACATGCGTATCAATCCAGTCAGATCTAAATGGAAAGCAGTCAAAATGGCAACGCTGCTTAGGTATGGTACTCGTCTCATGTCGATAGCAGTTTCATTTACACATCCATACCAAAAATATTGTCAACAAGAACTTGATGTTTCCGTTGGCGCTGAAGAAGTATTATTACCATCGATCAAGGAAGTGTTCAGAAAAAACTGGAGCTGTTGATAATTTTACTTTACGTTACCAGCAATGCATTTTTATTGTGAACTATCTGACCACGGTCTGAGTTGGCGCCACACCTACAACATATAGGACCGTGTAATGAGGAGGTCGTAGACAATAAATTCATAACAGATTAGTTTAATGTTTTGAAACAGTTGTGGCATGGTGTGCAGACCCTCTAATTCTTGAATAATCACAAGAAGGCCAACTATGCACAATAATATAACACTTTTTGACACCATCTTGGCTAACGTGTATTCTAAGAGCCCCAACTCGGAATTGATCTATCTCGCTGATGGTCGTCCTTTATATAGCGAAATTGGAAATATTTTTTCAAGCAATCTGCATTTCTCTGCGTATTTTCACCCAAAAGAATAAATAGCCAAACTTGTATTTCCCCCAAAAAAAAAAAAAAAAAAGCTGTCAATGTAAGGGGCTAGCCACCTGAATACATATAAAAAAGCATTTGAAACCAGCCCAAACAATGCGTGGATATAGAATTGTTTAGTCTTACTTAATCAGCCTTTGACGTAGGATGTTGGTATACCTATTTGGTGAACATGGTGATCAAACTTTTCGCGTTTGGCACCCTAAATCCGAATTGCACGAATTCAACTTTTTCAAAGTTTTACGGATATCGTTTGATCAACTGAATAAGAGAGTGTTGTGAGCTAGGGTATAGGCCACGGAGGCAACTTCGATGCAGAGGAGGAGGGCGCGGCACGCTTGCGGTTGCTCGGCTCAGCTCGTCGGACGGGGTAGTTCTTGCCCCCCTCACCATACACCACCTGCTCAATACACATTTTGTTTCGTGCCAAAAGCAAATAAAAATAAAAAAGGAAGAAAGCTACGTTAATTCGACCGCGGACGGAACATGGACAAGAAAATAAAAGGAGGAATTAAAAGGAGAGAAAATGAAAACGCTCAAGTACTTCTGCCAAAGCTAATGAGAGAGTACGGGAAAGTCACCCCGAAGCTTACCCTAACTAGCCTAATCTAATCTACTCTAACCTAAAATTCCAAATAAGCCCTACTCTGGGCCTATTTTAACTTAAAACTAGCCTACAACTACTCTTCCCTAACCGTACTTCCTTTCCCACGGTCTCTCAAAAGCAATGGTTCGTTAAGAACCCGAGACATGCCTGATGTTGTTGGCAAAGGTTGGCCTATACCCTAGCTCACAACACTCTCCACGAAAGGCTTCTGCATTATCAGGAAGCGCGACGAAGAATTTTTGCCGAAGAAGTGACATGCCCGGTGAAGGAAAGTAGGAATTTCAACAAAATTCGTAAGCTTAGGGAAAAATGTGCAATAACCAGACGACGAATGGGCAAAATTTTAGCATCTGTGATAAACATAAATGACGATAATAGACCCTACGCGAAAGTCAAGTTAGAAGGCGAAGAGCTCCTGGGTCTATTAGATAGTGGTGCATCCATTAGTTGTCTGGGAAACGGGGCACTAGAATTTTTAGAAAGGCATTTATTTTGGGGCTACCACTCACAGTATCGGCCAGAGTGGTAGCAATTGGTTGTGTCTATGACACGAAGGGAGGGCAGGCCAACCTTTGCCAACAACATCAGGCATGTCTCGGGTTCTTAACGAACCATTGCTTTTGAGAGACCGTGGGAAAGGAAGTACGGTTAGGGAAGAGTAGTTGTAGGCTAGTTTTAAGTTAAAATAGGCCCAGAGTAGGGCTTATTTGGAATTTTAGGTTAGAGTAGATTAGATTAGGCTAGTTAGGGTAAGCTTCGGGGTGACTTTCCCGTACTCTCTCATTAGCTTTGGCAGAAGTACTTGAGCGTTTTCATTTTCTCTCCTTTTAATTCCTCCTTTTATTTTCTTGTCCATGTTCCGTCCGCGGTCGAATTAACGTAGCTTTCTTCCTTTTTTATTTTTATTTGCTTTTGGCACGAAACAAAATGTGTATTGAGCAGGTGGTGTATGGTGAGGGGGGCAAGAACTACCCCGTCCGACGAGCTGAGCCGAGCAACCGCAAGCGTGCCGCGCCCTCCTCCTCTGCATCGAAGTTGCCTCCATGGCCTATACCCTAGCTCACAACAAGAGTCCTCCTGGGAGGAAGAATCTTTTGTGTTGGATTAGTATCCACTTTCGTATCGGGCTTTAAAATTCGGTAGTGTCCGGGTTCTTTTGGTTCTCCGGGATTGGGTGCGTCTTCGGCAAGTTGTTCCCGGACACACCGCCGACTCTCAAGTTTTCCTGACATGCGGAGCAGTTGAAGCTGATATTGCCTTGGCCGCAACTGAAACACGTTAGTGTATGGAAGCTTGAAGGACACGCCGGTGAAGTCGTCGCTATATTTTGGTTCGCGTTCGTTCTGTTTGTCCTAGTGTTAGGTGCTTGCCTGTTAGTTCGGTGGAGGGCAGCGATCTCCATGTCTTCGTAGTCGTCCTCTTTGTCTTCTCGCTGGCCGCTTCTAGCTCTGTGTGCTAGTTGTTCGTCGTCGATTTCCGTAACGTTTCGTCTAAACTTCTGTTCCCTGACTGTCAAATGTCGCTCCGCTCGTCTGCACTCCTCTCGAAGGTCTTGAATGCTCTTAATTGAGCATCCGAAAATAAGCGTCGCGACCCTATCCTTAACGTTTTGTCGAAGTATGTCTACTAAGTCAAGTTCGTGTGGTCGTTTAGTCATTTGTAGGGCCAGCGATCGTACGTCGCTGTAAAATGTGTCAAATGTCTCATGGGGCTGCTGTCTCCTATCCATTATCGCTCTCAATATCTCGTGGTCTCTCTTGTTATCCTTGAACTGTTTTAATAATTCTGCTTTTAAATCAAAGTAATTTAGTCCCTCATCTCTCTCATTTTCTTGTAGAAATTGCCAGTACCACATTTCTGCAGGTCCTGACACTAGTGAGTGGAACTGGGAGAATAGCTGATCGTTCGAAATGCCGCTTTTCTTTTGGAGGGTCTCAATCCGGAAAATAAAACTTTCTACGGA
The DNA here is from genome assembly GCA_963082955.1 of Cheilosia grossa. Taxonomy (NCBI): domain Eukaryota; kingdom Metazoa; phylum Arthropoda; class Insecta; order Diptera; family Syrphidae; genus Cheilosia; species Cheilosia grossa. Next base: position 60,643,810 of record OY720144.1, read on the forward strand.
CATTGTTTTCGGTGTACCATCGAACTTTACCCCCCATTTGTGTATAGGCATCTCATTCTTTCTGCCCACAGTGGGTTGAAAATATGTTCCCGACCTATTGTCTGGTCTATTGTCGGGCTCTGTCTGTGGTGTTTGTTCAAAAGTTCGTTCTCTAAATGTGCTTTGTCGTCCGTTAGTTACTGGTGGGTCTCTTGATGCTGTCACGGAATTTTCCAGATTGCCGATTTTATTGTTAATGGACTGGATACTGTCCTGGAAGGTCAGTAACATGTCCCTCATGGTGACAGCTAGGGCTGACATGAGATCGGCTGGATTATTCCGAGCGGCACAAGAGACTTCTTCCGGTATTTGTTGTGTATTATGTTCGTCTTTACCCTGAGTCTGCCCACGTATGTTCCTGTCGTCGTTGTTATTATTTTCACGTCGAATACTATTTTGGACGTTTTCCACTACGGCATTAGGTCCAAGTTCGTCTGTCGACAGAGCTATTTGCTTCTGTGTAAGTTGTTCTTGTCGTATCATTGGAGCCCGTTTTTGCGTCGAAGTTAGTTCTGTCATTTCGTCTCCGTACCGTGATTGAGGGAGGGATTGGTGCTTAGCTCCAATGGGCCGAGCTACCTCCTGGTTAGTTGGGTCGGTCATGTCGGTTTTACCACGCTTCGATGTCTCGTCGTCTGGGCTGAAATGTGGTAAGTCGTGGGAGTAAATAGTGACGTTGGTATAGTCGGTTGCCGTAGTGGTAGGTCTATTTCGGAGACCATATCCCTTCATTTGGTTAATGCCATCTGTGTCCCATAAAGAGACAAATTTGTTGCCGTTCGAGGCAGAACCTCCACCCCTATCGTAGCTTTCAGAGTCCATCTGGGTGGACTTTATCCCCTTTGGGATAGCTCCTAAACTTCGGCCCTTATTATCCATTATATGGACCGCACTCTAGATTTCTGATTCAATTCAATATAGAAATTCAAAGTTGATTATACTCAATCAAATTCAAAAAAAAAAACTTCAAAAAAAAAAAAACTTACGGAATTCAAAAAAAAAATTATAAAACTTAGGTGTTCGAGAGGGTTGAATAAAAAGTAAGAAGGAAGAAAATTAAATAACTAATAAGGTTGATAAATTATGAGTGTTTGCTCTATAAGAATGTATCTGTGGTGATTATTATTTTTGGGTTGTATATATGTAGACTCGGTTGGTGTGTGGATTTCTGGATAGGTTTTCCGCTAACTCTTCAATGGACATAAGTTCGTTTCGTAGATCGTTGTAAACAGTCACTCTCAAATAAGGTCTGACTGTGACTAGGCCAACCTTTGCCAACAACATCAGGCATGTCTCGGGTTCTTAACGAACCATTGCTTTTGAGAGACCGTGGGAAAGGAAGTACGGTTAGGGAAGAGTAGTTGTAGGCTAGTTTTAAGTTAAAATAGGCCCAGAGTAGGGCTTATTTGGAATTTTAGGTTAGAGTAGATTAGATTAGGCTAGTTAGGGTAAGCTTCGGGGTGACTTTCCCGTACTCTCTCATTAGCTTTGGCAGAAGTACTTGAGCGTTTTCATTTTCTCTCCTTTTAATTCCACCTTTTATTTTCTTGTCCATGTTCCGTCCGCGGTCGAATTAACGTAGCTTTCTTCCTTTTTTATTTCTATTTGCTTTTGGCACGAAACAAAATGTGTATTGAGCAGGTGGTGTATGGTGAGGGGGGCAAGAACTACCCCGTCCGACGAGCTGAGCCGAGCAACCGCAAGCGTGCCGCGCCCTCCTCCTCTGCATCGAAGTTGCCTCCGTGGCCTATACCCTAGCTCACAACAAGAGATAACAGAAAGATTAATAAGGACAAATTGGAAAGAATTTAGCTTTCAACTTTGAAAGATCGAAGCGAAGGGACTTCCGAAGTCGAAGTTTGCATTTTATGAAGACTTTGTAAAGAAAAAAGGTAAAAAATCAGATATATCTGATTCTTCAAAAATTATCGAAAATATTCAGAATTAAATTTTTTTTATTAATTTTTTGAAAATTTAAGGAGCTCAATACTATAGAAAGCCAACAAAAACTGAAGTGAAATGGGAAAATATGCTAAGTGGCTAAGGAACTTCCATTTTTACTTTATTTTTTTGTTTGAGTGCCTGATATTTATCATTCAAATAAATTCGAAATTGCTTATGTATTTGACAATTATTGTTGATGTAAAAATAAAATAGATCATAAAAAAAAATCTTACGGGCTTACAGGAGTGCTGTTCTAGCAGTGTATGCCACTAAGTGTATTCATTTACTTTGCAATTGACATTGGATCACTTTTATATTAAATTATTTATTTTATTTAATTTTTTTTTATTAAAATATTTATTTAAATAAAAAAAATTATGATATCAGGTAGGTAAATAATGTATTTTTGTGAACTCAATAAAATAAAATCAAAATCTCGGTTGTATTTGGCGGCCATTTCCAATATGTATTTAATTTTTTTTTAATTTTTGCACAACGACATGTTCATGTTCCGCAATCGTTTAATAAGTTACAATTTTTAAATGCCTCCTTTTCTTTGAAGATATTAAATGTATTTTAACAACTTTTTTAACATGCGAAATTACTCTTAACCAACCTACAGCTCGATGATTTGCATCTGTCGCGATCTTTAAACCTTGCCGAAACAGAACTACGTTTGTTGTGGGGCAACCTTTGTTGGAGAGCCTCACGGAACCACATTATGTCGAGGGGCTTTATCGAAATACGCTTAACGTTAGGCCGCTTTCTGCCAACCAGGAACCACGCCTGAAGCTGGAGGGACAACTTTCTGACATCCAATAACCTTATCTATTATGTACTATTACTTCATCAAGCTTATCATTATGGCCGCTTTTTCACACAGAAACTACAGTTTGTCATAACAATCTTTATGTCATTGGGCTACTTCTTGGAACCCAGGAACTACGCTTTAGCGAAGGTCCTCATAGAGCCTTTTTCTGACAGCCCAGCAAAATAACCAGAGGCAATATTGAGACTCCCAACTTCGGCAGATTTTCCGTTACTTGCCTGCATGCTATTTTTAATGGAGTGGCAAATACTAAGCGCGTTAGCATTGTTACATAGAAATTCGTATTGACAAATGTCACGTAACTTCAAAAATTCCGGCTCACCAACACACTCGAAAAAAATATGAGCCACTTCCGCTATCGGCAAAGTTTCTCTGTCAGCGTTCATAGAATTTTATCCGTTAAATTTGAAATTATTCGTTACGTGTGGATAAAATATAAAAATATTTATGAAAACTCAACAATGTAGGGTAAACTCTCCAACGGTGTACCAATTTGCGCTTGACTCGATTTTGAAGGAACTTAGTATAAGCTTTATTAGCTTTGTATTTCACCACATCCAGCTTTAGAAAGATCACACCTCAATTGGTTCCCTGTGTACTAGGGGGTGGACACAATGAACCACCGGGTAGTGGTAGTGAGCCTATAGTGTTTATTTATTATTTCATAAGAAAACTAAAGAACAAAATCAAGTAATTGATAAAAATAAATTTTTTATTTAAAATTAACGTTAAAAAAATGTAAACAATACAAAAACATAAGTAATAAAAACAACAAAAAGTAATATCGACAATAAACTAAAAAACATTAACAAAAATGACTTTTAAGGACTTCAGTAATATCACAAGGCTTACATATAACTAACAAATGTTAAATGATGATAGGTTGCTTACTGAAAATACGGAATTCTGAATCCCGGAAGTGCTACCATGTTCACCAGGTTCACTGTGTACGACTATGCGCTGGTTCACATTTCACAAATTTTATTTACACGCTAATTTTAATTAATAATAATAATCAAATTTAATTTATCAATTTTAAACTGAATCCCATAAATCTCACTAAGCACATTACTTTTTGAATTGGAACAAAAATAAGAAGCACGATTTCTGATTACTTACCAGTAAAATTCACATTTTTTTAAGCACAACCGACGAGCGCTCTACTTCAACTCCCAGGTAAATCCATAAAGGTTCGAAACGCGGTTTATTTCCTGTTTACTTCGTTTTTCCCTTATAAGTAGAGTTAAAGTAAATTTAAAAGATTCCAGCACAAAAAGTATGGTCAAATCAATTTCTACGAATTTTCCAATTCCCCTCGAAAGCAATGAAAACAGTACAAAATATTTTAATTAAAATTTACAATGAATAAAAGGGTTATTCAAACCCTAGATTCATAAACATGTGTCTCACAGACCCATAAAGTTAATTACTCAATCATAGCATGCGTTGTGAAAGAGATAGAAACACGTGCATCTCAGTACCTTCCCAAAACTAAGAGAGCTTATTGTCGCGCAAGTTTTGTTGGTGCATAGACGTTTAGTTTTGTTCAGTTTTCAATATTTTCCGTGCAAGTTAAGGACCCTTAACCATATAGTCTAAGGACCATCTATTAAGATTTATCTAAAATAAACGTTAGATAACGTGTACCTACCTAGATAAGGGTAGAAAGTAATAATAATAACTATGAGATAAGAAATGAAAGGAGATTGTATTGTAACCTAAAATGTAATAAGAACTATGAGATAAGAAATGAAAAGAGATTGTATTTGGACACACAGTAGATAAGAAAAGATAGATTAAGAATAAAGAAAAGGTTTTATTTGAACCAAATGCATAGATTACTAAGTAGGATATAAATATAAGAAACGAACACGCAAGGGTCAGTCTAGAAATAACATCGACTTAGACCACAGTTCGGTGATAATAAACTTGAACTAATAATTAAAATAAATATAAATAAACAGGACTATAAAATCCTAAAAAAATATAATTTGTTTTAATTACGAAATATACGCGAGTGTATTTAATTGGCGATCCTGCCAGGAGGTAAATAAATTGTTTATCTTCACGGAGCGGACCAAGGGAAAATCGGGAATCAGATCCACATAGTGGCACCCATCAAACGTTCCTTCATACGAAGCAACCTGAGCAAAGATACATACGTATCCAACGTAAAAGTTTTTATGAATAGATTTAAGAAAAGGAAAAATTTACACGACAATCGTCGCGAGATAATAAGTGAAAGTGAAAGTGAAAATAAAGAAGTAGTCATCAAGATGGCAGAACCAGTTGATCTAGCAACCTTAGCAGCAAGATTCTCACAAATGGAGATGTACTGCACACAGTTAAACAATAAACTGCAAGAAGCAAGTAGACAAACAGAACAATTGTCTAACATAATAAAACAACATGGAGTCGACAACAAAAATCTGAAGGAAGAAAACCTAGTGCTAAGAAATCAAATCGAGCAAATAAGAATAAACCCTATAGGAAGTACGCAACCACTACAAAAACTAGAACCGGCCGTGGCAATCTACCAAGACGCTAACGACATACATTTGGATGTATTTAAGGCATTGCCAGTGTTCGAAGGAGATTTAACAAAATACAGAGTATGGCGAGAAGATACCACTAGATTGATGGATAGCATCAAGGATTTCAGAAATACAGCAAGATACGTGGAAGCATTATCGATAATAAAATCTAAAATACAAGGAGCCGCAGCTAACGTACTCACAAATAATAATACCATATTTAACTTTGAAGCGATCAGAAGCAGATTGGACTACACGTACTCCGATATGAGACCACTGTACGTTTTACAAGATGAAATGAGGAGACTAACTCAAGGAAATAGTTCATTATCCGAATTCCACGACAAAGTGAATCAAGCATTAAATCTAATTAATTCAAAATTATCTATGTCAGGTGAACCACAAAGTGTAATACAGGCACTAATTAATAATCAAAACGAAGAAGCTGTGAGAATACTTATTTCGGGTATGAATAATAATTTCATAAGATCCACATTATACGGAAGTGTTCTTAAAGACCTGGAACACGCTTTCGCAGTGTCACGTACAATAGACCATGATAATCGTCATCAAAATCTGCACCTATCATATAATCAAAGAAGCGACTATAAACCACATATAAAAAATAAAAGCGAAAAACACCAAAATACTAATTATCAAGAACATCAACGCCGACCAAATTACGAAACAGTACCAAATACGAATTATCAGAGGAGCATACATCAACAACTTAAGTATAACCAACCAATTGGTACAGAAATACAAATGCCTATGGAAATAAATTCAAGACAAATAGTTCAAGCACAGAGGAAAGCAGAACATCAACCTCAGCGAAACAACTATAACCCATCTAATAATAACCAGCATTGGAAGAGAGGAAGAGAGGATAGCGGGCAGTATAGGCAGCCGCAGCACTATCAGAACAGCAATCAACACGTCAACAAACAACAAAGGGTGAACCAGTCATCACAACTACAAGAAGAAGACGGAGACAGCATGTATGCAGAACCGGAAGAACAAAGGGTAAATAACTTAAGATTTGACCTTTTAAACTAGTTGACGGGTTGCCTTGTTTAAAATTAACATCTAGCATTTCTAACAAAACTTATAAAATATTAATAGATACGGGAGCAACCCACAATTATATAGATAAAAAATGCAATTCAGCGGAAAGAATAAAAATTAAGGAAATAAAAATTAAAACTATAAACGGGTATTCCATAGTAAATACAAAGAAAATAATTAATTTAATGAATACTAAAATAACATTTTTCGAATTAAATAATATAGATTCATTCGATATGATATTAGGATTAGAAGGTTTAAAAGAATTAAACGCAGAAATAAACTTGAAGGATATGACCTTAATCACCATGTGCAGTGACAATCAATCCGAAAGTAAACTAAACTATATTATAGGAGAAACGTTATATAAAAAAGAAATAGATAGTTTGATGAAGGAAAATATTGGCATAGGACCACTGCCCTTTACTACTACAATAGAAGCTACAATCAGAACTATAAATAATGAACCCATATGGACCAAGCAATATCCATATCCGATAGCCGACAATGAATTTGTCAATAAAGAAATAGCTAAATTATTAAAAGAAGGTATTATTCAAAGGAGTAATAGTCCATACAATAGTCCGATTTGGACAGTACCAAAAAAGGGTCTTAGTGAAGACGGAAAACCAAAGAAAAGAATGGTAATAGATTTCCAAAAATTAAACAATAAAACAATAACTGATAGATATGTGATCCCAGATGTAAACATGACAATACAAAATCTAGGAAAAGCCAGATATTTTACAACATTAGACTTGGAATCAGGATTCCATCAAATTAAAATTAAAAAAGAAGATAGGGAAAAAACAGCATTTTGCGTAAATGGAGGTAAATATGAGTTCGTAAGAATGCCTTTTGGACTCAAAAACGCGCCCTCTATATTCCAAAGATGTGTAGACGACATATTAAGAGAATATATCGGGAAATTCGCGTATGTTTATATAGATGATGTGTTAATATATTCCTCATCAGCCGAAGAACATATGAAACACATCAATATAATTTTCAACGCTCTTAACAAAGCAACATTGAAGGTTTCGGATGATAAATCCAAATTTTTCCAATCAGAAGTCGAATACCTCGGACACATTATTAAATATAATAGGATAGGGACCAATCCGGAAAAGGTAGAAGCAATTAATAATTATGCAATTCCCCGAACGTTGAAAGATCTGAGAGGTTTTTTAGGAATGACCGGTTACTATAGGAAATTTATCAAAGGATATGCAAGCATAGCTAAGCCCCTAACGATACACCTAAGAGGAGAAAATGGTCAGGTAGGAAAAAATAAGAGTAAAAATACTTGTATAAATCTAGACGATGCAGCAATTAAAGCCATTAGTAGCTTGAAAGCACATTTGAGAGAACAAGTAGAGCTATTCCAACCAGACTATAGTAAACCCTTTGAACTAACGACAGACGCATCTAACATAGCTATTGGAGCCGTCCTTAGTCCAAACAAAAAACCTATATTTTTTTTAAGTAGAACTCTGACAAAGACAGAAGAAAGTTATGGAACGAACGAGAAGGAATTATTAGCCATCATATGGGCACTGCAGAAGCTAAGAAATTATGTATACGGAGTAGCGGATTTAACTATATACACAGATCATCAATCGTTAGTATATTCAATATCGGAAAAAAATCCGAACACTAAATTGAAGAGATGGAAAAGCATAATAGAGGATTTCGGTGCAAGGTTAGTATACAAACCGGGACACCTGAATGTAGTTGCAGACGCTCTTTCGCGGCAACAAATAAATACTTCAACAATAAGTACAGTTCACTCAGAAGAGAGCTCATCTGAAGATGTAATCAAAGTAGTAAGCCAACCATTTAACACATATAGCCTACAGGTAGAATTAATACCGAACAACGGACATAAAAGAAATAATAAAACATGAGTTAGAGGAAGTTCCAATAATAAATATTTTAGAATATGCAACCATATCAATTGCTAGAACAGAAGAACTTTTTATAATAATATATAAATGCCCAATATTAAAAATACAATGTAAATGCTATAAGGTAACCCCGATAAGTTTCAAACATGGGAAAATACAAACAGACGAATTAATAGCATTTTGTGAAGATTACATTAGAATAAAAAAAATGTCAAAACTATTTAGGAAAAAATATTTGCGAAGAAAATATTGAAAAAGAAGAATGTATAATTCCATTATTAAAAAATAAAAAATCTAAATGTAATATTAAACAAGAATATAATTTTGATATATTAGAAATAGTACCAGGAGTAATATTAACTCATGGAAATCATAAAATAAATAACGAGACCATATACAATGTGAAATTAATCACATACGAAGATACTGTAAACATAGATGGAAAAAATTATAAAAATATGGATGGAACCATTAAAGAAATAATAGCAAGAAAACATAATAATGATTTTTTTATAAATACTGTTATAAAAACAGAAGGGCTATATGCATTCAATAATATTGATAGCCTAAACAAAATAATGATTCCATTTGAGGAACATCCTATATTATCAATTATAAATTCAATCATAATCATTGTGATAATTATTGTTATAACTTATGTAATAACGAAAATCGTGAATTTTATAATCGAATACAGAAAACTAAAAACTGAGCAAAAATTCATTGAGTCATATGAAAAAGAAATGGCAAAAATTAAAATGAAACAATTAGAAAATCGGGACGATTTTATTAAAGAAGGGGGGGAGTTAAGGACCCTTAACCATATAGTCTAAGGACCATCTATTAAGATTTATCTAAAATAAACGTTAGATAACGTGTACCTACCTAGATAAGGGTAGAAAGTAATAATAATAACTATGAGATAAGAAATGAAAGGAGATTGTATTGTAACCTAAAATGTAATAAGAACTATGAGATAAGAAATGAAAAGAGATTGTATTTGGACACACAGTAGATAAGAAAAGATAGATTAAGAATAAAGAAAAGGTTTTATTTGAACCAAATGCATAGATTACTAAGTAGGATATAAATATAAGAAACGAACACGCAAGGGTCAGTCTAGAAATAACATCGACTTAGACCACAGTTCGGTGATAATAAACTTGAACTAATAATTAAAATAAATATAAATAAACAGGACTATAAAATCCTAAAAAAATATAATTTGTTTTAATTACGAAATATACGCGAGTGTATTTAATTTGCAAGGGTCTGAGGTACGTATGTTTATGAATAGTGTTACAATTTTTTATAGTTGCGTGTTTTATATTTTACCTCATAAACTGAACTAAATGTGCGGAAATTTCATAGAAAGGACTATTTATACTTATACATTTATATGTTCTATTCTTATTTGTGCACATTAATTATAAATTCGCAATCAATTTTATTTGGTGTCGCTGAAATATATTTCATTTGATTTGTTCTTCAGCATGGCTACCTTAAGCCATAAGGTACGATTCGATGTAACAAGCGAGAGATCCCTCCACAACTTTTGCAACCAAGACCGAGAAGATCTTCAATGTTTTGTTTCGATGGCAAATCTACGTTAGTATCTTTCGAGCCAAAAATAAAATAAAATAGAAACGCCCTTCTGCTTTCCACAACTCACGGAAATGGAAATTTGGCACCCTCTGGTAAGCCAGATATCATAGAATTTTATAATTCCACCTAGGGCGCAGTAGACACAATTTGACCAAATGTGTCATAATATGTCTTGCAGTGGGAAGACACAAAGATGGCCACTATGCTACTTTTTTTGTTTACTGAATATGTCTATAGTAAACTCTTTTGTCATCCACGCACATAATAGCAGCCGTAATAAACAAAAACCCTTGACAAGGCGAGCATTCGTAAAGGAAATATCAGAGAAATTGATAGAGCCCTGGTTGCGTCATCGTCGTGAAGTACCAACTTTGAGGCGATGCCTAAAAAGGAATATTGATGCCATCTTAGGCGATACTTTGCCATGTGTTTCAGTGAACTCTGAAAATCAACACAGAAAAAATTGTACTTTCTGCGATTACAAAAAAAAAAAAATTAGACCAGATTTTGCTGCACCTCCTGTAAACGTCCCATGTGCGGGGAGCACCGTGGGAACTGGTGTCAGGATTGCACCGAGTGAACAAATTTTATAGTTTTTTCTCTTATTTATTTATAATAAATATTTCTCAAGGTAACCTATGTGTTTTTTTTTTTGCAAAAACCTTTATAGAGAGCAAATAAGATAACTTTGAAGGTTAGGGGTCTGGCAGACCTATGTTTATGAATGATGTAACAACGAATATAGTTTATGAATATAGGGTTAATGTTTCGTAAATTACAGAAATATCCAATTGCAAAGTAAAACAAATTGTTTCCGTAAATAAAATCTACTAAATAATTAAATTCAAGTAGAATTTTGTATATTCCGATCAAAATTAAGAAAATTCCCTGTACAAAATGAAAATATTTTTTACGAATTTTCCAATGCCGTATGATTCCTTAGGCGTAGAGAAATATTTACAACAAAGAAAAGATAGCACAAATCGGACGATCCGTTCTCGAGTTATGGGCGGTCTTACGTATGCAACTTTGTTTTATATATATATATACTAACTGACTCGGCAAACGTTGTTTTGCCGCATGAATTATTTCTAGAGTTTGCAAATATATCTTATTTATTGTATGTGTGTGCGTGTTTGGTCTATGAGTGGAAGAGGCATGGAGCGCTGTGAACGTTGACGGAATGTGAAAATAACACACCAAATAATGTTTTTTTTTTTTAATTTATTGAATTTATTTTTTTTTTTTTTTATTATATATAAAACGAATTCTGAAAATATTAGTCAACAATATTAATCTATTAATGCTATGGAGTGTACAATATTTTTTGTCTTTTCATCTTTAGCTAACACAAACAAACTGTATGGTTTTTCATTGGTCCGTGTGAAAAGCATTGTGTGCTCAAATCTAAAGCCACAAACAGACATTGTTTGGCCTTGAGGTTTATTAATAGTCATTGCAAATGCCAATCTAATAGGGAACTGAATGCGTTTAAATTGAATTGGCACATAATGCGGAGTGACGGAAAGTGTGTGTCTGAAATCACCTGAAAGGAGTTTTGAATATTTAGTGACATTAAATATTGATTGAGCTGTTTCGCGTCCATCCAATGAAGTTGCCGCAATGCCAGGTGATGCAACGGCCAAGGCGATGCCATTATTTGATCGTATTTCAGCGAGAATTAGCGAAATAAGAAAAGTTTTGCCAGTTTCACCTGGTGCATCAAAAAAAAGAATCCACCTGCATTACACGGAAATGATAAAATGATAATTGTAAACGTCACTGCTGCGATCGATGTACAAACAATAATAATGTCCGAAACTTTCCCGAAAACTGTGTAAGAAGTGAAATACAGCTTATTGCAAGAGAGACGGGAAACATGTAGTCAATACTATGGCGAATAGTAGACGAATTTGTTTTGCTGTACAGTTCAATGCTGCATCAGCAAGCAAGCATACACTCCCACTGGTTGTCGTCTTCCAGCAAGCCGAGTGCAAGGCATCCATCTTTATACGCTGGATGCTCATGTCCCTCGGCTCTTTTATTTTATTTAACATACCTTTTACCTTTCAAGATATTTCTAACAGAGAAGTTTCCCTTTCAATTGAGAGTAAAGAATAAAATAATAATAAAAAATAATTTGGAAAACATATTTATCGGCAGAGTTGATACTATAAAACACTACAGTAATTTATACTTTGTTGGATTACATTTTTTTTTGGATGAACCACCCTTAACACTTATAAGGTACAAAAATTATAAACCTATTCTCAGACCTACTGAATATACATATAAATTTTCATCAAACTCGGTCGAGCCGTTTCGGAGTAATATAAACACAAAAACTGTGACATGGGATTTTTATATATTAGAATTTTCATTTCCATTTTTGAACTTCTATAAAGTTTCGGTAAGGCCCTTCCGAAGTAATATGCTACTGGTGATAAATGTGAGATGCTTCTTTTGCGAAGCAATAGCCCAGCGCGGATGTTAATTGCCTTCCAGAAGAAGAAATTATGTTTTCTGTATGGTTTATCCAAGCTGATCAAAAAGTCTTAAACAAGTAAATACCAACATAAAAGTGTGCAGATCTGTTTCCGTTCTTTTATCGTTTTGTTTACTAATGTATTCAGTTGGTCATGATTCGTAACGATACACGCAAATGTATGGGAAAATGTTAGAATTTGTTTAATTGTGTAAACAATTGTAAGGTTATGTAAATTACATTTGAAGCGGGTTTTGTAGTATAAAAGACAGGCAAAACCGATACCAATCCATTCCGACTTGGTGCTCTAATCAGTTAGTCAACATGGTGTCAAAAGGTGTTATACTATTGTGTGTAATTGGCTTTCTTGTGATTATTCAAGAATCAGAGAGTCTTTTCTTCAGACCGGGATTTACACGTCCTTTAGTTCAACGACGATTGTGCGCTATTGGATCGCCATTGTGCTTAACACCCACTGTGGCTGCAACAACACCGGCTGCAACAACACCGGCTGCAACAGCACCGGTAGGTTAGATAAAAAATAAAACTGGATGTCCGTAAAATGTTGTCAACAATAAATCAAATAATAAAAATAATAAAATAAAAGGGTAAGAACAAATTTTTAATTTGCCTACAAGCTGTCTGGTGCGCACTGCGCACGCGCATGTGACTTTTTAAGGACATCTGCCCGTATAAGTCAAAGTTTTGCCGTGGCCCGCAAGCTTATGGAAGGATTTTCTTTCAAAATTTCCACAGTAGCTAGAGCTGACAGTCTATTTTATTAGTCTTTGGTCAGAGTCAAAACCACCGCTTATGACAGCGTTTTCAGATTCGACTAAAAAAAAAACAGTCAACAAAATGCAATCAAAAATTTGAGCCAAAATAAAACAAGGATAGAAAATAACAATGAATCCGTTTACTTTTACGTTTTAAAGTGAAGTACCTCTATCTTAAATACATAAAAAGAAATTATTTACAATAAGAGTAAATTCATTAAATTAGTTCAACTCATAAATAAACTTTACATAAGTAATTTCTCTGACCGCTACTATTGTATCCTTATCATCTTCATCGTGTCATGTCGGATATTGTTTTGCTGCTTTTGTAAGTAATTTTAGTACCAAATTTGTTTGTAACATCCAATAACCTTAGTATAAACTTGTATCAATGCAAACGTATAAATGGAATGATTGCGTTGGTGTCATATGTTTACTGATTGAAACGAAATGCCACGGAACAATTTAAAACAGTCAACAAAAATCATATCGCTAAAAAACCAGCCGGCTGGATTGTAAAAAATCTTCCAGCTACATGCGTATCAATCCAGTCAGATCTAAATGGAAAGCAGTCAAAATGGCAACGCTGCTTAGGTATGGTACTCGTCTCATGTCGATAGCAGTTTCATTTACACATCCATACCAAAAATATTGTCAACAAGAACTTGATGTTTCCGTTGGCGCTGAAAAAGTATTGCTACCATCGATCAAGGAAGTGTTCAGAAAAAAACTGGAGTTGTTATAATTGCGTGGTGAAAATTTTACCAGCAATGCATTTTTATGCTTTGAATTAAAAACCTGCACAAAAAAGCGACATAACGAATGGGTTTATATTTTTAATACTACAGTGAAATTCAGTTTATTCCTTAATAGGAGTCTGAAAACTGTATTAATCATCAAACTATACAACAGGAAGAATTAAGTCATTTGGGTGAAATTATAGAAACTTCCAATTTGGCGACTTATACCCTAGTTCCGCCAATACTCGAAGTAGAAAGGATTGTAAAGAGGGTTTTTTCTTTTTTTTTTTTAATTTACTAGTTTTATCTATTTAGAATGTACATGATGCTGGGTTTGAGAGTGAAATTTGTGATGAACATCATTGATGATTGGAGGTACAGTTGGAAGCTGAGATTGCCGCTTTTGTTGAGGATGAGAATGGAGATGAGGCCGTTTTTGTTAAACGTCATTCACCTTTCGAGGAAGTTCTCCAGGTTGATGAACGAAACATTGAAGAAGAAATAGGAGTGAGTTGGGTTTTATCTAAACAAAATCTTCCACCTTTAGCAGTATTATTTTATTCTTAAGGTCAATGACAAAGTTCCAACAAGAAAGCGTGCGCGAAACACACTTAACTGGACACGAAAAATTAACAAATTAAAACGAAATTCGGCGGAGAGCTATAAAGCCGAAACAATGGCACGGGTTTTTCCAGCCAGATCTGTGCAATATGGTTGCAATAATCATTGTTCTTATAAATGCACTTTCAATTTTACTGACATCCAACGGGAACACATTTTAAAAAGTTATTGGAACTTGGGGGACACATCGAAGCCGGAAGTCCAGTCAAAATACCGATACACAAGAGAATGCTCGACGCGAAAAACAAACTTGTCATTTCATTTTCTTCAGGGTTGTTCAACCTGACTTCAGAGGCAAACACGAGAGCCATCCATCCCTATCAGTAGAGATTCAGGAGCGGATAAAACGACACAGAAACAGCTTTGAACGCAACAGACAAAAAGAGAGTACATTAGTCGTTTTTTATTATCAGCGTGATCTGATCCGAATCAGATCACGAAAATAAAACAATACGGATCATAGAAAAATTTTGTTTTGGAGTTGTGGCAACAGTTGCTTTCAAAACACGACGGATAATGTATGAAAATGGAAAACTTCATATTGCCACCAGCCATATTGCAAACATTCTGTACAACGTGACGTCACTTGACATGAGATTTCATTTGCTTATCGGGGGTGTTACCATATGAAGCAAATTAATAGTTTTTATTTTTGGATATTGTTTTAAAATTCTATGTTCAAATATGCAACAAATAAACAATATTCTGCTGCTGTACTTCGGTATTTAGGTGCATTCATGCGAGCGAAGGATCAGAAACATTTCATAAACATTTGGCAAACATTTCTATTTTTACCGGTGAAGACGCCGATTAAGTGTTTATTAAATGTTTATGAAATGTTTTTCACTGTCGGAAATTCACGGCCAGAGGCTCGAAAACATCAACACCGCTTCCGTAATATGGTGTGTTTTGTTTCTAAAAGGAAATGAGTTTACCTACATTCGGCTCAAAACGTAATGGAAATCTTACTGCAATTTGCACCTCTGATGGCCCGCTCAGATTGGAATTCTTAGACAAAGTAAATGACCGCGGTTTAAGCACGAAATTTCAGAAGACCAAACAAAAGTTAGAATTCGATTTTTCTGTGATATTTTGTGATAAAAAAGAAACGTGTTTCCCAATAACTATAGTTTTGAAAACAATTTAAATTTATGAAGCTAGTATCGATTTTTCATTATTCCAAGATTTTCTGGACGATGTGAAAAAAATGCTTTTTGATTTTTTGTGTTATGAAGGGTGTTGAATATTTTAGTTTGGCAACGTGACTGTTAACTGGCTTGGCTATCGTTTACAGACACACCAACGTTGAAAAATGAAACAAGCATTCAGTGTTTTCAATTTGAAAACTCAAATGAAGAAGAAAAAGCACTTCTGCAAAAAAAAAAAAAAAAACACTCCAGACGTGTAAATGAAAAAGAACTGTCAAGAAAGGAAAAAAAAGCAGACAAGAAGATGCGTGAAGAAGACTTTTGTTATTTGTGGCATGAGGGCATAGCACAAAGAGGGTCCGATGAGATTAGTGCAAGTCTTAAAATCTGCGTAAGTCAATGCGCTGAAAAACGAGTAGAAAACATAGTACTTTGGTCGGATAACTGCTCTGGACAAAATAAAAATAAATACAATTTATCTCTTTTGATAGAATTAGTTCAAGTCTACGATGTCAAATCAATAACGCAAAAGTTTTTAAAAGTCGGACACACACAAAATGAAGGTGATAACATGCATCCATCAATTGGAAAAAAAAACAAGGCAAAATGTTTAAAATCAGGACCAATTTTTACGCGCTACCAACTTGTGCCTATCATACAGTTAGCAAAAAAATCGAAACCTTTCTACAAAGTTCACCAACTACAAACAAACGAAATATTTGATTTAAAGGACTTATGTGCGAAAACAGGAAAAAATTTCCAGAAAAAACCTTGATGGGGAAAAAGTTGTACGGGCTGCCATCAAGGTTATCATGGTTGAAAAACAAAGTCCAACCATAGTTAAATATAAAACTTCGTTTGCTGATAAAAACTTCAAGGCTTTTAAAGTTGCGCTCAGTCGTTATAAGTTCAAATCCAGCTTATCCAAATGGTCCACCCAAAATACCATTAGCGAAGAAAATAGATTTGCTGGACTTATGCGAACAAAATTACAATACAGCTTGCCGTCAATAAAGTTATCAAAAACTTAGAACTTAGAACTGTCCACATTGTGTAAAATGCTTCCAACAGGCGAATTATGTTCATTTTCGGAATTTTAAGGCAGAAGCTGTCCTAAGTTCCTATATCAAGATCAATGGTGGTTTAAGTAACTTCGTTTTATCAGAGTTGCCACGTCCTGTTTTCCCATCCCGCTCACATTTCGCCTTGTTCAGACAATGTACGTCGGTGTTCCAAATTTAATAATTCTGCCAAAAGCGTATTGAATTTATTTCTATGAAGAGGCGCCGCGATCCTTTCATGATTAACGCCCACATTAAGTAAGAAACCTTCGCGTGAAATCAACGACTCACTAAAGTTTCACACAATCGGATGAATGTTATCTGGAATAATTACTATTGCCTTTCGGCCTTAAATTTATCAATCTATAATTTGTTTTGTTTTTTTTAATTTCCAAGAAACTTTAGAAAACTTGAATTCTTTATTATTTATATTATATTTATATATTCTCTCCACTCTTCCTTTAACCATTCATACGCGACACCGGCCGAAATTATTCTCTTTCTTTGTATGCCTTCAGTCAGTGATGCCATTCTCGCATTTTTAATGCTAGATCTAGCATTTTGGAAAACAAGAAATATTTTTTTAAAACATAAAAATGCCAAATGCTTTTTTTGGATTTTTTTTTTGTATTAGGCACATTAAGTTTATATGTACTGCAACGAAGGTTCAGGATGTTTCCCTCCACTTTCCCATACATCAGAATCAGATGGAATGTGAAACGTGAAGGTGTTGCGGCAGACCATTGGCGCAGCAACCCCATGCCAACCTCAGCTTCGTCAAAGGGGTTGAAAAAAAAAAAAAAAAAAAAAACCCACACAAAACAAAAAAAAAACAAAAAAAAAAACAACAAACACAGGCCATGTGAGTGATCGCAGGGCGAAAACACACAATACAAAACAAGAGGAATATTATTGAAAACCCGCGACATGGAGACAATTAAAAATACCCAATATAAATAGAAAAAAAGACAATAACAATTATAAAACACGAGAAAAAACATGACGGCCGACCGACTTGTAAAATTTATTTGTCTTGTTTTGACAAATTTTTTGCGCCTCGCCTCTTCCTGTTCTTCGTTTTCCCTGTTGCTCAAATTGTCGCACTTTCGTTAAGTTTTCTTCTGAAGCCATGACCCATATCAATTAGGATCGGAATTAGTGACGTCACTCAGTGCAGTTCTGTGTTGATGCTTTATGGATTTTTTTTTGTTTTGTCATCGGCATGTTAGTTTAACTGTGGTAATTTATTAATTTTTGTAGGTTTAGATGTTATGTTAGGTATCGTAGGGTTAAGAATAAGTATAAATTTTAAATTAAGAATAAGTATTTATTTTGACTAGGACTACAGGTCGACTGAATGTTATAGACTTGACGAAATAACTACATTACCGACAGACGAAAGAAGGACAAATAAAGAAAAGAGAGAGATAAATATGGAAAGAAAACAAACAAATGAACTAAAAGAGGATAGTAGAAGAAAGAAAGGAGAACGTTAAACAAATTTGAAAAGAGGGGAAAGTATGTAATTGGGTCAAGTTCAAGATCAAGATAGAGGAAAACGGGTATGTGGTCATTGAACTTGACAAAAGACAAAGCAACGAGAAATGGTACATATTGGTTTTGACACAGACAAGAAAAGTCCGTACAGTGGCGCGTGTGAATAATTTCATACTTATCTTTTAATTTTTTTTTGGAAAAAAAAAAAAAAACTAAATTGTTCGTTTGTGCGTAAGTTACATTAACCATACAAAAAAAAAAGTGGATGTTAGTGAATTATTTACGTATTTAGGAAAAGCAGACAGAATTTTCTTAAATTTTACAAATTAGACGAGGAACAGCAAGGCTAGCAGCGTGAACTTTAGCGGAAAATCGTAATAGTCTGAGGTACGTTTAACGACTTTGTTTCGGTGAACATTTTGTAAATTTTTCCCATTTAGTGCGAATGCATCTTTGAATTCCTGTCCCACAGTGTGGCCAGGAATCGCAGTGCGTTGTTCAGGGATTCGTTTGGGAAAAATCCATCTGGTGGTCCAAACAGTTGGAGTCAATAGCGGTGCACCGAATCACACCGCTACCAAAAATTATAGCAATCGGGCACCCGACTCCAACAGCCATCCAGCTAACAATCCCAGCCAAAAGGGGAACAATCCATCGATCCCTGGGCAAAGGGAAGATATTCCCCAACGTTGAGGGATTCTCGCCCCACAAATCCAACAATAAATACAACAACACAAATTGGTGCTCCGCCTCCACCCGCTTCAGCCATTTCGCGGCTGGGACCCAAATTCAATCGGCAATTCGATATAAAAATTAATAATTTGAATTTAGTGAAATATTGAAATCGTAGATATAAGTTTAGCTTTGGTTATTTTGAATTTTTGTGAATTAACGTAAGGTTAGGATTATTAGTTTAAGTAGATTTTTATTCAATCTGCTTTTAGTATTTAGTTTTTGCTCGCGGTTAAGGTCCATTGCCAAACAAAACTCATCGTCCTTCCTCGTGCTGGCGCCAGGACAACGGGGGATCATTTTGCAACCGTAAGTAATAGTAATAAGATATTGATTTGAATTTTATATTAGAGTAGTTAGTTTTTTTATAATATTAAGGGCAGAATTCACTAGTTTTTAGATTTCTTTTGAATAAAATGTTTGTTTCTTATTCCTAACAATCGTGGTGGTTATAAATTGAACATGTGCGCTTAAAACTCTTTCGCGTTCGGTGTGTGGACTATGGACAGGCCGTCCTTCATTGGATAGACAGAGACAGAACATGACCGTCACGGACTTTGACGACTAGACGTGACTTCGACCGACTTTTCTCGGATGAGGTCGTAGACTGTGACTGGGAGGCATTTATTTTGGGGCTACCACTCACAGTATCGGCCAGAGTGGTAGCAATTGGTTGTGTCTATGACACGAAGGGAGGGCAGGCCAACCTTTGCCAACAACATCAGGCATGTCTCGGGTTCTTAACGAACCATTGCTTTTGAGAGACCGTGGGAAAGGAAGTACGGTTAGGGAAGAGTAGTTGTAGGCTAGTTTTAAGTTAAAATAGGCCCAGAGTAGGGCTTATTTGGAATTTTAGGTTAGAGTAGATTAGATTAGGCTAGTTAGGGTAAGCTTCGGGGTGACTTTCCCGTACTCTCTCATTAGCTTTGGCAGAAGTACTTGAGCGTTTTCATTTTCTCTCCTTTTAATTCCTCCTTTTATTTTCTTGTCCATGTTCCGTCCGCGGTCGAATTAACGTAGCTTTCTTCCTTTTTTTATTTTTATTTGCTTTTGGCACGAAACAAAATGTGTATTGAGCAGGTGGTGTATGGTGAGGGGGGCAAGAACTACCCCGTCCGACGAGCTGAGCCGAGCAACCGCAAGCGTGCCGCGCCCTCCTCCTCTGCATCGAAGTTGCCTCCGTGGCCTATACCCTAGCTCACAACAATGGCGCCCAACGATTTTACCGGCTTGTCCGATTGCGACTCCAAGGGGATGATTTTCTGTAAGGAAGGTCATTACCTTGGACTTGCAATAGACATCGTTTTTTTTTTTTTACCTTTTCTTTTAAATTTTACTATCCTGTCTTCTTCTTTGTTCAAGTACTCTGGTTACGCTTTTGATTTCAACACAGATTGAAGGCGGCTGTCCGATTCTTAGGCCAAAGCCAGGGAATTTCGTGAGGTAGCTTGAGATTTGTGAATGGATCAAGAGCGACTTTCGGTTCTGGTATAGACAGAAGATGGCTGACCAATCTCAAGGCGTATAGCTAAGAGTTCTAGTGAGGTAGTCAACTGTTTGTGCCGGGACCGAGAGCTAGGTCAAGGTAGATGGGCTGATCACTAGCTGCTATCCATAGGGTGAAGGCATCAAAGCCGAGCTCTTGTGAGGCGTGGGTGCTGGTCCAGAAACTTTGACCGTGTTGAAGTTTAACTTGGAGATCTCAGCCAACCTGGTATTTGGTTTTGCCAGATAGCAAGTAGTGGCGGGGACGGACGGGTGAACGACAACACTCGTCAAGATTCCGAGACACTAGTCACAGTCAGACCTTATTTGAGAGTGACTGTTTACAACGATCTACGAAACGAACTTATGTCCATTGAAGCGTTAGCGGAAAACCTATCCAGAAATCCACACACCAACCGAGTCTACATATATACAACCCAAAAATAATAATCACCACAGATACATTCTTATAGAGCAAACACTCATAATTTATCAACCTTTTTAGTTACTTAATTTTCTTCCTTCTTACTTTTTATTCAACCCTCTCGAATACCTAAGTTTTATAATTTTTTTTTTTGAATTCCGTAAGTTTTTTTTTAAAGTTTTTTTGAATTTGATTGAGTATAATCAACTTTGAATTTCTATATTGAATTGAATCAGAAATCTAGAGTGCGGTCCATATAATGGATAATAAGGGCCGAAGTTTAGGAGCTATCCCAAAGGGGATAAAGTCCACCCAGATGGACTCTGAAAGCTACGATAGGGGTGGAGGTTCTGCCTCGAACGGCAACAAATTTGTCTCTTTATGGGACACAGATGGCATCAACGAAATGAAGGGATACGGTCTCCGAAATAGACCTACCACTACGGCAACCGACTATACCAACGTCACTATTTACTCCCACGACTTACCACATTTCAGCCCAGACGACGAGACATCGAAGCGTGGTAAAACCGACATGACCGACCCAACTAACCAGGAGGTAGCTCGGCCCATTGGAGCTAAGCACCAATCCCTCCCTCAATCACGGTACGGAGACGAAATGACAGAACTAACTTCGACGCAAAAACGGGCTCCAATGAAACGACAAGAACAACTTACACAGAAGCAAATAGCTCTGTCGACAGACGAACTTGGACCTAATGCCGTAGTGGAAAACGTCCAAAATAGTATTCGACGTGAAAATAATAACAACGACGACAGGAACATACGTGGGCAGACTCAGGGTAAAGACGAACATAATACACAACAAATACCGGAAGAAGTCTCTTGTGCCGCTCGGAATAATCCAGCCGATCTCATGTCAGCCCTAGCTGTCACCATGAGGGACATGTTACTGACCTTCCAGGACAGTATCCAGTCCATTAACAATAAAATCGGCAATCTGGAAAATTCCGTGACAGCATCAAGAGACCCACCAGTAACTAACGGACGACAAAGCACATTTAGAGAACGAACTTTTGAACAAACACCACAGACAGAGCCCGACAATAGACCAGACAATAGGTCGGGAACATATTTTCAACCCACTGTGGGCAGAAAGAATGAGATGCCTATACACAAATGGGGGGTAAAGTTCGATGGTACACCGAAAACAATGTCCGTAGAAAGTTTTATTTTCCGGATTGAGACCCTCCAAAAGAAAAGCGGCATTTCGAACGACCAGCTATTCTCCCAGTTCCACTCACTAGTGTCAGGACCTGCAGAAATGTGGTACTGGCAATTTCTACAAGAAAATGAGAGAGATGAGGGACTAAATTACTTTGATTTAAAAGCAGAATTATTAAAACAGTTCAAGGATAACAAGAGAGATCACGAGATATTGAGAGCGATAATGGATAGGAGACAGCAGCCCCATGAGACATTTGACACATTTTACAGCGACGTACGATCGCTGGCCCTACAAATGACTAAACGACCACACGAACTTGACTTAGTAGACATACTTCGACAAAACGTTAAGGATAGGGTCGCGACGCTTATTTTCGGATGCTCAATTAAGAGCATTCAAGACCTTCGAGAGGAGTGCAGACGAGCGGAGCGACATTTGACAGTCAGGGAACAGAAGTTTAGACGAAACGTTACAGAAATCGACGACGAACAACTAGCACACAGAGCTAGAAGCGGCCAGCGAGAAGACAAAGAGGACGACTACGAAGACATGGAGATCGCTGCCCTCCACCGAACTAACAGGCAAGCACCTAACACTAGGACAAACAGAACGAACGCGAACCAAAATATAGCGACAACATCACCGGCGTGTCCTTCAAGCTTCCATACACTAACGTGCTTCAGTTGCGGCCAAGGCAATATAAGCTTCAACTGCTCTGCTTGTCAGGAAAACTTGAGAGTCGGCGGTGTGTCCGGGAACAACTTGCCGAAGACGCACCCAATCCCGGAGAAACAAAAGAACCCGGACACTACCGAATTTTAAAGCGCGATACGAAAGTGGATACTAATCCAACACAAAAGATTCTTCCTCCCAGGAGGACCCTCCACGAAAGGCTTCTGCATTATCAGGAAGCGCGACGAAGAATTTTTGCCGAAGAAGTGACATGCCCGGTGAAGGAAAGTAGGAATTTCAACAAAATTCGTAAGCTTAGGGAAAAATGTGCAATAACCAGACGACGAATGGGCAAAATTTTAGCATCTGTGATAAACATAAATGACGATAATAGACCCTACGCGAAAGTCAAGTTAGAAGGCGAAGAGCTCCTGGGTCTATTAGATAGTGGTGCATCCATTAGTTGTCTGGGAAACGGGGCACTAGAATTTTTAGAAAGGCATAATATAACAATGACCAAAATGACAACGGACGTTAAGACTGCAGACGGGAACCATCAACGTATACTCGGACGATTCACGACAACAGTCTCTTGGGGCGGCAAGTCTCACGACGTAGAGCTATTCGTTGTCCCAAGTCTACAACAGACATTATATTTAGGAGTAGACTTTTGGAGGTTGTTTAAGGTCGCTCCGAACGTAATCGACGAACTAGACGCTCCATCTCCGACGGAAGGGGTATCGCCAGTCCAGGCGTTGTCACCCGCACAGGCACAGCAGTTGGAGAGGATCAAACAGTTATTCCCGTCGTTTGCGGTGTTGGGATTGGGGAAGACCGGCCTCGAGGAGCATATCATCGAGGTGGAAGACGAGAAAATTCCCATAAAGCAGCGTCACTACCCAATCTCACCCGCGATACAAAAGCTGTTATATGACGAGCTCGACCGGATGATCTCGCTCGGAGTTATAGAGGAGAGCAACAGCCCTTGGAGCTCCCCAGTGGTGCTTGTGCGGAAACCCGGCAAAAACAGACTATGCCTGGACTCACGAAAAGTTAACTCTGTAACGAAAAAAGATGCTTACCCGCTACCCCACATCGAAGGCTTACTCAGCCGGTTGCAAGATACCCGCTACATTTCAGGGATTGATTTGAAAGACGCCTTCTGGCAAATTCCGCTGGAGAGGAAATCAAGGGAGAAGACGGCCTTCACAGTCCCTGGGCGGCCGTTGTATCAGTTCACGGTGATGCCATTCGGATTGTGCAACGCCGCTCAGAGAATGTGTCGGCTGATGGACAAAGTCATACCCTCTCGGTTACGAGAAAGTGTCTTTGTATATCTCGATGACCTCTTGGTTTGCTCTCCAGACTTTGAAACCCACGTCAAACTATTAGAGGAAGTATCCAAGTGCTTAAGGGAAGCGGGTCTAACCATTAACGTCGAGAAAAGCAAATTTTGTTACAGAGAAATTAAATACTTAGGGTATATCGTCGGAGATGGATGTTTAAGGACAGACCCCGACAAGGTATCGGCGGTTGATAGCTTTCCGGTTCCGAAGACTCCCAAACAGCTTCGTCGGTTCCTGGGCATGACGGGGTGGTACAGACGCTTTATACCAAACTTCGCGGCTTTAGCCGCACCTATGACAGACTGCCTTAGGAAAGGACAAACTTTTTCGATGACAGACGAAGCGCTAAACGCGTTTGCAAAACTTAAGGCGACTTTGGTGTCCGCACCCATTTTGACAAATCCCGATTTCTCGAAACGTTTTTACGTACAATGCGACGCTTCGACATCAGGTGTAGGGAGTGTACTCTTCCAGATGGATGCGGAGAACAACGAGCGGCCTATAGCATTCATGTCCCAGAAGCTTAACTCCGCACAGCGGAATTATAGTGTGACGGAACTTGAGTGCTACGCGGCCGTTCTATCGGTGAAGAAATTCAGGGCCTACGTAGAGGGATTACCTTTCACGATCATTACAGATCACATGAGTCTTAAGTGGCTCATGACTCAAAAGGATCTTTCTGGTCGTCTGGCTAGATGGAGTCTTAAGCTCCAAGGCTTCGACTTCCAGATTGAGCACAGGAAAGGTACCCAAAATGTAGTCCCTGATACCCTCTCTCGCATACATATGGAGGAGCTCAGTCCCGAAGCCGAAATACTGCAGGTTGACCTCGGCTCTGCATGTTTCTCCTCGGAGGAGTATGAGGAGCTGAGAAAGATCGTCGAGGACAAACAGGACCAACTTCCCGACATATGCGTTTCTGACGGATTTGTCTACAAAAGAACAGATATACGAACTGGAGACGCTATACGAGACGACAGGGCGTGGAAGCTCTGGATCCCGACGGAGTTGCGGGGAAGTCTGGTCAAATCAGCGCACAATCCACCAGCCGCAGGGCATGGCGGAATCCATAAGACTCTGGCCAGACTGAGACAGATGTACTTCTGGCCCGGAATGGTATCAGATGTCCAGGACTTCGTCAGGTCCTGCGAAATCTGCAAAGGTTGCAAGCCGATGAACAGGATAGCTCGACCGCCGATGGGACAACAAACTATAACGGAGCGACCTTTTCAGAGACTATACATAGACTTTCTAGGACCTTACCCACGAACGAGAAACGGAAATACGCACATTTTTATAGTCCTAGACCATTTTTCTAAGTATGTGTTCTTAAAACCAATTAGGAAGGCAACGGCAGCTGAGGTAGTAAAGTACCTAGAAGAGGGGGTATTCCATATCTTTGGTGTACCAGAGTACATACATTCAGACAATGGCAAGCAATTCATATCTGAACTGTTTGCCAGCTTTTTAGGAAAATACGGGGTCAAGCACATTCGCACCGCGTTCTATTCTCCTCAAGCCAACGCATCCGAAAGGGTCAACCGGTCCATATTGGCCAAAATAAGGTCATACATAAGCGATGACCAAAAGAACTGGGACACACATGTCAGTGACGCGGCATTTTCATTGAGGAGCGTGGTTCACGATGCGACTATGCTTGAACCCTACTACGCGGTGTTCGGCACCCACATGATACAGCACGCGAAAGCATATGAAGTGCTAAGAAAATTAGACGTCGTCAAAGATATGGATACAGAAGTTATATGCAAGAACGATAGACTAGAATTAATTAGAAGAAAGATATTCGATAACCTAAGGATTGCGCACGATAAATCAACACGAATCTATAACACCAGGAGTAGAGATGTGAAGTACAGGGAGGGACAGATAGTATACCGGCGAAATTTCAAACAGAGCAGTTTACCTGCCAACTACAACGCCAAACTAGGACAGAAATTCCTAAAGTCAGTCATACTGAAACCAATAGGGAACTCCCTGTACGAAGTTGGTGACCAGAATGGGGTGAAAGTTGGCGTATTTCACGCAAAAGATCTTCACACCTGAGATAATCCAAACTATTCCTGACGCACTCAGTTGTCGTTGCCAAGAGATCTGTGATATGAGTGTTCCGTTTAAGTTATTTGTATTGTTATGTTAGATAGTTTATTTACCTTATTTATTTAGTTTATCTTAGAGTATTTATTTATTGATAGGTTTTATTTATTTTAGTTACTTAAGCCCACCTGTGATATAGGTATAATATACCTACATGCAGCTATACTGCGTGGAAAGGAGTTATTCTTTGCACACAATATAGCCACCCGTGATAACTCTGTGATAATTAACCTGTGATATTTTTCTTTTAACTTATTTATTCTATTTATTTATTTACTAACAATACCTGACCATTGCTAATTGCCCGACTAACAAAAACGGTAGAGCAAGAGCATTCTCAGAGCATGGGCCCTTACCACACGTTGGAAAGTAAACAAGCTCGCGGCAGGGAAACATAAACAAACATAAACCAGGATGGCCTACCTTGTATTACGAGGCCGGTTGATTCACGACCACTCCCCAACCGTCGTCGATCCTGTTGCGGCAGACCATTGGCGCAGCAACCCCATGCCAACCTCAGCTTCGTCAAAGGGGTTGAAAAAAAAAAAAAAAAAAAAAACCCACACAAAACAAAAAAAAAACAAAAAAAAAAACAACAAACACAGGCCATGTGAGTGATCGCAGGGCGAAAACACACAATACAAAACAAGAGGAATATTATTGAAAACCCGCGACATGGAGACAATTAAAAATACCCAATATAAATAGAAAAAAAGACAATAACAATTATAAAACACGAGAAAAAACATGACGGCCGACCGACTTGTAAAATTTATTTGTCTTGTTTTGACAAATTTTTTGCGCCTCGCCTCTTCCTGTTCTTCGTTTTCCCTGTTGCTCAAATTGTCGCACTTTCGTTAAGTTTTCTTCTGAAGCCATGACCCATATCAATTAGGATCGGAATTAGTGACGTCACTCAGTGCAGTTCTGTGTTGATGCTTTATGGATTTTTTTTTGTTTTGTCATCGGCATGTTAGTTTAACTGTGGTAATTTATTAATTTTTGTAGGTTTAGATGTTATGTTAGGTATCGTAGGGTTAAGAATAAGTATAAATTTTAAATTAAGAATAAGTATTTATTTTGACTAGGACTACAGGTCGACTGAATGTTATAGACTTGACGAAATAACTACATTACCGACAGACGAAAGAAGGACAAATAAAGAAAAGAGAGAGATAAATATGGAAAGAAAACAAACAAATGAACTAAAAGAGGATAGTAGAAGAAAGAAAGGAGAACGTTAAACAAATTTGAAAAGAGGGGAAAGTATGTAATTGGGTCAAGTTCAAGATCAAGATAGAGGAAAACGGGTATGTGGTCATTGAACTTGACAAAAGACAAAGCAACGAGAAATGGTACATATTGGTTTTGACACAGACAAGAAAAGTCCGTACAGTGGCGCGTGTGAATAATTTCATACTTATCTTTTAATTTTTTTTTGGAAAAAAAAAAAAAAACTAAATTGTTCGTTTGTGCGTAAGTTACATTAACCATACAAAAAAAAAAGTGGATGTTAGTGAATTATTTACGTATTTAGGAAAAGCAGACAGAATTTTCTTAAATTTTACAAATTAGACGAGGAACAGCAAGGCTAGCAGCGTGAACTTTAGCGGAAAATCGTAATAGTCTGAGGTACGTTTAACGACTTTGTTTCGGTGAACATTTTGTAAATTTTTCCCATTTAGTGCGAATGCATCTTTGAATTCCTGTCCCACAGTGTGGCCAGGAATCGCAGTGCGTTGTTCAGGGATTCGTTTGGGAAAAATCCATCTGGTGGTCCAAACAGTTGGAGTCAATAGCGGTGCACCGAATCACACCGCTACCAAAAATTATAGCAATCGGGCACCCGACTCCAACAGCCATCCAGCTAACAATCCCAGCCAAAAGGGGAACAATCCATCGATCCCTGGGCAAAGGGAAGATATTCCCCAACGTTGAGGGATTCTCGCCCCACAAATCCAACAATAAATACAACAACACAAATTGGTGCTCCGCCTCCACCCGCTTCAGCCATTTCGCGGCTGGGACCCAAATTCAATCGGCAATTCGATATAAAAATTAATAATTTGAATTTAGTGAAATATTGAAATCGTAGATATAAGTTTAGCTTTGGTTATTTTGAATTTTTGTGAATTAACGTAAGGTTAGGATTATTAGTTTAAGTAGATTTTTATTCAATCTGCTTTTAGTATTTAGTTTTTGCTCGCGGTTAAGGTCCATTGCCAAACAAAACTCATCGTCCTTCCTCGTGCTGGCGCCAGGACAACGGGGGATCATTTTGCAACCGTAAGTAATAGTAATAAGATATTGATTTGAATTTTATATTAGAGTAGTTAGTTTTTTTATAATATTAAGGGCAGAATTCACTAGTTTTTAGATTTCTTTTGAATAAAATGTTTGTTTCTTATTCCTAACAATCGTGGTGGTTATAAATTGAACATGTGCGCTTAAAACTCTTTCGCGTTCGGTGTGTGGACTATGGACAGGCCGTCCTTCATTGGATAGACAGAGACAGAACATGACCGTCACGGACTTTGACGACTAGACGTGACTTCGACCGACTTTTCTCGGATGAGGTCGTAGACTGTGACTGGGAGGCATTTATTTTGGGGCTACCACTCACAGTATCGGCCAGAGTGGTAGCAATTGGTTGTGTCTATGACACGAAGGGAGGGCAGGCCAACCTTTGCCAACAACATCAGGCATGTCTCGGGTTCTTAACGAACCATTGCTTTTGAGAGACCGTGGGAAAGGAAGTACGGTTAGGGAAGAGTAGTTGTAGGCTAGTTTTAAGTTAAAATAGGCCCAGAGTAGGGCTTATTTGGAATTTTAGGTTAGAGTAGATTAGATTAGGCTAGTTAGGGTAAGCTTCGGGGTGACTTTCCCGTACTCTCTCATTAGCTTTGGCAGAAGTACTTGAGCGTTTTCATTTTCTCTCCTTTTAATTCCTCCTTTTATTTTCTTGTCCATGTTCCGTCCGCGGTCGAATTAACGTAGCTTTCTTCCTTTTTTTATTTTTATTTGCTTTTGGCACGAAACAAAATGTGTATTGAGCAGGTGGTGTATGGTGAGGGGGGCAAGAACTACCCCGTCCGACGAGCTGAGCCGAGCAACCGCAAGCGTGCCGCGCCCTCCTCCTCTGCATCGAAGTTGCCTCCGTGGCCTATACCCTAGCTCACAACAAAGGGGGAAGTGTACAGAGAGGTATAGACACATGCTCTAATACAGATATGGAAGCCGTGAATGGAATGATTTGTATCTTATCTGAACTGAAAGCTAGTGTTTTTTGGAAGTGGCATTTCCATATTAAATGATCTCTGTTTTGTTTTGAAGAAGTTGTGTTTCGTCGTATTGTGTGCGGTGATTTAACTTGTTGAAAAGTTTACTGTTTATTTGGTTTAACTTTGATAATGAAAAGGAAAATATGATTTCTTTTATATATCTATTAAAGGAAAGTTAGTGATTGAAATAAATGCAATAGGCAAAATAAAGGGTTTTCCAATGAGAGGTGTTATTGTGAATGACCCGATATTTCGGTAGCTGCCACTTTTGAAGCTTTTATTCTTTGACATTTAACAAGTAGAAACTACGCCATTACTAAAAATGGAACGATACACGCTTCAACAAGGCATTGAAATTATTAAAATTCACTACAAAAATGGTGAAAATCTTGCAGTCACAGTTCGCAAAACTAAAGCATTTTTTGGTCGTCGTGAAGCACCTTGTGAGACCGCAATACAGAAATTGGTGTACAAATTCGAGCTGTTGGGACAAGTTAGTGATTTGAAGAATAAAACCCGTGTACGTCGCTCAAGAACAACTGAGAATATTGCTGCTGTAGCCCAAAGTGTTGAAGAAAACCCAGGTTTGTCCATTCCTCGTCATTCTTTGGAATTGAGCATTCCACAAACGTCATTACACCTTATTTTATGGTCGGAGTTGGATGGTATTGATCTGGACAACGTTTACTTTCAACAAGAAGGCGCTACGTGCCACACAAGTAACGAAAACATTGATCTTTTACGGGAAAAGTTTCCGGACCGTGTTATCTCTCGAAGAGGTGATCACAATTGACCACCGAGATCATGTGCTTTAACACCTTGCGACTTCTTCCAGCGTCGATTCAAGACCTCAAAGATAAAATTCGTGAGGCTAGCGAGGACATAGGGCAGCCATTCTGCGATTTGGTTATGGAAAATTTCATGAAAAGAATATAGTCCTGTATGCGAGCTCGTGGTGGCCATTCGGCTCATGTTTTTCATTATTAACGGCATATCTTCCTCTTTATTATGAAATAAACATCCGATAATTTATTTTAAAAAATTACATTTTTCTTTGAATATCAAAACAACACCTCTTATTGGAAAACCCTTTACATCGAATGAATTGTTACAAAGACTGACATATATTTAATTACGGCGTTTCGCTGTTAATGCAGAGCACATTACATATTTACCTTGGTACTTCTTCTACTACGTTTTATAGGCTGTCGTGTAACAAATTTGAAATTAAAACTATTTTTTTTCGTCATCGGTCACCTCGCAAAATGATCGAAGAATATTGAGCCTATCGTTATTCGTAAATATTTTGGTGCAAAGAAAGAAACCACCACAAGGTGGTCTTAGTTTTCTGGCAGGTACATCCTTGTACTTACTGCTGTCCTGATTCTCTAAGTCTTTTCCTTACACTGGATTTCCATAAATATGGATGCTTCTGTCGTTTTCTTGATTGGCTTGGTAAGGATTCGTTTTCTATGCATACAATTTAACTTTCGCTTTGAACTTGCATCTTCAAATAAAGCATTGATATTTACCGGAACTATCTACTATTAAAGTCTGAAGTTAAGCTTCGTATATTAGCGCATTCTGGAGACTCTGAATAAATCGCTTCAATTTCCGATTCTGAGGTGTAGTCAATTTCTTCAGTAATATATTCGACATCATCGAATTCATATTCGTCTAGAACAAATAGTGCACAGAGCATTCGTACTTCTCTTGTTAAATAGTCAATATAGAAATACCTGTTAAATCTGCCGAAGGACCTTTGTTATCAATTTTAATGGGTGATAAGTTTTTCGAAGGGGCTGGTGATAATAGTGGTTCCATCTTGCGCGCATGCGCACGCACTCTGACAATTAGACAGACAAACAAATACTAAACAGAATATCAGCAGGCTAAAGGCACTTCAATTTGTCAAAGCAGACGGAGATGGAGCAAGTAAAAACTTAACAATTCAAACACATCTTTGCTCCATAACCATCCCTAATTTAATGGTGTGTGACTTGTGTATACACATGCGCCAAACTAATTCTCAGTTTGTGTGTGTTTTTTTTTAACCTACGTCCAATTGCAATAATAATGGAGCAAAATAAAACTAAACTCAATCCAAAAGATATTCGTATGTGAAATTTGCTCCATACGCCAAAAAATGGATAATGGTGCAAACTAATTGTTACTAACCACTGAACTTGTTGGATGTGGAGCAAAGTCGATGCTGGATATCTCCGGATTGGTAAGCGTTAGCGCAAAAATGGTGACAGATTCGACAAGAGCACCTGTAGTATAAACGAGAACTTATTATTATTATTATTTTTAAAGTTGATGAAAAAAAAAATTGTTTTGTCTAGCTTTTTTTTTTTGCAGTCTAGCATTTTCCATTTTGAAATTCTGGCAACACTGTCTACAGTATTTACGTATTTTGCAAATACTTTTTCTTAAAATTATTATTCTTTTCGAGTGGCACGCTTCAATTTGGTAAAACAAAAAAATGGAATTGGTCTTCATTTAGTAGGGTGGATATGCTCTGAAAGAAATTGTGTCGGCGATTAATATATATAGAAGTAGAGATACATATATAGCAAAGAAAAAAAAATAGTTGGCGCAACAGGTCCGTAGGGACCCTATAGGCCTAGCTTCTCACAACCATTCGTTTTGTGTGTGTTTTCATTTTTGGAACGAATGGAAGGTCTTTAATTTTATGACAAACGACTAATTGAGAAGCTATTTAAAGACTGTTTTACTCTCGGATGTTTGTCAGACGTTCGCGAGAGGTGGTGCAGTGGAAAAAGACCCTAAGTTGGAATTTGGGTTTTGGCTATAGCCAATTTGACTCCCTGTCAATCTCAATTACATTTCATATCCTGTCTCCCTCAATCCCATGCCCCACATACACTCTTCTACTCATGACATACATACTCCTGTTCAATTTAAAAAAGAGAGCAACAAAAGACACCACAAAGCACAAAAGGTGCATAAAAAAGAGAGAAAACTTACACACCACAAAAGGTACAGAGAGAGAAAAAGATTTTGCCGCACACACGCACACACGCACACACAAAATTTCCTCCAATGAACGCGGGAAAATCCAACGATCTAGCTTCTATCGAGCATTTTAATTTTGTGAATTGTATGATATTTATGGCTTAGTGCTAATTGTTCAATTTCAGGATAACGTACAAAGATGATTTAAATGTTAAAATCTTTGTACATAATTGAACTTTATATTAAAAAAAAAACCTATTTTACTTGGATGAGTCATTCCTAAGCTAGGAGCTAAAAGGCATTCGAGTATTATCACTTTTCTTAGACATCAGCTAGATCTCAGTATCTACATCTTTAATCTATTCCGAACAAACACCTTACAGCCGGAAAAAGGTAACAGCTTTGTTATAGTAAGGAAAATAATATTTTTTTTGTATTTGTAGTGTCACTCCTCGATTTCTATTTAGTTTAGTTTTTTCAAAGTGCATTTCCCCATACAAACTTTCATAACCTCTTTCATCCGCTTTTTCGCGACAAAAGTACCCTATGTCCTTCCTTGGTACAAAACGAAACCGTCTAGCCCAAAATCGTTAAAATCCGTTCTCGACTTTTGCTCACATACGGACGTCCTTCTAGTTCTCTCTTATATTTATATAGATCCCCATTCCCCTCGCATACTTTTTTCTCGTTGCACTTAATCGGAGAAATTTTTGTTCATTTGTACTTACACCATCATACGTCCAGCCCATCATCGCACGTCATCAGCCATCTGTGCATTTCCTCAGAAAAACATCATAGCTGTTGATTTCATCCTCATTCACCTCGCATACCTACTTCTCTTTCGTTTTTGTTCAAATGAATGTGCGTGTGCGATGTGCGCCTCCGCCAGCCCACCACCCCACAAAGCAGAACAACAAATAATTTTTTTTTTCATGTTAGACTTTGGGTTGTAGCTCAGCTTCTGGATGACGCAGAAAGCTGATTGATGGCTTAAAATAATTATAGAAGTATTGGCTCTCGTACCGTAGGTATTTTGTTTGGTTTGCATTGATCAAGAATTGTTTGAGCAATGGTGAGTAAAACGCTCCTAAGAAATAGGCATGGCAATTAAGGAATTAGCCCCTGTCCTTCTCGGAATCTTAAGGAACATTTCAAAAAAAGTTTCATCGAAATCTGTGCATTAGTTTCCACGCCAACCGTTAACACATGAAAACGCCTTCAGTCTTATTTTAAGTACAGACGGATGATCCCATCTTTTGAAGATCTCGACTATCGATCGCCTCTTTTCATTTTCTTATCGTCTTTAAAATTTTTCCGGATTCCCTTTTCTAGTAGCTCGAGTCGTACAACAAGCAAGAGTTTTTTTCGGTTTTTAGTTTTTCTAGCAGTCTTATTGACGAGAACAAATTATCAAAGAAAATAATTTCTTTATTAATAATCTGCTAAGCACGATCATTTTTACCCTCTCTTTGTAGGTTTTATGGGGTTGTATTTCTTCATGAAGTTTCTGTCCCACAATGAAAGGATAAACACAAATAACTTGAATAAACAATGTTCCGCAAATTGACGAAAAATCCAATTTCAAATTAGCACCAATGGTTCCCTAAAGAAATTCTCCGAAATCATAAAAAGAAGACGAAACTTGAGACAAATACGATCTCACTGTATGTACAAAATGAATGGAAAATCAACTATTACGAACCGTGACACAAGGTTCTATTAGGCACTTGGATGCTTCCTTTCCTACCTTATCGGTCAGCAACAATTTCAAACTTAAATTCTTGAATAACAATACAATGTTAGTTTTTGTTTTCGCAAAAGTGCAGAGTGTGCAAATGGAAATGATCCTTCATGTCCTAGGGCCGCATTTATACAAAAATTTACCTCAGAAGGCAAATGTGGCCAGAGTATTGAAACATCATCAACATCATAGTCCTGCCATATTGCACAGGGCTATGAAGGGCAGTAGCAAAACCAATGGTGGGAGTCTTCAGCGGATAATAGGTTCAGTAATTTGTTTTCTTCAACTTTAATTTGATTTAATTTCGGCTGAATTTAACAAACATTCAGTTTCATTTATTTCTGTTCATAATATTGACGTCGTACATGCTCTCTATTTCGGGGAACGTCTTTACCCTTCCACAGGGGTCGTAGTCTAAGGTGCAGCTGGTGCAACTGGTGCAGCTGGTGCTGGTGCAACGGGTGCAGCTGGTGCAGCGGGTGCAGCTGGTGCAACGGGTGCAGCTGGTACAGCTGGTGCAACTGGTGCAGCTGGTGCGCCTGGTATTGCTGGTATTGCTGGTGCTGTTCCGCATGGTGTCGAGCCACCCAATCGACCAAAACCACCAGAACCAAAACCACCAAAACGATCAAAACCACCAAAACGACCAAAACCACCAGAACCAAAACCACCAGAACCAAAACCACCAGAACCAAAACCACCAGAACCAAAACCACCAGAACCAAAACCACCAGAACCAAAACCACCAAAACGATCAAAACCACCAAAGCCTCCAAAACCAGGACCTCCGAAGCGTTGAGCCTCTGAGTCCTGAATAATCACAAGAAGGCCAATTACGCACAACAATATAACACTTTTTGACACCATCTTTGCTAAGGTCTGTTCTTAGAGCTCCAATTCGGAATTGATCTATCTCGCTGATGGTCGTCCTTTATATAGCGAAATTAGAAATATTTCTTCATGCAATCCACATTATTCTGCGTATTTTAAACCAGTTGAATAAATAGCCAAACTAGCTTTTTCCTCAAAAAAAAAGCAAGAAAGTATTCAATGCTAGGTAATGTTACTCGTCATGTCCACCTGAATACATAAATAAGAATTTGCTACCAGATCGGAAGCCAAAACTATTTGTGTGGATATAGAGTTGGACAAGTGGTTCCTTAGTGTTTACTTAGCCGGTCTACGAGTATGACGTATGTCTAGGTAGATGTTGAACTTGGGGATCGTTCGATAAAAATAAGTGACTGAAACAGAACAGTTGCATTGACGAAGAGGAGGAAATAAAAAATCCATAAAAATTGTTGCTGACAGCGTTTGTTCTTTATGTACAGAAGAGCACCATTCAAGTCGCAGGCAAAGATGATACAAACTGGGGTGGTCAACTGTGCAAATAAACGGCCCATTTGCCTACAAGCTGCTCCTGCTGCCTGGCACAGGATTTCCTTAGTATTCGTTCCTGCTCCCGCACACATACTTAGAAAATCCTGTGTTGGGACTTGATGTCAATCGGGAGGCCATTTTTTGTGTGATTTTAAGCGAGGGCGACTGTGTTTGGCATATTTCGTTCCCATTAGTTACACTGTGTTCAGTCAGGGCTCAGTTTTAAGTTTCGTTTTTTAGGGAAGTAGTGGTTCGATTGAATTCGAAAACAGTGAGGTTAAAGTTATCCTCTCTCAGCATACGAGAAATTGGTTCGCTAGAGCTACAAGTGCAACAAGCCATCAGAACCTTTGCTGATCGCGTATCCCTCAACTTCTCGAGAAGTCCTATACAGCCAGCATCAAGCGCTGAAGACCCGTGGCATAGAAGCCAAGAAGCCATCAGAAACGCCGCAACCGATTTGCTGGGTTTCACCCGACCACCCTCACGAAACCCCTTGTTTGATGAAGAATGCCGGCAAGCACATGAAGCTAAGCAAATCGCATACAAAGCGGCGCTGCACAGAAGGACGAGAGCAGCTCGTGAGCTCTACGAGCAAAAGAGGAGGGATGAACACCGGCTTCTGCGGAAGAAAAAGAAAGAGCATGAGAAGCGCGCGATCGAGGAAATAGAGAGGTGCTACTCGAGGAACAATGTTCGGAAGTTTTACCAAAAGGTAAAGAGAACGTGTCATTGCAACAAGACCCGAACAGAGACCTGTAGAGACGAACAATGAAACCTTGTGGTAGAGTCGCAGTCGGTGCGACTGTCAGGCAGCACGAACAATTCAACATAGACGATGAAAACCAAGGCTTCCGTCCACCCGAGCAAAACGAGGTGAGGATAGCAATATCCAAGCTTAAGACCGACAAAGCTGCTGGACCAGATGGCTTGACTGCCGAGCTTTTTAAGGCAGCGGTAGATGACTTGGTAGAGAGCATAGACCAACTCGTCTCCAAGATTTTGTCGGAGGAAAGTATGCCTGATGAATGTAACCTCAGCATCGTTTGCCCGATCTACAAGAAAGGAGACCCACTAAACTGGGCCAACTATAGAGGTATCAGTCTTCTTAACATCTCATACAAGATCCTGTCCGCCGTACTGTGTGAGCCACTGAAACCTTTTGTAAACGATATGGTTTGTCCCTACCAGTGCGGTTTTAGGCCCGGTAAGTCCACAACCGACCAAATATTCACACTCCGGCAGATCCTGGAGAAAACCCAAGAAGTCCAGATCGATACTCACCATCTTTTCATCGATTTTAAGGCCGCATACGACAGCATTTATAGAGACGAGCTATATAGAGCCATGTCTAGTTTTGACATCCCTGCCAAACTTGTCCGATTGTACAGATTGACGGATGAAGATCTCCTTGGTCGTTTTGAACGCAAAATTCTTCGAGTGATTTTCGGTCCCGTTTGCGTCTCCTCCTCCAAGCGTTGCGGGCTTTGGAGGAAGAGATTTAACAGCGCAATCTACGAGCTGTACAGCGACATCGGCCTGGTCAGAAAAGTGCGCATCAGTCGACTAAGATGGCTAGGACATTTAGAGCGAATGGACACCAACGCTCCGGCCCGAAGAGTCTTCGACTCCAACCCGGAGGGACAGCGCAGTAGAGGAAGACCTCGCCTAAGGTGGCGCGCGCGCGCGGAAAGGGAGCTCAACCAACTAAGAGTGCGCAACTGGAGGCAGTTAGCCAAAGATCGCGCTAACTGGAGGGGCGTATTGGTTGAGGCCCAGGTACACCCCGGACTGTAGCGCCACCTAAGTAAGTAAGTATATTATTCCTGCTTGTACACCAGTTTCTTGTGACGTTTGTCATAATAAATCTTGTTCAACATTTCGCCGCCTGAAAATAAGTTTGCTCCATACGCCATCTAGTCGTTTTCGAGAAAAACGATGAAGAAGCTTTGCACATCTTTTTCTCAATAACTTTCCGATAGAATTTCTCTTAATTTATAGGAGTTATTCCTTTGGTTATTTCTAACTAGAGTACATCTTTTGAATCATCCATGCTTGACAATAAAGAAGTTATACTACTTTTACGAAAAGAGGATTTTTTTATTTTGTTCTCCATATTCTGTTTTGGTTCAAGTTTTAGGGTTTTCATACACGTGGAGCAAAATAATCTGGATATAGAGCAAACCAATATGAATTATTGAGAAGGAATTTGTAAGGAATGAGTTTAAATTTTAAATGAGACTAAACGTTATTCTCTTCATTTCTATAAACTTTATTGATAAAAACAAAAAAGAAGGTATAACAAAAGTGTACTAAAAAGTTCTACTATTATTCTATTATTCTAAAACTATTTTTTTTCGTCATCGGTCACCTCGCAAAATGATCGAAGAATATTGAGCCTATCGTTATTCGTAAATATTTTGGTGCAAAGAAAGAAACCACCACAAGGTGGTCTTAGTTTTCTGGCAGGTACATCCTTGTACTTACTGCTGTCCTGATTCTCTAAGTCTTTTCCTTACACTGGATTTCCATAAATATGGATGCTTCTGTCGTTTTCTTGATTGGCTTGGTAAGGATTCGTTTTCTATGCATACAATTTAACTTTCGCTTTGAACTTGCATCTTCAAATAAAGCATTGATATTTACCGGAACTACTATTAAAGTCTGAAGTTAAGCTTCGTATATTAGCGCATTCTGGAGACTCTGAATAAATCGCTTCAATTTCCGATTCTGAGGTGTAGTCAATTTCTTCAGTAATATATTCGACATCATCGAATTCATATTCGTCTAGAACAAATAGTGCACAGAGCATTCGTACTTCTCTTGTTAAATAGTCAATATAGAAATACCTGTTAAATCTGCCGAAGGACCTTTGTTATCAATTTTAATGGGTGATAAGTTTTTCGAAGGGGCTGGTGATAATAGTGGTTCCATCTTGCGCGCATGCGCACGCACTCTGACAATTAGACAGACAAACAAATACTAAACAGAATATCAGCAGGCTAAAGGCACTTCAATTTGTCAAAGCAGACGGAGATGGAGCAAGTAAAAACTTAACAATTCAAACACATCTTTGCTCCATAACCATCCCTAATTTAATGGTGTGTGACTTGTGTATACACATGCGCCAAACTAATTCTCAGTTTGTGTGTGTTTTTTTTTAACCTACGTCCAATTGCAATAATAATGGAGCAAAATAAAACTAAACTCAATCCAAAAGATATTCGTATGTGAAATTTGCTCCATACGCCAAAAAATGGATAATGGTGCAAACTAATTGTTACTAACCACTGAACTTGTTGGATGTGGAGCAAAGTCGATGCTGGATATCTCCGGATTGGTAAGCGTTAGCGCAAAAATGGTGACAGATTCGACAAGAGCACCTGTAGTATAAACGAGAACTTATTATTATTATTATTTTTAAAGTTGATGAAAAAAAAAATTGTTTTGTCTAGCTTTTTTTTTTTGCAGTCTAGCATTTTCCATTTTGAAATTCTGGCAACACTGTCTACAGTATTTACGTATTTTGCAAATACTTTTTCTTAAAATTATTATTCTTTTCGAGTGGCACGCTTCAATTTGGTAAAACAAAAAAATGGAATTGGTCTTCATTTAGTAGGGTGGATATGCTCTGAAAGAAATTGTGTCGGCGATTAATATATATAGAAGTAGAGATACATATATAGCAAAGAAAAAAAAATAGTTGGCGCAACAGGTCCGTAGGGACCCTATAGGCCTAGCTTCTCACAACCATTCGTTTTGTGTGTGTTTTCATTTTTGGAACGAATGGAAGGTCTTTAATTTTATGACAAACGACTAATTGAGAAGCTATTTAAAGACTGTTTTACTCTCGGATGTTTGTCAGACGTTCGCGAGAGGTGGTGCAGTGGAAAAAGACCCTAAGTTGGAATTTGGGTTTTGGCTATAGCCAATTTGACTCCCTGTCAATCTCAATTACATTTCATATCCTGTCTCCCTCAATCCCATGCCCCACATACACTCTTCTACTCATGACATACATACTCCTGTTCAATTTAAAAAAGAGAGCAACAAAAGACACCACAAAGCACAAAAGGTGCATAAAAAAGAGAGAAAACTTACACACCACAAAAGGTACAGAGAGAGAAACAGATTTTGCCGCACACACGCACACACGCACACACAAAATTTCCTCCAATGAACGCGGGAAAATCCAACGATCTAGCTTCTATCGAGCATTTTAATTTTGTGAATTGTATGATATTTATGGCTTAGTGCTAATTGTTCAATTTCAGGATAACGTACAAAGATGATTTAAATGTTAAAATCTTTGTACATAATTGAACTTTATATTAAAAAAAAAACCTATTTTACTTGGATGAGTCATTCCTAAGCTAGGAGCTAAAAGGCATTCGAGTATTATCACTTTTCTTAGACATCAGCTAGATCTCAGTATCTACATCTTTAATCTATTCCGAACAAACACCTTACAGCCGGAAAAAGGTAACAGCTTTGTTAAAGTAAGGAAAATAATATTTTTTTTGTATTTGTAGTGTCACTCCTCGATTTCTATTTAGTTTAGTTTTTTCAAAGTGCATTTCCCCATACAAACTTTCATAACCTCTTTCATCCGCTTTTTCGCGACAAAAGTACCCTATGTCCTTCCTTGGTACAAAACGAAACCGTCTAGCCCAAAATCGTTAAAATCCGTTCTCGACTTTTGCTCACATACGGACGTCCTTCTAGTTCTCTCTTATATTTATATAGATCCCCATTCCCCTCGCATACTTTTTTCTCGTTGCACTTAATCGGAGAAAACTTCATGCAATTTTTGTTCATTTGTACTTACACCATCATACGTCCAGCCCATCATCGCACGTCATCAGCCATCTGTGCATTTCCTCAGAAAAACATCATAGCTGTTGATTTCATCCTCATTCACCTCGCATACCTACTTCTCTTTCGTTTTTGTTCAAATGAATGTGCGTGTGCGATGTGCGCCTCCGCCAGCCCACCACCCCACAAAGCAGAACAACAAATAATTTTTTTTTTCATGTTAGACTTTGGGTTGTAGCTCAGCTTCTGGATGACGCAGAAAGCTGATTGATGGCTTAAAATAATTATAGAAGTATTGGCTCTCGTACCGTAGGTATTTTGTTTGGTTTGCATTGATCAAGAATTGTTTGAGCAATGGTGAGTAAAACGCTCCTAAGAAATAGGCATGGCAATTAAGGAATTAGCCCCTGTCCTTCTCGGAATCTTAAGGAACATTTCAAAAAAAGTTTCATCGAAATCTGTCCATTAGTTTCCACGCCAACCGTTAACACATGAAAACGCCTTCAGTCTTATTATAAGTACAGACGAATGATCCCATCTTTTGAAGATCTCGACTATCGATCGCCTCTTTTCATTTTCTTATCGTCTTTAAAATTTTTCCGGATTCCCTTTTCTAGTAGCTCGAGTCGTACAACAAGCAAGAGTTTTTTTCGGTTTTTAGTTTTTCTAGCAGTCTTATTGACGAGAACAAATTATCAAAGAAAATAATTTCTTTATTAATAATCTGCTAAGCACGATCATTTTTACCCTCTCTTTGTAGGTTTTATGGGGTTGTATTTCTTCATGAAGTTTCTGTCCCACAATGAAAGGATAAACACAAATAACTTGAATAAACAATGTTCCGCAAATTGACGAAAAATCCAATTTCAAATTAGCACCAATGGTTCCCTAAAGAAATTCTCCGAAATCATAAAAAGAAGACGAAACTTGAGACAAATACGATCTCACTGTATGTACAAAATGAATGGAAAATCAACTATTACGAACCGTGACACAAGGTTCTATTAGGCACTTGGATGCTTCCTTTCCTACCTTATCGGTCAGCAACAATTTCAAACTTAAATTCTTGAATAACAATACAATGTTAGTTTTTGTTTTCGCAAAAGTGCAGAGTGTGCAAATGGAAATGATCCTTCATGTCCTAGGGCCGCATTTATACAAAAATTTACCTCAGAAGGCAAATGTGGCCAGAGTATTGAAACATCATCAACATCATAGTCCTGCCATATTGCACAGGGCTATGAAGGGCAGTAGCAAAACCAATGGTGGGAGTCTTCAGCGGATAATAGGTTCAGTAATTTGTTTTCTTCAACTTTAATTTGATTTAATTTCGGCTGAATTTAACAAACATTCAGTTTCATTTATTTCTGTTCATAATATTGACGTCGTACATGCTCTCTATTTCGGGGAACGTCTTTACCCTTCCACAGGGGTCGTAGTCTAAGGTGCAGCTGGTGCAACTGGTGCAGCTGGTGCTGGTGCAACGGGTGCAGCTGGTGCAGCGGGTGCAGCTGGTGCAACGGGTGCAGCTGGTACAGCTGGTGCAACTGGTGCAGCTGGTGCGCCTGGTATTGCTGGTATTGCTGGTGCTGTTCCGCATGGTGTCGAGCCACCCAATCGACCAAAACCACCAGAACCAAAACCACCAAAACGATCAAAACCACCAAAACGACCAAAACCACCAGAACCAAAACCACCAGAACCAAAACCACCAGAACCAAAACCACCAGAACCAAAACCACCAGAACCAAAACCACCAGAACCAAAACCACCAAAACGATCAAAACCACCAAAGCCTCCAAAACCAGGACCTCCGAAGCGTTGAGCCTCTGAGTCCTGAATAATCACAAGAAGGCCAATTACGCACAACAATATAACACTTTTTGACACCATCTTTGCTAAGGTCTGTTCTTAGAGCTCCAATTCGGAATTGATCTATCTCGCTGATGGTCGTCCTTTATATAGCGAAATTAGAAATATTTCTTCATGCAATCCACATTATTCTGCGTATTTTAAACCAGTTGAATAAATAGCCAAACTAGCTTTTTCCTCAAAAAAAAAGCAAGAAAGTATTCAATGCTAGGTAATGTTACTCGTCATGTCCACCTGAATACATAAATAAGAATTTGCTACCAGATCGGAAGCCAAAACTATTTGTGTGGATATAGAGTTGGACAAGTGGTTCCTTAGTGTTTACTTAGCCGGTCTACGAGTATGACGTATGTCTAGGTAGATGTTGAACTTGGGGATCGTTCGATAAAAATAAGTGACTGAAACAGAACAGTTGCATTGACGAAGAGGAGGAAATAAAAAATCCATAAAAATTGTTGCTGACAGCGTTTGTTCTTTATGTACAGAAGAGCACCATTCAAGTCGCAGGCAAAGATGATACAAACTGGGGTGGTCAACTGTGCAAATAAACGGCCCATTTGCCTACAAGCTGCTCCTGCTGCCTGGCACAGGATTTCCTTAGTATTCGTTCCTGCTCCCGCACACATACTTAGAAAATCCTGTGTTGGGACTTGATGTCAATCGGGAGGCCATTTTTTGTGTGATTTTAAGCGAGGGCGACTGTGTTTGGCATATTTCGTTCCCATTAGTTACACTGTGTTCAGTCAGGGCTCAGTTTAAAGTTTAAAGTTTCGTTTTTTAGGGAAGTAGTGGTTCGATTGAATTCGAAAACAGTGAGGTTAAAGTTATCCTCTCTCAGCATACGAGAAATTGGTTCGCTAGAGCTACAAGTGCAACAAGCCATCAGAACCTTTGCTGATCGCGTATCCCTCAACTTCTCGAGAAGTCCTATACAGCCAGCATCAAGCGCTGAAGACCCGTGGCATAGAAGCCAAGAAGCCATCAGAAACGCCGCAACCGATTTGCTGGGTTTCACCCGACCACCCTCACGAAACCCCTTGTTTGATGAAGAATGCCGGCAAGCACATGAAGCTAAGCAAATCGCATACAAAGCGGCGCTGCACAGAAGGACGAGAGCAGCTCGTGAGCTCTACGAGCAAAAGAGGAGGGATGAACACCGGCTTCTGCGGAAGAAAAAGAAAGAGCATGAGAAGCGCGCGATCGAGGAAATAGAGAGGTGCTACTCGAGGAACAATGTTCGGAAGTTTTACCAAAAGGTAAAGAGAACGTGTCATTGCAACAAGACCCGAACAGAGACCTGTAGAGACGAACAATGAAACCTTGTGGTAGAGTCGCAGTCGGTGCGACTGTCAGGCAGCACGAACAATTCAACATAGACGATGAAAACCAAGGCTTCCGTCCACCCGAGCAAAACGAGGTGAGGATAGCAATATCCAAGCTTAAGACCGACAAAGCTGCTGGACCAGATGGCTTGACTGCCGAGCTTTTTAAGGCAGCGGTAGATGACTTGGTAGAGAGCATAGACCAACTCGTCTCCAAGATTTTGTCGGAGGAAAGTATGCCTGATGAATGTAACCTCAGCATCGTTTGCCCGATCTACAAGAAAGGAGACCCACTAAACTGGGCCAACTATAGAGGTATCAGTCTTCTTAACATCTCATACAAGATCCTGTCCGCCGTACTGTGTGAGCCACTGAAACCTTTTGTAAACGATATGGTTTGTCCCTACCAGTGCGGTTTTAGGCCCGGTAAGTCCACAACCGACCAAATATTCACACTCCGGCAGATCCTGGAGAAAACCCAAGAAGTCCAGATCGATACTCACCATCTTTTCATCGATTTTAAGGCCGCATACGACAGCATTTATAGAGACGAGCTATATAGAGCCATGTCTAGTTTTGACATCCCTGCCAAACTTGTCCGATTGTGCAGATTGACGGATGAAGATCTCCTTGGTCGTTTTGAACGCAAAATTCTTCGAGTGATTTTCGGTCCCG
Source organism: Cheilosia grossa (assembly GCA_963082955.1). Lineage (NCBI taxonomy): Eukaryota > Metazoa > Arthropoda > Insecta > Diptera > Syrphidae > Cheilosia > Cheilosia grossa. The sequence goes on from OY720144.1 coordinate 60,688,089, forward strand.
TTTGCGTCTCCTCCTCCAAGCGTTGCGGGCTTTGGAGGAAGAGATTTAACAGCGCAATCTACGAGCTGTACAGCGACATCGGCCTGGTCAGAAAAGTGCGCATCAGTCGACTAAGATGGCTAGGACATTTAGAGCGAATGGACACCAACGCTCCGGCCCGAAGAGTCTTCGACTCCAACCCGGAGGGACAGCGCAGTAGAGGAAGACCTCGCCTAAGGTGGCGCGCGCGCGCGGAAAGGGAGCTCAACCAACAAAGAGTGCGCAACTGTAGGCAGTTAGCCAAAGATCGCGCTAACTGGAGGGGCGTATTGGTTGAGGCCCAGGTACACCCCGGACTGTAGCGCCACCTAAGTAAGTAAGTATATTATTCCTGCTTGTACACCAGTTTCTTGTGACGTTTGTCATAATAAATCTTGTTCAACATTTCGCCGCCTGAAAATAAGTTTGCTCCATACGCCATCTAGTCGTTTTCGAGAAAAACGATGAAGAAGCTTTGCACATCTTTTTCTCAATAACTTTCCGATAGAATTTCTCTTAATTTATAGGAGTTATTCCTTTGGTTATTTCTAACTAGAGTACATCTTTTGAATCATCCATGCTTGACAATAAAGAAGTTATACTACTTTTACGAAAAGAGGATTTTTTTATTTTGTTCTCCATATTCTGTTTTGGTTCAAGTTTTAGGGTTTTCATACACGTGGAGCAAAATAATCTGGATATAGAGCAAACCAATATGAATTATTGAGAAGGAATTTGTAAGGAATGAGTTTAAATTTTAAATGAGACTAAACGTTATTCTCTTCATTTCTATAAACTTTATTGATAAAAACAAAAAAGAAGGTATAACAAAAGTGTACTAAAAAGTTCTACTATTATTCTATTATTCTAAAACTATTTTTTTTCGTCATCGGTCACCTCGCAAAATGATCGAAGAATATTGAGCCTATCGTTATTCGTAAATATTTTGGTGCAAAGAAAGAAACCACCACAAGGTGGTCTTAGTTTTCTGGCAGGTACATCCTTGTACTTACTGCTGTCCTGATTCTCTAAGTCTTTTCCTTACACTGGATTTCCATAAATATGGATGCTTCTGTCGTTTTATTGATTGGCTTGGTAAGGATTCGTTTTCTATGCATACAATTTAACTTTCGCTTTGAACTTGCATCTTCAAATAAAGCATTGATATTTACCGGAACTACTATTAAAGTCTGAAGTTAAGCTTCGTATATTAGCGCATTCTGGAGACTCTGAATAAATCGCTTCAATTTCCGATTCTGAGGTGTAGTCAATTTCTTCAGTAATATATTCGACATCATCGAATTCATATTCGTCTAGAACAAATAGTGCACAGAGCATTCGTACTTCTCTTGTTAAATAGTCAATATAGAAATACCTGTTAAATCTGCCGAAGGACCTTTGTTATCAATTTTAATGGGTGATAAGTTTTTCGAAGGGGCTGGTGATAATAGTGGTTCCATCTTGCGCGCATGCGCACGCACTCTGACAATTAGACAGACAAACAAATACTAAACAGAATATCAGCAGGCTAAAGGCACTTCAATTTGTCAAAGCAGACGGAGATGGAGCAAGTAAAAACTTAACAATTCAAACACATCTTTGCTCCATAACCATCCCTAATTTAATGGTGTGTGACTTGTGTATACACATGCGCCAAACTAATTCTCAGTTTGTGTGTGTTTTTTTTTAACCTACGTCCAATTGCAATAATAATGGAGCAAAATAAAACTAAACTCAATCCAAAAGATATTCGTATGTGAAATTTGCTCCATACGCCAAAAAATGGATAATGGTGCAAACTAATTGTTACTAACCACTGAACTTGTTGGATGTGGAGCAAAGTCGATGCTGGATATCTCCGGATTGGTAAGCGTTAGCGCAAAAATGGTGACAGATTCGACAAGAGCACCTGTAGTATAAACGAGAACTTATTATTATTATTATTTTTAAAGTTGATGAAAAAAAAAATTGTTTTGTCTAGCTTTTTTTTTTTGCAGTCTAGCATTTTCCATTTTGAAATTCTGGCAACACTGTCTACAGTATTTACGTATTTTGCAAATACTTTTTCTTAAAATTATTATTCTTTTCGAGTGGCACGCTTCAATTTGGTAAAACAAAAAAATGGAATTGGTCTTCATTTAGTAGGGTGGATATGCTCTGAAAGAAATTGTGTCGGCGATTAATATATATAGAAGTAGAGATACATATATAGCAAAGAAAAAAAAATAGTTGGCGCAACAGGTCCGTAGGGACCCTATAGGCCTAGCTTCTCACAACCATTCGTTTTGTGTGTGTTTTCATTTTTGGAACGAATGGAAGGTCTTTAATTTTATGACAAACGACTAATTGAGAAGCTATTTAAAGACTGTTTTACTCTCGGATGTTTGTCAGACGTTCGCGAGAGGTGGTGCAGTGGAAAAAGACCCTTAGTTGGAATTTGGGTTTTGGCTATAGCCAATTTGACTCCCTGTCAATCTCAATTACATTTCATATCCTGTCTCCCTCAATCCCATGCCCCACATACACTCTTCTACTCATGACATACATACTCCTGTTCAATTTAAAAAAGAGAGCAACAAAAGACACCACAAAGCACAAAAGGTGCATAAAAAAGAGAGAAAACTTACACACCACAAAAGGTACAGAGAGAGAAACAGATTTTGCCGCACACACGCACACACGCACACACAAAATTTCCTCCAATGAACGCGGGAAAATCCAACGATCTAGCTTCTATCGAGCATTTTAATTTTGTGAATTGTATGATATTTATGGCTTAGTGCTAATTGTTCAATTTCAGGATAACGTACAAAGATGATTTAAATGTTAAAATCTTTGTACATAATTGAACTTTATATTAAAAAAAAAACCTATTTTACTTGGATGAGTCATTCCTAAGCTAGGAGCTAAAAGGCATTCGAGTATTATCACTTTTCTTAGACATCAGCTAGATCTCAGTATCTACATCTTTAATCTATTCCGAACAAACACCTTACAGCCGGAAAAAGGTAACAGCTTTGTTATAGTAAGGAAAATAATATTTTTTTTTGTATTTGTAGTGTCACTCCTCGATTTCTATTTAGTTTAGTTTTTTCAAAGTGCATTTCCCCATACAAACTTTCATAACCTCTTTCATCCGCTTTTTCGCGACAAAAGTACCCTATGTCCTTCCTTGGTACAAAACGAAACCGTCTAGCCCAAAATCGTTAAAATCCGTTCTCGACTTTTGCTCACATACGGACGTCCTTCTAGTTCTCTCTTATATTTATATAGATCCCCATCCCCTCGCATACTTTTTTCTCGTTGCACTTAATCGGAGAAAACTTCATGCAATTTTTGTTCATTTGTACTTACACCATCATACGTCCAGCCCATCATCGCACGTCATCAGCCATCTGTGCATTTCCTCAGAAAAACATCATAGCTGTTGATTTCATCCTCATTCACCTCGCATACCTACTTCTCTTTCGTTTTTGTTCAAATGAATGTGCGTGTGCGATGTGCGCCTCCGCCAGCCCACCACCCCACAAAGCAGAACAACAAATAATTTTTTTTTTCATGTTAGACTTTGGGTTGTAGCTCAGCTTCTGGATGACGCAGAAAGCTGATTGATGGCTTAAAATAATTATAGAAGTATTGGCTCTCGTACCGTAGGTATTTTGTTTGGTTTGCATTGATCAAGAATTGTTTGAGCAATGGTGAGTAAAACGCTCCTAAGAAATAGGCATGGCAATTAAGGAATTAGCCCCTGTCCTTCTCGGAATCTTAAGGAACATTTCAAAAAAAGTTTCATCGAAATCTGTCCATTAGTTTCCACGCCAACCGTTAACACATGAAAACGCCTTCAGTCTTATTATAAGTACAGACGAATGATCCCATCTTTTGAAGATCTCGACTATCGATCGCCTCTTTTCATTTTCTTATCGTCTTTAAAATTTTTCCGGATTCCCTTTTCTAGTAGCTCGAGTCGTACAACAAGCAAGAGTTTTTTTCGGTTTTTAGTTTTTCTAGCAGTCTTATTGACGAGAACAAATTATCAAAGAAAATAATTTCTTTATTAATAATCTGCTAAGCACGATCATTTTTACCCTCTCTTTGTAGGTTTTATGGGGTTGTATTTCTTCATGAAGTTTCTGTCCCACAATGAAAGGATAAACACAAATAACTTGAATAAACAATGTTCCGCAAATTGACGAAAAATCCAATTTCAAATTAGCACCAATGGTTCCCTAAAGAAATTCTCCGAAATCATAAAAAGAAGACGAAACTTGAGACAAATACGATCTCACTGTATGTACAAAATGAATGGAAAATCAACTATTACGAACCGTGACACAAGGTTCTATTAGGCACTTGGATGCTTCCTTTCCTACCTTATCGGTCAGCAACAATTTCAAACTTAAATTCTTGAATAACAATACAATGTTAGTTTTTGTTTTCGCAAAAGTGCAGAGTGTGCAAATGGAAATGATCCTTCATGTCCTAGGGCCGCATTTATACAAAAATATACCTCAGAAGGCAAATGTGGCCAGAGTATTGAAACATCATCAACATCATAGTCCTGCCATATTGCACAGGGCTATGAAGGGCAGTAGCAAAACCAATGGTGGGAGTCTTCAGCGGATAATAGGTTCAGTAATTTGTTTTCTTCAACTTTAATTTGATTTAATTTCGGCTGAATTTAACAAACATTCAGTTTCATTTATTTCTGTTCATAATATTGACGTCGTACATGCTCTCTATTTCGGGGAACGTCTTTACCCTTCCACAGGGGTCGTAGTCTAAGGTGCAGCTGGTGCAACTGGTGCAGCTGGTGCTGGTGCAACGGGTGCAGCTGGTGCAGCGGGTGCAACGGGTGCAGCTGGTACAGTTGGTGCAGCTGGTGCAACTGGTGCAGCTGGTGCGCCTGGTATTGCTGGTATAGCTGGTATTGCTGGTGCTGTTCCGCATGGTGTCGAGCCACCCAATCGACCAAAACCACCAGAACCAAAACCACCAGAACCAAAACCACCAAAACGATCAAAACCACCAAAACGACCAAAACCACCAGAACCAAAACCACCAGAACCAAAACCACCAGAACCAAAACCACCAGAACCAAAACCACCAGAACCAAAACCACCAGAACCAAAACCACCAGAACCAAAACCACCAAAACGATCAAAACCACCAAAGCCTCCAAAACCAGGACCTCCGAAGCGTTGAGCCTCTGAGTCCTGAATAATCACAAGAAGGCCAATTACGCACAACAATATAACACTTTTTGACACCATCTTTGCTAAGGTCTGTTTCGCTCCAATTCGGAATTGATCTATCTCGCTGATGGTCGTCCTTTATATAGCGAAATTAGAAATATTTCTTCATGCAATCCACTGCGTATTTTAAACCAGTTGAATAAATAGCCAAACTAGCTTTTTCCTCCACCTGAATACATAAATAAGAATTTGCTACCAGATCGGAAGCCAAAACTATTTGTGTGGATATAGAGTTGGATAAGTGGTTCCTTAGTGTTTACTTAGCCGGTCTACGAGTATGACGTATGTCTAGGTAGATGTTGAACTTAGGGATCGTTCGATAAAAATAAGTGACTGAAACAGAACAGTTGCATTGACGAAGAGGGGGAAATAAAAAATCCATAAAAATTGTTGCTGACAGCGTTTGTTCTTTATGTACAGAAGAGCACCATTCAAGTCGCAGGCAAAGATGATACAAACTGGGGTGGTCAACTGTGCAAATAAACGGCCCATTTGCCTACAAGCTGCTCCTGCTGCCTGGCACAGGATTTCCTTAGTATTCGTTCCTGCTCCCGCACACATACTTAGAAAATCCTGTGTTGGGACTTGATGTCAATCGGGAGGCCATTTTTTGTGTGATTTTAAGCGAGGGCGACTGTGTTTGGCATATTTCGTTCCCATTAGTTACACTGTGTTCAGTCAGGGCTCAGTTTGAAGTTTACGATTCAACTTCGAGTGAATATAAAGGCCTAAATACACGTGTTAACCATTAACACTCAGTTGAATCACTTCAACTTCGACGATTGTGTTTCAACTTCTAGTAACTAGTTCAGCTGTCAAGTTTTTAATTTTGGTGGAGGCAGAACCCTCATTTATTAGTCTTAATACAAGCTATAACAATGACTTAACTTATAACCAGGACTTGAAGCTAAGGATGCTTAGGGAGAACGGTTTTTACGGAAGTAGTGCTTCGATTGAAGTCGAAAACAGTGAGGCTTAAGTTATCCTTTCTCAGCATACGAGAAATTGGTTTGTTAGAGCCGATGGGTTGGAAGACAGAAGAGACGGGGGCAACGTAGACTACGAGGGTTAGTATTAAAGCAGATAGAGTTTTAAAGAGAAGTACAATTAACCAGAGAGTAATCGGTGAATGAAAATACTGCCTGCTGCATCCCAGCGTTCCTCACGTCGATAACGGCTGCACAATACCCATTAAGCAATCGTTTCGGCTGTTTTTTTTTAGTGACAATTTAAGAACAGCAACAGCAAAACGAAAAACGCGTTTACTTCAGGTAAAACAGACCTAAGGACTTAAAAAAATCATTCTACTTAGAGACTATAGAGAGAACAGGTCATATTAACATAGCTCCTTATGATGCAACGAGATACTCCCACAATGGGTCTAGCTAAAAGGTTCAAACACTCTTCTTCGGACAGACTCCCATCAGTCCGCAACGAGATGTCCAGCACAACAGACAGCTGTAGATATTTACCGATGAGTCAAATGCACAAGATAGCTGCTGGTTTCTTTTGAAAAGATCTGCACATTTAAGTCACGTTCGACGTCCCGTGCCATTGCAGCGTCCTTCAGCGCCGATGTCGTTAAAAAAAAATACCTTATTCACTTACTCTGATACACATAGAAAGGCCAATCTCAGATGGACTTGATTGAAGCTTGAAGCAATGCAAATGCCCCAAACTAATATGGCCAGGACTGGACCATTAAAGGCCCACTGGACTATTGAGACACAAAAGAGGTTTCATTATTATACATACAAGCGTATAAATAACATGTTTCTGTTACACTGCGCGAGCTCGCCAAGCGCCCTTGAAAGTCAGATACGAACTGCGATATTAACTCAATACGTCTGACCCACTTGACGAGCTGCATTGTGCAGTCCTATCTAATACTATGATACCTTTGAGCAGGAAGGATTTACCTGTTCAATGAAGCTGTACTTACTTTACAGGGTAATAACTCGGCCATACTGTTTTGCACTGTTTTTCGTTACAACTTCCTTATAGTCGATTTCGATGGCTATTCCATTTTCTTAACAGGTTTTAATAATATTCAGTCATATATGGAAGGATAGGTAATGAGAATGTTAACAATATAAAGTATAGAAACTGCGTTAGTTATTATTTTTATTTCGGCAAAATTTAAAGCTTCTTCTACAGTAGTAAAAGGGACATCTTCTTGAGTTAATGTTCTTACAGCTAAGCTTATTTCTCTATTGATAAAAATCATTGAATTAATAATTCCTAGCTTCGTCGATTTTTTTTGTTTTCTCATGCTCATGGGAAAGGTATAGGAATAGGGAATCGTTCTTTGTTGCGTTAAGTTCAAGCGTCGGGGAAATATTAACCAAAAGTTGTTCGTATTGGTCGAGGTCAATGTCATGGATCAGTTTGAAATTTCCGTACTGGTTGATACAATTTTCGTCAAGATAATTTTTATTTTTAGAGAGGTGTCTGGGCACTCGTCCGTTTTCCCCTCTCAAAAGGGATGTCAGGGGTATCGCTATTTTCGCAAAATCTCGAATAAATTGGCGATAGTAACCTGACACCTAGAAACGATCGTAAGTCCTTAAGTGTTTTCGGAGGAGGTAGTTCTGTAATAGCTTGAACCCTTTTGTGGTTAGTCTTAATGACTTCAGTGTTAGTCACGAATCCCAGAAATTCGATTTCGCCCTTAAAAAATTCGCATTTATCCAACATGTTGGCGCGTTCTAGGGTCTCGAAAACGGCTTCAAGGTTTTTGAAATGTTCGGCCTCGTCTTTTCCGAAGATGACAATGTTATCAATGTAGACGTAACATCGGTTTCCGATGTGCTCTCTTAGGATATCGTCGAGAGCTCGCTAAAAAAATTGCCGGAGCTTTTTTTAAACCAAAGGGAAGACGAGTGAACTCGAATTTCCCGTTATTGATGGAGAACGCCGTTTTCTCAATATCAGATTCTCTGAGCTTAATTTGGTGAAATCTGCTCTTCAAATCTATAACAGAAAACCATCTATTGTCGCCAAGGTTGGCTAGAACCTCGTTAATCTCCGGAATGGGGTATTTATCGGCAATAGTGACCGAGTTGAGCTTTCGGTAGTCGATAACTATTCGATATTTCCTTTCGCCTGTAGCGTCCATTTTTTTGTTGACTATACAGACTGGCAAATTATATGGAGATTTTGAGGGCCTGATAATGTTATCGTTCAGAAGTTGGTTAATTTGTTTTTCGACTTCTTCCTTAAGCCCTCTAAGATTTGGGTAGGATTTGGAATAGACCGGTTCGTTATTTATTGTACGAATTTCCCCTTTTACAGTTGTTGTCGCATAAGTAATTTTTTCATCGGGATCGGAGAAGAGTTTTGGAAACAAATCTATAACTTTAGTGAGAGCGTTCATTCAGATGAGAAGTTCGAATATTAACGCTATTAACAGTTTCAGTTAGATGCTGTTTGAGTTAGGGGCGGCATGTTCTGCCGGAATTTCTAATCGAGCTGGTCTAGTTAAATTATTTTGGTTTGCCATTTTAAATGAAGAAATCAAGTTTATCAATTGAATGGAAAGTTGGGTCCAATTCTAGTTTAGTCTTAGTTTAGTTTGTTACAAAAAGAATAACTACAAATTATGTGAAAAAATACTCTAAAAGAAATATAGCGGCTTCGATTCTCACAACGTTGAAGGTTCTGGACCGTGGCTGTTGGTGGCGGCTGCTGTACCTTATTCTGGAAATCCTTTTTATCCTTTTGGATTACTCGGGGGCCTCTTTTCCCCTACACGAACGTTAGACAGGCTCGTGGCCTGGTGTCCACGTTACACACTTGTGGCTTGGTGTCCACTTTGTTGTGATTGCACGCACTAGCAATAATGGCTTAGTGTCCACTTTGTTGCTTATAAACACATGCAAAAACTTCGCGGCTTGGTGTCCACTATGTTTCGACTACACGCACTAGTACAACGAAATCGCGGCTTGGTGTCCACTGTTTCGCAAACTAGCACTGTTTTTGTAGTTGAGTATGTGACTTTAATTACCCACGTATTAACTATCTAGCGAAAACCGCACGGTCCCTGCTCGGGCGCCAGTTAATGAGAAATAAGCTAAACTTCCGAAAAAAAAATTGTTTCAGGCTATGCCTGTTCTTTATTATGAACGTTTTAATATGATTACAAACTTAAGACTAAGACTGCACTTGCTAATTTACTCTACATGCATTTATAATCACAAATTGTTTGGTCAGCATTGAATGCACCGGCAAGTGCTCCGATTGGAATTGTTGATATTGCATTAATTTTCCTGGAAATCTGTCTGGGTCTACCTTCCAAAATTACTGATATTCACGCATGTTGATGATCCTTCTTTTCTTGTTTTTCACCTCCTTTTTCCTTTTTTTTTATAGGCTGCCGAAACAACACCAACAACACAAACACTTCTTCAGTCAATGACACTTTCAAAATTTGTATCTATTACACTAGGAACCACTATCGGGTTCTTTAAACACACTCGGGAATCATATCCCACTTTTTACAAGGTAACTTTTAACACTTTTTACAAGGTAACAAGCACGACACACCAACACAATAAAAATTGACTATCCCACCAAGTACAGGATGATTTCCCTTTATTTTATTATTTATTTGTTCCTTCTGTCTTCTCACTTCACACTTTTGCGAATAGGGAAATTTACACTTTACAAATCTAGCACACTAATGGGTAATCCCACTTCTGAAAATATAAACAACATTTATGTTGCACTGCGCGAACTCGCCAAGCGCCCTTGAAAGTCAGATACGAACTGCGATCTTAACTCAATACGTCTGACTCACTTGACGAGCTGCATTGCGCAGTCCTATACTAATACTATGATACCTTGGAGCAGGAGGGATTTCCCTGTTCAATGAAGCTGTACCTACTTTACAGGGTAACAAGCGTCATAACTGGGCACTGTTCAATCGGCAGGCATTCTCTGAGTTTGAATATGCGTTGCAATGATTTCTGCAGAGCTGCAGGGATAAAGAAGCAGAGTATAACAATAGAGAGGTACCTCTCTCGCCAGTATATGGAAGGCTACGCTAGTTCATTAACTTTGTCACGATCTTACATATTTATTAAAATAAACAATTGGTTTTAGGAGTGGACATAAACCTCCGCCCACGCTGCTCTTTCCAGAGGCAACGTAACGCACCTATTTTGGTCTAAGTACACATGAGCGAAGACCTCCTCTAAACCAACCGAACCACCTAGTGGGCACCTCACTATAATAGTGCTGTTCGATAGCATAACTGACAATGAATGTCTTATATACCGCTCTTGGAGGATGCCTAGTAAAAAACAAGTGTCCCCCCCTTATCATTCCCCGGCTGGAGTTATATTTACATAGATAAAAATACCTTCTCTTTATTATTCTGAATTCACATAGACATGACATTTTACGTCGTCTGTCGGGTAAGACACTTGACCAAAACGACAAGAAATATGAGCTAAAACAAGATTGTCCAATATTTTTTATCCAATAGTAATTGGAACGGCGAACTTTTTGCCGCTTAAGATTGATTAAATTATTAATATCCCTTTAAAAATCAAGCCAATGTATTGAAAGAATGAAACTCTTGGAATTAAATTGAACTCAGTGCATAGTTGCGACTTCATAGATTCCCGGCTTCTTGATCGGGTACCTATTTCAGCGATAATAATTGTTGAACCAAAGCAGAATGTCCCTTGCTTCTGCCATTCGATCGAAAACATACAACAACGCTGTTCTACAAAATATTTCAGGTGAACGGGACGTTCATCAAGCCGCACATATGTCATGTTTGTGCATATCCCTCGGAGCTGCACTTAGCAAACACTTAGTACCCGTTTATGAATATTGGAATGACCAGAGTTTTGGCCAGCATGAGACGTTTTTTTTAAAGGGGTGTGTAGTGTATAATACTGTAATACATTAGTACTTTAGTTTTGAAGAAGAATTGTTTATATTTAGTAGGTAAGGTAGTTATTATATTGTACAAAATAATAGAAATATTTATTTTCATTCAATAAAGAACACTCGACAGAACAATATATAATATATATATATATATTGATTTCTACATTTTGGCGACGAGGATTGAAGAAGACATTTAAAGATACTTTCTTTGAATTCTGAAATTGGTAAGATTTCTGAAAATCATAAATTGGTATACCTATGATACCTTTTTAAAAAAAAAGAAGTTTTAATTCGAAGATCACCATTTTGGATGACTGTTTGAACTCGATAATCATCCGTTAAAGATTAGATTCGTTTGGAGAGATTAAATTCGTTTGGAAAGATTAAATTCGTTTGAAATTACCAGATGCAATGAGATAAAATTCTAATTCTCTTTTATATAACTGGAATGTCTAAACTTATATATATTTATGTGGTATTGTATTTGATGTAGGTTTACCATGCCGTCAGACATAAATTGTATACATAAGCTGGACCAATTCGATTACTTGGAACGAAATGGGCAAAAGGAAGCGAGCTTTCGAATTATATATCATTGAAAATGGAATCAATGATTCTATTAAGAAGAGAGCTATTCTTTTGAATTGTGGGGGACAAGACTTACAGGAAATATTTTGCAATTTACCTGGACCAAATGTGGATGAAACCTTGGTGTCAAATAAAATTGTAAATGTTTATAGTGTCTGTGTTAAAAAGTTGGATGAATATTTTACTCCGAGACAAAATAAGACTTATGAAAGACATAAATTTAGACAAATATGCCAAGGAAAGGATGAAAAATTTGAAGCATTGGTTGTTCGTCTTGGACGCCAAGCTGCCAAGTGCATATTTGACAACATCGATGAACATATAAAAGACCAAGTGGTAGAGAAATGTTCTTCTGAAAAGCTAAGACGAAAGATATTACAGATGGATGATTCAAAGACGTTAAATTTCGTTTTTCTAGCAAATTCCTTGGAAATCGTAGAAATTCAAATGGAAAATTTTGGGAACAAAGCTGATAATAGTGAAATTAAAGTCAACAAAATTCTAGAAAATTCAAGACCTAAACAGAAAAAAAAAATCGCATGTTTTCGATGTGGTTCGAAGGAACATTCTGCACGTGATACGAATTGTCCAACAAGGAACAAAAACTGTCATAAATGCGGATTAACAGGACATTTGATAAAGAAAGAACAAGCAAATTTAAAAAGGAAGCAGTTAGATCTCTTCAAGAGGATGATCAATATGTTTTCAACATTCAAAATAAAAAAAAAAAAAAAATGAAATTATGTGTCGGATAGGGGGCATTTTGGTACCAATTGTTATCGACTCTGGACGTAAATCATACATAATTTCAGAAAAAACTTGGATAGAAATGAAAAACCAGGGGATTTCGGTTGGAAATCAAATAAAAATCTAAAGAAAACAATTCTAGCTTACGGTTCTGATACACCATTAAATATTTTAGGATCTTTTGAAGCGGACATTTTGGTACCAGGTAAGAAGCATTCTGCTATCTTTTATGTTGTTGAAAATGGTAAAGAAAGCTTAATGGGGAGGGACACAGCAATAAAACTAAGAGTACTTAAACTGGGTGTGGAGTTGTTGAACTCAGTACAGTGCACTGTGTTTCCCAAAATTAAAGACGTTTTGCTTGATATTCCCATAGATAGCACAATAACTCCCGTGATTCAGGCCTTGTCGGAAATTACCCATTCCTTGGAAGAAAGAATTAAGGCTAAATTACATGAACTCTTGGCATCAGATATAATTGAATCAGTCGAAGGACACTCAAAATGGATATCTCCGATCGTGCCAATTATGGAAAAGGATGGAGATAAACGTTTGTGCGTTGATATGAGAAGAGCGAATACAGCGATATTAAGAGAAAATTATCCATTACCTACCATAAACCAAATTCTTCCTAAATTACGAAAATCTATATTATTTTCAAGGCTGGACATAAAAAATGCTTTTCATCAAGTTGAGATTTCTCCAAATTCGCGCTATACAACCACATTTACAACCAATTGTTATATTTGATGTTCGAAAGACAAAGACATGTTCATTTATTGAGATGAGTTTATTCACTGAATTCTAATCCAAGTTCTTTCCTATTAGTTTAAGTATATAGCATAAGTAGGTATGTGTTTTTATATGATCAAAAAGAGAGAGAGACACGAACAAAAAATGAATATACAACATGCCCCCTTTTAAGTAGAACAATTACATTAGCTGTATTTTATTATCAGCGTGATCTGATCCGAATCAGATCACGAAAATAAAACAATACGGATCATAGAAAAATTTTATTTTCGAGTTGTGGCAGCAGTTGCTTTCAAAACACAAGGGATAATGTATGAGTATTACAAACTTCATATTGCCACCAGCCATATTGCAAATATTCTGTACAACGTGACGTCACAATATGATGAGAATTGACATGACATTTCATTTGCTTGTTACCATATGAATCAAATTAATAATTTTTTTTTTTTGGATATTGTTTTTAAAAAAAGTAATTTAAAATTCTATGTTCAAAAATGCAACAAATAAACAATATTTTCCTGCTGTATTTCGGTGTATTCATGCGAGCGAATGATTTTTTTAAACATTTATGAAATGTTCTCGATTTGCTTCAGAAACATTTCATAAACATTTGTCGAACATTTCTGTTTTTGCGGGTGTATACGCCGATTAAGTATTTATTAAACGTTTATGAAATACTTTTCACATTCAGAAATTCAGGACCAGAGGCTCGAAAAAAAGAACAGGGCTTCCTAATATGGTGTGTTTTGTTTCTAAAAGGAAATGAGTTTACCTACAATCAGTTCAAAATGTAATGGAAATCTTACTGCAATTTGCACCTCTGATGGTTCGCTCAGATTGGAATTCTTGGACAAAGTAAATGACAGCGGTTTAGGCACGAAATTCCAGAAGAACAAAAAGAAGTTAGAATTAGATTTTTCTGTAATAAAAAAGAAACGTGTTTTCCACAACTAGCAGGCAGCTAGTTTCGATTTTTCATTATTCCAAGATTTTTTGGACATTTGTATTTTATGTTAAACGAACAAAAAAACACCTGTGAAACAAATTATTAACGAACTGCGAAACATTTCATAAGCATTTTTTTTGTTAAATAAATGTTTATCAAACATTTACTTAAATATTTCGCTGGTCTGGGCATTCCTTTATGGAATGAAAAAGCAAAATCATCTCGAAGGCGGGAAATTTATTCGATGTGATAAAAATGCTTTTTGATTTTTTGTGTTATGAAGGGTGTTGAATATTTTAGTCTGGCAACGTGACTGTGTGGCTTGGCTAATGGCTATCGTTTACGAGTACACCAACATTGAAAAATGAAACAAGCCACCTAGTACAATAAATTTTCAGATCATGATTCGTGATCTCGATGAATATCAGGATCATGTGCTGTTGTTGTAAGTGCATGTATTTCGATGATCTATATGGATCATGGCTGATAATAAAAAAGGGCTATTATTACAATCTACTTATTAGTTATACATGTTTCTTGTGTCTCTTTTTTTTTTTTTTTTTTTTTTTTTTTTTTTTTTTTTTTTTTTTTTCATATATGCGTAATATAAATTTAATTTAATATTTTCATTCTATATCTGTATATATAAAAATGGATCTTGGTTTGTTCGGATGCTTAAAACTCGAAAACGACTGTTCGTAATTACTCCGCGAAGGTTTAGGAAAAAAAGAAAAATTGAAAAATTCTCAACAGGTGGCGCTGTAGGTGGTCATTCCATTTGATAGCACAGTATATGTTCTTTGTGATTTGATAATTTGGGCTGTGTGGTCACGGAGGAGGGGGGGCAATGAATTAACTAATGTGTACTGATTAAGAAGTTGTACCCTTTTGTAAATCAAGAAAGAAAAATAAAACAACATTTGAAAGAAAGTCAAATTAATTTTAAATAAAATTTTTAAATTTACTATTATTATTATTGTTTTGTTAGATCGTTAAGTGTTTTTCCAGTTGTATTCAAAATTTCAATTGCACCCTTTTCGTTCGTTTGCTTTCTGTATTTTAGCTATTTCAAAGGTAAGTTAGTGATTTGTGAAAACTGCGTGCGATACGTTAAGAGCGCTACGTCCAATTTATGGTCGTCATCATTTCTGGCTGAATGGCTTCGTCAATAAACAAAATATGCAGTAATGGTCAGGCAGAAATCCACACGTCCTCCATGAGTCATCATTGCATCCCGATAAAATTAGGGTTTGGTGTGGTTTATGGGCCGGCGGCGTCATTGGGCCGGACTTCTTCCGTGATGATCAAGACCGGCACGTTCCTGTGAATGGGAATTGCTACCGTTCAATGATAACCCAATTGGATGATATGGACTTGGAAGACATGTGGTTCCAACAGGACGGCGCCACAAGCCACACAGCGAATGCCACAATCAATTTATTGGAAACCAAGTTTGGAAAACGTGTTATCTCACGAAATGGTCCAGTCGCTTGGCCGCCTCGGTCGTGCGATTTGACGCCGTTAGACTTTTTCCTGTGGGGCTACGTCAAGTCATATGGTCTATGCCAACAAGCCAGCGACGATTGATGAACTACGTGAAATTGCAGCAGTATCGGCCGATTTATTCTTGAAAACCGTCGAAAATTGGGTTCAACGTCTGGACTTCTGCAAGCGTGCCCGTGGTGGTCATGCAAAAGAATTCGAGTTCCATACATAATGGCATCGAACGTACTTTCACAGGAATAAAGAATTTCATTGATATCCAAAACCGTTTTTGTTTTATTTAAAAAAACGTTTGTAGCGCTCTTATTGAAAAACCCTTTACATTATCTATTCCACATATCTACATAAATATAATATAATTATAACTCGATATCCACTGGTCCAATTTTCATCATTCTTTGTTTTATTCGTATTGCTGTATTTAAAAGATAGGATGAAATTGAAAGTCGGCTCAGTTATAATTTTGTTGCGCAACCTAAATTCTCCGAAAGTTTGCAACGGAACGCATTTGATTTGATTGTGAAGAATCTCAAATCGAATGTCATGCAGCAAACGATTTTGGGGGAAAAATTCAAATGCCAACATTTTCATTCAGCGGAATCCCCTTATTCAGAACGATTTGCCATTCGTATTTGAGCGTCTTAAATTTTCCGTGTGCCTCGCTTTCACTATGACAAATAGTCGCAAGGACAATCGCTGGATATTTGTGGCATCAATTCAATTCCCATGTTTCTCACATGGTCAATTGTATATGGCGTGCTCACATGTGAGCAAACCCATCGATATTGCTATAATATGCACTTCATTTATTTCATAAAGCAGCACGTGCATTCTGCATGCTCAGAATTATTATTTTTATTAGGTACATTAATGAATTTGGGCGGAACGAAGTTCGCTGGGTCAGCTAGTGTATTATAAATTTCATTTACAATTATTGCCTTAGATATCATTTACTACCTGATTAAGAGTTGCACACGAGATCAGAAACACAATTAAAAACTAACTAATTTTTTTAAAAATTTGTTTACCGGATCTCAATGTCAATGTATGTTTGGGCTGTTCCCATTCAAGCGTTGTTTGGTTCCTAGTGTCACTAACACCGTCTGTTTTATCAATGATTATGTCTCTTCGATTGCGGCGATATTGCTTTCCGTCAGTATCCTCTACTATTATAGATCTTGGCATTTCGGTTAGCTCTACAACATTTCCTTTTCTCCACGGTTCATTGGGAAATTGTTTGAAGTATATTGGCACATTTTCCATTATTAGAGGACGTTCTCTGGCATGCTTGTCATGTGCTAACTTCATTTTTCGTTGGTAGTCTTGGGTTTGATGTCTATAAAGTGTGTCATCTGCTAGCGATGGTTTGAGTTCCAATTGGTTCAGCGGAATTCTAGTTCTCAGCTTTCGTGACATTAGTAACTGTGACGGAGAATACATAAGATGTTGTGTTGTACGGAGATTGAGAAGTCCTAGGTATGGGTCGGACTTTGTTTCATGGCATTTTGTGAGGAAGCTTTTTAAATGTTTGTATAGACCTCTCAACTAATCCGTTCGATTACGGATAATACGGACTGCTTGTCGTGTGATCAAATTACCACTCATTTGCGAAATCCTTAAATTCTGCCGAATTAAAGGGTGGACCATTGTCCGACACGAGCTAGGATGGTATTCCATGCCGTGCGAACATTGACTTAAGATGTACAATAATTTCACTGGCTTTGTATGACTTGATTTTTGCAATTTGGATATAATTCGAATAGTAATCAACTAATAACAAATATAACTCTTTTTTCCATTCGAAGAGATCGAGGCCTACCTTTTGAAATGGAAGATCTGGCAGTTCATGCGGTATTAATGCCTCTTTACGGTTATTGTTGAGATATTTTGTGCAGGTTGTACAGTTCTCCACCGATTTCTGTATGTCATCAATCATGCGCGGCCAGAATACTAAACCTCTCGCACGGCGTTTACTCTTTTCGATCCCTGGGTGACCATCATGGATGTATTGCAGAATCGTATCGATAAGTTTTGTTGGAATCATGAGTGCCTGGCCTTTAAATATCATTTCAACAATTACTGATAGTTCATGTCGATAATTCCACAACGATTGAATTTCTGGTCGTAGCTTCTTTTTATTTTCAGGCCACTGACCTTGAATGAATGATCGCACCTGCTGCATTGCTTTGACCTGCGCAATTTCATTGACAATTTGCTTTAGCATTGGTTGAGATATTGCAAGGCTAGACTTTATTAATCCGACAAGGATATTGATTTCTTTATCTAAGGAACTTTCCTCCTTGTGACATAATGTTGCCCGCGACAGCATGTCGGCAACCAACAACTTCCTTCCGGGTTTATATACCACTTCCAGATCGTAGGATTGTAGACGGAGCATCATCCTTTTGTAACCTGGCTGGTATATGAACTAGAGCTTTTTTGAATAGTGGGATCAGTGGTTTGTGGTCGGTTTCAACCAATGTTCTTTGCCCATATACAAATTGACGGTATCTTTCGCAACTAAAGTGAATCGCATACATTTAGTTCCTTTTCTATCTGTGCATAGTTTCTCTGACACTCTTTTAGAGTCTTTGATGCGAAGGCTAAAGGACGGTTATCTTGTAAGATACACCCACCTACTGCAAATTGTGAGGCATCAGCCGAAATAACGATTGGCTTGGCCGCATCAAAATATCCTAGCACAGGTGGTTCTGTGACCAAAGACTCGAGTCTGGAGAAGGCTTTTTCCAAAGATGCATTCCATTGAAATACAACATTCTTCTTGAGTAATTGTCGCAAGGGCTCCGCTTCGTTTGACAAATTTTGAATAAAGGATCCGAAATATGTTATCACTCCCAAAAATCTATGGACATCTTTCACGCATGTAGGAGTCGGCATATTCAGGATTGCTTCGACCTTTTTTAAATCTGTATGAACTCCAAGTTCATTGAAGACATGACCAAAATATTTGACTTCTGTTAAGCTAAACTTACATTTGTCTTTATTTAGTTTAAGACCGACTTTATCCATTCGTTCCAGCACCCTTATTAGCTTTTCATTATGTTGTTGGATATTATTGCCGTAGACCAGTATGTCGTCTGTATAGACAATAACATCCATATCAAAAAACATTTCCGTCATGACACGGTGACAAATTCCTGCGCTACCTTCACTCCGTACGGCATTCTGAGAAATTTATACCTGCCAAATGGTGTATTAAATGTGCACAATTCAGAGCTTCTATCGTTCAACTTGAACATCCAATAAGCTTTACTAGCATCCAAGGTGGAGTAATATTTCGACCCGGATAATTTTGACTTTATGAATTCAATACTGGGTATGGGATAGTGCTCACGCTGAAGAGCTTTGTTCAGATTTCGCGGATCTAAGCAAAGTCGTAGTGAGCCATCTGCCTTCTCTACTAACACGATAGACCTGACCCATGACGTTGGACTATTGACTCTAACAATGACTTCATTTCGTTCCGTTCTATCTAACTCCTTCTTAGGCTTTGCATGCAAATGAAACGGAATTTTTCTAGGAGCAACAATAACTGGAATGACTTGAGGGTCGACTTTCAAATTAAATTCTCCTTCCAAGCAGCCTAACCCGTTGAACAAATTATTAAATTTTGGTGGAATACTTTTGATGATATCACCTGATTCGTTTTTTAATTGATTGACAACATCCCCAGAGTTTCGATGCACAAATCCTTATCTGACGCAATCAAATTTACCAAGCACTGTGGCGATTTTGTCGTTGTGGTTACTGTTGTTCTTTCTTGTACTCCTCTGCTTCTACTGTTGTTGCTTGCTGACATTCTTATGTATTTGTGGTCTGGAACTGTTGCTGCTGCTGGGTTTTCGTAGATAATTTATGTTGCTTTCAGCATGAACTGTGACCTTGGATATCTCCTCTGATTGTGACTGACTTAGGATATACGATTACGCACGTTTTTCTACTGTTTCCAAAGTAAGATCATCTATATCCAGTAACAAACGCCCTAACTTGTCATCATTTAGGCCAAGTATGAAGACATCTCTTCCTTCAGATTAGTTAGGAACTGATCTATTGTTTCTGCTGACTTTTGTCTTGTAGACAAAAACTTATACCGCTCAAATAGAATATTGGTTCTTGGATCACACTGACTCCCAAACTTCTTCACAACTTCGTCGAATTTGAGATTCGTATCCAAAACTTTCAGGCTGCACTCAAATTTGGCTGATTAAAATTCATTTCTTTGGGTGGCTTTGCACCAAAAGAAAACTCCATTTTGTGTCGTGTGGCTTGGCTATTGGATGTATTTATTTGCAATTGACGGCGATGGTGGCGGTGGTGGCGGTGATGAGGTACTTCTAAGTCTATCCTGTTGCTCCAGTGTAGACTCCAGACTTTCCTCCTCTGTGTTTGCAAAGGAATCAAAAGATATCCCTGAGTCTCTTACGTTTTTATCCAGTTTGACTACTTAACGCACGTGTGGTTTTTTGACAATTGACAGATCCTGACCTATGTAAAGAGCGCTTGACAGTTTTTTTTTTTTTTTTTTCTTTAATTTGTTTTTGTCTTGCACACGTCTTTGACTGTTTGTTTTAATTTTAATTGACTATGATTACGTTTTAAAATCTGACACCATGTTATATTTGATGTTCGGCCTTATTGAAAGACAAAGACATGTTCCTTTATTGAGATGAGTTTATTCACTGAATTCTAATCCAAGTTCTTTCCTATAAGTATAAGTATATAGCATAAGTAGCTATGTGTTTTTATATGATCCAAAAGAGAGAGAGAGACATGAACAAATATATGAATATGCAACACCAATAATGGACTATTCAGGTACAAGAGGCTTATGTTTGCAATCACCTGTGCACCGGATATATTTCAAAAGATAATTGAACATATATGCTTTCTGGTTGTGAAGGAGCTGTTAACTTTATTGATGACATTATAATATTTGGTAAATCTGAAGAACATAATTTTCGTTTGAAGAATGTACTTGAGGTAATTAAAAAGAATAATGTGTTATTAAACTACGATAAGTGTATATATAATGTTCACCAAATTAAGTTTTTGGGATATATCCTTTCTGCAAATGGCATTCAGCCATCACCTGCAAAATTAGAAGTGATCAACATGTTTCGAGAACCCAAGAACTAGAATCCTTTTTGGGTCTCATAAACTATGTTGGAAAATTTATAGCAAATCTTGGAACTTTAACAGATCCTTTACGGGTATTTTTGGAAATCAAAATGGGCGGCACAAATCCGAAATCAAATTAAATGAAAAAGAAGTACGTTCATTTGAGGATCTTAAAAAAGTTTAACGTAATGACAAATATTTGGGATATTATGATCCAAATTAAAGGACACAGTTTATGGTTGATGCAAGTCCTGTAGCACTATGTGCTGTTTTGATTCAATTTAGTAGTGATGAAAAACCACGTACTATAGCATATGGAAACAAAAGCTTATCCGATAGTGAAAAAAGATACTGCCAGACGGAAAATGAGGCATTGGCACTTGTGTGGGGAGTTGAACATTTTCATATACATTTATATGGAAAGAATTTTGAGCTTGTAACGGACCATAAGCCCCTAGAATTTATTTTCAGGCCGAAATCTAAACCATGCGCTCGAATCGAAAGGTGGGTATTGCGATTGCAGTCCTATAGGTATAAAATAATTTATAAACCAGGCAAGTCCAACATTGCTGATCCTTTGTCTCGACTTTGTGTCACGAGCAATAAATAGCATTAAAAATTTTGATGAGGAAGAACATATCCAACAAATCGTTTGCAGTAGTGTTCCCAAGGCTATGACCCTCAATGAAATTGACAAAGTGTCATCAACTGATGAGGAGATTTTGGATGTAAAACAAGCTATTTATAACAATAATTGGAAGAAGGAAATTCTTCGCTTCAAAATATTTCAAAATGAACTATGTTTTTATGGAAACATATTGTTACGGAACAATAAAATCGTCATTCCGGAACAGCTTCGTAAAAAAGTCGCTACAAAGAAATTGTTGTAATGAGGAATATAACATCCATATTGGGATTTCCCCATACAATAACTTCAGACAATGGAAAACAATTTGTCAGTGAAGAGTTCAAAAATTGTTGTGAAACCTATAATGTAAAGCTTTATAATACGATTCCCTATTGCCCACAACAAAAGGGAGAAGTTGAACGACAAAATCGAGACATACTTAAAAGAATAAAAATAAGCAAGGCTACAAAAACCAACTGGAAAGACGATTTACAAGATTACCTACTTAAAACCACTGTAAAAGCACCTGCTGAACTGTTTTATGGAAGATTACTTAAAGATAAAATTCCTTCTGTCATTAACTATGACAAAGATTTAAATGAAGAAACCAGAGAAAGGGATTTATTAGAAAAGGAAAAGGGTAAGATATATTCAGATAAGAAAAGACATGCAATTCACAACGAGTTGTCTCCTGGTGATAAAGTTCTAGTAAAACGGTTACGAAAATAAAATAAATTAGATGCAAACTTTGGTGAAGAGCCTCATGATCTTCTTGTACGGAAAGATTAGATTAGTTTTATTGAGTACATGCTAGCACAGTACACTACTTATAATTCTGTGATAGTTAAACAGTAAAATTACATTAACATTAAAATTTAAAATTTTTAAGTTTAAAGTTCGAAAGTAAATTAGACTTAGAATATAAATTTGTTAATATTTACATGATCTTATATGTTCAGTAAAATCTTGAAACTAAGAAATAAAATTAATTTGAATTTGCTTGAATAAAGAAAAAAAAAAAAAAAGATAGGGCAAGAAAAAAAAAATAAACAAAACTAGTTGCTCTGATTTGTCAGGAAAAGCCTTGATACGATTCTGAATCGACGTGTATAATTCAGCTCTCTTAGGTTACGCGGAAGCGAATTCCAGAGGCGGATGGCAGCAATGAAAAACTGTCTCTCAGATGTTAGCCAAGAGAAACGTGGAAGAATTAAGCAAGCAGATCTTTTGGATGTTGAAAACTGGATTTTATTGAAAAGATACGATGGAAGCTTTGTTTTGATTATGGTGAAGAGCAGAATCAAGGTACGGAACTTGACATATTCATGAGAAGACATATCCAACAAGTTTTTAGCCAAATGTGAGACGTGATCATATCTTCTAAGGCCATAGACATAGCGGATAGTGTTGTTAAATACTACGTGTAGCTTTCTTTTACTGTTCGCATCACTATCTTAAAAGAGTTCACAGCCGTAGATAAGAACTGGAATGACCAGAGCTTTTGCAAGTACTAGGCTTGTCCTCAGAGGTGTACCTGTACACTTCTGAGCAGTCCACAAAGTACGAAGAACCCCATAAGCCCACCCCACTATTAAGTTTATGTGATTATTCCATGATCTATTGAATACAACACCAAGATTTTTTGAAGAGGCAACGAATTGAATGGGGCATTTATTTAACATAATAGATGGAAAAAACGATAGGTCTACCGTTTTTTCGAAATGACTAAACATTTACACTTGTTTGGATAAGGTACCAAACTATTTTTCCATGACCAATTCGAAATTCGTGGAAGATCCTCATTAACGTCATTGGCGCAGCTCTCGATAAGGCCTAGGGGACAACTTCGATAGATTTGTATGTCATCGGCATAAAAGTGTTTTGATGAATGCAAAATTTGAGGAGCTATATCATTAATGTACAGCGAAAATAAGAGCGGTTCCAAAATCGACCCTTGGGGAACGCCTCGCGATAAGGGAAGAAACTCTGATAGAACACCGTCAAGGCACACAGCTTGCTGTCTTTCACTTAAATACGATGAGATTAGCTTTAAAGCGTAGGGGGGATATGTGGGAGTGATTGCGCAGCTTTTTAATAAGAGTAGAGTGATCAACCATATCAAACGCCTTGGAAAAGTCTAAAAGGATCAGGAAGGTAATACAGTCTTTATCCAATTTTCCCCTTATGTCTTCTACCACCCTTATCAAAGCAGTTGTACCACTGTGTTTGGCACGAAATCCAGATTGAACTGAGACAATCAGGTTTTTATGTACCAGGTGCTCATTCAGTTGCTTATGCTTAATCCGTTCACAAACTTTGGAAAGAAAAGGTAGGATTGATATGGGTCTGAATTCATCACCTGCTGAGTTTTTAGGGATTGGAATAATTTTAGCCATTTTCCACTGTTGAGGAAAGATACCAGTAATTAAAATATTATTAATTACATGCGTTACATATGGTAGTATTATTGGCAAAATGGCTTTGACGAAAACCGGATGAACTCCATCAAGACCCATTGCATTCGATTTTACAGACAAAAAGCTTTGAAGTACATCCATACTGCCCACTCTTGTAAAATCAAAAGATGGATTTCTATAGGGATAATCGGGCCATCGTAGAAATTTTCGCCATGTATCTCTGAGGTTCCAGGTTGGGGAATCGATAAGAACTCACGATTAAGTTCATCGCGATCGACGTTGTTTGAAAAACTTCATTTTTGCTTACCGATCCCCAACTCACGGAGATTACTCCATAATTTGCGACAGTCAGTGTTAACATTCAATCGACTTGAAAAAAAATGTGTCTTTGAAACTCTACATGAAATGTACAACACTGTTCCGCAAATTTTTATAATATTGATTGAACTCTTTAATCCGAAAACGTTTCCACCGACGATATGCATGGTCGCGTTGCGTCATTAGCGCTCGAATATCGTTTGTTAACCAAGCTTTTGCCTTTTCTCTTATCGTTCCAGTTTTGATTGGAACGTACGTATCAAAGAGGTGATTTATTTTACTATGAAAAAGTCGGTTTGGTCATCCGGTGAGGGCATAACGCAGACAAGTTCCCATGGAACACACCTTACGCTTTGCTCAAGAGCTGATCTATTTATATTTTCGAAATCTCTAAACGTGTAATTTGTTATTCTGGTGTGTGCCTTAATATCGAAGTCATATGTTAGAAAAATGAGATCATGTTTAGAGAAAGCTGGTGCAGAAATTTGGTCATAAAGTATCATTTACGAAGAATAAGTCCAGCAGAGTACTTGAAGTGCTTGTAAAATGAGTGGGGACCTGCGTTCATGCCTTCAATTAGATGACTTTCAACCAGAAGATCACTATTAAAATCACCACAGACAATGACATTGGTTGCATTAGCTGTAATTTATTCAATTGTGTCATATATGGGTGCCAAATCAATATTTCTATTTGGTCTATATACAGTACCTAGGCGAATACTATTTTCACCACAGACTATGTCTATGAAAACGTAATCAAAGGCAGATCCAATAGGTGAACTATATTTTGGATTACCAACCAAACCCTCTCTCAAGTAAATTGCTACTCCACCGCCAACACGGCCTTTTCTGTCACCACGAAAACGCCTGTAGCCGCTCAAAGCATATGTTGGATTCATGAATAGTGCTGCGAGGCTATAAGCTTCGTTCGAGTCTCGGTGGCACTGATGAACCCTCGTGGGCGGCTGTCAGGTGCCCATGGACGCGATCAGGATGGTGACCAATCGATGAGATTGCTCACCACCCTGATTATAGATAACCTAGGTTAAGTAGCTTAGGTAGTTTTAAGTAGTTATAACCAAAACAATAATAAAGAATTCAAGTTTTCCAATGTTTATTGAAAATTAAGAAACAAAACAAATAATAGATATAGATAGATTTAAGGCCGAAAGGCAATAATTTTAAGAATATTGATGAGTTTAGAGCGCTCGTTTAGAGCCAGTAAGCTAGAATAAGAATTATGTTAATTTTAAATTAGATTTAATCGTTTTTGTCTAGTATGTAAGTTTAAAGAAAGAAGTAAATAAAACATGAATTTTAAAGTTAAGTAAAGCATATGTTGGATTTTTTACATCTGCACAAAACCAAGTTTCCGAAACACAGACTGCATCAACTTTAGAACTTACGAAAATATCTCTGAACTCATCTATTTTAGGATATCAACTTTGTGCATTCATATGACAAACCTTAAGTCCTTGCCTATGACTGCAAAAACTCGAATTATCGATCGCAATATCCCATCACTACCATCACCAACTGAATTCGCCCCACTCTCATTCAAATCTATTTATTAAAACGAAATTCTTGATAGAGCCAAACGATACACACGTACAAGATCCCAGAACAAAAACATAGTCAAAGGCCTCCCCACCTTTCTCAAAACAACAACATTTACTTATTAAGAGAAGTTTTAAACATAAAATCAAGCAAAAACAGTACATAATAACATAAACATGTGGAAAATAAAATAAAATAAAATTGACAAACAAAAAAGAGAAAAACTGTGACAATACATTATAAGAGAAAATATGGTACTTAGTGTTGGTTGGATACAGCGTGAAATCGATCAGTCAGTTGTTTATATTTGTTCTTCTCTCGGCGGCAGCATTTAAACTCCTGAGGTCATCTACGGCTGTACTTTTCCCGTTCTCGCTGAATTTGACGAATACAGACCCAAGGTGTGTGTGAACAGAGAACAACTGCTTTCTCTTTTCTAAGCGAACTGCGTGCTGCAGAAGGGTTCGATTTTTTGTGACAAGCTCTCGTTTATAAACACATTGCAGGTTGAATCGAATCCAAGATCGCTTAGCGTGATCGGTTGGTTTGATTTCTTGCGAAAACTAGCAAGTGCATTAAGCATTGCACTTCTCTCTCCCACACTGTTGAACTGGAGAACAACCGGGGGCTCGTCTACCTTATTACGATGTATGGTGCGAAAAATGTTCTTTAGAGCTGGCGGTGCTAAGTAAATGGTGTGCAAGTTTTAGTCACTGAATTTAGGGATTCCAAAAATAACAGCGTCGGTCAGATATGCTTTCCTCTCTAAAGCATCGCAACGTTTCCTTATATCGGACACCTCTGCCTTGACTACATTGTCCACATCGCATTCAATATTATCAATCCGCTGGGAGTTAAGTTGGACATGGCAAAATTGATATTGTTCAGTTAGTTGTTGTTCGATGGCTTGAACTTTACGCAATTGCGGATTGCGGATTTTGTCCATCTCTTCTTTGAAGGTCGACATCAAAGAAGCAGTTTGCTTTTCTAGTTCTGCATGAAAAGTTTCCACGTAGAGCAAAGAATTAGCGGAGATGTTTGGTGTGTGTTGTTTCATTTTTGGTGCGGCTGCGGTGGAAGGGGTGGTGGTCACTTCTTTCTTCTTCAGCTTATTCTGCATTTTATTCGAAATTCCCGCTTTGCCACCGATGGGTGTATTGGTTTTGGGCGAGTTCAGTGTTTGTTCACGCCATATCTAGTTGAACGTACCTAGCATAAATTTCAAGCAGTTAGTTTTCGTATGAAAATTAAGAGGTCGCTTTGAGGTCTGCTTGAAGTCGGAAACCGCTCAGCCACAGTTTTTTCTCCCATTTTTCTTCCTTCTTAATCGAGACCTCGTCGAGAATACGAAAATTCTTGTCTTTTCTTGGCAACCAATCGAGCAACCAGCGAGGGACACTGATCATCCCAACATTTGGTCCATCAAGCCGGATAGTATTTCTTAAAATACTCACCAACCTTTCATTCGCAAAGCATCAAATTTGCATGAAAAACGTGAAGTCACACATTTATTGCACCGTATAAGAGATTCATATATCTTCACAAACACGTTACGTACATACATCGGTCATCAAATGTGCACATTATATTCACTTCGAGCAATCATCTCTCAAAAATAATTGTCGAAGATCCACAAATTATGCGGTGAACACCCAAAATCCCCGCATTTTCCAAACACCGTCTCACCATCACCCAACAGAAGAGACCTCCGAGCTGGAAATCCACCATTTGCCAAACACGATCAACGATCAGCAGGCAAAGTCGGCATATCTCCAAACTGAGGTTCAAAAGTCCACACAGGAGAGACGGTCCATAGCACTAGCCAGAAGAGCTCTCCGAGCTGGAAATTTCCCACTTTGCCCCACACGATTAACGATCATCGGGCAAAGTCGGCATATCTCCAAACTGAGGTTTAAAAGTCCACACCAGGAGAGACAGTCCATAGCACCACAAGCCGTCACGACCAGTCGTATCACACCGACCGTCGAAGCTTAGCCAATGTGCATACCTTTTGCTCTCCCGAATACTCACCGCCAGGCGCCAGTTCATCATCCATCGAACCAATCGCACACAAGCCACTAGAAGATCTCGTGCGCTCCCACCATACATTGCCTCAGAAGAAAGTTAGTCATCAATCAACTCCTCGCGCTGTTAACATTATCGCAGTGCTAACGTTCTAATCACATATCAGCAGGGAAAATCTACTAAGTGCAACGTGAAGGAAGTTAAGCTGAAAATCATCGCCAAAAACTCAACACTACAGAAGGAAGAACAGAAGCAACAAAATAAATACATTTGTAAACAGGTGCGTGCAAATATTTTATGATTAGTGCAATATTGAATATATATAGACTAAATCATTTAGTTTAAATAACAATACTTCATCTGATTAACTGCATTGTACGTGAATGTGAACACATTAGATATAATTCTCTTAGTGAAATCTGTAGTGAAGAGTGATTTACCGTTGCGTATTTGGTTTCTTGTGTAACAACGAACATTTTTTACGTGTAACAACGAACATTTTTTACGTGTAATCAATTTCTTTGAGGCGAGGTTTTCCCTAATTTCTGTCATCACTATGAGTGAGCTTGAGATGTTTATTGCTGCGGCAGATGAGCTGATAGAATTTCAATCAAATTTTCAAGATATACCTACGGTAGATCATTCACTTAGCTCTCTAGAAGCACGTAAAATTGAGCTGCAAGAGCTGTGGTGCGATATTAAAAAGTGTTATCATCTTTACTTGCGTTCGGAGACGGGTGAAGATCTAGACGCAGTCAAAGCTAAATATCGGTTTTCGTCCACTACCTACATTAATTGCTTGAGTGAAATTATTGAACTTTCGAATAAGCTGACAATTATTAAAGAAGACTCTCGTGCAAAAGTTTCAAGTCTTAACTCAAATATTTCTAGGCCCAATTTAAGCCAAGAGCAGTGCATAAACGTTCCACCATGTGACACTGACACATTCCACGGTGATTATCTCTCCTGGCCATCATTTAGAGATATGTTTACCGCGGTTTACATAAATCACCCGAAACTCTGTTCAGTTCAAAAGTTATTTCATCTTCGTTCGAAGACAAAGAACGAGGCAAATGATATAGTCACGAGATTTGCCCTAACTGCAGATAGCTTCGATTTAGCATGGAAAGCGCTTTCCGATCAGTACGATAATAAGCGAATTTTAGTGAATAAACAATTAAAAAAGCTTTTTAATTTGACTGCGGTTGCAATCGAATCGGGCAAAAGTATTAAGGATTTGCAGAGGGAAATCAATGATTGCTTATCGATTCTCGAAGCCCATAAGGTGTCTACGACCTCTTGGGATCCCATACTTATTTTTTTGTGCTCTAACCGTCTACCGGAAAATACTCTAGCGTTATGGGAACAATCCATTCAGAAACCGCGCGAAATCCCGTCATGGAGTGAAATGGATTCATTCTTAACTAGCCGTTACCGTGTTCTTGAAACAGTATCCGATATTAAATTTCCCTTTAAATCAAAAGTTCAATTTAAAAATCATCTACCCCATCCAAATAAGGAAAAACATAAGGCCTTTCATTTGAAAGCAAATAAATACATTTGCCAACTTTGTAATGGTTCCCATTCTCTTCGGCAATGCCAAACATTTCTGCAAATGAATGCTACGGATCGCATTGCCAAAGTTGATTCTTTAGGCTATTGCAAAAATTGCCTATCCTCCACTCATTCGCATAAGGATTGTCGAAGTGTTCACACGTGTATGCATTGCAAACAAAGGCACCATACGCTTTTGCACCTGACCCCTGCACATGCATCACAAGATATGCCTTCCACTTCGGGAACAGGAAATCAATTGAAGAAAATCTCCCAATCTGAAACTGTACAGTCCACTGAAAATCCAAATCTATATCAAGTCCAATCTTACTTCTCCCGTAATAACAAGCGGATCCTTTTAGCAACCGCGTTGATTGATATACACCATTTAGGAAGTAAGTTTACATTGCGTGCACTTATAGATACAGGCTCAGAAGTTACCTTTATATCCGAAGATGCACAGAGAAGATTAAATTTACCCGTGAAGCCAATCCAAGCTCAGATATCTGGGATGAGCGCTATGGTAACTGCTACTGCTTCAAAATTGTGCTCCTTGTGTATAGGCTCCAAGCGTGTTCCAACTTTCACAATCTTCGCCAATGCAATCGTTCTTAAACGCCTAACTGGTGATTTACCATCTTGTCTGATAGACAGAGAGGAAGTTTCATCACCGATGGAATTCGAACTTGCAGATCCCCATTTCTACGAAAGTTCGAAGATAGATATGGTGATTGGTTCCGACTTATATCCTTCCATTGTCCTGGAAGGACTCAAGCACAATGTTTTGGGATCCCTTATAGCCCAAAATACTATATTTGGATGGGTGCTCTCAGGACCTCTTTCACAGAACCGAGTTAACTCCTTTTCGACACTTTTGTCCTACTTTTGTGAGACTTCGGTTGACCAACAAATTGCTAAATTTTGGGAAGTTGAGGAAATACTGGATCGGAGTTCGCCATCTTCAGAAGATCTGTACTGCGAACAACTTTACTCCAAGACCACTACTCGCAACGCCAATGGTCGTTACGTAGTTCGTCTTCCATTCAGAAACCCTCGTACTTCATTGGGACAATCAAGAAACCGAGCGATCAACCAGCTGAATCGTATGGAGAAATCTTTGGCAAAAAATCCTAACCTTCATTTAGAATACAAGAATGTGCTTCGAGAGTATATCAAACTGGGACATATGGCGGCTGTTTCCTCTGAAGCCACAATGGAAACCCAACCATTATGCACTTATTATATGCCGCATCATGCGGTTATCAAACCAGAGAGTACAACAACAAAGGTTCGAGTAGTTTTTAATGCCTCTTGTCCCTCTAGCAACGGCACGAGTTTAAATGATATTTTGTATACAGGTCCGGTTTTACAAACCGACTTAACGACGCTTATTTTAAAATGGCGATTCTTTCGGTATGTCTTTAATGCTGACATCGAGAAGATGTATCGGCAGATTATTGTTCATCCTGAAGATTCGACCTATCAACGTATCTTATTTTGGACATCCGATCGCAGCGATAGTCCTTTTCAGGACTATGAGCTAAAGACGGTGACGTTTGGCGTTAATTGTGCTCCCTATCTAGCCATACGTACGTTGCTACGTCTCGCAGATGATGTCAAATCTACTTTTCCTCTTGCTTCATCAATCCTGAAAAACGACCTTTATGTCGACGATGTGCTTTCTGGTGCCCATGATATGGAGACAGCACTCAAGGCACAAAGGGAACTCATAAGTGCCCTGAGCTCAGGTGGGTTCTCTTTAAGAAAATGGACCTCCAATACCATTGATTTACTTGAACAATTTTCACCTTCAGATATCTACCATCAAGATTTTCTCAAACTAGAAGATAAAAGCATCTCAAAAACTCTTGGGATTCAGTGGAATGCTAAATCTGATAGTTTCCACTTCTTTTTTTCCATTGTAAAAGAAGATCAGCTCTTAACTAAAAGAGCCGTTCTTTCAGTGATCGCAAGACTCTTTGATCCAGCCGGATGGTTGGCCCCTGTGCTAATTACTGCCAAGATCATAATGCAACAAATCTGGCGTGATGGGACGTCATGGGACACACCTCTCGTGCCGCATACGTGTCACCGCTGGAAAACTTTCTTGGCTGCGCTTCCAGATATACAGAGGGTTCATATTCCTCGATGGATTCATTACAGTCCCAATGATTTTATCCAAATCCATGGATTTTGTGATGCTTCCGAGCAAGCATATGCTGCCGCATTTTATTTGCGAATTCAACACAGCGGGAGCAGATGGTCTTCTAACCTGTTGTGCGCCAAAAGCAAAGTAGCTCCAGTCAAGCAGGTTCCCTTGCCCAGATTGGAACTCTGCGGCGCTGTTTTGCTGGCGACACTTTTTCGCAACATTTTAGCCGAGCTTAACTGCGCGAATTACGAACTTTTTCTGTGGAGCGATAGCTCAATAGTCTTAGCCTGGTTGAATAAGCCATCTAGCTCGTGGAAAACGTTTGTAGCTAATAGGGTCTCACAGATACAGTCATATGTGCCAAATACCAAATGGAATCATGTCAGATCAGCGGAAAATCCGGCAGATTTAGCGACTAGAGGTATTTCCCCTACAGACCTTCAGGCAACCAACTTATGGTGGCACGGTCCTGCTTGGCTTTGCTACCCACAATCTTTATGGCCTGAATCTATTTTAAAACGGCCCGATGATGCGGATCTCGAAAGGAAACCCATTAAGGCTAATCTAATAACAACGTCGCCTAATGTTGACACAATTGTTGAACGTTTTTCTTCCTGGTCTAGAGTGCTACATGTGATATGTTATATTATGCGCTTTTTTCATAGAACCCATCCACGCCATAAGCGGTGGTTTTACTTTACAGATAGGATAGTTACTCAAAACGAAATATCTAACGCTAAGAACTTGATTATTCGGCTGACGCAGACGTTCTATTTTTATAATGAATACTCCGCCCTTTTGAAAAATGAACCCATTTCTAAGAAAAGCCCATTGGTCACTTTAAATCCCATTTTGGACCAAAATCAAGTTCTTCGGTCAAATGGAAGACTCACCTGCTCCACTCTATCCTTTAACGAAAGATATCCAATCATTCTTCCTTATGAAGCGAACATCTCTGCTCTGTTGATAAAATTTGTCCATGAAATCTCCCTTCATGGCGGTAACCAATTGGTAATTCGCTTAGTTCGGAGTGAATTTTGGATACCAAAATTAAAAAACCTGGTAAAAAAGCACATGCGGTCATGTAAAAAATGCATCATTCAAAAAAAGAAAGTGCAAACCCAGATCATGGGAGCTTTACCCTTAGAAAGGACGCAAATCTCCTCGCCGTTTACGAATACAGGCGTCGATTTTGCTGGTCCCTTTCTTATACGAAGCTCATTGACACGAAACTTTCGATTAACGAAGTCCTATGCCTGTATATTTGTGTGTTTTGCCACGCGGGCTATCCATCTTGAGGCGACAAGCGACTTATCTACGCAGTCCTTTTTAGCAGCTTTGAGTCGGTTCATGGCTCGGCGTGGTATACCGAAAAAAATATTCTCGGATAATGGGACCAACTTTGTCGGGGCCAGTAAAATTATTGCAAACGATTTTAAGCAATTTATGAAAAGTATCTCCTATGAAGTATCTAAAAGATATGTGGATCAGAATTTGGAGTGGAAATTCATTCCACCTGGTGCACCTCATATGGGTGGACTCTGGGAAGCTGCAGTTAAAAGCTTTAAACTGCATTTTCGAAAGGTAGTGGGAGCCAATAAATTTACATTTGAGGAGTTTGCCACTCTGCTGGCAAAGATTGAGGCTTGCTTAAACTCGCGTCCAATATCACCGATTTCCGAAAATTCTACCGACATTCTCCCATTGACACCCGGTCACTTTTTGCGAGGTGGCCCTTTGTTAAGCCCTCTTGAGCCTGCTCTGGAAAATCAATCTATTAATTGTGTCAAAAGGTGGGAGAAGGTTAAGATACTGCATCACCAATTTTGTCGCAGATGGAAGGATGAGTATCTTAAAGAGCTTAACAAAAGATACAAGTGGAAGTTCCCTCAGAGAGATGTTTCTATTGATGATTTAGTCGTAATCAAGGACGAAAACCTCCCCCCAAATGAATGGCGGCTCGGTCGTATTATAAAGGTTTACCCGGGTTCCGACAATCGAGTTCGCGTAGTCGATATCCGGACTCAGAATGGAGTCATAACGCGCCCAGTAACTAAATTGTGCATACTAACTCACTCTTCATCTAATTAAAATCCAATACTTTCCCAATGAAATCATCCATTTACAATGCATAATAACCCTTGAAGTACACCTTATACATTTTTTTTTAACCCATAATTTGAATGAGAAATACTTAAGATATTGCACTGATTTATGAAATATTGCTCGCTATTGTAGATATCTAAATACTTAAGAACTTTTTGTATTGTTAATTTCTTACTTAATTTGTTGAAATAATGTATCCTTTAGTGGCCTGAGCGATTTTCGGTGTTCAGACAGCACCTAAGCCTTTCCGAGGTGTATTTGCAGCCAATGCTGCAAGGCGGCCGGCAATGTTCACGCCATATCTAGTTGAACGTACCTAGCATAAATTTCAAGCAGTTAGTTTTCGTATGAAAATTAAGAGGTCGCTTTGAGGTCTGCTTGAAGTCGGAAACCGCTCAGCCACAGTTTTTTCTCCCATTTTTCTTCCTTCTTAATCGAGACCTCGTCGAGAATACGAAAATTCTTGTCTTTTCTTGGCAACCAATCGAGCAACCAGCGAGGGACACTGATCATCCCAACAGTGTTGTTGACAATGAAAGTTGCTGTTGTTCTCGAACTTGGTTTGATCTTGTGTTAATACAAGAAGAGAATGACTTGGTGCAAGTACTGTATATGTAATATGTAAGCGATGGCGGTAAATTACGATGCGCAAATTTGTATTATTGTTGGAATTTATCGATGTTATCAATGTTAAAAGAGCAAACTTTAGGCATTTGAAAACTATATTAGCACTACTGTTTGTACCCGCACAGTGTTATTATAGCAAACGGATAAATGCACGAGTTTAAACTACTTTTGGCGGAGGAGATCAAACGTCTATTCACTCTCAAACATTTTTATGTCTGTGGGGATGTAAAGGGTGATTTTTTAGCTGGTTTGGTTTTGGTAACACTGGTTTTGACAGCTGACGTGTGTTTAGTACCTTGTGTCACTGTCAAACAGCTTCAGTTTGGTTTGCAATTTAACCATGGATCGTCTTACAAATGAACAACGCTTGCAAATTATTGAATTTTACTATCAAAATTCGTGCTCGGTTCGAAATGTTCATCGCGCGCTGCTTCCATTTTATGATCGGCATTCTCGACCTTCTGAGCAGTCTATTCGGAAGATTGTGACCAAATTTCGCACCAAATTTACTTTGTTGGACATTAAACCACCAACACGTTTACGTACTGTGCGTAGTGAAGAAAATATTGCGGCCGTATCAGCTAGTGTGACAGAAGACCGCGAAATGTCGATTCGGCGCCGTTCCCAGCAGTTAGGCCTTTGTTACAGCACTACGTGGAAAATTTTGCGGAAGGATTTGGGCGTAAAGCCTTTTAAGATACAGCTGGTGCAAGAACTAAAGCCAGCCGACCTACCACAACGCCGAATTTTTGGTGAATGGGCTCTTGGAAAGCTGGCCGAGGATCCGCTTTTTTATCGAAAAATTGTGTTCAGCGATGAGGCTCATTTTTGGTTGAATGGGTACGTAAATAAGCAAAATTGCCGCATTTGGAGTGAAGATCAGCCAGAAGCATTGCAACAGCTACCAATGCATCCCGAAAAAGCCACTGTTTGGTGCGGTTTATGGGCCGGCGGCATTATTGCGCCATATTTCTTCAAAGATGATGCGAATCGCAGCGTTACTGTCAATGGTGAACGCTACCGAGCGATGATAACAAACTTTTTTTTGCCCGAAATGGAAGTTCTTGACTTGCATGATATGTGGTTTCAACAAGACGGTGCCACACGCCACACAGCACGCGAAACAATGGCGCAATTGCGAGGCGAGTTTGGTGAACAGTTAATTTCACGTTTCGGGCCGGTCAATTGGCCGCCTAGATCGTGCGATTTGACACCATTAGATTATTTTTTGTGGGGGTATGCCAAGGCTAATGTGTATAGGGACAAGCCCGCTTCGATTGACGCACTGGAAGCCAACATCCATGCATTCATTCGTGAGATACCGGCCGATATGTGTGAAAGAGTATGCCAAAATTGGACTCAGCGGATGGGCTACCTGAGACGCAGCCGCGGTCAACATTTGCATGAAATTATCTTTAAACATTAAATTGCAAGGTTCAAACTATCGATTCAAATAAATATTTCATTCATTTTTTCGAATTTTTTGTGTTTTTTTTTTAAAAAAAGTTCTAAACCTCTTAAAAAATCACCCGTTATTAATCAGGAATTCTGGAACCGGTGAGATAACACGACGAAACATAGTACACCTAAAAAAAAGTAATGGAGAATAAGCTGTGCAGAAAGAAGGATCCAAATAATCATGTGAAATTGTTAATGCATCATCATAGTTAGGCTTATTATTTTGATCTAAAATTGGAATTTGTAAACTTGTTTTCTAACATTGAAAAAAAAAAAAAGAACGAGAGAATGTAGTGTATAATACTGTAATACATTAGTACTTACGTTTTGAAGAAGAATTGTTTATAGTAGGTAGTTATTATATTGTACAAAATAATAGAGATATTTATATTCATTCAATAAAGAACACTCGACAGAACAATATATAATATATGTATATATATCTATTAATTTCTACAGGGTGAAAGCTTTAGTTGCCCACAAAGTTCGAAGAACAGCGTAGGTCTTACCGGTCGCAACATTTGTGTGCTGATCCCCGTTCAGTTTACGATAAAATGCCATATCAAGATTTTTGGCCTTTTCATCATATCCATAGGAGAATTATCTAAAATTACGAATGTACCAATGTGCGATAAATCCAATGAATTTCTTGAGATGGCCAGGAACTTTCGGTTAGGAGTGTATACATATTTGATTTTGCACAAACCCGTTGAATTGTTTGAAATTTCGGTCAGAAAAGTAACTTACCAATTGACAGTATAAAGAACACGTCCACTCGGTAGCTGCCATCAGGTCGGACTTTGTTATTTTGTTACTAGCCGGCGAATTTTTTCGCTTTAGCGGATATTTTACAAAGCTTAGTCTGGCGATGAATATAGGTACATACCGTGACCCAAAGTTCTACCAGGCAGTTGGATACTTGCTTTCCTACTTCAATATACCTTACCGTTCAGCAACAGCTGTAAGATTGTTCGAACTTAAATTCTCGAATAACAATACAATGTTAGTTTTTGTATTCGCAAAAGTATCGAGTGTGCAAATGGAATGGAACCTTCATGTCCCAGGGCCGCATTTATACAAAAATATACCTCAGAAGGCAAATGTGGCCAGAGTATTGAAACATCATCAACATCATAGTCCTGCCATATTGCACAGGGCTATGAAGGGCAGTAGCAAAACCAATGGTGGGAGTCTTCAGCGGATAAAAGGTTCAGTAATTTGTTTTCTTCAACTTTAATTTGATTTAATTGCGGCTGAATTTAACAAACATTCAGTTTAATTTATTTCTGTTCATAATATTGACGTCGTACATGCTCTCTATTTCGGGGAACGTCTTTACCCTTCCACAGGTGTCGTAGTCTAAGGTGCGGCTGGTGCAACTGGTACAGTTGGTACAGTTGGTACTGGTGCAGCGGGTGCAGTTGGTGCTGGTGCAACGGGTGCAGCTGGTGCAGCGGGTGCAGTTGGTGCTGGTGCAACGGGTGCAGTTGGTGCAGCTGGTGCAACTGGTGCAACAGGTGCAGCTGGTGCAGCTGGTACAGTTGGTGCAGCTGGTGCAGCTGGTGCAGTTGGTGCAACTGGTACAGCTGGTACAGTTGGTGCAACTGGTACAGCTGGTACAGTTGGTGCAGCTGGTGTTGTTGGACTTCCGCATGGTTTCCAGCCACCCAATCGACCAAAACGACCAAAACCACCAGAACCAAAACCACCAGAACCACCAAAACGATTAAAACGACCAGAACCGAAACCACCAAAACGATCAAAACCACCAAAGCCAGGACGTCCGAAGCGCTGAGCCTCTGAGTCTTGAATAATCACAAGAAGGCCAATCACGCACAACAATATAACACTTTTTGACACCATCTTTGCTAAGGTCTGTTCTAAGAGCCCCAATTCGGAATTGATCTATCTCGCTGATGGTCGTCCTTTATATAGCGAAATTAGAAATATTTTTTCATCCAATCCACATTATTCTGCGTATTTCAAACCAATTGAATAAATAGCCAAAATTGCTTTTTCCTCAAAAAAAAAACCATGAAAGTATTCAATGCTAGGTAATGTTACTCGTCATGTCCACCTGAATACATAAATAAGAATTTGCTACCAGATCGGAAGCCAAAACACTTTGTGTGGATATAGAGTTGGACAAGCTGTTCCTTTGTGTTTACTTAGCCGGTCTACGAGTATGACGCATGTCTAGGTAGATGTTGAACTTGGGGATCGTTCGATAAAAATAAGTGACTGAAACAGAACAGTTGCATTGACAAAGAGGATGAAATAAAAAATCCATAAAAATTGTTGCTGACAGCGTTCGTTCTTTATGCACAGCTGCCTGGCACAGGATTTCCTTAGTATTCGTTCCTGCTCCCGCACACATACTTAGAAAATCCTGTGTTGGGACTTGATGTCAATCGGGAGGCCATTTTTCAAGCGAGGGCGACTGTGTTCGGCAAATTTCGTTCCCATTAGTTACACTGTGTTCAGTCAGGGCTCAGTTTAAAGTTTACGATTCAACTTCGAGTGAATATAAAGGCCTAAATACACGTGTTAACCATTAACACTCAGTTGAATCACTTCAACTTCGACGATTGTGTTTCAACTTCTAGTAACTAGTTCAGCTGTCAAGTTTTTAATTTTGGTGGAGGCAGAACCCTCATTTATTAGTCTTAATACAAGCTATAACAATGACTTAACTTATAACCAGGACTTGAAGCTAAGGATGCTTAGGGAGATCGGTTTTTAGGGAAGTAGTGCTTCGATTGAAGTCGAAAACAGTGAGGCTTAAGTTATCCTTTCTCAGCATACGAGAAATTGGTTTGTTAGAGCCGATGGGTTGGAAGACAGAAGAGACGGGAGCAACGTAGACTACGAGGGTTAGTATTATAGCAGATAGAGTTTTAAAGAGAAGTACAATTAACCAGAGAGTAATCGGTGAATGAAAATACTGCCTGCTGCATCCCAGCGTTCCTCACGTCGATAACGGCTGCACAATACCCATTAAGCAATCGTTTCGGTTGTTTTTTTTAGTGACAATTTAAGAACAGCAACAGCAAAACGAAAAACGCGTTTACTTCAGGTAAAACAGACCTAAGGACTTAAAAAAATCATTCTACTTAGAGACTATAGAGAGAACAGGTCATATTAACATAGCTCCTTATGATGCAACGAGATACTCCCACAATCGGTCTAGCTAAAAGGTTCAAACACTCTTCTTCGGACAGACTCCCATCAGTCCGCAACGAGATGTCCAGCAAAACAGACAGCTGTAGATATTTACCGATGAGTCAAATGCACAAGCTGCTGGTTTCTTTTGAAAAGATCTGCACATTTAAGTCACGTTCGACGTCCCGTGCCATTGCAGCGTCCTTCAGCGCCGATGTCGTTAAAAAAAAATACCTTATTCACTTACTCTGATACACATAGAAAGGCCAATCTCAGATGGACTTGATTGAAGCTTGAAGCAATGCAAATGCCCCAAACTAATATGGAAGGATAGGTAATGAGAATGTTAACAATATAAAGTATAGAAACTGCGTTAGTTATTATTTTTATTTCGGCAAAATTTAAGGTTCTTCTACAGTAGTAAAAGGGACATCTTCTTGAGTTTATTTCTCTATTGATAAAAATCATTGAATTAATAATTCCTAGCTTCGTCGATTTTTTTTGTTTTCTCATGCTCATGGGAAAGGTATAGGAATAGGGAATCGTTCTTTGTTGCGTTAAGTTCAAGCGTCGGGGAAATATTAACCAAAAGTTGTTCGTATTGGTCGAGGTCAATGTCATGGATCAGTTTGAAATTTCCGTACTGGTTGATACAATTTTCGTCAAGATAATTTTTATTTTTAGAGAGGTGTCTGGGCACTCGTCCGTTTTCCCCTCTCAAAAGGGATGTCAGCGGTATCGCTATTTTCGCAAAATCTCGAATAAATTGGCGATAGTAACCTGACACCTAGAAACGATCGTAAGTCCTTAAGTGTTTTCGGAGGAGGTAGTTCTGTAATAGCTTGAACCCTTTTGTAGTTAGTCTTAATGACTTCAGTGTTAGTCACGAATCCCAGAAATTCGATTTCGCCCTTAAAAAATTCGCATTTATCCAACATGTTGGCGCGTTCTAGGGTCTCGGAAACGGCTTCAAGGTTGGTTTTTTAAATGTTCGGCCTCGTCTTTTCCGAAGATGACAATATTATCAATGTAGACGCAACATCGGTTTCCGATGTGCTCTCTTAGGATATCGTCGAACCTCGTTAATCTCCGGAATGGGGTTTTTATCGGCAATATAGTGACCGAGTTGAGCTTTCGGTAGTCGATAACTATTCGATATTTCCTTTCGCCTGTAGCGTCCATTTTTTTGTTGACTATACAGACTGGCAAATTATATGGAGATTTTGAGGGCCTGATAATGTTATCGTTCAGAAGTTGGTTAATTTGTTTTTCAACTTCTTCCTTAAGCCCTCTAAGATATGGGTAGGATTTGGAATAGACCGGTTCGTTATTTATTGTACGAATTTCCCCTTTTACAGTTGTTGTCGCATAAGTAATTTTTTCATCGGGATCGGAGAAGAGTTTTGGAAACAAATCTATAACTTTAGTGAGAGAGTTCATTCAGATGAGAAGTTCGAATATTTACACTATTAACAGTTTCAGTTAGATGCTATTTGAGTTAGGGGCGGCATGTTCTGCCGGAATTTCTAATCGAGCTGGTCTAGTTAAATTATTTTGGTTTGCCATTTTAAATGAAGAAATCAAGTTTATCAATTGAATGGAAAGTTGGGTCCAATTCTAGTTTAGTCTTAGTTTAGTTTGTTACAAAAAGAATAACTACAAATTATGTGAAAAAATACTCTAAAAGAAATATAGCAGCTTCGATTCTCACAACGTTGAAGGTTCTGGACCGTGGCTGTTGGTGGGGGCTGCTGTACCTTATTCTGGAAATCCTTTTTATCCTTTTGGATTACTCGGGGGCCTCTTTTCCCCTACACGAACGTTAGACAGGCTCGTGGCCTGGTGTCCACGTTACACACTTGTGGCTTGGTGTCCACTTTGTTGTGATTGCACGCACTAGCAATAATGGCTTAGTGTCCACTTTGTTGCTTATAAACACATGCAAAAACTTCGCGGCTTGGTGTCCACTATGTTCCGACTACACGCACTAGTACAACGAAATCGCGGCTTGGTGTCCACTGTTTCACGAACTAGCACTGTTTTTGTAATTGAGTATGTGACTTTAATTACACGCGTATTTACTATCTAGCGAAAACCGCACGGTCCCTGCTCGGGCGCCAGTTAATGAGAAATAAGCTAAACTTCCGAAAAAAAAATTGTTTCAGGCTATGCCTGTTCTTTATTATGAACGTTTTAATATGATTACAAACTTAAGACTTAGACTGCACTTGCTAATTTACTCTACATGCATTTATAATCACAAATTGGTTGGTCAGCATTGAATGCACCGGCAAGTGCTCCGATTGGAATTGTTGATATTGAATTAATTTTCCTGGAAATCTGTCTGGGTCTACCTTCCAAAATTACTGATATTCACGCATGTTGATGATCCTTCTTTTCTTGTTTTTCACCTCCTTTTTCCTTTTTTTTTTTTATAGGCTGCCGAAACAACACCAACAACACAAACACTTCTTCAGTCAATGACACTTTCAAAATTTGTATCTATTACACTAGGAACCACTATCGGGTTCTTTAAACACACTCGGGAATCATATCCCAATTTTTACAAGGTAACTTTTAACACTTTTTACAAGGTAACAAGCACGACACACCAACACAATAAAAATTGACTATCCCACCAAGTACAGGATGATTTCTCTTTATTTTATTATTTATTTGTTCCTTTTGTCTTCTCACTTCACACTTTTGCGAATAGGGAAATTTACACTTTACAAATCTAGCACACTAATGGGTAATCCCACTTCTGAAAATATAAACAACATTTATGTTGCACTGCGCGAACTCGCCAAGCGCCCTTGAAAGTCAGATACGAACTGCGATCTTAACTCAATACGTCTGACTCACTTGACGAGCTGCATTGCGCAGTCCTATACTAATACTATGATACCTTGGAGCAGGAGGGATTTCCCTGTTCAATGAAGCTGTACCTACTTTACAGGGTAACAAGCGTCATAACTGGGCACTGTTCAATCGGCAGGCATTCTCTGAGTTTGAATATGCGTTGCAATTATTTCTGCAGAGCTGCAGGGATAAAGAAGCAGAGTATAACAATAGAGAGGTACCTCTCTCGCCAGTATATGGAAGGCTACGCTAGTTCATTAACTTTGTCACGATCTTACATATTTATTAAAATAAACAATTGGTTTTAGGAGTGGACATAAACCTCCGCCCACGCTGCTCTTTCCAGAGGCAACGTAACGCACCTATTTTGGTCTAAGTACACATGAGCGAAGACCTCCTCTAAACCAACCGAACCACCTAGTGGGCACCTCACTATAATAGTGCTGTTCGATAGCATAACTGACAATGAATGTCTTATATACCGCTCTTGGAGGATGCCTAGTAAAAAACAAGTGTCCCCCCCTTATCATTCCCCGGCTGGAGTTATATTTACATAGATAAAAATACCTTCTCTTTATTATTCTGAATTCACATAGACATGACATTTTACGTCGTCTGTCGGGTAAGACACTTGACCAAAACGACAAGAAATATGAGCTAAAACAAGATTGTCCAATATTTTTTATCCAATAGTAATTGGAACGGCGAACTTTTTGCCGCTTAAGATTGATTAAATTATTAATATCCCTTTAAAAATCAAGCCAATGTATTGAAAGAATGAAACTCTTGGAATTAAATTGAACTCAGTGCATAGTTGCAACTTCATAGATTCCCGGCTTCTTGATCGGGTACTTATTTCAGCGATAATAATTGTTGAACCAAAGCAGAATGCCCCTTGCTTCTGCCATTCGATCGAAAACATCCAACAACGCTGTTGTACAAAATATTTCAGGTGAACGGGACGTTCATCAAGCCGCACATATGTCATGTTAGTGCATATCCCTCGGAGCTGCACTTAGCAAACACTTGGTACCCGTTATTAATGTTGGAATGACCAGAGTTTTGGCCAGCATGAGACGTATTTTTAAAGGGGTGAAAGCTTTAGT
Organism: Cheilosia grossa; assembly: GCA_963082955.1. Taxonomy (NCBI): domain Eukaryota; kingdom Metazoa; phylum Arthropoda; class Insecta; order Diptera; family Syrphidae; genus Cheilosia; species Cheilosia grossa. The sequence continues at coordinate 60,730,916 of OY720144.1, forward strand.
TGCCCACAAAGTTCAAAGAACAGCGTAGGTCTTACCGGTCGCAGCATTAGTGCGCTGATCCCCGTTCAGTTTACGATAAAATGCCATATCAAGATTTTTGGCCTTTTCATCATATCCATAGGAGAATTATCTAAAATTACGAATGTACCAATGTGCGATAAGTCCAATGAAATTCTTGAGATGGCCAGGAACTTTCGGTTAGGAGTGTATACATATTTGATTTTGCACAAACCCGTTGAATTGTTTGAAATTTCGGTCAGAAAAGTAACTTACCAATTGACAGTATAAAGAACACGTCCACTCGGTAGCTGCCATCAGGTCGGACTTTGTTATTTTGTTACTAGCCGGCGAATTTTTTCGCTTTAGCGGATATTTTACAAAGCTTAGTCTGGCGATGAATATAGGTACATACCGTGACCCAAAGTTCTACTTGCTTTCCTACTTCAATATACCTTACCGTTCAGCAACAGCTGTAAGATTGTTCGAACTTAAATTCTCGAATAACAATACAATGTTAGTTTTTGTATTCGCAAAAGTATCGAGTGTGCAAATGGAATGGAACCTTCATGTCCCAGGGCCGCATTTATACAAAAATATACCTCAGAAGGCAAATGTGGCCAGAGTATTGAAACATCATCAACATCATAGTCCTGCCATATTGCACAGGGCTATGAAGGGCAGTAGCAAAACCAATGGTGGGAGTCTTCAGCGGATAAAAGGTTCAGTAATTTGTTTTCTTCAACTTTAATTTGATTTAATTGCGGCTGAATTTAACAAACATTCAGTTTAATTTATTTCTGTTCATAATATTGACGTCGTACATGCTCTCTATTTCGGGGAACGTCTTTACCCTTCCACAGGGGTCGTAGTCTAAGGTGCAGCTGGTGCAACTGGTGCAGCTGGTGCTGGTGCAACGGGTGCAGCTGGTGCAGCGGGTGCAGCTGGTGCTGGTGCAGCGGGTGCAGCTGGTGCTGGTGCAGCTGGTGCTGGTGCAGCGGGTGCAGCTGGTACTGGTGCAGCGGGTGCAGCTGGTGCTGGTGCAACAGGTGCAGCTGGTGCTGGTGCAACGGGTGCAACGGGTGCAGCTGGTGCAGCGGGTGCAGCTGGTGCTGGTGCAACGGGTGCAGCTGGTGCTGGTGCAACGGGTGCAGTTGGTGCTGGTGCAACGGGTGCAGCTGGTGCAGCGGGTGCAGTTGGTGCTGGTGCAACGGGTGCAGTTGGTGCAGCTGGTGCAACTGGTGCAACAGGTGCAGCTGGTGCAGCTGGTACAGTTGGTGCAGCTGGTGCAGTTGGTGCAACTGGTACAGCTGGTACAGTTGGTGCAACTGGTACAGCTGGTACAGTTGGTGCAACTGGTACAGCTGGTACAGTTGGTGCAGCTGGTGTTGTTGGACTTCCGCATGGTTTCCAGCCACCAAATCGACCAAAACGACCAAAACCACCAGAACCAAAACCACCAGAACCACCAAAACGATTAAAACGACCAGAACCGAAACCACCAAAACGATCAAAACCACCAAAGCCAGGACGTCCGAAGCGCTGAGCCTCTGAGTCTTGAATAATCACAAGAAGGCCAATCACGCACAGCAATATAACACTTTTTGACACCATCTTTGCTAAGGTCTGTTCTAAGAGCCCCAATTCGGAATTGATCTATCTCGCTGATGGTCGTCCTTTATATAGCGAAATTAGAAATATTTTTTCATCCAATCCACATTATTCTGCGTATTTCAAACCAATTGAATAAATAGCCAAAATTGCTTTTTCCTCAAAAAAAAAACCATGAAAGTATTCAATGCTAGGTAATGTTACTCGTCATGTCCACCTGAATACATAAATAAGAATTTGCTACCAGATCGGAAGCCAAAACACTTTGTGTGGATATAGAGTTGGACAAGCTGTTCCCTTGTGTTTACTTAGCCGGTCTACGAGTATGACGCATGTCTAGGTAGATGTTGAACTTGGGGATCGTTCGATAAAAATAAGTGACTGAAACAGAACAGTTGCATTGACAAAGAGGATGAAATAAAAAATCCATAAAAATTGTTGCTGACAGCGTTCGTTCTTTATGCACAGCTGCCTGGCACAGGATTTCCTTAGTATTCGTTCCTGCTCCCGCACACATACTTAGAAAATCCTGTGTTGGGACTTGATGTCAATCGGGAGGCCATTTTTCAAGCGAGGGCGACTGTGTTCGGCAAATTTCGTTCCCATTAGTTACACTGTGTTCAGTCAGGGCTCAGTTTAAAGTTTACGATTCAACTTCGAGTGAATATAAAGGCCTAAATACACGTGTTAACCATTAACACTCAGTTGAATCACTTCAACTTCGACGATTGTGTTTCAACTTCTAGTAACTAGTTCAGCTGTCAAGTTTTTAATTTTGGTGGAGGCAGAACCCTCATTTATTAGTCTTAATACAAACTTTAACAATGACTTAACTTATAACAAGGACTTGAAGCTAAGGATGCTTAGGGAGATCGGTTTTTAGGGAAGTAGTGCTTCGATTGAAGTCGAAAACAGTGAGGTTTAAGTTATCTTTAGCAGCATACGAGAAATTGGTTTGTTAGAGCCGATGGGTTGGAAGACAGAAGAGACGGGAGCAACGTAGACTACGAGGGTTAGTATTATAGCAGATAGAGTTTTAAAGAGAAGTACAATTAACCAGAGAGTAATCGGTGAATGAAAATACTGCCTGCTGCATCCCAGCGTTCCTCACGTCGATAACGGCTGCACAATACCCATTAAGCAATCGTTTCGGTTGTTTTTTTTAGTGACAATTTAAGAACAGCAACAGCAAAACGAAAAACGCGTTTACTTCAGGTAAAACAGACCTAAGGACTTAAAAAAATCATTCTACTTAGAGACTATAGAGAGAACAGGTCATATTAACATAGCTCCTTATGATGCAACGAGATACTCCCACAATCGGTCTAGCTAAAAGGTTCAAACACTCTTCTTCGGACAGACTCCCATCAGTCCGCAACGAGATGTCCAGCACAACAGACAGCTGTAGATATTTACCGATGAGTCAAATGCACAAGCTGCTGGTTTCTTTTGAAAAGATCTGCACATTTAAGTCACGTTCGACGTCCCGTGCCATTGCAGCGTCCTTCAGCGCCGATGTCGTTAAAAAAAAATACCTTATTCACTTACTCTGATACACATAGAAAGGCCAATCTCAGATGGACTTGATTGAAGCTTGAAGCAATGCAAATGCCCCAAACTAATATGGAAGGATAGGTAATGAGAATGTTAACAATATAAAGTATAGAAACTGCGTTAGTTATTATTTTTATTTCGGCAAAATTTAAGGTTCTTCTACAGTAGTAAAAGGGACATCTTCTTGAGTTTATTTCTCTATTGATAAAAATCATTGAATTAATAATTCCTAGCTTCGTCGATTTTTTTTGTTTTCTCATGCTCATGGGAAAGGTATAGGAATAGGGAATCGTTCTTTGTTGCGTTAAGTTCAAGCGTCGGGGAAATATTAACCAAAAGTTGTTCGTATTGGTCGAGGTCAATGTCATGGATCAGTTTGAAATTTCCGTACTGGTTGATACAATTTTCGTCAAGATAATTTTTATTTTTAGAGAGGTGTCTGGGCACTCGTCCGTTTTCCCCTCTCAAAAGGGATGTCAGCGGTATCGCTATTTTCGCAAAATCTCGAATAAATTGGCGATAGTAACCTGACACCTAGAAACGATCGTAAGTCCTTAAGTGTTTTCGGAGGAGGTAGTTCTGTAATAGCTTGAACCCTTTTGTAGTTAGTCTTAATGACTTCAGTGTTAGTCACGAATCCCAGAAATTCGATTTCGCCCTTAAAAAATTCGCATTTATCCAACATGTTGGCGCGTTCTAGGGTCTCGGAAACGGCTTCAAGGTTGGTTTTTTAAATGTTCGGCCTCGTCTTTTCCGAAGATGACAATATTATCAATGTAGACGCAACATCGGTTTCCGATGTGCTCTCTTAGGATATCGTCGAACCTCGTTAATCTCCGGAATGGGGTTTTTATCGGCAATATAGTGACCGAGTTGAGCTTTCGGTAGTCGATAACTATTCGATATTTCCTTTCGCCTGTAGCGTCCATTTTTTTGTTGACTATACAGACTGGCAAATTATATGGAGATTTTGAGGGCCTGATAATGTTATCGTTCAGAAGTTGGTTAATTTGTTTTTCAACTTCTTCCTTAAGCCCTCTAAGATATGGGTAGGATTTGGAATAGACCGGTTCGTTATTTATTGTACGAATTTCCCCTTTTACAGTTGTTGTCGCATAAGTAATTTTTTCATCGGGATCGGAGAAGAGTTTTGGAAACAAATCTATAACTTTAGTGAGAGAGTTCATTCAGATGAGAAGTTCGAATATTTACACTATTAACAGTTTCAGTTAGATGCTATTTGAGTTAGGGGCGGCATGTTCTGCCGGAATTTCTAATCGAGCTGGTCTAGTTAAATTATTTTGGTTTGCCATTTTAAATGAAGAAATCAAGTTTATCAATTGAATGGAAAGTTGGGTCCAATTCTAGTTTAGTCTTAGTTTAGTTTGTTACAAAAAGAATAACTACAAATTATGTGAAAAAATACTCTAAAAGAAATATAGCAGCTTCGATTCTCACAACGTTGAAGGTTCTGGACCGTGGCTGTTGGTGGGGGCTGCTGTACCTTATTCTGGAAATCCTTTTTATCCTTTTGGATTACTCGGGGGCCTCTTTTCCCCTACACGAACGTTAGACAGGCTCGTGGCCTGGTGTCCACGTTACACACTTGTGGCTTGGTGTCCACTTTGTTGTGATTGCACGCACTAGCAATAATGGCTTAGTGTCCACTTTGTTGCTTATAAACACATGCAAAAACTTCGCGGCTTGGTGTCCACTATGTTCCGACTACACGCACTAGTACAACGAAATCGCGGCTTGGTGTCCACTGTTTCACGAACTAGCACTGTTTTTGTAATTGAGTATGTGACTTTAATTACACGCGTATTTACTATCTAGCGAAAACCGCACGGTCCCTGCTCGGGCGCCAGTTAATGAGAAATAAGCTAAACTTCCGAAAAAAAAATTGTTTCAGGCTATGCCTGTTCTTTATTATGAACGTTTTAATATGATTACAAACTTAAGACTTAGACTGCACTTGCTAATTTACTCTACATGCATTTATAATCACAAATTGGTTGGTCAGCATTGAATGCACCGGCAAGTGCTCCGATTGGAATTGTTGATATTGCATTAATTTTCCTGGAAATCTGTCTGGGTCTACCTTCCAAAATTACTGATATTCACGCATGTTGATGATCCTTCTTTTCTTGTTTTTCACCTCCTTTTTCCTTTTTTTTTTTTATAGGCTGCCGAAACAACACCAACAACACAAACACTTCTTCAGTCAATGACACTTTCAAAATTTGTATCTATTACACTAGGAACCACTATCGGGTTCTTTAAACACACTCGGGAATCATATCCCACTTTTTACAAGGTAACTTTTAACACTTTTTACAAGGTAACAAGCACGACACACCAACACAATAAAAATTGACTATCCCACCAAGTACAGGATGATTTCTCTTTATTTTATTATTTATTTGTTCCTTTTGTCTTCTCACTTCACACTTTTGCGAATAGGGAAATTTACACTTTACAAATCTAGCACACTAATGGGTAATCCCACTTCTGAAAATATAAACAACATTTATGTTGCACTGCGCGAACTCGCCAAGCGCCCTTGAAAGTCAGATACGAACTGCGATCTTAACTCAATACGTCTGACTCACTTGACGAGCTGCATTGCGCAGTCCTATACTAATACTATGATACCTTGGAGCAGGAGGGATTTCCCTGTTCAATGAAGCTGTACCTACTTTACAGGGTAACAAGCGTCATAACTGGGCACTGTTCAATCGGCAGGCATTCTCTGAGTTTGAATATGCGTTGCAATTATTTCTGCAGAGCTGCAGGGATAAAGAAGCAGAGTATAACAATAGAGAGGTACCTCTCTCGCCAGTATATGGAAGGCTACGCTAGTTCATTAACTTTGTCACGATCTTACATATTTATTAAAATAAACAATTGGTTTTAGGAGTGGACATAAACCTCCGCCCACGCTGCTCTTTCCAGAGGCAACGTAACGCACCTATTTTGGTCTAAGTACACATGAGCGAAGACCTCCTCTAAACCAACCGAACCACCTAGTGGGCACCTCACTATAATAGTGCTGTTCGATAGCATAACTGACAATGAATGTCTTATATACCGCTCTTGGAGGATGCCTAGTAAAAAACAAGTGTCCCCCCCTTATCATTCCCCGGCTGGAGTTATATTTACATAGATAAAAATACCTTCTCTTTATTATTCTGAATTCACATAGACATGACATTTTACGTCGTCTGTCGGGTAAGACACTTGACCAAAACGACAAGAAATATGAGCTAAAACAAGATTGTCCAATATTTTTTATCCAATAGTAATTGGAACGGCGAACTTTTTGCCGCTTAAGATTGATTAAATTATTAATATCCCTTTAAAAATCAAGCCAATGTATTGAAAGAATGAAACTCTTGGAATTAAATTGAACTCAGTGCATAGTTGCGACTTCATAGATTCCCGGCTTCTTGATCGGGTACCTATTTCAGCGATAATAATTGTTGAACCAAAGCAGAATGTCCCTTGCTTCTGCCATTCGATCGAAAACATACAACAACGCTGTTCTACAAAATATTTCAGGTGAACGGGACGTTCATCAAGCCGCACATATGTCATGTTAGTGCATATCCCTCGGAGCTGCACTTAGCAAACACTCTTGGTACCCGTTATTAATGTTGGAATGACCAGAGTTTTGGCCAGCATGAGACGTATTTTTAAAGGGGTGAAAGCTTTAGTTGCCCACAAAGTTCGAAGAACAGCGTAGGTCTTACCGGTCGCAACATTAGTGCGCTGATCCCCGTTCAGTTTACGATAAAATGCCATATCAAGATTTTTGGCCTTTTCATCATCTAAAATTACGAATGTACCAATGTGCGATAAGTCCAATGAAATGCTTGAGATGGCCAGGAACTTTCGGTTAGAAGTGTATACATATTTGATTTTGCACAAACCCGTTGAATTGTTTGAAATTTCGGTCAGAAAAGTAACTTACCAATTGACAGTATAAAGAACACGTCCACTCGGTAGCTGCCATCAGGTCGGACTTTGTTATTTTGTTACTAGTCGGCGAATTTTTTCGCTTTAGCGGATATTTTACAAAGCTTAGTCTGGCGATGAATATAGGTACATACCGTGACCCAAAGTTCTACCAGGCAGTTGGATACTTGCTTTCCTACTTCAATATACCTTACCGTTCAGCAACAGCTATAAGATTGTTCGAACTTAAATTCTCGAATAACAATACAATGTTAGTTTTTGTATTCGCAAAAGTATCGAGTGTGCAAATGGAATGGAACCTTCATGTCCCAGGGCCGCATTTATACAAAAATATACCTCAGAAGGCAAATGTGGCCAGAGTATTGAAACATCATCAACATCATAGTCCTGCCATATTGCACAGGGCTATGAAGGGCAGTAGCAAAACCAATGGTGGGAGTCTTCAGCGGATAAAAGGTTCAGTAATTTGTTTTCTTCAACTTTAATTTGATTTAATTGCGGCTGAATTTAACAAACATTCAGTTTAATTTATTTCTGTTCATAATATTGACGTCGTACATGCTCTCTATTTCGGGGAACGTCTTTACCCTTCCACAGGGGTCGTAGTCTAAGGTGCAGCTGGTGCAACTGGTGCAGCTGGTGCTGGTGCAGCGGGTGCAGCTGGTGCTGGTGCAGCTGGTGCTGGTGCAGCGGGTGCAGCTGGTACTGGTGCAGCGGGTGCAGCTGGTGCTGGTGCAACAGGTGCAGCTGGTGCTGGTGCAACGGGTGCAACGGGTGCAGCTGGTGCAGCGGGTGCAGCTGGTGCTGGTGCAACGGGTGCAGCTGGTGCTGGTGCAACGGGTGCAGTTGGTGCTGGTGCAACGGGTGCAGCTGGTGCAGCGGGTGCAGTTGGTGCTGGTGCAACGGGTGCAGTTGGTGCAGCTGGTGCAACTGGTGCAACAGGTGCAGCTGGTGCAGCTGGTACAGTTGGTGCAGCTGGTGCAGTTGGTGCAACTGGTACAGCTGGTACAGTTGGTGCAACTGGTACAGCTGGTACAGTTGGTGCAACTGGTACAGCTGGTACAGTTGGTGCAGCTGGTGTTGTTGGACTTCCGCATGGTTTCCAGCCACCAAATCGACCAAAACGACCAAAACCACCAGAACCAAAACCACCAGAACCACCAAAACGATTAAAACGACCAGAACCGAAACCACCAAAACGATCAAAACCACCAAAGCCAGGACGTCCGAAGCGCTGAGCCTCTGAGTCTTGAATAATCACAAGAAGGCCAATCACGCACAACAATATAACACTTTTTGACACCATCTTTGCTAAGGTCTGTTCTAAGAGCCCCAATTCGGAATTGATCTATCTCGCTGATGGTCGTCCTTTATATAGCGAAATTAGAAATATTTTTTCATCCAATCCACATTATTCTGCGTATTTCAAACCAATTGAATAAATAGCCAAAATTGCTTTTTCCTCAAAAAAAAAAAAGCATGAAAGTATTCAATGCTAGGTAATGTTACTCGTCATGTCCACCTGAATACATAAATAAGAATTTGCTACCAGATCGGAAGCCAAAACACTTTGTGTGGATATAGAGTTGGACAAGCTGTTCCTTTGTGTTTACTTAGCCGGTCTACGAGTATGACGCATGTCTAGGTAGATGTTGAACTTGGGGATCGTTCGATAAAAATAAGTGACTGAAACAGAACAGTTGCATTGACAAAGAGGATGAAATAAAAAATCCATAAAAATTGTTGCTGACAGCGTTCGTTCTTTATGCACAGCTGCCTGGCACAGGATTTCCTTAGTATTCGTTCCTGCTCCCGCACACATACTTAGAAAATCCTGTGTTGGGACTTGATGTCAATCGGGAGGCCATTTTTCAAGCGAGGGCGACTGTGTTCGGCAAATTTCGTTCCCATTAGTTACACTGTGTTCAGTCAGGGCTCAGTTTAAAGTTTACGATTCAACTTCGAGTGAATATAAAGGCCTAAATACACGTGTTAACCATTAACACTCAGTTGAATCACTTCAACTTCGACGATTGTGTTTCAACTTCTAGTAACTAGTTCAGCTGTCAAGTTTTTAATTTTGGTGGAGGCAGAACCCTCATTTATTAGTCTTAATACAAACTTTAACAATGACTTAACTTATAACAAGGACTTGAAGCTAAGGATGCTTAGGGAGATCGGTTTTTAGGGAAGTAGTGCTTCGATTGAAGTCGAAAACAGTGAGGTTTAAGTTATCTTTAGCAGCATACGAGAAATTGGTTTGTTAGAGCCGATGGGTTGGAAGACAGAAGAGACGGGAGCAACGTAGACTACGAGGGTTAGTATTATAGCAGATAGAGTTTTAAAGAGAAGTACAATTAACCAGAGAGTAATCGGTGAATGAAAATACTGCCTGCTGCATCCCAGCGTTCCTCACGTCGATAACGGCTGCACAATACCCATTAAGCAATCGTTTCGGTTGTTTTTTTTAGTGACAATTTAAGAACAGCAACAGCAAAACGAAAAACGCGTTTACTTCAGGTAAAACAGACCTAAGGACTTAAAAAAATCATTCTACTTAGAGACTATAGAGAGAACAGGTCATATTAACATAGCTCCTTATGATGCAACGAGATACTCCCACAATCGGTCTAGCTAAAAGGTTCAAACACTCTTCTTCGGACAGACTCCCATCAGTCCGCAACGAGATGTCCAGCAAAACAGACAGCTGTAGATATTTACCGATGAGTCAAATGCACAAGCTGCTGGTTTCTTTTGAAAAGATCTGCACATTTAAGTCACGTTCGACGTCCCGTGCCATTGCAGCGTCCTTCAGCGCCGATGTCGTTAAAAAAAAATACCTTATTCACTTACTCTGATACACATAGAAAGGCCAATCTCAGATGGACTTGATTGAAGCTTGAAGCAATGCAAATGCCCCAAACTAATATGGAAGGATAGGTAATGAGAATGTTAACAATATAAAGTATAGAAACTGCGTTAGTTATTATTTTTATTTCGGCAAAATTTAAGGTTCTTCTACAGTAGTAAAAGGGACATCTTCTTGAGTTTATTTCTCTATTGATAAAAATCATTGAATTAATAATTCCTAGCTTCGTCGATTTTTTTTGTTTTCTCATGCTCATGGGAAAGGTATAGGAATAGGGAATCGTTCTTTGTTGCGTTAAGTTCAAGCGTCGGGGAAATATTAACCAAAAGTTGTTCGTATTGGTCGAGGTCAATGTCATGGATCAGTTTGAAATTTCCGTACTGGTTGATACAATTTTCGTCAAGATAATTTTTATTTTTAGAGAGGTGTCTGGGCACTCGTCCGTTTTCCCCTCTCAAAAGGGATGTCAGCGGTATCGCTATTTTCGCAAAATCTCGAATAAATTGGCGATAGTAACCTGACACCTAGAAACGATCGTAAGTCCTTAAGTGTTTTCGGAGGAGGTAGTTCTGTAATAGCTTGAACCCTTTTGTAGTTAGTCTTAATGACTTCAGTGTTAGTCACGAATCCCAGAAATTCGATTTCGCCCTTAAAAAATTCGCATTTATCCAACATGTTGGCGCGTTCTAGGGTCTCGGAAACGGCTTCAAGGTTGGTTTTTTAAATGTTCGGCCTCGTCTTTTCCGAAGATGACAATATTATCAATGTAGACGCAACATCGGTTTCCGATGTGCTCTCTTAGGATATCGTCGAACCTCGTTAATCTCCGGAATGGGGTTTTTATCGGCAATATAGTGACCGAGTTGAGCTTTCGGTAGTCGATAACTATTCGATATTTCCTTTCGCCTGTAGCGTCCATTTTTTTGTTGACTATACAGACTGGCAAATTATATGGAGATTTTGAGGGCCTGATAATGTTATCGTTCAGAAGTTGGTTAATTTGTTTTTCAACTTCTTCCTTAAGCCCTCTAAGATATGGGTAGGATTTGGAATAGACCGGTTCGTTATTTATTGTACGAATTTCCCCTTTTACAGTTGTTGTCGCATAAGTAATTTTTTCATCGGGATCGGAGAAGAGTTTTGGAAACAAATCTATAACTTTAGTGAGAGAGTTCATTCAGATGAGAAGTTCGAATATTTACACTATTAACAGTTTCAGTTAGATGCTATTTGAGTTAGGGGCGGCATGTTCTGCCGGAATTTCTAATCGAGCTGGTCTAGTTAAATTATTTTGGTTTGCCATTTTAAATGAAGAAATCAAGTTTATCAATTGAATGGAAAGTTGGGTCCAATTCTAGTTTAGTCTTAGTTTAGTTTGTTACAAAAAGAATAACTACAAATTATGTGAAAAAATACTCTAAAAGAAATATAGCAGCTTCGATTCTCACAACGTTGAAGGTTCTGGACCGTGGCTGTTGGTGGGGGCTGCTGTACTTTATTCTGGAAATCCTTTTTATCCTTTTGGATTACTCGGGGGCCTCTTTTCCCCTACACGAACGTTAGACAGGCTCGTGGCCTGGTGTCCACGTTACACACTTGTGGCTTGGTGTCCACTTTGTTGTGATTGCACGCACTAGCAATAATGGCTTAGTGTCCACTTTGTTGCTTATAAACACATGCAAAAACTTCGCGGCTTGGTGTCCACTATGTTCCGACTACACGCACTAGTACAACGAAATCGCGGCTTGGTGTCCACTGTTTCACGAACTAGCACTGTTTTTGTAATTGAGTATGTGACTTTAATTACACGCGTATTTACTATCTAGCGAAAACCGCACGGTCCCTGCTCGGGCGCCAGTTAATGAGAAATAAGCTAAACTTCCGAAAAAAAAATTGTTTCAGGCTATGCCTGTTCTTTATTATGAACGTTTTAATATGATTACAAACTTAAGACTTAGACTGCACTTGCTAATTTACTCTACATGCATTTATAATCACAAATTGGTTGGTCAGCATTGAATGCACCGGCAAGTGCTCCGATTGGAATTGTTGATATTGCATTAATTTTCCTGGAAATCTGTCTGGGTCTACCTTCCAAAATTACTGATATTCACGCATGTTGATGATCCTTCTTTTCTTGTTTTTCACCTCCTTTTTCCTTTTTTTTTTTTATAGGCTGCCGAAACAACACCAACAACACAAACACTTCTTCAGTCAATGACACTTTCAAAATTTGTATCTATTACACTAGGAACCACTATCGGGTTCTTTAAACACACTCGGGAATCATATCCCACTTTTTACAAGGTAACTTTTAACACTTTTTACAAGGTAACAAGCACGACACACCAACACAATAAAAATTGACTATCCCACCAAGTACAGGATGATTTCTCTTTATTTTATTATTTATTTGTTCCTTTTGTCTTCTCACTTCACACTTTTGCGAATAGGGAAATTTACACTTTACAAATCTAGCACACTAATGGGTAATCCCACTTCTGAAAATATAAACAACATTTATGTTGCACTGCGCGAACTCGCCAAGCGCCCTTGAAAGTCAGATACGAACTGCGATCTTAACTCAATACGTCTGACTCACTTGACGAGCTGCATTGCGCAGTCCTATACTAATACTATGATACCTTGGAGCAGGAGGGATTTCCCTGTTCAATGAAGCTGTACCTACTTTACAGGGTAACAAGCGTCATAACTGGGCACTGTTCAATCGGCAGGCATTCTCTGAGTTTGAATATGCGTTGCAATTATTTCTGCAGAGCTGCAGGGATAAAGAAGCAGAGTATAACAATAGAGAGGTACCTCTCTCGCCAGTATATGGAAGGCTACGCTAGTTCATTAACTTTGTCACGATCTTACATATTTATTAAAATAAACAATTGGTTTTAGGAGTGGACATAAACCTCCGCCCACGCTGCTCTTTCCAGAGGCAACGTAACGCACCTATTTTGGTCTAAGTACACATGAGCGAAGACCTCCTCTAAACCAACCGAACCACCTAGTGGGCACCTCACTATAATAGTGCTGTTCGATAGCATAACTGACAATGAATGTCTTATATACCGCTCTTGGAGGATGCCTAGTAAAAAACAAGTGTCCCCCCCTTATCATTCCCCGGCTGGAGTTATATTTACATAGATAAAAATACCTTCTCTTTATTATTCTGAATTCACATAGACATGACATTTTACGTCGTCTGTCGGGTAAGACACTTGACCAAAACGACAAGAAATATGAGCTAAAACAAGATTGTCCAATATTTTTTATCCAATAGTAATTGGAACGGCGAACTTTTTGCCGCTTAAGATTGATTAAATTATTAATATCCCTTTAAAAATCAAGCCAATGTATTGAAAGAATGAAACTCTTGGAATTAAATTGAACTCAGTGCATAGTTGCGACTTCATAGATTCCCGGCTTCTTGATCGGGTACCTATTTCAGCGATAATAATTGTTGAACCAAAGCAGAATGTCCCTTGCTTCTGCCATTCGATCGAAAACATACAACAACGCTGTTCTACAAAATATTTCAGGTGAACGGGACGTTCATCAAGCCGCACATATGTCATGTTAGTGCATATCCCTCGGAGCTGCACTTAGCAAACACTCTTGGTACCCGTTATTAATGTTGGAATGACCAGAGTTTTGGCCAGCATGAGACGTATTTTTAAAGGGGTGAAAGCTTTAGTTGCCCACAAAGTTCGAAGAACAGCGTAGGTCTTACCGGTCGCAACATTAGTGCGCTGATCCCCGTTCAGTTTACGATAAAATGCCATATCAAGATTTTTGGCCTTTTCATCATATCCATAGGAGAATTATCTAAAATTACGAATGTACCAATGTGCGATAAGTCCAATGAAATTCTTGAGATGGCCAGGAACTTTCGGTTAGGAGTGTATACATATTTGATTTTGCACAAACCCGTTGAATTGTTTGAAATTTCGGTCAGAAAAGTAACTTACCAATTGACAGTATAAAGAACACGTCCACTCGGTAGCTGCCATCAGGTCGGACTTTGTTATTTTGTTACTAGCCGGCGAATTTTTTCGCTTTAGCGGATATTTTACAAAGCTTAGTCTGGCGATGAATATAGGTACATACCGTGACCCAAAGTTCTACTTGCTTTCCTACTTCAATATACCTTACCGTTCAGCAACAGCTGTAAGATTGTTCGAACTTAAATTCTCGAATAACAATACAATGTTAGTTTTTGTATTCGCAAAAGTATCGAGTGTGCAAATGGAATGGAACCTTCATGTCCCAGGGCCGCATTTATACAAAAATATACCTCAGAAGGCAAATGTGGCCAGAGTATTGAAACATCATCAACATCATAGTCCTGCCATATTGCACAGGGCTATGAAGGGCAGTAGCAAAACCAATGGTGGGAGTCTTCAGCGGATAAAAGGTTCAGTAATTTGTTTTCTTCAACTTTAATTTGATTTAATTGCGGCTGAATTTAACAAACATTCAGTTTAATTTATTTCTGTTCATAATATTGACGTCGTACATGCTCTCTATTTCGGGGAACGTCTTTACCCTTCCACAGGGGTCGTAGTCTAAGGTGCAGCTGGTGCAACTGGTGCAGCTGGTGCTGGTGCAACGGGTGCAGCTGGTGCAGCGGGTGCAGCTGGTGCTGGTGCAGCGGGTGCAGCTGGTGCTGGTGCAGCTGGTGCTGGTGCAGCGGGTGCAGCTGGTACTGGTGCAGCGGGTGCAGCTGGTGCTGGTGCAACAGGTGCAGCTGGTGCTGGTGCAACGGGTGCAACGGGTGCAGCTGGTGCAGCGGGTGCAGCTGGTGCTGGTGCAACGGGTGCAGCTGGTGCTGGTGCAACGGGTGCAGTTGGTGCTGGTGCAACGGGTGCAGCTGGTGCAGCGGGTGCAGTTGGTGCTGGTGCAACGGGTGCAGTTGGTGCAGCTGGTGCAACTGGTGCAACAGGTGCAGCTGGTGCAGCTGGTACAGTTGGTGCAGCTGGTGCAGTTGGTGCAACTGGTACAGCTGGTACAGTTGGTGCAACTGGTACAGCTGGTACAGTTGGTGCAACTGGTACAGCTGGTACAGTTGGTGCAGCTGGTGTTGTTGGACTTCCGCATGGTTTCCAGCCACCAAATCGACCAAAACGACCAAAACCACCAGAACCAAAACCACCAGAACCACCAAAACGATTAAAACGACCAGAACCGAAACCACCAAAACGATCAAAACCACCAAAGCCAGGACGTCCGAAGCGCTGAGCCTCTGAGTCTTGAATAATCACAAGAAGGCCAATCACGCACAACAATATAACACTTTTTGACACCATCTTTGCTAAGGTCTGTTCTAAGAGCCCCAATTCGGAATTGATCTATCTCGCTGATGGTCGTCCTTTATATAGCGAAATTAGAAATATTTTTTCATCCAATCCACATTATTCTGCGTATTTCAAACCAATTGAATAAATAGCCAAAATTGCTTTTTCCTCAAAAAAAAAAGCATGAAAGTATTCAATGCTAGGTAATGTTACTCGTCATGTCCACCTGAATACATAAATAAGAATTTGCTACCAGATCGGAAGCCAAAACACTTTGTGTGGATATAGAGTTGGACAAGCTGTTCCTTTGTGTTTACTTAGCCGGTCTACGAGTATGACGCATGTCTAGGTAGATGTTGAACTTGGGGATCGTTCGATAAAAATAAGTGACTGAAACAGAACAGTTGCATTGACAAAGAGGATGAAATAAAAAATCCATAAAAATTGTTGCTGACAGCGTTCGTTCTTTATGCACAGCTGCCTGGCACAGGATTTCCTTAGTATTCGTTCCTGCTCCCGCACACATACTTAGAAAATCCTGTGTTGGGACTTGATGTCAATCGGGAGGCCATTTTTCAAGCGAGGGCGACTGTGTTCGGCAAATTTCGTTCCCATTAGTTACACTGTGTTCAGTCAGGGCTCAGTTTAAAGTTTACGATTCAACTTCGAGTGAATATAAAGGCCTAAATACACGTGTTAACCATTAACACTCAGTTGAATCACTTCAACTTCGACGATTGTGTTTCAACTTCTAGTAACTAGTTCAGCTGTCAAGTTTTTAATTTTGGTGGAGGCAGAACCCTCATTTATTAGTCTTAATACAAACTTTAACAATGACTTAACTTATAACAAGGACTTGAAGCTAAGGATGCTTAGGGAGATCGGTTTTTAGGGAAGTAGTGCTTCGATTGAAGTCGAAAACAGTGAGGTTTAAGTTATCTTTAGCAGCATACGAGAAATTGGTTTGTTAGAGCCGATGGGTTGGAAGACAGAAGAGACGGGAGCAACGTAGACTACGAGGGTTAGTATTATAGCAGATAGAGTTTTAAAGAGAAGTACAATTAACCAGAGAGTAATCGGTGAATGAAAATACTGCCTGCTGCATCCCAGCGTTCCTCACGTCGATAACGGCTGCACAATACCCATTAAGCAATCGTTTCGGTTGTTTTTTTTAGTGACAATTTAAGAACAGCAACAGCAAAACGAAAAACGCGTTTACTTCAGGTAAAACAGACCTAAGGACTTAAAAAAATCATTCTACTTAGAGACTATAGAGAGAACAGGTCATATTAACATAGCTCCTTATGATGCAACGAGATACTCCCACAATCGGTCTAGCTAAAAGGTTCAAACACTCTTCTTCGGACAGACTCCCATCAGTCCGCAACGAGATGTCCAGCAAAACAGACAGCTGTAGATATTTACCGATGAGTCAAATGCACAAGCTGCTGGTTTCTTTTGAAAAGATCTGCACATTTAAGTCACGTTCGACGTCCCGTGCCATTGCAGCGTCCTTCAGCGCCGATGTCGTTAAAAAAAAATACCTTATTCACTTACTCTGATACACATAGAAAGGCCAATCTCAGATGGACTTGATTGAAGCTTGAAGCAATGCAAATGCCCCAAACTAATATGGAAGGATAGGTAATGAGAATGTTAACAATATAAAGTATAGAAACTGCGTTAGTTATTATTTTTATTTCGGCAAAATTTAAGGTTCTTCTACAGTAGTAAAAGGGACATCTTCTTGAGTTTATTTCTCTATTGATAAAAATCATTGAATTAATAATTCCTAGCTTCGTCGATTTTTTTTGTTTTCTCATGCTCATGGGAAAGGTATAGGAATAGGGAATCGTTCTTTGTTGCGTTAAGTTCAAGCGTCGGGGAAATATTAACCAAAAGTTGTTCGTATTGGTCGAGGTCAATGTCATGGATCAGTTTGAAATTTCCGTACTGGTTGATACAATTTTCGTCAAGATAATTTTTATTTTTAGAGAGGTGTCTGGGCACTCGTCCGTTTTCCCCTCTCAAAAGGGATGTCAGCGGTATCGCTATTTTCGCAAAATCTCGAATAAATTGGCGATAGTAACCTGACACCTAGAAACGATCGTAAGTCCTTAAGTGTTTTCGGAGGAGGTAGTTCTGTAATAGCTTGAACCCTTTTGTAGTTAGTCTTAATGACTTCAGTGTTAGTCACGAATCCCAGAAATTCGATTTCGCCCTTAAAAAATTCGCATTTATCCAACATGTTGGCGCGTTCTAGGGTCTCGGAAACGGCTTCAAGGTTGGTTTTTTAAATGTTCGGCCTCGTCTTTTCCGAAGATGACAATGTTATCAATGTAGACGCAACATCGGTTTCCGATGTGCTCTCTTAGGATATCGTCGAACCTCGTTAATCTCCGGAATGGGGTTTTTATCGGCAATATAGTGACCGAGTTGAGCTTTCGGTAGTCGATAACTATTTTATATTTCCTTTCGCCTGTAGCGTCCATTTTTTTGTTGACTATACAGACTGCAAATTATATGGAGATTTTGAGGGCCTGATAATGTTATCGTTCAGAAGTTGGTTAATTTGTTTTTCGACTTCTTCCTTAAGCCCTCTAAGATATGGGTAGGATTTGGAATAGACCGGTTCGTTATTTATTGTACGAATTTCCCCTTTTACAGTTGTTGTCGCATAAGTAATTTTTTCATCGGGATCGGAGAAGAGTTTTGGAAACAAATCTATAACTTTAGTGAGAGAGTTCATTCAGATGAGAAGTTCGAATATTTACACTATTAACAGTTTCAGTTAGATGCTATTTGAGTTAGGGGCGGCATGTTCTGCCGGAATTTCTAATCGAGCTGGTCTAGTTAAATTATTTTGGTTTGCCATTTTAAATGAAGAAATCAAGTTTATCAATTGAATGGAAAGTTGGGTCCAATTCTAGTTTAGTCTTAGTTTAGTTTGTTACAAAAAGAATAACTACAAATTATGTGAAAAAATACTCTAAAAGAAATATAGCAGCTTCGATTCTCACAACGTTGAAGGTTCTGGACCGTGGCTGTTGGTGGGGGCTGCTGTACTTTATTCTGGAAATCCTTTTTATCCTTTTGGATTACTCGGGGGCCTCTTTTCCCCTACACGAACGTTAGACAGGCTCGTGGCCTGGTGTCCACGTTACACACTTGTGGCTTGGTGTCCACTTTGTTGTGATTGCACGCACTAGCAATAATGGCTTAGTGTCCACTTTGTTGCTTATAAACACATGCAAAAACTTCGCGGCTTGGTGTCCACTATGTTCCGACTACACGCACTAGTACAACGAAATCGCGGCTTGGTGTCCACTGTTTCACGAACTAGCACTGTTTTTGTAATTGAGTATGTGACTTTAATTACACGCGTATTTACTATCTAGCGAAAACCGCACGGTCCCTGCTCGGGCGCCAGTTAATGAGAAATAAGCTAAACTTCCGAAAAAAAAATTGTTTCAGGCTATGCCTGTTCTTTATTATGAACGTTTTAATATGATTACAAACTTAAGACTTAGACTGCACTTGCTAATTTACTCTACATGCATTTATAATCACAAATTGGTTGGTCAGCATTGAATGCACCGGCAAGTGCTCCGATTGGAATTGTTGATATTGCATTAATTTTCCTGGAAATCTGTCTGGGTCTACCTTCCAAAATTACTGATATTCACGCATGTTGATGATCCTTCTTTTCTTGTTTTTCACCTCCTTTTTCCTTTTTTTTTTTTATAGGCTGCCGAAACAACACCAACAACACAAACACTTCTTCAGTCAATGACACTTTCAAAATTTGTATCTATTACACTAGGAACCACTATCGGGTTCTTTAAACACACTCGGGAATCATATCCCACTTTTTACAAGGTAACTTTTAACACTTTTTACAAGGTAACAAGCACGACACACCAACACAATAAAAATTGACTATCCCACCAAGTACAGGATGATTTCTCTTTATTTTATTATTTATTTGTTCCTTTTGTCTTCTCACTTCACACTTTTGCGAATAGGGAAATTTACACTTTACAAATCTAGCACACTAATGGGTAATCCCACTTCTGAAAATATAAACAACATTTATGTTGCACTGCGCGAACTCGCCAAGCGCCCTTGAAAGTCAGATACGAACTGCGATCTTAACTCAATACGTCTGACTCACTTGACGAGCTGCATTGCGCAGTCCTATACTAATACTATGATACCTTGGAGCAGGAGGGATTTCCCTGTTCAATGAAGCTGTACCTACTTTACAGGGTAACAAGCGTCATAACTGGGCACATTCTCTGAGTTTGAATATGCGTTGCAATTATTTCTGCAGAGCTGCAGGGATAAAGAAGCAGAGTATAACAATAGAGAGGTACCTCTCTCGCCAGTATATGGAAGGCTACGCTAGTTCATTAACTTTGTCACGATCTTACATATTTATTAAAATAAACAATTGGTTTTAGGAGTGGACATAAACCTCCGCCCACGCTGCTCTTTCCAGAGGCAACGTAACGCACCTATTTTGGTCTAAGTACACATGAGCGAAGACCTCCTCTAAACCAACCGAACCACCTAGTGGGCACCTCACTATAATAGTGCTGTTCGATAGCATAACTGACAATGAATGTCTTATATACCGCTCTTGGAGGATGCCTAGTAAAAAACAAGTGTCCCCCCCTTATCATTCCCCGGCTGGAGTTATATTTACATAGATAAAAATACCTTCTCTTTATTATTCTGAATTCACATAGACATGACATTTTACGTCGTCTGTCGGGTAAGACACTTGACCAAAACGACAAGAAATATGAGCTAAAACAAGATTGTCCAATATTTTTTATCCAATAGTAATTGGAACGGCGAACTTTGTGCCGCTTAAAATTGATTAAATTATTAATATCCCTTTGAAAATCAAGCCATATTTTCTCATTTCACTTCAGTTTTTGTTGGCTTTCTATAATATTGAGCTCCTTAAATTCTCAAAAAATTAATAAAAAAATTTTAAATTCAGAATATTTTGGATAATTTTGAAGAATCAGATATATCTGATTTTTTAGTTTTTTTCTTTTCAAAGTCTTCATAAAATGCAAACTTCGACTTCGGAAGTCCCTTCGCTTCGATCTTTCAAAGTTGAAAACTACATTCTTTCCAATTTGTCCTTATTAATCTTTCTGATATCTCTCTTATTCAGTTGATCAAACAATATCCGTAAAACTTTGAAAAAGTTGAATTCGTGCAATTCGGATTTAGGGTGCCAAACGCGAAAACGCGAGGAGAGGAATGCGAATATTAGAGCGATCACCATGTTCACCAAATAGGTATAACAACAACCTACGTCAAAGGCTGATTTACAATTCTAAAGGGTCCGCCATCTAACCTTTTTTTTCAACTAGTGCTTATTTCGCGAATGGTAACACTTAGCTCATGTCTGATCTGACAGATAATTAGTTTTATCCTTCCACTGAACAAATATGGTTGTGTATACGCTTGAACAACGCTGGGAAATATTGCGACATTACTTTGAAAATCATGGTAATGTTGAAGAATGTGTGCGAAAATTGCGTACGGAATTTGGAAGAAGAGAAGCACCGTCAGCTCCGTATGTTTAAAAAAAAAAAAAAAAAAAAAATACTGAACTTACTATCCGCAATAAACTCCCATCATCTCTTTTTCATACTGCCCATAGCACCCCGATACCGATTGTACATTGAAGAAGAAAACAAGGGTCCAATTGACTGATAGAATTTTGGATAGCGGTTTTTTTTTTTCATTTGAGGAACTAGTTTAATATTAACAGTACATACAAATGTCTGACTTTCAATGACTTTTCCCTTATTTTATTTATGACGTTGGAATTCCATATCGATGCGTTTTAAGTAAACTATATTCGAATATATAAATTAAACGAAGATTGGGCAATCAATTTTGGGCGCAAAGTGTTACCGAATGATTTGTTTAATCCTTAATGTGGCCCGGGCGGGCAACAATTCAAATACAGCATACCACAACTGTTTCAAAACAATAAACTAATCTGTTATGAATTAATTGTCTACGACCTCCTCATTACACGGTCCTATATGTTGTAGGTGTGGCGCCAACTCAGACCGTGGTCAGATAGTTCACAATAAAAATGCATCGCTGGTAACGTAAAGTAAAATTATCAACAGCTCCAGTTTTTTCTGAACACTTCCTTGATCGATGGTAATAATACTTCTTCAGCGCCAACGGAAACATCAAGTTCTTGTTGACAATATTTTTGGTATGGATGTGTAAATGAAACTGCTATCGACATGAGACGAGTACCATACCTAAGCAGCGTTGCCATTTTGACTGCTTTCCATTCAGATCTGACTGGATTGATACGCATGTAGCTGGAAGATTTTTTACAATCCAGCCGGCTGGTTTTTTAGCGATATGATTTTTGTTGACTGTTTTAAATTGTTCCGTGGCATTTCGTTTCAACTTTGATATACCGTCTGAAGTTACAAACAAATTTCGTACTACAATTACTTACAAAAGCAGCAATACAATATCCGATGAAGATGATTAGGATACAATTGTAGCGGTCAGAGAAATTACTTATGTAAAGTTTATTTATGAGTTGAACTAATTTAATGAATTTAATCTTATTGTTAATAATTTCTTTTTATATGTCTAGTTTTTAAAATATAGGTACCTCACTTTAAAACGTAAAAGTAAACGGATTCATTAAATTCTTTTCAAGTTTGTTAATTGCGTTTGTTTCTGCGACGTTTTATCCATGACAAGCTATTTATAACATCTCTGGCGAGTAGACCGCCTGAACGATGTAGCCGACTAGCTTACGGCACGAGCGATACCCGGCGGAGGTAAGCTATTGCCGGGAGGGAGTGGATTCTTTTTCTTTTTTGGGTAGAGAAAGCGACGGTGGAAGCGTGCTCTTCTACGGAAGTTGAGCCTCATTTTTTCATTTCTTCTCGTTTTTTTTTGGTAGCTTAGCCACCGCAGAGTGCAAGAGTATAAAGTTAACCCGCGTTCTCAAACTCGTTATAAACGCATCGTGGTGATTCGTGGAAACAGCTATCTCAGGATTTACCTTGCCCCGTTAAGAGAACATCAGCGCAATAGCCATCAGCAACACACAGCTCCCATTCTGACAGGCATATTGCAGTAGATTCGCGGGGTAACACCCGTCTATTGGTAGCCAACAATCGATATTGAGTTTCTTATCGGCTAAGATGCATTGAAACGGTAAGTTCGACAAAGATGAATTGTGGGTGG
The DNA here is from genome assembly GCA_963082955.1 of Cheilosia grossa. NCBI lineage: Eukaryota > Metazoa > Arthropoda > Insecta > Diptera > Syrphidae > Cheilosia > Cheilosia grossa. The sequence goes on from OY720144.1 coordinate 60,753,491, forward strand.
TGTTCGTGCTAGATTGAGGTAGAGAGGGATATTAGGAATTTGGGACTATCCATAGTAGACAAAATGGGTAGCTGGATAGTTATGGAGCGGTGCTTAGTTAGCAAGAGGGACAACCCAAGGTAGAATAACACCTTCAACTACCAAGAAAGATAATGACTACCCGAGAACCCTGTGAAGCAAGTTAAATCTTTATATTTTTATTTTGTGTGGCCAATTCGGAGTGAAAGATCCCATCCCATCCGGCGAGTTTAAGCTAGGCTTCAGTAACGTGCCAAACTTCACTCCAGCGTTAAGGGGGCGAACAAACATCATGTCCCATCCACTACAACTGTTATTTATTATCGTTGTTTTATTTTGGCTGAAATCTCACTGGAAGGCCGGTTTTAAAATGGCAACGCTTTCATAATGATGATGTGCTTGGTCGTTTCGACTCTGACCAAAGACTATATAAAATAGACTGTCAGCTCTAGCTACTCTGGAAATTTTGAAAGAAAATCCTCTGCCGTAGGCTCTCAACTTTGGATTTTCCATAAGCTTGCGGGCCACGGCAAAACTTTGACTTATACGGGCAGATGTCCTTAAAAAGTCGCATGCGCGTGCGCAGTGCGCACCAGACAGCTTGTAGGCAAATTAAAAATTGTTTCTTACCCTTTTATTTTATTATTGTTATTATTTGATTTATTGTTGACTAAATTTTACGGACATCCAGTTTTATTTTTTATCTAACCTACCGGTGCTGGTTAAGCCGGTGCTGGTGCAGCCGGTGCTGGTGCAGCCGGTGCTGGTGCAGGCGGTGCTGGTGCAGGCGGTGCTGGTGCAGGCGGTGCTGGTGCAGGCGGTGCTGGTGCAGGCGGTGCTGGTGCAGCCGGTGGTGTTGCAGGCACAGTGGGTGTTAAGCACAATGGCGATCCAATAGCGCACAATCGTCGTTGAACTAAAGGACGTGTAAATCTCGGTCTGAAGAATAGACCCTCTGATTCTTGAATAGTCACAAGAAAGCCAATTACGCACAATAGTATAACACCTTTTGACACCATGTTGACTAACTGATTAGAGCACCAAATCGGAATGGATTGGTATCGGTTTTGCATGTCTTTTATATTACAAAACCTGCTTCAAATGTAATTTACATAACCTTACAATTGTTTACATAACTAAACAAATTCTAGCATTTTCCCATACATATGCTTGTATGGTTACGAATCATGACCAACTGGATACACTCGTAAACAAAATGATAAAAGAACGGAAACAGATCTGCACACTTTTATACAGGTATTTACTTGTTTAAGACTTTCTGAACAGCTTGGATAAACCATACATAAAACATAATTTCTTCTTCTGGAAGGCAATTAACATCCGCGCTAGTAGGATATTACTTCGGAAGGGCCTTACCGAAACTTTAAAGAAGTTCAAAAATGAAAATGAAAATATATATACATATATATAAAAAAAGTTGCATCCGTAAGACCACCCCTAACTCCAGAACGGATCGTCCGATTTGTGCTGTCTTTTCTTTGTTGCATTTGTCTACGCCTAAGGAACGTTCATACGGCATTGGAAAATTCGTAAAAAAATATTTTCATTTTGTACGGGGAATTTTCTTAATATGATCGCGATATAAAATATTCTACATTAATTTAATTATTTAGTAGATTTTCTTTACGGAAACAATTTGTTTAAGTTTGCAATTGGATATTTCTGTAATTTGCGAAACATTAATAACTGAATAAAAGGATTCATAGTAAATTTTAATTTAATTTTTTTTACTGTTTTCATTGCTTTCGAGGGGGATTGGATAATTCGTAGAAATTGATTTGACCATACATTTTGTGCTGGGAATTTCCTCTTTTTTGTTTAATAATAATCGTTATATACCGCTGAAGCAATACTGATACCCCCAACTCGCAATCCTCTTGCCACTGGCCCCCTCAATTTTATGTTTTTATTTTCCCTCAACCAATCTAGGGTAAACTGTCCCACAGTGGCTGACGTCCCACGGTGAATCTTTTAAATTTAAAACGAAGTAAACAGTAAATAAACCGCGTTTCGAACCTTTATGAATTTACCTGGGAGTTGAAGTAGAGCGCTCGTCGGTTGTGCTTAAAAAATGTGAATTTTACTGGTAAGTCATCAGAAATCGTGCTTCTTATTTTTGTTCCAATTTAAAAAGGAATATGCTTAGTGAGATTTATAGGATTCAGTTTAAAATTTTGATTATTATTATTAATTAAAATTAGCGTGCCAATAAAATTTGTTAGATGTTTTATTTTATAAAAATATGTTTCTCACTATGTCCAACAGTGAACCAGCGCATAGTCGTACACAGTGAACTTGGTGAACATGGTAGCACTTCCGGGATTCAGAATTCCGTATTTTCAGTAAGCAACCTATCATCATTTAACATTTGTTAGTTATAAGCCTTGTGATATTACTGAAGTCCTTAAAAGTAATTTTTGTTAATGTTTTTTAGTTTTTGTATTGTTTACATTTTTTTAACGTTACTTTTTAAAAAAATAAAAAATAAAGCTGGATGTGGTGAAATACAAAGCTAATAAAGCTTATAATAAGTTCCTTCAAAATCGTGTCAAGTGCAAATTGGTACACCGTTGGAGAGTTTACCCTACATTGTTGAGTTTTCATAAATATTTTTATATTCTATCCACACGTAACGAATAATTTCAAATTTAACGGATAAAATTCTATGAACGCTGACAGAGAAACTTTGCCGATAGCGGAAGTGGCTCATATTTTTTTCGAGTGTGTTGGTGAGCCGGAATTTTTGAAGTAACGTGACATTTGTCAATACGAATTTCTATGTAACAATACTAACGCGCTTAGCATTTGCCACTCCATTAAAAATAGCATGCAGGCAAGTAACGGAAAATCGGCCGAAGTTGGGAGTCTCAATATTGCCTCTTGTAATTTTGCTGGGCTGTCAGAAACAGGCTCTATGAGGACCTTCGCTAAAGCGTAGTTCCTGGGTTCCAAGAAGTAGCCCAATGACATAAAGATTGTTATGACAAACTGTAGTTTCTGTGTGAAAAAGCGGCCATAATGATAAGCTTGATGAAGTAATAGTACATAATAGATAAGGTTATTGGATGTCAGAAAGTTGTCCCTCCATCTTCAGGCGTGGTTCCTGGTTGGCAGAAAGCGGCCTAACGTTAAGCGTATTTCGATAAAGCCCCTCGACATAATGTGGTTCCGTGAGGCTCTCCAACAAAGGTTGCCCCACAACAAACGTAGCTCTGTTTCGGCAAGGTTTAAATGTCGCGACAGATGCAAATCATCGAGCTGTATGTTGGTTAAGAGTAATTTCGCATGTTAAAAAAGTTGTTAAATTAAAAAAAAATTAAATACATTTTGGAAATGGCTGCCAAATGCAACCGAGATTTTGCTTGTATTTATTTATTTGTTTGTAAAAAATGTAAAGTAAACTGAGTTCACAGAAATACATTATTTACCTACCTGATATCATAATTTTCTTTATTTAAATAAATATTTTAATAAAAAAAATAAAATAAAATAAATAATTTAATATAAAAATATCAATAAGAAAAATTATAAAAATGAGTTGTATGGAAAGTGATCCAATGTCAATTGCAAAGTAAATGAATATCTACACAAATTAGTGGCATATACTGCTAGAACAGCACTCCTGTAAGCCCGTAATAAATTAGAGTGACCGCATGCTCTTATGAGTTCACAGAAAATTCATTTTGGTGGCTGAAATTGCTGTGCCTTATTTAACGAATATTTTTCATGCTGTACAAAGACTTGTTTTTGAATTGTGATTTACTGGCTTCACAAAAATTATATGCAAAAATGGCTTCCCTCTTAGGTTTCGTTAGATTCGTCAGATCGACCCTTACGTAACAGCTTCAGCAGGTTACTCCCCATAGTTCCAGCGTGCCTAACCCTTTCCGTATTTTGGTAAGGCAACGCGAATATTCATATCGTCCATACTCTGTCTACGAGTATATTTGTTTTGATTAACTCTTCTAATTAACTTAAAGTATCATTAAAGACACAAATACTGGTTGACGGTTGACGTCCTTCTGCTTTCAGCACTCGTGCCAGAAAGGTCTATTGAAGAACTCTAATTTTTTTCTTGGAAGAAAATAAAAAATTAAGTAAAAATGGAAGTTCCTTGGCCACTTAGCATATTTTCCCATTTCACTTCAGTTTTTGTTGGCTTTCTTAAATTCTCAAAAAATTAATAAAAAAATTTTAAATTCAGAATATTTTGGATAATTTTGAAGAATCAGATATATCTGATTTTTTAGTTTTTTTCTTTTCAAAGTCTTCATAAAATGCAAACTTCGACTTCGGAAGTCCCTTCGCTTCGATCTTTCAAAGTTGAAAACTTCATTCTTTCAAATTTGTCCTTATTAATCTTTCTGATATCTCTCTTATTCAGTTGATCAAACAATATCCGTAAAACTTTGAAAAAGTTGAATTCGTGCAATTCGGATTTAGGGTGCCAAACGCGAAAAGTTTGAGGAGAGGAATGCGAATATTAGAGCGATCCCCATGTTCACCAAATAGGTATAACAACAACCTACGTCAAAGGCTGATTAAATAAGACTAAACAATTCTATATCCACGCATTGTTTGGGCTGGTATCAAATGCTTTTTTATATGTATTCAGGTGGCCAGCCCCTAACATTGACAGCTTTGTTTTTTTTGGGAAATTCAAGTTTGGCTATTTATTATTTTGGGTGAAAATACGCAGAGAAATGCAGATTGCTTGAAAAAATATTTCCAATTTCGCTATATAAAGGACGACCATCAGCGAGATAGATCAATTCCGAGTTGGGGCTCTTAGAATACACGTTAGCCACGATGGTGTCAAAAAGTGTTATATTATTGTGCATAGTTGGCCTTCTTGTGATTATTCAAGAATCAGAGGGTCTTCGCTTCATACCGAAATATTCACATCATCATGGTCCAGGAGGATGGCTTAAATGGAGACCATGGGTAAGACCAACACCACCACCAGTGGCGCAACCACCAGTAGTGGAGCAACCACCCGTAGTGGAGCAACCACCAGTAGTTGAGCAACCGCCAGTTGTTGAGCAACCACCAGTAGTTGAGCAACCACCAGTAGTGGAGCAACCACCAGTAGTGGAGCAACCACCAGTAGTTGAGCAACCACCAGTAGTTGAGCAACCACCAGTAGTTGAGCAACCACCAGTAGTTGAGCAACCACCAGTAGTGGAGCAACCACCAGTAGTTGAGCAACCACCAGTAGTGGAGCAACCAATTGTGCAACCATAAAGTCGTTCCCAGAAATAAAGTGATACCCACTCTGCATGTACGACATCAATATTAGTAACCAAAAAAAATTAAACTGAATGTTTGTTAAATTCATTAGCAAATAAATAAAATAAAAGTTTAAAAAAAAAAAAAAAAATTACTGAACTGACTATCCGCAATAAACTCCCATCATCTCTTTTTCATACTGCCCATAGCACTCCGATACCGATTGTACATTGAAGTAGAAAAACAAGGGTCCAATTGACTGATAGAATTTTGGATAGCGGTTTTTTTTTTTTCATTTGAGAAACTAGTTTTATATTAACAGTACAAATGTCTGACTTTCAATGACTTTTCCCTTATTTTATTTATGACGTTGGAATTCCATATCGATGCGTTTTAAGTAAACTATATTCGAATATATAAATTAAACGAAGATTGGGCAATCAATTTTGGGCGCAAAGTGTTACCGAATGATTTGTTTAATCCTTAATGTGGCCCGGGCGGGCAACAATTCAAATACAGCATACCACAACTGTTTCAAAACAATAAACTAATCTGTTATGAATTAATTGTCTACGACCTCCTCATTACACGGTCCTATATGTTGTAGGTGTGGGGCCAACTCAGACCGTGGTCAGATAGTTCACAATAAAAATGCATCGCTGGTAACGTAAGGTAAAATTATCAACAACTCCAGTTCTTTTCTGAACACTTCCTTGATCGATGGTAATAATACTTCTTCAGCGCCAACGGAAACATCAAGTTCTTGTTGACAATATTTTTGGTATGGATGTGTAAATGAAACTGCTATCCACATGAGACGAGTACCATACCTAAGCAGCGTTGCCATTTTGACTGCTTTCCATTTAGATCTGACTGGATTGATACGTATGTAGCTGGAAGATTTTTTACAATCCAGCCGGCTGGTTTTTAGCGATATGATTTTTCTTTGACTGTTTTAAATTGTTCCGTGTCATTTCTTTTCAATCAGTTAACACTATGCCTGTTCCAAATCAAGTTACGATTGGAGCCCTTGATTAAGAATATATGATTCCCAATCAATTCGATGGTTAGTATCTAGGTAACCGTGCAAGTGTCCAAAGAAAACTTCCGACGCGACGCTTAAAACGTTACAAATTATCACTTTATTCTGCAAATGATGACTAAAGACTTAAAACATTTTTCCTCATCGTCTGAAGAAGTAATCTTGGTTACTTATGTATAAGGATCAGCTGTGAGAAATTCGGGTCAATGCCCTTTATTGTTTACATGGTGTTTTTACAAAATTAATTGTGTGCTCTTTTCCCCTATCATCAAGCCATCTACGATGTATAAATGCCCTCTATTATGAGGCTGTTGTTGGACTGTAATAGACATGTACGCCGTACGCTCCCAAGTAACAATTTGACTTCGGTAAGTCTTCATAAAATAACAGAAGTTATTTTAGAAAAAAATTACTTCGAAATCGGCCTACTTCGGTTAACAAATATTATAGAGCCTCTATCGTAACGGTTGTTACAAATTTGAACCTTACTTACTTACTTAACGGGCTCCCGACCCGTGGAAAGTCTCTGGCTGAGACACTGCAGCCTTCCATCGTCTACAATCCCGGCCACGCTGCTTCCAGTTGTCCAGACCAAGCGCTGTGGCATCCGCGATGGCTTGGTCTTTGAAACGGAGGTTCGGTCTTCCTTGTATTCTCGAACCTGGGGGCTGGGATTCAAAGATCCTCTTAGCTGGAGCATTACTGTCCATTCGCTCGATGTGGCCGAGCCAATGTAGTCGTCGTATTTTGGTTTTTTGGACTACATCCACATTTTGACCTTATGGAGTTGGCGATTGTATCTTCTCCTCCATAGTGCCTTCCATTTTGACACCTGCCCTGCGCACTATCTGGTTCCAGTACGAGATTGAAGAAGTCGCATGATAGCGCGTCCCCTTGCCGAAACCGGTACATGTTTGGAATAATGATTCCGAATTCGGCCATCGCCATATAGAGCTCCTGACGATGAATGCTATCATACGCGGCTTTGAAGTCGATGGGTAGGTGGTGTGTCTCGACTTGAAATTCGTTGGTCTTTTCCAGGATTTGCCTCAGTGTGAAAATTTGGGGACGGGCCGGAAGCCACACTGGGTACGTGCCGATTAGTATGTTGCAGAACAGCTTAAGACGTTCACACAGTACGTTGGATAGGATCTTATGCGCGAAATTAAGAAGGGATATGCCTCGATAGATCTTGCAAGACATAGGATCGCCTTTTTTGTAGATGGGGCATATGGAGCTGATAGTCCAGTCATCGGGCATGCTTTTTTCCATCCATTTTTTGGTATAAGCGCCCTGCTAACACATCAGCACCGTATTTAAAGAGCTCAGCTGGTAAGCCTGCGGCTTTGTTGTTTTTAAGCTCTTTTTATATCCAAGCCAACTTCGTCTATACTGGTGGTGGAACAGGTTCTTCATTGACTGAACGTGGGTTCTCTTCTTGCCCTACCACTCTCTCAACATGATGCCCATTAAGCAGCTGCTATAAATGCTGCTTAAATACATCTACCATTCTCTGCGCTTCGGTGACTAGGTTTCCTTCGCTGCCTCGAAGAGCCTGCGTTCCAGTTTTGAAGCCAGCAGCCAGTTGCTTGGCTTTCTTATAGAACCTCCGGATGTTGTTGCGATCACGAGACTCTTCGCAGGGTCTTTTTCTCCTCCCTTCTCCTGGCTCGATACTCTTCCCTCGCTGCCCTTGTTTTACGCTGCAGCGTTTTCTTGTGTGCATCTTCTGTCAACTTTTTCCTGTACACGCATTCATCATTATACCACGGGCTATTTCTCTGGCGTTCCCTGTAGGCTCTGGCTACTCCAGGTTTGCTAAGGCGTCCAACGTCGAATTTCTTCTTCTGGGTGGTCCGCAGCTTCTTCTCGTTGGACAGTCGAGCTCTGAACTTAGCCGCAACAAGAAAATGGTTAGAGTCGACGTTTGCCCCTCGGAATGTGTGCACGTCGAGGATGTTGGATGCGTGCCTCGCATCGCTTAGTACATGATCGATTTGGTTGGCGGATCGACCGTCTGGAGAGCACCAGATTGCTGTGTGGACTCTTAGCCTTGGATTCTGTGCTTACCAACTAACCCGCCAAATATGTTTTCCTTTCCGACTTTAGCATTGAAGTCGCCGAGTACAACTTTTATCTACATCATACTCCGGACAGGCTCCGTAGGCTCCATCCAGAAGGTCATAAAACTCCTCTTTGATGGGGTCTTCAGTCGGTAGAGGCATGTGCACATATTAGGCTTATGTTCTGGAAGGTAGCTTTGATGCGCATCACAGCTAGGTGATCAAGTATCGGCCTAAAGTTAATAACCTTTGTCCTAAGCCGATTTCTGACGACGAATCCGCATCCTAATACATGCAATCTCTTATGGCAGCTGTAATAAATGTCGAAATTTTTTTTCTTTTCATCATACCTGATCCTATCCATCGTATCTCCTGGATCGCGGTAATATCTGCCTTGTACCGCGTGAGGACAGACTCAAGTTTTTGAGTAGCACCTGGGGTGTAGAGCGTTCGTACATTCCAGGTACATACTCTCATGTCGTATTCCATTGACGTTCCGGGTCTAGTTGCCATTTGAGGAGTATCATTATCCTGGGCTGGTTGGGTCTCTCTCATAACTAGCTATTTTTTCCATGGTCGGGAAGTTACCCCGACGGCACAACCCCAAAACTGGAGGGCCAGGCCTTTGTTTTGACCCTAGGACAGCAGGCCGGATATTCCGATGTCAGTAGCCCATTCTGGGATATGAGCGCTGCCGTTGACCCATTAAAGGCTCATCCGCCACCAACACTTTCCAATATCGTCATCGTCACACGTTGCCTTCGTTTTTCCGTGTTTGTATAACTCCATGACCAGGTTATACGTTTTGCCCAATCAATCAATCATTAATAGCTTCAGGGTACCTTCATCAGTTTTCTTCCGGACGCTGCTCCTGCATTTAAGATACCTGTTCGTATTTTGGATTTTGCTCATTGTCGCTTTTAGTGGGTGACTGGGCAAGACTTAATCGGAAATTGCTTCGTAGGGTTTGTGTTAACAAACATGTGAATTTGGTGGAAGTTTCCACAGAGATTTTCACCATTTTTGAGTGGGCTTGGACGGTGACAGTTCATCAATCTTCGTTGACGGGAGGTGTATTGAGAGCCAAATGGTGTTTAAAAGTTATAACAATGTAGATGTAGGTTTGCTGTAATAGAACGTATTCCTGTGCTTTTTAATGCCCTTCAGTTTGGCTTTAATACTGCTCTTTAAAAATTGCATATATGAGACTATAGGTATCCTGTATCCTACATAAACCGATCTAATTCAATATAATAGTATTCATGGGCAGTTTTTGTTTAAGTCAACTTTAAGAAGATTTGGATTTTTCAGGCACTTATCTGATGCTTAGATGAGTTCGGCAAAATGTTATCATTAGCTCTGAGTGGTACTCTCCGTCTTCTAATAGATATTTCAATAGTGAATAACTGATGAACGTATACTGAACTCAGTCGTGTGACAAATTGGATGAGCGTAGACTCAGATGGATAACAATTCTAGACTTAATCCCCAGATTGCCTTAGCGCGTCTCTGGACGCAGCCGACAGTGAATACAATTATATTTAAGGTTTTTTTTACAATTATATTTAAGCTTTTTTTTGTTTGCTAAATTTTTTGAAGCGTCCTTGGATCATTTTTCGGGGAGTATTTTGAGCCTTGTTTTCTTTTTTTGCATTTCAAGGCAATATTTTAAGCGTTATTCCAGTCGATTCTTAAAGCGTTTTAGGTGCATTCCTTGCAGTGGTTTTTGGGGATTTTTTTTCGTTCCGTGGTATCGTTGGGCATTTTTAAGCCATTTTCGGGGTTGTTTTGAGATTTTTTCTGGTTGTTTTTTATAGCTTTTTCGGAGAATCGTTGTAACGTTCATTTATGAAATTTTTTTTGTCGTCTTTTCATGTTCTCTGAGGAGTTATTTTGAGCAATTTTCGGAGCGAATTTTAACGCACTTTCCGGAGCATTTTTTGAGACTTTTTTAAAGCGTCTATTTGAGGCATTTTCTTAAGGGTTTTTTGGAGGGTTTTTCAGAACGGTGTTTTGGAGCTTTTCTTTGGGATGTTTTTGAGTCCTTGTGTCGTTTGGAACGTGTTTCTGTGTTAATCTTTGACTTTTGAATGCGTTTCTAAAGGCGATTTTAATAGCGATTTCGGAGCGTTCTTTGGGGCGAATTTCAGGACATTTTAGGCCGTTTTTATGAAGCGTTTTTGAGTGTCTTTTTGAAAAGATTTAATTTTTTTATTTTACAGTTAAAAATAGAAAGGGAGTGGGGGATACCACGAGTCAATTCAACCGAGCTACACTGGTCCACCTTTGATTTCTGAACCATTTTTGGATCTGAGCCTCGAAATCGATCAGAAGTGCTATATTCTCCTAAGATACCATTACGGCTCTCGAAAACTCCCTTAGCAACAGGTGCGGCATGGTGGCAGCGTTTGTACGGCAAATGTTGTAAGAGGGTATGAAGAAAACGGTAACAAGACCCATTGTGGAGCATTTAGATCCGCAACCGGTTGAAAGGCTTCCATCATCTGCCTTACAGATAGCTATAAGAAGGCTACATGTTTACGAGTATGAGATTTGAGTCAATAAACAAATCATATAAAAGAGTTCCATATCTTGGCCTTTCCGTAGTAATTCGAATGTGTCCCGCGGCTGCTAAAGAAGTCTTAATAGGAATAAGATCCCTCCACAGAATTTTTGGTACAAAGAAAAGACATAAACACTATTGACCATCGGGAACTTAGAGATCAAAAATCCTAAACGGAGAACAGTATCAGAGAAGCATACCCCAAACTTAATATGCCAGAACGATATGAAGTGGTATACGGACAGTTTCAAAACGGACTTGCATGTGGTAGCTGGCACATTTAATTCATGGACCAAATCCTAACTTCTCAGTACCTATGCGAAAAAGCCCCAGTATGTATTTTGAAGGAAAGGAAAGAGCTGACGAACTGACAAGAAAAGGTTCAGAGATCTTCATCATAGGACAGGAACCGTCTGGTGGAGCTCCCAAACCACCTGGAAATTTGGTTTTAAAAAGCTGGGAACACAACACGGCTGTCACATATTGGGAGAAAATCCCGGCCATAAGAGAAGCCAAAGGAGAAACTCAGCCCATCAATAATAATGTCAACAAAATTTTAAATCTACGTAGGCACGGTATCAAAAACTTGGCAAGGTATGCTTCTAGGTAATCACGGCTTGCGATGACAAAATGCGACCCAAAAGCTGAGCATATAAAAGAATTGGGAGGAAGTTCTTCTTCAGGGAAATTTCAAGTCCAGTAGAATCGGAGCTGAGACCACCATCCTCAGGTGCATTTGGAAAGTGGATACTATTTACAAACCTGGTTTCTTAACGTTTTGGCTAAATAAATCTTAGGTCCACGTGCCCTTAACCGCTGTGGCGAGTCAGAACCTAAGAAGAAGTAAAAAATATTACTCTACATGTTTCCAACAATTGCAAACCAATTTACCACAAGATTAATAGATTTTGGTTGCAAGGCGCTTATGGAGCACCGGGTTCTACAAAAGCTCAACACCTCATTTAACTCTTTGGTGGATGGATACCACCACCTTGTATCATATTTAGCTAATCATCCATTGAATAATGAACACAATCAACTTGCTGGCCTTTTCACAGATTTTCAAACAGGTCCTTTGCAATCACTGCTTTATAGAAATGCCTTTCTAAATTATGATTAATGATGGCCAATGTATCAGCAGAAACTACGATGAGTAGATTTAAGAGGGTGAAACTGCTGCGGCTCAAACTGACTTTCGGGAAGAAATAAACTCGCCTTAGACAGTTGTTCGTCAGGATAATTTTCATTTTCTTTAGTCCAGGTGATAAAATGACACAAGCAAGATTTATTATCCCGAGGATGATAATTTATTCATTTTAAATGATTGCGAATTTTCTTATGCTTCTGTTTTCCTTAGCGGTTGGATATAAACAGTTGTAGGTCCTTGCGAATAGACCCTTGTTTTGTGGGAATTTGTTGTTCAACATTAAGAATCTTCATTACGGTCGCATGGAACTGACTCGGAAGCCGCTTTTGATGATGATTATATTTATGTCCTTTTGTGCGTCTGGAAGGGTTAACCGTTGAAAATGATCTGCTGAGCGATTTTAAAGTAGAAAATTTGTATATCTGCAAAGTCTTTGTAAATGATTAATTACTGTGGAAGGTGTCCTTTTTTCCAAGGAATCTTCATGACAGTGACGATGGCTTTGACTTGGGGCCTTCCAACTGTAGTAACTTCCGTTTTGCTATGGTCTTACGAAGCACAAAGTCATGAGCAATGGATTTTCTAAGTATCATACTGTAGTTTTTGTCGAAAATTCCTTTGGGACAACTTTAAGTTCCTAAAGATTGCTATAAGTGGATGGTTCGACTTCGAAAAGCAATTATATCATAGAATCAAGATCCAGTTTGTATTCCCAGATGTGTCGTTTGCCTGATGCAGTACACCACTCACGCCCAGTTAAGTATGGCGAATTATTGCAAGCCACTAAGTTTATAAATAACCGCTGGTGGCCCGATTGTGGAAAACTGAAATTAAAGCTGGATATACTCTTTTACGGGTATACTAAAAACTTTAAGAGAGCATCCAGTCCTGAGTAAGTTTTGAAATCACCGGTCTAACTGCACTGAACGATTCAGTCTTTTCACAAACGTCTCTTAGGATTACATTTTTTACTAATTTGTCAATTAACAACTTACAGCCCGAGACCATAAATTTCGATCTGTAAAGGTCTCAATCGTCAGTCTTCTTCCCGAATTTGTCTTGAGAAGACTTTTTAAAATGCGTTTGGTATCTTTACAAACACTGCATGGGTAAGGTTTCTATCGGCTTTTGTGGGATGCGTCAATTCAGGCAATGGTCTTGTTATTGTTTTGCCGTTGAATAGTTGCAACCCCCTTTACAACTCTCGTGCTCTTTTAAAGCCATAACGACAAGTTCATTGCGAATGTCAGTGAAGTATTGAGTTTGACGAGTGTCATTTAAGTGGTATATGGCTCTTAATGATTGTCTTACAGATAGAGCGCGGTAGACAGTCTTGCAGCAAGAAAGCTAGACTCTTAATTTCTATTGAAGCAACAACGGTTTGAGATATCAATTGTGCTCTTGCCTTATTTTGGAATGTTGATAATGCAGCTATGTCCACAAAACGGCATCGTTCAAATGTTCGGTCTTCTTTTTATCCCAACGCAACCGATTGCTCTAATTATTGAGCACCCTGTCCATATTTTTCAGCTATACATGCAAGCGATAGAGAGGCGAATGTTGGCTCCAAAGTATGCAAAATTTCCGTCATGGACTTGAGTAAGCCACAAAGAAAACTATCTAGTGATGTGAAATCAAATGCTCGGGCGGCTAAATCACAAGTCGGAAAATCGTTCAGATACCTTGTTAGAGCGAGATCTCTTCTTCTCTCTTCCTCAACTCTTAAAAGTCTATGTGACTAAAATTGAAGTAGAATTTAAAGAGGTCGCCATTGACGGCTAAGTGTCTTCTTACCCCTTCCGGTAGGGGCCCAGGTAAGGCAACTGAAATCCACGCTTTGAACTTGAAGTTAAACCAGTCAGACAACAGTATGTCGCCCAAAACTCGCAAAAGTCGGGAGATAAAATTGGAAGAGGTGGCTAAAATGATTTTCGTTTAACTTCTCTCGAAATGTATCTAAAAAAATTTAATACTTATTTATTCTTTTTCGTTTTCCGCATAGGAAAGACATAATGATGGAAATCTGATACAATAAGATGTAATAGGCTGATAGGGGATGATTAGAGGGCGCTAGGAGTGATAGAGTGACAGGAGATGAGGATGTGGATGGGACCTAAGGAAGGGAAAAGAAATAGAAAGGGAGGGATAGCTGAGTGCGAGGGACGCGGCATGCTTGCGATGCTCGACTATACTCGCCGGATATGGGGTGGATCTTGCCCACTCACTCAACCGAACCTACGACAAAACATAAATCATGCGAAAAAAATTTATTTTTACTTGTATAGACATCGGACGGACGGTTACCACTTTGAGAAGCGCTCGTTGGTGTTTTGAGCGCGGCCAATACCCACCCTACCTGGAAATCCATGGTCTAAGACTTCCCCGTTGAAGTGTATGTCCATCCAGATCAAGTCATCCGCCGAAAGAAGATGTAGCTACCCTGGATCCACCCCCTGAAAACTTAGAACTCAAAAGGACATTATGGACTCATGTGTCACAAAAAGAAAAAAAAAACATCGAAACTTTCATCATTTCTGAGCGTGAGTGTACTATTTTATTTAAATTTCAATATTATCTCTGCTTAATTCTAAAAAGAAAAACTCAATTAAACCAAAAAAATACTAACAAAAAAAAGAAAACGATATTAAAATTAATTCCGAACACTTTGGGAACGTGGACTTCATACTCTAGGTGATAACTTTTTTCCTTATACTATTTTTTTTTATGGGTTTCCTAACCTAATTTTGTCCCCACCCGATGCTTTCTAAGCCCCTACAATATGCCGAATCGCTACCTAGATCGAGCTCAGTATAGGTTTCGATATGGGGTGCCTGAGAAAAAACTAACAAAATGTGGGAACTAAACCAGTTGTTATTCCACCAACAAAAAAAAAAATCCACCTAAACTACAAGCGTCAACTCTATCCCCAAATTGTTCATGAAAAGGAACTTATAACAAAAAAAAATTTACCAATATAAACAACAAGGATAATATAACTCACGCTTTCTTAAAACTAATACAAAAAAGGTAACTTATGACTAACAAAAAAATTATTTTTAAATTTCTGCCTTAAATACACTCGTACAATGCTGCCGTACTTTTCCTCGTGCCAAAGGTACTATTGCACCAATAGAAGGATGGTGGTTTACGTATCCGCAGTAAACCAATGGCACAACTTATAATATGGTCGGTGGCGTGTTTAGTTGCCAATCCAATAAAAACGTTGGCGGCCACGAACACCTATTTGTATGAGATGGATGGTCGATGACCGCCAAATGACCTTTCGTTGAGGCGATTGATACCTATGCAAAAAAAAATTTCACTTATATTTATGTCTAACTACCTTTATATACACTTAGATCTAGACTCACGGATTAAATTCCAGGTCTTCCAAATTAAGACCGCACTTCAGCCACTTTTATTTTTTTACGTCTATATTTTTTTTTTTTTTTGTCACTGTTTCACTGTTTTATTTTCGTTAACTTTTGTCGTCACTGTTTCTGTTTCGGACTTTGTCTTTATTTAAACTCTTGTACGTGTTATTACTATACGTTTTTTTTTTTTTTTTTAATTTTGTTCTTTTAAACAGACGCTCAACAAAAATTTTAATTTTTTTTTATTTTTCTCTAAACGCTAGGATTTGGTCCTACCGACGACCTTACGCACAATGCCGAGTGTCTCCTCCATCCTAAGCAACCGACCCTCGTACGAAGTATAGGCAACAACAATCTTGGACACCCGCTACCAGAGAGATTCACCTAACATCCGATCGCAGGATTGCCAATCAGAACCCGCCAACTATTCAAAAATCCCGCTCCTCTCATCATTCGGATTTCGGGTTCTAATGTTTGCTACGCGAAACATTTGGTGTCTACCTCCACTCAGCCTATCACTGTGAACAGTCCCTTGTTCCGAACTGTCAGACTCGGCACTCGAACGTCAGTGACATATGTCCTTAAGTCATAATATTATTTTGTTTATTTTTTTTTTACAACTCGTGTGCCTTCTGGTAAGTTTTGATTTCTTGATATTATTTATTAATTATTCACTAATTCGCTTATCTCCCTAGCTAGCTAATTTTACGATTTCTAATCGATGCCTAATGCGTACCAGTGGTAGGGTAAGTTTTGCCAGCATTGTTTATTTCCGGTCCCATTGCTAACCCTTGATTATTTTGTCTTGCAGCTGACCATAACAAAGAGTAACGTTTTACTAAAAACTAGGTTTATATTTTATTTCAGATAAAAATTAGGAATAACACGTATGTTTAAAAACATCTGCTCGCCGTCGCTGTCAAAAAGTAAGAGACCGGAAAAAGGCCAATGTGACAGCTGGAAAGCGATGATTGACACAATCGATGGTTGAGTTGTTGGTAGAGTGAATGGTTGTTGTGTTGTGGCTGAGAATGTTTAAGTCTAAAAATGTCCGATGCAATGCGTTGCTTTGATTTGGAAGGCAAATAATTTTTTATGGTACGTGTAAGTTAAGTAAAAATTTTATAAAATAAATTTTCGCCAACGACCATACCACGCTGAAAAAAGGTTTTTTGTTTAATTTCTCTCGAAAAAGTAACCTTTGGCTGAAAACGTAATTTTTGGAATTAACCATAGTTGAATTGGTTGGGAGTTTGCACTAAAAAAAAGGCATCGACATATTGACGAATGGCGTTCATTAACATGATATTCATTGATATGACGTACTTTTCACCAATATGATGAACAAATTCATGAAAACTTTTTGACAATAATGGATGAAGCGTTTCTCAATATGAAGAAAGTGCATTCATCAATTTTTTTTTGGCAGGATTCTTATTAGAATTTGGTGTATTTTCTTATGAACTAGAGTTCATCATTTCATCAATAATATGACTAAGACACTTATTTTGATGAATTAAGTTATTTATTCATCCAATTTGATGATTTATTCGTCTTATTGATGAATTGAGTCATCATATTCAGGTACGATTGCCATGTTTAGAATTTTCATCATATTGATCACGGCGTTCATCGTGTTGATGACCGCATTCGTCAAAAAACAGGCGTTAATTTTTATAAAGAAGAATGTTGATGCAAGCGTTCCTCTTATAGATGAAGTGATTCGTTATATGTAGTAATGAAAAAATGTAATTTACCGTTATATTCACCATATTGATGAATGGAATCATCATATTGATGAATTTCTTTCATCGCTTTCTTCAATGTGATGTACAGACTGCTAATATTTATAATGTATGATGTGGTTGTACACACACGAAGTTGGTAAAAGGTAGGGCAGTGTAGATTTGCGACCACAAGCGAGACTAGCATTAAATAAATATGTACATGCACCCTGTGCACATACTTCAAATCCATTATAAAAAAAATAGTCCTTGGAAAAATAAAAGTACCTAAGCTCGAAAATAAAATTGAATACTATAAATCCTCAATATTTTTCGAGCGCGTGAGTTTTTGCAACTACAACTTATTGAAATTCGTTGTAAAACTGATTTTCGTTTAATTATTTTCCTTTTGGATGCGCAGAAACACAATTATTATTAAAAACACAATATTATTGCCTGCGTTACCATTTTCATGACATTATGTTCGTTTACGTATTTATCATTCCCACTAAAGGGGAAGGTTGTGTTTGGTATCAGTATTTCTATTTCCCATTTTCGTTTTCGTGTGAACCAACTTATAAACACATGGCAACAAATTTGAAAGTGTCGAAAGTGTGCATCATATTGATGAACAAATTTGTCACAATGGTGAATGCATTGATCACATTGATGAAATTAAAGGCGAATTGCAGTTCATCATATTGATGAATTTTTCATAATATTGATGAACAAAGTTGATGAATGATGAATTCCTTTTTTTGTTCAGCATATTGATGAAACCCGCTTCATCCTTAGAAATATTTCGGATAAAGTTTAATCGAAATCTTTGTCGGTAGTTTTCACTTGAAACAATAACAGACCTAAAGCCGCGTATTGGTATGCGACTTTTGCACACTGTTTGCTGATAGTTGAACAAGCACCACATTAGGTAAACGAAAATATTGGTTCTACTGTCTGTATTTATTTATATGCCAACCAAACCATATGTAGAAATAGGAGGAAAATAAGAACGCCGAAGTTGAACAGCGCACCTGAACCATCGCTGCTTTGTTTACCCTGTCGATATCTCAAACATGCCGCCATGTTCGCAATCCAGACTTTTTTCTGTAAATATTTTGTTATGTAGCTATTCCATTTATACGCAAATCGATTTGTTTTCCGTATATCCCTTAGCTTGGATAACCTGAACGGGAAAAATGATGCATATGTCAATAAAGCTGAAGTTTGCCGTGCAATTTGTCGCCCTCTCAGCAGACAAATTTTGTCAATTTGGCACTTAAATTTCATAAACGCAATCCGGCCAACGTTTTTATCTCTCGAACTATGAATAAATGTTGGTTTATACTTTTTAAGTTGGCCGTGTAAGTGCATAAGTGTTGAGCTTCTTGGCAGTGGAAAAGTTTTTACGTTTTCAGTTTTTCTTTTATACCTACTTATTTTACCCATATTTTATGTGCCGATTTCAGAAACAGAGCTATACTGGTTCATCAATATAACTTTACGTGTGTATAATGATTTAATGCCACAGAAATTCATGTGTGTTTATAAGTTCTAAACTTTTGTGTGAGCTTGACGAAATTGAAAATGCCGACCAAATTGTTCTTTTAGTAAGAGACAGTTGACTTAACGGAGTTAGTTATAAGGTTAAGCGAACATTAACATTTGACATTAAGTTAACAGTCCACTATTTAAGTCGAAGTACCTCCAGTGGATCTCTGATTAAAGCCAAAAAATGTATAGTGGTAATAACTTGCGAGTATTTGGAATGCTTTTTAAAAAGAAAATGAGAAACTGAATGATTTATTAAATCCGCAAGAGAATGGAATGACGAAAACTTGAAGTAGGTATTCAGTAGGCTAGGGACATAAGTCATGAATGAAAAATTTGGGACTTAAATCCTACTTAGTCGAGACATAAGACCTGAATCGCATTGAGGACTTCTGTCCGACCTTACCGGATCATAAGTACTGACATTAAATGTCGGATCTTATTCTTTCTCGAGTAAGTAAGATATTACATTCGTCCAAATTTCGAACTCGAGATTTTAATCAATTCTGACATCACGTTGATAGAGGAACTCAACCCTGGGAGTTTCTGATTGTGTAAGCTCCAGTTGGTTGGAATTATTTTAAGATGAGTTTTCAATATGGTCGTAGAAGGAGTGGGTAATATTTACTAAAAATAAGTTTTGCTTGGCTGTTATTGTATTTTTTTTTTTGAACTATCGGGATTTGGGCAGTAATTTTAAGAAATAATTAAAAAACTGATTTATTTGAATTCTTTGAGAAAAACCTAGTTCGGGATGTTATTAAGAATACTTATATTATCTTTAAGCGGCGCAGTGGCTTTGTGGTTATTGTGTTGGACTCCTAAGGGAGATGTCCCAGGTTCGAATCCCGAAAAAAAAATTCAAACTTTTTTACACTGCGCAACCTTTCGCGAACGTTTGATAAAAATCCGACAGTATAACTGTCAATTAGCCGTTTGGACGATTTATTTATTTATTTATATTATATTTAATAAGCATTTTAATTGAAAATAGTAACAGTAACATTGCATTGTTGGGATTTGAATAATACTATTGCTTAGCTATGTCATCAAAGTATCTTGCAATATCCAAAACGAACTTTTTACTTTTGTCTGTGTATATAGACTCCATTCTTCAACACCTATGTGTTTTTTAGATGAATTTTCTTTCCTTTTGGCTAACAAACGATCTGGGCATCTGGTCATTTTAGGTGACTTGAATATAGATATTTTGCCGTCTAACTCTGTTTCTGATTCTTACCTTTCACTCATGGCTGAATATGGACTTTTTCCCATAATTGAAGAACCTACCAGGACATCTGCAGGCTCCTGCCTTGACCATATTTTTGCTCGTCTTGAGAATCTAGCAGTGGATCATTTTTTTTTGGAATCAACATGGATCTTAATATAAATGACCATTGTATGACGGGAATCTTTTTTAATAACATAAAATGCAGAAAGCCATACGTTTCTTCAACAACCTGTTTTAATAAATTAAATTTTCTCGAATTAAACGATAAGCTCCTTTTTGAAAGTTGGGACAGTGTTTATGCTGCTCGAAATGCTTCCATAGCATATGATATTTTTCATAAAATTTTACAAAATTACATTGGTACTTCTACTTTTACTTTATCACGGAAAAAGTCAGAGTATCGCCTTAAACCTTGGATAACTCGCTCACTTATCAAAAAAATTAATACTAAACACAAACTGAGGAAAAAATGTTGGAAGCATCCAATGAATAACAGCTTAAAAAGACGCTTCAGAAAGTTTTCCAAAAAAGTGAATAAGGAAGTGATTAGTGCGCGGGATAGGTATTACCATTCCAAATACTTACGGCAAATGGAGATCTTAAGAAGGGGTGGCAAGTCGTTAATAGTATTATTAGTCGAAAAGTTTACACTAACACCTATCCTATCGTACTTACAAAAGGTGGTACCGACATTTCAAATCCATTAGAAATAGCCAACGAATTTAGTAATTACTTCGCTTCCATTGATGACTCCTCTTTTTCGGGTAGTAAAGCTTTTTGTAATTGTTGCACCAAGCCTGTTACTTTATGTGATGGAAACAGAAGCAGCTTCGCTTTTGAGCCTATTACAGGATTTGAACATATTTTAGTAAGCTGCTGCAATTAACTGTCATACAAAAATCTGCTATACGGTCAGATTGTAGCTCTCATCGTTTAGCTCACACTATGGCCATATTTAGGTCGTTGAAAATTCTTCCCTTGCAACACTTGTTTTATTTCAAAGTTCTTAAGGTGTTTTTCTTGAAAGGCGGGTATTTGGAAAGTCCGATTTCTGACTTTCGCAGGCTACGCAGCTTTTCAAATCTTGTTGTTAGTTTACCTGCTTTTCGCACCACAAGTTACAGAAACTTTTACTCCATTGTGTCACGTAAACTTTTTAACTTGTTACCTTTGGCAATTCGGTCCATACGAAATATCCGCATGTTTACAAAACAAACCAAAACTTGGCTCCTTGGTTTCAACCATCACGAAATTAAGACCCTGTTGTGCTACACTGCATAAATAAAAAAATAAAAAAATAAAAAATAAAAATAAAAACAAAAAATTGCCCACCTGCTTAATTTTATATTTATGTAATAAATTATGAAGCTATCCTAGAAACTTTTTGTAATTGCCTTTTTCCCCTCTAAAATTGCTGTAATTTTCTCTTTCTCTTTAAATCTATACTATACTATCTATACTATAACCTTTTTCTTTTTATCTAAACCTTCGTACACCCCACCCAATGTTAAATATATCCAAATGTGACATCATCTCTATTTTTTTTTTTTTAAATATAGATTTGTATAATTTTGTAAACTCACTTTTCATAATTATGTAGATACATATTGAATAAAGAATAAGTTGAATTGAATTTAGCTGAGAACTTTGTATAAAATACTGTTCGGGATGTTTTTAAAGTTTTATCCATATGGAAAATGGCATTTACAGGATATGAGCAGTTTCTAAAATTCGCGTTTTCGCTGATTCGAATTGAAAATTATGGACGCCATAGTTTTGAAACCAACAATTTTACTATAAGTATGTAATTTGGTCAAAATCTTTACTGCCGTTTTCAGATAAATTAAAGAAACCCAAGTAACAATTTGACTTCGGTTAAGTTCAAATTTGTAATTTCTGTGGGCAACAGCTTCGATAGAGCTTCTAAAATATTTGTTAGCCGAAGTAGAGCAATTTCGAAGTAATTGTTTCGAAAATAACTTTTGACCTTTGCGAAGCATATTCACAGGCCTTATAGAGGATATGGATTTAATTGGCGGGAAGATTTCTACTAGACTTCTAAAAATGTGTGAGGAGATGGGTGATAATTGTAGAATGACGAAAAATAAACTACTAAGCACAGTGAAAAGATGTCAGTAATGTGATTTTAAATAAACACTTTCCCCTCATAAATAAGTTAGGTGACATTAAAATCCTTCCATACAACTTCGGTCGAGTGAGCTGCAAGTTACACGTCTGAACGAAACTCTAAAATGAACAAGTAGCTCAGATTTGCCACTGCTACGGACAGCATTATGACGAACTAGCCTAACAATTGCAAGAAGTCATTGAATAATATTTATGTTAAAAAAAAATATAATAAAATGAAGAAAAATAAACATAAATATTTTTCTTTCTCATTT
Source organism: Cheilosia grossa (assembly GCA_963082955.1). Lineage (NCBI taxonomy): Eukaryota > Metazoa > Arthropoda > Insecta > Diptera > Syrphidae > Cheilosia > Cheilosia grossa. The sequence continues at coordinate 60,775,853 of OY720144.1, forward strand.
TTGAGCTTCTATAAAGTTTGGGTAAGGCCCAACCTAGGTACCTACCTAAGTAATAACCTACTCCTAGTAAATGTGAATATTGCGGGAGTGGTAATAGCCTCGAAGTAAAATGGTTACTTGGGAAGCCAAATTTACAAAAGCTGTCATTTTTCAAAAATCAATTGTACGCCAATATGGAGGAAAAAATGAGTTTGCTATTAAGTTAGAAATGTCCGTAAAGCGTTCGAAACTAATTTTTGTTACTATCGTATTGACCGTTTTCGAGATACAGTGGTCGTCCATTATAACGAATAACCGATATAGCGAATTTGCGATACACCGAACGCTTTCCAGATACACATTTGTATCTCTGTATAGCGAATGCTATCCGATATAAGGAACGGATAAGTTGGTTTAAAAACCCTGAAAATATTTAAATGGCCGAACCATCATCTATTCAATTTAACATCAGATAAAACCTTTTAAATTAAAGTATTTTTCAAGTGACTTCTTTTTTAAAAATAGTACCTACAAAAAGTCCATCGATGTAACAAACGCGCTTTATATAGTGAATGACATCAAATATTATATCATTCGTTATACTGGACGTCCACTGTATGTCCAAATTACAAAACTATATATACCTACCGTTGTTCGTATTTTTAGCGAAAAAATGAGTAGGTACCTATGCAATCAAACTAACCCCATCCACTTAAGCTGAAATATCAGTTTTGGTTGAAATCGTTCGAGCCGTTTTCGAACAAATCAAACTGGTATGAATATTTTATATGAAAACCCCACTTTCTGTTAGTGGCCATGCTTCCAACAGGCAACATACGCCCATTTACCTAATTTCAGAGCTAAAGCTGAAATCAATGTCAAAATGTGGTGTTTAAAAATTACAAAGTTCTTGGGTGAACACTCCCGGGCCAATACCGAAGAGTGCCTGCGAATTTGAGATCAATACCTGTTATGGTTTTCGTTTCGGCTTGAATTGATTTTAGTATGTATATACCTACATTAATTTGTTAAAGTTTTTAAATATTAAATATTATATATATTTTGCATTGCATTTAATCAAAAACATTTTTCAAATATACCTGAAATAAAATGAAAATAATATAAACATTTTAAATTGCCACCAATCATGGGCAAGCTGGAATTTCAGCCTGGTAACAGTCATGATACAATCCACCACATCCACATGCTCGTTTAGTAATGCACTCTCAGTCTCAATCTCAACATAACCTACACTCTACACACCGGCTCCGCACTTGACGGAGTATGCTCTGGTTCTCAGTGAAATATTGTAAACAAAATACGCACCATAAACGCCTACCGTTCTATTCCGTTTATACCACAATGCATCTGGCTGTAGGGCACTAGGCCAGCAACACTTTCTCTTTCCTTCAATTTACATTTTACAGCCGATGCTCGAATAAATACCGCCTGCTGCTTCACTCGACGTAAAGAGAATTGACCAGGAAGGAATACCGCATTCCAAGCCCAAGAGCACCACAGTTTTCCAACGGAGCAAAAGCTCGTTTCCACATACAAAGCTTTTCGTCGCCTGTGGAACGTGTTTTCCGACCAAAAATATAACCGAAAAACAATAAAAACTGCAGCGCACATAAGTGAAATAGGTACGTGAAAAGCCCTGAGGAAAATCCCAACAAAATTGTGGATCAACACATGACATCCAAACTCAAGTATTCAGCTTTTGAGACATGAATTTCATTTCGAATCTTACAGATTCAGTTAAGATGTACAATTCGTCCGGTTCGAATGTCTTTCTATTCGGACGCGTTACGTGCGCTCTACACTGTCTTTCACTCAGCAAACAAAAACCCAACACAACAATGGAATTCTAATCGAAAGGGATAATTGTATTTTTGTGTGTAGAATGTTGTTTACTAAATAGCTTATCCTACGTTTTGTGTTCGTTCATTTGTTTCGCCTTTTGATGTACTGTATACTTCGTTCGGTGGAGATACGCGCCGCGGCAGACGTGATGTGAATTAAAAGTTCCTTACAAAAATAAAAATAAAAAGAATGCAAAGAAAGAAAAATTAGTCGTCCTGCTTGAATAGTGAGTGTGTGCACATTCGGAAGAATGACTTTTTGAAAGATTCACTGAAGCAGGGTGAATGAAAGTATTCGAAAAGTGATTTACTGCAGCCAAAAATGTATCCATCAGTATTTTTTGCCTAAAAATTGTGTCGCCGCGGAATAGTAGTCTCAGTCGCGTTACTTTTGGGTGTTGTACCACTCGCGGATATCATAAAACGAAAACAATCGCGCCCATATCAACATCATAACGAAGACAATAACGGTTTCGTACAGTTTATAAATGGGCCACTGTAAGTGGCGCCCAACAAACAATGCTTAGTCGTGCTTTTCCCCATCCACCAAATGCAACCGCGCACAACAAATCGCATCCAATCATATGAATTTGAATGAAAAATATAAATAAATCTCGCCAGCAAAAATACAAATATGTATCCTCGCTCTTGCTCCCTATAGCGTATATACCCGCCGCTCGCTTTCAATCGCAACAATATTTATAGAATTATGTGTCAAATTGAAATCATCCTCCAATTTATCGCCGCATTCTGTTTTCATCGTTTCGCACATAATCGTGTTTGTCATTGTATATTTGCCGCTGTAATAATTCCCACAACATTCATAGCCATCGTCGATGATCACCAATGCAATATGAACGGTCGCGTCAAAACACTTAATCGTACACATTTGCCTAGTATAAGTTAACAATATTTAAATGCATAAGTAAAAAAATGTACATAGTGCTATTTTAGGCCAACTTTTTCTGCGTGAAAAGTCGAAGAGTCGGATAAACACGGGTAAAGTCTTCACCATAAAAAATAACAATTCCTTATTGTAAAAAGTATACATACACATCTATAGCAAATAGATTAACAGAATCAAAAATTAACATAAGTCCTCTCTCACTCTAAATTCAAAGCACCAGACATTCACGTAAAAGTAACAAATCAAAATCAAAATAAAACTAAAATTATAGTTCAAATCAGAAACAAAAAAAAAAAAAAAAAACTATCCAATTGTCGCTTTAATCAAAGATAAATCTAAATGTAAAGTAGGAAAATACCATTTTTTTGTTTTTAGTTTTTTTTTGTATCAAACCCAATTCGTCGGGACCAATCAAAGTATAAAGATCGAAATCGAGAAAGTCGAGGAGGCGTTTCAGAAATTTATTTTTAACATACCTTTAGGAAAAAAAAAATATATAAATATATATAAAGATAATAAAACTAAGAAACTAGTTAACCAACAGATAAGCAATAATAGTTAAACGCTCCCTCCCATCCGCCTGACTTTCATTTTCTCTGTAGAAAAGTAAAAATATTTTCATACCCACATAGAAAAATTATATCGAAAAAAAGAAACAAAAAAAAAAAATCAAAAAATCAAAATCAATTAACGTCCACCGTACTATTACGTTCATAACACCCACATATACACATTAGAAATTTCTAGAGATATTCGAAAGAAAAACACAAACCACTCAACCATGGATTACATGCAATTCGCAGCATCTAACATCAATAGCAACATCAACACGGGCAACATCAGCACCGATGACTTTTTGGCAATATTCTCATCGAGTCCCAGTCCAACAGACTATCAGATCGGCAATCAATCCGCCGGCAACACCAACGCGTCCCTCAATATCACACCATCAACAGTGTCATCAACGTTTGGCCTTAGTGCTGAGCCCTCCGTGTCGTCAGTGTTCGGTTCGACGACGTTGTCCTTCAACGACACACTCTTCCTGATTGGCAACAACTTCAACAGCAATGTGAATTACTTTGCAAACAACAACAACATCAACAACAACAACACACTGAATGGCAATGCGACGATTCAGTACACTGAGACGTATCCGAGCGGGTATACGTTGACGCACATCGTTATCGCGTCGATTATCGTTACGATACTTATGATAATCATTGTGGTGGGGAATATGTTGGTGATAATTGCAATTGCCACGGAAAAATCGCTGAAGAACATCCAGAATTGGTTTATTGCATCGTTGGCGGTGGCGGATTTCTTTTTGGGGTTAATTATAATGCCGTTCTCGTTGGCAAACGAATTGATGGGCTATTGGATATTTGGGAGTTGGTGGTGTGATATCCATTCGGCAATGGATGTGCTTTTGTGTACGGCATCGATAATGAATTTGTGTTTAATATCGCTGGATCGATACTGGAGCATTACCAAGGCGGTGGAGTATTTGAAGTCGAGGACACCAGCGAGAGCGGCTCTGATGATAGCCTCGGTATGGATAATGTCGGGACTGATATGCATTCCACCGCTGTTGGGTTGGAAGGTGAAACGACCCGAGGGGGATTTGCCACAATGTGCGGTAAGTTGAAAAACATTTCTTTTTTAATGTAAAAAAATAAGCGTGGAGATTAAGAAGTGCAATTCTAAAGTGGTACCATACATGTTAATTTTAAGCTGCCGAAGTGAGCACTTTTAGATTGATAATATTCCCCTGTCGCACATACTGTGTAAACTCGTACTCCTCTCATCCTGATTTTAACTTCTCTCTCGCTTTTTCTTTTTTTTAAATAAATACCTACACGCTACACCTAGTAATGTTTTGAGTTTCAGTAACATTTTGAAAGTAAATTTCAAATAGTCCTGGATGTGTCAAATGTGTTTAATGGAGTAGTTTCTGATGGGCTTATTTCAGAGCGTCTGATAAAATGCAAAATTTATTTTCGTATTTTACCCAAAAATATTTGGACATTTATGCAATATCTTAAAAAAAATATTTAACTGGGTATGTCTTTGTTTAAAGCTAAGTCGGACACTATTCACCGGTTTTCGATGAAGCCAATAGTTTCTGAGTTTCTGAGAAGGTACATACCTTCTTATCCCATATTTTCACACTTCATTCATTGAGTAATTCTAAATAATAGCTCTTCTGTTTTGAGGCTAAAATACTGCGACAGTGATGCCAAACCTGATCGAAGTTTTTATGCCTAGGTGCCCCATCAAAATTATGCATTTTTCCAAAAAAAAACTTATGCCTTTTGGTGAAAAGGATACAAAATGAGCATATCTTACAATTTTAGTACAACAAGCCTGTCGTACAAGCTGATTAAAATTTGTTAACAAAATGTTTGTCGATCCTCTCGATACTCTCTGAAATCCAGGAAGCTAACAGAGGTTTTTTTTTGTATATATAAAGATTTACAAAATACAAAATTTATTTGTATGGATTTATTGTAAATATACAAAATATATGACTTTTTTTTAAAAAATTATTCCTCAAGCATCGAAATTCCTAAAAGACATAATTATGCCTGGGTTGGCATCACTGTACCGTGGTGTTGGTACTTTATGTGACAACTGATGTGTAGCCGAACTTGACTACAACTTTTCTAAAGCTAAGATTACACGTGCCATTTTTCGTGGAAAATTTGGACATGCCGACGTAAACACTTGTCCTAAATATATCACTGCGTGTGATTGCCTTTCAAGCGTCTGGTCACGGTGGCTGCCGCAGCGTACTCTCACAAGAAACACACGAGTGACAATAGAAAGAGGGAATTTTTGTGACGTCACCATGTCGAAATTTACCACGGAAAATGACACGCGCAATCTTAGCTTAAGGAAATAATTTGTTGAATTGGGAAACGGGGAGTAGCAACAATTGTCTTCTTGCTTATCGAGTCTGCCCTGACAATTTCTGTTCTGTTGAGCAAATATTGTCGAATTGCCTAAGAATTATTGTTCAGACAATTTCAATAGGTGATAGCAACTCTTTGGCACAGTCATTTTGTTAGAAATTATTATTATTTCGAATTACAAACAACACTAATTCATCTTCAGACTTCTATCAAGACAAGTGGTTGTTATTTGAATATTTGAATATACAGTAGAATCTCCGAAAGATAAACAGTTATAAAACAGGTCCTGTTCGTCTTTTCGAATTTTTCATCTTTTCAAACATCAACCGTGAGTATAGGCCTCACATCCAATAATTTTGTGTGGGTTTTTGTTCTTGGGACGAATGGAAGGGACTTGTTATTTTATGGAGAGTCCGAACAAGCTTGACAAAACAGATTTATTATCTGGCTGTTAAACTATTAAAATGAAAGGCAATTAATAATTGGGATTCCGCTATAATTTTGGTTTTAGTTAGTTTTATCTAACTAAATTTTTTAGTTTATGTAATTCTTGCATAGGCGCAGTGGCTTAGTAGTAAGTGTGTTGGACTACTAAACGAGGGGTCCCATGTTCGAATCCCGCAAACAAAAACTCCCCCAAATTCCAACTTAGGGTTTTTTCCACTGCGCCACCTCTCGCGAACGCCTTGCAAACATCCGAGAGTATAACTGTCCTTAGAGCTTCTCATTTAGCCGGCATAAAATTGTAGATCCCTTCCATTCGTTCCAAAAATGAAACTCACACAAAACGAATGGTTGTGAGAAGCTAGGCCTTGGGTCCCTACGGACCTGTTGCGCCAACTATTATTATTAATTCTTGCACGTTGTTTGACAAGGCTCAATGCTGAGCCCACTCTTGTTTGTGTATCTCAATGAAATACACCTAATCCACTTGTATGCTAATGACGTTCATTTTTACTGACCGAAACGTCTGTTAGTAAACAGAGTGTACTTCTCTTATAAGAGATGTAGCATTTAAATTAAATTTGTTGAGAATTTATTTTCAATTGCTAAAATGGCTACTGCCAACAGTGAAGCTTTGTTTAATTTTGCATTGACTTTCAACTGTCCCATCTATCCATAAGAGGGCTGGGTGTAGGAAGCTTACAGGACCCTTCATAACTTTTTGTTATCAGCAACAAACTCTAAATGGTCAGCTGCAGACATGTAGGACTTGAAGTGTACACGTTGAAAAATTGGCTCTAACAGTGTGCCACTTTTGCTCGGCTAAAAAAAAATTGGTTAAAATTAAAATTGTTGAAAAACACCGAGTATTCGTTATTAAATACTACCGATTTAAGTAAGTTAAATGAATACTGTTAAAAATAACATACGTTATCAGTTGTTAAGACACAAGTTCCTAGACAAATATCAACCAGTTGGTTAAATTCAACAGAGTTAATTTGTTATTTACAACTGAGAAAAAATAATAGAAGGTTATTTGTAACTGAGTTTCCCTAAACAACCTGACTCGGGTATTATTTTACTAACTTTGTAGGAGCTGCATTAACAGTATCACTAGGTAGTTTTTAACCAAAAAATGATTGATTTTAAATAATTGATTTTTCCTGCGTGTAGCTATAGAATGCCCACTTGACATAGCACGTCTTGAAATTCGAGTTTAACGCAGGTTCAAACATAGGTATCTCAAAGATCGTATAAATGGTTGAAATTGGGCCTTACCGGTTACCAATAAACAGTTTTAGTTTCGACTCTAAATTTAAGTAGTTTACAGTGGCTATATTTTCCATACAAATTTTGCTATTGTGAGCCTCCGTAAATTTAAAGTCGAGAGTAAAATTTTTTATTAGTGCGGCGCATTGAGTACGTTACGCATCTATCCTGGTCTTTGCTGTTGTTGCATATAAAAACTCAATTTAAAATTTTCTTATAAAAATTAACACGAAGTTTCAGTCTTCCGGTGACAGGATCGACTAGTAGTCTCAAGATTAACAATCCTTCTGAAATGTTTAGTTTTTTTCCTTCTTAAGAACCCGTCCTTCTACACTCAGAGAAAAAAAATAGTTAGTTTTAAAATACTTAGTTTTAACTAGTTTTTGACGGTTTTCATAGTAAAAATCTGGAACACTATTTCAAATAGTTAAAAAAGAGTTATTTATGATTATGTTCATTGTCAATTAATATTATTCGTAAATTCAACTGCTTAATGGTTAATATTACTAAATAAAATAGTTATTTTTAGCTATTTTATTGTCAGTTGGTATCCTTTTCAAAACTAACTATTCGATCGTCAAAATCTGCTATTCAATAGTCAATGTTTTATTAATAATAATAGTTATTTGTAATTTTTTTGCTTGTCAGTTGATTTTTCAGAATCAACTTTTTAATAATCAATTTAGCTATTTAAGCAGCAACATATAACATTGTGCATAGTTAAAGTTGACTTTATCGAATAGTCGTTGAATGACTATTAATATCGTCACCTTCGATACCTGTTTCGGAAATGCTTACCTGAAAAATGTTTACTCACAAGAAGAATAATAAGTTCCCTGAAAATTCTCCAAAAATTAACAACCACAAATTTCTTTCAAATCATTTCAATAGACATTTAACATTTTATTATTTATTTTACAACAATTACAATTAATTACAATTAGAAATATTAAAGTCTTATTAATTTTTTTTCGCAACAAAATGAAGGTGAAGTGGTGGGGAACTTATTTCGTTAGACTTAAAAATTAAAGGTCGTTTGTATTCAGTGTATTTTTTAGGTTTCTTGAATTTGTTTCCCATTTGTACTATCTATGATTTCAAGAAGATTCTATAATGGTACGTATTATTTGTTAAGTTTATCTTATTTAATACAAAAATACGAACGAGTTACTTACATAATCTGTGGCATATGTTGTGTTCGAAATACAGGAACTTGACGGCGATGATGGCCTTATGGTTGCGGAAGAACCACTCAGGCTTCCCTCCACTGAAGAAGCGCTAGCTACCGAATGCACTCAAAATCCCTGGATTTTAATTTGCATTAAAAGTAAAACAAATATAAAATAAATTTATAATTGTCAGGGGAATATTTTCACTTTGACTTGTAATATGTAAATATTTAATGTCCTTCACTGTTCACTAATTGAAGTTGAACGTTTTCTTTACTGGCGTCGAGCACTTCTAATGGATTTAAAGTTTCACCGATTAGAATCGTTATTCATTATATGTGTATTGGATAGGTGCTTTGCAGCGTTCAGTCAGCAATAAGTCAAGCCGTTCCTACTTCTGAAATGCCTTTTGAACTTTCTTCTATGCCTGATAATTTACTCAAGCTAGTCGAAACCACTTTTAAAGTCTTGTATATGTCATGACTTGTAATATGTCCCATTACAATCATTCAATTGGTGGAGTATAGTGACCTGTACTACCTACTCCTAGCTTTCAAGCTAGAGCTAGCTAAAATTTGATTCGACCACAGTCGTAAGAGACGGTCTTTTGAAATAGTGATAAAAGCAGCAATATACCCAATCGTGGGACAGCTTAGGTGAGTCAAACTTTTGCCCCTTAAGTGCGTTTGAAGGTAAACAATTTTCTTAAATATTTTTATCCCAAGTTTGTGACTCAAATGCTCTCTTTTGTATGCTACACCATAGAAGTCTTGAACTCGGTAAAGCTGTTTTCATTGAGATTTTGAAAACTTCAACACCCCTGCGCGGGCTGAGGATATAACTCAAGTGATTAGACAACTTTTCTTAAGGTTCATCATAGTTTCCAGCTATGCACCTCACCTCCGAGTTAGGTAGGAGCTTAAGACCCACACAGAGAACACATTACCGTGTTCAATAAAAGGAAATAAATAAAATCTCCTTAAAACTCATGGTTAAGAGATAAATTGCACATAAACACGCCATGACGGAGTAGTGTCCTCAGGATGAAAAGAAGGAGAAAACAGTTTATTTTCTCTCATGTTTTGTTTTTAAAATCTACTTTTGAGGAAGAAGTTTTAATAATCCGAATTACTCGGTTCCTGCTGAGAATATATCTATTGTGTGAATTCTTATATTCATAGTGTTCTTGTGTGAGCCTTTTCCGTCCCTTCAACCATGAGCAATGGGCGTGTTCGGTTGGTTTCTCCTGTATTGCGCTGTGTGCGCATTTACCCATCATCGTAGAAGAATTCTGTTAGGAATCGCTGAGGATGAACTTAAAGGAGTTTCTTCCAGCACTTTAACTTGATGCGTTTTAATCTAGCGTAAACGTTTTTGGTTACGTCTTTCTTCCTCCCTCTCTCGCGAAAGGGGTTATGCCTGATGTCTCGCTTAAGGTCTTCTCATCTTCATCGCATAGTGTGCGATAAACTGCTTGCTTGCAAATGGCTGAACATTTTCATGCATTGGGGGCAGTCAGGTGGAGCTAATGCGGACATTTACAAAGAAAGTCCTTTAAGAGTAGATTTATCCGCACCTAAGTAAGTGGCCTTGAGATTTCGGTGCATCATAGTTTCCACTTAACACCTTTAATGTTGCTTATGGTGTATAATAAAGTTTCCTCTTTGGTTCTTAAATATTATGCATAATCAGACGGATATTTGGGTACTACTTCCTAATAGTCCAATTAGGGATTGCGAACAGGGAATGGAATGATGGTTCCTATATTCGGAAAGTATGTCGCGTGCTGTGAGTAATTAGTTAATATGCAGTACGTTGGTCTAAATTGGTCTGAATCTGGGACCGTTTTCGTAATTGTGTTTACTAAATAATTTGGGGTCAGGTCCACTTAGCAGGGCAGGGGTTTTGTGAAACCCCCAGTCCACTGAACTGTGTTTAGCATAACAAAGATCAATTAAGCTGTCATGTATTACAAGCTCGCACGATAGATATTGAAACACAGGGTACTTGATTAGGGAAGCCAGTTAATGATTACAGCTTTTGCTATGTCTAGCCTAAGTGGTATGCCTCGAAACAGGGTCAAGCTATATAATAAAACAGAGGCACAAGCGATTTTGAATGAATATTTTTAGTAGTTTTGTGGTTTGTTTTAATTTTTTTTTTTTTTGTTCACACTTCTGCTCAGAATAAAACGAAAGATGTGAATTTCATCAACTGTATAAAACTCAATGCAACGCGTTTTTGTGTGTCGTGTCGGTTTGTCCGTTCTCCGATCTTTCGTTCATGGAACGTGGTATATTCTCGCGTGCTCGAATAATGCGACAAAGTTCATTCGAAAAGTAGATATCGGACAAACGTTATTGGAGCATGCGTCGAATTAAAACGCACGTCTTAAACGAATAGGTACTCATAAGTCATTCATACCTAATGAGAGCAATCTACAGCTTAACAAATTTCCCTTCCCACCGACGATTTTTGTCCTTTAACTTATTTTCTCTCAATAGTTCTTGTAATTTCTTTATATGGATACCTACTATTGAATTAAAGACCGTTGAGTGCTAAGAGCTAAATCTAATTTTGACTTGCGCTTTGCAAGCGCAACGTACTTTCTTCCTTTAATTTGTTCACACTTCTTGTGCGCAACATTGTATGTAGGTATTGCTGATTATATTTAGAGTGCAGACATACAGGTCTTTGTACCCTTTAGGTGCCAGAACTTGGAACAGTTTATCTTCTTCATTTAAAACTATACCAAATTTAGATGATTTTCTTCGCTCCTTAAAAGATCACCGACAGAACCTAGATGTATAACCAGCCAGGGACACTAATTGCGTAAATTTTTAGACGATTATCGTCGAAACAATAGGCCTCCAAACCTAGCGACTGAGTGGAAAAATAAGAGTTTGCGAGCTAAATCCCGTTCATTTTCCACAGATGTAATGAAAGTTGCCGAAAGTGTTACCAATTCGCGTCAGAAGGAATCTGTCCCGCAGTGTGTTTAGTGGCCAGAACTGATGGAGAATTTTTGGCACTGATTTGGTGGGTTTTTTAAAGTTACCTAACCAAACACTGTCCGGCTACTGGATAGAGTTTACGGAGACGATATGAGACAGTGTAGAATTTAAGCTGAGTTATCAATTTAAAATTTGAGCTTAACCCGCTTCCTGCTAATCTTCGATTGCTCAGCTGGAGAAATTTTTATTACGCGTAAACCTTGCGCGATAATTGCAGACCACAACAACGCAAACCGCAGACGAATCCGGTCATTGCTTTTCGAGGTTAGCGCGGAAATACAAACATTCGAATTTTTATTACTTTTTTAATAGTTACATTGATGGTGGTAATAGCTAAATGTGTTGGCCTTTCGTACCCAATATTTCAGCTTTTTAGTATGTGTTCGGTCCTCGTCAATTTATCATTGCATTTTTAACTCTCGTCTTTACATAGTATAAGAGAGCGTGCGATTTCCAGGTTCAATCCTAGGAGAAAACCAAAATATACCATATGGCTTTTTTTCCAAGCTCTTTCGAGAGCGTCTAACTTAATTCCCAATTCACTTATTTTGATAAGGCATATACATTTAAATCTCCCACTGAAACGAATGATTTTAAAAGCTACGTCCTTGGTATAGTTGCACCCTAAATTTATTTTACTTTTAGGAGGACTTCAATACTCTTAGGCTCTTAAGGCGGTGTACACTAGCTCTTTGAAGCTTACGCCACTAGATTCAGTTAGCAGGACTTTTAATTTTCTAAGTAATTGCATTTGCCTCTGATTTAGTGGCAACTTCAGATATAAACACGGATGTGATAGTTACGGTGACCATTTAAGAGTTCCAAATAACACGCAGAAAAATCAGTTATTTAAAATCAACCAACTTTCGGTTAAAAACTACCAAGTGATACTGTTAATATAGCTCCTACAGAGTTAGTGGATTAAAAATAACCGAGTCAACTTGTTTAACGAAACTCGGTTATAAATAACCTTTTATCATTTTTTCTTGGTTCTAAATAACAAAATAACTCTGTTGAATTTAACCAACTTGTTGATATTTATCTACAAACTGGGTTCTTAACAACTGATAAAGTGTGTTATTTTTAACAGTATGCATTTTACCTATTTATGTCGGAAGTATTTGACAACGAATACTCGGTGTTTTTCAACAGAGACTTGGTTAATTTTAACCCATTATTTTTTAACCGAGCAAAAATCGCACTCGGTTGGAGCCAATTTTTGATTTTCAAAAAAAAAATCGTATTTCAATACTTTTTCATCTGATAAATATACATATAATTATGTGCTTTATTAAAAACAAATTAAATATTTCAAATTTCTAAGTACTCGGTTCATAGACATACTAAATTTGGACTGCTATAGGGAAACGTCATTTTCATATACTTCTGCGAGAAAATTATGTTCCAAAACAGCACAGGCGCTACAACTTTACAGCGAATTAGCCTTTATAAATTTAATTCACTTCAAATTGAATGCAGATTTGGCAGAACTTTTATCATCCAAGCTGTCGTCAAAAAGGGAATTTCCCTCTTCCTAGTTTGCTTTTGTTTATTGTTGGCTTATGCAGCGCTGCCGAAAGTGGGTACTACAATAAGAGTATGATCTATTTTTACTTTGCCTTGACTTTTCTCTACCTAGTAAGTTGCAAAACAAATTTTACTTTCTGAATGCTTCATTAAAATTGGTTTCGTGTTCGATTTTGTAACATTCATGTCGAACAAGCTCTTGCGGATCCTGGAAATCGTTTTCACCGACAAATACTTATTTAAATAAAGTCAGTGACTGTCGATAAATGTGACAAAAAGAACAGCTGTTCTTGGAAAATAACTTACTTAAAAAATTCCACTCTGTCTGATTTCATCCACTTCAAGTTCTATGCACTCCTCGTCGAGCTATTTATTCAAAAAACTTTGCTCTTTGCCCTACTCCTCCCATTCTTCGCAATACAAAAACGCCAAAAAATAGCGACCTGTCAAAATTTAGCTTGAGGAAATGTCCCGACCCATTAAAAGGGCGCATTAAATTGTCGGCTGGATGCTATCTTGTTCAATGTCCATTTTTAAAAATGTTGGGAAATCGATTTTTAAAGATCAGATTGAACATTTTTGTTTGTATCAGACAATTTTTAATTGGTATTGATTTTTTCTGAAAGCCTTGACAATTTTGTTTATAAAACCAGTCACAGAAATTGTTTTTCTTTTATTCTGAATTAGTTATAAATTAAAATCAACGAGGACGTCATTTTGGATACTGAACAAAGTTGTATGGAGTGACATCAAGTTGGTAAAATTTTGGTGGATATTGAACTGAACTCAATATTGAACAACATAGAAAAAAAAGACGCTCTCGAAAGAGAGGAAACATAAAGTTCATTATGTTATATAACAAAATGACGTGGCAAAAGTCTCATATAGAACAAAATGGTTTGCGCCAAAAGAAAGAGCGTCCCAAAATTATGAATACTACATACCTAACCCAATTTCGTAAGAAATGGCCTTTGGAACAAGATAGTATCCAGCCGACGAAATTTTGACAGATACCTGAAGTACATTCTTAAACAAAAGTTTGATTATTTAGCTCGAGCTGCGTACAACTCAGCTAAAATGGTTCGCTTAGATTTAGCTCAGCTAAATTTTGGAGAGAATTTTGTATGGTAGCGAAAATTTAGCTCGAGCAGCGTACTAAGCTTAATCAGATGTCAGTTGTTAGTTGTCAGAAGTCAGATGTAGTCAAAGTTCCGATTAATTTGACTGTTGGTACCTACAAATTAAAAGTCGAAACTATAGTTAGTTTCGAAAGTAGTTAAACTCGAGATTACGGCTTGGTTATTGGTAAGGCCCATTGTACTCATCATGCGATATTCGACTAGTTCCTTATTTTTTCTTTCTAATGATGTAGTTTTAAGATCTAGGTAATACCTCTATCCAATGACTTTTCAGTGAATCCAGGCGTCACTTCGTTTTTGGAGTACCAGATGCATTATCTAAGCGTTTTTTTATTTGAACAACTAGCTATACAAAGACACATAATAGACAAATAAATAACTACTTAGCGCAACAGATTCATGTAGGTACCCTAAGCCTAGCTTACAACCATTCGTTTTGTGTGTTTTTATTTTTGTGAGAATGGAAGGGACCTATAATTATTTTATGCATATTATTTTTATTAGTCCAGACGGCTGAATTGCTCTCGAAGCTCTTTCAGGACAGTCATACTCTCGGACAGCGATAAATAATGAATTTAAAAAGATGGATTATTTCGTACGTCAATTTGCCTCCAAAACCCATGTCTTTACATTGTTGCTATTTTTATTTCATTCCCTCTCTGTAAATGCGTGTTGCTAATGGCCGGCCAACAATCGTCTTGCCAGTGATGCCGACTGATGCTTTTTCATGCCTTTTAGGCATTACCTATATCATTAGCTAAGGCTTAATGCTTGTTTTTTTCAAAAAGGCATCTTTTTTTTTATTTCAGATATCTTTCTTTTTTTTTTTTTGATTCAACATACTGATTTTTTATTCCTTAAACATTCTCAAAAAAAATCTTGGCCAAAAAGAATTTTTGTGTAACCGGTCTTCCACCTTCAAACTCTGTCCATTTTGCATTCTTTGAAAATAATTCCAGCTTCCAGTTCCAGCGGATATAAATTGTGGTTGATATTGGAAACCAATTTGAAAGCTGTTACTTTGCTTCGGCTTGTTTTTTTTTTTTGTTTTCAAGAAAGAGTTGGTTGTTAAATAAAGAGAGTATGTAAATTATAAACTCATTTTATTATCTTGTCTTAAAATTTAGAACTATATTCAACAGACTATCGCTCTTAAATGGATGAAACAGAACAAATAACCATCGAAAATGATAAAAGTCATGAATTTTGTTCCTTTTAAGAGTTTCTTCTGTGATTAAGATAATAATTTAAGTTTTTTATTGGAAATAAAAATTATTTGTGTTTAATTTTTTTCAAGTTAGGCATTTTTTCGTCTAAATGGGTTGGCAATGCTGACTCTTGCTTTAATGGGCATATCGCTATTCACTTGTTTTGTTTTTCGTATTAAATTTGTTTGGTTTGTGTTAAGGGAACTTGTAACATTTTGCTCATTCAGTTTTGGTTTTCTCTATGTTTAGTTATTGTTTTTAAAAATCTTAATATAATACAGAACATAATAATGAACATCTTCTAAAATACAGAACGTGTATGCAACTCGTTCCATACAATATAATTTATAGTACAAATCGTCGTGAAATACGGAACTGTTCACTATTTTAATGAACGGATGGTCACCGTAGTGATAGTTGATGCATTGTTTTTGTTTACTTATTTGTTTTCTGTAACAAAAATTCCCAGAATTTAAACATAAAAAATCTCCAACTTGAAGTACCTACTTTTTAATCGTAATGAAAATAGAAAACCATTTATCCACTTGACTGAAAAAACAAAACATACACGAATATATAACTTCTCAAACTCACAGCCAGGCATTTCACCATAGGACGCCCCAATCAAAGACCAAACAAAACAAAACAGAGGCCCATCCCCAAAAGTGGGAAATCAACTATACCTCTAGTGCGGTGTCGAAATTTATATCCTACACCTTCTTTTTAAGGCGACATTCCAAGCACATGATTCAAACTTAACCTCAGCAAATTGAGCAAGGGTTCCATTTGCCAACCTTAAATTAAACACAACAGTGTCCTTTCGCATTAATCCCTTTTCGAAAACCAGCACGAATCGATAACCATTTCTGGCAAGAATTATGTGATTCCGAAATGAAAAGGTCCAATCACATATGGGGTCTGGTCTTCTTCTTCACAATAAAAATAAAGATGGGGTGATCAACATTATTTTGATTTTAAGGCGATGCCTTTGAAAATAAATTTGACTTAAGGATGAGACCCTATTTAGTTGGATGAAAAATAAAAAGTAAATCCCTTTTTAAATCTGTATGCTATTGTCAGTTATTTAAGATTTCAAATTCATCGTAAAAAGGGATAAAAGGACATCCCATGGACACTGCGTCAGTAGGTACAGTAAATTCCTTAGGCAAAGCTGAATGCGTTCGATTTTTACGTTCGCAAATGTGTTGCTTACATTTCTAGGTTTACCGTCGTAGGGAGTTGGTAGGTACCTATTAGGAGGTTTGTTTATGTCCTTTGTCAAATGCTATTTATAGGCGTCAGACAGATTGTATATACGCACGCGAAAAACGACATCTAAAATCGATGATGGCCTTCTCTCAGCACATTTATCCAAGTTTATGAATGGAAAAGTTTCATTTTTACTTCACTGTGAGAAGGATATCTAGTTGGACTTTAAATGAGACGCTTTAATTGCTTTTAGCCTTAGGGTGGTTCTATTAACAGAAAAGGGAGCATACAGGGTCGCCCATAAAGGTCGCTTCAAAAAACTGTATTAACTTTCACAAACTTATTTTGTATTATTATTTTCAAATGTAATTCAAGTTGCAAAGTTCTTCCATGTTTGATTTTGTAGTCGCATTGGTTCAGCTGTACGTTTAGTGGACTATGATGAGCGAGAGTTCTCAGATTCGATCACGGGAAAAACACAAACCACATTTTCTAGTAAAAATGTCTGCCAAACAAACGAAAAAGGACAAGCTGGCTGTCTAGGGCGATACTAGCTGTATTGTGCTGCAAACGCTGTCTGAATAGACTGAAACCGATAGTATGTGTGATATCCCGTTTTTTACGTATTACGTACAAATCCAGTCGAAAATTTTGAAGAGCGAGTACAAATTAACTAATATTAGCTATTATGTATCCATAATTCATTACTATTTATATCTATATATAATTATATATACTCGTAAAAGAAAGTGTCCGAAGCCGTGTAATCCCATAACTCGAGATTGACCGAACCGATTTTGATGATTTATACTTTGTTAGAAAGGTATTGTTTTTTTTTTTTTTTTAAATGTAACATATCGTATCACAATTGAACTGTCATATAGACACGCAACGTAACGCCATCTATTATCGATCAATGGAGAAGCCAATTTTGTTTAATGTGTGGTGGCGCTGTCCACGTTGACTGTGCCATTTGATTCCTTTGCGCAGTTTCTTCATTCGTTGCTGTTTCAGCGTCCATATTGCACTTTGCGAATTCGTGTTATGTTCGACCGAATAACGTTTGCCGGCGATTGCACATTACAGATTCGGATTTCTTCCATATTAAAAAAATATAAGAAAAATAACAACAAATATGTAGGCGCCTATGAGCGTGTGCGGTATTTATACTGTGTGCTGACTTCATATATATAGGTGGCGCAACCGGTCTGTAGAGACCCAAGGCCTAGCTTCTCACAACCATTCGTTTTGTGTGAGTTTCATTTTTGGAACGAATGGAAGGGATCTACAATGTTATGCCGATTCCAAACGGCTAATTGAGAAGCTCTTAAGACAGTTATACTCTCGGATGTTTGTCAGACGTTCGCGAGAGGCGGCGCAGTGGAAAAAATCCTAAGTTGGAATTTGGGTTTTTGCGGGGTTCGAACCTGAGACCACTGCGCCTGCTGACTTCATACACACGGTAAATACACGTTGTAGCGCATACACGCATAAACATTGACAGCTGTCAGTGAGTGATCATTTTAAGGTTCTTTTTCATCGAACTCGCATTGCGGACAGACGTAATCGGTAAGAGTCGCATTTGATTTTTTTTTTTTTTTCATATTCTCAGCTATACATCATCAAACAATTCATTTGTTTTTGTTTAATCGTTTGAGTACAAACAGACAGCAGTGTATATACACTTTCCATTTTCATTTGCTGGTAGGTATATAAAAGAAAGTGACGTTAGTATCCAAGCTTATAACTCAAGAACGCTTGGACCGATATCGATGATTCGCACCAACTCGGACTGGTATCCGGCCAAACAAGAAGAATACCCAAGAAAATTCCCGAACAATCCCCGAAAAAATAATATAAAGAAAATTAATTTTCCGATACATTTTGTATGGAGCGATTTTACGACGCATTCTTCATGATGGATGACGTTTATGTTTACGTTACGTTGTGACAATTTTTGTTTTTGACAAAATAGTACATGGTCCGCCAAATAACTTCTTTTTTTTTTGAAAATGCTAAAAATATAACTACTGAATATTTTCTCAAATTTCTTTTTTTATTTGGAAGTACAATCCTTCCGGTTAATAATGGAAAATAATTTCATTCAAATGGCTGCTTCGGCTCGCCATGCAGTAGCCTACACGATCGGTCCAACTTTTAAGCACATTATCGATTGTCTGCAGCTGTATTTCACCAATGGCTTCACGAATATTGTCCTTTAAAGCGTCAATTGTCTCTGGCTTGTCGGCGTAACACTTATCTTTTACGGCACCCCACAAATAATAGTCCAACGGTGTCAAATCGCAGCTCCGAGGTGGCCAAACGACATCAGCTCTGCGGCTGATAATGCGATCTTCAAAAACAGGGCGCAAAACATCGAGTGTGGCTTGTCAATATCCTCCTCTTCAATTTTTGTGAACAAAAATTCGTTCAACATGGCCCGATAACGATCGCCATTGACTGTAACGGCCACTCCTTGCAAATTTTCGAAGAAAAATGGCCCAATTATGCCTCTGGACCAAATTCCGCACCAAGCAGTGACTCGTTTTGGGTATATCGGCTTTTCATGTATGCGTGCGGCTTTTCTGTGCCCCAAATGCGACAATTTTGCTTGTTTACATAACCGCCAAGATGAAAATGAGCTTCATCTGAAAAGATGTTTTTTTTTTTGGCAAAATCGGCATCTTCTCTAAGTCGATTTTCAAAATAATGTCGCAATATTTCGCAGCGTTGTTCAAGCGTATACACAACCATATTCGTTCAGCGGAAGGTTAAAACTAATTATCTGTCAAATCAGACATAAGCTAAGTGTTACCATTCGCGAAATAAGCACTAGTTGAAAAAAAAGAAGTTAGATGGCGGACCCTTTAGTTGAAAATCAAGTTTGAGTAATTTTTTGAAAAGGTCAAGATGCGCAAATGTTGGCCGAAGTCGACAGAATGGGAATGGGACGTCGCATAAAACCAGATCAGTGATACCAATCCGAATCGAAGTTTTTGTGCATAAGCCTGACAAAATTATGTCGTTTTCAAAAAAATTATGACCTTTTCAAAAAAATTATGCCGTGTTTTTTGGAAGTTGCCCAGAGGCACAGGTTCACTCCGAACAGTGATTTATAAATCACGAAATGCGTCTCCACTGAACGGTATGTGTTTTAGTTTGACATTCAGGAGAAAGAATTCGTCCACTTCGGACTTTTGTTTTTGTCTTGTTCCCATACCATCCGAATTTTTTTTGACAGTTTTGTTTTTTGTCATTGTCATAGTTGTGCCTCATTTGGCATCACTGGCCCAGATAAACAGCCAAGCAATTTGAGATTACATGTAACGAGAACTGCGTCAAATCGTACTGCGAGAGAGCAAACAAGTTCAAATTGAAGAGTGGCAAGACGCGCATCGTTGCCGATATACGACTAAAGGTATATAGACCCAGTGATGCCAGATTACAAGATATATCTTTCTTTTCAAGATTTTTGAGCTCCAAAATATAAATGTGAGTCGAGCAGAGCCCATGCACAATTTCTGTTATTCTAACCGTCCATCAGCTCTAACGAAACATGAACAAATAAATATTAGTTGTACAAATTTAAAGTATGTATACAAATATTTTGAAAAAATCTGGAAAAGAAAAAGAACTTTTATTTCGGAAAAACCTGATTTTCAGATATTTTACCTGCCAACACTGTATAGACCTTGCGAACGACTGGCATTTCGGTATGAACCAACAGAAAATCAGAACAATTTTTGACCTTTATAAAATTTCATTCATTTCTATGAAATGATTGGTGGAATTTACGGGTCACTTGCAAGGGCGGACTTTGGAACTGATTTTTTTTCTATTTCTAAGGGTCGTATTTAAAATAACTTTTGAATAAGGAATTTGAATTGACCGAATTACATAAAGTAGTTCGTGTATTGTGCATACTCGAAGTTATTATTTGCATTAAATTAACGAATTTAGGTGGAACGAAGTTCGCTGGGTCAGCTAGTTTTTGTATAAAATTGGTTTGGCTTGTTTGTTGCTTTCGCTTTATATAGTATAGTTAAACATAGAACCTATGCGAAACGCCCATCTTCTTTCTTTCTTTTTCTTAAATTTTCACTAGCTGAAAGTTGTATCAATTTTGTAACTGTACCTTTCGGACTTTGTGAGTAAATCGAAGTGTATGACTGTTAGTACTATTAAGGGGACACCGAAAACCACTCCAAATTTGTATGATATGTGGGTTATCTACACTTTTCTGGGAACTTAAAACGATATGTTATTACGTGTATTATTATATCAACTACGAACTTTCTTCTTAGGCTTATTATTGAAGTCTAATTTAAGTCATGCTAATGCTAAGCACGATTAGCAGTTTTGTTAACTGCTAATTAGAAGAGCAGAGCTTCTCTCAGTTATTTTTATACTCGTATTTAAAACTTATATTCACATAAATATAGCCTAATAAAGCTAGGGCTAGCAGTTGCATTACAATAATGTAAGTATTATGAAGCCAGTTCCTTATCACCTTTACCGATTATTACATTATATACCGGTTTCTTTTTAGGAGTCGTATCGAGTGGAAAGAAATAGAATTTTAGCCTGTCTACATTGTTCCACGGTTGACCACCTTGTGTTGCTACACCCCACCAGAGGTAAGCAGCACTTAAACTCTGGAATCAAAAGAGGTTCCAGGTCGAAACAACTTTTAATAACTGAAATTTATTAAAAGTATGACATCTGAAAGTCATACTGAACATCTCCTCCAGCACAACGTAAAAGGAGATGCAAAAAACAAGACAAATCAAACAGGGATTTTTTTCTACAGCAGAAATTTACTTATGGACTTTGTTTTTTATTTAGGTGCTCGATACTTGCATTTGCCATAGAAATTCTCGGATTTTGCATTTACATTTCCCAAAATGTATCTTCTTTTAATTGTTATAAAAACACAAAATCACACTGAAAAGCAAAACTATGTCTTGGTAATATGAACTTTCCCTTTAATTTGGTAAAAATAGTTGTTAGTTTGTTTTTGCGAATGCTGCTCTTACACTTTATTCCTTTTTCTACACCTTCCATAATTGTGAAGACTCTAGCTGATGAAAGTAATTTTTGATTTCACAAATCACCTAAAAAACTGTCTGGTCAACAATAATACCACACTTTTCATTTTGTATACGTGTTGAGAGTGCACTATAGAGGAATGATTTAATTACATTATTTTATTTATTTTATTTTGAATTAATAAAAAATAAATAATACAATTCTTAAGGCCAAATGAATGTGTTTTTCTTTTTAACACTTTTGGCATCTTGCTATTTTTTTTTTAATTATCTGAGCTCCATAGCAGTAGTAAGAAGTAAAGCCCCTTTCTTCAGAATATATAACAAAAAAAACAAAAATATTTTACGTATGCCTTTCCAAGGAAATATAAAACAATAATATTTGAAACTGGGTTTAGAACCAAAAAATCATCACCTATTTCCCACCCACTCTCATATTAATGTTTCTCGGATTATCAACGTTTATCTCATTGTTGCTCCCTTGACTTTATCAAACAGCAAGAATACTAGTATGTAGATGGTAAACAAAAAAAAATGTAATTATAAATTTGTAGTTCATTGGCAACAAAATAAAATCATAAAAAAAAATAAAAATGGTTGATCTGGGGATTGCCCACCGGGGCGCAGATAAAAAGCACCCAAAAAGAGGTGATTTGGTACTTTATGCAATATCAAAGTCGAAAAATAAAATTGTGCCTACGTCTATTTACTGGCTATTGAAAACCGTTCACTCCGATCGATTATCTCTTAACCCGTGCAAGCCCCAACGGGGCGCAGAAACGTCTACCCTCAGCCACCCAGCCTCAAACGCAACTATACATTTATTTCTTCACGCGTACAAGTCTTCTACGCTCATAAAGCAGTTAAAAGTTCAAGCAGTTTTATATCATTAAAGTCCTGCACATTTATTGCTCATCAACAGGCACATATTCAAGTTTTTCGTCTGACTGCGAAAGCTTGGTAACCGAAGAAGCGGAACTTGTTGTGAATCGGGCGATAGAAAATGTCAGAATCACCTGTTCTCTACTACTAGGCCGGATATGTCTAGTGACGAGGCTTCAAATGGAGCTTATTGAAAATCCAAATTCGTACAAAATCTGTGTTGCACTGTTAAGTTTATAATGGATTCAGGAATGCCCACTTCGCCAGTTTCCTATACTGGTTTTCATGGCCTGTATACGTTTTACGTTGACCCATCGTTCGATAAATTAGTCTATCAGTAATGGGCGGCCAATGGATGATATGAATCGACTTCCTTCAAAGTTTAATTATGGTACCTCCCATGAAACTCACGAACCTTGTCCTTGTAATGTTGAAAGGCACACCTAGCAATAATTTCCTCCAAGTTTGTATCCTGACAATGCCACGAACGTCTTCCACCAAGTAAAAATCTACTCAAAAAAGTCTCAGCTACAATACTAATTATTGTGAAAAGCATTTTTAAGATATTCATAACTCTTCAAGATGAACGTTCGCATTTAATTCAAAAAAAAAAACTATAAGCTTGAAATGGGACGACCATTTCCCTCGTTGAACTCGTCTAATGAACGAATTGCCAGCATAATGCCAGGAAGCGGAATTAATTCCTTTTCTTTTGCTCATTTTTTTTTTATTTTTAATCTAATGCATTTCAAGCGAAGGAGGCGTGAAGAATTGGGAGCACGTAAAAGAGAACTCATTCCGTAGGATAAAGGAATGAATAGCTCGCTATTTGTGGTCTCATGCAAATTAATATCCTCAAGGAGGTCTTTTTGTATTCGCAGAATAAAATGGAATTCAACTATCTATGCAAAGATCAATTCCGTTGCAGATATTGTTATCATTTCTGCTTTTGGTTATTCTTCTCATTGGATTTGGCGGAGTAACATTTTTAAAAAAATGATCTAATGTTGGTTTTGTGATCGAAATCGTCGATGAGCCAATTATTATTCACTTATTTGATTGAATTTCTTTTACCTCTTACAAGTGGATAGATTCATTCAAATAGATTGCATTTTTAATGAAGGACACTACAGGTCAGTGCAAGTGGTGGGCAGTTGGAAAACCGCACCCTCCCAATGTGGTTGGACATTCTTTTTAGTGGTCCAAGAGACTTTTGTAGATAGTGATTGTGAGAGTGGTGCATTCATTGTTGAAGGACATAGCGAATGGATATCAAAACAACTAAAACTTCTAGTGCACATTAGTCCTTTTGAATGCGTAGTAAATGTACGGGTAGGTATGTTTTTTTAAGCGGAAAATGTAAATTTCACTAAAATTACCTATAAAATCCAATAAGACACATGTAAGCAACACGAACAGGCGACAAATTATGCGAAAAGTTGGCGTTAGAATTCGGTAAATACATGTGTAAGCCCCTAACACTCAATTGAATCACTTCAACTTCGACGATTGTGTTTCGATTTCTAGTAACTAGTTCAGCTGTCAAGTTTTTAATTTTGGTGGAGGCAGAACCCCCATTTATTAGTCTTAATACAAGCTATAACAATGACTTAAAGCTACTTGAATAAATTAACTTATAACTAGGACTTGAAGCTAAGAATACGAGAAATTGGTTTGTTAGAGCCGATGGGTTGGAAGACAGAAGAGACGGGGGCAACGTAGACTACGAGGGTTAGTATTAAAGATAGATAGAGTTTTAAAGAGAAGTACACTTAACCAGAGAGTAATCGGTGAATGAAAATACTGCCTGCTGCATCCCAGCGTTCCTCACGTCGATAACGGCTGCACAATACCCATAAAGCAATCGTTTCGGTTGTTTTTTTTTAGTGTCAATTTAAGAACAGTATATGGGGCCTTTTAAAAAATGAAAAACGCTTTTGCCTTAGGTAAAGAAAGACCTAAAAAAGCATTCTACTTAGAGACTATAGAAGAACAGTGCATGGTAACATAGCTATACTTATTATACAACGAGATACTCTCACAATCGGTTTTGTTAAAGGATTCAAACTTCAAACACTCTTCTCCGGACAGATCAGTCCGCAATGAGACGTCCAGTATAAAAGACAGCTGTCAATACTTACCGATGAGTCAAATGCACAAGATAGCTGATGGTGTCTTTTGAAAAGATCTGCACATATAAGCCACGTTCGACGTCCCGTACCATTGCAGCGTCCTTCAGAGCTTGTGTCGTTCAAAAAATACCTTATCTAATTACTCTGATACACTGATATACAGAAAGGCTAATCTCAGATGGACTTGCTAGAAGCAATGCAATGGCCCTAACTAATATGGCCAGAACTGGACCACTAAAGGCCCACTGGACTTTTAAGACACAAAAGAAGTTTCATTGTTATACATACAAGCGTCATAACTGGGCACTGTTCAATCGGCAGACATGCCGCGAGTTTGAATATGCGTTGCAATGATTTCTGCAGAAGCTGCAGGGATAAAGAAGCATAGTATAACAATAGTTCTTATGCGTACCTCTCTCGCCGGTATATGGAAGGCTACGCTTGTTCATTAACTTTGTCACGATCGTAACGATCTCAAAGACGCTTATATGGTGAGCTCCTAGAAATTTATTAAAATAAACAATTGGTTCTAGGAGCGGACGTAAGCCCCCGTTGCCCTTTCCAGAGGCAACGTAATGCACCTATTTTGGTCTAAGTGCACATGATCGAAGACCTCCTCTAAACCAACCAAACCACCTAATGGGCACCTCACTATAATAGTGCTGTTCGATAGCATAACTGACAATGAATGTCTTATATACCGCTCTTGGAGGATGCCTAGTAAAAAAACAAGTGTCCCCCCCCCCCCCCCCCCTTATCATTCCCCGGCTGGAGTTATATTTACATAGATAAAAATACCTTATCTTTATTATTCTGAATTCACATAGACATGACATTTTACGTCGTCTGTCGGGTAAGACACTTGACCAAAACGACAAGAAATATGAGCTAAAACAAGATTGTCCAATATTTTTTATCCAATAGTAATTGGAACGGCGAACTTTGTGCCGCTTAAAATTGATTAAATTATTAATATCCCTTTGAAAATCAAGCCAATGTATTGAAATTTTATTGGAATTAAATTGAACTCAGTGCATAGTTGCGACTTCATAGATTCCCGGCTTCTTGATCGGGTACCTATTTCAGCGATAATAATTGTTGAACCAAAGCAGAATGCCCCTTGCTTCTGCCATTCGATCGAAAACATCCAACAACGCTGTTCTACAAAATATTTCAGGTGAACGGGACGTTCATCAAGCCGCACATATGTCATGTTAGTGCATATCCCTCGGAGCTGCACTTAGCAAACACTTGGTACCCGTTATTAATGTTGGAATGACCAGAGTTTTGGCCAGCATGAGACGTATTTTTAAAGGGGTGAAAGCTTTAGTTGCCCACAAAGTTCGAAGAACAGCGTAGGTCTTACCGGTCGCAATATTAGTGCGCTGATCCCCGTTCAGTTTACGATAAAATGCCATATCAAGATTTTTGGCCTTTTAATCATCTAAAATTACGAATGTACCAATGTGCGATAAGTCCAATGAATTTCTTGAGATGGCCAGGAACTTTCGGTTAGGAGTGTATACATATTTGATTTTGCACAAACCCGTTGAATTGTTTGAAATTTCGGTCAGAACAGTAACTTACCAATTGACAGTATAAAGAACACGTCCACTCCGTAGCTGCCATCAGGTCGGACTTTGTTATTTTGTTACTAGCCGGCGAATGTTTTCGCTTTAGCGGATATTTTACAAAGCTTAGACTGGAGATGAATATAGATACATACCGTGACCCAAAGTTCTACCAGGCAGTTGGATACTTGCTTTCCTACTTCAATATACCTTACCGTTCAGCAACAGCTATAAGATTGTTCGAACTTAAATTCTCGAATAACAATACAATGTTAGTTTTTGTATTCGCAAAAGTATCGAGTGTGCAAATGGAATGGAACCTTCATGTCCCAGGGCCGCATTTATACAAAAATATACCTCAGAAGGCAAATGTGGCCAGAGTATTGAAACATCATCAACATCATAGTCCTGCCATATTGCACAGGGCTATGAAGGGCAGTAGCAAAACCAATGGTGGGAGTCTTCAGCGGATAAAAGTTTCAGTAATTTGTTTTCTTCAACTTTAATTTGATTTAATTGCGGCTGAATTTAACAAACATTCAGTTTAATTTATTTCTGTTCATAATATTGACGTCGTACATGCTCTCTATTTCGGGGAACGTCTTTACCCTTCCACAGGGGTCGTAGTCTAACGTGCAGCTGGTGCAACTGGTGCAGCTGGTGCTGGTGCAACGGGTGCAGCGGGTGCAGCTGGTGCTGGTGCAGCGGGTGCAGCTGGTGCTGGTGCAACGGGTGCAGCTGGTGCAGGTGCAACGGGTGCAGCTGGTGCTGGTGCAACGGGTGCAGCTGGTGCTGGTGCAACGGGTGCAGCTGGTGCTGGTGCAACGGGTGCAGCTGGTGCTGGTGCAACAGGTGCAGCTGGTGCAGCTGGTTCAACTGGTGCAACAGGTGCAGCTGGTGCAGCTGGTACAGTGGGTGCGGCTGGTACAGTTGGTGCAGCTGGTACAGTTGGTGCAACTGGTACAGCTGGTACAGTTGGTGCAACTGGTACAGCTGGTACAGTTGGTGCAACTGGTACAGCTGGTACAGTTGGTGCAGCTGGTGTTGTTGGACTTCCGCATGGTTTCCAGCCACCCAGTTGACCAAAACGACCAAGACCACCAAAACGACCAAAACGATCAAAACCACCAGAACCACCAAAGCCACCAAAACGAGAACCTCCGAAGAGCCAAGCCTCTGAGTCTTGAATAATCACAAGAAGGCCAATCACGCACAACAACATAACACTTTTTGACACCATCTTTGCTAAGGTCTGTTCTAAGAGCCCCAATTCGGAATTGATCTATCTCGCTGATGGTCGTCCTTTATATAGCGAAATTAGAAACATTTTTTCATGCAATCCAAATTCTTACCAATTGAATAAATAGCCAAACTTGCTTTCCCCCCCCCCAAGCAAGAAAGTATTCAATGCTAGGGTCTTGCAAAGTTACTCATCATGGCCACCTGAATACATAAATAAAGAATTTGATACTAGATCGGAAGCCAAAACAATTTATGTGGAGATAGAGTTGGACAAGTGGTTGTTTAGTGTTTACTTAGCCGGTCTACGAGTATGAAGTGTGTCTAGGTAGATGTTGAACTTGGGTATCGTTCGATAAAAATAAGTGACTGAAACAGAGCAGTTGCATTGACGAAGAGGATGAAAAAAAAAATGCAAAATAATTGTTCATTATGTAAATTAAACTAATTTGTATAATTAGTTCATAAAATAAACTGTATTTAATGCCAACAAATGCCTTCATGGCTGCTAACGAACTACTGCCTTCGTGGCTACTTGAAGACTATGCTAACAATAATGAAATACTTAAAACCTAACTTACTCTAAACCAGATTATTCTGCTGACGTCTGCATCGTTCCCACGGTGCAGTGTCGCGATTCTAGGTATCTGCCCCACACTAATTTGCTGACGTCGCGTCTGCTTGCTCCGCGCGAGTTAAGTATTGGTCATAAGTTTATATGACGACATAGTCGACTTAGTAGGTATCATTTTCAATTATTATCGTCAACATAAAAGTGCCAACGACCGAATTGCGGAATTAAACAAAAAAGTAGCCCAATGCATTGGTTAACCTATTGGGAAATAAAATAAGAAAATGAATACAATGCATTCGGCTGACCTATTGAAAAATTTAAACTCAGCAAGTATGGTTCGTGGAACGAAGTATTCCTCTGACCTGACGTTCTTTTGACAAATTAAGTAGTTGAATTATAACCACCAAGATAAACAAGTTCAATACTGTGAACAATAATCTTTAAAGGAAAACAGAAAACACTTGTTTAATTTGAGTCTAAACATTTAATTCGCGTGGCTGGGCTTGCTGCGCGTGGCTCTCGTTTCTTGTTACGTTTCACGTTATGAGATGAGGAATGTCCCTGAGACCTATGGTTGTTGTTGCAGTCTGAACTGTGTTAGTGGTAAGTTGTCCTTGAGTATCGTGTTTGGTATTTTCCTTCTTCTGCATGCGAATGCGATGATGACCAGGAGGAACAGTGCCAGGAAGATGTTAATTGACAGGTTAATTTTGTTTTTAGCTTCCAACAGGCTAATTTTGGTTGTACGGTTGCCGTATAATCCTTTGATCATTTCAAGTGAGAGGACTTCTTCTATTTGATCTAGTTAGTGCTATCGTTGGAGTATTGCCGGTAATGGTTGGAACTTAGTGATCTCGGTTGTTCTTATAACTTTCCCTTTGACTTCGGTGGTACTGTTAACGTGCTTGATGATGAATATTCCGTTGAGCATCATAGTTTCGTTGTTAATTACGATTGGACCGTTGAATTGGTTTAGCAGCAATATACCTTGTGAGATTTCGTCTGCCTCTGGGATGTGTTCATTATTAACGATGGTGCAGTTTGCCTTTCGACTACGTATGTGTCTGGGGATACAAGAGCTATTTCTTAAATATTATTCTTATTAAAAATTGTTAAGCTATTATAAGACTTACATTTACTGGCTATGCCGTATATATTTTCCTTACATTCTAATATCGATTCGTAATCGATTTCATTTATCACTTTCTTAATTTTGACTGCTTTTATAGTTGAGGGCTTACATATTTCTTCCGGTATTTTAGGAAAGCTTAAAATATAGATTAAGTTCTTATCATTAGAGGCTATTTTAATTTGAGCAAATTCTAGTGCTTCGTCAATGTTTACATACGGTATGTTTTCTTTTTTTAGAAAGTTTTCGGTTACATTTAATTCTAAATGTATCTGATAGTATAAAAGAGTTAACAAGATAAGCTTTAGTCCAGTGATCAGCATATATGCTAGGTGTACGGAGTACATCTAATTTATATTTGATTTTCATGACAATTTCATTTTCATTATTTTCTTTTTCCTTGAATACTTTTAATAGACTATTTGTAATATTTGTTATTTCATTTACTTTTTCTAATGTGACTTTATTGATAACCATTTGGTTAGTAAATATAAGCTGGTGAAAGAAAATTTAATTTTTAATTAGACTCTTGTGAATTACTTTGCCGGTGTTTGTTTTCGGCTACTTTTTCTTTCCTGTATCTGGGGTTTAATTTGTTTCCTATTCTTTTGTTATTTTTGACATGCTGTATTGTTTCTCCTACAGAGTAATTTTTAACAGCGTCTTTCTTCCTCTTGTGATATTCTATGTCTTTTTGTTGCTTTCTTTCTATTCTCTGTATATTTGCTTGTCTTAAACGTGTGAGTTCTTCTGGGTTGTTAAGTAACTGATTTCCAAAAAATGTATCAATTGGTTTTTTACCAGTAGCGGAGTGTACGGATTGGTTCTACTCGTAAATGGATTTAACTGGTAATTCTGAAAATGTTTTATGTGCGTTTTCCGTTTTGAGGCAACGAATTACTTCGGAGAGTGTCGAATGAAAGCGTTCGACTTTTATGCCGAACATGTTTTGTAACGTGAAGGTTATGGAGCTAGAAGCCAAGGATTTTTCATTGTCCACGACTATAGTTTGTGGGACTCCGAACGCCAATATCAGTTCTCTGAGGGGTTGCTTGATATTCTCTGAGGCTCTTGATTTTAATATTTTTGGCTAGAGCGTATTTAGAAAATTTGTCTATTGCAGTTAAAATGATTTTCTTGTCGGTAAAATAAATGTCAATATGAATAATTAGACCGGGGTAGTCTGGAATGGGTTAGGGTTGAAATTGGGGTTTGTTAGGGTGTCGATCATACTTATGTTCTTTGCATAGGCACTTTACACAATTTAGTTTTTTTTTTCTATTTTAGATTGCATCTAAGGAAAATAGTAATTTGCAGAATTTTTATTTTATTTTCTCGGGCGTTGCAATGAGCACCGTTATGCTCTTTTATAATTTCCGCTTCCTGTTGGTTCTCATCGGTTAGGTTAGTGACCATATTTCTTGCGAAACGAGTTCGATACTGTTTGAAGTGTATTGGATATATTTCTTGGACTATGCCCAGGGTACGTTCTTCCGTTTTCAGTCCGTTAGTGACTGAAGGGTTTAGATATTTCTTGAATATTCGCATTAAGTTTTCTTGGGTGTATTCAGACTCAGTAATAGTGTGTCGGTGACAGGTGGGGAAAACTATCTGAAATTGGTATGACGGAGTATTTCCTACATTTAGAATAATTTGGTTTTTGAATACACTTAAGGGTGCGTCTATAATTGGAATAGGATCTTGACCGGAACTTTCGTCGCTATGTTGGTTTACTGTGAGAGAGTTAATTTGGTTATTTCGTGGAGGTCTTGACAATGCATCGGCGACGACATTGGATGTATTGAATTCTTCGAGTATCGCCTTCCAACGCTTCATTTTGTGATTAGTATTCTTATTGCTCTACGCATGTGTCAATGGTTGATGGCCTGTGAAAATCTTGATTCTTGGTGGTCCGTATAGGTAGTTTCTAAGCGAGTTGAGAGCCCATACTATGGCCAACATATCTTTTTTATTAGCGGCGTAGTGTTCTTCCGCTTTATTAAGAGTTCTTGATATGAAGGTAATAGGTTTGTTGTCTTGCGACAAAACAGCGCCAATGGCGTAGTCTGACGCATCTGTTGTCAAGTGGAATTCTTTATTAAAGTTCGGAAAAGTAAGGATAACGTCTTCTGACACTAGACAATTTTTAAATTTTTTTGAATGCTTCCATTGCTGTTTCTGTTAAATGAATGATTTTTTTTGCTTGAAGCAGTTTTGGACGTACGTCTATCCTCCCCTCTTAAGAGGGCTGTCAGGGGTTTTGCCAACTTTGCGTAGTCCTTGATGAATTTGCGGTAAAATCCCGACAGACCAAGGAATAATCGCAAATCCTTTAGAGTTTTGGGATACGGAAATTTGGTAATGGCTTCCACTTTAGCCAAGTTTGCTTTTATTCCTTCTGAAGAGACTATCAATCCTAAGAATTCATCCTCTGTTTTCAGGAATTCACATTTATCTAATTGAACTCGGAGGTTAGCTTGTTGAAGAGTTGTGAAAATTATTTCCAGGTTTTCAAAGTGAGTTTCGACATCCTTGCTAAGCACGATAATATCGTCGATATACACGTAGCAGATTTTACCAATGTGCGCACGTAGTATATCGTCTAAGGTTCTTTGAGAAATGGACGGCGCATTTTCAAGTCCAAAGGGAAGTCTTGTGAATTCATACTTCCCATTATTGACGGAGAATGAGGTTATTTCGATATCATCCTCGTGAAGATGAGTTTGGTGAAAACCGCTCTTAAGGTATAACACCGAAAAATATTTATTCTTCCCTAATTGGGCTAAGACCATATTTGTCTCGGGAATTGGGTAACGATTGGGTATCGTTATCGAATTAAGCTTCTGGTAATCAATTACCATGCGGTACTTTTTTTCGCCAGAGGCGTCCGTTTTTTTTGGTACAATCTATACCGGAGAATTGTACGGCGACCGTGAGGGTCGAATGATTCCATCATTTAATAATTGATTAATCTTAATCTGTAATTTTTGTTTGAGCCTGTATCCACTAGAAATTTGAGAATTTTATTATCATTCGTCCTACACTCGAAATAGGGTAAGGACGAATTCGTTAATCTAAAAAATGTACATCGACAAAATCTGTATATGCTTCCGTTTCATAATTGTTCTGTAGATCCAAATATTCTGTGAATGTTTGATTATTATCTGGTTGGTTACTCATGTCATTGCAGTATAAGCGTTCATTTCTATCTGAGGATTGACTATGAACTTCTGGTGTCTGTACTTGGTAATCAGGCTGAGGGCTAATTGCAGAAAATTCGATGTTAAAATGCCTTTGCATTTTATTTGGGGGTATAAACTGTTGTTGGGTGACCATTGGTCGTTTAGGTGCAGGTGGCCAGTTTTTAACTGGTGGTGCTGGTCTATTCATATAGTTGATGTTGTTTGTCCTCATGGTAGTTGTTTCCATGGGTTCTCCTCTTGGTGCAGGTCTGTGTTGGAAGTTATTATTCTGTTGAGGGTTTCGTTGGATATAATATGGATTATTAGTTTGGAAATTTGGTCCTAGATGTTGATGATACGCGTAATTCATGGGAATTTGTTGCTGTTCAAAATAATGCTGAGGACGTGGGGGTGGCCGTGGCGGAGGGTTCATTGTGCGTTGCGGTAGGTACGCCATTTGAGGGTAAAATGGTTGACTATTCCGTGAAGGAATGGGTGGTGGAGGTTTTCGCGTTCCTCCTGGGCAGATCTCCCTTGAGACCTCTAATGAAGGTATCTAATGCCTTTGCCCTATACGATTCGGATAAATGATGCAGTGCATCGGGTGGGAGTTCCATGCTCGAAATCTTATTTTGAATAAGCGAAAGACGATTGTAAACTTTTTGATAATAAGTTTCTATGTTGTCGTTCCCTTGAACGAGAGTCGTCATCTGGTACTCTAGGGTACCAATATCTCGTCTGTCCGCATAGTGCAACGTTAAGCACCTTGAAATACATTCCCAATTTAGGGGAGTATTGTATGATTCTAATATAGCATCAGCATTTGCTATAATCTTGTTACGAATGACATTTAGTCAGGAGCTGAATTCACCTGGAGTTCCGGAAAACTCCCTGAGACCTTTGACAACGTCTGGAACTTTATCTAATTCTGTTAAATTGTTCCTATATTGATCATTAATAGTCTCATCATTGATTATTGCGTTTACTCTATTCCTACATTCGGATATACAAACTCGACTTGCAATTCCTGCGATCTGAGCCTCTAACTCGGGTGTAGCATTAACTGCTACATTCTGTACCGGTTGCCTTGAAGCTGAGGGCCCAAGATTCGTATTCGCTGATAAAAGTGGCTCATTCCGTTTGTGATGACTACTAGGATTCCTTTCTTTTATACTCCCTCGCTGGCGACTCAGTCTATCGACGTAGGCCTTTGCTGTGGGTGGCCCAGTAGATGAAGTTCTTGGAGCTGCTTGAGGTCCTTATATGTTTCACACACGACGCGAAGTTACTTTATGGAGATTCTTGAGGTCCTTTGTACTTTTAACTCGCGACGCGAGTTTACTATTTGGAGCTTCTTGAGGTTCTTATATTTTTCACGACGCGAATTTACTTTATGGAGCTACTTGAGGTCCTTTGCACTTTTCACTCCTAGTGGGCACCTCACTATAATAGTGCTGTTCGATAGCATAACTAGGCTCTTGGAGGATGCCTGGTAAAAAAACAAGTGTCCCCCCCCCCCTTATCATTCCCCGGCTGGAGTTATATTTAAAAAGATAAAAAAACCTTATTTTTATTATTCTGAATTCACATAGACATGACATTTTACGTCGTCTGTCGGGTAAGACACTTGACCAAAACGACAAGAAATATGAGCTAAAACAAGATTGTCCAATATTTTTTATCCAATAGTAATTGGAACGGCGAACTTTGTGCCACTAAAATTGATTAAATTATTACTATCCCTTTGAAAATCAAGCCAATGTATTGAAATTTTATTGGAATTAAATTGAACTCAGTGCATAGTTGCGACTTCATAGATTCCAGGCTTCTTGATCGGGTACCTATTTCAGCGATAATAATTGTTGAACCAAAGCAGAATGCCCCTTGCTTCTGCCATTCGATCGAAAACATCCAACAACGCTGTTCTACAAAATATTTCAGGTGAACGGGACGTTCATCAAGCCGCACATATGTCATGTTAGTGCATATCCCTCGGAGCTGCACTTAGCAAACACTTGGTACCCGTTATTAATGTTGGAATGACCAGAGTTTTGGCCAGCATGAGACGTATTTTTAAAGGGGTGAAAGCTTTAGTTGCCCACAAAGTTCGAAGAACAGCGTAGGTCTTACCGGTCGCAATATTAGTGCGCTGATCCCCGTTCAGTTTACGATAAAATGCCATATCAAGATTTTTGGCCTTTTAATCATCTAAAATTACGAATGTACCAATGTGCGATAAGTCCAATGAATTTCTTGAGATGGCCAGGAACTTTCGGTTAGGAGTGTATACATATTTGATTTTGCACAAACCCGTTGAATTGTTTGAAATTTCGGTCAGAACAGTAACTTACCAATTGACAGTATAAAGAACACGTCCACTCCGTAGCTGCCATCAGGTCGGACTTTGTTATTTTGTTACTAGCCGGCGAATGTTTTCGCTTTAGCGGATATTTTACAAAGCTTAGACTGGAGATGAATATAGATACATACCGTGACCCAAAGTTCTACCAGGCAGTTGGATACTTGCTTTCCTACTTCAATATACCTTACCGTTCAGCAACAGCTATAAGATTGTTCGAACTTAAATTCTCGAATAACAATACAATGTTAGTTTTTGTATTCGCAAAAGTATCGAGTGTGCAAATGGAATGGAACCTTCATGTCCCAGGGCCGCATTTATACAAAAATATACCTCAGAAGGCAAATGTGGCCAGAGTATTGAAACATCATCAACATCATAGTCCTGCCATATTGCACAGGGCTATGAAGGGCAGTAGCAAAACCAATGGTGGGAGTCTTCAGCGGATAAAAGTTTCAGTAATTTGTTTTCTTCAACTTTAATTTGATTTAATTGCGGCTGAATTTAACAAACATTCAGTTTAATTTATTTCTGTTCATAATATTGACGTCGTACATGCTCTCTATTTCGGGGAACGTCTTTACCCTTCCACAGGGGTCGTAGTCTAACGTGCAGCTGGTGCAACTGGTGCAGCTGGTGCTGGTGCAACGGGTGCAGCGGGTGCAGCTGGTGCTGGTGCAGCGGGTGCAGCTGGTGCTGGTGCAACGGGTGCAGCGGGTGCAGCTGGTGCTGGTGCAGCGGGTGCAGCTGGTGCTGGTGCAGCGGGTGCAGCTGGTGCTGGTGCAACGGGTGCAGCTGGTGCAGGTGCAACGGGTGCAGCTGGTGCTGGTGCAACGGGTGCAGCTGGTGCTGGTGCAACGGGTGCAGCTGGTGCTGGTGCAACGGGTGCAGCTGGTGCAGCTGGTTCAACTGGTGCAACAGGTGCAGCTGGTGCAGCTGGTACAGTGGGTGCGGCTGGTACAGTTGGTGCAGCTGGTACAGTTGGTGCAACTGGTACAGCTGGTACAGTTGGTGCAACTGGTACAGCTGGTACAGTTGGTGCAACTGGTACAGCTGGTACAGTTGGTGCAGCTGGTGTTGTTGGACTTCCGCATGGTTTCCAGCCACCCAGTTGACCAAAACGACCAAGACCACCAAAACGACCAAAACGATCAAAACCACCAGAACCACCAAAGCCACCAAAGCCACCAAAACGAGAACCTCCGAAGAGCCAAGCCTCTGAGTCTTGAATAATCACAAGAAGGCCAATCACGCACAACAACATAACACTTTTTGACACCATCTTTGCTAAGGTCTGTTCTAAGAGCCCCAATTCGGAATTGATCTATCTCGCTGATGGTCGTCCTTTATATAGCG
Source organism: Cheilosia grossa (assembly GCA_963082955.1). Taxonomy (NCBI): domain Eukaryota; kingdom Metazoa; phylum Arthropoda; class Insecta; order Diptera; family Syrphidae; genus Cheilosia; species Cheilosia grossa. Next base: position 60,811,964 of record OY720144.1, read on the forward strand.
AAATTAGAAACATTTTTTCATGCAATCCAAATTCTTACCAATTGAATAAATAGCCAAACTTGCTTTCCCCCCCCCCAAGCAAGAAAGTATTCAATGCTAGGGTCTTGCAAAGTTACTCATCATGGCCACCTGAATACATAAATAAAGAATTTGATACTAGATCGGAAGCCAAAACAATTTATGTGGAGATAGAGTTGGACAAGTGGTTGTTTAGTGTTTACTTAGCCGGTCTACGAGTATGAAGTGTGTCTAGGTAGATGTTGAACTTGGGTATCGTTCGATAAAAATAAGTGACTGAAACAGAGCAGTTGCATTGACGAAGAGGATGAAAAAAAAAATGCAAAATAATTGTTCATTATGTAAATTAAACTAATTTGTATAATTAGTTCATAAAATAAACTGTATTTAATGCCAACAAATGCCTTCATGGCTGCTAACGAACTACTGCCTTCGTGGCTACTTGAAGACTATGCTAACAATAATGAAATACTTAAAACCTAACTTACTCTAAACCAGATTATTCTGCTGACGTCTGCATCGTTCCCACGGTGCAGTGTCGCGATTCTAGGTATCTGCCCCACACTAATTTGCTGACGTCGCGTCTGCTTGCTCCGCGCGAGTTAAGTATTGGTCATAAGTTTATATGACGACATAGTCGACTTAGTAGGTATCATTTTCAATTATTATCGTCAACATAAAAGTGCCAACGACCGAATTGCGGAATTAAACAAAAAAGTAGCCCAATGCATTGGTTAACCTATTGGGAAATAAAATAAGAAAATGAATACAATGCATTCGGCTGACCTATTGAAAAATTTAAACTCAGCAAGTATGGTTCGTGGAACGAAGTATTCCTCTGACCTGACGTTCTTTTGACAAATTAAGTAGTTGAATTATAACCACCAAGATAAACAAGTTCAATACTGTGAACAATAATCTTTAAAGGAAAACAGAAAACACTTGTTTAATTTGAGTCTAAACATTTAATTCGCGTGGCTGGGCTTGCTGCGCGTGGCTCTCGTTTCTTGTTACGTTTCACGTTATGAGATGAGGAATGTCCCTGAGACCTATGGTTGTTGTTGCAGTCTGAACTGTGTTAGTGGTAAGTTGTCCTTGAGTATCGTGTTTGGTATTTTCCTTCTTCTGCATGCGAATGCGATGATGACCAGGAGGAACAGTGCCAGGAAGATGTTAATTGACAGGTTAATTTTGTTTTTAGCTTCCAACAGGCTAATTTTGGTTGTACGGTTGCCGTATAATCCTTTGATCATTTCAAGTGAGAGGACTTCTTCTATTTGATCTAGTTAGTGCTATCGTTGGAGTATTGCCGGTAATGGTTGGAACTTAGTGATCTCGGTTGTTCTTATAACTTTCCCTTTGACTTCGGTGGTACTGTTAACGTGCTTGATGATGAATATTCCGTTGAGCATCATAGTTTCGTTGTTAATTACGATTGGACCGTTGAATTGGTTTAGCAGCAATATACCTTGTGAGATTTCGTCTGCCTCTGGGATGTGTTCATTATTAACGATGGTGCAGTTTGCCTTTCGACTACGTATGTGTCTGGGGATACAAGAGCTATTTCTTAAATATTATTCTTATTAAAAATTGTTAAGCTATTATAAGACTTACATTTACTGGCTATGCCGTATATATTTTCCTTACATTCTAATATCGATTCGTAATCGATTTCATTTATCACTTTCTTAATTTTGACTGCTTTTATAGTTGAGGGCTTACATATTTCTTCCGGTATTTTAGGAAAGCTTAAAATATAGATTAAGTTCTTATCATTAGAGGCTATTTTAATTTGAGCAAATTCTAGTGCTTCGTCAATGTTTACATACGGTATGTTTTCTTTTTTTAGAAAGTTTTCGGTTACATTTAATTCTAAATGTATCTGATAGTATAAAAGAGTTAACAAGATAAGCTTTAGTCCAGTGATCAGCATATATGCTAGGTGTACGGAGTACATCTAATTTATATTTGATTTTCATGACAATTTCATTTTCATTATTTTCTTTTTCCTTGAATACTTTTAATAGACTATTTGTAATATTTGTTATTTCATTTACTTTTTCTAATGTGACTTTATTGATAACCATTTGGTTAGTAAATATAAGCTGGTGAAAGAAAATTTAATTTTTAATTAGACTCTTGTGAATTACTTTGCCGGTGTTTGTTTTCGGCTACTTTTTCTTTCCTGTATCTGGGGTTTAATTTGTTTCCTATTCTTTTGTTATTTTTGACATGCTGTATTGTTTCTCCTACAGAGTAATTTTTAACAGCGTCTTTCTTCCTCTTGTGATATTCTATGTCTTTTTGTTGCTTTCTTTCTATTCTCTGTATATTTGCTTGTCTTAAACGTGTGAGTTCTTCTGGGTTGTTAAGTAACTGATTTCCAAAAAATGTATCAATTGGTTTTTTACCAGTAGCGGAGTGTACGGATTGGTTCTACTCGTAAATGGATTTAACTGGTAATTCTGAAAATGTTTTATGTGCGTTTTCCGTTTTGAGGCAACGAATTACTTCGGAGAGTGTCGAATGAAAGCGTTCGACTTTTATGCCGAACATGTTTTGTAACGTGAAGGTTATGGAGCTAGAAGCCAAGGATTTTTCATTGTCCACGACTATAGTTTGTGGGACTCCGAACGCCAATATCAGTTCTCTGAGGGGTTGCTTGATATTCTCTGAGGCTCTTGATTTTAATATTTTTGGCTAGAGCGTATTTAGAAAATTTGTCTATTGCAGTTAAAATGATTTTCTTGTCGGTAAAATAAATGTCAATATGAATAATTAGACCGGGGTAGTCTGGAATGGGTTAGGGTTGAAATTGGGGTTTGTTAGGGTGTCGATCATACTTATGTTCTTTGCATAGGCACTTTACACAATTTAGTTTTTTTTTTCTATTTTAGATTGCATCTAAGGAAAATAGTAATTTGCAGAATTTTTATTTTATTTTCTCGGGCGTTGCAATGAGCACCGTTATGCTCTTTTATAATTTCCGCTTCCTGTTGGTTCTCATCGGTTAGGTTAGTGACCATATTTCTTGCGAAACGAGTTCGATACTGTTTGAAGTGTATTGGATATATTTCTTGGACTATGCCCAGGGTACGTTCTTCCGTTTTCAGTCCGTTAGTGACTGAAGGGTTTAGATATTTCTTGAATATTCGCATTAAGTTTTCTTGGGTGTATTCAGACTCAGTAATAGTGTGTCGGTGACAGGTGGGGAAAACTATCTGAAATTGGTATGACGGAGTATTTCCTACATTTAGAATAATTTGGTTTTTGAATACACTTAAGGGTGCGTCTATAATTGGAATAGGATCTTGACCGGAACTTTCGTCGCTATGTTGGTTTACTGTGAGAGAGTTAATTTGGTTATTTCGTGGAGGTCTTGACAATGCATCGGCGACGACATTGGATGTATTGAATTCTTCGAGTATCGCCTTCCAACGCTTCATTTTGTGATTAGTATTCTTATTGCTCTACGCATGTGTCAATGGTTGATGGCCTGTGAAAATCTTGATTCTTGGTGGTCCGTATAGGTAGTTTCTAAGCGAGTTGAGAGCCCATACTATGGCCAACATATCTTTTTTATTAGCGGCGTAGTGTTCTTCCGCTTTATTAAGAGTTCTTGATATGAAGGTAATAGGTTTGTTGTCTTGCGACAAAACAGCGCCAATGGCGTAGTCTGACGCATCTGTTGTCAAGTGGAATTCTTTATTAAAGTTCGGAAAAGTAAGGATAACGTCTTCTGACACTAGACAATTTTTAAATTTTTTTGAATGCTTCCATTGCTGTTTCTGTTAAATGAATGATTTTTTTTGCTTGAAGCAGTTTTGGACGTACGTCTATCCTCCCCTCTTAAGAGGGCTGTCAGGGGTTTTGCCAACTTTGCGTAGTCCTTGATGAATTTGCGGTAAAATCCCGACAGACCAAGGAATAATCGCAAATCCTTTAGAGTTTTGGGATACGGAAATTTGGTAATGGCTTCCACTTTAGCCAAGTTTGCTTTTATTCCTTCTGAAGAGACTATCAATCCTAAGAATTCATCCTCTGTTTTCAGGAATTCACATTTATCTAATTGAACTCGGAGGTTAGCTTGTTGAAGAGTTGTGAAAATTATTTCCAGGTTTTCAAAGTGAGTTTCGACATCCTTGCTAAGCACGATAATATCGTCGATATACACGTAGCAGATTTTACCAATGTGCGCACGTAGTATATCGTCTAAGGTTCTTTGAGAAATGGACGGCGCATTTTCAAGTCCAAAGGGAAGTCTTGTGAATTCATACTTCCCATTATTGACGGAGAATGAGGTTATTTCGATATCATCCTCGTGAAGATGAGTTTGGTGAAAACCGCTCTTAAGGTATAACACCGAAAAATATTTATTCTTCCCTAATTGGGCTAAGACCATATTTGTCTCGGGAATTGGGTAACGATTGGGTATCGTTATCGAATTAAGCTTCTGGTAATCAATTACCATGCGGTACTTTTTTTCGCCAGAGGCGTCCGTTTTTTTTGGTACAATCTATACCGGAGAATTGTACGGCGACCGTGAGGGTCGAATGATTCCATCATTTAATAATTGATTAATCTTAATCTGTAATTTTTGTTTGAGCCTGTATCCACTAGAAATTTGAGAATTTTATTATCATTCGTCCTACACTCGAAATAGGGTAAGGACGAATTCGTTAATCTAAAAAATGTACATCGACAAAATCTGTATATGCTTCCGTTTCATAATTGTTCTGTAGATCCAAATATTCTGTGAATGTTTGATTATTATCTGGTTGGTTACTCATGTCATTGCAGTATAAGCGTTCATTTCTATCTGAGGATTGACTATGAACTTCTGGTGTCTGTACTTGGTAATCAGGCTGAGGGCTAATTGCAGAAAATTCGATGTTAAAATGCCTTTGCATTTTATTTGGGGATATAAACTGTTGTTTGGTGACCATTGGTCGTTTAGGTGCAGGTGGCCAGTTTTTAACTGGTGGTGCTGGTCTATTCATATAGTTGATGTTGTTTGTCCTCATGGTAGTTGTTTCCATGGGTTCTCCTCTTGGTGCAGGTCTGTGTTGGAAGTTATTATTCTGTTGAGGGTTTCGTTGGATATAATATGGATTATTAGTTTGGAAATTTGGTCCTAGATGTTGATGATACGCGTAATTCATGGGAATTTGTTGCTGTTCAAAATAATGCTGAGGACGTGGGGGTGGCCGTGGCGGAAGGTTCATTGTGCGTTGCGGTAGGTACGCCATTTGAGGGTAAAATGGTGGACTATTCCGTGAAGGAATGGGTGGTGGAGGTTTTCGCATTCCTCCTGGGCAGATCTCCCTTGAGACCTCTAATGAAGGTATCTAATACCTTTGCCCTATACGATTCGGATAAATGATGCAGTGCATCGGGTGGGAGTTCCATGCTCGAAATCTTATTTTGAATAAGCGAAAGACGATTGTAAACTTTTTGATAATAAGTTTCTATGTTGTCGTTCCCTTGAACGAGAGTCGTCATCTGGTACTCTAGGGTACCAATATCTCGTCTGTCCGCATAGTGCAACGTTAAGCACCTTGAAATACATTCCCAATTTAGGGGAGTATTGTATGATTCTAATATAGCATCAGCATTTGCTATAATCTTGTTACGAATGACATTTAGCCAGGAGCTGAATTCACCTGGAGTTCCGGAAAACTCCCTGAGACCTTTGACAACGTCTGGAACTTTATCTAATTCTGTTAAATTGTTCCTATGTTGATCATTAATAGTCTCATCATTGATTATTGCGTTTACTCTATTCCTACATTCGGATATACAAACTCGACTTGCAATTCCTGCGGTCTGAGCCTCTAACTCGGGTGTAGCATTAACTGCTACATTCTGTACCGGTTGTCTTGAAGCTGAGGGCCCAAGATTCGTATTCGCTGATAAAAGTGGCTCATTCCGTTTGTGATGACTACTAGGATTCCTTTCTTTTATACTCCCTCGCTGGCGACTCAGTCTATCGACGTAGGCCTTTGCTGTGGGTGGCCCAGTAGATGAAGTTCTTGGAGCTGCTTGAGGTCCTTATATGTTTCACACACGACGCGAAGTTACTTTATGGAGATTCATGAGGTCCTTTGTACTTTTCACTCGCGACGCGAGTTTACTATTTGGAGCTTCTTGAGGTTCTTATATTTTTCACGACGCGAATTTACTTTATGGAGCTACTTGAGGTCCTTTGCACTTTTCACTCGCGAATTACCGGTGGTTGGTTGAAACTAAACTTCACAGACTTTGCTACTGGGCCCCACGTTGGGCGCCAATTAAACTAATTTGTATTATTAGTTCATAAAAAAAAAATTATTTAATACCAACAAATGCCTTCACGGCTGCTAACGAACTACTGCCTTCGTGGCTACTTGAAGACTATGCTAACAATAATGAAATACTTAAAACCTAACTTACTCTAAACCAGATTATTCTGCTGACGTCTGCATCGTTCTCACGGTGCAGTGTCGCGATTCTAGGTAGCTGTCCCACACTAAGTATAATCTGCTGGCCAATAATTTTGGGGTCCAATAAGCCACCTAGTAGGGGTTGAAACACACCAGTTGGATGCGAGGGTTGTGCCCCAATTCCCATAGGTGATCGCATGGCATCGGTGAAAAAGAGCAACACAAAACAAAAGACACATTATCCCCGGTCAGAGAAAAATACGCGACGACAACAATAACAAATATTAACACCGATTATAAACACGAAATACTAAATGACAATCATTAAAATATTAAATAGACAAGCAAGAAAACATGATGGCCGACCGGCTATACAAATTCATTTGTTTTGGCTATTTCTGCGTCTCGCCTCTTCTCGTTCTTCGTTTTCCCTGTGTTGCATATTGTCGCATATTCGTTAAGATATTTTTTTGAAGCCATGACCCACATCAATTAGGATCGGAAATAGTGACGTCACTCAGTGCAGTTCTGTGTTGATGCTGTATGGATTTGATTGTTTTGCCAACTGCGTGATATGTTAATTTTGTTAATTTATTAATTTTCGTAGGTTAAGAAGTTATGTTAGGTGTTTTAGGGTTAAGAATAAGTATAAATTTTAAATTAAGAATAAGTATTTATTTTGAATAGGACTACATGTCGACTGAATGTTATCGACTTGACGAAATAACTACATTACCGACAGATGAAAGAATGACGAAGTAAAGAAGAGAAAAAGATAAATATGAAAAGAAAACAAACGAAAGAACTAAAAGAGGATACTGAAATAAAGAAAGGAGAATGTAAAAGAAATGTGATAAAAGGGGAAATTAAATATGTAGGTCAAGTTCAAGATCACTGTAGAGGAGAATGGGTATATGGTCATTGAACTTGGCTATAGAAAAGCGACGAGAAAGGGTACCGATTAAACGATTCATGCACAAAGAAAAAATCCGTACAGTGGCGCGCACGAATAATATCGTTTTCCTTTTTTTTTGAAAAAATACAACTTCCGTTTTGTGCGTAAGTGATCGTAAATATTAGCAAATTTTATGTAGTGTAATAAATATTTGTGTAGAAAAAGGCAGGCGGTCATCCAAAGTGCAAGTTAGCCAGGAAATAGGGAGTCTCACGGCACGAGATTTAAACGGAGAAGTGTATTAAATTGAGGTACGTTAAGCTATTCCATTTCGGTGAATATTCTAACTTTTCCCCACCTTAGTGCATGTGCATCTCTGAATTCCTGCTCCACAGTGTGGCCAGGAAAGACAAGGCGTTGTCCAGGGACTCGTGTGGAAAAATCCAACCGGTGGTCCAAATAGTTGGAGTCACTAGCGGTGCACCGAAACGTACCGCAACATATCACGTTGCAAGCGGGCACCCGACTCCAACAGCCATCCAGCCAACAACACAAAAAAACAAAAAGGGGGAAATATCCAACGATCCCTGGACAAAGGGAAGATATTCCCCAACGTGGAGGGATAATTCCCACCCCACCAATCCCAACAATCAATACAACAACACAAATTGGTGCTCCGCCTCCACCCGCTTCACCCATTTCGCTGCTAGGACCTAAATTAAATCGGCAATTCGATAAAATTAATAATTTGAATTTAGTGAAATATTGAAGTCGTAGATATAAGTTTAGCTTTGGTTATTTTGAATTTTTGTGAATAAACGTAAGGTTAGGATTATTAGTTTAAGTAGGTTTTTATTCAATCTGCTTTTAGTATTTAGTTTTTGCTCGCGGTTAAGGTCCATTGCCAAACAAAACTCATCGTCCTTCCTCGTGCTGACGCCAGGACAACGGGGGATCATTTTGCAACCGTAAGTAATAGTAATAAGTTATTGATTTGAATTTTGGATTGGAGTAGTTAGTTTAGTATAGTATTAATAGCAGATCTTATTTTCTTTCGTAGATTAAATAAATTATGGTTGTTTATCTTCTATATTAAATGGTGATTATCAATTGAATATGTACGCTTAAAACTCTTTCGCGTTCGGTGTGTGGACTATGGACAGGCCGTCCTTCATTGGGTTGACAGAGACAGAATCAGGCATGTCTCGGGTTCTTAACGAACCATTGCTTTTGAGAGACCGTGGGAAAGGAAGTACGGTTAGGGAAGAGTAGTTGTAGGCTAGTTTTAAGTTAAAATAGGCCCAGAGTAGGGCTTATTTGGAATTTTAGGTTAGAGTAGATTAGATTAGGCTAGTTAGGGTAAGCTTCGGGGTGACTTTCCCGTACTCTCTCATTAGCTTTGGCAGAAGTACTTGAGCGTTTTCATTTTCTCTCCTTTTAATTCCTCCTTTTATTTTCTTGTCCGTGCTCCGTCCGCGGTCGAATTAACGTAGCTTTCTTCCTTTTTTTATTTTTATTTGCTTTTGGCACGAAACAAAATGTGTATTGAGCAGGTGGTGTATGGTGAGGGGGGCAAGAACTACCCCGTCCGACGAGCTAAGCCGAGCAGCCGCAAGCGCGCCGCGCCCTCCTCCTCTGCATCGAAGTTGCCTCCGTGGCCTATACCCTAGCTCACAACAGACACAAAAGAAGTTTCATTGCCATACATACAAGCGTCATAACTGGGCACTGTTCAATCGGCAGACAATGCCGTGAGTTTGAATATGCGTTGCAATGATTTCTGCAGAAGCTGCAGGGATAAAGAAGCATAGTATAACAATAGTTCTTATGTACCTCTCTCGCCAGTATATGGAAGGCTACGCTTGTTCATTAACTTTGTCACGATCGTAACGATCTCAAAGACGCTTATATGGTGAGCTCTTAGATATTTATTAAAATAAACAATTGGTTTTAGGAGCGGACGTAAGCCCCCGTTGCCCTTTCCAGAGGCAACGTAATGCACCTATTTTGGTCTAAGTGCACATGATCGAAGTCCTCCTCTAAACCAACCAAACCACCTAGTGGGCACCTCACTATAATAGTGCTGTTCGCTAGCATAACTGACAATGAATGTCTTATATACCGCTCTTGGAGGATGCCTAGTAAAAAAACAAGTGTCCCCCCCTTATCATTCCCCGGGTGGAGTTATATTTAAAAAGATAAAAAAACCTTATTTTTATTATTCTGAATTAACATAGACATGACATTTTACGTCGTCTGTCGGGTAAGACACTTGACCAAAACGACAAGAAATATGAGCTAAAACAAGATTGTCCAATATTTTTTATCCAATAGTAATTGGAACGGCGAACTTTGTGCCACTAAAATTGATTAAATTATTACTATCCCTTTGAAAATCAAGCCAATGTATTGAAATTTTATTGGAATTAAATTGAACTCAGTGCATAGTTGCGACTTCATAGATTCCCGGCTTCTTGATCGGGTACCTATTTCAGCGATAATAATTGTTGAACCAAAGCAGAATGCCCCTTGCTTCTGCCATTCGATCGAAAACAACCAACAACGCTGTTGTACAAAATATTTCAGGTGAACGGGACGTTCATCAAGCCGCACATATGTCATGTTAGTGCATATCCCTCGGAGCTGCACTTAGCAAACACTCTTGGTACCCGTTATTAATGTTGGAATGACCAGAGTTTTGGCCAGCATGAGACGTATTTTTAAAGGGGTGAAAGCTTTAGTTGCCCACAAAGTTCGAAGAACAGCGTAGGTCTTACCGGTCGCAACATTTGTGTGCTGATCCCCGTTCAGTTTACGATAAAATGCCATATCAAGATTTTTGGCCTTTTCATCATATCCATAGGAGAATTATCTAAAATTACGAATGTACCAATGTGCGATAAATCCAATGAATTTCTTGAGATGGCCAGGAACTTTCGGTTAGGAGTGTATACATATTTGATTTTGCACAAACCCGTTGAATTGTTTGAAATTTCGGTCAGAAAAGTAACTTACCAATTGACAGTATAAAGAACACGTCCACTCGGTAGCTGCCATCAGGTCGGACTTTGTTATTTTGTTACTAGCCGGCGAATTTTTTCGCTTTAGCGGATATTTTACAAAGCTTAGTCTGGCGATGAATATAGGTACATACAGTGACCCAAAGTTCTACCAGGCAGTTGGATACTTGCTTTCCTACTTCAATATACCTTACCGTTCAGCAACAGCTATAAGATTGTTCGAACTTAAATTCTCGAATAACAATACAATGTTAGTTTTTGTATTCGCAAAAGTATCGAGTGTGCAAATGGAATGGAACCTTCATGTCCTAGGGCCGCATTTATACAAAAATATACCTCAGAAGGCAAATGTGGCCAGAGTATTGAAACATCATCAACATCATAGTCCTGCCATATTGCACAGGGCTATGAAGGGCAGTAGCAAAACCAATGGTGGGAGTCTTCAGCGGATAATAGGTTCAGTAATTTGTTTTCTTCAACTTTAATTTGATTTAATTGCGGCTGAATTTAACAAACATTCAGTTTAATTTATTTCGGTTCATAATATTGACGTCGTACATGCTCTCTATTTCGGGGAACGTCTTTACCCTTCCACAGGGGTCGTAGTCTAAGGTGCAGCTGGTGCAACTGGTGCAGCTGGTGCTGGTGCAACGGGTGCAGCTGGTGCTGGTGCAACGGGTGCAGCTGGTGCTGGTGCAACGGGTGCAGCTGGTGCTGGTGCAACGGGTGCAGCTGGTGCTGGTGCAGCGGGTGCAGCTGGTGCTGGTGCAACGGGTGCAGCTGGTACACTTGGTGCAGCTGGTACAGTTGGTGCTGCTGGTACTGCTGGTGTTGTTGGACTTCCCCATGGTTTCCAGCCAAACCAGTGACCAAAACCTCCTAAGCCACCAAATTCACCAGAATCACCAGAATCACTAGAATCATTAGAATCACCAAAACCAAAACCAAAACGAGAACCTCCGAAGAGACGAGCCTCTGAGTCTTGAATAATCACAAGAAGGCCAATCACGCACAACAATATAACACTTTTTGACACCATCTTTGCTAAGGTCTGTTCTAAGAGCCCCAATTCGGAATTGATCTATCTCGCTGATGGTCGTCCTTTATATAGCGAAATTAGAAATATTTTTTCATCCAATCCACATTATTCTGCGTATTTCAAACCAATTGAATAAATAGCCAAACTTGCTTTTCCTCAAAAAAAAAGCAAGAAAGTATTCAATGCTAGGGTATTGTTACTCGTCATGTCCACCTGAATGCATAAATAAGAATTTGCTACCAGATCGGAAGCCAAAACAATTTATGTGGATATACAGTTGGACAAGTGGTTGTTTAGTGTTTACCTAGCCGTTTACGAGTATGACGTAGATGTTGAACTTGGGGATCGTTCGATAAAAATAAGTGACTGAAACAGAGCAGTTGCATTGACGAAGAGGATGAAATAAAAAATCCATAAAAATTGTTGCTGACAGCGTTTGTTCATTATGTACAGAAGAGCACCATTCAAGTCGCAGGCAAAGATGATACAAACTGTGGTGGTCAACTGTGAAAATAAACGGCCCATTTGCCTACAAGCCGCTCCTGCTGCCTGGCACAGGATTTCCTTAGTATTCGTTCCTGCTCCCGCACACATACCTAGAAAATCCTGTGTTGGGACTTGATGTCAATCGGGAGGCCATTATTTGTGTGATTTCAAGCGAGGGCGACTGTGTTCGGGATATCTCGTTCCCATTAGTTACACTGTGCTCACTCAGAGTGTTCCTGTGTTCCCAGACTCACCTAGAGCTGGAATAAAAATAACCGATTCAACTTGTTTAACGAAACTCGGTTGAAAATAACCTTTTATCATTTTATTGCAATTTTTCTCGGTTGTAAATAGCAAACTAACTCTGTTGAATTTTTCCAGCTGGTTGATATTTATCTAGAAACTTGGTTCTTAACAACTGATAGTGTGTTATTTTTAACGGTATGAATTTATATCGGTAGTATTTAACAATGAATACCGTGTTTTTCAACAGAGACTTGGTTAATTTTAACCAATTCAATTAATTTTTTTTTTAACCGAGCAAAAGTCACCATCTGTTAGAGCCAAGTTTTGAGCGTGTAGAAACCTTTGCTTCATCGGTATAACAAAATAGTTCCTGTCCCAAAGAATGTCCAACCACCGGTCGGACAACAAACCAAAGAACGGGAAAATACGGCGTTGGCCAACCACTCCATTCACGCGAATCATAGATAACCGGGATTTTGACAACGTTACTGTGCTTCAGACGGAGATACATAATATATCGAATCGGTATACGCTCGAGACGCTACAGGAAATAAACAACAGGAATAACATGAAACGAAAACAGGATATCCAGAATATATCTGCTATATATAGCTCTCTAGTTGATGGTTCCAGTCTGAACCAACTCAGCAACCCTGAACGTGTCTGTAAGGAGAAAATGTCAAACTTGACAGACGTCAGCTTGACAGCGTCATAAGAAACTTATTTTAATTTTTTTGTTTTTCCTTTGTACTTTTTAACGAATTATTATTTTCATTCAAATAATAAACTCATCTATATATATAAAAATGGATCTTGGTTTGTTCGGATGCTTAAAACTCGAAAACGACTGGACCAAATTGGATACTTCCTTCTGCGGATTTGTTCGTTATTACTCCGCGAAGGTTTAGGAAAAAAGAAAAATTGAAAAATTCTCAACAGGTGGCGCTGTAGGCGGTCATTCCATTTGATAGCACAGTATATGTTCTTTGTGATTTGATAATTTGGGCTGTGTGGTCACGGAGGAGGGGGGGGCAATGAATTAACTAATGTGTACTGATAAAGAAGTTGTACTCTTTTGTAAATCAAGAAAGAAAAATAAAACAACATTTGAAAGAAAGTCAAATTAATTTTAAATAAAATTTTTAAATTTACTATTATTATTATTGTTTTGTTAGATCGTTAAGTGTTTTGTTCTGTTTTTCCAGTTGTATTCAAAATTTCAATTGCACCCTTTTCGTTCGTTTGCTTTCTGTATTTTGGCTATTTCAAAGGTAAGTTAGTGATTTGTGAAAACTGCGTGCGATACGTTAAGAACGCTACGTCCAATTTATGGTCGTCATCATTTGTCAACAAACAAAATATGCAGTAATGGTCAGGCAGAAATCCACACGTCCTCTATGAGTCATCATTGCATCCCGATAAAATTAGGGTTTGGTGTGGTTTATGGGCCGGCGGCGTCATTGGGCCGGACTTCTTCCGTGATGATCAAGACCGGCACGTTCCTGTGAATGGGAATCGCTACCGTTCAATGATAACCCAATTGGATGATATGGACTTGGAGGACATGTGGTTCCAACAGGACGGCGCCACAAGCGACACAGCGATTGTCACAATCAATTTATTGGAAACCAAGTTTGGAGAACGTGTTATCTCACGAAATGGTCCAGTCGCTTGGCCGCCTTGACGCCGTTAGACTATTTCCTGTGGGGCTACATCAAGTCTATGGTCTATGCCAACAAGCCAGCGACGATTGATGAACTTCGGAACGTGAAATTGCAGCAGTATCGGCCGATTTATGCTTGAAAACCGTCGAAAATTGGGCTCAGCGTCTGGACTTCTGCAAGCGTGCCCGTGGTGGCCATGCAAAAGAAATCGAGTTCCATACATAATGGCATCGAACGTACTTTCACAGGAATATAGAATTTCATTGATATCCAAAACCGTTTTTGTTTTATTTAAAAAAACGTTTGTAGCGCTCTTATTGAAAAACCCTTTACATTATCTATTCCACATATCTACATAAATATAATATAATTATAACTCGATATCCACTGGGCCAATTTTCATGATTCTTTCTTTGTTTTATTCGTATTGCTGTATTTAAAAGATAGGATGAAATTGAAAGTCGGCTCGGTTATAATTTTGTTGCGCAACCTAAATGCTCCGAAAGTTTGCAACGGAACGCATTTGATTTGATTGTGAAGAATCTCAAATCGAATGTCATGCAGCAAACGATTTTGGGGGAAAAATTCAAATGCCAACATTTTCATTCAGCGGAATCCCCTTATTCAGAACGATTTGCCATTCGTATTTGAGCGTCTTAAATTTTCCGTGTGCCTCGCTTTCACTATGACAAATAGTCGCAAGGACAATCGCTGGATATTTGTGGCATCAATTCAATTCCCATGTTTCTCACATGGTCAACTGTATATGGCGTGCTCACATGTGAGCAAAACCATCGATATTGCTATAATATGTACTTCATTTATTTCATAAAGCAGCACGTGCATTCTGCATGCTCAGAATTATTATTTTTATTAGGTACATTAATGCATTTGGGCGGAACGAAGTTCGCTGGGTCAGCTAGTACTACATAAAGCCGGTGCGTTTATTGTTTTTGTCCCAACATTTTTATTATTTACTTGGAGGACACGTTTTGTGGAACTAATTTTGCCGTCGCCATATTGCCGTTTTCTGATGTCCGCCATATTTACATATGCCAAGGAAAACTAGAAATTCTTATAAAATGACTTCAATGGCGTTGAAATTATCCAGCGAGGATGAAGACGAAACAACACAAATTGAGAGTGGCATCACATCACAATTGCCTCTGGCCAAGTCAGAGCATGAAACAAGCGAACTCCAGCAGCAGCTAATCATCTCTCAGGAGTATCAAGGTGCCACAGCCGGAAACCAAATGCCGGTTTACACCAAGCCAGTCGTCGCCAGCATATGTTCGCCAAGCAGTAGCAATGTCTCACTGCCTCGTGCTCCGCCACCGCAGCTTTAACTGCCTCGACAGCCGCCAATGTCTCACCGCCCTATTCCATTGCTTTGGTCTCCGCCACCAGAGCTTTAATATCCTCGCCAGCCGCTTATGTCTCGACGACTCCTCATCAACTATTGCCGCCAACAACTTCGAACCAACATTACCAACCCAGAAAACTGCAAGATTTGCCTAAGTTCTCTGGCTCGCCCGAATAATGGCCAATGTTTGCGATCGCGTACAGGGAGACAGAGACAACAGCTGCTTATGGCTGTACAGACTTGGAGAACCTTACGCGCCTTCAGAAGGTACTGCCAAATAAATAGTTGAAGACCTACTTATACAAGCTAAGGTGAAACGTATCAAAAACCAGCCACACGCGGATCAAGCCCAGCCACGCGCGGAGCAAGCAGACGCGTCGTCAGCGTACTATACCGAGTATGGGATAGCTACCTGAGAACGATGCAGACGTCAGCAGAATTGGATTTAGAGTAAGTTAGGTTTAAAAAAGAGAAATGGTGCCATTCTGACCGGATTCCGGTCATATTTGACCGACCGAAATCTCTACACTCTGACCAGAGATTTTGAAATCCAACAACAAATTCTTTAACCGCAAAAACCTTCTTTGACCGGAAAAATAATATTGTTCTTTGACTAGACATAAAGATAAATTTCTATAATTTGAATGAAACTTGGCCATACTTAACGAACACTCCCAAAATTTCATACTTTGCTTTGCTTTGCCTTATTCCTGATGAAATCATTAGAAAAATAGGGACAAACACGGTATATAAAAATTATAATTCAATCGATTCTGACAGCTGAAGATGATGAACTTCTTAATAATTTATAAATGTACATTTTTTCCCAAAAATAATATGTATATATTTACCGATATTTTGGAAGACTGGTTTTATTAGGTCTAAAATAAGTTTGGATAGATAAATAAACTAAATATACCTAATATAATACTAGTAAGGTTACTAACAGACGGTTTGTGTTTAGGCAAAACTGTGTGAGTAAATTTATGTATAATGTGCACAGTATAGAATTAGTGTACGCAATACCCAAATGAAATTTGTGTATATCTTCAAACCGTCTGATAGTAGCTTAAGTTTCTGTTTTCCATTTTTAGATAAAATATATATGGCTTTATTCACAATCCCTTCGAATCGCCACGGAAATTACTTGATTTTTTTATTGAAATCCCACTTCAGACTTCACACCAAACCTGCGTTCCATTTAGAATACATTTAGATTACAAGAGCAGTAAAACATTAGCTAAGCGCTTTATTGGTGCTTTGGATATTACCTTTCAACTGAGCTAGTGATCTCGGACGTGTCGTACTCTGTCTTATCATGGTTTGGCCAATAGTAAATCGATTTTATGCAAATTTTCCGAAACACCTCCGGGAATTCGTTAAATAAAATATAAATATAATAAAATATAACAAAATGTCATTTTTTGCACTTTTGCTCGATTTCTGGGTAGAGGCCTCTTAATTAAAGCCATTAATGGGTCCACGATTAACTGACTGTGCCGACCTGCAGCACCATAATTATGTTTATGCCAGCGAAGTCGCCTACTCTGCCGCCGGGTACTAGCTCATTAGGATCATGTTGATGTCACGTTTGTTTTGGGTAAGACAAGATGCAGTCCCATCAAGGCCCTATTCATCCCAGGACTTGAACTGCAAGCGGCAGTGTTGGGTGTGAGGCTGAAATTGGAACGGCGAACTTTGTGTCGCTTAAAATTGATTAAATTATTAATATCCCTTTGAAAATCAAGCCAATGTATTGAAAGAATGAAACTCTTGGAATTAAATTGAACTCAGTGCATAGTTGCGACTTCATAGATAATAATTATTGAACCAAAGCAGAATGCCCCTTGCTTCTGCCATTCGATCGAAAACATCCAACAACGCTGTTGTACAAAATATTTCAGGTGAACGGGACGTTCATCAAGCCGCACATATGTCATGTTAGTGCATATCCCTCGGAGCTGCACTTAGCAAACACTCTTGGTACCCGTTATTAATGTTGGAATGACCAGAGTTTTGGCCAGCATGAGACGTATTTTTAAAGGGGTAAAAGCTTTAGTTGCCCACAAAGTTCGAAGAACAGCGTAGGTCTTACCGGTCGCAACATTAGTGCGCTGATCCCCGTTCAGTTTACGATAAAATGCCATATCAAGATTTTTGGCCTTTTCATCATATCCATAGGAGAATTATCTAAAATTACGAATGTACCAATGTGCGATAAGTCCAATGAATTTCTTGAGATGGCCAGGAACTTTCGGATAGGAGTGTATTCATATTTGATTTTGCACAAACCCGTTGAATTGTTTGAAATTTCGGTCAGAAAAGTAACTTACCAATTGACAGTATAAAGAACACGTCCACTCGGTAGCTGCCATCAGGTCGGACTTTGTTATTTTGTTACTAGCCGGCAAATTTTTTCGCTTTAGCGGATATTTTACAAAGCTTAGTCTGGCGATCAAAATAGGTACATACCGTGACCCAAAGTTATACCAGGCAGTTGGATACTTGCTTTCCTACTTCAATATACCTTACCGTTCAGCAACAGCTTTCAGATTGTTCGAACTTAAGTTCTTGAATAACAATACAATGTTAGTTTTTGTTTTCGCAAAAGTATCGAGTGTGCAAATGGAATGGAACCTTCATGTCCCAGGGCCGCATTTATACAAAAATATACCTCAGAAGGCAAATGTGGTCCTGCCATATTGCACAGGGCTATAAAGGACAATAGAAAAACCAATGATGGGAGTCCTCAGCGCATAATAATAAGTTCAGTAATTTGTTTTCTTCAACTTTAATTTGATTTAATTGCGGCTGAATTTAACAAACATTCAGTTTAATTTATTTCTGTTCATAATATTGACGTCGTACATGCTCTCTATTTCGGGGAACGTCTTTACCCTTCCACAGGGGTCGTAGTCTAAGGTGCAGCTGGTGCAGCTGGTGCAACTGGTGCAGTTGGTACAGTTGGTACAGTTGGTGCAACTGGTGCAGCTGGTACAGTTGGTACAGTTGGTGCAGCTGGTGCAACTGGTGCAGCTGGTGCGGCTGGTACAGTTGGTGCAGCTGGTGCAACTGGTGCAACTGGTGCAGTTGGTACAGTTGGTACAGTTGGTGCAACTGGTGCAGCTGGTACAGTTGGTACAGTTGGTGCAGCTGGTGCAACTGGTGCAGCTGGTGCGGCTGGTACAGTTGGTGCAACTGGTGCAACTGGTGTAGTTGGTGCAACTGGTGCAGCTGGTGCAGCTGGTGCGGCTGGTACAGTTGGTACAGTTGGTGCAGCTGGTGCAGCTGGTACAGTTGGTACAGTTGGTGCAGCTGGTGCAGCTGGTGCAACTGGTGCAACTGGTGCAGCTGGTGCGGCTGGTACAGTTGGTACAGCTGGTGCAGCTGGTGCAACTGGTGCGGCTGGTACAGTTGGTGCAGCTGGTACAGTTGGTGCAGCTGGTACAGTTGGTGCAGCTGGTGCGGCTGGTGCAGCTGGTGCAACTGGTGCAGCTGGTGCAGCTGGTAAAGCTGGTGTGGCTGGTACAGTTGGTGCAGCTGGAGCAGCTGGTGCGGCTGGTGCAGCTGGTACACTTGGTGCAGATGGTACAGTTGGTGCTGCTGGTACTGCTGGTGTTGTTGGACTTCCCCATGGTTTCCAGCCACCCCAGTGACCAAAACCTCCAGAGCCACCAAATTCATCAGAATCACCAGAATCACCAGAATCACCAGAATCACTAGAATCACTAGAATCACTGGAATCACCAAAACCAAAACGAGAACCTCCGAAGAGACGAGCCTCTGAGTCTTGAATAATCACAAGAAGGCCAATCACGCACAACAATATAACACTTTTTGACACCATCTTTGCTAAGGTCTGTTCTAAGAGCCCCAATTCGGAATTGATCTATCTCGCTGATGGTCGTCCTTTATATAGCGAAATTAGAAACATTTTTTCATACAATCCAAATTCTTACCAATTGAATAAATAGCCAAACTTGCTTCCCCCCCCCCCCCCCCCCCCAAGCAAGAAAGTATTCAATGCTAGGGTCTTGCAAAGTTACTCATCATGGCCACCTGAATACATAAATAAAGAATTTGATACTAGATCGGAAGCCAAAACAATTTATGTGGATATAGAGTTGGACAAGTGGTTGTTTAGTGTTTACCCTGCCGTCTACGAGTATGAGTGTGTCTAGATAGATGTTGAACTTGGGTATCGTTCGATAAAAATAAGTGACTGAAGCAGAGCAAAATAAATGTTCCTGCACAGAAGAGCACCATTCAACTCGCAGGCAAAGTGGATACAAACTGCGGTGGTCATCTGAGAACAGAAATGGCACATCTGACTACAATCTGCTCCTGCTGTCTGGCACAGGATTTCCTAAGTATTTTTTCCCGTACATGTACATGGCGCATACAAAGGCGCCCCAATGCTCCCGCACACATACTTAGAAAATTCTGTGCTGGAACTTCATGTCAATCGGGAGGCCAATTTCTGTATGATTTCAAGCGGGGCGACTGTGTTCGACATATTTCTTTCCCATTAGTTACACTGTGTACACTCAGAGTTCAGTTTAAAGTTTACGATTCAACTTCGTGAATAAAACGGCCTAAATACATGTGTTAACCATTAACACTCAGTTGAATCACTTCAATTTCGACGATTGTGTTTCAACTTCTAGTAACTAGTTCAGCTGTCAAGTTTTTAATTTTGGTGGAGGCAGAACCCCCATTTATTAGTCTTAACTTGTTACCAGGACTTGAAGCTAAGGATGCTTAAGGAGATCGGTTTTTAGGGAAGTATTGCTTCGATTGAAGTCGAAAACAGTGAGGCTTAAGTTATCCTTTCTCAGCATACGAGAAATTGGTTTGTTAGAGCCGATGGGTTGGAAGCCAGAAGAGACGGGGGCAACGTAGACTACGAGGGTTAGTATTAAAGATAGATAGAGTTGTAAAGAGAAGTACAACTAACCAGAGAGTAATCGGTGAATGAAAATACTGCCTGCTGCATCCCAGCGTTCCTCACGTCGATAACGGCTGCACAATACCCATAAAGCAATCGTTTCGGTTGTTTTTTTTTAGTATCAATTTAAGAACAGTATATGGGGCCTTTTAAAAAATTAAAAACGCTTTTGCCTTAGGTAAAGAAAGACCTAAAAAAGCATTCTACTTAGAGACTATAGAAGAACAGTGCATGGTAACATAGCTATACTTATTATACAACGAGATACTCCCACAATCGGTTTTGTTAAAGGATTCAAACTTCAAACACTCTTCTCCGGAAAGACTCCCATCAGTCCGCAACGAGACGTCCAGTATAACAGACAGCTGTCAATACTTACCGATGAGTCAAATGCACAAGATAGCTGATGGTGTCTTTTGAAAAGATCTGCACATATAAGCCACGTTCGACGTCCCGTACCATTGCAGCGTCCTTCAGAGCTTGTGTCGTTCAAAAAATACCTTATCTAATTACTCTGATACACTGATATACAGAAAGGCTAATCTCAGATGGACTTGCTAGAAGCAATGCAATGGCCCTAACTAATATGGCCAGGACTGGACCACTAAAGGCCCACTGGACTTTTAAGACACAAAAGAAGTTTCATTGTTGTACATACAAGCGTCATAACTGGGCACTGTTCAATCGGCAGACATGCCCTGAGTTTGAATATGCGTTGCAATGATTACTGCAGAAGCTGCAGGGATAAAGAAGCATAGTATAACAATAGTTCTTATGTACCTCTCTCGCCAGTATATGGAAGGCTACGCTTGTTCATTAACTTTGTCACGATCGTAACGATCTCAAAGACGCTTATATGGTGAGCTCTGTGAAGTGCTTTTTCTCAGGCCGGGGTTTCGCTCGCCGGATCCAAGGTTTACCAAAGAAACACCCAAACTTTGGTTAAGAGGTACTCTTTATTCGCAGTACTTTACTCAATACTAATTACAATATTTCTTTTATATCGCTATACAAGCTACGTAATCTTAACAATGTTTTAATACGGACTAAACTACGTCTAACTACGAGGCCCAACGACGGCGTGGTTCCTTAGCGGCCCAACGACAGCGTGGTTCCTAGGGGGAGAGGCCCGACGACGGCGTGGTTCCTTAGTGGCCCAACGACAGCGTGGTTCCTGGGGAAAGGAGGGGGAGAGGCCCAACGACGGCGTGGTTCCTTAGCGGCCCAACGACAGCGTGGTTCCTAGCGGCCCGACGACGGCGTGGTTCCTTAGCGGCCCAACGACAGCGTGGTTTCAGGGGAAAGGAGGGGGAGAGGCCCGACGACGGCGTGGTTCCTTAGCGTGGTTCCAACGCTGTCGTTGGAGCGTGGTTCCAGGGGAAAGGAGGGGGAGCGGCCCGACGACGGCGTGGTTCCTTAGCGGCCCAACGACAGCGTGGTTCCAGGGGAAAGGAGGGGGAGCGGCCCAACGACGGCGTGGTTCCTTAGCGGCCCAACGACAGCGTGGTTCCTGGGAAGAGGAGGGGGAAGCAAGCCAGCAACAAGTGCTGACACTGCTGATTTAAGGCCGATCCCCCAAAAAGGGAATTCAGCCGGCAAAAATTGGAACAGAGACCAAAGTCACTTTCCAAGCGGGAGCCTTATCTGGTACACGAGATTGGTACAAATCACACTAAGACAAGTCTCCCCGAAAGACAATCTCATTCAGGTATACATGGTTTTGCCATCGATAAGAGAGTGTGACTTTTAAGTGATGCATGTAAATTATCAATGTCACACAAGGTAGTGCCTACTGCTGGCTGTGAAATTGTGACGAACGGGACGTTTCGTTACAGCTCTTAGAAATTTATTAAAATAAACAATTGGTTTTAGGAGCGGACGTAAGCCCCCGTTGCCCTTTCCAGAGGCAACGTAATGCACCTATTTTGGTCTAAGTGCACATGATCGAAGACCTCCTCTAAACCAACCAAACCACCTAGTGGGCACCTCACTATAAAAGTGCTGTTCGATAGCATAACTAGGCTCTTGGAGGATGCCTAGTAAAAAAACAAGTGTCCCCCCCCTTATCATACCCCGGCTGGAGTTATATTTAAAAAGATAAAAATACCTTATCTTAATTATTCTGAATTCACATAGACATGACATTTTACGTCGTCTGTCGGGTAAGACACTTGACCAAAACGACAAGAAATATGAGCTAAAACAAGATTGTCCAATATTTTTTATCCAATAGTAATTGGAACGGCGAACTTTGTGCCGCTTAAAATTGATTAATTTATTAATATCCCTTTGAAAATCAAGCCAATGTATTGAAAGAATGAAACTCTTGGAATTAAATTGAACTCAGTGCATAGTTGCGACTTCATAGATTCCCGGCTTCTTGATCGGGTACCTATTTCAGCGATAATAATTGTTGAACCAAAGCAGAATGCCCCTTGCTTCTGCCATTCGATCGAAAACAACCAACAACGCTGTTGTACAAAATATTTCAGGTGAACGGGACGTTCATCAAGCCGCACATATGTCATGTTAGTGCATATCCCTCGGAGCTGCACTTAGCAAACACTCTTGGTACCCGTTATTAATGTTGGAATGACCAGAGTTTTGGCCAGCATGAGACGTATTTTTAAAGGGGTAAAAGCTTTAGTTGCCCACAAAGTTCGAAGAACAGCGTAGGTCTTACCGGTCGCAACATTAGTGCGCTGATCCCCGTTCAGTTTACGATAAAATGCCATATCAAGATTTTTGGCCTTTTCATCATATCCATAGGAGAATTATCTAAAATTACGAATGTACCAATGTGCGATAAATCCAATGAATTTCTTGAGATGGCCAGGAACTTTCGGTTAGGAGTGTATACATATTTGATTTTGCACAAACCCGTTGAATTGTTTGAAATTTCGGTCAGAAAAGTAACTTACCAATTGACAGTATAAAGAACACGTCCACTCGGTAGCTGCCATCAGGTCGGACTTTGTTATTTTGTTACTAGCCGGCGAATTTTTTCGCTTATCGGATATTTTACAAAGCTTAGACTGGAGATGAATATATATACATACCGTGACCCAAAGTTCTACCAGGCAGTTGGATACTTGCTTTCCTACTTCAATATACCTTACCGTTCAGCAATAGCTATAAGATTGTTTGAACTTAAATTCTCGAATAACAATACAATGTTAGTTTTTGTATTCGCAAAAGTATCGAGTGTGCAAATGGAATGGAACCTTCATGTCCCAGGGCCGCATTTATACAAAAATAAACCTCAGAAGGCAAATGTGGCCAGAGTATTGAAACATCATCAACATCATAGTCCTGCCATATTGCACAGGGCTATGAAGGGCAGTAGCAAAACCAATGGTGGGAGTCTTCAGCGGATAAAAGGTTCAGTAATTTGTTTTCTTCAACTTTAATTTGATTTAATTGCGGCTGAATTTAACAAACATTCAGTTTAATTTATTTCTGTTCATAATATTGACGTCGTACATGCTCTCTATTTCGGGGAACGTCTTTACCCTTCCACAGGGGTCGTAGTCTAAGGTGCAGCTGGTGCAACTGGTGCAGCTGGTGCTGGTGCAACGGGTGCAGCTGGTGCTGGTGCAGCGGGTGCAGCTGGTGCTGGTGCAACGGGTGCAGCTGGTGCTGGTGCAACGGGTGCAGCGGGTGCAGCTGGTGCTGGTGCAGCGGGTGCAGCTGGTGCAGCTGGTTCAACTGGTGCAACTGGTGCAGCTGGTACAGTTGGTACAGTTGGTGCAGCTGGTGCAACTGGTGCAGCTGGTGCAGCTGGTACAGCTGGTGTGGCTGGTGCAGCTGGTGCAGCTGGTGCAACGGGTGCAGCTGGTGCAGCTGGTACACTTGGTGCAGCTGGTACAGTTGGTGCTGCTGGTACTGCTGGTGTGGTTGGACTTCCCCATGGTTTCCAGCCAAACCAGTTACCAAAACTTCCTAAGCCACCAAATTCATCAGAATCACCAGAATCACCAGAATCACTAGAATCACTAGAATCACCAAAACCAAATCCAAAACGAGAACCTCCGAAGAGACGAGCCTCTGAGTCTTGAATAATCACAAGAAGGCCAATCACGCACAACAATATAACACTTTTTGACACCATCTTTGCTAAGGTCTGTTCTAAGAGCCCCAATTCGGAATTGATCTATCTCGCTGATGGTCGTCCTTTATATAGCGAAATTTGAAATATTTTTTCATCCAATCCACATTATTCTTCGTATTTTAAACCAATTGAATAAATAGCCAAACTTGCTTTTTCCTCAAAAAAAAAGCCAGAAAGTATTCAACGCTAGGGTATTGTTATTCGTCATGTCCACCTGAATACATAAATAAGAATTTGCCAGATCGGAAGCCAAAACAATTTGTGTGGATATAGAGTTGGAGAAGTCGTTCCTTAGTGTTTACTTAGCCGGTCTACGAGTATGACGTATGTCTAGGTAGATGTTGAACTTGGGGATCGTTCGATAAAAATAAGTGACTGAAACAGAGCAAAATAATTGTTACTGCACAGAAGAGCACCATTCAAGTCGCAGGCAAAGTGGATACGAACTGCGGTGGTCAACTGAGAACAGAAATGGCACATCTGACTACAAGTTGCTCCTGCTGCCTGGCACAGGATTTCCTAAGTATTCGTTCCTGTACAAATCAAAGGAGCGCCATTGCTCCGCACACATGCTTAGAAAACCCTGTGCTGGGACTTGATGTCAATCGCGAGGCCATTATTTGTGTGATTTCAAGCGGGGGCCACTGTGTTCGGGATATTTCGTTCCCATTAGTTACACTGTGCTCACTCAGAGTATTCCTGTATTCCCTGACTCACCTAGAACTTTAAACAGATGATCAGCAGCAGTTCATCTCTTTTAAAATGGGTTGAGGAAAATAAGATTATTCCGGAAAACCAGTTTGGCTTCAGAGCGGGACATGACACTATTCAAGCCGCGTCGAAACTGGTTTCCGACATTCAGTGGAATAAAAGTAAGAAGCAATGCACGGGTGCCTGCCTGGTCGACTTTGAGAAGGCCTTCGATACCGTATGGTTGGAGGGGCTCTTCTATAAGCTGACCAGATTGGGCATTCAAAAACCTTTGCTGAACATGATTTATGACATGCTTATGGGAAAGAAGTTCGTTGTCAAAGCTGGCAACGTGAGTTCGAGCAGGGTTTTCAAAATTAAAAACGGCTTACAACAGGGAGCAGCGAATTCTCCGGTCCTGTTTCATAATATTTACACAAGTGATCTGGTGGGTTCCCTCAGACATGCTATAGCGTACGCGGACGATTTAGTGGCGTACAGGTCAGGACCAAAAATCGAGGTCAATAACATCCTTCTGCAACGTGACTTCGAGCAAATTAAGAGGTATTGCGACGATTGGAAGTTGAAAATCAATTTCCAAAAATCGGAAACAATACTGTTCAGAACAACATTGGCTGGGGCCTCTGGGGATACCAGAAAAAACTGGAGAAAATTAACAATTATTGGACAGCAGGGGCGACCATTGGCGGTGAAAAACGTGGTCCGGTATCTTGGCATCTGGCTCGGCCAGTATCTGTATTTTGACAAACATATAGATGCTTGTCTTGCTGGGGCTAGGAGGGCCTACGCTCTGACAAGGAGACTGTTTCGCAGCAGTCAACTTGACTCTAGGGTGAAGGTCATTTGCTACGTGGCCCTTATAAGGCCTATCATCGCTTATGGCTGTCCCATGTGGTTCAATATAGCGCCGTTCTACATGGAAAAGATTCGGGTGTTTGAGAGACAATGTCTCAGGGCCTGTCTAGGGTTGTTTAAAACTCCTAAATCGCAGTACATAAAATACTATCCCAACAGGACCCTATACAATGGGGCTCGACTGAATAGGATTGACAATTTCCTTATTAAGGTGATTCGGAGGCACGTCGCAAGGGCGATGGCCAGTGATAATAACCTGATCTCAGGAGCTTACTACCCCAATTTAATGTACGAGAGTACGCTTCGGTCTGGCTTTATCCCGCCTGAGGCATTTCTTCATGTAGACATGAAAGGGTTAGTTCAGACAAAAGATGGTGTTCCTGTATTGTACCGCAGCCACCGCGGCGCGAGGGATAAGCGGCACATCCACGACGGGTACGCCGCCAATGCTCAGGAGCTCCTCCGATTTAGCACCGCAATTGCGGATCGGGACAGGGTTGATACGGTCAAGCAGTTCACCGAAATTTGGTGGCTTGATGAACAGGTGAGGGTGGATACGCTCTCCCGGGCCGGTGCGCTACTTACGTAGCATCCTCCTTAGTTTTAAGCTAGATATTAAGTTTGTAGGTTTAGGTTAGAGTAGGGGGTCTTTGGGAGGTGCCGGGCTAGCCAACATGAATAGGGCTGTCGAGGCTCGAACGACGCTTATAGCCTCGCTCGAGTCTCGGTGGCACTGATGAACCCCTGTGGGCGGCTATCAGGCGCCCATGGACGCGATCAGGATGGTGACCAATCGATGAGATTGCTCACCACCCTGATTATAGATAATTTGGGTTAAGTAGCTTAGGTAGTTTTAAGTAGTTATACCCAAAACAATAATAAAGAATTCAAGTTTTCCAAAGTTTCTTGAAAATTAAGAAACAAAACAAATAATAGATATAGGTAGATTTAAGGCCGAAAGGCAATAATTTTAAGAATATTGATGAGTTTAGAGCGCTCGTTTAGAGCCAGTAAGCTAGAATAAGAATTATGTTAATTTTAAATTAGATTTAATCGTTTTTGTCTAGTATGTAAGTTTAAAGAAAGAAGTAAATAAAAAATGAATTTTAAAGTAAAGTAAAGCATATGTTGGGTTTTTTACATCTGCACAAAACCAAGTTTCCGAAACACAGACTGCATCAATTTTAGAACTTACGAAAATATCTCTGAACTCATCTATTTTAGGATATCAACTTTGTGCATTCATATGACAAACCTTAAGTCCTTGCCTATGACTGCAAAAACTCGAATTATCGATCGCAATATCCCATCACTACCATCACCAATTGAATTCGCCCCGCTCTCATTCAAATCTATTTATTAAAACGAAATTCTTGATAGAGCCAAACGATACACACGTACAAGAACCCAGAACAAAAACATAGTCAAAGGCCTCCCCACCTTTCTCAAAACAACAACATTTACTTATTAAGAGAAGTTTTAAACATAAAATCCAGCATAATAACATAAACATGTGGAAAATAAAATAAAATAAAATTGACAAACAAAAAAGAGAAAAACTGTGACAATACATTATAAGAGAAAATATGGTACTTAGTGTAGGTTGGATACAGCGTGAAATCGATCAGTCAGTTGTTTATATTTGTTCTTCTCTCGGCGGCAGCATTTAAACTCCTGAGGTCATCTACGGCTGTACTTTTCCCGTTCTCGCTGAATTTGACGAATACAGACCCAAGGTGTGTGTGAACAGAGAACAACTGCTTTCTCTTTTTTAAGCGAACTGCGTGCTGCAGAAGGGTTCGATTTTTTGTGACAAGCTCTCGTTTATAGACACATTGCAGGTTGAATCGAATCCAAGATCGCTTAGCGTGATCGGTCGGTTTGATTTCTTGCGAAAACTAGCAAGTGCTTTAAGCATTGCACTTCTCTCTCCCACACTGTTGAATTGGAGAACAACCGGGGGCTCGTCTACCTTATTACGATGTATGGTGCGAAAAATGTTCTTTAGAGGTGGCGGTGCTAAGTCGATAGCAGTGCAGAGCTTGTTGTAAATGGTATGCAAGTTTTAGTCACTGAATTTAGGGATTCCAAAAATAACAGCGTCGGTCAGAAATGCTTTCCTTTCTAAAGCAGCGCAACGTTTCCTTATATCGGACACCTCTGCCTTGACTACGTTGTCCACATCGCATTCAATATTATCAATCCGCTGGGGTTTAAGTTGGACATGGCAAAATTGATATTGTTTGGATGTTCAGTTAGTTGTTGTTCGATGGCTTGAACTTTACGCAATTGTGGATTGCGGATTTTGTCCATCTCTTCTTTGAAGGTCGTAATCAAAGAAGCAGTTTGCTTTTCTAGTTCTGCATGAAAAGTTTCCACGTAGAGCAAAGAATTAGCGGAGATGTTTGGTGTGTGTTGTTTCATTTTTGGTGCGGCTGCGGTGGAAGGGTGGTGGTCACTTCTTTCTTCTTCAGCTTATTCTGCATTTTATTCGAAACTCCCGCTTTGCCACCGATGGGTGTATTGGTTTTGGGCGAGTTCAGTGTTGTTGACAATGAAAGTTGCTGTTGTTCTCGAACTTGGTTTGATCTTGTGTTAATACAAGAAGAGAATGACATCGTGCAAGTACTGTATATGTAATATGTAAGCAATGGCGGTAAATTACGATGTGCAAATTTATATTATTGTTCGAATTTATCGATGTTATCAATGTTAAAAGAGCAAACTTTAGGCATTTGAAAAATATATTAGCACTACTGTTTGTACCCGCACAGTGTTATTATAGCAAACGGATAAATGCACGAGTTTAAACTACTTTTGCCGGAGGAGATCAAAAAGACGTCTATTCACTCTCAAACATTGTTATGTCTGTGGGGATGTATTAATCAGGATTTCTGGAACCGGTGAGATAACACGACGAAACATAGTACACCTAAAAAAAAGTAATGTACAGAAAGAAGGATCCAAATAATCATGTGAAATAGTTAATGCATCATCATAGTTAGGCTAATTATTTTGATCTAAAATTGGAATTTGTAAACTTGTTTTCTAACATTGAAAAAAAAAATTAATTTTTAAATCTAATTCGTCATAATATTTAAAAAAAAGAAGGAGAGAACTGTAATACATTAGTACTTAGTTTTGAAGAAGAATTGTTTATAGTAGGTAGTTATTATATTGTACAAAATAATAGAGATATTTATATTCATTCAATAGAGAACACTCCACAGAACAATATATAATATATATATATATTAATTTCTACAGGGTGAAAGCTTTAGTTGCCCACAAAGTTCGAAGAACAGCGTAGGTCTTACCGGTCGCAACATTAGTGCGCTGATCCCCGTTCAGTTTACGATAAAATGCCATATCAAGATTTTTGGCCTTTTCATCATATCCATAGGAGAATTATCTAAAATTACGAATGTACCAATGTGCGATAAATCCAATGAATTTCTTGAGATGGCCAGGAACTTTCGGTTAGGAGTGTATACATATTTGATTTTGCACAAACCCGTTGAATTGTTTGAAATTTCGGTCAGAAAAGTAACTTACCAATTGACAGTATAAAGAACACGTCCACTCGGTAGCTGCCATCAGGTCGGACTTTGTTATTTTGTTACTAGCCGGCGAATTTTTTCGCTTATCGGATATTTTACAAAGCTTAGACTGGAGATGAATATATATACATACCGTGACCCAAAGTTCTACCAGGCAGTTGGATACTTGCTTTCCTACTTCAATATACCTTACCGTTCAGCAATAGCTATAAGATTGTTTGAACTTAAATTCTCGAATAACAATACAATGTTAGTTTTTGTATTCGCAAAAGTATCGAGTGTGCAAATGGAATGGAACCTTCATGTCCCAGGGCCGCATTTATACAAAAATAAACCTCAGAAGGCAAATGTGGCCAGAGTATTGAAACATCATCAACATCATAGTCCTGCCATATTGCACAGGGCTATGAAGGGCAGTAGCAAAACCAATGGTGGGAGTCTTCAGCGGATAAAAGGTTCAGTAATTTGTTTTCTTCAACTTTAATTTGATTTAATTGCGGCTGAATTTAACAAACATTCAGTTTAATTTATTTCTGTTCATAATATTGACGTCGTACATGCTCTCTATTTCGGGGAACGTCTTTACCCTTCCACAGGGGTCGTAGTCTAAGGTGCAGCTGGTGCAACTGGTGCAGCTGGTGCTGGTGCAACGGGTGCAGCTGGTGCTGGTGCAGCGGGTGCAGCTGGTGCTGGTGCAACGGGTGCAGCTGGTGCTGGTGCAACGGGTGCAGCGGGTGCAGCTGGTGCTGGTGCAGCGGGTGCAGCTGGTGCAGCTGGTTCAACTGGTGCAACTGGTGCAGCTGGTACAGTTGGTACAGTTGGTGCAGCTGGTGCAACTGGTGCAGCTGGTGCAGCTGGTACAGCTGGTGTGGCTGGTGCAGCTGGTGCAGCTGGTGCAACGGGTGCAGCTGGTGCAGCTGGTACACTTGGTGCAGCTGGTACAGTTGGTGCTGCTGGTACTGCTGGTGTGGTTGGACTTCCCCATGGTTTCCAGCCAAACCAGTTACCAAAACTTCCTAAGCCACCAAATTCATCAGAATCACCAGAATCACCAGAATCACTAGAATCACTAGAATCACCAAAACCAAATCCAAAACGAGAACCTCCGAAGAGACGAGCCTCTGAGTCTTGAATAATCACAAGAAGGCCAATCACGCACAACAATATAACACTTTTTGACACCATCTTTGCTAAGGTCTGTTCTTAGAGCTCCAATTCGGAATTGATCTATCTCGCTGATGGTCGTCCTTTATATAGCGAAATTAGAAATATTTCTTCATGCAATCCACATTATTCTGCGTATTTTAAACCAATTGAATAAATAGCCAAACTAGCTTTCCCCCCCCCCCCCCCCCCCAAAAAAAAAGCAAGAAAGTATTCAATGCTAGGGTATTGTTACTCGTCATGTCCACCTGAATGCATAAATACGAATTAGCTACCAGATCGGAAGCCAAAACAATTTATGTGGATATACAGTTGGACAAGTGGTTGTTTAGTGTTTACCTAGCCGTTTAGGAGTATGACGTAGATGTTGAACTTGGGGATCGTTCGATAAAAATAAGTGGCTTAAACAGAACAGTTGCATTGACGAAGAGGATGAAATAAAAAATCCATAAAAATTGTTGCTGACAGCGTTTGTTCATTATGTACAGAAGAGCACCATTCAAGTCGCAGGCAAAGATGATACAAACTGTGGTGGTCAACTGTGAAAATAAACGGCCCATTTGCCTACAAGCCGCTCCTGCTGCCTGACTTGATGTCAATCGGGAGGCCATTATTTGTGTGATTTCAAGCGAGGGCGACTGTGTTCGGGATATCTCGTTCCCATTAGTTACACTGTGCTCACTCAGAGTGTTCCTGTGTTCCCAGACTCACCTAGAGCTGGAATAAAAATAACCGATTCAACTTGTTTAACGAAACTCGGTTGAAAATAACCTTTTATCATTTTATTGCAATTTTTCTCGGTTGTAAATAGCAAACTAACTCTGTTGAATTTTTCCAGCTGGTTGATATTTATCTAGAAACTTGGTTCTTAACAACTGATAGTGTGTTATTTTTAACGGTATGAATTTATATCGGTAGTATTTAACAATGAATACCGTGTTTTTCAACAGAGACTTGGTTAATTTTAACCAATTCAATTAATTTTTTTTTTAACCGAGCAAAAGTCACCATCTGTTAGAGCCAAGTTTTGAGCGTGTAGAAACCTTTGCTTCATCGGTATAACAAAATAGTTCCTGTCCCAAAGAATGTCCAACCACCGGTCGGACAACAAACCAAAGAACGGGAAAATACGGCGTTGGCCAACCACTCCATTCACGCGAATCATATAGATAACCGGGATTTTGACAACGTTACTGTGCTTCAGACGGAGATACATAATATATCGAATCGGTATACGCTCGAGACGCTACAGGAAATAAACAACAGGAATAACATGAAACGAAAACAGGATATCCAGAATATATCTGCTATATATAGCTCTCTAGTTGATGGTTCCAGTCTGAACCAACTCAGCAACCCTGAACGTGTCTGTAAGGAGAAAATGTCAAACTTGACAGACGTCAGCTTGACAGCGTCATAAGAAACTTATTTTAATTTTTTTGTTTTTCCTTTGTACTTTTTAACGAATTATTATTTTCATTCAAATAATAAACTCATACTACATAAAGCCGGTGCGTTTATTGTTTTTGTCCCAATATTTTTATTATTTACTTGGAGGACACGTTTTGTGGAACCAATTTTGCCGTCGCCATTTTGCCGTTTTCTGATGTCCGCCATATTTACATATGCCAAGGAAAACTAGAAATTCTTATAAAATGACTTCAATGGCGTTGAAATTATCCAGCGAGGATGAAGACGAAACAACACAAATTGAGAGTGGCATCACATCACAATTGCCTCTGGCCAAGTCAGAGCATGAAACAAGCGAACTCCAGCAGCAGCTAATCATCTCTCAGGAGTATCAAGGTGCCACAGCCGGAAACCAAATGCCGGTTTACACCAAGCCAGTCGTCGCCAGCATATGTTCGCCAAGCAGTAGCAATGTCTCACTGCCTCGTGCTCCGCCACCGCAGCTTTAACTGCCTCGACAGCCGCCAATGTCTCACCGCCCTATTCCATTGCTTTGGTCTCCGCCACCAGAGCTTTAATATCCTCGCCAGCCGCTTATGTCTCGACGACTCCTCATCAACTATTGCCGCCAACAACTTCGAACCAACATTACCAACCCAGAAAACTGCAAGATTTGCCTAAGTTCTCTGGCTCGCCCGAATAATGGCCAATGTTTGCGATCGCGTACAGGGAGACAGAGACAACAGCTGCTTATGGCTGTACAGACTTGGAGAACCTTACGCGCCTTCAGAAGGTACTGCCAAATAAATAGTTGAAGACCTACTTATACAAGCTAAGGTGAAACGTATCAAAAACCAGCCACACGCGGATCAAGCCCAGCCACGCGCGGAGCAAGCAGACGCGTCGTCAGCGTACTATACCGAGTATGGGATAGCTACCTGAGAACGATGCAGACGTCAGCAGAATTGGATTTAGAGTAAGTTAGGTTTAAAAAAGAGAAATGGTGCCATTCTGACCGGATTCCGGTCATATTTGACCGACCGAAATCTCTACACTCTGACCAGAGATTTTGAAATCCAACAACAAATTCTTTAACCGCAAAAACCTTCTTTGACCGGAAAAATAATATTGTTCTTTGACTAGACATAAAGATAAATTTCTATAATTTGAATGAAACTTGGCCATACTTAACGAACACTCCCAAAATTTCATACTTTGCTTTGCTTTGCCTTATTCCTGATGAAATCATTAGAAAAATAGGGACAAACACGGTATATAAAAATTATAATTCAATCGATTCTGACAGCTGAAGATGATGAACTTCTTAATAATTTATAAATGTACATTTTTTCCCAAAAATAATATGTATATATTTACCGATATTTTGGAAGACTGGTTTTATTAGGTCTAAAATAAGTTTGGATAGATAAATAAACTAAATATACCTAATATAATACTAGTAAGGTTACTAACAGACGGTTTGTGTTTAGGCAAAACTGTGTGAGTAAATTTATGTATAATGTGCACAGTATAGAATTAGTGTACGCAATACCCAAATGAAATTTGTGTATATCTTCAAACCGTCTGATAGTAGCTTAAGTTTCTGTTTTCCATTTTTAGATAAAATATATATGGCTTTATTCACAATCCCTTCGAATCGCCACGGAAATTACTTGATTTTTTTATTGAAATCCCACTTCAGACTTCACACCAAACCTGCGTTCCATTTAGAATACATTTAGATTACAAGAGCAGTAAAACATTAGCTAAGCGCTTTATTGGTGCTTTGGATATTACCTTTCAACTGAGCTAGTGATCTCGGACGTGTCGTACTCTGTCTTATCATGGTTTGGCCAATAGTAAATCGATTTTATGCAAATTTTCCGAAACACCTCCGGGAATTCTTTAAATAAAATATAACTGAGATGTTTTTCTAAAAAAACTATTTGTATGTCGCCTACTCTGCCGTCGGGTACTAGTTCATTAGGATCATGTTGATGTCACGTTTGTTTTGGGTAAGACAAGATGCAGTCCCATCAAGGCCCTATCCATCCCAAGACTTGAACTGCAAGCGGCAGTGTTGGGTGTGAGGCTGAAATTGGAACGGCGAACTTTGTGTCGCTTAAAATTGATTAAATTATTAATATCCCTTTGAAAATCAAGCCAATGTATTGAAAGAATGAAACTCTTGGAATTAAATTGAACTCAGTGCATAGTTGCGACTTCATAGATAATAATTATTGAACCAAAGCAGAATGCCCCTTGCTTCTGCCATTCGATCGAAAACATCCAACAACGCTGTTGTACAAAATATTTCAGGTGAACGGGACGTTCATCAAGCCGCACATATGTCATGTTAGTGCATATCCCTCGGAGCTGCACTTAGCAAACACTCTTGGTACCCGTTATTAATGTTGGAATGACCAGAGTTTTGGCCAGCATGAGACGTATTTTTAAAGGGGTAAAAGCTTTAGTTGCCCACAAAGTTCGAAGAACAGCGTAGGTCTTACCGGTCGCAACATTAGTGCGCTGATCCCCGTTCAGTTTACGATAAAATGCCATATCAAGATTTTTGGCCTTTTCATCATATCCATAGGAGAATTATCTAAAATTACGAATGTACCAATGTGCGATAAGTCCAATGAATTTCTTGAGATGGCCAGGAACTTTCGGTTAGGAGTGTATACATATTTGATTTTGCACAAACCCGTTGAATTGTTTGAAATTTCGGTCAGAAAAGTAACAAAAATATACCTCAGAAGGCAAATGTGGTCCTGCCATATTGCACAGGGTTATAAAGGACAGTAGAAAAACAATGATGGATGTCCTCAGCGCATAATAATAAGTTCAGTAATTTGTTTTCTTCTACTTTAATTTGATTTAATTTCAGCTGAATTTAACAAACATTTATTTCTGTCCAAAATATTGATGTCGTACATGCTCTCTATTTCGGGGAACGACTTTACCCATCCACAGGGGTCGTAGTCCAAGGTGCAACTGGTGCAGCTGGTGCGGCTGGTGCAGCCACCCCAGTGACCAAAACCACCAAAGCCACCAAATTCACCATCAGAATCACCAGAATCACCAGAATCACTAGAATCACTAGAATCACCAAAACAACCACCAAAACAACCACCAAAACCAAAACGAGCCCCTCTGAAGAGCCGAGCCTCTGAGTCTTGAATAATCACAAGAAGGCCAATCACGCACAACAATATAACTACTACCCCAATTTAATGTACCACGAGAGTACGCTTCGGTCTGGCTCTATCCCGCCTGAGGCATTTCTCCATGTAGATATGAAAGGGTTTGTACGGTCGAAGGTTTTTCCGGCCATTCCTTGGAAAAATTTACTTGTCGAGTAGGAAAATTTCCGCGGGAAAGATTTGAACGCAAATGTACGATTTTATTTTGCTCAATCTCGGCAACAAAAAAAAAATGAGTTATGCCTTTGCTATCGAGAATAGCGAGCGAAAAACGACGACGAGATATCGACTAAACAATAAGCTCCGATCAACGTGACTGTTACAACCCGAACTGAAACTTTATTTTCTCAGCGAATTTTGTATGCCTAACAGCTTACTACAATTCAGTTATTTACATAGGCTTTAGTACATAATTAAATAATTTAAATATGGTGAACATTGAGCTTTTTGGCGCTAAGTTTGAATTATTGTTTTTGAATTGAAATAAAGTAATAGATGTAAGTTAGGATGTAAGTATGCAACGATTTCATGAATTTTATGACAAATTGATAATTTATTACAATAAAGTCTGACTAAGATTTCGATGTCCGTTGGTATGGTGTTATGTGATCCAACATTCCGCCTCCTTTGAAATGACTCGATTTCAACACGGAAGTAGGGCTAGTTTGTGGATCGGCCTCTTAATGATGCCTTTCGTTGTGCGGATTTCTGCAACTCGGATTTTCCCGTCTCTACCAGCAATTGTTTTGCTTACTCTACCCAGCAGCCATCTCTGCGGGGGTGAATTGTCCTCGTGAACAATAACCATTGAATCGGTGACGAGATTCGGTTGCTGCGCCGACCATTTTGTCCTCTGCTGGAGTTCCTGCAAGTACTCCTCGGTCCAGCGCTTCCAAAAGTGGGTCTTCACGTTGTGTATTCGACGCCAGTATTGTAGAACGCATCGGTCAGAAAAGTAACAAAAATATACCTCAGAAGGCAAATGTGGTCCTGCCATATTGCACAGGGTTATAAAGGACAGTAGAAAAACAATGATGGATGTCCTCAGCGCATAATAATAAGTTCAGTAATTTGTTTTCTTCTACTTTAATTTGATTTAATTTCAGCTGAATTTAACAAACATTTATTTCTGTCCAAAATATTGATGTCGTACATGCTCTCTATTTCGGGGAACGACTTTACCCATCCACAGGGGTCGTAGTCCAAGGTGCAACTGGTGCAGCTGGTGCGGCTGGTGCAGCCACCCCAGTGACCAAAACCACCAAAGCCACCAAATTCACCAGAATCACCAGAATCACCAGAATCACTAGAATCACTAGAATCACCAAAACAACCACCAAAAGCAAAACGAGCCCCTCTGAAGAGCCGAGCCTCTGAGTCTTGAATAATCACAAGAAGGCCAATCACGCACAACAATATAACTACTACCCCAATTTAATGTACCACGAGAGTACGCTTCGGTCTGGCTCTATCCCGCCTGAGGCATTTCTCCATGTAGATATGAAAGGGTTTGTACGGTCGAAGGTTTTTCCGGCCATTCCTTGGAAAAATTTACTTGTCGAGTAGGAAAATTTCCGCGGGAAAGATTTGAACGCAAATGTACGATTTTATTTTGCTCAATCTCGGCAACAAAAAAAAAATGAGTTATGCCTTTGCTATCGAGAATAGCGAGCGAAAAACGACGACGAGATATCGACTAAACAATAAGCTCCGATCAACGTGACTGTTACAACCCGAACTGAAACTTTATTTTCTCAGCGAATTTTGTATGCCTAACAGCTTACTACAATTCAGTTATTTACATAGGCTTTAGTACATAATTAAATAATTTAAATATGGTGAACATTGAGCTTTTTGGCGCTAAGTTTGAATTATTGTTTTTGAATTGAAATAAAGTAATAGATGTAAGTTAGGATGTAAGTATGCAACGATTTCATGAATTTTATGACAAATTGATAATTTATTACAATAAAGTCTGACTAAGATTTCGATGTCCGTTGGTATGGTGTTATGTGATCCAACATTCCGCCTCCTTTGAAATGACTCGATTTCAACACGGAAGTAGGGCTAGTTTGTGGATCGGCCTCTTAATGATGCCTTTCGTTGTGCGGATTTCTGCAACTCGGATTTTCCCGTCTCTACCAGCAATTGTTTTGCTTACTCTACCCAGCAGCCATCTCTGCGGGGGTGAATTGTCCTCGTGAACAATAACCATTGAATCGGTGACGAGATTCGGTTGCTGCGCCGACCATTTTGTCCTCTGCTGGAGTTCCTGCAAGTACTCCTCGGTCCAGCGCTTCCAAAAGTGGGTCTTCACGTTGTGTATTCGACGCCAGTATTGTAGAACGCATCGGTCAGAAAAGTAACAAAAATATACCTCAGAAGGCAAATGTGGTCCTGCCATATTGCACAGGGTTATAAAGGACAGTAGAAAAACAATGATGGATGTCCTCAGCGCATAATAATAAGTTCAGTAATTTGTTTTCTTCTACTTTAATTTGATTTAATTTCAGCTGAATTTAACAAACATTTATTTCTGTCCAAAATATTGATGTCGTACATGCTCTCTATTTCGGGGAACGACTTTACCCATCCACAGGGGTCGTAGTCCAAGGTGCAACTGGTGCAGCTGGTGCGGCTGGTGCAGCCACCCCAGTGACCAAAACCACCAAAGCCACCAAATTCACCAGAATCACCAGAATCACCAGAATCACTAGAATCACTAGAATCACCAAAACAACCACCAAAACCAAAACGAGCCCCTCTGAAGAGCCGAGCCTCTGAGTCTTGAATAATCACAAGAAGGCCAATCACGCACAACAATATAACTACTACCCCAATTTAATGTACCACGAGAGTACGCTTCGGTCTGGCTCTATCCCGCCTGAGGCATTTCTCCATGTAGATATGAAAGGGTTTGTACGGTCGAAGGTTTTTCCGGCCATTCCTTGGAAAAATTTACTTGTCGAGTAGGAAAATTTCCGCGGGAAAGATTTGAACGCAAATGTACGATTTTATTTTGCTCAATCTCGGCAACAAAAAAAAAATGAGTTATGCCTTTGCTATCGAGAATAGCGAGCGAAAAACGACGACGAGATATCGACTAAACAATAAGCTCCGATCAACGTGACTGTTACAACCCGAACTGAAACTTTATTTTCTCAGCGAATTTTGTATGCCTAACAGCTTACTACAATTCAGTTATTTACATAGGCTTTAGTACATAATTAAATAATTTAAATATGGTGAACATTGAGCTTTTTGGCGCTAAGTTTGAATTATTGTTTTTGAATTGAAATAAAGTAATAGATGTAAGTTAGGATGTAAGTATGCAACGATTTCATGAATTTTATGACAAATTGATAATTTATTACAATAAAGTCTGACTAAGATTTCGATGTCCGTTGGTATGGTGTTATGTGATCCAACATTCCGCCTCCTTTGAAATGACTCGATTTCAACACGGAAGTAGGGCTAGTTTGTGGATCGGCCTCTTAATGATGCCTTTCGTTGTGCGGATTTCTGCAACTCGGATTTTCCCGTCTCTACCAGCAATTGTTTTGCTTACTCTACCCAGCAGCCATCTCTGCGGGGGTGAATTGTCCTCGTGAACAATAACCATTGAATCGGTGACGAGATTCGGTTGCTGCGCCGACCATTTTGTCCTCTGCTGGAGTTCCTGCAAGTACTCCTCGGTCCAGCGCTTCCAAAAGTGGGTCTTCACGTTGTGTATTCGACGCCAGTATTGTAGAACGCATCGGTCAGAAAAGTAACAAAAATATACCTCAGAAGGCAAATGTGGTCCTGCCATATTGCACAGGGTTATAAAGGACAGTAGAAAAACAATGATGGATGTCCTCAGCGCATAATAATAAGTTCAGTAATTTGTTTTCTTCTACTTTAATTTGATTTAATTTCAGCTGAATTTAACAAACATTTATTTCTGTCCAAAATATTGATGTCGTACATGCTCTCTATTTCGGGGAACGACTTTACCCATCCACAGGGGTCGTAGTCCAAGGTGCAACTGGTGCAGCTGGTGCGGCTGGTGCAGCCACCCCAGTGACCAAAACCACCAAAGCCACCAAATTCACCAGAATCACCAGAATCACCAGAATCACTAGAATCACTAGAATCACCAAAACAACCACCAAAACCAAAACGAGCCCCTCTGAAGAGCCGAGCCTCTGAGTCTTGAATAATCACAAGAAGGCCAATCACGCACAACAATATAACTACTACCCCAATTTAATGTACCACGAGAGTACGCTTCGGTCTGGCTCTATCCCGCCTGAGGCATTTCTCCATGTAGATATGAAAGGGTTTGTACGGTCGAAGGTTTTTCCGGCCATTCCTTGGAAAAATTTACTTGTCGAGTAGGAAAATTTCCGCGGGAAAGATTTGAACGCAAATGTACGATTTTATTTTGCTCAATCTCGGCAACAAAAAAAAAATGAGTTATGCCTTTGCTATCGAGAATAGCGAGCGAAAAACGACGACGAGATATCGACTAAACAATAAGCTCCGATCAACGTGACTGTTACAACCCGAACTGAAACTTTATTTTCTCAGCGAATTTTGTATGCCTAACAGCTTACTACAATTCAGTTATTTACATAGGCTTTAGTACATAATTAAATAATTTAAATATGGTGAACATTGAGCTTTTTGGCGCTAAGTTTGAATTATTGTTTTTGAATTGAAATAAAGTAATAGATGTAAGTTAGGATGTAAGTATGCAACGATTTCATGAATTTTATGACAAATTGATAATTTATTACAATAAAGTCTGACTAAGATTTCGATGTCCGTTGGTATGGTGTTATGTGATCCAACATTCCGCCTCCTTTGAAATGACTCGATTTCAACACGGAAGTAGGGCTAGTTTGTGGATCGGCCTCTTAATGATGCCTTTCGTTGTGCGGATTTCTGCAACTCGGATTTTCCCGTCTCTACCAGCAATTGTTTTGCTTACTCTACCCAGCAGCCATCTCTGCGGGGGTGAATTGTCCTCGTGAACAATAACCATTGAATCGGTGACGAGATTCGGTTGCTGCGCCGACCATTTTGTCCTCTGCTGGAGTTCCTGCAAGTACTCCTCGGTCCAGCGCTTCCAAAAGTGGGTCTTCACGTTGTGTATTCGACGCCAGTATTGTAGAACGCAGGTATTAGGAGCTTCGTCTGTTGGTTCGGGAATTGCTTTCACCGATGAACCGATAAGAAGATGACCTGGAGTTAGCGCCTCGTAATCATTGGGGTCGCTCGTCAATGGTGTAATAGGCCTCGAGTTCATGACTGCTTCTATTTCGCACAGCGCAGTAGCGAGCTCTTCAAACGATAGCTTCGTGCTATGAAGAGTAC
This sequence comes from Cheilosia grossa, assembly GCA_963082955.1. Lineage (NCBI taxonomy): Eukaryota > Metazoa > Arthropoda > Insecta > Diptera > Syrphidae > Cheilosia > Cheilosia grossa. The sequence goes on from OY720144.1 coordinate 60,852,443, forward strand.
GAAGGAGATGTCCTTTTGCCACCTTCACAGCGGCCTCCCAGATTCCACCAAAATGCGGGGCCCTAGGAGAAATAAAGTTAAAGTTAATATGTTCATTACTGGAATAATTTAAAATGGAATCTTGAGAGGTTTTGCGAAACAACATGCTATGAAGTTCATTAAGTTTTGTGTTAGCTCCAACAAAATTAGTTCCGTTATCGCAGAATATATCCTGCGGTAATCCACGACGACTAATCATACGCTTTAACGCAGCGATAAAGGCAGCTGCTGACATATCTGATACGGGTTCGAGGTGTACGGCCTTGGATGTGAAACATACAAAGACTGATATGTAAGTTTTATACGGAACCTTTCCACGAATTCTGTGGTACGTCAGTACTGGTCCACAGAGAGCCTTCGGTCCAGCATGGTAGTTCTCCATATGAAGATGACGAGCGAAAGATGCGGCAAAGTTAGATTCTTTGGCCAATAAAGCAGGGTGTTTTTGTTCTTCTGGCAGTTCTGAATTAAGTAATCGTCCACCAACTCGAAGTACAGGATATCTTTTCGAAGTATCCAAAAACGGGGTAAGATATCTTAGGGAGCTCTTGATTTCCCTTTCATTTGTGATGGAGTTGATTTCTTCAGCAAAGCGATATGTGTGCTGGATCCAAATTATGGTGATGAAAGCCGCATAAGGCTCTTCGGTGCTGCACACAAGCGTGTTCTCGACCTTTCGGCTTTTACACCACTTGACGAATCTCAAAATGTATACGAAGACATGCAACATTTTGGTATACGAGCTGCAGTTATTAATTGTGTTGAGCAGATCATTGCTTATGATTTGACTGCATACCAACGCTGTCTATTTCTTTTCCAGCGATAATTGCTCCAAAGAAAGTAGGGTTTTTGGATTTGGAGGCCATTCTTCGGAGGATTTCAGCAAAAATAAGGTCCATTTGACCAGATAGAGTGTCCAAGTTCGTCCACAGTGCATCCACGAGAGCATATATCTGCTGGGTTACATTCAGTGGGAACGTGCCTCCACTTGATGTCAGCTGTCGATTCCTGGATTTCTGCGATTCGGTTCCCGACGAAGGTGCTTAGCTTGGAGGTATGGGTCGAAATCCAATGTAACACGACCGACGAGTCTGTCCAAAAATATCCCTCCGAATACGAATCATTGAAAATTGGCTGAATTTTGGTCCAAAGTTTGGCTAACAAATGAGCAACGCAAAGCTCGAGACGTGGAATTTGTTTGTTTTTGGATGGCGCCACTCTAGACTTTGCCACCAACAATTTGACCGGAGTGGAGCTCTCGACATCAATAGTCCTTAGATAAATGCAACATCCATATGCATTTGCAGATGCATCGCAGAATCCGTGTATTTGCACAGATCTCTTGGAAACCGCCAGAGCATATCTCGGAGCTGGCACATTTTTAATAGAATGCAAGTCACTCATAAATTGACGCCATTCGGTGTCGATTGATTGTGAAATTGCTTCATCCCAATCGACTTTATCCATCCACAGCTTTTCCAAAATAATTTGCGCTTTGACTATGATGGGACAAAGAAGACCAATGGATCGAATAGAGACGATGCTATGGAGAGAATTTTTCTTTTTGTAAAGGACGTGTATATTTTGGTGAGGGGCGATATGAGAAGTAAAAATTGTCATCGAGCGAATTCCACGTTATTCCTAAAGTACTGGTGACGTTGGACTCGTTGACATGTAGATCCTTTCCCATATACTCTGACGAAATTGAGGAGTGGTTACTATGCCACTTGGACAGTTCCAACCCTGCAGATTCTAGAATGGTGATGACTTCGCTTTGCTTCTGCTTCAGAGTGTTGAGATCATCCGCTCCGGTGATCAAGTCATCTACGTAAAAGTCTGTTCGAAGTACCTGAGATCCAAGTACGTACTGGTCCCCATATTTGTCAGCTAAATACTGAAGACACCTAATTGCCATAAATGGTGCTGAAGAAGTGCCATATGTAACCGTATTCAGTGCATATGTTTTGATGGGTGATTTATCGTTTTCCCTCAACAAGATATATTGAAATCGGCGATGGTCGGGATGTACCAAAATTTGCCGGTACATTTTAACAATGTCGGCCGTAAATGCAAATCTATGGAGTCGAAACCGTAACAAAATAACAAAAAGATCTTCCGGAATCGTCGGGCCTACCATCAATATACTGTTGAGTGAGACGTTCGATGATGTACGATATGAGGCATCGAACACCACTCGCAATTTTGTTGAGGTGCTATTTGGCCTTAGCACACATTGGTGGGGCAAGTAGTAATGTGGTCTACTAAGGTCTGCGTTTTTAACTGCCGACATATGACCTAGTGTTTCATATTCCTTGAGGAAGCTGACTTTAGGGTTGAATCCTTAGTTAACCTGCGTTCTAAAGAAAGGAACCGGCGGAAAGCAATACTGTACGAGTCGCCAAGAACGGAAGGGTCCTGCTTGAATGGTAGCATCAGCATTATTCTTCCGCTGAATACTGTTTCCACTGATTCTTTGAAGTGTTCTTCGTATTGCATTTGTTCGTCCGACCACTTAGATTGTTTCCCAGAAACTGCTTCGAGTTCCCAGAATCGTTGAACAAGTTCATCCAGACGACTGTCATTGGAACTAATGCAACACGCTTGATATTGATTGGGTTTTGACGATGTATACTTCCCCGAAACAATCCATCCAAGGTGAGAGTTTTAAAGAGATGGCAGCTCAGATCCAAGTTTGATTTGGCCAACCCGTAACAAATCGAAAAATGTTTCTGCTCCTAGCAACATGTCGACAGGCGCAGATAGGTTGAATTGTTCGTCCGCAAGCTCTAAATTTTTAGGAAGGTTCCAAGTTTCGATGTTCAAAGATGGATCGGGTTGATAACCAGTAATTGAAGGTGAAACCAAAAATTCCAGTGTTAATTCAAAGGGCGAGTATCGGGATCTAATTGTCGTTTGTCATACCTAAACCCTGAATGTCAACATTTTTCTTTTGAGTAGGGAGACTTAAGGTTCTAGCAAACCGTTCTTTTATCATATTGACCTGTGAGCCCGAATCTGATAGAATTCTTCCCAATTGGAAGCTTCCTGAAGCGTCCCTCACAAGAACGATGGCTATCGCTAACATGACCTGGGTTAAGTCTCTTTCTACTGCGGAGTTAACAACGGCTGAAGATGTCGAAGGAGCAGGGGGAAATGATGACACCTGTGTAGTAGTGATGCTTGTCGATTGGATCGGCCGATGAAGCAGCGTGTGATGCGTTTGGTTGCAAAGCCTACATTTACGGTTTGGCCACATTGTGTCCTTTCCGAAGACAATTTATACATAAACCGAGCTTTTTTATGTTAGTGAAACGGTCGTAAACAGATAGTTGAGTAAGGGCTGAGCAACCAGTAATAGTATGCGAACTATCTTTACAAAACGAACAACATTGCGGAGTTACCGAAAGTGCCCGTATCAACTCGCATTGTCTTGCCTTCCCGAGCCTCTAAATATTGACACCGGCGGCTTCGTCCCACTTGGCTTGCGATTCCGGATCCGCCTTTGACATTGCAATGTGGATAATCATTGCATTGCAAATTTCTGACTCGGATCCTATGGATTGTAGCGAATTGAAAAGTGCAGAGACGTTGTCCACTAGATCTCTTAGATGAGTAGCAGAAGCCTTTTGAATCTTTGGTAACTCGAACAATTGCGATATATATTCTAAAAAAAATTAGACAATCGTTGTCATAACGTTCCTTCAACCTATCTGTACGATCGTGGGGTTCTCCGACCGTCAACCTCGGGACCTCTAGTTTACCTTCGAGTAAGGACTAGGTAGATCCTGGTTGTTGCGTTTGACCGATTGTCAAACGGATGCGAATCTTTCGAATTTGCAATAAGCAGCAGAACTACAGCGAGTTTGTGTGTGCGACAGCGAGATCGAAAGCGAAATCAAAGACGATGGTTTTCCCCGAAGGGTTTTCAAAATAACAAATGATAAAGCTTTATTTCATGGAGTGTTTATATAGAGGATGAAATAACAGGTTTTGTTTCGCTTGAGAGAGACATTACGTTATATTTGAATGTTTAAATTATGTGGCGAAATGGCAAAATACAAAAAATATGGTAACTGGTATAATTTAAGGCGCCAGATTCAAATATGCATAATAAAATTATTATGACGATGATGATGACGAGGAGGATGATGACGAGGAGGATGATGATAACCCAACATTCCGCCGCCTTTGAAAGCATGGGCTTTTAAGAGGGTATGATTGCCAACTTGCGAATCGGACGTTTTATTTCTCCCTTGGACGTTTTTACAATTGCTACTCTGACTCGTCCGTCAGAGCCTGGAATGATGGTTGTAATTCGTCCCATAAGCCATCTTTGGGGAGGAACATGGTCTTCGTGGACGATAACTAAATCTCCAATTTTGATGTTTGGGCTAGCGGATGCCCACTTCCCTCTATTTTGCAGCTCCTGGATGTATTCTGCAGACCATCTTTTCCAAAAGTGGGTTTTGACTGCGTTGATTCGTCGCCACCTCTGAATGAAGCTGATTTCCGCTACATCGTCTGCCGGTTCGGGAATCGCCTTGAGAGATGAGCCGATCAGAAAATGGGCAGGAGTCAGTGCTTCGAGGTCGTTTGGGTCCGATGACATTTGGGTGATTGGCCTGGAGTTCATCACCGACTCTATTTCCACCAGCGCTGTTGACAGCTCTTCAAAACTAAGTTTGGCACCTCTCAGGCTACGGTACATATGTCCTTTTGCGACTTTGACAGCCGCTTCCCATAGTCCTCCGAAGTGGGGTGCCCTGGGGGGTATAAAATTAAAATTTATGCTTTCATTAGTACAATAGTTTTGAATTATATCCTGCGACGTTTTTTTAAACAACAAATTGTGCAGTTCAATTATTTTGGATTTAGCCCCGACGAAATTAGTTGCGTTGTCGCAATATATGTTTCTGGGAAGACCTCTGCGCCCTACCATTCGCTTTAGGGCAGCAAGAAAGGCGTCAGTAGAAAGATCGGATACGGCTTCTAAATGAACCGCCTTAGACGAGAAGCACACGAAGACAGCAATATAAGTTTTGTAGGGTACCTTTCCTCTGATCTTATAGTAGGTAAGAATCGGTCCACAAAAGTCTACCCCACAGCATAAAAATGGACGCGAGGAAGTGATTCTTTCTTGAGGTAAATCTCCCATAACCTGCTCTAATAGCTTTGGACGGTATCTCATACAGTGAACACATTTCCTCACAGTTTGCCTTGCGATGTCCCTAGCATTAACAATCCAGAAAGTACCTATTCCTAACCAGTGACACTAGGGCCTTTGGACCAGCGTGGTAGTTAGCCAAATGCAGATGTCGAACTAGGGTTTCGGTAAAACTATCGTTTTTGGGAAGTAATAAGGGATGTTTGCTCTCCTCTGGAATGTTCGCATGTTTCAGCCGTCCTCCGACACGAAGTAGTTCGATACCATTTGTTTCCTGCAGAAAAGGATTCAAGCATTTAGTTGATCCCTTAAGAGGTCGTTGGGATTTTAAGGCGTCAATTTCTTCCGAAAACGAATTAATTTGAATCAGGTTTACAATCCCTAAAAGAGATTTCTCCAACTCCGAAACCGCTAAAGGAATTTGTTTATTTATCTTTCTTCGACAAATTCGGATGACATAAGCAAATATACGTAGTATTTTTGTATAGGAACTGAAGCGCTCGACTATGCGGAGTACAAATTTTAGTAATGTTAGTCCTGATGAGTTTGTACAGATCAATACTGTTTTTCGTTTTTCCAGCAAAAGTTCTTCTTGCGAAAGCGAAACTTCAAAATTAATGGGCCAAACTTCCATTGGGCATAGCAAAAATTGAGGACCCTTGAACCATATGGAGGTCAATAGTTCTTCCACAGTGCAGCCTCTCGAAACTATGTCTGCTGGATTTTCGGCAGTGGGTACGTGCTTCCACACGACACCCTTTGTCTTATCCTGGATCTCGGCTACTCGATTTCCCACGAAGGTTGTCAGTTTCGACGAGTGCGTAGCTATCCAGTGCAATACAATTGCAGCGTCTGTTCAAAAGTAGACCTCTGAGTGGTTTTCTTTAAATATTGGTTTAATTTTTTCCCACAACTTCGCTAATAAGTGTGCGGCACAAAGTTCTAGCCGTGGAAGTTGCTTCCTACTTGCCGGCGCTACTCTGGATTTGGCAACTAGCAGCCTAACTTGTACCGAACCTGAGATATCTATGGCTCTCAAATAGATGCAGCAACCATATGCGTGCATAGAAGCGTCCGCGAACCCATGTATTTGGTAACTCTGTTTATTAGCTATCAAGGCAAATCTAGGGACTGATAGATTTTGCAACGAATGCAGATCTGTTATGAACTGACGCCATTCAATGTAAGCGTCTGGCGGAATAGATGAAAAAATGTTTCAGTTTAGAGAAATTAACAAACCGGATTTCTTATATGGACTGTATTTATTTTCTTTACCGCTTAAATTATTGTCACCTAGCCGTGACCAAAGTACATTTTTTCAATCCAAAGCTTCTGAAGAATTACCTTTGCTTTGATAATAATAGGGCTAAGTAATCCCATGGGATCAAAAAGCGATGACGACAGAGAAAGAATCGACCTTTTTGTGCATTTGGAGTAGTTTCTACTTGGGTTATACGAAAAACTGAATTCATCGTCAAGCGGATTCCATGTTATCCCGAGTGTGCTAGTCAGACCAGGTTCACTTAGTTTGATCTCCTTCTGAAAAGAGCCTGAAGCTTCCATAATGGTAGGGTGGTTACTCATCCATTTCGATAACTCTAGCCCTGCCGAATTTAATATGGCAACAACTTCTTTTTGTTTTCTTAGTAACGCATCTAGGTCATCATCTCCGGTAATAAGATCATCAACATAAAAATCTTCTTCAATTACACGAGGACCCAGTTCGAATTTGTTTCTGTTAGTTTCTGCCAAGTACTTAAGGCAGCGAACAGCAGCGAAAGGAGCGGAGGATGTGCCATACGTTATGGTATTTAATTGGTACGTCTGTACCGGAGTACTTTCGTCCTTTCTCCAAAGAATGTATTGGAACTTACGGTGAGAGGGGTGAACTAAAAATTGACGAAACATTTTTACGACGTCGGCTGTGAGGACAAACCTATGTAGTCGAAAACGAAGAAGAATAATGAACAATTCGGTTTGAATTGTTGGACCAACCATTAGCGTATCGTTCAACGAAAGATGAGACGAAGTACAACAGGAAGCATTGAAAACAACTCTAAGTTTTGTGGACGTACTTTCGGGTCTAACAACACAGTGATGAGGTAGGTAATAATGAGGTTCCTCTAGTTGTGGATCCTTGATCAGTGGCATATGTCCTAGTACCTGGTACTCCTCTAAGAACTCGGCATATTGAGCCTTCAAGGATGCATTATTCGCGAGCTTTCGTTCCAATGCTAAGAAGCGTCTGAAGGCGATATTATAAGATGACCCTAAACAGCTGGGATCACGTTTGAATGGTAGGCAAACCATAAGTCGGCCACTAGGTAAAACCTGAACTGTTTCCTTAAAATGCGTTTCGCATTCCTTTTGCTCTTCAGTCCACTTTGATCCTACGTCTTGAATTTGTTCTAGTTCCCAGAACTTCTCCACATATTGCTCGAGCGAATCACCGCTGGAGTTCACGAAGCAGAACGTTTTCTTAACGTTAATCGGTTTTTTGTACCTTCCCGATACGATCCATCCCAAAGAGGTTTTTTGTAGAGAGGGTAATCCTTCACCTAGCTTTATTTGGCCTATTTCAAGAAGGTCAAAGAACGACTCGGCCCCTAACAACAAGTCAATTTGTGATGGCTTATTAAAATACTCATCTGCGAGTTCCACATTACGAGGCAAATTCCAACTTGAGACGTTGAGCGCTGCCTCTGGTTGATAGCCGGTGATGGCTGGAGCTACCAAAAACTCAAGTGATGTCTCAAAATTATTGTACCGAGATCTAATCGTCGTTTGTGTCTGAAAGTTTATTTTAGTTTCAGCTATCCCTATTCCAACTATATCCACATTTTTTCTTTGCTTTTTAAGATGCAGAGAATTGGCAAACTTTTCATGGATGAAGTTGACTTGGGAACCTGAGTCGAGTAACATTCGACCAATTTGGAAACTTCCATTTGAGTCCTTAACGAGAACCAACGCCGTTGCTAAAATAACCTGAGCAGAAGAAGGCTGCTCTCTTTCCAAAGCAGTGTGACTTGTTGCTACTGGTGTCGATTGTGTGATCTGTTCCGAATCTCGGGGATTGCCTTCTGTTTGATGAGTTCGATGCAAAAGGCTGTGGTGAGTCTGCTTGCAATGCTTGCACCTATACGATGAAGGACACTTTGAAACGCTATGGCCTTTGCCCAAACAGTTCAAACACAATCCTAGTTTTTTAATGTTCGCAAACCGTTCCATAACGGTCAACTTATTAAAAGCTAAGCAACCAGTAATAGAGTGACCATAATCCCGACAGAACAAACAACCCTTTTGTGAAACTGCAAGCGACGACTGAGTACGGTAACCAGAATACGATGGCTTTTGCTTGATATGTGTCCGTTGATCGTTTTGTGATTTAAGCTGCTTGCTTTCACGAGCTTCTAGGTACTGACACCTCCGGCTAAGAACCACAGAACAATCACTCCAGTTAGGCAGCTTCTTATAATCGAGATTTTCATCCCATTTCGATTGGGTTTCCACATCAACCTTAGACATGGCGATGTGTATAATTATGGCATTGCAAATATTTTCGAACGAACCTATAGACTGAAGCGAATTAAAAATGGCTGATATGTTGTCCACGAGGCCTCTTAACTCCGCTGCAGAAGACTTTGGAACCTTAGGTTGTTCGAATAGTTCAGAAATATATTGTAAAAATATAAGGCAGTCGTTATCATAACGATCCTTAAGCCGCTCTAGTGCTTTGGGGTAATTATCTTCCGTAACTTGGAAGGCCTTAACCGTACTTAGAGCTTGGTCACTCAAGCAGGTCAAAAGGTGATTAAATTTTTCTATTCTTGTTAGGTTCTGCTCATTATCCACAAGAGTTGTAAAAGAATTTATAAAATTTTTATACTCCGAGTATCTTCCATTAAAGCGCGGTAATTTGAGATTCGGTAGATGGTTGTGTGCAACCTGAGGAACTGCAAATGTCGTTTCTAAGGAGCTATTGCATCGGGTGGGCCCTAATAGCGATTGAATTTTTGTTTTCGTTGAAATATAAAGGTCTTCCAGTTCACCTCTAACAACATCAGCTGGCACTAACCGCTCGATTTGAGTTTGACACGCTAACAATTGCTTGAAGTAGGACTCCAATATTCCTAAACGGCATTCCAATTCTGTAGCAGAAAGGCTACCTTGTCTGGTATCAACGATATTTTTTATCCGCGTTATATTGCCCCTGGTTGTAGAGCGCAATTGTCTTAAATCCTCTAAAGTCAATTCAGTTGACATAATTTCTGATTGGTCGAAGTATTTTGTCAACAATGAATAAACTTTAAATTGTCAGCAATGAAGAATTAGTTATATGGCAACACTATTCCGGAAAGTATTGACAGAAAGCGAATTGGCGATTAAAATCCAATGATGAATCGACGAACTAAGTTGAGAGATGAAATAAATCCAACGACGAAAATGATGTATGGGTAATTTGTAGTTTAAAGGAGAACTGTTCTTAATAGTGTATGTGACTTCAAAGTGCAGTGAAAGAAAGAATTCAAACATAGATTCACAACTGCCAAAAAGAGAAATCACTTCCCAAGCAAAAGATGATTTTCATTGCATATGATCAATGCAGCACCCACTCCGGCCACCACGGCGACGAAAAAGCTCCAAATAATGAAGTATATGTGTGAGCGAAATGTAGGTCTGTGCAATGATAATGATGACGTAGTAGATTTGTAGAATATTTCCAGCAACAGCAACAACAAATTTATATTCTAGTGGCGAACAATGGCAAGCGAGATGACGAACGAGTATAAAGTGCCAGAGAGAATAGCAGTAATGCGTAAGCGATTGAGCTTATTATATGAATTGTCTATGCAAATGCAATTGCGTAAACGGCAAAGAGATCACGCTGTATGGCGGGCGACAAGAGAAAATTCTTGTGGATTGTAAAATGCGATTGAGTATTGTTACAGCTTTTGTGGATTCTAATTTTGAATTTTCTATGATCAATACTTCTACGGAGAAATGATAATTTTTCCGTACCCAAATCCAATTGTTGAATGCAGCAATTTGTGAATAATATCATATAATTTTTATAGGTTTTTATGGCTGAATTTAATGTATATTTGCATGCATGATAGAAACGAATCTATTTTTCTTCTAAGCAATTATGCACAATTCTGTGGCGCATCTCACCGCGACGTCTCACACAGTTCAACTACTTACTGTTGAGCACACACAGATTTGTATTTCTACTTCTCTTCTTTTCTCTCTTGATATCTCTCCCTTGATATCACTCTTCATAGAAGGTGTGGCTTTAGAACTTCCTTAGTCCTTACTCCTTATCCTTACACAAATGTGTGTGTAATACTCTTTGATATCTCTCTCTCTTGATATCACTCTTGGTTGTGACGCAGTAAAACTTACTTACCCAAGTGTGTCATACTCTAACATGCATAGCACAATTCCGTCGAAGATGCGCTTTGATTCGATTAATTCTTATTTGGTAAAGAGTTTTAGTTTCAAAGAGTTTGATCTTTAATTTTGTGTATGCGATTATTTTTGCGCAGCTTCGATTGAAAGGCGATTTGTGACGTACCTGGGAGGGAGATGATACTTATCTTCCCTTTTGATGTTAGATTGCCTTTCTTGGACTTCTCCTTTGTTGGTGTATTGTGGCGGTGCTTTGCGGATATGTATTCCCTAATGATAGGTTGCTCCCTTTGTGTTGCACTTTTCTTCTGGCACTATTATCCCGATACCGAAACCGAAACCGAGTTCGCGACGAAATTCACTTATTAATGTCTTTATTGTCTTTTTTGTTAATTCTGTTCTTAACACTTTTTTATAACATTTAGGTTTGTTTTATATTTCTATATATTTACCAAAATGTACTTTTGTTTAACACGAGTTGGGCGCCAAAATGTACGATCGTGGGGTTCTCCGACCGTCAACCTCGGGACCTCTAGTTTACCTTCGAGTAAGGACTAGGTAGATCCTGGTTGTTGCGTTTGACCGATTGTCAAACGGATGCGAATCTTTCGAATTTGCAATAAGCAGCAGAACTACAGCGAGTTTGTGTGTGCGACAGCGAGATCGAAAGCGAAATCAAAGACGATGGTTTTCCCCGAAGGGTTTTCAAAATAACAAATGATAAAGCTTTATTTCATGGAGTGTTTATATAGAGGATGAAATAACAGGTTTTGTTTCGCTTGAGAGAGACATTACGTTATATTTGAATGTTTAAATTATGTGGCGAAATGGCAAAATACAAAAAATATGGTAACTGGTATAATTTAAGGCGCCAGATTCAAATATGCATAATAAAATATTAGTTGATTATTTTGACGATGATGATGACGAGGAGGATGATGACGAGGAGGATGATGACGAGGAGGATGATGATAACCCAATGCCTTTTCGTAATTTTCCTCAGTTATTGGAAATGCTTTTACAGTTCCTAGTGCCTGATCTGTTAAGCAATTAAGCAGATGATTGAACTTTTCAATTTTCGAAAGAGAAGAGTCGTCATTAACACGCTTCTTGAATGTGTTTATGAAATTCTTGTACTCTGAATACTTGCCACTGAATCGTGGTAGTTTCGCAGATGGTAAATGGTTGACCGACGATGGAATTGATATGGTTGTTTCAAGAGCGCTGACTCTTCTTTCATTCCCCATTTGCGACAGAAGTTTTGATTTTGTGGATACATAAACTTCTTCCAGTTCACCACGACCAGGGTCGGATGGGTCTAATCCTTCAATTTGCGTTTGGGAGGATAATGCCTGTTTAAAATAAGACTCGACTATTCCCAAACGGCATTCCAATTCCGTAGGCGACAATGATTTGGTTTCAATAATATTCTTGATTCTAGTTATGCTTCCTTTTGTTGAAGCGCGAGAGGTTTTCAAACTTTCGAGGGACATCATTGGATACTATAAAACTACCAAGAACAAACGAGCCGAACGTTGAATTAATATTCGTAGAAAAGAATCTTATTGTTGAGCTAGCTACGCAACCCAATTCGATTTTGTTTTTAGTTCCTGGTTACTAGAGATTATAGAGCATATGATAAGTATTAATGAGAAAGATGATCAGTCGAGCCAATTGAACAGCAATAACAACAACAGCAGATGAATAAATAGCAACAACAGCAGCAGCAATCAATGAAACAGCAACAACGACAACCTCGGAGAGCAGCCCGAAGAGCAGTGTGGAACCTATGTTGGTTTAATTTCTTCTATTAGAGACGATGGCAAATGATCAAGTTGATGGATGCTGTACGAACGACGAATGCGCGTAAAAGCGAACGAATGAAAAGTGCAAGTGTGTAGGCGGAACGAATGAAGAGCAGATTGGGCGGCTGAGCGAAAGCTTTTGAGCACACTTTGAGCGACAACGACGAATATGGATGTCAAGAGAAACGAAGAGTAATTTTGGCTGTGGATTATAATCTTTCCATGTGGATGTGGATGTTTATGCGCTTATTGCTTATCTTTTTGATGATGTGGTTAAATTGATGCAAATCGATTATGTTTAAATGAAGATTCAGTGTTGTTTCGCAAATCAATAAGACCAGAGCACTAACTACTTTGCATGCAATATTACTGCCTTTATATCGAATGTGCGTATATCAAGAGTCAATGAGCAATAAAGCAGATTTTGATTTCCTTTGAAATTCGTTTTTCGTTGATTTGGTAAAGCTGAGTGATTTACATTCAATTTTCAGCGCACGTTCGAATAAAGAAACGATGTGACCACATACCTGTTAGGGACGATTTTGATACTTATCTCCCTGTTTCCTCTATTTGGTTCGGTTTGAAGTGGATAGATATTCCTCTAGCTGGAGGACAGCTTGTTCCTGTTCTGATTATGACACTGAAGGGATTCCTTCCTGCGGCTGGTGATGATCGAAACGAATTTACCGAGATTGGTTTGCGAGAAGTCCTGTCACGGTCGCCAAAAATTTACTTGTCGAGTAGGAAAATTTCCGCGGGAAAGATTTGAACGCAAATGTACGATTTTATTTTGCTCAATCTCGGCCACAAAAAAAATGAGTTACGCCTTTGCTATCGAGTAAAGCGAGCGAAAAACGACGACGAGATATCGACTAAACAATAAGCTCCGATCAACGTGACTGTTACAACCCAAACTGAAACTTTATTTTCTCAGCGAATTTTGTATGCCTAACAGCTTAGTACAATTCACTTATTTACATAGGCTTTAGTACATAATTAAATAATTTAAATATGGTGAACATTGAGCTTTTTGGCGCTAAGTTTGAATTATTGTTTTTGAATTGAAATAAAGTAATAGATGTTAGGATGTAAGTATGCAACGATTTCATGAATTTTATGACAAATTGATAATTTATTACAATAAAGTCTGACTAAGATTTCGATGTCCGTTGGTATGGTGTTATGTGATCCAACAGGGTTAGTCCAAACAAAAGATGGTGTGCCGGTATTGTACCAGAGCCACCGCCACCACGACGGGTACGCCGCCAATGCTCAGGAGCTCCTCCGTTTTAGCACCGCAATTGCGGAACGGGACAAAACAGATATCCTAAAGCAGTTCACCGAATTTTGGTGGCTTAAGGAAGAGGTGAGAGTGGATACGCTCTCCCGAGCCGGTGCGCTACTTATGTAGCATCCTCCTTAGCTCTAAGCTAGATACTAAGTTTGTAGGTTTAGGCTTAGAGTAGGGGGTCTTTGGGAGGTTCCGAGCTAGCCAAAATGAATAGGACTTATAGCCTCGCTCGAGTCTCGGTGGCACTGATGAACCCCAGTGGGCGGCTATCAGGCGCCCATGGACGCGATCAGGATGGTGACCAATCGATGAGATTGCTCACCACCCTGATTATAGGTAATTTAGGTTAAGTAGCATAGGTAGTTGTAAGTAGTTTAAAATAAAATAACAAAAATAAAGAATTCAAGTTTTTCAAAGTTTCTTCAAAAATAAAAAACAAACCATTTAAATGTAGATAGATTTAAGGCCGAAAGGCAATAATTTTAAGAATATAGTTAAGTTTAGAGAGCTCGGTTGGTGCCTATAAGCTCGATTAATATAAATGTTAGCTTTAAATTAGATTTAATCGTTTTTGTCTAGCATATAAGTTTAATGAATGATAGTAATAAAAATGAATTTAAAATGAAAAATGAAATGATTCTTACCGCGAGTGGTATGAATGGTACAAACAACTCGATGCCGCAAAAGAATTTAAAAATAACAGATGTTACCATCCACGATTAACTGACTGTGCCGACCTGCAGCACCATAATTATGTTGATGCCAGCGAAGTCGGGTACTAGCTCATTAGGATCATGTTGATGTCACGTTTGTTTTGGGTAAGACAAGATGCAGTCCCATCAAGGCCCTATCCATCCCCGGACTTGAACTGCAAGCGGCAGTGTTGGGTGTGAGGCTGAAATATATGAATCCCACGAACGAGTTTGATATTTCGACTAAATCCAATTCTGGATGAGCATAACGTGATGCGATTGGGTTGTATCGATAACGCCACGTGTGTACCTATAAATGTGAGAAGACCAATCATTATGCCCAAATACCCTTTGGTGTCGAGAAAATTATAGCTCAGTACTTCAACATCAAAATCAGGATGAAATAGTCTGTGCTATACGTACGAAGTTCTCAATCCCAAGCATTTGGCGACTGGAAAGGAAGACTTAATCAACTTGCCAGCTTTGTAAAAACCTGTCAGCAGTTCCAGAGCCTCTGTTAATTGGTCAATTACCTATCGATCGACTTACACCCCACGTTATACCATTTTCATATACAGCGGTTGACTATTTCGGGTCTGTACAAGTCACTATCGGACGCCGAGGCGAAAAGAGATGGGTCGCATTGATTACATGCCTGACAGTGCGAATGTGACTCCATTTTTTTATATATCAATTATTTATGTTTCCCTATAAAAAGACCCTGAAGAAGGCAGCAATCCCTGCCGAAACGTCGGACAAAAGCAATGAGCTTATATAGTTTCATTCAAACGCATATTGACCAAAAAGCCGACGGAAAAAAAAACATTTCCACTAATAAGACATATATAAGGTTTGCCATTGTGACGAAATTATTTTTGATAACAACAATTTCATAAACTTTTAAAACTCTTAAGACATGATGTCCCAGACCCAGCGCTCCTTTGATTTGTACAAGCACGAATACTTAGGAAATCCTGTGCCACGCAGCAGGAGCAACTTGTAGTCAGATGTGCCATTTCTGTTCTCAGTTGACCACCGCAGTTCGTATCCACTTTGCCTGCGACTTGAATGGTGCTCTTCTGTGCAGTAGCAATTATTTTGCTCTACTTCAGTCACTTATTTTTATCGAATACCAAGTTCAACATCTATCTAGACACACGTCATACTCGTAAACGGCTAGGTAAACACTAAACAACCACTTGTCCAACTGTGTGGGCTAGTATTCAATTGGCTATTTATTCAATTGGTTAAAAATACGCAGAATAATGTGGATTGCATGAAAAAATGTTTCTAATTTCGCTATATAAAGGATGACCATCAGCGAGATAGATCAATTCCGAATTGGGGCTCTTAGAACAGACCTTAGCAAAGATGGTGTCAAAAAGTGTTATATTGTTGTGCATGATTGGCCTTCTTGTGATTATTCAGGACTCAGAGGCTCAGCTCTTCGAAAGTTCTAGTGAATTTGGTGGCTTTGGTGGTTCTACCCGCAAGGGTGGCTGGGGAGAATGGGAACGTCTAGCAGCACCAACTGTACCAGCCGCACCAGCTGCACCAGCCGCACTAGCTGCAATAGCTGCACCAGCTGCACCAACTGTACCAACTGTACCAACTGTACCAACTGTACCAACTGCACCAGTTGCACCAGCTGCACCTTAGACTACGACCCCTGTGGAAGGGTAAAGACGTTCCCCAAAATAGAGAGCATGTACGACATCAATATTATGAACAGAAATAAATGAAACTGAATGTTTGTTAAATTCAGCCGCAATTAAATCAAATTAAAGTTGAAGAAAACAAATTACTGAACCTTTTATCCGCTGAAGACTCCCACCATTGGTTTTGCTACTGCCTTTTTAACTTTTTAACTTTAAAAATTCATTTTTTATTATTCTTTCTTTAAGCTTACTCACTAGACAAAAACGATTAAATCTAATTTAAAACTAACATTTATCTTATCCTAGCTTACTGGCTCCAAGCGAGCGCTCTAAACTTATCAATATCCTTAAAATTATTGCCTTTCGGCCTTAAATCTATCTATATCTATGATTTGTTTTGTTTTTTAATTTTCAAGAAACTTTAGAAAACTTGAACTCTTTATTATTTGATTTACTTAAAACTACTTAAAACTACCTAAGCTACTTAACCTAGATTACCTATAATCAGGGTGGTGAGCAATCAAATCGATTGGTCACCATCCTGATCGCGTCCATGGGCGCCTGACAGCCGCCCACAAGGGTTCATCAGTGTCACCGAGACTCGAGCGAGGCTATAAGCGTCGTTCGAGTCTCGGCAGCACTATCATGTTGGCTAGCCCGGCACCTCCCAAAGACCCCCTACTCTAAGCCTAAACCTACAAACTTAATCTAGCTTAAAACTAGGGAGGATGCCACGTTAGTAGCGCACCGGCCCGGGAGAGCGTATCAACCCTCACCTCTTCCTTAAGCCACCAAAATTCGGTGAACTGCTTTACCGTATCGATCCTGTCCCGATCCGCAGTTGCGGTACTAAAACGGAGGAGCTCTTGAGCATTGGCGGGGTACCCGTCGTGGATGAGCCGCTTATCCCTCGCGCCGCGGTGGCTGTGGTACAATACCGGCACACCATCTTTTGTCTGGACTAACCCTTTCATATCTACATGAAGAAATGCCTCAGGCGGGATAAAGCCAGACCGAAGCGTACTCTCGTGGTACATTAAATTGGGGTAGTAAGCCCCTGAGATCAGGTTATTATCGCTGGCCATCGCCCTTGCGACGTGCCTCCGAATCACCTTAATAAGGAAATTGTCAATCCTATTCAGTCGAGCCCCATTGTATAGGGTCCTGTTGGGATAGTATTTTATGTACTGCGATTCAGGAGTTCTAAACAACCCTAGACAGGCCCTGAGACATTGTCTCTCAAACACCCGAATCTTTTCCATATAGGACGGCGCTATATTGAACCACATGGGGCAGCCATAAGCGATGATAGGCCTTATAAGGGCCACGTAGCAAATGACCTTCACCCTAGAGTCAAGTTGACTGCTGCGAAACAGTCTCCTTGTCAGAGCGTAGGCCCTCTTAACCCCAGCAAGACAAGCATCTATATGTTTGTCAAAATACAGATACTGGTCGAGCCAGATGCCAAGATACCGGACCACGTTTTTCACCGCCAATGGTCGCCCCTGCTGTCCAATAATTGTTAATTTTCTCCAGTTTTTTCTGGTATCCCCAGAGGCCCCAGCCAATGTTGTTCTGAACAGTATTGTTTCCGATTTTTGGAAATTGATTTTCAACTTCCAATCATCGCAATACCTTTTAATTTGCTCGAAGTCACGTTGCAGAAGGATGTTAATGACCTCGATTTTTGGTCCTGACCTGTACGCCACTAAATCGTCCGCGTACGCTATAGCATGTCTGAGGGAACCCACCAAATCACTTGTGTAAATATTAAACAGGACCGGAGAATTCACTGCTACTGCCCTTCATAGCCCTGTGCAATATGGCAGGACTATGATGTTGATGATGTTTCAATACTCTGGCCACATTTGCCTTCTGAGGTATATTTTTGTATAAATGCGGCCCTAGGACATGAAGGTTCCATTCCATTTGCACACTCGATACTTTTGCGAATACAAAAACTAACATTGTATTGTTATTCGAGAATTTAAGTTCGAACAATCTGATAGCTGTTGCTGAACGGTAAGGTATATTGAAGTAGGAAAGCAAGTATCCAACTGCCTGGTAGAACTTTGGGTCACGACATGTAACTATATTCATCTCCAGTCTAAGCTTTGTAAAATATCCGCTAAAGCGAAAAAATTCGCCGGCTAGTAACAAAATAACAAAGTCCGACCTGATGGCAGCTACCGAGTGGACGTGTTCTTTATACTGTCAATTGGTAAGTTACTGTTCTGACCGAAACTTCAAACAATTCAACGGGTTTGTGCAAAATCAAATATGTATACACTCCTAACCGAAAGTTCCTGGCCATCTCAAGAAATTCATTGGACTTATCGCACATTGGTACTTTCGTAATTTTAGATAATTCTCCTATGGATATGATGAAAAGGCCAAAAATCTTGATATGGCATTTTATCGTAAACTGACCGGGGATCAGCACACAAATGTTGCGACCGGTAAGACCTACGCTGTTCTTCGAACTTTGTGGGCAACTAAAGCTTTCATCCCTTTAAAAATACGTCTGATGCTGGCCAAAACTCTGGTCATTCCAACACTAATAAACGGGTGCGAAGTGTTTGCTAAGCACGACCTCTTAAGTAAAAGAAAACTAAAGGTCGTCTCCAACATTTCCGTTCGGTATGTCCTTGCACTGAGAAGGTACTATAGGATATTACTCTTCTCTACGCGAATTCTTAACATGATGTTCAACAGCTTTAATCAGTTCCGCACTTTAACCTTTCTTTCAAACATCCTAATTACACGACAACTTCCCTGTTTGTACGAGAATTCAGTTATGGCTTCCTCAGACTGGTCTAGTAAGTTGATTCCTCTGCGTTATTTTTCCCTTACCACTGAGCGTTAATTTTTCATTAACTCGATTCATTTACAGAGAGTACACCTTTTGGAAGTCGAGTTTCTGTGTGGTACACAATTCAGATTAAGAATTTCAACCCTATAGACGGCACGATCCCTGGAGAGGTATTTATTTTCCATAAGATGCGATAAGTTTTTGTAAATATTTCTTTAATTGGACGAAGAAGCACGACCTGAAACACGTCAGCAAATATTTCACTCCATTCCTCAACGTTAGATTTGCTCAGATTGAATTCTACTTTATGAGAAAGCCCGAGTTGGTTCCATTCTTTGAACGCATTTACATTTAAAATTTACATTTAAAATGTAAAAAAAAAAAAAAAAATTCAGAAGCATTCGTGCGAAGCTGATACTAAATACATTACCGTCCTGTGTAAACTATTTCCATTTTTCGTAACTCTATAGTAATACTCTAGTTAAGACTTTCTATAGCACAGGGAGTCAACTTTCGCACAGGCAGTTTTGGCTCCAGGACCTCTTCGGTTTGCTCAGGGTCTTAAAGAAGTGTGAAAAGTAAATCTACGACGTCTTCAAACCTCTCCGAGCTGCTTGGCCTTAGATCTGTTCGCATATTGTTATAAGTTGAACTCCTGTGTAACATATCAACAAGTACTCCATTCGTCCCAGAAAAAAAAAAAACACTCACAAGAGCTTTGAAATAGAATCTACTTCTAAAGTGATCAGTACTTGATAGGCAGAAAGTATTGAGTATCCTCATGCTGTCGCGCTTATTTCGAATTCCACTGACGGACGGTGGTTGTGAGCCACTAAACTTTCATCAAACCAACTCTTAGACATGGTTCAAGTGAAGTTCTGCCTCAAAATCAGTGTCTCACCGAGCAAAAAAGTATTGAAATTCTTTAAAGGACCCGGATAAACGTCACTTTTTTTTTTTTCATTCCTATACGAGTAATACCCCATGAACGCGGGCCGACATTTCAGGGAAATGACAAGATCAGTATTTGTTTTCCATCTATGTAGGTATCCCTCGTGCCTAAAAAATATCTACAAAATTATAAAAAGCAGATAAAACCGCTTTTTCAGTTTTACCTCCAAAATGGCTAGCTATTGTTGTTCTCTTTGTAACCTCAGAGACCAATCAAAATAATTACATACACATCTCCCTCAATTTAAACTAAGATTGCTGTAGTAACCACCTTTCCATTACCTAACAGCGTTAATAAAGGGTTTTCCAATAAGAGCCGTTATTTCGGTAGACAAGTAGAAGCAGAAGCACGACCTACGCCATTACTAAAAATGGAACGATACACGCTTCAAGAACGCATTGAAATTACTAAAATTCACTACAAAAATGATGAAAATCTTGCAGTGCAGTGAAGCACCTTGTCCGACCGCAATACAGAAATTGGTGGAAAAATTCGAGCTGTTGGGACAAGTTAGTGATGTGAAGAATAAAACCCGTGCACGTCGCTCAAGAACAATTGAGAATATTGCTGCTGTAGCCCAAAGTGTTGAAGAAAACCCAGGTTTGTCCATTCCTCGTCGTTCTTTGGAGTTGGGCATTCCACAAACGTCATTACACCGGATTTTGCATAAAGACTTGGGGCTTAAGGCCTATAAAGTTCAGTTAACACAAGAACTCAAGCCGGCCGATCATCAACAACGTCGTGTCTTTCCTGATGCGGTCCTTGAAATGTAGAATTCCAGCGAAAAATCATCTTGACTGAAGAGGCCCATTTCCACCTCAGGTAATCACAATCGGGCCACGTGAAAGATAAGGTCTCCGCCAACAGCCCAGCGTCGATTCAAGACCTCAAAGATAAAATTCGTGAGGCTATCGAGGGCAGCCACTTTGCGATTTGGTTATGGAAAATTTCATGAAAAGGATATGGTCCTGTATGCGTGCTCGTGGTGGCCATTTGGCTGATGTTGTTTTTCATTATTTACGGCATACCTTCGTCTTTATTATGAAGTAAACATCCGATCATTTATCTCAAAAAATGGCATTTATCTTTGAATACCAAAGTAACACCTCTTATTGGACTTTTATATCTGCTTGCACAAAGAAAAAAACCCACCAGCTGAGACTTCAGAGCCAGAAAAACTATAACCCTGAATGTTTTTGCTTGTGCAAATACATAAATGATTTTAGACGCCGGAAGACAGTAAAAAGTACACCATAAAGGAAGGCAAAATGTCTCCTTAAAAAAAGAAGAAAACTAACTAACAGCCCGCAGAATATAATCCTAGCTCAAAGCTCTTTCGGATTTGTGCTATTTTCCTTTCAGTTTGGGTAGACTTGTATCCAGCGGTAGCAGCGCATTGCATGTCAGAAAGGTAGCCCAGGCAAGGTACGCCAATGCGCCTAGCCAGCATAAAAGAAAATTAAAAGGAGAAATAAGAGCACTCGTTGCTTTAATTATTTTTGAAGAAAGTGCATAACGAAAAGAATGTAAATAATGGCACGGAAACAACGAAATGGGGATTTTTTTTTCTAATTAGCATGACGGAATGGATAGCTTTCTTTGTTTAATCCAAAGGAAAATGCTGTAGTGTTTTTGAAATTAAAAATATCCATGCACATACCTTTAGAGTTGTGTACATGAACTTGTGTTTTAATTTAACGCTGCGTGTCGTCGGGGGGCTTGCTGCTTCGTATGTAGGTTAGGTTTGCTAAATGCACCCTACCAGTCTATAGGAATGAGTTTTAACTGCACGAGGTACGTGCAAAATTAAAAGCGGAAAATATCTTGATTAAGTGTCGTCTGTAATGTCGGTCTTAGATAAGAAAATTACCCAAATAAATTGTGACTCTGGGTAGAAACTTGAAGGTTAGTGTACAATAAATGAGATGTATCTTTGTTCCCCTCTGGGATACACAGAGTCTCTTTGTATGGCCCCATCAAAGGGGTTGGTCTTGTACCCTGGGGGGGTTTCGCTTGTTTTTAATCTTTTAATTCGCCCCACTAATGGCAGCATTAAATCAGATAGGTAATGAAGCTAATGGAGACGGCAACAAATGATCCACCATAGGTTACGAATGCCAATTTCTTGCTTCCCAAGACGATGGATTCTGGATTCTCTGGTTCCAGATGGTGCGCAGAGCTAAGAAAAGGGATTTATTGTATTCCCTGAGAAATGTCGCGTATAAGCAGTAAATTCGAATAAAGTAGGAGAAGGCATTAAAAGTGTTAAATGGAAATAAACGACTGTCACAAAAATACGCTGTACGAGCATTAAGGGGCTCTAAGGGAAACTTTAATTCTTGGAATTAATCTGTTTCGGTTGGTTTGGTGCTAGAGAATGACTCTATTTGTATTTTTATTGTGAATCGGCTATGCCTTTACCTTTACTTGAACTTATCCACAACTACCCATGACGCCATTTGTGGAATCGATGATTTCGACAGCAGTATATAGTGGCAGATCTTTTCACTTAAGTTAGCTTGTGCAATTTACTCGATTAATATAGGTATCTCTAAAACCGAGTTGCACGTTGTGCTCCCGTTCCCTGCCCAGCTAAACAGTTTGGCAAACGCCACCACATAATTTTACACAATTTTGCAAATCAAGTCAGGTAATTGACGTTGCCTATAAACACTGAATTAGTCGATTTTTGAATAGCTGTCGACCCTCACAAGGATAGCAACGGGTATGTAGGCCTTGAGATCTTGTAAGTAAGGACGGTTGACATAAACGAGAATTTAAAAAAAAAACCCTAGCCATTTTAGGCGACTAATGCGAACTTTTATGATGATGGCGCTGTACAGCAGAGTTTGCTGTTAAATCCCATCATAAAGCCTGTCAACTCTAACGGGACCGACCGAAAACCACTCGAAGAATTTTGGCTAACTTTGCTTACGTCCATGCTTCTGCGTTATAAAGCAAAACTGGAATTGTGAGGATCTTACAAGGAGCTCTTTAGTATTTCTTGACAAGGCCTTACAAATCAATTGCCTTCTTAGGCCAAGAAAACAGAGATTGGCAAGTGTAACTCTTCGCTTGGTTGGCATCACAGCCATTTTGAGATATAAAGGGTCCGCCATCTTACTTCTTTTTTTTTCAACTAGTGCTTATTTCGCGAATGGTAGCACTTAGCTCTTGTCTGATTTGACAGATAATTAGTTTTATCCTTCCGCTGAACGAATATGGTTGCGTAAACGCTTGAACAACGCTGGGAAATATTGCGACATTACTTTGAAAATCATGGTAATGTTGCAGAATGTGTGCGAAAATTGCGTAAGGAATTTGGAAGAAGAGAAGCACCGTCAGTCAGCTCCGTATATTTGTTATTTTGTGAAAAAAGTGAAAGAAACTGGCATCCTCATCGATAAACCAAAGCGCGAAAAGCCAAAAACAGTGCGTACACCCGAGAAAATTGCTGCAGTGGCGGAATTTGGTCCAGAGGCATAATTGGGCCATTTTTCTTCGAAAATGAGCAAGGAGTGGTCGTTAAAGTCAATGGCGATCGTTATCGGGCCATGTTGAACGAATTTTTGTTCACAAAAATTGAAGAAGAGGATATTGACAACATTTGGTTTCAACAGGACGGCGCTACGTGCCACACAGCCGAAGCCACGCTCGATGTTTTGCGCCCTGTTTTTGAAGATCGCATTATCAGCCGTAGAGCTGATGTCGTTTGGCCACCTCGGAGCTGCGATTTGACACCGTTGGACTATTATTTGTGGGGTGCCGTAAAAGATAAGTGTTAAGTCGACAAGCCAGAGACAATTGACGCTTTAAAGGAAAATATTCGTGAAGACATTGGTGAGATACAGCTGCCCACAATCGATAATGTGCTTAAAAATTGGACCGATCGTGTAGGCTACTGCATGGCCAGCCGAGGCAGCCATTTGAATGAAATTATTTTCCATTATTAACTGGAAGGATTGTACTTTCAAATAAAAAAATAAATTTGAGAAAATATTCAGTAGCTTTTTTTTATTAGCATTTTCAAAAAAAAAAAACGTTATTTGGCGGACCCTGTAGTTGTCTATCGGGAAGTTCTGTCGATGTTGTGTGTCCCTTCTTAATGCGACAGCATAAATTTTATTTTGCTCTCATGCAGCTTTGTTTCCGCTTCTGTTCTAATATTTACAATCGCACCAGTGACACCTCCCTATCTGATCTGCTAACGATGTCAGTGTAAACAGCGTAGGCAAGTATTTTGGAAAATTGTTGACTTGTGGTTTTCGCACAATCCATTCAAAAATAATATTGATGGATAGATCATTTTATTTCGTTAAAAAATTTTACAATGTGTTATAGCACAATCTACATAATTTGAAAAAGTACAGAGAAATGACAAATGTTTTTCTTTCTACTGGAAAACGTTTACAAAATATTTAAATAAGGAATTCATGCAAATAACTTAAATATAAGTTTTGAGGAAAACAGCAACCAAAAACCTCAAATATAAGAGAAAAAAAAAAGAAAATAAATAATACTTATAAGATAATAAAATAAAACTATTAAATAAATAATAATAAATAAATAAATAAGTAAATAAATTAATATGAACAAAACAATTTAACAAATTAAAAGGTGAATATTTAAGTAAATAAATAGCAACAAATAGCTGACAGTCAAATTAATGAACAGGTTTATTAATATACCAACGGAAAATTTAATATTGCGGTAGTTAAAGTATGATATTCAATATTTAATTGGTTAATTAGAGGATTTTCAGCGATGTCACATCTGATCTTAAATTTGTCAATTAGCATGTGTATTCTGAAGAGAACATTTTGTTTTCATTTGAAAGCAATAATTTCCTATTTATAAATGGAATGGAATGGCATATCATTCGTATGCCAATATTTATTTTCTTAAGTATTTGCCTAGTATGTTCTTCAAATGTCAGTTCGTTAACGACTGCTTTCTGGCGATCAAACAATATAGCAGAAAGGATCTTTCATTTAATGATGAATAGACTGGATGCTTTTGTAGTTGGTGTACTTGGTGCAATTAAGAGGGTCTACTTTCGTCGAACATCCATTCTAAAAGAGAGCTTCGACGGCAAACGCACGGTCCTCACTGTTTATGGCGACTGACCTGGAAGGAAACAAAACCCTAGAGCCCCTCTGTCGAACGCCCGCTATACGATCCTTGCATAGCCTATTTGTTGCTCATTTTAAAAAAAGGACTTTATGTTGCTAAGCCCGTATAACAAAAAATCTCACGTGTAGCTCTCAGATAACAAAACGCCTGACCCGATCTGAAAAGAGAAAACCTTTAAATGAAATAAGTGCCAAATTACAACTTTAGTCGCAGGTTGGTTGTCAAAAAACAAAATTTGGTGTCATTTGTGATCTTTTTGGGGGGGGGGGTTGAACCCGAGACACCCTGCTCTTAATCACTGCGTCTACCTGTATTCCACTTCGAAAAACCTATCGCAGTAGTGAGTAGTACCCATAAGTATGGTGGCATAATCTGCATAAAGAGACACTCCTCGCTAGAAGACAACGCATGAGTTACAACATACGTTTTGCTAGAATAGAAAAACGAGCTACCAATAACATGCTTGCTGTCAACAAGTAAAAGCACCCGATGTCGCCGAATCGGACAGAACGTCACGATTGGAATTGTGGCAACAGTTGCTTTGAAAACACGACGGATATTGCCGGGGGTGTTACCATATGTATCAAATCAATAATTTTTATTTTTAACATTGTTTGTTAAAAACGAATTTAAAATCATATGTTCAAATATGCAACAAATAGACAATATTTTGGTTTTTCTTGACATATTAAGGTGTATTCAGGTAAGCGTATGATTTTTTTTTAAACATTTATGAAATATTCTCGATTTGCTTCAGAAACATTTGATAAACATTTGTCAAACATTTGTGTTTTTACCGGTGTAGACGGCGATTAAATAGTTATTAAATGTTTATTGTCGGAAATTCATGGCCAGAGGCTCGAAAACAACAACACCGCTTCCGTAATATGGTGTGTTTTGTTTCTAAGAGGAAATCAGTTTACTTTCAGTTTGATATGTTATGAAAATCTTACTGCGGTAGGTCCGCTTGGATTGGAATTCTTAGACGAAGTCAATGACAGCGGCTTGAGAACGAAACTGAAGAAGAACAAACTGAATACCGAAGTTAGTTAAAACTAAACATTCTTCTTTTTATAATAATGCTCATGGAAGGCGTTTATGTTTATGAAACATTCTCTTAAATAATTATGAAATATTTCCCTGGTCTGGGCATACCTTTAATGAAAAAACAAAATCTCGAAGGACGGGAAATTTATTCGAAATGAAAAAATGCTTTTTGATTTTTTGTGTTATGAAGGGTGTTGAATATTTTAACCTGGCAACGTGACTGTGTGCCTGTGTGGCTTGGCTGTCGTTTACAGGCACACCGACATTGAAGAATGAAACAAGCCACCTAGTGGGAAATAGTAGAATACATTTTCAGATCATGATTCGTGATCTCGATGAATAGCAGGATCTTATGCTGTTGGTGTAAGTGCATACCAGTGCATATTGTAAGCGCTGTTTCTACATTTCAGACATGTTTTCGTCATAGTAAGAGTAACAGTGTGTATAATGTGTCAAACTGTGTAGTGTTTTTTTTTTTCTTTTTCATTTTAAATTCATTTTTATCATTAAACTTACATCCTAGACAAAAACGATTAAATCTAATTTGAAACAAACATTTGTCTTAATTCTAGCTTACTGGCTCTTAGCGAGCTCTCTAAACTTAACTATATCCTTAAAATTACTTAAAATTATTGCCTTTCGGCCTTAAATCTATCTATATTTAAATGGTTTGTTTTTTACTCTTCAAGAAACTTCCAAAACTTGAATACTCTATTTTTATTATTTTATTTAAAACTACTTAAGACTACCTACGCTACATAACCAAAAATTACCTATAATCAGGGTGGTGAGCAATCTTATCGATTGGTCACCATCCTGATCGCAACCATGGGCGCCTGACAGCCGCCCACAAGGGTTCATCATAGTGCTGCCGAGACTCGAACGACGCTTACAGCCTCGCTCGGGTCTCGGTGGCACTATTCATGTTGGCTAACCCGGCCCCTCCCAAAGACCCCCTACTATAAACCTAAACCTACTAACTTAATATCTAGCTTAAAACTAAAGAGGATGCTACGTAAAGTGACGCACCGGCCCGGGAGAGCGTATCCACCCTCACCTGTTCCTCAAGCCACCAAAATTCGGTGAACTTGACAGAGGAAGTGAGGTGTGTCCTCGTGTACCTCCTCGTCTCCACAACCCCTACATATATCGTCATTCTTGAGTTTCATTTTCATTGTGTGGTATCTTAGGAAGTTGTGACCCGTTAGGGCCCCTACCAGTTTATACATAGACGTTCAATCAAACCGCATAAGCTTGATAGTCCGAATTGGATTATATTCCGGCCATAGCTTCCGTGATATTTCGCAGGTAGTTAATTCTTTCCACCTGTTGTTGGCTTTCATCCGGGTTTTGTTTTCCACTCTCGCTCTAAGATCGCAGAGTGGTGGTTTGATTGAATCAATCGCCCGGTTTTGGTCCATAGCAGAACCATTCCTTGCCAGTTCGTCAGCCATCTCATTGCCGGTTTTGTCCCTGTGTCCAGGGACCCAGCAGAGACGCGTGATGTGCTGCGAGCAGAGAACCTTGAGCTCTTCGCGGCAGCGCCGAACCAGCTTCGATTTTATTTCAATAGCAGATATGTACTGCTTTTATAGCTGCCTGGCTGCCAATAAATATGGTAATATCATTATGTAGTATTGCTAAAATTGACACCATATGGGCAGCTTCGGCGATTGCCAGAACCTCCGCCTGAAAGACACACAGTCCATCTTAGATCCATCTGTGTAGATGGATATCGATTTGCCTTTTGTGGGTTCATCTGTGCTCCATTCCTCCCTGCTGGGAAAATAGCAAGAGAATGGTATGTCGAAGTCAAGGTGGGGAGACAAGTAGTCAGATGTGACAGCATCTCCCACGTATTTATTCAGAATCTGTGCGTGTCCCGGTTTGTAGGGTCTCCAGCTCTTTGTTTGACTGATCCTGAGGGCGCTTTTGGCTGCAGATTCTTGCATGTATAGGTCTAAAGGTAACAGGTCGAGGATTGCCTCCATGCCAGCAGTAGGTGTTGTCCTTATTGCGCTGGTTGTACCTATACAAGCTAGTCTTTGTATTTTGGTCAGTAGTCTTAGATTCGACGCTTTGTTCGTGGCTTGCCACCAGACTAAGCATCCGTATGTGAGTATTGGACGCACAATAGCCTTATACATCCATAGAATTATTTTGGGGTTTGGTCCCCACCTTTTTCCGAAAATGCGGTTGCATGCATAAAAAGCATATGCAGCTTTTTTAACTCGTTCATTGACGTTTAATTTCCAATTGAGCTTCCTATCTAAGATTATTCCCAGATATTTGGCGCTCTCGGCTACCCTAAGGGGTATACCCTCAATAGTAGGAGGATCGAAGTTTGGAATCACTCTTCTGTTACTGAACAATACCAGTTCAGTTTTCTGTGGATTGACTCCAAGACCGCATTGGTTTGCTCACATTTTAAGTGTTCGTAATGCGTTTTGTAGTAGTTCGCTTATGGTAGGTAGGAATTTGCCTGAGCAAGTATTATTACGTCGTCTGCATAAGCAGTTACTTTGAGCCCTTTCTGAGATCAATGTCACCTAGTTCTGCGTTAATGATCCTTTCAATGAACAACCTTTCAATCACGTTGGTTAGCGATTGGTCAACGTTGGAGTTGAGTAGTGCTCTCTTCACTGCGCACGTCTTAACATTGTTGAATGCACCTTCAATGTCTAGGAACGCGGCTAGTGGGTATTCTTTGTCCTTTAGGGACTTCTCAATGGTGCCGGTGACTTCATGCAACGCGGTCTCAACCCCTTTACCCTTAATATAGGCATGCTGCGCCATTGAGATCACACTATCATCAAGTCGACTGCGGATGAAAACGTTCAGAAGTTTTTCGAAGGTTTTCAGGACAAAAGATGTTAGGCTTATAGGCCTGAAGTCCTTAGCAGTCGTATGGCTGGATTTGCCTGCCTTCGGAATGAACACGACCTTTACTTCTCGCCATGACCTAGGAATGTGGCCACATTCTAGGCAGCGTGTGAAGAGTCTCATCAGGGCTGGTATAATAATTGGCCTGGCCTTCTGGAGCATGATTGGAAAAATCCCGTCAAGCCCAGGTGACTTGAATGGAGAGAAAGTCTCAATCGACCAGTTGATTCTTTCCACAGTTATTATACCCTCTGGTATTGATGCAACGGTAGTTGCGATGCTTGGTGTAGACTGGACCCTTATATTGGGAATGCAACCCGGGAAGTGCGTAGATAGAAGCAGACTTAGAGTCTCCTCAGAGGATTTCGTCCAGTTACCAGTATTGTCTTTCGGATAGGCCGGAAACGCAGGTTCTTTCGATAGGATTTTACTAATTCTGGCTGATTCCCTAGTGTCTTCTATTTCGTTACAAAAAGTATGCCAGGCTGTGCGTTTAGCACTAGTGACAGCGGTTTTGAATTCCCGCTGTCCGGCTTTGTATAGATCCGAGTCTGACTGGCAGTTGGTGCGCTTGGCCAAATTGAACAGAGATCTGGCTCTTCTTCTGATTTCTAGGAGGTCCTTTCTTGTTTGTCCGTAGAGGACAAGCTTTATCATATGCCTTACTTAGAATTTTGTTTAAATTCTCTGTGAATGCATCGATTTCGTTTGGTGTCCCTATTTCCTGATCTGTCAGATTTTGACCATTCCTCACGACCTCTGAGGCAAAGGTGTCCCAGTTGGTGAGTCTTGGGTTTCTGAATTTACTTCTAAAGCTAGGCCTAGGTTCCTTTACATAAAAAAGTCTGTACTCATGCACACTTTAAACTTTATTTTTAAACCACCTTAATGGTGATTCCTACAGCAATACCCATCGACTGCGATTAACTCCCCTGGCAACCATGCGCCCCATCTGCAGCGTACCAACAAACCCCACAAAGCAGCAGTATAAGATCTCGAGAATAAATAACTAAATCGCAGCATAAATCAGCGGATGCTATACAATTACACAATTAATGAAAATGAGCGCCACCCCACTCGCCTGGCGCAGTCATTTGGTAACCAGCAATCTCGGCAGCGATTTCAGTCCCAAAGCGTTATTTTTGTGTTTGCAAGGACCAGTGCTGGTCGTTTGCAAAATGAATACGCACAAAACAAATCCCGGTAATAACATCACCAAAATGGGCGATATATCCACTAATTGCTACTCGAAGTGGAAACTCACAAATTAAACGTCGGCGAGTCAAGCACTCTGGAAATTATAATTTTTTTTTTTTTTTTTTGCTGGCTCGATGATGGGTCTGACTATTTCGAGGTGGGTACGAAAAATATCCGTCTGTAGGCGAGGTGTTCCTCATTCGGTTTTCAATCTGATAAACACGATTTTCAGTGTGTGCTGCTTTTTGAGGATTTTCTTGTTTTGTTTATTTTGCTTTGCTCTTTAATTTCGCCTGCTGTTTGCTGTGAATTTGTCTTTTTTTATTTGCAGATTTTTGTTTCGCTGGGCGTGGTTGGGCATTAGGGGAAGTTGGTGTATAATTTCTATTTTGTGTCCTTTTTATGCCGTTCGATGGAGTGAGATTCGAAAGAAATTAGGAACGATTTTCCGCCTTAGTGACTGTAAATATTGTTAGGGGGGGATTTTTCATGATTGTACACCCACCGCTTGAGTGGGTCACAATTTGTCTGTGCTGTTGCGGTAAAGTGGATTCGCAATAAGTTATTAACTTTTCCCAGGAATAGGCAACGACAATAGAAAACGTAACGCAATCAATTTGATTCGGAGCAAAACTCTCACTCTAGATGGCCGTTGGGATGACTGGACGAGGTATTTCGGTTCACCAGCCATTCAGGCACATTGGGGGGACAATTTTAGCTGAGATGGAATTTCTCTTCGCCTGGTAAAGGATCAAATTAATTACATGTGCACATGCCAGAGCGGGCAGGTTGGTGCTTCACAAGTATTGGTGTGAATTCAGGGAGGGAAATGTGGTAGTGTGAACATTTTTGGGTACACTTCGCTTTGGATATAGAAATTAAATTGGTTGGTGATTGCTGGGAGCAATATTTTGGTTTGGAAGTTGGCCTCTAAATGGTTCCTAA
Organism: Cheilosia grossa; assembly: GCA_963082955.1. Classification (NCBI taxonomy): domain Eukaryota; kingdom Metazoa; phylum Arthropoda; class Insecta; order Diptera; family Syrphidae; genus Cheilosia; species Cheilosia grossa. The sequence continues at coordinate 60,883,470 of OY720144.1, forward strand.
GTTTGACTTGGTTGAAGGGGGATTCTTACACCTTCGCAGGTCTGTTGGTGGGGCAAAATACTAACCTATACAAATAACAAAAGATGGCCACTTCTTTTCAATGGTGGAGGTGCATGTCGCAGCCATACGAATAATGCCGATTAAACAGAAAGAACACTTGAGTTCGGGCATAAAGTACAATTACGCATCCGTTGCAATAATAAATGGCACATATGATTGAGGGTTCCAGAATCGAAGTAGGTATAGAATGTAAGCAATTATTTTGTATGTAAGCCCCCGAATTTAGAATAAAGATTTCACTTTCCACACGAGAGTCAAAGACCGTGGTTTGAATTAGCTTTAAACTGCTCTAACCTAAAAACCCCACTCTGCCAGCACAAGTGCTATAGAGATTGAGTCCGAGAGGGAAGGTAGAGAGAGTCAGCTCGCATACGGACATCATAACAAATCGGTAACACAAAAAAAAAAAAAAATAGAATACATATCCTTGCAGCTGCTGGTCCTGAGAAACCTTCCCTCGTTCCCTCTGATCCTTACATGCTTAAGGAAAGTTGCAATCTTCAATTCCATGCGGCCCGAAACTGTAGAGCAGGTATCTACCTATAAAAAACTAGTTAAATGAAAATAAACCACTGGTAGTTTCGGCTTTAATGGTTTTGGAGAGTTTTGATTGGTTGTGTTATTTGAAGAAAAAAAAATTCAATTCAAAATTCGCTCAATTCGCTTGGGATTAAGATATTTCGAGCTACACTATCAGGGGCAAACGCAGGAAGGGGTATTGGGTCGTGCATAATACCTATTCGCTGACTTGAATAGGTAGCCTCGATCTGATTTCAAACAAAGTGATGGACAGCACATCCCTAATGTCAGCCGTAACAGCCAACATGATTGAGACTTGTTGTTAAGTTTTTCCGACTTCCCGGTGAATATACAGATTTTTCCACCACCTGCAAGGTTCAATCAATTTATCCAGAAAACCATACCAACTCAATGCAACAACGGATACAAAATAAATAAAATAAATAAATAAAAGTTGGCGCAACAGGTCCGAAGGGATCCTAGGCTTAGCTTCACATAAGTCACAACTACTACTACTACTTTTTTATGCCGGATCCAAACGGAGAGAATCTCTTTCATGACAGTTGTTCTCTCTGATGTTTGTCAGATGTTAGCGAGAAGCTGCGCCGCGGGAAAACACCTTAAGGTGGAACTTTGTGTCTTTCGGGGATCTCGCTTAGCAGTGCAACACTACTGCAACAATGAATACCTTACCCCAAAACTTAGTTATGATCAGGTCTCCAGTCGAACTGCAATCTGTTTGCCGCCTACAATTACTAAATACTTTATCGGAAACTTCAACAATTTGAATGCAATGAGACGAATGGAGCTTGCAATGAAATGTAAAAGTTTCGAGCGACTCAGTCGTGCTCCTCTCTAAAGTTGATAAATTCTACTACATAAACTGCATCCATCCTGTTTTAAAACTCAAAACGAATATTTCCTTAAAGCACATCATCCCTTCGACACACACACACACGCTCACCAATGAACAATTTTTGTTAGGTGTATAAAGAACATTTATGTTGCACTGCGCGAACTCGCCAAGCGCCCTCGAAAGTCAGAACGTCAGACACGAACTCAATACGTCTGACCCACTTGACGAGCTGCATTGTGCAGTCCTATACTAATACTATGATACCTTTGAAGCTGAATGAAGCTGTACAGCTACTTTACAGGGTAACAGGTGAGCATTTTACTTTCATTAACCATCCTTCCAGTCTCGCTGTAAATGCATCGCCAGTGAAGTTTTGAATACTTGCATTGTTGCATTCGGAAACACAGTATACACAATGAAACGAGAAAAAACAAAACCATATTGTTTGCCCTTAATCCTGACTGGCTGTGTGCTGGCATTTTGTGTTCACCATCCATCTCCGTGCTGTTATTTGTTTTCCTCCATTCATTATTGTTTTACATACTTTCAAGGAATAGCCACACATATTGACAGCATTGACAAATTTGAGGAATTACTTTTGGCAAAGCCCATGAACAGATAACATTTTCGAAGGCTTGTCTGTAGGTAAACCTAAATTCAGGATTTTCAATTATGTTGTGTTTGTTTTGCTTCCTATTTCGGTTTTTTTTTTTTTTGTAATTTGTCATGAAATGAGGTGCTGCTGTGGAATAGACATTATTTCTTGGTGTATGTGTTGGTAAGCACCCCAAAACGTGCAAGTAAATGGGCGAAAGTGTTTCCCTTTTCTATCTCCGTTAACATTAGTGCTTTTATTTGTTTTGAGTGCTCATTTTTTACCAAAAAAAAAACCTTCATTTGTCGGATGGGAAATGTAGGCAAGTGAGGAGACTCGTTTTTTTATTTTATGATTTATGTGGTGCCGTGTTGTAGGTACTACCCCAGAGATCTGTAAAAATATTTTTTTTCCCTTCGTGATTATGATGAGAAATCCCAATGTATGTTAAGTTGTTGATAATGAATACCAACCAACATTGTGGTGGGGCGAGTACGGGAATGAGAATTCGCATTGCAGTGCGATGTCGTGCTGAACGAAGCTCAATCCTTTGTACGAGTGTGTGTGTAGTAGTATATGTATGCTTTTATTGACAGGAAAATTAATTTTGTGCGACTTAAATATATGTGCTACAGAGATTGATGAGCATTTTTGACGAGTTATTGTGTATGGGAGGGAATGTGATTTAAACAGACGCTGAAGGATTTCGAGAACACTGTTCATCTCAGAGAATGCTGCAAGGTTTAGCTATTGTTTGAAAATAAAGATTGATTTTTCGATAACCTGAACAGGGTTTTTAGAATGTAAATATAAATTTCATCCTACTGTTGCAGACAAATACCTCGTTAAATTTCAGACTTCCGTTTTATAATGAGGGTCAGCTTTTAATTGGAAATTGAGACACGCAATGGTTTCGTAGAGATGCATAATGATGTGTTCTACAGAGTTATGTGTTCACAAGGAACCTAGGAAAACTAATTCGGCCGCACACCTTTGTATCTCTTCTCTGGAGGCACTTTATTCTGCTTGTCATTCACAAAGGAAATGATTGTGTAATATCCACCGCGACTTGTAGGTCATCAGAATACCAATAACCAATTTTCAACGATGATGTGGTGTGGGAATGGACGGCTCTGCTGGCGGCCTTTCTGTTTGTTTTTATATGCAATTCTATCTTTAGAACTTCCCCTGGAAGAAAATTTAGGAACCCGATACAAACATTGAAACGTTCAGTTCGGATGAATTTTTATACTGCATCGTTTTCTGGGTAGATTGTTGAAAATCGTTGTTTGGTACTAAACTGTTATTGTTTTCTGTTGTTTTTGCCCGAGAAGAACATGGATAATTGTATATAATTCAAGGTGAGGTAGATATCTATAGTACTTACTCGGAATCGCAGGTTGTCAAAGCGCTGAGCTGGGTTTCAGTGAGGAACATTGATGTATTAAGACTGGTCACACCAGCCGTTGGTGTCTCTTATGATTTCAAGTCTAACTTAGAGCAGACTATCAAACGAGTGATCCCCAACTTTTGAGCTTACAATCCACAACATCTCTATAAAGCCATATTTTTTGTAGAAGTTTCATTCAGTTGCTAGAATTTTCACTGGCTCACAAGCTCTTTTTAGCCGATGTTCTATAACTAGAGTCCGTCCAGTGGTAGAAATTTTACAATTATAGTAAGCTGGCCTATACGCAAAATATTGGAAAACAAATTACAGACAGCTTCGTAAGAGAGAACAACGAATTACGAGCTAAACTTAATGAAATCGAGCGACTCTTCTATGAGCTTAAAAGGGAAGTAGATTCTCTGCGAAAAGAAAACGAGGATCTTACAACCCTCGTGTACCGAAAGATCTCGAAACAACGCCGAACCGTCCAGCAAGTGAATATTTCACGGACGAGGAAGAACTTGCTCGCGAAACTAATCCGGCCGCTAAAAAAAGGCCTGGCAAAAAGCGTAAGGCTGCTACCTCACCCGAAGTTTTACAGAAAAAAGATGAGCCCATTGAACCAAACAAGACAAAAAATCAAGCGAAACCTCACCCTCCACCCGCAATAAATGTCGTCGGAATAGAGGATTACGGAAAACTTCGTAGCCTTTTCAAAAATACGCTGAAAACAAAGTACAATATAAACTCACGCCGAGACAACGTCTGGAAAATCAACGTAGAGGATTCTGATTCCTACCGAGCACTGAAATTAAACGCAGAGAATATCCAATGGTTTTCTTATGAAAATAAGTACGAAAAACCGGTGCGAGCAATCGTTAGGGATCTCCACCCGACCTGCGCAAAAGAAGATATCATGAAAGGCGTCCATACCCAAGGCCTAAAAATTCTTGAAATTGACCAAGAAGGAAATGCAATGCATGGAAGGAGTCAAAGATGCCGTAGTCAAACGGGGCCTTCCACTCTTTATGCTCACCTTTGATAGAACAGAGAATGTGGAGGGCATCTTCAAAACCACGACAATCCTAAACATATCTAAAGGTCAAAATCGAGCCATTGCGTAAGGGAAGAAGAGCGGCACCTCAGTACAATGCATTTCCTCAATTCATTTATTTCTTTCTTAATACATTCATTCCTATGTGCACTAGGATGGGCTTTTCCATGCCTCTTCTTAATCTGGACGTTATTTGATCCAATAAAAACCGAGCTCGAAAGGGACAAATTTCAGAATTCATTAAGCTCGACATCAATTCGGTTGTTTCCGTTTATGGGTGTTTCTAAAATGAGATTCTTAGCTCCCCGGAATGCGCGTCTTAAAGCAAATACTATTTAATAAAGAAGGCCAATCAATTTCAGTGGGAATGACCAAGCAATTCAATTTCTTAAAAGAAAGCTTACATCTGCCCCGGATAAAAGAGCAAAACTTGCGGCCATTATACAAATGAAAGTCGCATTTGATCCGGCACACAAGACACCGAATACAAAAAGAAAGGAAAAACCCTAATTGACAAGAAAAAAACTGTTTAGATATTTAGCATCCCATTTAAAAATCTATTTGATTATTTCAAAAACGAAACATAAACATTATCCGCTTCTGCTAGGCTCCCATCAAACTACACAGAAAAGAAGTCCTTGGATGCTGATTTCCCTTGTGGACAAACGCACTAGAAAAGAATAAAAAACTAAAAAAAAGAGAAAACAAACGATACAAAAAAAAAAAACACAATGAGTACCGGAAGGAAACCATTTGTTCTGCGCTTTCATCGTACTAATTCGCACACCAACATAATCGCAAGAGGAAACCTTTATTATTTCATCCTCCTTTTATACATCTTGTCGTGCGATTTTTCCCTTCCGTCTTGCAATGCGCGCTGCCACCACTACAACTAAATGAAAGTGCAAATCAAATATGCAATGATGTAGATTTCCTTTCGCGTTTTGTTTAGTTTGCTGCTCTTCTTCGTCTTTTTAGATTTAATCTCGGCGGAAGATAGTCGAGGGTTCTTCATTTGTTTGTTGTATATTTATTTCTTCTTATTGTTGTCCTCTGCTGTTGTGTTTTCTTTTAATTTCCCAGGGAAATCTGTGAATGAGATACAGGGCAACGAAGAGAAACAAAAAAAAAAAAAATTGTCAAACAAAAGGAGAAACACCAATGACAGCGGACATTAGAAACACTTTCTCTCAATTTCTTAATTTGTTATACTTCCTAAAGACCTATCAGCACGAACACTGGTCGCGTGTTGAAAAATAATCTGTTTGCATTTGTCAGGTCGCAATGGAAGAAAAGGGAAATAGGATTACGAAAAAGTCGACAAGATGACAAGATGCGATAATTAAGAGCCAAGATAAGGATATCCTTTCATACAGCACTCATTTAAATTTCTTTGGACTGCTATGGGTCTATTATGTGCGAGATTCTTAAAGGATTTTCTTGAAATCCTATACGGATTGGGGGTGGACTTTCCTCTTTCAATACAAAATTAAGTTGGACACATTGTTGGGTAGATGAAGTATCCCCGGCTGGTTGCTTGGTGATTCGTTGTCGTAGAGGTTGACCCGAAAATAAAAAAAATGATCTCGGGTTGATATCTTACAAAATTTTTATTGTCTCTCAGGCCGGTCTTACCTCGTTGAGGTCGTGAACAAGAAGAAGGAAACAAAATTACAAAATATGGAAGAGTGGTTTCCGGATGAGTACAAACTTATATAGTACTATGCTATTTAAGCGACATCTTAATGTTGTCACTAGGAAAACTACAATAATTTTTGAAAGCTATGTTCGATTACGTTTCGACCTGAACATTGCCGGCCGCCTTGCAGCATGGGCTGTAAAATAACAGATACATTTCAAATTAGAAGAGTTAACTACTTAAAATTTCGGAAAAACCACATAGAAGAAAAATGTATTAACAAATCTTAAATTTATAAATGTTAAATAGATATTATAAAAGCGAGCAATATTTCATATAGATAAGTGCAATGTAACAATTCAAATTAGATATTTGTATAATTAGGTATGTAAGTGAGCAAGTGAGTAGTTCAACATTTTAAAATAATTAAACCGAACCCTTTCAGGAGTGAGTTAAAACGCAAAGCTTAGTAATAGGACGCGTTATAACTCCATTTTGAGTTCTTATATCTGCGACGCGAACACGATTATCGGACCCCGGAAAAACCTTAACAACGCGACCAAGACGCCATTCATTTTGGGGTAGATTTTCGTCCTTAATGACAACCAAATCGTTCAAAGATACATTTCTCTGCGGATACTTCCATTTGTATCTTTTGTTTAGCTCCTTGAGGTATTCATCCTTCCATCGGCGACAGAACAGATGATGCAGGATCTTAACCTTTTCCCATCGCTTAACATAACTTAGGGATTTTTCGTCGCCAGCAGGTTCGAGAGGAGCTAGTAAAGGACCGCCTCGGAGAAAGTGACCTGGTGTCAATGGAGGAATGTCGGATACATTTTCCGATGCGGGTGAAATCGGCCGAGAGTTAAGACAACTTTCAATCTTGGCCAGCAGGGTAGAGAACTCTTCGAATGTGAGCCTATGAGTTCCTGCTATCTTTCGAAAATGAAGCTTAAAGCTCTTAACCCCAGCTTCCCATAACCCGCCCATATGGGGTGCACCTGGTGGAATAAATTTCCATTCAAGGTTATGGTCCTTGTACCTTTCAGATACATCTTTGGATAAAGTGGACAAAAAATGCTTAAAATCTTTAGCAATTACTTTGCTGGCTCCTGCTAAATTACTCCCATTATCGGAAAATATTGTCTTAGGCATACCCCGTCGGGCTACGAATCTACTTAAAGCAGCTAAAAAACATTGGGTTGTTAAATCACTCGTTGCCTCTAAATGTATCGCCTTCGTAGCGAAGCACACGAAAAGACAGACATAGCCCTTAGTAATCCGACAATTTCTGCCTAAAAAGCTTTTGATAACAAAGGGACCAGCGAAATCTAGACCAGTAGTCTTAAAGGGGGATGAAATAATAGTTCTTTCAATTGGTAGAGCTCCCATGATCTGAGTTTGGACTTTCTTTCTGTGGATAATGCAAGTCTTACACAAGCGTATGCATTTCTTTACAAGATTCTTAACTTTTGGTATCCAAAATTCACACCTTATCAAACGAACAACCAATTGGTTTCCACCATGAATTGAAATATCATGAATGAATTTCACTAGTAGAATTGATATATTCGCTTGATAGGGAAGAAGAATCGGATATCTCTCGTTGTAAGTAAGAGTCGAAGAGGTGAGTCTTCCATCAGAGCGTAGGATATGCATTCCATCCATTACCGGATTGAGATTAATTAACGAGCTTCTCTTTGAGATGGGCTCGTTCTTTGAAAGAGCAAGATATTCCTCGTGAAAATAAAATGACTGAGTTAAACGAATAACTCTATATTTGGCATTCGATATTTCTTCAGGAGTTATAGCTTTGGAGGAATAGAAAACTTGGCCTTTAAAGCGGGAATTAGTTTTGTAAAAGAAACGCAAAATGTAACAAATCACATGTAAGGTTTTAGACCATGAAGAAAATCTTTCTACAATGGTCTCAATGTTCGGAAGCACAGCTGCAAAGTTTGCTTTAATTGGCCTTTGTTCAAGTAGACTATCATTAGCTCTTCGTAAAATAGTGTGAGGCCATGACGGCTGAGTTTGGCAAAGCCAAGTAGGTCCATGCCACCATAAGCTGTTCCATTTGAGATCCATTGGCGATAGGCCTCTCGTCGCTAAATCGGCCGGGTTGTCCCCTGATCGTACATGGTTCCACTTATTGATTGATACACAAGATTGTATCAGTGATACCCGGTTGCCCACGAATGTTTTCCATGTACTGGGGGGCTTATTCAACCACGCTAAAACGATAGAGCTATCCGTCCAAAGGAACAGTTCATGGGCCGGACAATTGAGCTGTGTTATGACCTTTTTATAAAGTTTTGATAGCAAAACAGCACCACAAAGTTCAAGCCTAGGTAAAGCAAGCTGCTTTACTGGGGCTACTCTAGTTTTAGCGCATAAAAGATGAACAGACCAGTGATTGTTACTATGCTGAATTCGTATATAAAACGTTGCCGCATAAGCTCGCTCTGAGGCATCACAAAACCCATGTATTTGGATGGAATCACATGGACTGTAGTTGATCCACCGAGGAACTTGTATATTTTGTATTTCGGAAAGAGTAGCAAAGAAAGATTTCCAGCGGTGACACGTTAGGGGCAAAAGGCATGTGTCCCAGGACGTCCCATCGCGCCAGATTTGCTGCATTATCATTTTTGCAGTGACGACGACTGGAGCTAACCAACCGGCAGGATCAAACAGTCTTGCAATTACTGACAGAACTGCTCGTTTCGTTAAAAGATGATCGTCGTCTAGGATTTTAAAAAAGAAATGAAAGGAATCTAATTTAGCATTCCATTGGATCCCCAAAGTTTTAGAGATGCTTTTATCTTCTAAACGCAGAAAATCCTGATGATAAAGATGCGAAGATGGAAATTCTTTAATTAGATCAACGCAGTTGGATGTCCATTTGCGTAAAGAGAACCCTGCCGAGCATAAAGCGTCAGAAAGCTGTTTCTGTGCCTGCAAAGCGGTTTCAATATCATGGGATCCGGAAAGGACATCATCGACGTAGAAGTCATTCTTAAGAATATTGGATGCAATTGGGAATGTATCTTGTACGTCATCGGCTAATTGCAACAAGGTGCGTATAGCCAAATATGGCGCACAATTAACGCCAAATGTAACGGTATTTAGTTCGTAGTCCTGAAGACTCCCACCAGCTGGGTTACGAAACAAAATTCTTTGATATGAAGAGTGATCTGAATGAACCAATATTTGCCTGTACATCTTTTCGATGTCAGCATTGAAGACGAACCGAAAAAATCGCCATCTTAAGATTAAAGTGGTTAGGTCGGTTTGTAAAACTGGACCTGTATATAGTAGGTCATTAAGACTGACTCCGTTACTGGAAGGATTCGACGCATTGAAAACCACCCTAATCTTTGTTGTGATGCTATCAGGTTTTATCACTGAGTGGTGTGGTAAGTAATAGGAATGTAAGCTATGATTTCGGCTTATTTCTTCTGATGAAACCAACGTCATATGCCCAAGGGTTATATATTCTTCTAGAACTTGGCTATATTTCGAATGAAGTTCGGGGTCCTTCATCAAGGTTTTTTCCATCCGATGGAATTGCTTAAAGGCAATATCCCTTGAGCGGCCAAGAGTTGGAATTGGGTTTTTAAACGGAAGACGGACAATGTATCGGCCACTGTCATCTCTGGTTGTTGTTTTAGCATACAACTGCTCACATATTATATCCTCCTGAGATAAAGGCTTACTATCAGAAAACTCTTCAACTTCCCAAAATTTCGCGATTTGTTCGTCGACTGATACCTCTGTAAAATATGACAGTATTGTCGAGAAGGAACTTACTCTTTCTAGGGAAAGTGGACCTGAAAGTACCCAGCCAAATACTGTATTCTGGGCTACAAGTGTACCGAATATATTAGATTTGATGCAATCCTTAACAATCGATGGATACAAATCCGATCCGATGACAATATCTATTTTAGAACTTTCATAAAAATAGGGATCTGCCACGTCAAAATCGATTGGTTCTGAAACCTCTTCACGCCGTATCAAGCAAGAGGGCAAGTCACCGGTAAGCCGTTTCAAAACAATTGCGTTAGCCAAAATCGTGAACGATGGAACGTACTTAGAACCTATACATACCGAACACAATTTGGAGGAAGTTGATGTAACGACAGCACTCATTCCCGATATCTGGGCCTGTATCGGTTTCACTGGAAGATTAAGTCTTCTCTGAGCATCCTCTGAAATAAAGGTTACTTCTGACCCACCATCGATAAGTGCTCTCAACGTAAATTTGCTTCCTAGATAATGAATATCAATAAGAGCTGTAGCTAAAAGAATTCGTTTGTTGTTGCGAGAGAAAAAGGTTTGAAAATGGAGAGGATTGGGTGTTGCAGTGGACTGTAGATTATCAACTTGATTTTGTGGAGTTCGATTATTTTGATGGACATGTTGTCCTGACGTTGATGGAACGGGTGGAGGTTGATGAACAGGTGCTGTATGTAACAGCGTATGATGCTTCTGTTGGCATTGACCACATGTGTGGACACTTCGGCAGTCCTTTTCTAAATGATTAGAAGCTAGGCAATTCACACAAATCTTTAGCGAATTCACCTTCGAAATTCGATCGGGAACACTCAATTGTATGAAAGATGGACATTGCCGAATGGAATGTGAACCTTTGCAAAGCTTGCAGTTAAAATTTGTGACTTTTGAATGGAAAGCTTGGTGTTTTTTCGCCCCTTGACTCTTGGTTGGTTGACCTTTCGGTTTCGATATGAACTTAAGGTCAGACACAGTTTCGAGTACTCTATATCGGCTCGTTAAAAAGAGATCCATTTCATTCCATGTCGGCAGCTCACTGGGGCTTTTAATGGATTGCTCCCATAACGATAAAGTTATTTCAGGTAACCGGTTAGAACAAAGATACACCAGAATAGCGTCCCAAGAATCTACGGACACTTTATGGGCCTTAAGAATTGATATGCAGTCGTTGATCTCCCGCTGGAGATCTTTAATGCTCTTACCAGATTCGGTCAAAACGATAGGCAGATTAAAAAGAATTTTCAACTGGTTATTAACTAAAATTCTTTTGTTTTCATATTGATCTGAAAGTGCTTTCCATGCTAGTTCGAAATTGTCCGCTGTGAGAGGAAATTTAGAAACTAACTTGTTAGCTTCACCTTTAGTTTTCGAGCGCAGGTGGAACAATTTTTGTACCGCGCACAATTTCGGATGGTTTATATATACGGCGGAGAACATATCTCGGAAAGACGGCCAAGTTAGATAATCACCGTAAAAGGTTTCAGTGTCACAAGGTGGAACCTTAATGCACTGTTCGGGACTTGTAGAGGTACTTTTAGAAACATCGTCCTTAATAATAGTTAACTTGTTTGCTGAATCGATTACCTCACTCAAACAGATAATAAACGTATTTGAACACAACCGATATTTAGTTTTAATTGCTTCTAGATCTTCATTATCGCTTCCATTGGCACGTAAGCAAAGGGCATAATATGTTTTAATTTTGCACCACAGCTCTCTTAACTCACTTTTGCATGTTTCTAAATAAGTTAAAGACTTATCGACAATAGGAATCTCTTGAAACGCGGATTGAAATTGAATGAGTTGATCAGCAGCAGCGATAAAATCTTCTAGTGCGGTCATTATAATTGGAATAAAACCTTCACCCAAGGAAACGCGTTAATCAATATTTAATTATAATAAATAAGGGAGATTGTGAAACTTCACGCTATCAAATCACTCTATTGGTTCTCAACTATGAAATTTATATAAATGAAGCTAAACTATTCACTCACTCTATGCACAAGATAGTTAAGGTTGTGGAATTGAAATAAATCAACAAATATTGCACTGATCTTAGAAATATATGCACGCACCTGTTTGTTATTGATTGGTGATTATTTGTGATCTTCAATGGGATTTTCTTCTTCTGCTGTGGGGGTAAAGTTGTTGATTTGATGACGATCAGCCTACGTTGACGTGCGGGGTTTTGGTGGTGTATGCTGTTAAATGCTCGAACGGTGGATGACTGTTTGATGATGCGTTTTCAGCAATCGTTAATGATGGTGAGCGTAGAAAAGCGGAGCACAATGATGCGCCTTATCAGTGATCGTCTTGTGAGAGCAAATTGTTGTTGATTTGCGCTGAGGTGGGTTATTGTGTGTCGTTTGACTGAATGCTGTTTCTCGATGAATTTTCGAGTTATGACGGTCGGTATGTTGGTCAAGATGAGGGGACTTGTTTTGCAATACAGCTGTTGATCGTCTGGTGAGTGCAAATTATTGTAAATTTGCTATGGTTACTGGAACAGATGTAGGAATCTTGTGTGGTGGGATTTCTGCGGGAAATGTTTGCGCTTGTGCAGTCGATGGCCGTGTAGAGAGATGCTTTGTTATGATCTGGACCAATCGTTTTGGTGGGGGCAAGATGTAGGTATTTTTTCGGCAATTTAGCGTGCGATGATCTTTGACAAGCGGTAGGTAGAGCAAATTCAGAGAACGATTATGCGACTTCAAGGTGACCTCAATGACCGGAGAATCAAAATGTGCATATTTTGCGTTGAGTTAGTTGACGATCATGTGGAATGTAACTTGAGGTGATAATGCCGTGGTTGATTGCTTCAAAGCGCCTTTTCCAGATGATGGTGATGAGTAAATGGTTCTCGTTAATGCGATATTGGAAGTTGGCGAATAAATTGGATAACTATTTTTTAAATATTATCCGGCTCGTATGGACCAAATGTTGGGTAGATGAAGTATCCCCGGCTGGTTGCTTGGTGATTCGTTGTCGTAGAGGTTGACCCGAAAATAAAAAAAATGATCTCGGGTTGATATCTTACAAAATTTTTATTGTCTCTCAGGCCGGTCTTACCTCGTTGAGGTCGTGAACAAGAAGAAGGAAACAAAATTACAAAATATGGAAGAGTGGTTTCCGGATGAGTACAAACTTATATAGTACTATGCTATTTAAGCGACATCTTAATGTTGTCACTAGGAAAACTACAATAATTTTTGAAAGCTATGTTCGATTACGTTTCGACCTGAACACACATGTTGGCTAGTTTCTTACCCTCATAGTGTTTGGGTGTAATTGACGAACAAAAAGAGCGGAGATGTTCCGTCACTTAACTGAAATTTATTGTATCATGCTTCATGCGTCGATGTAAGGCGGCTTTTCCACTCAGGCAACAAGCAACTAGCCATAACCAATGAGCAACACGCTACTTTTATTTCAACTTATACTCATATTGAAGCAACAGTGTTGCCAGAAATTTCTAGCTGTCATGTCTTCCGACGACTCCGATGATACGATTTTACTAATGTGCAAGCGAAATCAGAGCACATCCTACCCAATTCCAATATTTCTACAAAATTTGTATCGTAAACTGGTCTGTCCGACATATTTCCCATATTAAATAAAATGTAATAACTTGCGCAAAAGTCTGTAGCGACCTGTAACTACTCGCAAATATTGATACTACGACGTGATATAAAGGGTGGTTAAATTTTAAGGGCCGATGTTGAATGTGAACCACACCTAAACGTCAAGTTTTTTTTCGGCATTTCATTTGACATGTCTCAATTTCAGACTTACTCAATTTGAATCATGGAAAGATACACAATCGAGCAACGCGTTAAGGTTATTCAGGCTTATTATGAAAATGGGCGTTCAAATCAAATCAAAACGCGTATCGCGCACTTCGTGATTTTTTCGGTCAATTTAATCGGCACATTTTCACCTCAGTGGATTCGTCAATAAGCAGAATTGCCGCATTTGGGCGAATGATAATCCAAGAGTGATTGTCTCGAAAACCAATGCACCCACAAAGAGTGACTATGGGCTGGCGGCATCATCGGGCCGTATTTTTTTTCCAAAATGAGAACGGTCAGGCAGTTACTGTGAATGGTGTTCGCTATCGTGAAATGATAACGAACTTTTTATGGCCCGAATTGGAAGATATGAATGTGGACGATATGTGGTTTCAACAGAACGGTGCCACTTGCCACACAGCTAACGAAACAATGGCTCTTTTGCGGGAGAAATTCAATGGCCGTGTTATATCACGTCGTGGTGATGTTAATTGGCCGCCACGATCATGCGATTTGACACCGTTGGACTTCTTCTTTTGGGGTTATTTGAAAGAAAAGGCGTACGTCGATAAGCCAGCAACAATTCAAGAGCTAAAGGATGAGATAATTCGGCACATTAACGGCATAGAACCTCAATTATGCCTCAGCGTCATCGAAAATTTGGACCATCGGATGGAGGTGTGCCGCCGAGGTCGCGGCGGCTATTTGGCCGATATTTTGTTCCATACATAACTGAACCATACCAATACTATCATAATAAAAAGAAATGACAGTAATTTCCTAAATAATTTATTCAAAATCAACATCGGCCCCTAAATCTTAACCACCCTTTATATCGCTTTTCAAAATGCGCTGTGTATCGCCAGCAATAATGTTGCCGCAATCAGCAACATTTTTCGTTCGACCGATATTGAGTTGCTTTAATGTGAGACCTCTAGTTTGATTTAATGTAAATTGTGTAATTGTTAGCGGATAATATCGCATGTTTCCTGTTGCCAGTTGCTTGTTGGCTCAGTGGGAGAGCCGCCTAAGATCTCGAAGGAGTAAGAAAATGGCGATTGAATTGGAAACTTGTTAGAAATAAAATTTAAAAAAATTGTAAATACTTTTGTTATTTGTGTCAAATGGTGTCACAGCCTTGCCCATACAATTACATAGGGCTTGTCCCGCTTTTCGATGTTTTTTCTCATTAACTTATATTACGGTCGTCCAACTACCAGTCGTATACTTTTACAACATCTGCTGAAAATTCATTACAGCCCCCAGTCATTTCAATATCAATAACCTTGGAGTAGGATACCTCCCAAAAAGACCTGCAGAATATTTTCAAGTGAACTGAATAGAAGGAAGAAGATATGAACAACAATGATCCTCCTGTGAGAGTCTGTGAACAACGCTATAGAGAAAGACCTCGTTTAAGGTCATGTGCATGAGGGGTAATTTTGAAAAGAGCCCCATCAGAGCCAACCCCACGTGCTCCAATGACACCCAATAGGTATTTTTGGCATCTTATTTTATAAATTATCTTGTACATATTTGCTTGGTTATTCGTTTGTTGGAGAAAGTGTTTGATGTCCTTGGCTTTCTTCGCAATGTTGGAATAGAGTGGGATAGTTTGTAACTTGGGTCAGGTAGTAGTAACTCGTTGATGTTCAGCTGCAATTGAAATGTAAGCAGTCAATTTTCTAGGGCATTCAACAATCGTAGACACTCGTCCCCAACAGTGTCTCAGATGGGCGTCCTTTTTGGTTTTGCCTTTCGTCGCAGAAACTTTGACCTCCATCCCGATAGACAGAAGTATCGATATCACACTTTTTGCGCGATAGTTCTGCATAGCATCAGTTATGATCCTAGTATAATGTTTATCCTTTTCATGCAATAGTCTCGTGTTGTTGCCAGTTTCTGTATAGGATCTGAAGCTTGCGACAAAAACTGTCTGCTGAGGTCTTATTTAAAGCTTTATACCTATGGTTGAGCAGCACCCTTTGAAAGTCAGTATACGCGATACTATGCAGCTTTATTATTTTTATTCTTGATCGCAGCCACTTCATGTTCACGTCTTTAATTTTTTAGTTGCAGTGTGGTGCCACTCCGTCTACCACCGTGATATCCTGACCCTTCCCCATTGTAGCACTCCTGCACATACAACTTCACACAGTGTTGGCTCCCATCAAACTGAACCCTTCTTACCGCATCCTAAAAAATTGTTTACGGTTACTCGAAGGACATGGTTTTCGCTAGTTTTCGTCAGCCCTTTCATAACGTTGCTCCAAATGGCTGAATTTTCGACTTTTCGGTTCGAAAGCCCATCAAGTCTGTCCCACATTTGCACAGCATGAACATGGTCTAATCCTCCGTAAGATGATCTGGAACGGAATCTGTTTTTGGTTCGACTGTAACGTTGCGTCTATTCTCTGACGGTATATTCAGCGGTAGTTCTCACTGAAAAATATAAAGCGCACATTTTTATGCACGGAAGCTGTCATGTTTCCTCTTCTATCAATTCACACACTTTCTCGTACTATCTGTTATTCCCCCAGAAGTTAATAAATTTGTTATTTCGTATTTTGCTGACTGCTGACAATTCTATTCTCGTATCAATATTTTCCGCGAAGTCAACCTTTTCATACCAACCATTGTTTCATTAGAGTTCCTCATTATCGGTAAACAAACTCCTGTTGCAAAGAGTTTGATAAGGGTTTGCAGCCAAATATCTACCTGCGTCGCCCAAGGTACTGAGAATTGTTGAAAAAATGTATGAGCCTTCCAAACTTAAGTAAGAAGATATTTTATTCTGACGACTGTCAAGAAGTTCTTGGAAATATCCCAAACTTATATAAAATAAATTTTTTATTAAGCATCCATTCGCTGCTTGAAAAAGGGAAGCCAATCAAAAAGCAACAACTAGCGGTTAAACAAGATTAAACAGAGAAAAACACAGAAATGTATGCTTCAAGTGTTTAGAAATGAAACAAAAATGCAATATTTTTAAATTGTATGCATACATTTCTACAAAATTTGTGTTTATTAGACTTAAAAACCATTTGCATTGTTGTATCGCAACGAATAAAATTAGAAAACATTTTCATTTAACTAAAAACAATTAAGAATTGTAAACGCTCGGGCTGACAACAGCGTATTAAAATCGCTCCTATTACTGAATTTAATACCGTGATTTTGGACGGTTGGGCAACACTTGTCTTCAAAATGACATTGAGGGAGGATTTAATTATCTAATGCCCGAGATAAACATGGCTTTCTCAACATTAACAGTTAATCCTACACTTAGCGAAGAAGAAGAAGTGAAAGAGATTTGCTTTCAGCACTCCGCTGAAGGTGGAAAAGAAAGAATGATTAAGGAGGAGTAGGAAAGAATGTATGGAAATAGTATAAGGAATTATTATATAGCGCTGCAAATAGAGTGCAAAATGTTAACATAATTTAAAGTTCAGATGAAGTGTCGAAGGATGTTCTTTGGTGAAAATATACTTACGGTGGAGGCTACATTGTGCATCCTGAAAGGAGACTGTGGATGGGATGTCCTGCACAAAATATGCTGTAATTGGATTACGCTATAGAAGACGTATATTTGAAGGCGGCTTCATAACATTTTCTAATTTATTTACACAACACTACTAAGCGGGGGGTCCCAGGTTCGAATCCCGCAAAAACCCAAATTCCGACTTAGGTTTTTTTCCACGGCGCCACCTCTCGCGAACGCCTGACAAACATCCGAGGGTGTAACTGTCTTTAAAGAGCTTCTCAATTAGCCATTTGGAATCGGCATAAAATTGTAGATCCCTTCCATTCGTTCCAAAAATGAAACTCACACAAAACGAATGGTTGTGAGAAGCTAGGCCTTGGGTCCCTACAGACCCGTTCCGCCAACTAAAGGGTGATTTTTTAAGAGGTTTAGAAGTTTTTTTTAAAAAAAAACACAAAAAATTCGAAAAAATTAATGAAATATTTATTTGAATCGATAGTTTGAACCTTGCAATTTAATGTTTAAAGATAATTTCATGCAAATGTTGACCGCGGCTGCGTCTCAGGTAGCCCATCCGCTGAGTCCAATTTTGGCATACTCTTTCACACATATCGGCCGGTATCTCACGAATGAATGCATGGATGTTGGCTTCCAGTGCGTCAATCGAAGCGGCTTGTCCCTATACACATTAGCCTTGGCATACCCCCACAAAAAATAATCTAATGGTGTCAAATCGCACGATCTAGGCGGCCAATTGACCGGCCCGAAACTTGAAATTAACTGTTCAACAAACTCGCCTCGCAATTGCGCCATTGTTTCGCGTGCTGTGTGGCATGTGGCACCGTCTTGTTGAAACCACATATCATGCAAGTCAAGAACTTCCATTTCGGGCAAAAAAAAGTTTGTTATCATCGCTCGGTAGCGTTCACCATTGACAGTAACGCTGCGATTCGCATCATCTTTGAAGAAATATGGCCCAATAATGGCGCCGGCCCATAAACCGCACCAAACAGTGGCTTTTTCGGGATGCATTGGTAGCTGTTGCAATGCTTCTGGCTGATCTTCACTCCAAATGCGGCAATTTTGCTTATTTACGTACCCATTCAACCAAAAATGAGCCTCATCGCTGAACACAATTTTTCGATAAAAAATCGGATCCTCGGCCAGCTTTCCAAGAGCCCATTCACCAAAAATTCGGCGTTGTGGTAGGTCGGCTGGCTTTAGTTCTTGCACCAGCTGTATCTTAAAAGGCTTTACGCCCAAATCCTTCCGCAAAATTTTCCACGTAGTGCTGTAACAAAGGCCTAACTGCTGGGAACGGCGCCGAATCGACATTTCGCGGTCTTCAGTCACACTAGCTGATACGGCCGCAATATTTTCTTCACTACGCACAGTACGTAAACGTGTTGGTGGTTTAATGTCCAACAAAGTAAAATTGGTGCGTAATTTGGTCACAATCTTCCGAATAGACTGCTCAGAAGGTCGAGAATGCCGATCATAAAATGGAAGCAGCGCGCGATGAACATTTCGAACCGAGCACGAATTTTGATAGTAAAATTCAATAATTTGCAAGCGTTGTTCATTTGTAAGACGATCCATGGTTAAATTGCAAACCAAACTGAAGCTGTTTGACAGTGATACAAGGTACTAAACACACGTCAGCTGTCAAAACCAGTGTTGCCAAAACCAAACCAGCTAAAAAATCACCCTTTATATATATATTTGCTTCGGATGATAATTGGGCTGGCTAGGTGATGTTGTTGTGAGTGACATCCACTTTCCACACAAAGAAAAACCAAACAGAATTTCGCTAACTTAAACGACTCCACTTCTTATGGTACTTCAAGGATGACAAAAAATTTGAACTGCTCTCAAATCAAGTGGAAAATTTGTCATACTTTATGAACCCATCTACTAGGCAACATGCCACTTTTCAAGGTAATAAAATCACTCATCGACCTATCGCTTTTCTGACACCCTCACATTATTCAGCAATCTACTCGACGTTCATGAGACGAGGGGTGTTTTGTTGTAAGAATTTCCAATAGCATCCAGTACCTGTGGCCGCTTCAAGTTGAGTGATTATTGCGGTAACTTGAAAACACAAAGCGAATGACTTCTTTTCCTGACACCGACCGGTTACTGATAAAATGAGGCCCCCTCAAGTATGATCGTAGCCAGGATTTTTGTTTGGGGCGGGGGGCTGAGACTTTATTTTGCGATGAAATTTTTGCCAATGGAATCCATTGAATAATTCTTCACATCTCTCTCAGCTGTTGGGGCTAGAAATTTGCGTGAGCCCTCTCCCCTCCCTGCGCACGCCATTGATCTTAACATTCGTATCTACGACTTGGAGTAGGCCACGTATCTCAAAAAACCATTAACAGTAAAACACGTACCAGAGCCACATTTTTCACTTAAAATTACCCAATCAAGTGTACAAGTTGTGTGTGATTTCCGTCTCTGGGACAGCCCTAAATCAAGCGCTCTGCCGCCACATGGGTTCGCTACATGCGCGTTCTCATCGAAATAATTGTGCGTTTGTGTCTCTCCTCTATATCATAATCCATCCCCTTCAAGTATGCTCGATATTGTAATAAAATTATGCCCGGTATCGATTATGATTCTTCGCAAATAAAAGAAAAAAAAACAAAACGAATTTACCCACCCCTATCGGGTGGGATGGGGTGCCCATGGAAATTGCTTTCAATTCTATTTCAGCCCAATGACTTTGGTTTAGGGATCTTTTCTGGATTTTATGGCCAAAGTTCAAGGACGCTGTAACGATGTAAATGCGTATAGTACTTTAATAGCATAAACAGCCCCCACATACACACTCATCTCTTCGATACAGTATTTCATACTTTCTTTTTTAGCTGTGCGCCGTATGAACCTAGTAACAAATGTTGGGCTACCGATACATGATTCGGAAAGATGATTTCGTTTGCATAAAAAAAGGACTCTGCTTTATTTGGGGCTTTTTTGAGGCCTTTTGCTGTTGTTTTTGGTTTTTTATTTGCGTTTTGCTTTCTTCTCTTGTTAAATTTGCTTACAAGGGTTATGTGTTCTCGGAATTTACAGATTGGGTCCTATGGGGGCATTCGGGAATTCCGAGATACCTATAGTTTAGTTTCATCAGTGCGGTTTTGTGGCTTCGATCGTATATATGTGTGTGTAGTATTTTGTTTGAATTGGAAATCTTTATGCGGGTTCTTATGATTTGTCTACTCCACCCTTTGTGTTTGATGGAAATGGGTCAGCATTATGAATGACTTCGGTTGTGTTATCGATGACCCAGGGTTCTGTACGAGTGAGAAATTTATTCAACAAATAAGCTTCATTTGGAGACGGTGCGTGTGTGTGAGCTAGTTCTCCTGATATTCCAATCACATAAGCCGCAACGATGCACATATGGGTTCTTTGATCGATTTTTGTAGGATGGAAAAATGTGGAAGGTGATTTGGGTTGGCTCACTCAATGCAGACCGAATTTCGGGTTTTTTTTTGCAATAGTTCTTGTTGGAAATTTAAATGTGGTTGCGGGAGGCGGAGTTCAACGGATGATTGCACTACCTTATTTAAATTTCGCATGGTGTCTATGGGGAAAAAGAGCAGTTGCTTTAAATTAAGGGTTTTCTTTTTCCTTCCATAAAAGACTTTACGGGGAAATATTGGGTGTTGCTCCGAAGATGTTTTATTCATTTAGTTATGGTCCTGCACTTGACTGGAGCATGTCAATATTTTTTAGCTCATTGCCGACGTTATGATGAGAAATTGAAATCAAGTGGGGCGTGGAGTTTGATATACATATCGGTGTCGGGGTCGGTGTCGGTGTGGAGTTGGACAGACTCGAACCCATATCACTATTTGAATAATTACCTACCTACGTGTACGCTAAGGTATGAAGTGAATCCTCATAATTTAGAGCGGTCTTTCCTCGATCAACGAGCTCTCCAAGTTGATGTTTATGCACTCCCATTTGGGAATGACACCTTAAGAGAGGTCCTTCTCTAACACTGGCGCTCCTTCGATGATCATGTTCTATGTTCCATCTTAAACGACTGATTCACACTGTCTGTACTTAGTCTTGCTCTAAACCTCTTCAACTCCGCGTTATAGTTATGTACCCAAAATAGCATGTGGTATATACGATATACCAGCAGTAAGCTCTACGGAGTTGTGGTTTGTCATAGGCCTGTTTGCAATGTTTCTCTTGGTTGCTGGAACCGAGACAGATCACAGATGCTCCCCATCTTACAGAATGTCATATCACGTTGGTGGACCCCACATCTTCGCTGTGTCATTGGAATAGATTTGACCGTAAGCAGTGAGTTGCGTTGTATGGAAGTAAACTCCACTAAGCCTACACTGGTTATCCAAGTGTCAAAAATCATGAAAATTTCATCTTGGTGTTATTCACCACATGCAGCAAAACAAAGTGCCTACGAAGCGTAGCTGCATAGAAGGACGAGAGCAGCTCGTCAGCTCTACGAGCAAAAAAGGAGGGAAGAACATCGGCTTCTCCGGAGAAAAAAGAGAGAGCATGAGAAGCGCGCGATCGAGGATATAGAGAGGTGTTACTCCAGGAACAATGTTCGGAAGTTTTACCAAAAGGTAAAAAGAACGTGTCATGCCAACAAGACCCGAACGGAGACCTGTAGAGACGAACAAGGAAACCTGGTAGTAGAGTCACAGTCGGTGCTGAGGACATGGAAAAACCATTTCTGCAGATTGCTAAACGGCGAAGATGACACAAATTCCGCTGTCAGGCAGAACGAACCATTCAACCTGGACGGTGAAAGCCAAGATTACCGTCCACCTGACCAAAATGAAGTGAGGATAGCAATATCTAAGCTTAAATTCAACAAGGCTGCTGGACCGGACGGCTTAACTGCCGAGCTGTTTAAGGCAGCGGGAGATGACCTGGTAGAGAGCATACACCAACTCGTCTCCAAGATCTGGTCAGACGAAAGTATGCCTGATGAATGGAACCTCAGCATCGTTTGCCCGATCCACAAGAAAGGAGACTCTCTAAACTGCGCCAACTATAGAGGCATCAGTCTCCTGAACACTGCGTATAAGATCATGTCTGCTGTACTGTGTGAACGCCTGAAACCATTCGTCAACGATCTGATAGGTCCCTATCAGTGCGGTTTTAGGCCCGGCAAGTCCACGACCGACCAAATATTCACACTACGGCAGATCCTGGAGAAAACCCAAGAAGTCCAGATCGATACTCACCATCTTTTTATCGATTTTAAGGCCGCATATGACAGCATTTATAGAGACGAGCTATACAGAGCCATGTCTAGTTTTGGCATCCCTGCCAAACTTGTCAGATTGTGCAGAATGACGATGGAGAACGCTCGCTGCTCCGTAAAGGTCGGAAACAATCTCACCGAGACCTTTGATGTCAAAAAAGGATTTAGACAAGGTGACGCGCTGTCATGTGACTTCTTCAACATCATTCTTGAGAAAATTGTGCGAAACTCACAAGCCAACATCAGAGGCACAATTTTCCAAAAGTCTGTGCAACTGCTTGCATACGCTGATGACATTGACATTGTTGGCAGAACACAGCGAGCTGTCACTGGTGCGTTTGCAAGTATTAGTACAGAAGCGGCAAAAATGGGTTTAGTGGTGAATGAGGGTAAAACAATATATATGCTGTCAACAAGAAGGGACACACAACACCGACGAATCGGACAGAACGTCACGATAGACAGCTATAACTTTGAGGTAGTAAGGGACTTTGTCTACCTCGGCTCCGCTATAAACTCTGACAATGACATCACAACAGAAATCAAGCGAAGAATCACACTTGCCAACCGCTGTTTCTTTGGCCTAAGACGGCAATTGATTAGTAAGGCCTTGTCAAGAAGCACTAAGGAGATTCTATATAAGACCCTCATCATCCCTGTCCTGCTCTATGGCGCAGAAGCATGGACCCTAGCAAAGACGGATGAGGATCTTCTTAGTCGCTTCGAACGCAAAATTCTTCGAGTGATTTTTGGTCCCGTTTGCGTTGACGGGCCTTGGAGGAGAAGATTTAACAGCGAACTCTACGAGCTGTACAGCGACATCGACCTGGTCAGAAAAGTACGCATTAGTCGTCTAAGATGGCTAGGACATATAGAGCGAATGGACACCAACGCTCCGGCCCGAAGAGTCTTCGATTCCAACCCGGAGGGACAACGCAGTAGAGGAAGACCTCGCCTTAGGTGGCGCGCGCAAGTGGAAGGGGACCTCAACCAACTTGGAGTGCGCAACTGGAGGCAGTTAGCCAAAGATCGTGCTAACTGGAGAGGCGTGTTGGTTGAGGCCCAGGTCCACCCCGGACTGTAGCGCCACCTTAAGTAAGTAAGTAAGTTATTCACCTTAAACGTAAATGATCCCATGGTTCCTATGCAGAAGTTCATTTACCCACTTGTTTACAAAATCCCACTATCAGCTGCGTCACCTACCCGTTTCAGTACAACAACTGACATACGGCTCTTGGACTGCTCAGACAATAAATCGAGCAAAAGTGCAAAAAATAGCATTTTGTTTCTCTGACTGATGAACTATATTAGTGGAGCGATTGAATTGAAACTGAATACATTTGAAAGAACGGAATTTCCTCTTCAAAAACGTCGGAGTAGGATTTTTAAAAAAACACCTCAGTTATATTTTATTTAAAGAATTTCCAGAGGTGTTTCGGAAAATTTGCATAAAATCGATTTACTCTTGGCCAAACCAGGATAAGACGGAGTACGATACATCTGAGATCACTAGCTCAGCTGAAAAGTAATATCCAAAACACCAATAGCATCGAAACAGATATTGAAATTTTACACTGGTTTGGAAAATAAATCAGGTGTTTAAAAATAAACAATATTTTGAAATATTGAACTGCGTTTTTCATGTGAATATTGAAGCACGTATGTTTAAATTTTTACTCAGAACAACAAAGCATCATATCAGCTAAATAGGTCCAATAAAAACTTATGTCTATTTAGAAGTATTTTGTCACAAAATTGCGAGTTTAGATTATATATTTTTTTTTCCAAAAAATGTATGCACTCTCGCAGAAATTCAGTTCTTTTAAATGCATTCAGTTTCAATTCATATATAGTTTGAAATATTAATTATTGTACTTATTATTAAAATAAAAATAAATGTTTGATGAATTATTAAAAATTAAAAAAAAAATGATTAAAACCTCTATGAATGGGGTATGAACCAAATAGCTTAGTTAGCTTTTTTTTAATATATATTGCAGTGTATGATGCACAAAAGTTTTTGATACTTGGCCATTTTCTGCACTTTTGCTCGATTTCTGGGTATAAGCCTCTTGAGGCAATTCTTGTGTACTGAACAATGATCTCACTTTTTAAAAAGTATTTTCTTAAAAATTTTGTTTTCTTGAGTTTACCGGAAAACGGTTAAAATGATTTCGACCAAAGTTAATACTCAGAGTAAAATTGCTGATTTCAAAATTATTTCGTTCTAAACTTTCAATTCGACTCACCGAAAATTAATTTTTAAAACTGCTCATGTCGCGAAAACCTCATCCTCGATTTCGATAAAACGTTAAAACAAAAGTAATGCCTACCCAGTTTTGAGCTAAATTGTTAAGCAATAGTATTTTTCAAATTAAAGATTTCAATATTTGTTACTGCTTTGACTGCAAAATTTGACTAAAAAGCGCTCAAACGATTTTCATCAAAATACGTATTTAATAGTTGGTGCAACAGGTCCGTAGGGACCCAAGGCCTAGCTTCTCACCACCATTCGTTTTGTGTGAGTTTCATTTTTTGAACGAATGGAACGGATCTACAATTTTATGCCGATTCCAAACGGCTAATTGAGAAGCTCTAAGGACGGTTATACTCTCGGATGTTTGTCAGACGTTCGCGAGAGGTGGCGCAGTAGAAAAAACCCCAAGTTGGAATTTGGGTTTTTGCGGGATTCGAACCTGGGACCCCTCATTTTCATTCATTCATTTTTATTGTTTTCTTTCTTAAATCTTACATACTAGACAAAAACGATTAAATCTAATTTAAAACTAACATTTATCTTATTCTAGCTTACTGGCTCTAAGCGAGCGCTCTAAACTTATCAATATCCTTAAAATTATTGCCTTTCGGCCTTAAATCTATCTATTTGTCCAACACACTAACCACTAAGATACTCCGCCTACGTATTTAGGATAGTAAAATAATGCTAATTAAAACTTATTTTTTCTCAAAAATAACTGCCCAACAGCCGATCTGTGTTCATAAATTTTCTTTATGCTCAATACCGCACATAGATTGAAAATGCAATAACAGTGACTCAAACTTATTTTTAGCAATTACTACCGGCTTGTTTTTTTTTTTATTCAACCATCTTGAATATGTAACTTTAAAAATTCCAACCACTTGGAGCTTACACAATCAGAAACTCACACTTCATTTGCACCCCCACACACGTCCATCAGCATATTCTGTTTTTTAACTGCTAATGCGAATTTAAAAACAAGTCTCTAAAATTAACCAGTTACTAATATATTCCAACCAAAAGTAAGAAAAAAAAAAAAAAAAAAAAAAAAACACAGAACTGCGACTACACTTTGCCTCGTACTCAAAAATCTTATAAGGTGTAAGAGCTCATAAAAATACATTAGACGCTTATAGCTCTCCAACCAGAACATGCGACAATTGCCTATTACTCGAGAACTTCAACTTTTAAGAACTCACATTGTTATTTGATATAATTCTGCCATATCAGATGAATAACCCAAACGTGAATTTTATTTAACACAATTCCTTTTTCTATATTTTATGAACCGTTTCTGTTATCTGCCATTGCTCCTCATATCTTTACCTACCTATCTAATAAAATAAGCAAACAATCAACCTAACTTTTGGTGAACGTGAAAGTTTCGTTAGACCCAGTCCTGCACTTTATTTCTTGTTGCTGTTAGAAATCGTGCCCTTCAGGAGTATTACTAATTTCGATAGGTAAGAGCTGTTCCATTAAAAAAATTTTCAAATTTTGTACGAAAAAAATAGAAAAGTAAGGAAACAGATTGCGATACAACTTTTTGACTTTTTTCAGTTTTGGGCAAAGGAAATTATGTATAAGTATAAGTATAAGTATAATAAGTATAAGTATAAAGTATAAAAGTTTATTTTCACTAGTTATATAATTACAGTATTTCAAAACATATTAAGCTTAATTATAGAATAAGTAATTTAAACTAGAGAAAATAGTGACATTCCATATTTCTTAAACAGAAATAGTATTAAATGTGCACTTCAAAAAAAACTAATGGCAAGAAATAAATAAATGGGTGGGGTGACCCTTTGAGATTAAATATCTTTATAATTCAAAATTAAAAACAATAAATTCATTGAACATAAGTAAAATAAAACATTATATAATTGAAGAAAAGGAACACAATTCAGAATATATTTAGAGAGCCGAGTTCATTATATGAAATAACGAGACACCATAACATCAAGCTATAAACGAGAACTAACAACGGATTCTAAGCTTGTAACATCATGAGCTAGAAGCCAATGTTTTACGTGCTTCATAAATCTATTAATTGGACAAAGAGTCCTGATCCAAAGAGGAAGCTGATTAAAAAGGCGGCGCGATGCAATTGTGTAAAAATTCTTAAAGGCTGTGGTGCGAAAACTAGGAACAGTTACTTGATGCAAGTGATTACCACGTATATTGTAATTTTCAAGAACTCTTATATTCAAATGACCAGATCTATAAAAAAATGACTTAAGAACCTTAAAACAATAAAGATGCCGGACTGGAAGAATTTTCAATTCATAGAACAGCGAGAAACTTGGATGCAATCGATTTTTCCCGCATATTTTTCTTACTATATATTTCTGTAAAACTAGCAGCGGCTGAATTTTGTTAAAATAAGCACCCCCCCAACAAGTAATACCATATTGTAGTTTAGAGTGGAAGATTCCATAATAAATTGTTTTAAGAAGATTTTCTGAGCAGACATTCTTTAGATAAAAGAAACTCCTAAGCGTAGCGCGAAAATACTTTCTCAAATTATCGATGTGATTATAAAAACACATTCTAGAGTCAATAAAAAGACCCAGGTATTTAAATTCTTTCACACTTTCAATTTGAAAACACTTTTCACTGCAGTCAAGATTGTAAAAAAATGTATTAGCGGAACGGGAGTTGCTACAAGAGCAGCTCAGTGTAAATTTTTGGCACTCAGGAGCATGGAAAAAAACTTCTGCGTCAAACGAATTTTGCGCTGCCAGACTGAAAAAAATAATTTTTGTTTTGGAACTGATCATGAGTTTATGCGCAGCAAACCATTCTCTAAGCAGTTCTAAATCTGAATTGATATCAGCAATCATATTTAGAGGGCTTAGTGAACCGTAGGTTAATCCTACGTCATCTGCAAAAGCAGTGGTAAGGCCTTTGAAATTAAGCTCGAACAAGGAATTGATATAGATTAAGAATAAGATTGGTCCCAATACAGAGCCCTGAGGTACCCCTAGATTCATACGCTTGATGCCACTTCTAGTTGCTTCAATCTTCACTCTTTGTGCTCTATCAACAAGATAAGATTTGAACCACTCGAGCATGAAACCGCGAAAACCAGCATTTTGTAACTTCTGCAACAGAATGAAATGGTTAACCATGTCAAATGCTTTCGTAATATCGACGAATAGACCTGCTGTGAACTTTTTATTATCTAAACTTACGAAAACTTGCGAACAGAAATTCAACAATGCATCCTCCGTACTTTTACCTGTTTGAAATCCATATTGAAAGGAGCTGAAGAAACTTGTTTTATTAAGAAATCTAACAATCCTATTTTTCACAACTTTTTCAAAAACTTTGCTTACTGAAGGAAGAAGCGAAATAGGTCTGTAGTTACTTACATCATTGGCAGCACCTTTTTTGAAAAGTGGAACCACATCCGCAGATTTAAGAGCTACGGGGAAAACTCCAGATAAAACACTTTTATTAAAAATATGCGCTAGAGTGTCAACGACGAAACACGCAATGTTTTTAAGCAACCTATTGGAAATGCCATCTATGCCACAGGAATTTGAATTTTTAAGAGAACCGATAGTTTTCAACAACTCTAATCCTGTAATGGACTCGAAGAAGAAAGTAGAACTCAGAGCAGTTCCATACGGAGTAGATAGGCAACTACAATTATGAAAACAAGATGTATTTGAATTCGGATGAATAATGTTCGCAAAATAATTATTGAAGATATTAGCAATTTCAAGTTTATCAGTGACAATGCAATCATTAAATAGAATTGTAGTAGGGCTTTTAGACGAAGAGGGTTTATTAAGAAGTTTGTTAACTAACTTCCATTCTCCTCTAATATTTCCTCTAGTTTGATTAAATTGATTTTTATAATATGTATCACGGCATTTTGGAACTTTATTTTTTACTTCCAGACAAAGCTGTTTGTATGCATACTTCAAATTGATATTTGTAGGATTTTTATAACATTTCCTTCGGAGTTTATTTTTCTTATTAATTAAGTTAACAAGGTCAGAAGTTATCCAGGGTTTGAGCCTTTTAGACGAACTTTTTATATGTTTATGTAGGTGCAAGCTATTTATAACGAGGGTCTTAGCTTCTAAGGGGCTTTGATAACTCCGCCAGGTGCTTAAAGGCTCATTGAATATGGTTAACACAACACTTTTACTAGGAAATGTCCGCTTACCATTCGGATTCGAAACCTCTCTATTGAGGTTCTTACATCTCTGTTGTGCTACAAATCTTCTGTAACGCAATGAGAGCTTCCATTGCATGTTCATTAACTCTCTAAAGAGGTTATATTCTAGCAGCTGTATACAAAGCTTATTCTAAGGGCATTTACATAGATGTATCATCAGTATTCTATGAGTGAATTTAGCGTTGATGCGGACCTTTAAATGGCGTTTACTCACTCGTCCAAAAACCTCGCCTTTGCTTGTTAACTGTACAAGGCTTTAAAACCAATACAGCGCTATGGACTACGTGATGTGCTAAATACACGCAGTGCTACTCAACTCTGAAAAAAAGGCCAATCATAGCATCTACGTTTGGAAATCGGTAGTTCACGTTAAACTTTAACGCGTCAAGGCAGCTTTCGACACCATTAGCATAGGATTCGTCTTTAAAATCCTAGATGACCAAAATTATAGAAACGTCGAAGACCCTCACTCCAGATATCTGACACACTGACTGTTGATACCACCGACACTCTGGCAGTTCTTGTTGGCATTCTGTATCTCAGGTAGCTTGTGGTTTTCAACCGGATTAATATTTTTTGCCTTTTTGAATAATTGCGCTCATTCCCCGTTGATTGAGACCGTTACCCGCCCACGCTCACCACGGCGACACAAATGATGTGTATTTTTTAGTTTAAAGTCATCCAATGACCACCCTAATGCCAAAACTGGCACCCACCTCTTGCAATTCATATTCTGAATAAGCCATGCACAACTGACATCACTTTTGACTACTTTAAGAGTAGAATTGCCTTTCAGGATCTCGGGTATACCGCCTTCGTTAAAATAAATAGGAAAACAGTTCGTACATTTAGGACGAAAGTCATAACTTGGTACAAACATCCGTTTGTCGGTATTTTTATATCTTTACCCTGATCGGAGAGTCCCATAATCGAACGACTAAAACTCGAAAGTGTCTCCTTTCGGCTTCCTCTGTTATAACCAATTGTCATAAGGTACCTACTGTGAAAAGCAATACATAAAATCTACCAATTTACGGCTTCACGTGTTACCTAACAGACAAACTACCCTTTTTACGCCAACAACCCAACCGTAAAGCCTTTACCTACCAAAAACCAATTTCGCAACAATCAAGGCACCGAAGCGTAAGAAGCCAAATTAAAATACCCAATAAATCATGAAATGCCGCTACTTTTATTATTTACTCTGTAGGTCGACGATCAGAAATTAAAACCCCCAACGACCGATTATAATTTGTTTTCATTTTCATGCATTCAAAGGCAATTTCCAAACCCCAAAAAATCAAATAATCGATGTTAGGAAGGATAAATACCTACCACGATATTCTGGTTCGGCAAATCAAGAAAAAAAAAAAAACAAAGAAAGAACTCCCAACGAGAGAATCAAAATATAATTGAAAACATGCTTGGAATAAATTATTAGGCACTTCCTGAGCAGGAATATTGCTCGGGTGCTGCTTAAAGAATCTTGCAACCACAAAAATGTATGTCCCAGTACACAAACTCGCAACAATGGGGGTTGCGGTGACAATAAGAAGGATTGGTTTTTTTTTTTTTTTTCATTACAGAAATTATTTCACACCGAAACATAATGTCATCCACTTCCTCATTGCAATGTGACCCCGAAATCATGAGTAGTGATGACAAGAGAAGAAGAAACACGCGCCCAAAAAGCCAACACACAGATGGGAGGGAACAACAATTCCAAACTAAATAAGTAAAGTGAAAATGATAAAAAGGAAGCATCTGGTGAAAATGTCCATGCAATGCGGATCGTAAATTATTTTTTCCGTTCGTTGCGTACCTACTCCAGATACATTTACATCGCAGCAGTAACAAACGTTGTGTAAGCCTGGAGTGTTGGTGTCTTTTTTTTTTTTTTTTTTTCTTCTCAAATAATGCACACACACATCCATACATTACAATTTATAACGATTGTCATATTGGATAAGAGTGTGCGAATGCGAATGGGTGGTTTTAACCTTCATTTCGCCTTGACTTTGATAACTTAGTACACATATGTACAAAAACAGCGATGAATCGAATCGTGTGTGACATATTTTGGTTAAAATTAATTTTCTCAAGCCAGCAGCAACTGTGCTTTTAGGGTTTCCAATAATTGAAATAAATGGAGTCTTCTATGTAAAAGTGTACACATTGGGCATCTCTCTCTAAGCAAAGAAAGGCAGAGCAAAGTACATTGCTCAATGATAAAATTTTAAAGTGGTTTCAAGGATTAATGATAAAGTGCTGTAGTTAAACTAGTAACGTTGGTGTATGTCTTGACTCTTTAAGTCGGCAGTTTTATAGTATGACAGTGAATAGTGCTGAAATGCACTTTACTCACAGTATTGTGAACACATCCTACCAGAAAACTGTCAACCTGAAGTGTAAATTTCTCAAAATTAAGCTACTTCCATGTCTCAACTAGGTACCTGGAACAAACACTTACAGCCTTATATAAATACAAACCCAACGTATAGTATAGTCTGCTTATCTGTACGCACCCTCTAAAATGACCTTACACAGGAAAATCTGATTTATAAAGATTTTTCAGACTTAAACGTTTCTTTAGGGCTGCGAAAGTTAAACGCGAAAATTTAGAGCCTATGCGTAGAGCTTATGTAAATATGTTTTTGCAGCTGATGTCGGTTTCAGAGCAAAAAGGAATAGGTTTCACTGTTTTCTGTATTAGTTTGTTGAAATTCTTACCTTTTTAGACACAAACCTTTAGTGAAGTTACAAGTTACCGCGAAAAAATGTTTATAAATAACAATCTTAGGAGAGCCAAGTAGAGAAGAATTCAAGTTTTCTAAAGTTTCTTGAAAATTAAAAAACAAAACAAATCATAGATATAGATAGTAAGCTAGAATAAGATAAATGTTAATTTTAAAATAGATTTTTGTCTAGTATGTAAGTTTAAAGAAAGAAAAGAATAAAAATGAATTTTAAAGTAAAAGAGCCAAGTAGAGGCTGCGTAAATCCTTACGCGATGTTTAACTTAACAACATCGCAGAGGCGGCATAAGGTTATCTAATAAATATGGCTGTTAGTACCTACTACCTACTACCTGGGACAGAGACCTGAAGTATCAAGTAGAATTTAGTTGCATGCTGAACACATTCGTTTGTGTTAGGATAAAAAAATTAAAATTCTGAAGCTCCGCGAAAGAACTCCTAGGCATCGCACAACTCAAAAAAACTTTCTCAAATGAACCCTTTAGCTTTTGATGCATTCTATGTTCAACTGATTGAAGAAACGGACAGTTCAGCAGCATTTAGAGCTCTAATATCCAGTATGATTTACTCCATATCAGTTCAGCACTGTTTCAACACCCTGGAAGGTTCTGGATGGTTCGACATCTTTAAGTAAATTTTTTTACAGCGTTGTCATAATTGTGGATTTTATGGCAACACTTAAAAACAAAAAAACATTCCATCATTGGGTCCCTCGAGACCGCACTGAAAACTTAAGCTATTCAAAAACGAGTGGAGCTATGCGGGGAATAGACCTGCGAATTCACAAAATTGGAAAGAGGTTTTATTCCCAAACTAACCGTAAGGTTTCAAATGGACTAATTTTTTAAATGGACTAATATAATTTGAGAAATATTTAACGGAGTTTAATCTTCTGTAATTTCAAAAGGATGACACACCATTTAAGTAACTCATTCAGCAGCTATGACATTTTTGTCATCCAACTTGAGCTATAACTTGAAAATATTTTCCTGTCATTCACCAGCTGTCTTGATGTGTACCACTTTACCATGGAGCTCGCATCGAAATTGTAAATATTTATTATTGAAATTCGCTTTCTGTTGGCAGAACTTTCCGCACATTATGTACGATTTACGGGCTTTATGAGTGTTATTCGTAGAAAGTAATTCGGTGACTGATCCAGCAGTCCTATTACGTCAGCAAAACGCGTGGTCCAACGAAAATATTGCTACGGTGACACAGAGTGTATACAAAATGTCTCAGTCTTCGTTTCAAGTTCGACTTGTTCTCATAAACTCGACCCTTCGTTTGCTCCACCTTTTTGAAAGTTTAGAAAAGACCTGGACTTGTTTTCATGTCAAACTCGAAGGGATCCGGACCATGAGAACTGAGTATGTTTAGCCGGTGCTTGATCTTTTGGATATTGGCGATAAGTGTTGTTTAAATACGACGGTGAGAAGTGCCACTCAACCGGCACACAGGAAATATTGAAAAAAAAGTTAGTCAAGATTTGCATCCTTCGTAAATATATTTTTGGCAGTCAAAATATCGCGTTTTAACCACAAAAAGGTCTGACCTGTCTCGCGATCATAGTCACACTTAATGAAAACTGACAACGTAAATCCGTAGCCTAAAAAAAAAAACATCCTTACCTTGAGAGCGACTTGCATTTCTGTCAAAATGAACAACATTCTCGATAAGTTGCACAGAACTACACGAACTACACGATACTATTAAGAATTTTAAACTGACATTAAGGGTAACTGAGAATACGTATTTATAAGGTCCCTTGTGATACCAACTTATTCTAGGTAAGATAGAAAAATGTTCTCTTTGAAAGATCGGCGGTGGGAGTAAAACTTCTTTAGGTTCATAAAGTAGTTAAAACAACGATATTCACCATAGATCACAAGCATTTTAAAACACTACCGAACATGCCTTTTCAACGTCTCATACCGCATGAGCTGCTAACCACGGGCGTTACCTCCTCCAGTTTCCTGTCACTTTTTCGCTTCATCGCATCAAAGAGCAATTTCAATTTAAGAACCCCTATTAAACAGCCCTTATAGTATTAAAACTGCTACATCTGTTCACTAAACACACCTTTCAAGTTATATTGTCCATAAAATAATCACCTTAACACCCGTGACAAGACATAATGAAATAAGAGTATTTGCCATAGGTAAAGTAATAAACGTCAATCCCTTTCTATTCAAATTAAGAAGGCAAAAAGAAAAATTAATTAACATAATATCTTCAGCGGCTTCATGCGAAACCTTTCTCAAACCATAACGCCATATGCAGTCGGCTGACAATTCTCGACCCAGAGTGAAAAGCTGACCCTACAAAGGGGTGACCTTTCTCTGGTAGCTCCTCTTAATGGAAAAGATCTCTCACGCGTAAACGTAATTATATTTGAAACAAAAATGAAAGGATTTTCGATTTTTTCTTTCTCCCGTTACTATCCGAGCTCTCTTCATTTTTTTTTTAGTAAAAAAATTAATTTAATATTATTAATAGGGTAGGACAGAAACCCTTTTTAATATTGAGAATGGGCTAGTGGGAGTTTCAATGGTTAGAATTAAAATTATTGTAACAGAATTTAAAATTCAACGTATTCAAGAGAAATTTTCTTTTATGAGGAGGCTTAGGAATTTTGATATTGCTGTCTATTGTCTAATTTGTGTGCTATTTTTGTTGTTTCGTATTTTTTATTTATTTTTATTTTTTCAATTCATTGTGTTTACGCTGTGGAAAAATCTTTAATACCATGGAAAGTTTTTAATTGGACTTCTTTTACGAGTCAATTGACTTGAATATAATTTTTCATCTCTTCTGTGGGAACTAATTGGGATGTGGGGTTCGTTAGGTTGTTTGAATTTTAGAATAGGTACTATAAAAAGAAAGTACCTACCTATACCTATGTATGTTTTTATTCTATTTCGACTTTACATAGTTTGTTAGTAAAGGGTG
The DNA here is from genome assembly GCA_963082955.1 of Cheilosia grossa. NCBI lineage: Eukaryota > Metazoa > Arthropoda > Insecta > Diptera > Syrphidae > Cheilosia > Cheilosia grossa. The sequence continues at coordinate 60,918,079 of OY720144.1, forward strand.
TTTTTTTTTTATAGGTATTGAACTTTAAGTTGGCAACACTATTTTAACTGGCGGCTGTCAGCTGTCAAGTGATTTATTTTTAGTTTGGTTTGGCATTTCAACATGAAATTTATTTTGAAAATCATGGTTCTGTTCGAAATTTTCATAAGCGAATTTTGTTTAGCGATGAAGCTCACTTCTGGTTGAATGAATACGTCAATAAACAAAAGTGCCGTGTTTGGAGTGATGATAATCCTCAAGTGTATGTTGAGACACCGTTACATCCACAAAAACTGACTGTTTGGCGGGCTTTATGGGTTGGTGGAATAATTGGTCCGTACTGCTTTAAAAACGATGCTGGCAAGAACGTTACAGTCAATGGTGACCGCTATAGAGCCATGATTACCGACTTTTTCGTTCGTCAATTGATCAACCGTGATGTGCAGAAGCAGTGGTTTCAACAAGACGGCGCAAAATGTCACACAGCTTGTGCCACAATCGATTCATTGAAGGAAACGGTTGATAGACCGTGCGATTTAACGCCGCTTTAATTTTTTTCTGTGGGGATATGTGAAATCGCTTGTCTATGCCGATAAGCCCGAAAAGATTGGTACGACTTGGAGGACAACATTCGCCGCGTTATTGCCGATATACGGCCAAAAATATTGAAAAAAGCCATCGAAAATTGGACCTCCAGATTAGACTACGTCCGAGCCAGCCGTGGCGGCCAGAAATTATATTTAAATTATATTGCCAGAAGATTAACTTTCGAATAAAGTAAATTTCATGTCAATTTAACAAAATCATCTTTGTTTTATTCCATTTCAAAGTTATATACCTCTAAACAAAAACACCCTTTATCATTGGAGCTTGGGTTATATTTTTATCTGAAAATGAGATGTCTTAATTATTTTATGAGGGGACTTGGGCAATATAATCCCGTGGCATTCAGTAATGCACGAGGCACGATATTATGAATAAATTGCATAGTGATTGAAGCGCCTGGCCTCTAGTGATCATAACAGTGTACTTTGATTGAGAAAATCTGTAAAACTATATCTGATATTGACAACTGAAAAAAACACTCACAACTTTTTGACACTTTTGATATTTTTTTTGAAAAATCCCAATGTAACATTTCATTTCATTTATTTTTAAATGTCTGGACCTTAGAGCGACACGTACTTGGAGTTCAAATATAAACGACCTAGCCCCCAACGAAACATAAGTGCCAGGTAATACAGTTTTAAAAAGAACTTCCATCGGAATCTGTGACGTAGTTTTCCCGCCATTAGGTAACAGTTTTATTGTGAGTATAGATATATTTGATATTCAGCCATTACTTTTGAAGTATGATTTTGAATATATAGACTATAGACTTTTGGGCATGTTTTCTCTATCCGCAGGAAAAGTGTATCATCAATGAGAAGGTAGATGTTACCTTTTAGGTCGTTTATCATCTCTTGTTTATCGCAGTCAATAAATGAACCTAAATGTGTGAAGTCGTATACAATATCCAATAGTTATACGCTCATTGAATACATTCAAAAAAAGTAATTGCAATCTCCAGTCCTACTAGAAAAATGCTACTGAAATGGGTGTAAGAACTTCACTCGAAATGACAGAATTTTAGTTTCTAATACAACCAAAAATGATATCAAGAGTACACTAATTTTTTGTTGAAAATAAGAGCCAAGTGCAGTTTTATTTTGCGGACGTATTTAAACTATTTGCAACTTTGTTTTGATGTAAGTTTAATAATGACTTCTGCAATTTCTCAAAACAAACAAGCCTTTTTGTTGGCGCAATAGCTTTTTATCGTTTTCATCCTTTTAACGAATTGAAATAAGAAGACACTGTCAATTGTTGCATTTTTCTCACCAATAGATAGCGCAGAAGACGATCGGCAACTTTACCAGGGAGGCGTCAATTATTACGCGATTAATGTGCATGGCTTAACTTACAGTGTCGAAGACATTGTAGGCCGTTGGGATCCGAACTGCTTTTATGGCGATTATTCTGCGCTGCGGCTCCATTTTGGTACTCGAATTTAAAGGTGTAAGAGGTGTTGTTTTGGTATTCAAAGAAAAATGCCATTTTTTGAGACAGATAATCGGATGTTTATTTCATAAGGGAAGGTATGCCGTTAATAATGAGAAACCACATCAGCCAAATGGCCACCACGAGCACGCATACAGGACCATATCCTTTTCATGGAATTTTCCATAACCACATCGCAAAGTGGCTGCCCTATGTCCTCGATAGCCTCACGAATTTTATCTTTGAGGTCTTGAATCGACGCTGGCCTGTTGGTGTGGACCTTATCTTTCACGTGGCCCCAAAGGAAGAAGTCGCAAGGTGTTAAATCACAAGATCTCGGTGGCCAATTGCGATCACCTCTTCGAGAGATAACACGGTCCGGAAACTTTTCCCGTAAAAGATCAATGCTTTCGTTGCTTGTGTTGAGTTCTTGTGTTAACTGAACTTTATAAGCCTTAATACCCAAGTCTTTATGCAAAATGCGGTGTAATGACTTTTGTGGAATGCCCAATTCCAAAGAACGACGAGGAATGGACAAACCTGGGTTTTCTTCAACACTTTGGGCTACAGCAGCAATATTCTCAGTTGTTCTTGAGCGACGTGCACGGGTTTTATTCTTCACATCACTAACTTGTCCCAACAGCTCGAATTTTTCCACCAATTTCTGTATTGCGGTCCGACAAGGTGCTTCACGACGACCAAAAAATGCTTTAGTTTTGCGAACTGTGACTGCAAGATTTTCACCATTTTTGTACAGTGAATTTTAATAATTTCAATGCGTTGTTGAAGCGTGTATCGTTCCATTTTTAGTAATGGCGTAGTTTCTACTTGTCAAATGTCAAAGAATAAAAGCTGAAAATTGAATTGTGTTATGTCTGCTAACTTATAAACAAGAAGAGCAGTATTTTTTTCCGATCATTGCTTACAAATTTTAGTATCCAGTTTTCATCGGTTTGTTTGTCACAGTTTTTTTGAGTTTTCTAAGATCTCCAGAATTTTCAGTACACAAAAAAATTACTTCACAACAAAAAATAATAAAACAGTTCTACGAAAGAAGACATGGCAAGAAGGAAAATGAAATGCAAAAGGATACTCACAGCTGCTTCATTACTTGTCAACCTAGTTGCATAGAATTTTGAAAAAATAGCATCCCTACTTGTGGCTATTAAGCTTTTCCAGAACGATATGAAAGACTGTGGATCAACTTATATTAAATCGTTTGCACCTTATCAGGGTCTGAGTGAATTTGTCTGAGCGTGCGTAAATTATCAAATAAATATTTTTATTGTTTTAAGCTGGGCTTGGCAGATTCAAGGAAAAATCAATAGCTCCGAACTCCGCTGAAACAAAAATGAGATAGAACATCTGCTAACTCTAACGAAACGATTAAGTGACAGGAAAAGGGGTAGCATAGATTGAGTATTAAGCAAAACGAAACGTGCGAGTAAAGCGAAAAGGGGAAAAGCTCAGACTAGGGGAAGGTGGTTCTTCTATTAAATGTTTCGTTTTTCTAAGCTTCTTTTATCAGTTTCTTTTTTTTCGATGTCAAGTTTGAAGCGTCTAAAAGACAATTGAGAGAATTGAGAATTGTTGACTGCAACAAGTATTTTTTTTTTTTTCATGTTTTTGTGAAGTTATTTGGTTGTTTTTTCTTTTTTGGTTTTTGTGGTCAATTTTGGTAAGTGTGTGTTCTTTTGGAACACCTTTTCGTACATTATGTGTTGTAAATCCAACTCTTGAATTTAATTTTTTGTGGTGTTAGTGTACCTTGGACTTATCATAGTGAGTGTACGGTGGTCCGGTCCACTTACGTCAGTTTCAAAAATTTGATGACTTTCGCGGCGACAAGAAAGAATTATAATTCTCACCGATACCTACTTCAGAAAAACTTAAACTGTGTTTTCAAATCTAAAAACTATTTTAATTGCAACAAAACAAAGAATTTTTCTTTTTTTTGGTTCTAATTCGAAATAAAATAAAAATATTTTTTATTAACAAATTAAACGTGTTCGTATTTTGCGAACATGTAAACTTTAAATGGTCTCAGGTACAACCCTCTATGGAACAAGGTACAATCACATCTTGTACCTTGGACCGCTTGAGCCTGCCACATAAAAGTTAGGTTAGTTTTCTAAGGAACTATAAGCACACTTCTTTTAGTATTTGCACCGTATAGCAGATAAAATTTTAGGTAGTTACGTAAAAAACACCAATCTTAAGAAAAAAATAAACTAAACTTAAATTATTGGCAAAAAAACTGTAATCCTCAAAGGTACAACACCTTCCCATATGTTCTATGAGTATGAGTACCGCGGGCTGTCATAAAAATGTGCATAGAAATTAGCTGCGCTGTAAATTATAATCTTTTAGAGTTCGGTGATTGGTTTATGAGACCGTATTCCGGTTTTCTACCAATGGAAAACACAATTAGCACAAGCGCCGTTTTGGGGCTACAACTCACCCGAACTGTAGATTATGAAGGAGATGCACGATAGAGAAGATGTTGAAGATGCCTAGCTTGGCTGCGTGAGTACCTAAGGGCATGTGGACCGTACTAATTGACGTAAACCTGTCGATAAAAACACAGATACACACATTCCGACTAGGAGGGTTTTTGTTCTGTCAGTAAAGTGGGTGGCCAATTCTTCCTTTACAGAAGTAAAAGGTGGATGGATTTCTTTATGCATCCCAGCGGAGGGGTAACTTGCTTCGGAGGAGATATAAATGGAGCCGAGCCACGTCTGTCAGTTTTATGGGCTCTCTCCTTCTCATCCATATTCCTATAGGTACCCGGAAACACAAACGAGAGTAAACTTAAACCGATGTCATGCATTGGCCAGTGCCTTCCTGCAGCCCAAATGAAGCTTGGACGTAGAATTGGTCGAACCACGGTCTAGCTGTCACGGTCTAGCTGTCAACGAATATAGCAGTCTACACGCTTTCCTGATTGCCAATACTTCTGCCTGAAAAAAACTGGCATTGCGTTGGACAGGCTTCAGAGTATCCCTAGCATATGTCATCAGTCGTGCGGCATATTTCTTATGTATCAAGTTTTAAAGTGTTTCTTAGTTATTCGGGCTGTAATAAAGTCAGCAATACTTTTAGGTAAGGTGCATATAATGTGGAAGTCTAAATCATGTGTAAAAAATGCTCATGCGCAATTTAAAGTCCTTGTGATATTGGGTGTGCATGTGCATCCTTATTTTACATAGTTCTTCTTATTGAGATGATCAAAGACTATAAGGTGCTTAAAAAGAAAAAGAAAAAACGAACTAGCTCAAATGAACGCAAAAACGTAAGTTAATTTATTGAAAACTGTGAAAGGGAAAAATGACATTTAACTTTTGTATGAGAAATATTTATTTATTTAAAACGAATGTACCAGACTCTCAACACTTCTGCCACCTAAATTTCTCGTCTGCACAGTTTTGTACTGCAACCAGCGTTGCCACTCAAATTTTTAGCAAATGTAGTACGTTAGCCAACAAAATGTAGCAGTTTCAAACAAAATGTAGTACCTATTCATTTAGCATAATATTGATTGTCTTTTCATACGCTTATGAAGGTTACCGCCCAGTATACTCCCAGCATACTTTAGAGCGTTGCCAAGTTTTTAAGTTATTTGTCATTTACAACCGATAAGAATTGTTAAAAATTTTTAACCGAGTTATTTTAAATCCACTTAGTCCGTAGGGGCTAAATATATTAACAGTATCACTTGGTAGTTTTTAACCGAAAGTTGGTTGATTTTAGATAACCGAGTCAACTTGTTTAACGAAACTCGGTTAAAAATAACCTTTTAACGATTTTATTCCAATTTTTCTAGGTTGTAAATAAGACACTAACTCTGTTGAATTTAACCAGCTGGTTGATATTTATCTAGAAACTTGGTTCTTAACAACTGATAAAGTGTGTTATTTTTAACAGTATGCAACCTAGACTTGGTTAATTTTTTCAACCGAGCAACAATCGCACTCTGTAAGAGCCAATTTTTGAGCGTGTGAGACCAATAGCTATACCAAAAACAAAATTTTCGAATTTTCTAAAAGCAGAAGAATGTACGCATGTTTCAAACTTTTTCGAATCAACTCAACTATGGTCAGACAATTCCATAGACCGGATGAAATTGTTGAAACTTTTTACATTCTTACGTTTATAGATCAGAACAATAAAAATCTCTAACGACCTTAAAAACTTGTTTTTCTGTCTATAATGGTGAAGGAGCCTGTTGTATGAAGTAAAGCATACTTGGTTGACTATAGTTGGATACACTCTCAGGGCCTGTCTAGGGTTGTTTAGAACTCCTGAATCTCAGTACATAAAATACTATCCTAACAGGACCCTATACAATGGGGCTCGACTGAATAAGATTGACAATTTCCTTATTAAGGTGATTCGGAGGCACGTTGCAAGGGCGATGGCCAGTGATAATAACCTGATCTCAGGGGCTTACTACCCCAATTTAATGTACCACGAGAGTACGCTTCGGTCTGGCTTTATCCCGCCTGAGGCATTTCTTCATGTAGATATGAAAGGGTTAGTCCAGACAAAAGATGGTGTGCCGGTATTGTACCACAGCCACCGCGGCGCGAGGGATAAGCGGCTCATCCACGACGGGTACGCCGCCAATGCTCAGGAGCTCCTCCGTTTTAGTACCGCAATTGCGGAACGGGACAGGGTCGATACGGTCAAGCAGTTCACCGAATTTTGGTGGCTTGAGGAACAGGTGAGGGTGGATACGCTCTCCCGGGCCGGTGCGCTACTTACGTAGCATCCTCCTTAGTTTTAAGCTAGATTAAGTTTGTAGGTTTAGGCTTAGAGTAGGGGGTCTTTGGGAGGTGCCGGGCTAGCCAACATGATAGTGATGCCGAGTCTCGAACGACGCTTATAGCCTCGCTCGAGTCTTGGTGACACTGATGAACCCATGCGGACGGCCGTCAGGCGCCCATGGACGCGATCAGGATGGTGACCAATCGATGAGATTGCTCACCACCCTGATTATAGGTTATTTAGGTTAAGTAGCTTAGGTAGTTTTAAGTAGTTGTAAGTACAAACAAATAATAAAGAGTTCAAGTTTTCTAAAGTTTCTTGAAAATTAAAAAACAAAACAAATCATAGAAATAGATAAATTTAAGGCCGAAAGGCAATAATTTTAAGGATATTGATAAGTTTAGAGTGCTCGCTTGGAGCCAGTAAGCTAGAATAAGATACATGTTAGTTTTAAATTAGATTTAATCGTTTTTGTCTACTATGTAAGCTTAAAGAAAAGAAAGAAATAAAAATGAATTTTAAAGTTAATAGTTGGATACAGATCTTCATCTTTTAAATAATTATAATGTTTGTTGTCATAAACAATTGCATAGTCAGGTTAGAAGAAATTTATTTCGAATATCCTACAAAAATAAATTGTTAAATTCATTCCCCCTTTTCGTTTATAAAAATTAAACATAAATAACGAAAATAATTGTGATGCGTTTTATAATATTACTTATAAAAGTTATGGTTGATTTTCGACCACAAGCGATACTAGTGTCCATTAAAACGTTACAAATTTTCCGCGTTAATTTTTCCAGAAAAATAAGCAAATATTAAGAGCGAGTGTGAATATCTGGGAACATCTGAACAGTTAAGAATATTGAAGCCTTCGATATTGTATTCTTTGCATTAAAAGTCTTCAAATCAATTTGTGGGCACGCCTCCCTTTTTACAATCCCACAACGGTTGGGAACCACTTCCAAATGGTATGGAATTTCATTCCAATACAAGTATGTGTTTAATTCATGCATAAGAAAGATTGAGATTCTCAAAACTACGCCAGTGGCCAAAGTACAATCATAGTCATAGAATTCATTTGCCCTTCGCATATTCGCCGAAGATTGTCATCTTGAATACTATTAACAACAAGGAAATGTTGCGCAAATGCCTGACATTGTTTTACAACTACTATTCATGCAGATTACGGGATTGCTTACCCCGAACGTTTAGCTTTCCTGCATCCTTCCTTATCGACGATGCGATGTAAATCCTTTCGAGCAACGAATCCTTTACACAAGGAATTTCAGCCTGAAGCTGGTGCATGTTATTTGACTTCATAATTAATATATTGTGCACATAAGTTATTTTTGTCCCCCAAAAGGACTTTCCCACAATCCATGCAATTTCAGATAACATCGTATATTACGTAGAAATGTCTGTGATATGCTAAAGGGGGTAGAGAAATCGAGAATCTACCTTAGATTCAGCATGTATTTCAATTTGATTCACTGCAACTGAAGTCCTTTGCATAACTGACACAAACGAAGTGCTAGCTGGAGATACAAAGCTGGTAGTTTCTGATTCGTTGGCGTATACTTCTTGTTGGCATCTGTTTCTTGGTCATTTTTCCCACTTTGAGCTAATACTTGTTGTTAGTAACATTCCTTGGGTGCCATTGGGTATTTCTCTATCAGCAAAGCAAAACTTTTATCCTGGATATAAGTTAATACATTTTTCATTCCGGGTCTAACATCGTGGTGATTATTAATTAAATTCCTTCGTGGTAATTTATGGGTGTGCCCGTCTATTTCCCCCCAAAAAAAAAAAACGGTGAAAACCAGCATACAAGTATACAGCCAGCACGTGAAAAACTGCACACAATAAAGAAGGAAATAGTTTTTCAAGTACAATATTTTAGTGTGCAGCCATGGGGATTTTTATTTTTATTTTTACTCTCATTTATTTATTCTCACGCTGTCCTAGTAGTAGAAACTAGAAACTCTTGTGCTCTGGGTAGTGAGGGAGGAAATGCAGCGAATATTTGAAATTGAAAAATTGCAGCTGCAAAGCTGGTGTGCATAATAATGAGAAAACTTGTTGTTAAGGAATTTGGTACAACAGAACTTTCGCAACATCGTTAGGAGTGGGAATTTAATTAAAAGCCACCAAAAATGTTATATATGAAGGAATAATTAAATCATTAACCACGGCTTTGAGTAAGAAAGGACTTTTGTTATGCGACTGTTAACAATGCAGTAACCCTTGAAGGGCATTGTTTTCTTAATTCCTTAATTTGGTTTTCTTGTTTTACTATATTCTTATTAACGTTGTACATATCAAGGCTTGTGGTATTGATGGGTATTGTTGGGTTCAACCGCTGTTGGTTTGTGGGGTTAGTTTTAAAAAGAGCTCTCGCCAAAACGTTTACTTCGAAAACTTTGTCTTCATCGACTCACGTTTGCTCTATTTAATGTGTTCGATAGCATGCAAGAGAAAATAAAAGATTAGGGATTTGAATAATTCAATATAAATTTATTTATCTAATTAAATTAGTTAGCTAAGATGAGATCGGTTTGGGCGGTTATCGGACCACGGAAGAAGTGAAAGAGATTTGCTTTCAGCACTCTGTCGAAGGTGGAAAAGAATGAATGATTAAAGAGGAATAGGAGAGAATAAAGGGAAATAATATAAGGAATTATATAGTGTTGCCAATAGAGCGCAAAATGATAACATAAGTTGAAGTTCAAAGGAGCGAATTGTCGACTAATATTAAACATACGAACAGTGGAAAGTAAACATGGATGAACATTTTGGCATTTACGCAATTCACGCACTTAAAGCCCAAATAAATAAACAGGCAAAATTCTAAGTTTAAAGAATGTGGAAGTGTGAAAAATAAAATTGGTAGAGGCAGAAAAAGGGTAACATCAAAAAGGGAAGACGCTAAAATTGTTCGCTCCTTCAAAGGTAGCCCGCGTGAAAGTGCTAGAAGTGTACTCATGGACATAAACACAGAACGGGAAAACAATGTTGTAAGTGAGAAAACATTGCGACGAAGATTGAAAGAGAACAAAATAAAAGCCTACGTTATCCAATAAAAGCCCAATATATCGCCCAAAAACAAACAAGTTAGACTAAAATTTGCAAGAGACCACATCAACAAGCCTCCAGAGTTTTGGAGGAGAATTCTTTGGACAGATGAGACAGCTTGTTCCTTGGACGGTACCTATGGGCGGAAGTTTTATTACTCCGACCCTAAAATGAAGGCCAAACAACCCGTCACACAACCCACAAGACATTCCAATGGAGGCAAGATCATGATATGGGGTTGCATATCAAAAAGTGGAGTGGGTCCACTTGTAAGGTGCTCCGATAACATGAAACAGTCGTATTATTTGAACATTTTAAATGATGTTGCAGTGGTTGCAGGCTCAAGATTTATCGGGATTTTATCCTTCAACAGGACAATACGCCGATACACACAGCGTGGAACATCAAAAAGTATTTGGCAGTAGAGCAAGTTCAAGGTTTAATAGACTCTATGCCCAGACGCCTTGCAGAAGACATTGCGGCAAAAAAAGGAAACACAACTTATTAAGTAGTTACTTTAAATAACCGTTAACTTCAAACTTTAAACAAAAAAGCTTTTTCGCTTCCTTATATAATTGTGCCACTTACTTTTGTATGATTTTAACAGTTACTTGTTAGAATTTGATTAGTTTTTTGTATTTACTGTTTGAATAAAACTAAAAACATTAAAAGTTCAAAAGTTATGCAACTTAATAGATTAATTAACGTGTGAGCATTGTAATGTGTAAATAATTTTGCCAGTGACTGTATATACAAAAAAATACCAAGTTTCCTCGACATAGCTCGCAGAGCCTGTAGCTCGTGACCCTACTAGAAGACTCGTCAAAATTAGATAGAACTCAAGAGGATGACATCCTTCTAGTACAACGCAGTGAACGCCTTCTTAGAAGAAACTCTGGAAATGCACGAAGTTGCGTAGTGACGTACACACAACGGCAAAAGTATTCTGACAGAAATGCAAGTCGCATTTCAAGGCGAATAATCTCTAAAGGCAACAGATTAACTGTCTAGAAGTTTTCACTCAATGATTGAATATGCTGTGACCTTTGAATGTGTTTTGTAAATGGGTCCCATCGCTGAAAACCTCAGGCCTATTTGTTTGTTGTTAAAGTACGATTTTTTGACTGGCAACAGTATTTTAACGAACCCATTTTTCCGTGATCGAGTACCACGTGACTGCATTTGTTATTGTTTGGCATGTAAAATCCACAAAATTCAGTGACGCATTGCTCGCTCACGGATGGTGTAAGTCAACCCGCCTGTTGTCGTTTGAATTTAAATTAAATGTGACAGATTTATTGTTTACAGATTCCTTTTGATTAAAATATGGGGAAAACGACAGAGTAGCTTTTGTAGCAAAATACGATTGTGGTCTTTCCATTTAAAATTAGGCGAAGAATTTCATTTGTCAAAGCAAACTAACTGTAAATATCAAAATTAATAATTACATAAGAAAGATATCTGTGCAAAATTTACCTCCATTGAGAAAAAAAAGAAAAAGTTAAAAAAATACATATTCTGTAAGAAAAGTATCGTATATAATTACAAAAACAAAATAAAGAGCCCATAAAGTGTTGAACCGGCTTTTTTGAACGGAAGAGCATTCATTTGAGCCTCATGGATCACTGTAAAGAAGACTTTGTCTCGTGAAAAATACCCACCAGTCGTTCAGCCCAGTTAGCATGGTTGCGGGCTTGTAATGTTTGATGGTTGATTATTACCGTCCAATGGTTGTGAAGATTTGCTTCCAATCGATGGAATGATGATCTAACACCAACATTAAACAATTACGCACTTCACAGTCATTTATTGTCTAACAGGACAACGTTCCTTGTCACAAATGCCCAATGGTGAAGGAACTTTCACAAGATATTGAACTAGAAATACACAACTGGCCACCCCGAGACTCAGATTTAATATTATTAAATATGTACGAGGTTCCATTAAATGAAACATAACTGTTACTCTGACAATAAGGAGATCATTTCTATAGTAACAAAACTCTGGGATGACGTTCCTGCAGAAGTGTTGCAACAACTCGTCGAAAAGGTTCCAAGCCACGCCCAGAAAGTTATTGATGCTAAGGCGGATAAATTTTTTTTTAAATAATTTAATTTTGTTCCTTTTTAAATTTAAATTTTTGTGTAAAACTTAGTTGTGAAAATAATTATGCCAAAGTAAAAAGTTTATTTTATTCATTTTAATGAATTTAAATTAATGTATTTAAAAATAAAACTGCAATTATGTTAACCTGTTAATTAAGCAAGCCAACTGTGTATTAATTGTTTTTTATATCTTCCTAAAACTAATAAAATTGAACTTTTAGTTTTGCCAATGAGTGTAGATTTGGGGCAGCGATTTTATAACAATCTTGGACGGACGTTGTGAAATATTGCCACGAAGTGAAAAGCAAAATCCCTCATCCAACAGTTGCCCGCCATATTGCTCACGGTAAATCCTGGTAGACCACCTGGAACATTTGGGTGTGGTAATTTATCGATTTGTTCACTTTTGGCAACAAAGGTCTTTTAAGTCTTCAAAATCAGACGATTTCGTTCTTCTCATTTTAGCGCTTTAGCAGCATCTGCATTTCCCAAAAACCTCTTCAGTCATTTTGAGATTCACCTTGAGCTGCAGATGGGATTCGTTCACTCCCACAAATTGCACGATTGCCCCTGGAATTCTCTCAATAGGTTTCCATTCTGGACTAGGACATTTATCACAACTGTGTAGATCTGTAGATATTTCTTGAAATTATGGCAAAGTCTCCCTACCCATCCCGCCCACGATTGCCATTAAGTTTTAACATTTCGATTTGCGGCACCAGGTTTCATTATTCTTCATTAACCTCTCCATCAAATTTGGATAACGTATTCCCGGAAGTTAGCTTTTACCCCTTACAGTGGATGATGTGTGTATGCCAGAACAATTCGAAATACAAAAGATATTCTGTCAAAGTCAGACACACCCTTCAAAGTAAAATCCATCAAGTCGTACCTCGTGTACTGAATAATACCATCATATATCCAATTCCAGTCACATTAATTACACACCGAATGGGAAACACTGTCACAGCAAACCAAGGATGTCCAACAATAGATTCTGGTGGTCCAAAGGGCATCAGTCAAGTGGGCTGACCTTCACGCTCGACTCAGGAAATGTTAACTCTACGCATAACTAAGCTTACATGTTGGTTCCACATCTCAACCCGGTAGGATGGTTTCTTAACTATGTCTTACGCCATTCATTACGAGATCCATCCATTGATTGACGAGCAAGCGACCAAAGAGGCCAGCAAACTCAGTCTGTAGACGGAATCCCCATTCAAGGACACGCCTTGAATTGACTCTCGTGTGTCATACCATTATTTATTAAAATTTCAATAGGAATGCGCTCTTCTCTCGCAGGCTGTCGAAAGTGATATATGGGCGCACATCTTGCAATTCTCTTGTCATTGAGATTACTCAAACCAATAAAATAACAATTTCCCTCTAACGGAGCCAAAAAAAAAAAATCATTTTCTGTGATTCGCTCCTTATGTGTCACCTTTTGAATTCACTTATTTACCAAGACTGGGTATGATACTGCGAATCGATGAATGTAATTCAAAGTCAATTGAAAATCGAACACAAAACACATTTTTTCCCCTGTATTCCTACGTGTCTACCTTTATAAGTTTCAAGAAAGAACGCCCCATCCGCAAAATGTCCCAGCGCAAAGTAATGGTGTATTGTCACTTGGGAGGAAGAGACACTCTCTACAAAGCACTAAAGCACACACATTTCAATTGCTTTAACAAACATTTTTGGCTTGGAAAACATCTCCTCGCACATACTTGAGTTGCATAGGATGATCGAGTGGGATTTTCCGCGCCGGATGAGAAACTGAGATGGTACGACTTGAAAAATTGCCAAAGAATATCTGTCTATAGTGGAAAGATACGTTCTTTCAGTATAAGAGGAGATTCCAATGATGTTACAGTGTATTATGGAAGAACATTTCACCACCTAACCTGACTGTGGCCAACGGCGGAGTGACAACTTACAATTTGTTGGGGCTCTCAGTTTCTATTGAAAAGCGAGGGGTCTCAGGTTTGAGATCCGGAAATAAATAAATTACATCTTTGGGTATTTTCCACAGCGTCACCTCTCTCGAACACCTGAAACACATCGGAGAGTACAACTGTCCTAATACGGATTTTCAATCACCCCTAAAAATAAAACAGACCTAAAAACGAATGGACTTGAGACTAAGTGCCTCGTCTTTCCAGCTGTTGTATCTTTTTTTTTTATAATCAAACTGAACTTATAAAATATTACAGCGAGACTTAAAATTATAAAGACAGTGCGCTGTACTAGTAACAAAGTTTAGTCTTGACTTCAAATTTACGGAAGCTCAAAATTGCGAAATTTTTGCCACTGTGAAGTATACTAAAATTTTGAGTCGAAATTAATGGATACAGATTCGATAAAAATGTCAAATAAAATTTAAACTTCCTAAATACCCAGGTTCTCAAATTAACTTTTCTTTCTACTTTCAGGTAAGTGTAACTACTGTATTTGTGCCAACCTAGAGATGGTAAGCGTGCCGTTCTTAAAAAAATAATTTGAAATTTAATAGAGTCATGGTAGGGATTTGTGGCATCGCACTAGAATAATAATCAGTTTGTCTAAAATAGGTACATGTATCTAGAAGGCAAAGGAAGTGGAAATTTGAATCATGGGTTGCAATAATATATATTGCCGTCTTAACTTTATAACCAAGAGTACCTCAAAGTTACTGCATAGTGCGCTGTTCACGCTGGAGGAGCCATTTTCGAGAACGCCGCTGGTGAAACGACAACAGTGGACGGTGCGCACTATAGGGCCATGTTAACCGAGTTTTTTCTACCGCAATTGGACATTAAGACTGGAGGATATGTGGTTTCAACAGGACGGAGCTACGGCACACACTGCGTGAGCCACAACCGATATTCTGAAGGTGGCGTTCCCGGGTCGCCTCATCTCTCGTTTCGGCGATTTGCACTGGCCCGCAAGATCGCCCGATTTAACCATTCCAGTCTTTTTTTGTGGGGAGTTTTGAAGTCCCGTGTTTACGTGAACAGGCCCGAGACCGTAGAAGCCTTCAAGGACAATATTCGACACGAGTGCGAGAATCTGTCGCCCGAAGTTCTCGCCGAATTGATGAAAACGAGTCCGTATGGCAATCAATTGTAACGGCCCCCATTTGGCCGATATCATCTTCTCGACTTGACCAATTAATTCTAAAGGTTCAAATAAACATAATCAAAAAACAGAATCGAAGTTTTTCATTTAGAATTAAAAAATTAAAAAAATAAAAATGCCTCGGATGACTTCTTTTGGCCCACCTTGTATAATGTGCTTCTTTCTAATACCTTTCCTATTTTTTCCAGTTTTGACGTTATGATCAACTTCATTCATAATAAGCCCATTCATATTTTTTTCTCTTTTATCGTTACATTTTAACTGCTCAATTTTTAAATGTACAACTTTTGAAAAAATTACAAATTTAAGAAAATGTCCTAAACAATTTCATTAGAAATGTCATAACGCCCAAATTGTGCGTCACAGGGCCCAAAACAAAAAACAGGAATATTGCTGGGTCTTATGACATTTTCAAGATTTCGATTTTCTCGAGTTAAAAGTCTTTTTGGGCGATATGACAATTCATTTGGGTCATTTGACGAACTATGCCACGATATTTTGGGTCATGTGACAGCCTTTGGGCGTTATGACATTTCTTAATTTGGGCTTTATGGTTTTGGGCGATAAGCCCCAACGCCTTTTTCGACCTAGGGAACATTTTTTCTTTATGCCACCTAGACACAGAACAAATTATGGTCTGAATGATCCTATCGCTATGGCTTGCATAAATTTCAATAAATAAAAAATCCTTATTGATTTAAATATGAGTAGGGAACATTGTAAATCTGTAGTTTAAAGTAAATTATAATTTGTTGTAATGATCGCATTCTTGTATACATTATTGCGAAGTAATCTAATATAAGTTGTACTCATAAGATGAAATAAATAAATAAATAAATAAATAAATGAATAAAAAAATATATACATAAATAAAAAAATATATAAATAAATAAATAATAAATAAATAAATAAATAAATAAATAAATAAATAAATAAATAAATAAATAAATAAATAAATAAATTAATAAATAAATAAATAAATAAATAAATAAATAAATAAATAAATAAATAAATAAATGTAAATAAATAAAATAACATTTTTTTGTTGAGAGCCTGGCACACTTTCTTGCTTTCTTGGCCCTTTTTTAGTTGAAGACGAAGCTTCAAAAATATTTCAAATACGAGTACTGTTATTTCCAAATAAAAACCTCTAAATTCTAACGCAGTTCCCTATCACAACACTTTTTAAGTATTTAGAGAGCCAATGCTTGTTAAACATCATTCAAAAATTCTAAATTTGCAGAATAGCTTCAGAAATGCCACATTTTTTGTTTCACTGGCCATTTTTCTTTCGTCTTTCCAGAATTCTTTAGCGGTCACCCTGCCGCACACTGATCAGAAGCACGTCCATGGATATTCTTGCATCTATACTGAACTCCTGTAAATGTCGCTATTTCCCCTTTAGAAATTCCCTAGCCTATAGGTTGTGCCATTCTCCAGACCCTCTTTCAATACCTACTTCATTTGGGGCAAGTTGTTCCCCCGAAAAATGTCACCTTCCTATGGGATCACCATAGTCTATTCGAATATCAAACTCAACAAAGAATTTCCGTCAATTTATCGACAGCACAGTATTTTGGGGGGAATCGCACGCCATGTGAAACAATTTTCCAATACACTTGAGCACTTTAGCCCCCTGCCGCTCTACTTCACCTAATCCAACGTGTCCCACGCAAAAAATCACACATAACCCCGAGAATTGTATAGACTTTGAATTTTCAAAACGACCCGCTTTTAAGTGGAGACCAACAACGATAACATTGCCCAAGAATGGGAGGCGAAAAATCGAAAATGATACACATTTATTCGAGGCGTGTACAATGTACATCTTCGCGATGAATCCTGGCGATATCGATAGTGATTGTCGCGTTTGGGTGAATTTTTTATGTAGCCTCTCCGCGATTGATATGCGTGTATGTTTTGTGGGAAGACAACTCCTCGGTACAACCATTGTCATATCTGCCATACAACCACTCCCATTCCACTGCTGCTTTTGAGAAGTGATTCAATTTCGTTTACGCAAATAACCGAAAGAGCACTTGGGGATTTTTTTTTTTCACTTTTTCTTGCAAGTAAATTCATTTACAGATTTCGATGAAGCAAATGGATGCACGAGTGGTTCGTTGGCTAGGATGGGACTCCTTGGTGAGTTTTACCAGGCTATTGGTTGTGATTTAAGCGATTTATGCGCTGTAATGTTGTTCACCGTCACTCTATTGTCGTTGTGTGGCACCGAAATTGAATTGACCTCGAAAATGTATATAACAGCAAAGCATCCGATGTGTGTGTTGTATGTAGGGGACAATTATTGCCGCGCTGGTATTTAAATGGGAATTGCCCCGAAGTGGTTATGCGGGAGTGCTATGCAAAGTGAGACGTTTCGCGCAATTTCAATGTGACATGCTCTTGTGGGAATTGCAGAAGAAGTCTACCTACCCCCAAGCACGCTAAATCGTTAAGTGGGGGTGCTGTTCGGTGGTGAATTCAATTCAGTTTTCTTAACTCGTGCTAGAATTGATGAATATTTTGCGACGAAGTGTCAACACATCGATATGGTATTTCATGAGGCGTGCGCTCATAAATCATACTAGTAATGGCTCGAACAATGCCCCAACTGCCAGTCTTGTCAATTTCCCAGTTGCGATGATGTGTGTGAAAAACGCCTTTCCCAAGAAATAATGCCTTGGAATTTGTGGAGTTCAAATTGGCACGTGTTGGTTTAATCGTCGCTTGATAACGATTATAAAGGAAACAGGGAGTATAGGTGGCAAATTGATGGTCGCTTAACCGACTTGTTTGGCCGTGGATGGAGTTCGTGGGTTTTTTTTTTTTTGCTGACTGCCGAAATAAGAGCCGCGAAGTTTGGTTGATTTTAACTTTAACTTTAACTTTTTTTTCTGAGTTTGATTGGTCCTCCAATCCATTCTTGAACTATTTAATCAAGAAGGTATTTAGTTCTTCTGAATATTTGAAGTCTGTATATTGGAAAATACTAAGCTTATTAAGTACAAGGTGGGCCGAAAGAAGTCATCCGATGTTGTTTGGCTCTAATTTTTTTTCTAAATGAAAAACTTCGATTCTGTTTTTTGATTATGTTTATTTGAACTTATAGAATTTTATTGGTCAAGTCGAGAAGATGGTATAGGCCAAATGGGCGCCGTCACAATTGATTGCCATACGGGCACGTTTTATGGCATTTTTCATCACTTCGACGAGAACTTCGGGCGACAGATTCTCGCACTCGTGTCGAATGTTGTCCTTGAGGGCTGCTAGGGTCTCGGGCTTGTTCACGTAAACAAAGGACTTCAAAAAACCCCACAAAAAAAAGTCTGGAACGGTTAAATCGGGCGATCTTGCGCGCCAGTGCAAATGAGCCTCATCGCTCATTGTGATTTTGGTCGATAAATCGTCCACTTCGTCCTCGAGATTGAGGATGGCCTGGGCGTAGGTTACACGCGTTTGGCGGTCGACAGGCAGCAGCTGATGCGTGGACTGGACTTTGTACGGGAACATGCGCAAGTCTTTGACCGAAATTCGCCTTAGGGACGACCGGCTGATGGCTAATTACGAGGCACGGCGTCTGGTCGATGTTTCCAGTGACAGCTCGACATTCTCGGCACAACGGGCGCTCCGGGGCCGGCCACTCTTGGCAACGCCTCGTGTGGTCCCATACTCTTCAAGGTTGGTGGCCAAACGGCGCAGTGTTTGCGCAGTCGGTGTCGAACGGCCGTGAACACTACAGACGAATTGTTATGCAAAAAAATAGACACGATTATTCCGCGTTCTTGGGGAGTGTATCGCTCCATGGCATGTTCACTTGTATTCTACTGACGACTGGAGAACGTTTAAGGGAACCGTGTCTCACATAGTCAGCTGACTACTGAAAATCAAAGCAAATTGATCGAAATTTATCCGAGAATCAAGAAATTTTTAAGTTTTCATTCATGTTGCATACTCAGTTATGAAAAAAGAAATTAACGTAATCCTCAGTAGTCAGCTGGGGGGGCTGAGCCTGGATAATCATACAAATAATTTCTCATAAGGTCAGCCCCCCTCTAAATTATTTAACAAAAAAAAACATTTTTAACATTTTAAATTAAGAAACAAGATAAGTTAAGTGTTAATATCATAATAATAATCATAAAATGCACATGCCTTCAGTATATTCGTAATTATATCACTTTTACAAATTCACTTCCACTATTTTTAAACCAATCGTATCCTGCACTTATGAAATTTATATTTTTTACGCGCGAAGTAGCACCTGGATTGTGTCAATTTTTTGCACACAGAGAGAAGTACTGTTAACCAAGAGTGTAATATTTTTTATTTGGGAGTAAGACAAAGAATTTGTATGTCAGAGGCTGACTACTGGAGGGGGCTGAACTAACGAGCCATCACCCTACAAAATTTTAGACCGAAGCATTTTTAATTTAGTGCATATAATAACTATATTGAGGGTTGTAGATATATAGGTGGTTCTGGTTATGGTGGCAACAGATATCTACACTACGGCCATCAGCTGGCCGTTTGTGACATCTTATTCGTGCAGTATCTAAAGTTGCTGATGACACAAGGTAACTACTTCAAGTCTTAAACAGCCGGTACTTTATTATATTCCGTACGCTGTTTTTATGTATTATTATCTCGCCATTAAGGCTGGTTAACAATTCTCCTTATACAAAACGTTTATCAGTTTATTGAAAGCATTTTGGTGAAATTCGATTTGTCGCCACCATATTATACACAGTGACGTGTTTAAATGTAAATCATTTGGAATTAGAACCTCTTTTTGATGGAGTGCCTCATTTACCAATAAGGGAATTCAATTTACTTACCCCACAAGGAAGCAAATATTGTATAATTTTAGTTCAGGGTCATATTTCATATAGAGAGCCAATATCTGCGAAGGGTGGACCAACCACTTTCGTTTCAATGACTTATTTTCCGATATCTAAATGTCGCTTTTTAGTTTATAGAAAAAGAAAAATCGAAATTTGCCAGTTCACACGGCTGCCAGGTCTTATCCCAAACTCTTACAATTTCATTTGCCGATGGTAAGCCTAAAAAAAAATTTTCTGGCAATGTTTACAGGTAGAAAATTGCCAGTTCAAACGGTTGGCAGATGTTTGTGAGACAAATAAAAAATAGTATTTTTTTGTTTTTTTCATTCGTTGGTGAAGTCTTGGAACACGTAATGATAGAACAACGAAAATTGAAATGGAACAAAAAGATACAATTACGATTGTTTTTGCCGTGTACGTATTTGAGAGCAACGCGGATGAATTACCACATAAACTTCGGCCTGTTTGCACGAAGGATAGGGTGGCCCGACCAACAGAACCGAGGAGCCACAATTGTATCGCAATTGTTTGAGTATGTATTCCAAACAATTCGATGATCGTCTTGCTTTAGTGACTCCGCATATCCAAAAGCAAGAAACAAATATGCGTGCGAGCATTTCAGCGGCTGGGCGGCTTATGTTGACTCTACGATATCTAGCTACCGGGAAACATTTTCGGTCCCTGTTCTGTTCCGCATTCCTGCGTCAACGATCTCGTACATCATTCCAGATGTTCTGGATGGAATCTGGATGCTCGTGGCTAAATTTCTCCAGGAAAATAATTTCATTACCTAATAATTAATTAAGAAGGATCATAAACATTTCCATATACTTTTACAAGCATCATAAAACGGAAAATACAAAGTTTTCCTTAAACAAAAACTGACTAAAAGGGATCATAAATATTTCTAGATCCTTTTAGAAGTACCTATCATTACAAAAATGAAAGGGTTATAAACTCTCCTAGATCCTTTTCGTTAGTACATCAACTTCTTTGTCCACGTACATATTTGAAATTATATAATTCACACATTTTGCACCAATCTACAGAAAAATGCAACGAAAATAACACTGAATCTTAGTTTTGTTTGTTCAAATATGACAAATATTTGTCTACAAATGAAAAATTTGCAGATGTAACCACAACACATCTGCAACTAGCAAATGGGTCTGCAAATGTCATCAGCGTCTGGCAATGGTCTGACAATGATAAAATTGGGTGTTCAGACGATGGGCAGACACCTGACAACTTCACTGACAGATGGCGGTCTGGCAATTATCTGACAATGACTTTTCTGCAAATATTGGTAGACAAAACTGCCAGATCACACGGTTGGCAGACATTTGGGAACATTTTTTTCATTTGCAGATCTGACAATATTGTTAGATCTGGCAATCGTCTGAACAGAGCTTTAGGTATCGTAGAATTGATTTGTGTCTTCGGTTACTCTGTTTTTCTACCTGTCCTAATGATGCCTCGGTTTTGTCCATAGCACGACGCGCGTCATGGGAGCGATATCTACGCCCACCATTGTGTATATCCATGCTCAAATACTTGAAATATTGCTTCAGCACCGAAGTTCCCTTTCAACTAGAATGTTGTTATTCATTGTTGATTTATTTTAAAAAGGGAGGAACATATCAGAAAAGTGGGTTTAAAAATGTCGAATGCTCAGAAAGTTTGTTAGAACATGTACTCAAAACACTCGACTCCTCCTCGCAGCGAATTACCCTGTGTACCATTTGAAAATGTAAGTCCTTGTAAAGAAAAACCCGATAGCAGATACCATAGGCAATTACCAAGATGTGTAGCAATTATGTCCGACTCCTATATGGAAATCTGTGTATAGGTACATTAAAAAATAATTGCGGCCATTTATGTGTGTGCGCACATTACGCATCTCATATAATAAACTGACGAACACAAACCATATACACCACAAAATCTGCGGTCACGATACAATTGAGTGTTCGCATTACGAAAGGCCAGAGGCTCATCTGACAACACTAGGTACTCCTTCTGTGCTCTAGAATTGAAATTCGAGGCGCTCGCTTCAATTTCCTTCCTGGAAAGCCGCTTGGCAAAATCTATCTTATTTATGTAATTAAATACACAATAGCACGCAGTAATTAAATATAACCAATTAACTTTGGCAGATATACATATAATGGGTTCTTTCGTGTAGTTATTGCGTCAATTGATTCATCAGAGAATAAATCAAATCGCAAATGCAATAATCTTCGAGTTACGACGACCTTAATAGGAGGAAAGAAAATCACAATTGATTTACTATTGTGCGATATTTTATTCGTCCTGGAAAGGGGTGTGGACGTCGGTCGTTTGCTGTAAATGGCGCATAATTTATGACGTATCGTAAATTGATTATTAAACGTAATTGGATTGTTGCGCCATTAAATGATCGTCAATTGCGAATTGGTTGTAGGTACAATAATTCTGTACATTATTGGCCAACCAATTAAGTGTTGTTCAAATCAACCTTCACCATGCTAAGGCCGCCTCGGCAGTCTTAACCAAGACCTTTAACTCCAACGGATTTAACGTTGCCCTCGTGCAGGAACTACGGACTAGCACAGACGGCAAAATTCTAGGACTCCCAACACCTACAGGTAGGATTCTTTATCCAGTAGACCTAGAACATGTATTATTTTTGATAATAACACGAACTTCTTCCCATTGACAGAGTTTGGAATAAGACCTGCCAACCGTGTGAACTGGCAATTTGGAATTGTAACGTAGTTTGCTTTTGTTAGATCATTTGCAGCTCATTGCTATATCATTTGTAGACCTGACAAAATTGACAGATCTTGGCAATCGTGCGAACATAGCTTAAGAATAAAACTAAATTGCCTCCCTAAATCTTTTGACTTGTCTCGCCTGTGGTCGAAATTCGACCCTATCTTTATTTAGTAGGTAATACTGTATAACGTACCACAAATTTCGATTTTTCTTTTTCTATAAACTAAAAAGCGACATTTAGATATCGGAAAAATGCGCCGCTTGGAAAATAAGTCATTGAAACGAAAGTGGTTGGTCCACCCTTCGCAGATATTGGCTCTCTATATGAAATATGACCCTGAATTAAAATTATACAATATTTGCTTCCTTGTGGAGTAAGTTAATTGCATTCCCTTATTGGTAAATGAGGCACTCCATCAAAAAGAGGTTCTTATTCCAAATGATTTATACAGGGTCCGCCAAATAACGTGTTTTTTTTTTTTTGAAAATGCTATAAAAAAAAACTACTTAATATTTTCTCAAATTTCTTTTTTTATTTGAAAGTACAATCCTTCCGGCTAATAATGGAATATAATTTCATTCAAATGGCTGCCTCGGCTGGCCATGCAGTAGCCTACACGATCGGTCCAATTTTTAAGCACATTATCGATTGTGTGCAGCTGTATTTCCCCAATGGCTTCACGAATATTGTCCTGTAAAGCGTCAATTGTCTCTGGCTGGTCGGCGTAACACCTATCTTTTACGGCACCCCACAAATAATAGTCCAAAGGTGTCAAATCGCAGCTCCGCGGTGGCCAAACGACATCAGCTCTGCGGCTGATAATGCGATCTTCAAGAACAGGGCGCAAAACATCGAGTGCAGCTTCGGCTGTGTGGCACGTAGCGCCATCCTGTTGAAACCAAATGTTGCCAATATCCTCCTCTTCAATTTTTGTGAACAAAAATCCGTTCAACATGGCCCGATAACGATCGCCATTGACTGTAACGGCCACTCCTTGCTCATTTTCGAAGAAAAATGGCAGCAATTTTCTCGGGTGTACGCACTGTTTTTGGCTTTTCACGCTTTGGTTTATCGATGAGGATGCCAGTTTCTTTCACTTTTTTCACAAGATAACGAACATACGGAGCTGACGGCTTCTCTTCTTCCAAATTCCGTACGCAATTTTCGCACACATTCAGAAACATTACCATGATTTTCAAAGTAATGTCGCAATATTTCCCAGCGTTGTTCAAGCGTATACACAACCATATTCGTTCAGCGGAAGGATAAAACTAATTATCTGTCAAATCAGACATGAGCTAAGTGTTACCATTCGCGAAATAAGCAATAGTTGAAAAAAAAAGTTAGATGGCGGACCCTTTATAAAATACTATAGTGAAGTTTTTGTATAACTTCTACTTTGTTTGAACAAACAGAAAGTTACCAAGTCTTCTTTACTCTTATAATCTACACACATTTATTTCTATTGTATACCTTTATACCAGTTTTTTCGTTGCACTTGCAATCTTGTTTCTCGGCCACTTGGATTCCGACCATCAACACGATAAGTACCAACCAACCAAAATTGTTGTCGAAATTGTTCGTGTTCGTGCATTTGTTTAACGAAATTATTTTTCATCCAGGTGCTGGCCCTTCACCCATTCAACTCTCGCACTAACAATCACAGGCTCTGACTCAATCTAGTTAGGTTTGTGCATTACATATAACAATAAGAAAAAAATGTTATGGATTGTATTATTAATTTATTTATTAAGGAATAACAAAATGAGAAATAAAAATAAAATAATTTTTTTAACAAAATTTCATAGAAAATTGCTTTACGGCTGGGAAAGCACATATTTCATATTCTTCAATAACAGAGCTTAATGGAAGGTTGTCTATGCGCCTGGCTAATTTCTAGCAGACAACCCTATATCCCTATATATTCGTAAACGGTATGTTCCAACGTATCCTATTATTTTATGGCTATGGTCAATCGAAAAAAAAGGATCACTAAAAACAGGATTGTCGGGGGTTCGTGGTCATTTGGTGCTTGCCAAACTAGTATAGGTACCTTTGAGTGGTATTTAATGCCCTCTATCGAATGGTTATAAGTTTGGTCTATTGTTTTATGCCTAAAAAATCGTACCGGAACTAGCCCGCTTTTTTCCATCCCTTGGCAGAAATTTCCGACAACCTTGGTTTTTTTCTCTTAGTCTACTTGCAAGTATTTAGTTTTTCCTTAACTCATCGTATTGTTTTATGCCTTAGGATATCAGGCGGTCGGCTCTCCTACTATCAGCTTGAAAAGTGCGTCACGCGTCCTCTTCGCACTGTGGTTGCTGTTTTTGCGTACAGTCCCAAATCTCAATAGGTTTATTTGCCAAGTGGCTCGACCGGTTTCTGAAAAAAAAACCTTTTTTCGGCCTTGGAAAAAACTCTCTTCGTCACAGCGTCGCTTCATCCAAGGGCCACTTCTGTTAACAAAACAAATTCATAAATGATTCACGAAACAATAATTTTTCATTTTATGCCGCCATACATGCCTTCTGCGGATTATCGTCGGCGTATATTTATATCCCCCCTGGGAGATTAACAGCCACATGCACTTGTATTGCTGGTCGTTTGTTATTGCAGAAAGGAAACAAGCAAATGTCTTCATGTCGTTCATTTTGTGAGATGTAATCCCTAGTTCTGGAAAAGAACATTTGACATTAGTTCAAAGTAGTTGGGAACTTCTTGCAGTGGCCATATTTATTTTGTTCGTGTTTTCTCTTCAGCGCCATGACATTTATGGTTTACCGACTCAAAACAGACACCAACCGAACCACTTAGATTGGTTTTGAAAAGTCTTCCCCTGCGACCACAGAAACACTGGCATATGCCGCACGTTTACCTACCACGTGTCTGCAAAATTAAATCTAAAACGCAAGAATTGAAAATTAAAATCCTGGAGTAAGTAATTTGCTTTTGCTTATCTCTGACTCTGCAAGGGCTCCGGGTTTTATTGCTCTGTGTGCTACTTTATAGGAGGAGTTCTGGAAATTGATTCACTTCAGGAGAAATGCCTTATTAAAGTCCTTTTAGAACGGCTCTATGACATTGAAAAAGTTTTTCAAAATTCAGTTCTTAACAAACTCGTTACAGTAACGTATAAATTACTTCATAAAATGCCTTCCACATTCCATAGCCAGTTCAGGTGAATAACCGGATTAAATGACGCCCATTCGTTGTGATAAATACCGTCGGCAGCGTCTTGTTTAAATCTGAGCGCTTAGAAAACGTAATCGTACACATAAGCAAGGATATTAATTTAACATTAACAGAATGTGTAAACAGAGGACGAACATCTTTCGAGCAATGGAAGCGGATAGCCGCATCTCCAGGGATACCTAAATTAAACCAAACAAAATATTGCATACAAACTATTCGAAGGATTAGGAAGAAAAGCTGACAAAAAGCACAGAAATGGGAACAAATTTTGAAAATTAGATTTCTTTTGCACATGGCACTCCATTGAGAAGAAAGCAACGGCATTTTCAATATTGAATAGGAATATATGCGTGCATGTATACGAGAAGGAGGAATGTTTTGTTCTCTCTTTTTACTTCGTTTGGTGAGTTATTTCGCTGTTCGTTTACTCAATAGGGGATTTTCTTTGGGGATGCTTTTACCTATTGTTATGCTTGTTGTAAGAGGTTCTCGTCTGGGGAGTTGCACACTAACATGTAGATACGGGGGGGGGAGGCAATTTCAAAGGCTTTTTGGTGAGCAACAATATATATATGCAAAGAGAGTGTGGACCAAATGCATTTTGTATTTTATTTTCTCAAGATAAGATGTATTGCCCCGGATCCGTATCCGATGAATGAATAACGATAAAAGTTGCAGACTTTAAGGAGCGCAGTTACAAATGGCGGAGGGGGTTAACTGCAAGGCTAAATCAGATTGTTAGGGATGTGGCATTTATTTGCTGACAGATTGTGGAGCAGGTGGAGATGTGCAATTGCAAGTGTGTATCACTCGTGGGACTAGGCACTAGGACGACACATTAACGGGTGGCACCTTTTCAAGCGTCACCTGTACCGCAACCTTGAATTTGCAAACGAAACTGTCTGCGGAGATAGCCTCTTATCATCACTCTCTACTTTCATGGCTGCAAGAGCATTGGACACACTTGCGAGTATGAGGAGGGCTTCAGTCTCTCTTTGAGTAGGGACAGGTAGAATCTACCTTCAGGGTGTGGGGAACTTGGGTTTCATAATTTTTACACTTCTCTGACTAAGCTTTTGTAACCGATACATAATAACATCTTTCGAGGACCGAATGAAGTCGATTTGGAATCGATAATCCGGGTGGAGAGGACAAATTCTCTCCTAGACGTGGGCCGCCTGAACGGACTCGGTGTTTTTTGGCCGTTGTGCCTCGTTAGGTGCGACGATCCCTGACCTTAAAGACAAAGACTTTTGCTTTTGTTTCGGGCTCTGTGGTCCTTGGAGCGAGCTCATAGTAACGTCGCATAATTTGTTTTCGTACTGGAAACTAATTTTGATTTGTCAAGCACTTTTTTTCATTTCACTTAAGGCAGAGGAAGCTCTGGTATCTTTCTTTTTCTATTGTTCAACGTTCAGTCTCCAGTGATAGAAAACGAAAGTCACCAGAGATTCCGCTGCCTGTTAACCTTGGCAGAGGATGGACAAAGACTCAAAATTGAACACATGAATGTAAAATGATGCGATACGACGAATCGTAGCTTGCTTTGGAGCTTGCGATCCAAAATCCATCGTTTGGGAAAGAGGTGTAAGCCCTTTAGACGAGGAAGAATGATATCTGGTCTTTTGGTTTTGCCCGTCAAAAGCAGAGGTTCTCGGGGTTGAGTTTGGAATATTAGACAACATGCGATTTTTATTTCGCTTCGCATCGAGTGTCACTTCGAGTTATTTGGTCTCATTTGCAATCCGAACTTGGGCTGTGTTTAGAAAAAGCCATAGTCAGCCGTATCTAGTTGATTTAAGTGTCTTTAGGGGAAAACATAAACATCAATAGCTATTGAGCGCCATTTTGATGTTACAGCTCTCGGGACCCGTGCAGATAATGAGGAGAAGCTCAAAGCCAGCCTCTAGGGTTCAGAAATCTTATGATGTCATTGAAATGGATGTGAGGGACGAAGATATAGTTATCCTTTAAGCTTTTTTCATCCGCTTCTCTCTGGGTAACTATAGTCAACCAAAGCCCCATAAGTTTACTTTCTTTACTTACCTTTGAGAAAAGTAAAGTTTTTCTACCACAAAATTAATGCTGAAAGACTGAAGATTGTTTTTCTATATTTTTGTATAAGCAAAAACATGAGTTTTCTTCTAAATTCGAAAAAAAAACTCCTAAGTGAAATCTACTTTTGTTTTCGTATGAAAAAATTAAAATACGAATTTTCTGAGAGACGTGTGGCACTTAATTAGTGTGTTTAATGAAACCCGTGTACTTTTGATCATATGTTAGTATTTTATATAATTATGTAGGTAATATCCAATGAAATAAATTAATGAGTAGTACAAATAAATTTTAATATAAGCATACAAAGTAAAAACGTAAACTTCTATAGAAATCAACAGAAAAACTACGCTATTTTTTAAGAAACCTTCAAGTTAACGTTCAGTCTTCATATTTATTTCATTTGACACCTTCTTGCACTTAACACAGTATAGTTTTGACATTCTTCGGATTTTTGATGTAAAATACGAACAATATCTCTTTTTTTGCAGCAGGCTCTTCTTGATCTACTTGAACACTATTTTCATAAGTATTTGGCAGCAATTCCGATATTTTTTCTCGGAGAGTCCGCTTCAAAGTTGGAGCCTGTAGTCACGTTTCCATATGGGGAAAAGTGCAATCTATACATAATTTTTTCATGGAATTTTTACGGCTGAGGGGCCTTTCATTCTTCGACAGGATGTTGTGATAATAAATAACGTACGAATTGACGAATGCAATGTTGAAAATGCCATAAAGAACAGCCATTGGCCACCTGTTCGTTTTTCTGGAGCATGGCATTGACGAGCACATTTGGTCAAATGTGTCACCACCTCCCTTAGTCTGGTTGTAGTACATGGTCATTCCTGGTTTTCCAGTTGTTTGGTTTATTGTTCCTTCTTCATCGCAAGATGACAGCAAATATACCATTCTCGATGGCTTCGGTTTATATGACACAAGTGTCAAAGGACCGTCGCAACAGAACATTGAAATGCCGACAAGACGTGATCGAGTATTTTTCATCAGTTCGGGAATCTCTCGTTTGTTTGAACGTAAAGTCCCGACCAGCGTAAGATAATAAGGTCGCTGAAGTAAAGATATTGCCAAGGGCACGGAAGTTAACCAATTGTCACATGTGATTATAACGATTGGTACCATGCACTGGTTTTGAAAGCTTGTTTGGGATGTACATCCTAAAAGGACATCTTCCCCGAAATCCAAGCAGCTGCTCGTCAATGGTCATATGTGATCAATGGGTGTAATTATTTCAACACTGATTTATAAACATGTCCCAAACTTTTCTTATAGGTAAAAATGGGTCTTCAGCCCTGAGTGATGGGCGTAACAATTTATCATCCATGCGCATACATCTGACCAGAAAGTCGAATCTATCACGACTTATACCTGCGTAACGCGAACCCGAAAAAGTGCTGTAAAAGAGTTCTTCCGTTGAAAGGTGATTATCTTTCGTAGCAGCAGATAGTGTTAGGATCCCAATAAATACTCGAATTTCAACATCATGGGTACTCTAAAAGAAGCACTAAAAGTGGTAGCCTCGTTTGCAGTTTCTTTGTCTCTATCTTCTTTTTCTTTGCGTTTTAGATAAATCTCTACATTTGTCCATCTCTTTGTTCACTTACTATTTCATCTGTTATAAATAAGTTGAGGCATAATATGGGGTCGAAGATGTTTTTGCTCATTCGGGTTGGTCCTCTAATTGATCGAATAATATTTATTGGAGCGGTTCTACGGTGACTTTTACCTTTGGTAGTGACCCAGCTGTGCCTGTTTGGACCTCTAAGTGTCCCTTGAGAAGGAATAATTATGCGCGTGTCTGCAGCAGAGTAGCCCGGCACATCCACAGATTCGTCAATCAATTTGTCTTCATCGTCACTCTGCCCGTCGTCTTCTAAGAGGTAGTCCTCACAATCGCTTTCACATTCCGACGTCGTAACTTCTTAATTTTCTGCCAAGAAATCCTCAATTTGACAATCATTCATCACTCTTCGGTTTGCAATGACGATCAAATGGTAATAGGCGCGAAAATATAATAAAACGTGTCTGTAACTAATAACAAACCGTTTCTTCAAATATTTCACAAAAGTTTCATAAAAGATATTCATATCGGGGTACTCACCGAGGTGGCACTGCCGTCGCGTGCAAGCTCCAAATGGCGACTGAGTTAGTTGAAACAGACAACGTGTTATGGTTTACAATTAAAAAGATATTACAAAATGTTTCGCCGCCATACGTCTCGTGGACGTAGATTATCTCTCTAGGGTTAAATAATTTCATTTTCCATTAGAAATACTACCAAAATGAGTGAACGTATTCAGATACACCTGCACAAAAATTTTTACGTGGACGTTTTCTTTGTTTTCTTTCATTCGTATTAAGAATATTTCATTCTTTGAAGTGTGTTCGTAGTGCAAAAAACGTTGTAAATTTTATTTTAAAACAATTTACGTTTCACGAAGGTTTTCAAATTTTTCCCCCTTGTTTTAAATTTGCTTGTTTTCCCGCTTTTCATGGGAAAAGCCCAAAAATTGGCGCCTTTCCCATCAATTTGGGCACTGCCCATAACAATATTTTTCCTTCTAGGTTCACTCATGCTACATGACATCATGGGAAAAATTTGGCAAAACATTTATCGGTAATTCTAGCTCCTTGCTCACTAGTTCAATCAAATATGTTGCCCACAAAATAACGACGCACTCAATGACTCTTGATGAATGGAATCCTGAATTTCCTGGAATTTCGAAGCATTGTGCAACAGCATATGTTTGCAAATACTAAATTGCCGATGTTTACTAAAAGCGAATACGGCAGAAATATTGACAGTTTTCGTATCACCTCTCCCTCTCAAGATTGTCACCAGCAGCACCGAGTGCCAGTGCCAGATTGATACTCTTTATATGAAACATAATATTATTAGTCTTCCCGGCCCGAATCTGAAGTCAACAGCCAGCTTAAGTTCGTCTTAGTTGTGTTCACCGGCACCAGTATGAGGACACGTACTTCCTCTCCTATTGGGTTTCGATTGGCATCGATTAATGCGAAGAGACACGTCGTCCTTGTGTGTCAGTTGGTTTCGCCACCGGCAAGTAAAATTAGACATAATACCAAACATAATGAATTTATACGTGTTGGTAAGCCAAACACATAAGACCGCAAAGAATAGATATGTTTCCTTCCCCATTGAAATAAGGTAGTGGTTCAAGTGCCTAAGGGCTCCTGGCGGCGCTAGAAGTCAATTAGCATCTGGGTCTTCGCTCAAGGTTGAGTGAAACTTGTAATATTTTGCGCTTGTCAGAAATATCCCTTTCAAACATCATCACTCATGCCAATCGAAGTTTGACGCGTAAATTAATTAAATGCGCGCCATCGCCACCGCACATGCTCCATGTGAAGGTGTATCTGCTCAAGTGTTCCCAATTACTTCAAAACCGCTGATGTGTGCAAATTTAGAAACGCTCCCATAATGATTCCACTGATTGGAGGGAACGTTTCAGGTGCTGATTTGCTACTCCATTGCAACCGCATGCAATAAGCAGAGCATGGAGGTCATATTTACACGGCAGCTACCGAATAAACATATCTCAGCGCTGAGTGAGATTTCCGCTATGCGGAAATGCCTGCATATAGTATATCGTTTTCACTTCCGTTGGAGCTGTTGGTAGCTAGTTGTTTCCTTTTTTTTATTGGCACCTCCCGGTGGTAGCAGAAGCACTCCATGGAAGTAGTATAGCTCCAGCTTTTTGCAGTAAAACATTTTAATCATGGCAATTTCCTGGTGGTTACGAATTGAAATTATGTTTGCTTGTGTAGGCTATACATGCTGACTGGTTGGTGTAGTTGTTGCCAATGACAGGTTGGGGGAAGTTTTAATCACATCAATTAGCTGAAAGGAAGTTTGTTTCAATTTGTGGCATTTGTCGGTTTGGGGCAACACAGGGACGTGCAAGAAGCACGCTCTAATATAATATTAGGAGCGAATTCTGTTTCTTTTTTTTTTTAATTTTGCATTTTGAGATATTTTATTTTTCCTGCATGCAAATTGGAAAAAAACGGTCCCGGTTTGGGTGCCGCTTAGCGGTAGGGATTTCAGGATTTTATTCGTGTCAAACATGTATAATTGAAATGGTAGTATATTTCTTAAAAAATCGCCCTAAATTTGTCCTTGGATTGTACAAAATTGTTGGGAGTTTTAGAAAGAAGCTGCTGTTTTTTGACAACCATCCAAGCGTGAGATATTTATACCCGCCTGCACATGGGATGGTGGTACCCTTGCATTGTGCCAGATAAGTCAGCTTCCTCCTTCTAAAAAGAACTACTTCCATCTAGAGAGGATTGACGGAAAGTAAAATGTTTCTACAACGGTTTTGCACAAACGCACGGAAGACATTTATGCCAAAACAGAAACCATGGGCAGGGCACATCCACCGCGTAAGCCTTAGTGAGCTAGGCAGAGAATCAACTACCATGTTCCTACTAAAACAACGGGGCGAAACGCCTCCTTTCCGAAAGCTTCTGTTAAAATCTGCAGTGACACATTTAGGTGCGCCATTCTCTTTCCTCATGCAGTGCCTTGTTTTTGTTCGCAAAATTAATCCTTGAGGATTAGATCCCTCTTGCGTTGCGTCGATGAAAAGAAAGCAAGAAACCAACGCCAAAACAGCGCGAAAACGAGGCACCAATGAGCTTAAATATGTAAAGTTTTCGGGAATCGTTATGAATTTGCCGATTACGATGAAATGAAATCTAAATGTTGATCCATGTCCGCGTTTTTGCTTCTCTGAGAAAGCAATAATCACTTTACTCGCACGCGTTACTCTATTCCGACTCCCTGACTCAAAAGTTCTCTCCAAGTTCATTAATTCACCCTCAAGCAAAGCCTCGAAAGTAGGCACCTAGTGTGAATTTCAATGTGTTAAATAGTAAACAATAATTCTCTCCATTACATTACATTCCACAGATTTCAAAAACCGATGTACACTAGTCCATCTCTTGTTTTTCGTCCCATTTATCCCACCAAAAGTTGGCTTCAATTTAAGAGCTGCAAAGTGATTCGAATTCCCCATAAGCGCTTAGCTAAACACAAAGCATTTTCATAGCTCAGGGCGTACACTTAGGACGACAGCCATTGCAGGGCGATGATCAGGAACCAATTTATTTTCAAAACAACTTCAAATTAAAGGTAAATCAAAGGAGCAAATTACCAAAACAAAACACTTAGGAAACAGAAACAAAAGTCCGTATCTTCTATAAAGGATCTGCTCGGGAGAATTGAGCTCCACCTTTGAAAATGGATATAGCAGGTATCAGTTCGAAGTAGCTGTTGTGGCCGTCTCTTTGCTTCCCGCCATCCTGCCTTTTCGATTGTGGCGGTTTCTAATGACATCCATTCTTGGGTGAGGGCCAAAAATCGCATCGAAACGAAATCACCGTTCGTTGCTTTGTCTCGAAAAGATTAAGTCGGCTCAACGTATAAAAGTGATGGTAAATAGGCCTGAAGGCGTTTTATTGGCCAGTGCTTTGGCAGTAAGAGGCATTTAAATTGCGATTTACTTATGGGGGTATTCTTTCGTTTGTCTATCTTCTTTTTTTTTTTGTCAGCTAAGTGTAGAATGACGTAGGGAGATGCTTTATGTGCCGATGCTGTTGGTGGGTTTATTTAAAGATATATCGAGTCTGGACGAGTCTGTTTTGTTCTGATTTTTTGTTGATTTAGGTTCTTGCGGTAACGTTCTTTTATTTAATTTTATTCACGCAGTTTTCCAAAACTTAGGAGAGCGGCCACTTCTTCCTTGGGATGATACAAGTTTCTATGTAGGGTCCATTCGTGTCGCACCATTTCTTACTAGTTGAACTGAGGAACTGAGCAGTGTCATATGTGATGCATTTCAAAGAGAAACTTTGTATCTGTCGCTTTTGTACCTGCCTGGCTGTCGATAAAGCCGGCGACCTTCGGTATGTCTGCCTTAAAGTGAATAAAGTCCCAGCAGACCAGAAAATTGTTGGTAGGTTTTCGCACTCACTGTCACAAAGGATAGGAAGATTTTTCGAGATTGCACATGCTTGAATGCCGTATAACTTATCACTCAACAGCAGACATGATTCTTGATCGATTTCCTTCGTTAAATCAACTTAAGCGTGCAGTGGCTCTGGAAGTGCGTGGTTGCCATGTTTTTCGGCTAACATTTCGGATGGCAGAACAAAGAAAAAATAAAAACAAACAATATTACACTTAATTTTAAGTGCTTTGAAAAGTCCAATTCTTTGTTTTTTTTTCAATTTTCTCATTTGAACATAAATGCAAATTTTACTTGGTTCAAAAAAAGGAAACTTTATTTAAATTTAGGGAAATCCGTTTGCTGAGAGAAAACGGCAAACCCTTTGAACTCTGAGCCAGACATTATAATCAGTGTTCAGTATTCATCCGTCTATGGGTGCATGGAAACTGAGTGTTGGGTCCATAATCGGTGTTGGTTGTGTTAGCGATTACCCAAATTGGTGCCGATTGTTCTCAAATTATTTTTAAAAGCTTCCCTCTAACTTACTCGAAACAGCCGATAGTGACAAATAAATGCACGCTGGAATGAACACACTGTCCAACAGTGGACCAATTTGCGTTTGACTCGATGTAGTTTTTAAACTATTAATTTAATCGTTAAACGGGTTCAGAAAGATCATAGAAAATAGTAAATTATGGCTTTTTAAGGCGCACCTCAATTGGTTCGCTGTGTATTAGGGGGTGGACCCAATAGTTCACAGAACCTATAGTTTTTTATTGTTTCATAAGAAAAATAAGGAACAAAAACAAGTAATTGATAAAAATCTATTTTTATTTAACATTAACATTAAAAAAAAGTAGCCGCAGTGACTTAGTGGTTAGTGTGTTGGACTACTAAGCGAGGGATCCCAGGTTCGAATACCGCAAATACCCAAATTCCAACTTTGGGTTTTTTCCAGTGCGCCACCTCTCGCGAACGTCTGACAAACATCCGAGAGTATAACTGTCTTTAGAGCTTCTCAATTAACCGTTTGGAATCGGCATAAAATTGTAGATCCCTTCCATTCGTTCCAAAAATGAAACTCACACAAAACGAATGGTTGTGAGAAGCTAAGCCTTGGGTCCCTACGGGACCTGTTGCGCCAACTATATATATAAACAATGCAAAAACATAACAACAAAAAGTAATAACAACTATAAAACAAAACATTAACAAAAATTACTTTCAAGGACCTCAGTAATATCACAAAACTTATAACTAACTAATGTTAAATGATGATAGGTTGCTAAATGAAAATACGGAATTCTGAATCCTACAAGTGCCACCATGCTCATCATGGTTCACTGTGTACGACTATGAGCTGGTTCTCTTTTGGACATAGTGACTTTTTGGAGAAAATTATTTTTATAAAATAAAAAATATTACAAATTTTATTGACAGAGTGATTTTAATTAATAATAATAATCAACATTTTAAACTGTATCAAACAAATTTCACTAAGCACATTCTTTTTTTTAATTGGAACAAAAATAAGAAGCACGATTTCTTATTACTTACCAGTAAAATTCACATTTTTTTGAGCACCACCGACAAAGACGAGTGCTCTACTTCAACTCCCAGATAATTTCATAAAGGATCGAAACGCGGTTTGTTTTTTATTAACATACTTCGTTTTTCTCTTATAAGTAGAGATTCTGTAAATTTAAAAGATTTACCGTGGGACAGTTAACTCTACCTTTAATGTAACATTTAAAAATTGGTTTTGGTACAACAAAAAAAAAAAAAAAATAATTATAATTAGTTTAATTCTTCTTAATGTATAACGTATGCGCCGTCGATTTTTTGTAATCCACATCTACATCTATACAATCGAAATGTCATAAATTAAATTTTTGCGTTTGATAAGGTTTAACTCAAATTATATAATAAAAATATTCCCTTTTTTCCATATAAGTTAAGGAATTAATTAATAATAAATATAACTTCGACAAAGAAAAAAAAAAATCAAACAACGAATTAAAAAAAAGAACATTGTGTGGTTTTATGAATCCACGAAGCTGGTGAAACTTTTGTTAACTATCTTTTTCAATACTAAAAAATCCCTCTTTGGTGCAGAAACAATAATACGCACCGGCAGATAGTTCTAATAATTCTGTTTAACTCACTTGAAAAATTAAACTAACCCACCAAGATCACGAACTCCTTCAGCATTCTGTCTCTTAATTAAACTAATTTTTCGTTGGATATTTCCGCAGTATTCTTGATTTTTCCCTCGTTGGCCGGCTTATTTGACTCACTAGCTGTATCGTTATCCATCACGGTCAAGTGAATACGAACATTAATACACTGAGCAAAACACACAAATACCGCGGTGTACTTGCACAAATAAGTGAGTATGTAAATGCTACATGGTCAGCGGATGTGAGCTATGAGCGCTCACTGATTTATTTTGGCAGTTCCCATCATTAGAAATAGATACTTTTCTCATCACTGCGCTCAATTGACATGCTAAAAAGCACTTAAAATATGTCAAACTCAAAGAGATAATTGAAATGGAAAATATGTTCCAAAGTTCTTGTACAGACTTCCGTAAACCTCGAAAGCAAACAAATTATTACATAAATAAAAAAAAAAAATGAATAGCAAAATGTAGCAAGAAAATATAAAACTCGAATTCGTATTTTGGTTTATTTTTTTGTGTACAATTGACTTTTAAAACGTATTTCGAATTTTTTACTTGTCATTTGATATTATTTGTCAATACTTAATGGTTGCAGGTCTGACATCTGGCACACTTGATGTGTCTCAGTTTTTATTGGCCTAGATCGGACACATGAATAGCTGTTTCAGTTGACGTTTTTGGACGAGTAACCGACATTTCTAGTCAATAAATTCGTAACAGAGCACTGTTGACAGTTCGCATATGTGGCTGACGTATGTAAAGTGACGTTACCGACCAATCAATTTTTGCGTTCAGGTAACATTTAGTCCAGGCCAATCTAGTCGGCTTAAGATAACTACATGTTTTTGAATGTATCCGTTCTCTGATCTGTTTCGAGCCACGTGAGGAGCTTCTCTTTACTCGTTATTTTGGTAGTTTTCTCTTTTTCTGTAATTTCTTATGAGAATGTCTGTAGACTTACGACGAATACCGTTCGATTTAAATCGCGTAAGCGAATGAACGTATTTTGTTCCTTTGTGTTCCATTCGTTTTTGATAAATTTAACGAAATTAATTTTTCCTTGCCACCGTTGAGCGCGTATTTTCTGTGATCAATCAGATTTGGAACGATACAAAAATTACTTTTGTAAATCGAAACATTGCGAGATCTTGTAAAGAAGAACATATTTAAATGTCCAATTAAATTGTATCAAAAAAAAATAAAAAAAAAAAAAAAAAACAAGATCTATGAATCGATTACGAAGAACCACACTTTTAATAAATAAAATGCATTAAAAAAGTGTTTAAAATTTTGTAATGAATGACGATGAAAACTTATTTTTTTAATTTATAGTTAATTTTTTTTCTTCGACCTGACGTCAGAGCATTTTCGATCAGTTTTCGTAGAAGTTCCAGCGTCCCTACTTCTCGGATATTGAAAAAGGTGTAACAGCTGTCAAATTCTTTGCAAAGACCGTCGAGAGCACCCGAGCAATGTTCACATCCTTTCGAACTACACGAGGTCTTCCAGCACGCGGAAGATCAAAGACTGCCCCTATAATCGACTTAAGACTTGTTTCTTTGTTCTGCGCTAAATTCTTAGATCATAGATTTTCCAAGTTTCCAAAATCAATTCTAAAAAAATTGTAAAACAAAAAATTATTCAATAGTTATCTACATCATAACGCTACTTATGCGCCACCCTGTAGGAAGAGGAAAACAACGGTGGACAAAAGTATTTTGACAACACATTGCAAACTCTTAAACCGCTTATTTCTCCAAACTTAGAGAAGTTACAGTATCCATTCAATTCGCTTGCGGTACAAAACACGTGGTCTAATTTTTTAAGTGATTTTTCTTGTCTTTAATAATAATCAGTGATTGATCGAATTTTTGTTAAATTATTGGCAAAGCACGTGAAATAAGTGAACTTATTAGAAATGAAATGGTCACTAAGTTCTGGGGCTGCGTGTGCTTCAATGGCTTGGGCGATTTGATACCAATTGATGGAACAATGATCAAAAATAAATATTAACATATCCTGAATAACCACGCATTCACTTCCGAGGACCGTCTCATTGGACAATCAGTTATTCTGCAGCAGGACAACGCCCCATGCCACAAGGCTCATATGATAACTGCATTTTGGAGGAATTAGGAATTAGACTGACCACCTCAAAAAGAAAACGAAGCTCAGACTTATAAAGAACACGCGAGGAGACGATTGCTGAAGTTCAAGGACTTTGGCAGGATATTTCATTGGAAACATTAAAACATTTTGTTGATTGATGTCAAAGGAGGACTTTTTTTTAATATTTTTGTTATTATCAACAATATGAACTTTTTATCTCATTTTGTTAAACAACATTGAATTGTCAAAATACTTTTGTCCACCAACAGTTTTTTAAATATGTTTTTTTTTGTTTTTTAACTGTAATATTAAAAACTATATTTTTTTGAATTTTAAGAGGCTAAGGGCCGGTCTGTTCACAGCTGGTTAAATCCTCGGTAAGGTTACCATAGATTTAGGTTAACCAATGATTATAAATCAGTGATAACCAATGAGTGTTTGTTGAGAGTTTTTTCACTTCGGTCACCAAACCATAGCATTCCAACAAATCGTTCCATTTTTCCAGTTTATTTGTCAATTCAGTGATTGACCGCATCAATGGTTATTTTTTTTTTTGTGTTTATCTGGTCCTTTGTTTTTGATAAGGAATTTGTTTACGTAAATTTTTTATCAATGTATTTATTTTTAGTTATCTTACTTAACACAAAAGAAGAATGTTAAAATCCAATAATACAGGCATTTTTTAAGAACTTTGTTCTTGTGAGACAATGTTCAATTTTTGGAAAACAAAACCGAAATAAAGTAAAAATCAATAAAACCAACAAATTAAGAGGCCTCATTTTTTTGTTAGGAACCTATACATTCACCTTCAATTGACTGGCGTGTAGTGTATTCTATATATGTGTCAGTTGAAAACGTCAACGAATAAGATGTGAAAGACTATTGGTTCGCTCCATCTTGCGTTATATTTTCGATCATTCTATTATTTGTATTTTTCTTTTTGTACGCACAATACTGTACAAAAATTGTTGTGTAGTAGATACGTCAAAATGAATACTTACGTAGTCCTTAAAAATCTTGAACAAACGAAATAACAGAAAAACAGTGGTTAAATATCATTAACCGCTCAAAATCGGCTGGTTTTCGATTTCTCTGGTTAACTAACCAAACCACTGATTCTTTGATTAATATATTGCTGAACAAACACATTCGCTGGTTACCAGCTGGAATAATCGATGATTAAAGATAATCAAGACTGAACGAACTGGGCCTTAATATACTATCTATTAATTTAAAAGTCGTTAAAATTTATTAACTCAATAAATCATAAGATATCATCGCAACAATCTTATTTTTCTAATGTCAAAATACTTTTGTCAACCGTTGTATGTTTCCAAAAATGTGCTGACCATCAGTGAGGAGAGGGGCGCATAAACTTCTTAGGGAAACCTTCAATCTCGAAAATGTATGACTAAAGGTTATGCAAGCCCCAACTTTGGATGTTAAATTCAAAAAGTTTTACCCTCTCCCTAGTTGGCCGCTCGTCGGAATGAGTTTTATATACACGATACAGATTGACGGATAGATGTGCCGATAGGATGTTGGATATCTTCTCTAAGTGGGAAGTGTTGATCATAAAGATGTTTCTTTTCGTATTGATAGGTACGTGATTTCCAGCTGAAAATAAACTTTTCACGTACGGGACGACACAAAAGGAGTTGTGGTATGAGTTATGTGCGAAAACTTTTTAATACCACATTGGGTGATAGGGAAATCTATTTGCATTACTTTGGTAATACTTTATCGATTCTATCTGGTTGTTTTCATTTAGATTTTTATCAAATTTCTGATGTCAGAGGTCGACGAAGGCTGCTCCCGGACAAGTTTAGAACACTCTGCGGACAAGCGCGTAATTGAAAAGTTTTGTATTTTCCTGAAAATTTTTGTCCAAACTTGCGGATTTTATTAACTAATTAGCTTAGAGATTTTCCCACTGAAAAAAAAAAACTTTTCCTTTCATATGCGTGGTACCTAGTTCTGAAGGATTCTTCTTCAAATGGACTTGATGTGCTCGAATGGACTTTCTTGAGCTGTTGGTGGATTGACATGTTTCGTCAGGTCTTGGACTTTGTTTGAATATGAATCTCCTGTCTTATTTATACCTTTTTCTTTAATGCTCGTGCTGTGTACTTCACACTACATTTTAAAAGTAGGCGTAACCTCTTTAAGAGTCTTCTATAGACAAAGGTGACCTAAGAAAATCAGTTGTGCGCCACAGCAATCTATCCAGCTCAGATGTCAGTAGCAAACATCTATTTTTCATACCTAGGGATTAACTTTTATTAGAATTAGAAGGTTAGAGCTGTCATTTTATTTCACCCGCGTGCTTATTTGAGACTGTACGTGATGTAGCTTCATTAAAACAAATTCTATTCCAATCGGCTAAGGCATTCGTAAGTTTGCAGGTACAGATTATTAGCAATCAGCTTGGGAAATATTTGTTTTCTGATGAAGTGGGACTGAAAAATGACAAGGCTTAACATGAACGCAAGTTGGCAGTCCCCCACCCAGACCGTTCCGGGATGGAAGCTGATCTTGAGGGGCATTCACTTCAAACGAGGAATTTGACGCAATAACTATTGATCCTAGGATCTTCAAGTGACCACTTAGATGACGTGGTTTGAATTTTTGGGCTAATGCTTTTTTTTAGAGCAAACTGAGCCTGTCTTTTCATTTCGTGTGTATACTGGCGGAAAGTAAAAAAGTTGCAGTTGACCTCGCTATAGCTTTATCCGTTCGATTCCCATCGGTAGTACAATAGACTCTCAAGGAAGAGTCTCAAGTAGAGTACATACCTATAAAGCAGACGTCTTCTCAACAGAGCTAACCGAATCGTAACCCTTTACCTTTCCAGCGCATTGAGAAGGTCTGGCGGCGTATTTTTGTTGCCACATAAATCTTTTTCCAAACAAAAATTGGTATCTTCTTCAACAGCCAGGCTCCGAATTAGGAACTCGATTCTTGTGCGACTTAAGCTCGTCGATGGACAACCAGCAATGGGTTCGTGATAATTCTTGTCTGGGTTACTTGCCAGCTAACCGACGACACTGTTCACTTTTCTGTTTCGATTTCGGCAAGGAAATCAGTAGGCGAGTTTTTTTTTTTAGCTTAGATCTCAGCAAAACAAGGTAACGCAGGATTTTCAGCACGCAATTACAACAACTACTGTGAGTCCTAGAGCGTAGTTGTTGTAGTTATAGTTACGTGCTGAAAGTCATACTTTACTTTGCTTTGCTGAGATCGAAGCTCAATAAAACACGCCCAATATTAGATTGTGTTGCAGAGTAAAACGCAAACCGTGTTTAATTTTTAGACCTTTATTCAAGTAGGTATGGAAAGCGAAAGAACAGAAAAAGATTTGGGCAAATGCAAGAAATGCGTTAATAGTGTACATAAGTTCAGTTAAGTTTCAAAAGAGAGAGAGAGTATTGTGTTGTTACTGTTTCAATGACTATACAGTGGTGTAAAAAACTATTTGAACAGATTGACCCAATCGTCAATGTTTTAGCTGATGGAGAAGACCTTCACTGTCATTTACCGGATAGCAACAATTGAGCTGGAAATTAGCTAACGTTCGACTTTAACGCCAATAAAGGTAATAAATTAAACCCCCTCTGCTTCCAAAAGCCACCATCGTTCTATTCCTTTCACGTTTCGCATATGACAAGAAACCAAATGAAAATCACATCTGTTCACCCAACGATTGTCATCCCTTCGAACAGCCTCGACCATCGCTTAGGGGGAAAAATTGTCCTTTGTATTTGATATGAAAGTCACATGATACGTGTGTCAATTCATTTTCAATTTCCGGACTCCCCAAACTCGTCCCCGCTTCACAACAACGACGGAGCATGAAATCGCATCAGTGGCTTGGCACAGGTAGCCTCAGTAAATTTATTACGTCATTATGACGAATACATTTTCCCTCGTTTTTGTCGTCGTCGCTCTGGCTTGCAAAGCGTAATTTTCTAGCTCGTCCTGCACTTAATCTCTGCAGGATTTACCGCTTATATACCAAGAGGACTGTCGAAAAGGATAGGCCTCGTTTCCGATACCCAAGTAGACCATCACGACATATTTCCCGGAGAAATGTGTGCGAATGTGCGTGTTCGCGTAACTTTGCCGCAGCCTCCACCATTCCCATCCACTAAATCATCACGCACAGTATGTTACCATAAAGTACCGCACACAGCGAATATGTGCGACTCTGGAGCACTCAATTGACTTGGTCGGCCTTTGTCCTGCAATGGTCTGAATAAAGGACAACGGACTAAGGGCGCAACAAACTAAAGTGGAATTAGATGGGGTGAATTGTGGATGGCCGTTACAATGGAAAAGACAGCATGCTATGAATAACAAAAAGATTCAAAGTCATATGTGTGCGCCATTAGGAGCACAGAAACATATACTTACCGCTGGAAATTTACTGTCAAATTTGGAAGCTGACAGCTTTGCCATTTCGCGC
The DNA here is from genome assembly GCA_963082955.1 of Cheilosia grossa. Classification (NCBI taxonomy): domain Eukaryota; kingdom Metazoa; phylum Arthropoda; class Insecta; order Diptera; family Syrphidae; genus Cheilosia; species Cheilosia grossa. The sequence continues at coordinate 60,960,766 of OY720144.1, forward strand.
GAGTTTACGGTCCCGAAATTCCGGCCTAAAAAAGATGAAAACAGAAACAGAAATAGTACACCGAGTAGAGGGACTCTTGTAGCATTTGATTATAAATCGTCAGTAGTCCGTAAGGCGGCGTTTTTCCCATTATCGCAGCCACCAAACGACGACGGAGCAGCTGTAAAATCGATTTGCTCTTCCGCAGCAGAAGCAGCATCCCATACAGCCGTTCACGCGTGGTTTGTCACAGCGATGTGTTGGTGGCATGCTGGATCCAAAGGAAGTGTGAAACAGCCGTAAAGCACATCACCATTGAATTCGTCCCTTCGCTATTGTAAATCACATTTTTAAGACGCGAATCTTGAAGGTAAGACGGTATAGGGACTCGCTTTCTATTATGTGGACATTTTGTCACAATTACACATCTGAAGTGCGGATGAAAAGGGGATAAGTGGAACGGCTGGGATAGGGATGGATTAATGGTGATGGCTTAATGGTGTCCCTTCCGCTCGTAATTCATTCTACAACACTCAGGTAGAGTATTAGTAATTTCCCACGCCCGTCCGCACTCAAAAGCAAAAGCCCATGCAGTGCGAAATAAATGAAAAGGTATTGTTTCCCTCAGCCATTGTAATGGATCGGGGGTTTTGTTTTAAAAATAGTACCACTGTGGACAGATGTGTCATTATTGTGCTGTTCCCGGTGGGTAGTCCTTTGAGGTGGTACGACACAATGGAAATGAAGACGTTCATTATAATACAAAAGAATTTCATTTGATGTCGGGACAGGCGCTATCGTTTGCAACCGTTCCCTTTCTTTGCGAATTTCTTTTCGCACTCGGTGGTTAATTGTACATGGATACTTAGTATATTTTTTAATGGCTGGTGATAATTATATATTCCTTTAGTCCTTGTCCGATTGAATAGTGTGTTTTTGTCACGCAGCGGGTGACAAAGGGAGCGCTCAAGTGGGTGCAACATGTTTCGATAGGTGTACTCGTACAGTGCACGCTACTAACAACGCGGATCTCTGAGCATACAAAAAAAAGAGTGACTTGAAGAGTTCCGTAAAAGTTTTATTTTCAATCAATATTAAAGTTTTAAAGTTATTAACAGAGTGTGGCAAAAATAAACACCAAGTCGAAGAAGTCAACCGCCGCTTGCTTAACATTAGTTAAAAGCAAACAAAAAATGGAAATTTTACTATGAGCAACGTGCTAAAATGGAGCGAACACAACTAAGCGCCATACCCGGTTTTACCACTTCGATAGGGAATCGTCCTTTTGATGAATAAGCGGAATCTTCGCTCTTCTAAAACTTGGGTGAAAAAATTGTGAGAAGAAGTCAGTTTACTCAATATTTTTACTGTGGGACTTAACACCACGAAGAATACGGAAAAACGGTAATTTTAAGGGCTGTGATTTAGAATCATTATATTAATACGTGAACATCCAAAGTTTCCGTACACTTCTTAAGTATTTATTATGAAATGAGGAGAATGAAACTTTCATTCGAGAGTTACTTTCCATAGACGTAAACAAACAAAAAATCTTTGGTATATGTCGCCATTAATAGGCTGGTAAAATTAAGTTATACAATATCAGTTAATTGAAGCCAATTTGTCGCCTCCATATTGTCATAGTAACGTCTGTGGCCACAAACTGTAACCGCTTAACTCGAGTTGTGACAATTTTGAGTTATTGGTGCCATCGTGTGAAGCGTGCCTTAGTGTACTACCTGGCTTGTCGGCGTAACACTTATCTTTTACGGCACCCCACAAATAATAGTCCAACGGTGTCAAATCGCAGCTCCGAGGTGGCCAAACGACATCAGCTCTGCGGCTGATAATGCGATCTTCAAAAACAGGGCGCAAAACATCGAGTGTGGCTTCGGCTGTGTTGCACGTAGCGCCGTCCTGTTGAAACCAAATGTTGCCAATATCCTCCTCTTCAATTTTTGTGAACAAAAATTCGTTCAACATGGCCCGATAACGATCGCCATTGACTGTAACGGCCACTCCTTGCTCATTTTCGAAGAAAAATGGCCCAATTATGCCTCTGGACCAAAATCCGCACCAAATAGTGACTCGTTTTGGGTATATCGGCTTTTCAATGTATGCGTGCGGGTTTTCTGTGCCCCAAATGCGATAATTTTGCTTGTTTACATGCCCACCAAGATGAAAATGAGCTTCATCTGAAAAGATGATTTTTTGGCAAACATTCTGCAACATTTCCATGATTTTCCAAGTAATGTCGCAATATTTCCCAGCATTGTTCAAGCGTATACACAACCATATTCGTTCAGCGGAAGGATAAAACTAATTATCTGTCGAATCAGACATGAGCTAAGTGTTACCATTCGCGAAATAAGCACTAGTTGAAAAAAAAAAAGTTAGATGGCGGACACTTTAGTAGTGGGTCTTTGGGAGGGGCCGGGCTAGCCGACATGAATAATGCTCCCGCTACTCGAACGACGCTTACAGCCTCGCTCGGGTCTCGGTGGCACTGATAAACCCTTGTGGGCGGCTGTCAGGCAAAATTAAATATAGATAGATCTAAGGTTTAGAGCGCTCGCTAAGAGCCAGTAAGCTAGATTAAGATAAATGTTAGTTTTAAATTAGATTTAATCGTTTTTGTCTAGTATATAAGTTGAATTAAGGATACAAATAAAAAATGAATTTAAAATGAAAAATTAATGTCTCTACTAATTACCTTCATCTAAAGCAACACAAGGAATGTCCGGAAGGAACGACATACGTTTTGGATTAGAAATCCGTAATCTATTGAAAATATAATGAATTTTCTTATTTTCTTTAAAATGTCGATATAATAATGATCCCGAAACCAGCGATAATTTTTCGGCGGATCATACTCCCGTAATCACATCAAGGATTTATTGGCGACCCAAAAGAAACAGTCAAACTTTTTTCTGAACGGCTGACAAATGTTTTCAAAGCATTTCATCGCAGGAGCTCCACAGGAAAGTGTTCTGGGACCAACCCTATACTACTTGTTGTATAGATAATAGATAATTGTTGAAAATGCGCGCCTATGAGATCGACGAGTCTCTTCTTCAATGGATTAGAAACTACCTTTCTGGCCGTTCAACTTAAGTTGTGTTGGATGGTTTCAAGTCTGCAACTCACCGTACAAATGCTGGTGTTCCCCAAGGCTCTGTTTTGTCTCCGACACTTTTTCTTATCTTTATTAATGATCTCTTGTCTGTTACTTCTAATCCAATACACTCTTTCGCTGATGATAGCACTCTCAGTTTTTCATATTCGTTCCCTGATTCACGTCCCTGCTCTTCGGCCGTGGAACGTGGAACAAAATTGGCTCTAACAGAGTGCGATTTTTGCTCGGTTAAAAAAAAAATGGGTTAAAATTAACCATGTTTCTGTTGAAAAACTCCGAGTATTCGTTGTTAAATAATACCGATATAAATAGGTAAAATGCATACTGTTAAGAATAACACACTTTATCAGTTGTTAATAACCAAATTTCTAGATAAATGTTAACCAGATGGTTAAATTAACAGAGTTAGTTTGTTATTTACAACCCATACAAATTGGAATAAAATGATAAAAAGTTATTTTTAACCGAGTTTCGTTGAACCAGCTGACTCGGTTATTTTTAATCCACTTACTCTGTAAGAGCTATGTATAATAACAGTATCACTTGATAGTTTTTAAGCGAAAGTTGGTTGATTTTAAACAACCGATTTTTCTGCGTGTACCAAAACACAATGCTGTCTTCTATTATTGAAGCCTAACTTGACACTTGCATCGACGAAACCGAAAGACTCTCCATACTCGGCATGTGTTTCAACGACAAGCTCCGATAGAACGACCACATACACGAAGTTGCCGAAAACGCAGCGGAATGTCTTGGTTTCCTAAATCGATGCAAGAATGACTTTACAACCTCTGATTTAGCCTCAATTTACAAGGGGTTTATTCGGCATAAGCTTGAGTACAACGCTCATATTTGGTCAGGTGCTCCAAAAACTTCACTACACCTACTGGATAATATCCAAAAGCGAGCGATAAAACTTAAAGGCGATAGAAATAAAGCGGATACAATTGACCCGCTTAAACACCGCAGAAACGTTTCTTGCCTTTCCTTGTCTTGTCGCTATTTTCACCACCAATGCTCTGATGAAATAGCCAACTGCATTCCACCCCTTCAACAATTTTCCCGCAATACTCGTCACTCATCGAATGCTCATGAATTCTCCCTTAAGTCTACCTTCGGACGTACTGTAAAGTATAGAGAATCTTTTATAAGTCCAAGAATGCATTGCCTCAAACGGTTTTTCCCTCTCATTACAACCCACAGTTGTTTAAAGTAAATGTGCATCAGTACCTCTTCTCTATCCTTCCTGTTCACCCTTCCACTCGTGCTGTGCATTAAAAAAAAAGAAAAAAAACCTTGCAGCTTATGACCAAATGCCTTAAGCTCAGACGATTTCTTGATCGGAAAATATTTTCAGGTCTCCAAATGAAAAAAACTGTCTCAAATCTGCTTGTAAAAGTATCTGGAAATGTTTATGATCCTTCTTAATTACTTTTTGTTTTGTCATTATTTTGAATTCTTTCTTTTATGGCCCTTGCAAAAGTAGGTATCTAGAAATATTTGTGATTCTGTTCCATCCACTGCTCAAACGCAGTCTGCAAATTGCCAAAGTTCGTTAAAATTGGTAGCAACAAATTTCAAATTTTTTTCATTGAAATAGATAATAAAACTAATTTACCTTGAGACATTTATCCATGAGCACTTTATAGATTGCATTCAGAATCTCTGGAATGATGGATGAGACGGTTGACCCACGAATGCGGAACAGATAATGCAGGGTCCGAAAATGTTCCCCGGTTTCAAAGTATAGTACATTATACACAAGCCGCTCAGCCGCTGAAATGCTTGCACGCATATTTGTTTCTTGCTTTTTGGATATGCGGACGCGGAGTCACTAAAGCAAGACGATCATCGAAGTGCTTGGATTTCATACTCAAACAATTGCGATAAAATTGTGGCACCTCAGTTCTCAATTACCCGAGCAATTTTGCTCCTGGTGTTGGGCCACCCCAGCAATCCTTCGACGTTTATGTGGCAATTCATCCTCCTCGCTGCTCTCAAATACGTACACGGGCAAAACAAACGCAATTACATCTTTTTGTTCCATTCCAATTTTTTCTACATGCTTCCCAATCAGACTTCACCACCGAATGCAAAAAACAATTTTGCCTGCAAAAGGATCTGCAAATATTTTTTAAGCAAACATCTGCCAACTGTGTGAACTGGCAATATTCTACTTAACAACGTTGTCAGACAATTTATTTGCAGGCAAACCATCTGCAAATGAAATCGTCAGAGCTTGGGACGAAACCTGGCAGCCGTGTGAACTGGCAATGTGGTATTCTAAGGTAGTCCGCTATTGTCAGATCACTTGCAGCTCACTGCCAGACCATTTGTAGGCCTGGGATATTCGGTTCATACCGACTTTAAACTATTATGGTACTGGGAAGATGAGAATGCTTTTTGATTTTGTTAAATAAACTGCAATAGATTAAATTGGAAACAATATTCGTACAATATTTTTTTTTAAGTAATTACTTCTTTAAGCGCGTTGGGCACTTTTGAGATGGGAAGAAACCAGTGAATTCGCGACCGTCACCGACACCGCTGTTCTCTTTATATAAGTCAGAAAAAGAGAAAGAAAAAAAGAGAAAGTAAAAGAAATAGCCATATAAATGACACACTTATGTAATGTTAGTAAACGAAGATCTGGCCAAGGACAGCATAGTCACCGTTGCTTGGATACCAGGTCATGAGGGATTCGATGGCAATGAACGTGCGGATTGTCTGGCGAGAAGAGGCCTGCTCACTGGTCCTGAGCCCTACTTCGGGTTGCCTTTGAGTTACGTACACTCAAAATTTAGGAAGTGGGAAGATGATCACCTTGCCGAATACTGGACGGCATCCAAAGGACAGAGGCAGGCAAAAAGATTCCTAATCCCAGCTCGTAGTTAAACAAAAAAGTTACTTGAGCTAAGCAAAGATGATCTAAGGATCCTAACAGGTTATCTTACTGGTCATTGGCCACTAAGATACCATCTCAAAAAAATGGGACTTTCCGACGATGACTCCTGTCGACTCTGCGGAGAAGATGAGGAGACAACGGAACATATACTCTGCGAATGCCCTGCTGTGGCAAGGGGCAGAGATATCCACATGCAAGGTGCGTTTTTAAGTCCTGCTGATATAGGAAACATGGAACCAAGAAGGGTACTGAGGTTTATAAAGAGCCTCAACAGCTCCCTGGGTTAAACAATAGGGGCCAACACAATAGATCTCTTCTGGTCGCAGTGTACGGGGCCTAATTCTTACAATACAATACAATGTTAGTAAAACAGAAATTGTGCATGGGCTCTGCCCGACTCACATTATACATAACTGTGAAGACTGAAGAGTATTATTTTTTCACTATAATACTCTTATCTCTTATGAGTTATGACTGAACTCTCTTCGTCCATCGGCTCTCTTTCGTGGCGTCATTTGTTTTTGTGCCATACCCAGTGGTACCAAACTTCAAGATTTTTGAGTTCACGAATTTTCTATTGAAAAACTTTGGTATTGATTCCATTATTATGTTTCACAGGGAACAGTTCACACGTTTTCGCAAATCTAAGAGAGAATTTTCTTTTCAAAATTTGTGGTGGAATTGGGTAGGCGTAGCCGTGTAGGTGCGCGTTGCAGCGGCAGCGTTGCCAATCATTTTTGATGAAAAAAAGCCTAAATAAAAAGATGCATTTTTGAATAAAATAATGCCTAAAATAATTTTGTTGGTAAATTTCCTGACTATTCGAAAGATACACACGTAATTGTCCAAGTATTCACTTCTGTCTGCACTCCCGGAGTGCCTCATGTTTTTTAAATGGGCTACTAAGCGGGGTACCCGGGTTCGAATCCCGCAAATTCCAACTTAGGATTTTTTCCTACTGCGCCACCTCTCGCGAACGTCTGACAAACATCCGAGAGTAGGTATAACTGTCTTGAACAAGCTTCTCAATTAGCCGTTTGGAATCGGCATAAAATTATAGATCCCTTCCTTTCGTTCCAGAAATGAAAAACTCACACAAACCGAATGGTAGTGAGAAGGTAGGCCTTGGGTCCCTTTCCTATACCGACCTGTTGCGCCAACTATTTATTTTTTGGCGGCCAATTAACATCGCCACGACGTGAGATAACACGGCCATTGAATTTCTCCCGCAAAAGAGACATTGTTTCGTTAGCTGTGTGGCAAGTGGCACCGTCCTGTTGAAACCACATATCGGCCACATCCATATCTTCCAATTAGGGCCATAAAAAGTTCGTTATCATCTCACGATAGCGAATACCATTCACAGTAACTGCCTGACCGGCCTCATTTTGGCAAAAATACGGCCCAATGATGTCGCCAGCCCATTAACCGCACCAAACAGTCACTCTTTGTGGGTGCATTGGTTTTTCGACAATCACCCTTGGATTATCATTCGCCCAAATGCGGCAATTCTGCTTATTGACGAATCCACTGAGGTGAAAATGTGGCGATTAAATTGACCGAAAAAATCACGAATTGCACGATATGCATTTTGATTTGAACGCCCATTTTCATAATAAGCCTGAATAACCTTAACGCGTTGCTCGATTGTGTATCTTTCCATGGTTCAAATTGAGTTAGTCTGAAATTGAGAAATGTCAAATGAAATGTAGAAAAAAACTTGACGTTTAGATGTGGTTCACATTCAACATCGGCCCTTAAAATTTAACCACCCATTATCGTCCCTAAGGTTGTATGGCCAAGTTTAATTAATACAATTCAAGGTTCGCATCAGAACTCTAAGAACGTAAGAAGAGGGCCTTCATATAAAAATTTCATCTCTAAAACCAGCATGCTATAACTTCATAAAACAGCCCCATTCGTAGAATACTCTATCGTGATTGAGTATAAACATTCATCAAAGAGAACGAACTTCCTTCAGCGTCAGAGTATAGATATTCCACAAGTGAAAGCATCCTTCAAGTGCTGTTTACTCATTGCTTCTTCCGCCACGAAAATCAGATAATCAAACTTCAATCACGTACACATTAGAGACGATAAAACCGAATTCTTGGTGCGCACCAACAACTCGTAAAGCAAGTCTGACACGTCACAAGGCACGTATATACACACGACGAAAATGCTCCTACACCGCAAAGTCGAACAGCCTCCCAAGCGCCTATACCGTGTCGAAGTCAACTTGACCACGTCAAGGGGGTGCTCTTTCCAATTTCCAATTCATTATAGTTATAAATATACATGTAGTCACAATGACTTTGGGCCAAACGCGCACAGACTGTGACAATCTTAAGCCCACTGTAACCGTTCGGCACCGAAACACAAAGGCACCTTCTCGTGCTTCCTTCCACTAATCTGGATCCATTAGCAGTAGACACGTTCGCTATGCGGTGCGGATTTCGAAAAGGCCTACAGAAACATTAAGCAATGTAAATAGCCAAGGAAACTAGGTATAGGTACCTATGCATCACAAGCCAGAGTCAGTGAACTGACACAGCACCAGGATGTTGTCCCTTTTTGCGAATCGATAATGAGCAAAAACCGAGAAAGCCCTAATTAATCATTTAACCAGAGGCAGATGGAAGGGGCAGTTACCCTGTGTGTGTGCGGTTGTGAAAAGAGAGGGTTGAGCATACGCTTAATGGCCACAATATCCGGCGGAAGAGAAAAGCAAACGAACAGTAAATCGTTCGTGACGAAAACAATAGCAGTCGACATGGACCAAAGCACATTAACCGCAATAGAAACAAAAAACACATCAGAGCAAACGGATGCTGAAAAGGGACGGAAGTAGCTACAGTAAACCTCCAGGCGAAATATTGGCAGGAATAGAATGGAAATTAACGCGATGGACTCGAATGGTCTGAGTTATGGCAAACCATTGTCGATGAGACGATTACGTCGATTTTGCGAAGTGAGGCCTAAAGGCTGTCGTCGCACTTTGCTTTCGTGTACTAGTACTTTTGCTAATCTACGTTTCTATCACCCTCCATTTGACTCCTGCTATCAAAAGAAACAGAAAATTGACTACCTACATAGTCTCTGGAGACATTTGTCGTGGCACAAAACTGGGTGGAACTGATGACTGACCGTATATTTAATGATTCTTCATAAAGTGTGGACTGTGGAATATTAATCACGACTTTGATGCTTGCTTGCCATCGGTTTGTTGTCCATATTGTCCGACTTTGGGCAATCTCGGACAAGCAGCTCATTAAGAAAATAAAATAAAAAAATCTGTCGCTAGAGGAACTCCCCAGGGAAAGGTCAACTCATTGTTAAGACGATATGCTTAAAGGACTGAACCTTAGCTTCAGCTTCACCACTTATGGGGACGGTCTAACTAGTGTAGGTCTGGGAAAATTCCTATGCACGATTGATGATTTAATCAGGCCTCAGAAAGAATGGCAAAAGAGTGTGGCTTTGTGTCGACCCGGAAAAAAGGGAACTTCTAATACTTAACACTAAATACAAGATATACTGCCCTTAACTTCCTGGAATGGGGTTTTCCTCCTCAGATAGCTCAACATATGTTGGTGCGGTACTGCATAGAAAGCTGAATTGGAAGCTTAATGTCGAAGAAAGAATCCCCAACAATGGCCACAATGCTCTTTTCATTTGTAAGAGAAAACACAACTAAATACATAGATATCCAACAAGAATACCGTGACTGTCATCGACATTGACAGTCAAGCCCCTAGAATTATACTCCATTATATCTGAACTAGTCATAAATTAATAAATTACTGCTTAATACTGAAGACATAATGCTCGCTGTGCCGTTTCAGAAATGTCAGGTACCTGGGGACTGCTATATTGAGGGCAACAAAATTGGCAAAAAAGAGCTCTCACCAAGTGCAACAAATAAACCTTTAATAAGGCAGCCTCCAAACGGCCACACCTAGAATGGCGCAGAAAAGCCTGTTTTAGTCAGAAAAAATCTGAAAAAACTCAGGAGAGCAAGGTAAAAAAAAAGCGATAGGGATACTCTTCGGCTCATTGCCTTCTGCGGAAGCATGTCATGAGATTAGGTTCAACGAATATGGATAGATTGTGGTTTGACGACCTGAAATTCGAGCAGGATATCAGGCACCTTCTCTGTGAATGCCACTCTAGGAAGAAATTCTTTGACAATTTGTAGGAGGTTTTTTTTTTTTCAAACAAAAGACCGCACTTTGGCTCTGAAGGGACATTGAGTGTCTAGACGTTTCCCTATGGATAGCGATGGGCCTTCTGTGTTGCCTACTCCTTAACCTAGACTAACATAATAGCCCTTTTTTATTATTAGCCATGATATAGATCATCGAAATACATGCACTTACAACAACAGCACATGATCCTGATATTCATCGAGATCACGAATCATGATCTGAAAATGTATTGTACTAGGTGGCTTGTTTCATTTTTCAATGTTGGTGTGCCTGTAAACGATAGCCATTAGCCAAGCCACACAGTCACGTTGCCAGACTAAAATATTCAACACCCTTCACAACACAAAAAATCAAAAAGCATTTTTTTCACATCGAATACATTTCCCGCCTTCGAGATGATTTTGCTTTTTCATTCCATAAAGGTGTGCCCAGACCAGCGAAATATTTAAGTAAATGTTTCATGAACATTTATTTAACAAAAAAAATGTTTATGAAATGTTTCGCAGTTCGTTAATAATTTGTTTCAGAGTTGTGTTTTTGTTCTTTTAACATAAAACACAAATGTCCAGAAAATCTTGGAATAATAAAAAATCGAAACTAGCTACCTGCATAAATTTAAATTGTTTTAGAACCTAGTTATTGGGAAACACGTTTCTTTTTTATCACAGAAAAATCTAATTCTAACTTAATTTTGTTCTTCTGGAATTTCGTGCCTAGGCCGCTGTCATTTACTTTGTTTAAGAACTCCAATCTGAGCGGACCAGAGGTGCAAACTGAATTAAGATTTCTATTACAATTTGAGCTGATTGTAGGTAAACAAATTTCCTTTTAGAAACAAAACACACCATATTACGGAAGCCGTGTTGTTGTTTTCGAGCCTCTGGTCGTGAATTTCCGACAGTAAAAAGTATTTCATAAACGTTTAATAAATACTTAATCGGCGTATACACTGGCAAAAACAGAAATGTTTGACAAATGTTTATGAAATGTTTCTGAAGCAAATCGAGAACATTTCATAAGTGTTTAAAAAAATCATTCGCTCGCATGAATACACCGAAATACCTAAATACAGCAGCAAAATATTGTTTATTTGTTGCATTTTTTAACACAGAATTTTAAATTACTTTTCTTAAAAACAATATCCAAAAATAAAAATTATTAATTTGATTCATATGGTAACACCCTCCACAAGCAAATGAAATGTCATGTCAATTGTCATCATAATATTGTGACGTCACGTTGTACAGAAAGTTTGCAATATGGCTGGTGGCAATATGAAGTTTGTAATGCTCATACATTACCCCTTGTGTTTTGAAAGCAACTGTTGCCACAACTCGAAAATAAAATTTTTCTATGATCCGTATTGTTTTATTTTCATGATCTGATTCGGATCAGATCACGCTGATAATAAAATACGGCTAATATGCACTATCAATACAAGACTGTCGTAACTCAAAATGTGACTTTTTCAGAATCGGCAAACAACTAATCACTCACTTCCTGTTATAGATTACAAAGAAATGAATACTTTATTAAGATTATTAATTTTCTATGTATGTACCTAATGTTTTAAATACTAGGTGACCCGTACTCGCCTTGCTTCGCCAGAGTTCCACTTCACAAATTTAGACATAATAAGCGTTAATAAATTAATAAATATAGCTTTAGCGCATTTTAAATCACAATTTAGTGTGACTCCCTCTCAATCTCAGTTGCATTTCATACCCTATCTCCCTCAATCCCATGCGCCACATACGCTCTACTACTTATATTGAGCAAAAACGAACAACACAAAGCACAAAAGGTGCATAAAAAAGAAAACACACCAATCAGCACAAAACGTACAGAGAGAGAAACAGCTATTTTGCCGCACGCACACACTCCAATCCAACGATCTATCTTCAATGGAACATTTTACTTTTTTGAATTATATAATATTTATAGCTTAATGCTTATTGTTCAATTTCAGGATAATTGGATGATTTATATGCTTAAACCTTTGCACAAGATCCTGTTTCATTTGGATGTCCTATCGCTTGATCTCGACAATTTGCAATGCAACTGTAAAAATTTCGTGCAGTTCTTTTTTAATCTATTCCGAACAAACACCTTACAGTCGGAAAAAAAAGTTAGGTACAGTTTTATTTTTGTAAGGATAATATAAGATTTTAAATATTTTTTTTTGTATTTGTAATGTCGCTCCTCGATTTATTTTTATTTTATGTTTTCAATGTCCATTTCCCCATACAAACTTTCATAACCTCTTTCATCCTCTCTTTCGCGACATAGGCTACTTTCAAAAAGCAGCCCATGTCCTTCCTCGGTCCAAAACGAAACGGTCAAGCCCGAAATCGTTAAAATCGAACAACCCGTTCGAGAGTTTTGTGCACATACGGACGTGATTCTCTTCCACTTTTATATTTATAAATATTACATCGCCTCCCTATTCACCTCGCATACTTCTCTTTCGTTTTTGATCAAATGAATGTGCGTGTGCGATGTGCGCCTGCGCCAGCCCACCACTCCAAAGCAGAACAACGATCAAGAACAACGGATGCCGATAATTTTCGATTTGAGAAAATAAATTTAGTTTTTTCATGTTAGACTTTGGGTTGTAGTTGTAGCTCAGCTTCTAGATGGCACAGAACGCTGATTGATGGCTTAAAATAATTATGAAAGTGTTGGCTCTCTCAAGCATTTTTTTGTTTGCATTGATTAAGAATTGTTTGAGCAATGGCGAGATAGTAAAGTCAGAAAAATACATTTAGGTCAAAAACGCTCCCAAAAACTAAGCATGACAATGAAAGGAATAGCCTATGTCCTTCTCAGAATCTTAAGGAACATTTCAAAAAAAAGTTTCATCGAAATCTGTGCATTAGTTTTCACGCCAACCATTAACACATGAAAGCGCCTACAATCTTATTTTAATTATATATTCCCAGCTGCCACAATTTTATGTGGACTTTTTCTCCGCGAGTTCAAGAAACTTTTTGAAGTAACAACAATTTGAACATTTTTTGTAGTTAAAGAAAATAACTTTATCAAGCAATGCATGTGTTTATGAAAAGAGAAAATACGATTTAACTTCAACATTTTGTACTTATTTCAACAAAATAAACCTTCAAAAACACAAAATTATCCTCCTACTTAATTAATGAGTTATTATAATAAGTAAAAAGAATTATATCAACATTTTGTACTAATTTCAACAAAATAAACCTTCGAAAACATGAAATTTGTCTTCTATTTTTTGAATCAGTTTTACTGTTCCAATTGGACAGCATGCAGGTAGTCACTAAATAGGACCTACGAGAAAAAAAAATGTAAAATAAAAGCTTAAGTACAAAAATGTTTATTATTCAAATCTTTCTGTCTTTAAATGTTGTGTTGATATTCCGTTTGAACTTTGGGTCCACGACGCGAATCCACCTACATCAACTACATACATACAGCTACAGCTGACTTTGAAAGATGTGTGACGAATCTCCAAAAACAACTAACGTTGCCACAGAAGCAACAAGGCGATCAAGGATCATCTGCGTAGCCAAGAAAATAAACTATGCCGACAGTCGTTTTTTTTTTGTTTTCAAAGGAATATGCGCCTACAACTTTCGGCAATCGTGCAAAGTACTTCTGTTTACCAAAATATGGAGAAACCGTGAGAGCCTATTAACTCCTGAGAAAATACACAGCACACATACACACTTCTATCATCTGCGATCCCGAACAGATTGACTTCCGCTGTCCGTGTCCAGACCAAGTTTTGTGCCACCCACCGCGGCTCTTGAACTTTAGCAATTTATTAAAATAAATGATCTTGCGTTTGGCAATTTTTCAGTTTCAATTTAAATCACAAAGCCATTTGTGCCAGCTTCAATTTTGCCTCGAGGACTTCCTATCCAATTCAGTAAACGCAAATGAATGCTGTAGTTGGAGGCGTATGCGTTTCATTACATCAGTAGTGATAGTGCATTAAAAAACCAGTCTTTGGAAACCAGAACCATCGACATCAAGGGGAAATGGTCACAAAATAATTGAAATGCTCTTAACCGATAACTCCTTAAGAAAACGTATTTCTCTGCAATATTGAGGACATCTGCGAAAAATCAATTTCCTTGCCACTTTGCGTGAGCTGGACATCATTTATACTGGGACACGCTGTTGTGACTCGGGTCTCGATTCAATTTGAAAGCTTATCCACTCTCCAACCCTTTGGTTAACCAAATAATATAGCAGCAGCTAAAAGCGCCTCCATGCTCCATCATAAAACAACAACTCATCCGACCGATTCAACTCTTTCCCAGTACCCAAAACAAATAATCACACAAGGACCATAAGGACAAAATTGTAATTTATTCTCGGCGGTGACAGTGGTTTATGGTGGTGGTGTAGTGCCCAGAATGGCTGTTTGCGGGGATGCTCTTGTACCATAAATATTTGCTGAATTTTAATGGTTAGCCAACGCAGCGGTAATTACACCGTTCACATGGGAGCTCGCTAGAGCCTGTTTAGATTATTGTGTACATGAAAAACCTTTTTTTCTGTGTATTGGTATTGTGATAGCTTAAAAATAGTGGAGCCTCTCATCGAGGAGCGTGTAGTACAATTCTAAATATGGATGGGACCATTTGGGCGCGCGACACCACGTTCCCTACATGTGTTTATGTACCTAAGGAAAAGAAGAAATTAATTTTTGCCACCGAAATTCGGTGTCTAATTAAATTTGTACACCACTCTGGGGAAAGTTGGCAGCGGTATCTTAATTGCACAATCTGTCGATTACTTCGCAGGAATTCACATCCACGGCATTAGGTGAGTCTTCCCTGCATATGGGGAGCGCTCCTGAAGGGCATAATTTGCCATCGTATCCCTCACATTGACAGAGCTGTCAAAGATGATCACGAGTACACGAGGCAATGGAGCTTGTGATGCGATTCTGTGCACCTGCTTGTGGTGTTAAGTTTCGCAACATATGCGAGGCGATAAATGCACTAATTATCACAATACGTTGTATGCAATAACGGCGTGTTGTTGAAGGGGATAAATGAATGGGGATGACAGCTTAGTGTACAAAGTACGGCGAGTAACACGTCAGTGTTTCGCTGCTGTGTGCATCATACATGCTCGCTCACAAGCAATTTAGAGAAGTTGAAAATCATCAACAGTGAAGGGGGGCAGCACAAAGCTCGCAATACCACCCCCATTGTTAAATCTAAAGTTGGAAATGTGTCGATTGTAATAGCATACAGAGTGACATTAACAGTGAGGGGAGTCTTCACTGACTTGCGGTGGACATGGGGTTCGTCATCTTTGGCCATGATAAATTATGTCTGTTTGGCGAACGGTTTCGATCTGGGAAATATTACATAGATCAACAAAATTGGCTACTACCCGAGGCAGTCAAGCAGGAAGTCGGCCTTCGCAGACTACAGCTTGGCGAATTATTTTTCGTCGAGACTTGAGCGTGCACTCATACAAGATCCAACTGACCCAAGAGCTCAAAGTTGTTGACCGTAGAGAGCACGTTTGTTCTCTGACTGGCCTTCGGAGCGTTTGGAAGATGACCTGAATTTTGGTTGAAACACCTTTTTAGCTACGAGTCGCATTTTTGGATGAATGAATTTGGCGAATTGCCGTTTATGGGATGAAGCCAATCTACACGAGCTTCTCAGGGTGGCAATGCCTCCAAGTTATACTGTTTGTTTTGGTTTTTTGGCCAGCGGTGTTACATTATCTAATATTTTAAATAAATCAAATAAAAAAAATGTTGTGTTGTGTGTTGAGTAGAGCTACACAAAAATTTACCACCATCGTTAACCCTAACTATTTGTTATGCAACTATTGTATATGCAAAATTGTAGCTGCAACTATTTGCAATGTTCGCAGAAATTGTAATTTGCTTGAAAAAAGTCGTGTTCCCAGTGCTGACATTTTGGCCAGAGGCAAATTTTATGGATTATTTCAATTATTTTGTTGATTAAAAGAGCTGAGAGTGTGAAATTTTATTCTAATATCAATTATTTAGAAAGAGTTTTGTTATTATTTTGATCGTTAAAAAATCTACCCACTTCCACGCCCCTTTTTATATAAATGCCAATTGCTTTAGAAACTCTTTTTGAATAAATTCCTCCTAAACCAGAAAGGTTTTTGAGGTATGCTGTAACTGAGTTTCTTCGAATTACTTAAATTATTTTAAATCATTATTGGTCTTATTTTAAAAGAATACGTAAACATGGATTAACTTGCCAAATGCAAGGGATTAGTTGATTTATTGCCTAAACATTATAAAAAGTTGAAACGAATACTTAACTGTGGATTATTATTTTATGATCTAATAAAACAGGTGGAAATAATAATTTTCCTCTGTTACCCCACATTGGGAAGCTGAAATTTCACAGGTAAAACTATATTTTTGCATGTACATAATCATGCAGGTATATAAATCATGACAATGGATAAATGGTGTTAGTTTTCAAAATGCTTTACTGAAGAGCGGAGCGTGCAAATTAAATATCAATATGAATATTCCAAGCACAACCATTTAAGCACATTTTATCAATGTTTCGAATTCTCAAGGATTTGTAACTTTGATCCAAAACAAATACGAAGTGACAACGTTGAAGCGGAAAAAAAACTCAAAAATTATACTCTCGCTTAAAAAAGAAATGGATTGGCTGTTTTAGACTAAAAATATGGTTACTTTCAAGACATGAGAAATATTTTAACGGAACACTTACAATCAAATCCTTTTTTTCGTCCGTTTACTTGTTTCCTACACTGTTTCATATAAAATGTATCATTTAAACAGTACTGATGAACAAATAATGTACGTTAATTTTATGCACTATGGTAAAACAAATATTTTGAATCTCCCTGTGAACAAATAAATAGCCGCAGACCTTTTTACACAAGATTCGTAAAATTTAACTGTTTTTAAATTTGAAAAAATAAAAAAAAATAAATAGAGTTTCGTTAATACCTCACACGCAGCTTATTTTTTTCCATTTCAACATCGACCCGTACTTATTGAAAAACCATTTATCTACTACTTCTTAGGGTAAGTTAGGTATCTAAGTTTAGGAGGCTGTCTTGAAATGCACACTTAGATCAGAGTTGTTTGTCAATTGGGAAACCACATGAGTGAGTGTCATAAAAGGTAGACCAAACGTGCTATGAGAGCCTTGTCACTGTGTCGAATGTAACCAATTCCTTGGTGAGAGGCCCAAAGGGTGCCAGTCACAGTCAGTTCCATCAAATTGCGGCTAAATGGATAGGGTACAGGTGGAAGTCTGTTCTTGAGAAAACAGATGGTAACTTAAGTAGTATAACCCCCCCTTAAATCGTCTGACATTCCATCTGAAAAAGGAGAATATTGCAGACCAGAACCGACGGCTATTCAATGAAGCCATTTAGACAAAGAAAAAAAAAATATCTTCTCAGAACTATTCCTTTTGTGTGAGTTTTTCATTTTTTTTTTCATTTTTAGCGCTAATTGGGAAGCCCTTTCATAACAGCTTTACTCTCGAATGTTCGCGGTAGGTAAAATTTGGGATTTTCGAGAATCGAACTGCGAATTAAGAATAAATCATATAATGAATTTGCTGATGCAGCAAACTTCACTACGAGACAGGTCGCTCAAGTCTTGAAAGAAGTTACCCCGTAGGTCAGCTTTGCGAAAAATGACAAGAGGTTGACAGGTTGCAAGGGAGGTCGGCAGTGTTTTATGCTTCTTCGTCCCTGCAGCTCCTATAAAAATCGTTTAAGCATACTCTCATTTCTGCAGACGGTTAATGCCCCCATTGTGAGTTTTTTGTTTGGATATTTACAGGAAGAAGTTTCAGAATTTTGATATAGTCCCCGCGGTCAAATTAATCTGCTTTATCTACTTTGACGTATTTTATTTAGTCTTGAAATGTTTTGATTCGTACAAAGTTTTGTATTCGCCCTCAAAATGTCGATGTTAATATTCGTATGAAAACGATTTCGTGAACATATATATTCATCAAGGAAAGCTTCCATTTTCATAGCAAATACCAAATTGAGGCAATCAACGAAATTTGTACACTTTTTATCCTGACGACACAATTTCGACTCTCGCGTATATGAAATTCAGTTGACAGTCATAACGGCTGAATATAGCCGTAAGAGTTTAACGATCAATTCGTATATTTCCACCCCATTCAGCATACACATGGTACTCCTTTCCTGCATTTCACTCACGTCCTCCATCCGTCAAGGTCATCTGAAAATCACTTATAATGAATACGAAAATGGGCACAGAGTCGTAAACATCGCCCAAAGGCTTCCTCCCCTCATACTCGAGCCATTCGCTACAATAATTGTAAGCTCAGCATTGAAATGATCCCATGTGGAAAAAGTATACATTCAAATACATATACACACCGCTTACATGCTTTTTAAAAAAAGCACAAAATAAGGGAGCAATTTATTTTGAGTATCACTCGTACACATTTGAGAGCTCGATTTCGCTTAGTCCTGGCCCTGCTATCGACGAATCGATAAACCATAACATTAATACAGAATTTAAAACCAAAAATAAGAACAAATCAAATGCCGAACATAAAATTCATCTCTCATTGGAAAAGGTTACGGTTTACAACAATCCAAACCGAGTAATCGTCTATTTTTAATGACCCAGTGCGAATACAAACACAAAACCACCATTCACTCCATCTGGGCTGGCAGCGGCAGGACCAAGTTTTATTGGGTTCTGTGGTCTGTGGCGGTGTTGTGTTCGATTGTGCATATTTGTTGTTCGCGTGTGCTTGCCAACGAAAATCGATGCGGTGGGCTAAATGGAAATATAATAATCACGCAAAGCATTGCTGGCCACCGCACTCCGATTAATGGCATCGGTGTTGAGAGAATCTATTTTCGATAGCGCACGAGAGGAGTATATCTTTATTTATCCCATGGGGGAGCTATTGTCCGAAAGGTGTACACATGGTCAGGTGATTTATGCCTCATTTCAGCAGAATTCCTTGCAGCCCCCAAACTGCTAGGTGGATATTTCGCGATAGGTAGGTACAGGCGATAAATTTTGCGGCATGATACTGTTTACATATTTTTCCCATGGAAAAAAAGAGTATCCTTGCAAATGACGGGATGTATAGGTACTGCTGACGACCCAGGTGTGTAAAGCAAGGACAATGATTACCAGGCATGCATACTGCGCGTGAGAACTGAGAAGCCTTAATTGGTGTTTTTTTTTTTTTGTTTTTTGAATTGAACATATCACCGTCATAGAGGTAGAGTGGTTGCACTCCCAAAATGAGCGTTATGGGAGCGTTATGGGATTAATAGTGATTTTGAAACATCATCCGATAGAGCCGCACTGTTTTGGGTTTACAGCAATAACTCAGGAAATTAGGCAATCTGACCATTAAACGTTGGCAACGCTTTCGTTTCGATGAATTCTTTAACGTTTCTCTTGAATTGCGAAACATAGTGCGTGCACTTGCCACCAGTGAGAGCTGGTAGTGAACATTTGTTGTACCTAGCAGTCCGAAATCGCTTTCCTAATGCAAAACTATCCTAAGTCGAAATTCTATTCATTGTAAATGGTACCTACACCTCAAATATATCCCAAACACGTGTAACGAAACGTCCCGTTCGTCACAATTTCACAGCCAGCAGTAGGCACTACCTTGTGTGACATTGATAATTTACATGCATCACTTAAAAGTCACACTCTCTTATTGATGGCAGGACCATGAATACCCGAATGACATTGTCATTCGGGGAGACTTTTCTTAGTGTGATTTGTACCAATCTCGTCTACCAGATAAGGCTCCCGCTTGGAAAGTGACTTTGGTCTCTGTTCCAATTTTTGGCGGCTGAATTCCCTTTTTGGGTCGTCGGGCCTCTCCCCCTCCTTTCCCCAGGAACCACGCTGTCGTTGGGCCGCTAAGGAACCACGCCGTCGTAGGGCCTCGTAGTTAGACGTAGCTTAGTCCGTATTAAAACATTGTTAAGATTACGTAGCTTGTATAGCGATATAAAAGAAATATTGTAATAGTATTAAGTAAAGTACTGCGAATAAAGAGTACCTCTTAACCAAAGTTTGGTGTTTCTTTGGTAAACCTTGGATCCGGCGAGCGAAACCCCGGCCTGAGAAAAAGCACATCACAAATGGCGCCCGAGCAGGGACTTCAATAGAGGTGCCCTAAGCAGTTAACCCGTCAGCGAAGAAGTATCCCGCTGAATCAACCCGTAGACCTCCTCAGAAAGAGGAACTAAACCAGACCGAAAGCAGATCATCAATGGAAAAGCGCGAAGCCATGACTGATCTCAACGATAAAGGACCGGCGAAGGATGCCACCCTTGGCCTGTCGCCCGAAGAGGGCAACGAATATTTAGATATCACCCGCAATCTGGGTTGGATATACCTGCTGCAGGAACAGGAGCTTGTACAGCTCATGAACGAGAAAAACTTAGACACGAGGAGAGCCGTCAGCCAGCTGCGGAAGCGTCTGAGTGGTTACATCCGTAAATAGCGAGACTAAGGTTTGACGGTGCCGGTAACGTACTAGAGTATCGAACGAATGGACGATTTTTTTTTAAAGTTAGAAAAAAAAAAAAAATAATAATAATAATAATATGTATATATCGTAATAATATTTGCAATTGAAGAGTTGCTTTTTAGAGAAAAAAAAAGATCATAGTTTTTAATTTACTAATAAGCTTTTGTTTTTAATTACTACAGGTAATTCCTCATACTTCTTATAAGGGCCTGTACTCTTCGTTGTCGACTATGGTATCTTGAAGCACTGGGATATCAGAGATGGTGGAAACCAGAACTAGCCGAGGGCTGATGCTAAACATTTCTTTTAGAACAGACGAAACGCTGTTGCCCAAGCACTTCCAATTCTAGAGTTTATAACTTTCCAAATAGAAATTCTAAAGAATAAAAAAAAAAGGTTGATAGCAGTCCTTTAGTTTACGTTTGTCGCCAACTTTTTCCAGGGTTTTCGCTGCCCTTCGAATTGATGATTCTTGTCTTTACCGCCGCAGATGATGGAGCTGCGAGCGTGTCGATATCTTAGACTGCGGTCAAGCAGTTGTTGTGTTGGTCCAGGGGAGGCGCCTGCCATTAGACGGCACACTGCTTCATAGAGATACATACGAGATTGACCATTCGGTATGTCTTCGACAATATTTCTTAGCGAATTGAGGTCCTTTTGGAACTTCGTTACACACGTCACGAAATACGTCGGAGCAAATTCTATTTAAGCAGTAGCCCTCTAAAGACATTTGTCGAATATTTGCTTCAAAACCCAAAATTTTAATAAGTTAAAAGTCGTTCGGTTCTTAACTAAAAGACGACCTACACCTACATACTGAACAATGGTTACCAAAATTCACACAACTTTGTTACCACTTCTTTTGATTTGCTATCAGTCTATTGCTAAACCAGACACCCATAACCTACATCATAACCGCAACCAGACTGCGTCCGCCCAATCTGATGTCAGTAAATTTCCTCGTAACTCAATTTAAGAAAACTACTCCACTCGTTATCTATTCAAATTATCTACCGAATTTCACAGAGCACCATAAAAACTCGTCCTTGAAATGAGCAAACATAAAACAGACATTAAAGTGCTCCCCTCCTTTTTTACGATCCACCATTACCTATAATTTAGATTAATATTTATTTTCCTGTATTCTGACGCAGGGAAATCCCCTTTCAGTATCATATTCCATTCACAGTCTACCAGGGCGTATACTTAACTAAATTTAAATTTGCAGCGAAAAAAATTTCATCTCTTTTGGGTTCAACTCAGCTCACTGTCAGCCAAACACACAACCACAGATGGCAAGCCTCATCTTTTCTCCGAAATAGAAACAATTTAACGGATCTCAGTCCGTCCCGAAATCCTAGATTGCATTTAACCTTTCACATCGTCCCGTCCTGTCAAACGCAACAATGAAGGTATACGAGGGAGAAAAAAAAAAAAACGCACGACCAAGTCTGTTGAATATCATGCATCTACTTTTTTACGTGTTTCAGTTATCATTTTAATCGATTCCTCCTCATACTGCCGCAGGAGTTATGCCTGCAGGATATACACCAAAGACTATGTCAAATAAAGAAGAGAAGAAAGGGCCACAAAAAGACACCCTCGCCAAGACCATGTAAAGGCTTAATGAAATTTGCCCAGCCTGGGGATGAAAACATATTCTTCTGTCCAGGACATGGAGCCTATCACGATAGCAGGCCACATCAAATCTTCCTTTGTGTTGGTGCACCATATACGAGCGCGAGGGTCATCATTTCTTGGCCATTCTTATTACAAAGACGAAGATGAAAGTCAACGTAATCCTGATGGCCGGCCAGACTATTGCAATAACTCTTTATTACGGTACAATAGACCATGTGCTTTTGTTCGGTTCATTTTTGTTTTCGTCGTTCGTGATTTCGTATACGGTCGCGTTGCCTAGACATGGCTACGTGCAGGGACTCTTAAGGCTATCGTGCAAGACTGTGGGTGGTGACGGTGTCAACAAAATGTCCACCCGCCCCGCAGCGCAATACGCACACTGACTCGTCGTGTAATTCTTTTCTTCTATTGTAGAAGCGGAAATTTGGTTTTCGGTCATTGATCAATAATCCGCTTTTATCCATGGACCCTTCATTTCCTGAACAAAATACATGCCTATCCTCAACTTTTTCCTGTGATATTAAATCGTGTTGTGAGAATGTTTACAGGCGCATCATATGTTGAAACGGCAACAACACGAACAACTTCCGTTGACAAGCGGGTGGAAAATTGTGTTGTTTTTATTTTCTTTTTATTCCTCCCCCTTGATTTGCCCTGGCGGGGGGATGAAAATTGGAATTACGTTTGGCTGGGGTAAATGGAAAAAGTTTCCACCGAGAGCCGCATTGTTGGTAATTCAACTAATGTACTTTAGGGAGATCATGTTGCAGCGACGCTGTCAGTGGCATATGCTCAAGTGTGGTGAATGGATCAACATAAATGTGGTTAGTGTTGGTAATGAATATTAAATAATTTTGAGCTGTACATAGCAATGGGTCTCGCAGTTTGGCTCCATCGATAAATCATTAACTCATGCCCTCTCGGAGGATTCTAACTTGGGAGGTTAACAGCAACTGAAGTGGATATTTGTTGTGGTGGACGGGTGGTTTTTTCTTTTTCCTTTTTGCTTATATCTTTCAATTTGCAGAGTGATGGCGGTCGTTGTCGCATATTGATGGGACTTTAATTCTGTAATGGAATACATATTTGGATAAAGGTTTCGTCAGAGATGAGGAGTCAGTTTTTCAAAAGTATCCGGGCCATTAATTATGCACAATTTACAAAGTTTACTTCATTGGTGAGAAGCTCAATGCTTTGTTCATTTCCAGAAATATTTAAATTTATTACTATCACGCCTATTAGGCCAGCTGAGAAGGTAATAATCCCTATTAGTAAAAAAATAGTGGCCAACATTTGAGCGCAGAGTATTATTGTCGGCGCAGTGGCTTAAGTGTGTTGGACTACTAAGCGAGGGGTCCAGGTTCGAATCCCTACGCCACCTTTCGCGTACGTCTGACAAACATCCGAGAGTACAACTGTCTTGAAAGAGCTTCTCAATTAGCCGTTTGGATTCGGCACAAAATTGTAGATCCCTTCCATTCTTTTCAAAAATTAAAAAAACTCACACTAGCTAGGCCTGGGGGCCCAACCGACCTGTTACGCGAACTACTTATTTATTTTCGTTTGAATTAGACTCAATTAATGGAGGCACGTGCTTATGAGATCCAAACCGTTGTGTTCCGCTTTTTGAAAAAAATTAGAGTTGAGTTAATTCTTGATCTTGTATCACAAGTCAACTAGTTCCAGGGATTTTTTTTGCTGAATATTTGGGCTGAAATCAAGACCTATGTAGGTCTTAAAAGATGGGATACTTTTGGACCCGATAGGCGGTGGCACTGTTTTCGATCTCCGAAACCACTCAAAAGATTTCAATGAAATTTTGTCCACTTGTATGGTTGGTGCCAGTTTTAAGGATAGGATTGTTTTTGGACCCGATGGGCGGCACTTTGCAAAATTATAAGATAAGCGGCACGGGAAAACGGGTTATTTGTAAAGTTTTATAATTAATATTATAAGTGGACATTGTCAAAATAAAGCGAAATGTGGGCGGAACTTAATTCGAAATAAGCGACTTCAATTTCCCGTGCGTCTCGCTTTCACTTTGACAAATAATAAGTCGCAAGAACAATAGCTGATCATGTCCAGAGCCATGATCTTCGATTTGCTTACATTCTCTATCTGTTGTGGAAAATATAGGAAAAGTTCAAGTACCTGACTCACAATCAGGGAGCACTTTCGGGGATTTTAAATTTTGTAAACTTGTTTTAGATATCGGAGAAGATGAAGATTTACGAGCTGCTTTTGTCAGGTGACTTGGAAAATTTGACTGAAACTATTTAAGATGTACATAGCCTCAGTACAAAGTAACACCCTTAGTTGTGCGATAGATCTATTTTATCACCCATACAATTATTGAGCGAGCCGCGCATTTAATCAAAATCTTAAAGTTATGAAACTCTGTGCCTGTACATTGGCTATTTGCAATAAAGGGTAGGCAGTAAATTAAAGTTTTAAATTAGCATTAAAGCCCGCAGCTGATGTTCATATTATATTGCTATGCAATTTGAGACCAAGCAAGCTTTGCAATAGAACCTAATTGAGAGAAGTTTCGTGATAGACATACGTTATTGGGGCATTTTCTTAGGTGAGCTGTTGTGCGCAGATCTGCAATGGGTTTCGACTTAGTGCGAGGGGTATTCACTAAATCTACGAAAACGAATATTGCAAACGCTATTTCTTGGAGCTAAAGTTGTAAAGTTTGCAACGTTGATGTGCATTGTTCAAATAAAAACATCGGAGAGATATAAGCGGCATAGAAAAATGGTTCGTGGTTCCTCTTATACATTGCAAACATTTAAAACACCCCATCTGATAAGTAAAGTTTAGCAATTGCCGGAGTCGCTACTAAAAAAAAAAAAATCTTTTGTCCGTCCGGATTGTATGGAGTAAGTACCTTGAAGAAACTTGCGTTAGTATCTACATTTGTCAATATTGGCAACTTGCCTGCTGACTCCTTTAAATCCATTAACTGTTCGTCGTCCTTAGAAATACCTACATCAAGATGGTCTATCTGCGAGTTGCTATTGAAAATCTGCAGGTGAATTCTGCAGCTCCGAAGAACATCGTCTCTTATCTATTCTTGGAGGTCAATCCGCTTAACGGTATGTGAATACAGCTTAAATTCGACAGTTCGAGGCTATAAATATACCCTACAATATTATACTTATTCGGTCAGATGTGGACTGTTCTATCCTGAAAAGGCTTAAACGAGGCGATCTTAAGAGGCCCACACAGAGCAGAATGCAAAAAATGGTATTTTGTTTCTCTGACTGATAAATTATTACTGGAGCGATTGAATTGAAACTGAATGCATGAATGTGAAAGAACAGCATTTCCCGCTCAAAAACGTCGTAGGAGGTTTCTCAAAAAAAAAATCTCAGCTACATTTTATTTAAAGATTTCCGAGAGGTGTTTGGGAAAATTTGCATAAAATTATTTACTCGTGGCCAAACCATGATAAGACGGAGTACGATACATCTGAGATCACTAGCTCAGCTAAAAGGCAATGTCCAAAACACCAATAGCGTCGAGATAGATCTTGAAATTTTACACTGGGTTCGGAAAATACACGTGTTTAATAACAAACAATATTTTGAAATATTGAAATACGTTTTCCATGTGAATATTGAGGCACGTCTGTTTCAACATTTACTCAGAAACACCAGCTAACAGAACCAATAAAAACTTATATTTATTTAAGTGTATTTGGTCACAAAATTCCGAGTTTAAATTGCATATTTTTTTCAAAAAAATAATTCTGTACACAACTTAGTTTATGCACTTTCGCAGCAATTCAGTTCTTTTAAATGCATTCAGTTTCAATTCAATCGCTCCAGTAATAATTTATCAGTCAGTGCAATGTCAGTTTTTGCACTTTTGCTCAATTTCTGGGTAGAGGCCTCTTAAAGTACATTCATCTGATAAGTATACTTTTATCCGACCACTTTTAGGAGATGGTTTGGTGCTTGCTCCCTATTTAATCATCCTCTCGACCCTTGAAGAGCTTAACAGCCGGGGTTTCAGCTGCATTTACATGTGTTTTTATTGGACTTTTTGCATATAAAATTTGACTTAAGACTAGGTAACAAATGGTGGTGAATAAGTAATATTTAAATGTGTTATCTCAACAACCACGGTAATTATATTTCCATAAATTGTGGCTGTCTTCTCGGATACATACTCGTAGTATGCTCCATTGTCTGGATTGACTTCCAAGGTGTTCAAGTCCGGGTGTTGATGGCGCTTCCGTTGGGTCACGCAGATCCGACTCTGCTTTTAAAACACTCAATACCAACTGTGATTTAACTAAAAGGCTCGTCTTTGCGGGCTTCTGTTAGAACTCGTTACAAAATATTTTTTTTTACTCATTTTCCGAAAATTGTTATAATCCTGATAAGACGTCTCAATAATTTTTACAACATTGCCCGCCTTGTCGTACTTGTCATTCTTTTCCAAAAATGGTTTATTTCTATTTTTTCCCCTGTCAAAAAAAGAAAGCATAAGCTAAGAATTTGTTACCTCGCTTCTAAGGCCTACTTATTGCTTGGCGAGACCTGCATTCTCGATGAAAACCCTATGGGCAACACTTATGACTCTCTGGCAAAGCTGCCTCCGGTCTTCTGCACATACATCTAATAGCTCGACACCTCTCGAGTGATTGGGACACAACGCAAATTACGAAATTACAACCATCAGTCAACCACCCTCGAAGTCAAATATTCGAGATGTCCGAGTCGAAACGTGTGGAAGTCGAAAACACTTCAAACTTTCACTGACACCTTCTGCAACGACTCCTGTAAGGCATTACTATTCTGATAGGATATACGTACTTGTCGAACCTATTGGGGTGTTATTTGAAAACCGATTTTTATGAAATAGTGAAAAAACTAAAGGTATATTTTTTGTATTTAAATTCCCGCATGTAACGGGTTTTTCAATAAGAGCGCTACAAAAGTTTTTTTAAATAAAACAAAAACGGTTTTGAATATCAATGAAATTCTTTATTCCTGTGAAAGTACAATTGATGCCATTATGTATGGAACTCAATTTCTTTTGCATCGCCACCACGGGCAAGCTTGCAGAAGTCCAGACGCTGAACACAATTTTCGACGGTTTTCAAGCATAAATAAATAAATAAAACAAAAACGATTTTGGATAAATCGGCCGATACTGCTGCAATTTGACATTCGATATTCGTACGAAGTTCATGAATCGTCGCTGGCTTGTTTGCATAGACCATAGACTTGACGTAGCCCCACAGGAAATAGTCTAACGGCGTCAAATCGCACGACCGAGGCGGCCAAGCGACTGGACCATTTCGTGAGATAACACGTTCTCCAAACTTGGTTTCCAATAAATTGATTGTGACATTCGCTGTGTGGCTTGTATCGCCGTCCTGTTGGAACCACATGTCCTCCAAGTCCATATCATCCAATTGGGGCCAAAAATATTCGGTTATCATTGAACGGTAGCGATTCCCATTCACAGTAACGTGCCGGTCTTGATCATCACGGAAGAAGACGGCCCAATGACGCCGCCGGCCCATAAACCACACCAAACCGTAATTTTTTCGGGATGCAATGATGACTCATGGAGTACGTGTGGATTGCTGCCTGACCAATATCGCATATTTTGTTTATTGACGAAGCCATTCAGCCAGAAATGAACCTAATCGCTGAAGATGATTTTTCGATGAAAATCCGAATCATTTTCAAGTTGTTGCTCAGCCCAATTCACGAACATATACAAGCTTCTGGTGGTCAAGCGGCTTCAGTTCTTGCGTCAATTTAATCTTGTAAGGATGTAGGCCAAGATCTTTTCGCAAAATTCGTCACAACGACGTCACAGAGATGCCCAACGCTTGAGAACGACGTGTGAGAGACACATTTGGGCTTTCTTCAACTGAAGCCTCAGCGGCAGCAATATTCTCGACACTACGGGCACTTCTTTGTCTCACTGGCACGGGAACATTTTGTACTGTGCCTGTGGATTCAAATTTGTCCACTAGACGCTCAATTGTTGATCTGGTAGGACGATTATGACGACCATAAATTGGACGTAGCGCTCTTAACGTTGAGGCCACTGACTCCGAATTTCGGTAGTAAATTTTAATAATTTCGACTCGTTGTTGGCTCGTATATCTTTCGGTCATGAAATGGCAAACCTTACTGAAGAGAAATGTCAAAAGAGCGGCAAGAAATTCGGCGTCGTTTGCTGTCCCTGTCGCTCTTCTTTTGTAGCGTCCCTCGGTGGCTACATCAACAAGTAAAATTGTCGCATCTGGGGCTCGGAAAACCCAAGAGTTATTGTTGAGAAGCCTCTCCATCCTCAACGTGTGACTGTTTGGTGCGGTTTATGGTCCGGCGGGGTCATTGGACCTTACTTTTTCGAAAATGAGGTTGGATCAACAGTTACGGTGAATGGATTGCGCTATCGAGAGATGATTAATGATTTTTTATGGTCGCAGTTGGATGGTATTGATCTGGACAACGTTTACTTTCAACAAAACGGCGCTACGTGCCACGCAAGCAACGAAAGCATTGATCTTTTACGGGAAAGGTTTCCGGACCGTGTAATCTTTCGAAGAGGTGATCACATTTGGCTACCGAGATCTTGTGATTTAACACCTTGCGACTTCTTCCTTTGGGGCCACGTGCAAGATAAGGTATACGCCAACAGCCCAGCGTCGATTCAACACCCCATAGATAAAATTCGAGAGGCTATCGAGGACATAGGGCAGCCACTTTGCGATTTGGTTATGGAAAATTTCATGAAAAGGATATGGTCCTGTATGCGTGCTCGTGGTGGCCATTTGGCTGATGTTGTTTTTCATTATCAACGGCATACCTTCCTCTTTATTATTAAATAAACATCCGATCATTTATCTCAAAAAATGGCATTTTTCTTTGAATACTAAAATAACACCTCTTATTGGAAAACCCTTTATGATCTAGGTATACTACGGAGATGGTCATACTCCATAAATTGGCCACAAGTGACAAAACGAAGTTCGTGTTTTTTCAACATTATGAGTAAAATCTGTAATGATATGCCTTTACAATACCATCCGCCAAATTGCAATAGATTCCCTTTTATTACTCCTTGTACACACAATCATAACTCACCCACTTTTGATTCACATGCCTATTGCACCGCTGACTGCTTTGTAATCGAACGCGTCGACAGCTTTAAGTACTAAGGTATTACTTTATATTATAAGCTCAGTTGGTTGGAGCATACTATGTACTTAGAAAATATATCCCAACAATGTTGTTAGAAAGATTATTAGTTGCAGCCAATACTGTGATTTGCCAATCTTAAAGTTAGTCTGTAATGGCCTTCTCAAATCTAAATTTCAGCTTGTTAGGGTGGTACACATTATAACAAATTAAAGCCTTTACTAATAAAACAAAAACACGCTGTTCAACACTAGTAATCCCGTGAATGTACCTACAATCAATAAATCGCATTTTTCCACCTTCTACAATGTTACTGCACCGCGTTTGTTCAATAAAATACCTTCAAGCCTGAGATGTGAGCGAGTTAGATCCGTATGTCTTAAAAATGTATAATGTTGGCTTTTCTAGTTAAACTACACTGTGCATAATTGGTAATTTACTGAATCCTTTGGTATGATTTCTTTTTGTTATATTTCTTTTTTTTTTTTATTCTTTTTATAATTATTTTTGTCGCATCCCCATCGATAAATAAATCTTAATTTTTTTAACTAATGTACTGTACATTCGCCTCTTGTCAAAATCTGACAACAGAATGTACATAACTATTTCAGTTTAAAACAAAAATGCTCTACTATTTTAGTATCTTTGTATATTTTGTATCTTTGAATTTGTTTTAAACTTTTGTGTAACTTTAAGTTATTTATGAAATAAAGAAATTAAAAATAAAAAACACCCCAAGTAAACTTTCCGCTGCAACAACTTGCGGTGCTTAAATCTCTTACGATTTTCAGATCGGTAGCCATTTTATTTGATATCATATCAGATCGCAACCCAGCTTGAACCCAAAACTTTTATGAAAGACCTCACCTCAGCAGCAATTCAGCCCTGAACCAATGTTTTTTTTTATTTCATTCGGCGCTACCCTAATAACAAGCACACATACTAAAGGCAATATTATCGTGCCCGCATGATCTACCTTCCACGTTTCTCATATAAGCATCTCATTACTCCATCCTCTTCGTCTAACAGAGAGGCTCCGTAGAGGCAGTTATAAATATCTACGCTCGTGCAACCCTCCTTAAAAACGTAATCTTAGCCGCCTACACAAAAATGCGGAACTATATCCCATGGGGATACTTATAACCAGGCTAATTATCCATTAACCATATATATAAAACTTTCCAACAATACACAAAGCCCTTTTATTATACAAAACAAGAAATACCATCAGCCAGCAGGTGAGCGATAATATTACACTCTGCCAATGAATCGTTTAAAATTCCAAACGACGGCACTTTGAGCTGCGAAAAATCTCTTCTCATTATATCCATTTGGCATATTACAACCACCGCGTGGGGCTTCAATTATAAAACATTTTGCTGTCGCATTACCACCGCAGAAGGATGCATCCCCACCATGGCAGTGAATGCCTATAGCTCGAGAATGGCATTCCATTGGCGCCATCATATCCGTTGAATGCTCTTCAGTACTTATATAACTTAACCATCATCTTTTGCCGCAATTGTAGGTAGACATTTAAATGTGCTCAGGGATGTCCTTATTTTGAGCATCTTCAAGGGAATCGAGTGTCGGTATGAAAAGTGTTGGCAAACTGAAATTCCTCAACGAGGTAAGGCTCAAAATGCGTTCGTTTATAAGCGGCAGCTCCTTCCATTGTGGAATTTCAATGGATTCCATCTGTACACTACTGGGGGAGGTGCGCACGGTGTCGTGTACACAATTATACATATATAGTGCGGTGAAGAGCGAGTATAGTTTTACTGAGTGTAGGGCGTATGCAAATTGCTTTGCAGCATTCTTTGCAAAAATGTAATAATCAATAAAGAAATTCCATAGAGGACGTAATTCAGAAAGAAAAGCATTGAAGTATGCCAACTGGAATTCGCACACGCACAAGGACACCCTCTGATGGAGCAGAAGATCCTCAAGACTTGTACGTGAGGTAGAGATTTTGTTCCCCCCTATACCCTCGGCATTCAAATTTGGAAGAAAGATTTCTCTTGGGTGCTCGCTGCTTGCCTGTAAATGTCAGCTGAAGTTGTATTGTTTGGATACTCTTCTTAAGGATGTCTGCGCATAATTCCTTGAGTAGGTGACTACTATGGGATACTGAAATGACCATCCAAACCAACAGGAGCAGCCAACAACAACAGTTCAATCGGGTAACTAGTTCTCAGAGCAAGGTGCGGGATGAATGGATGGGCTTGGGCTAGATGTCGTTCAGGGACTGCACTATGAGACTGTCAAGAGTTTGTCGTATTTTTCTTTTCTTCATTTTCCCATCGAAATGGCAGATGGAATTTCCGTATTAAAATTCCTTTACTCAAAATTCCATTTTAACTGCCATTCTTTCCGTGTTTTCGTCTTATTTTCTTATTTTTCATTGCTTCTAACTTGCATAGTTTAAAAGGGGTGGGGAGGCGGGACTGGGGGGAGGTGCCTGGGGCGCTTTCATGTGCAACACAACGATGGAAGGAATAAAGTACTAAAAACGCATGTACACATTTTCAAGTAAGATACAGTTTTTTTCGACCGGAAGTCGTGCTACATGCATTCTTGCTCAAGGATTCTTTCTCTGTTCCACTGAAGGACGGCTCAAATTGCACTAGTGAGAATAAGCATTTGTGACGAGTGCTTAGGCGAATGAGTTAAACTTTTAATTAAAAAAGAGGAAAATCCCGAATCTACACGGGTGCATAGGATATGCCATGGCTTAGACGTTGGATCAGCCTAGTACTTAATGAATAACCCTGTTTAACAACTATGGCCGATCCTTAGAGTTCGCTTTCTAAGTGTGGTAGTTATAGACCCCTGCTCAATATTGTTAAAAGCCCTTTCAGTATCTAGAGAGGCTATCATTACGAACCCTCTGGCTAAAGACAATCGGCAACAAACGTTCACAAATTTGTTCATCTTATATGTTTTTGATAAAATAAGATCTGTTTTGAATGTATTGTAGCTCAGCTCTTAGATGGAGTAGAAATATATGTCATAGTTGGAAAAAACTCGACAAATCTATGCCTGAAATCAGTTTCAAGCATCTCTGTATATTTATTTTGATTGGTGCGAATGTAACGGATAGTTGAATGAAGGAAACCCAAAATAAAAAAAAAAATAAAAAATGTTCTACAAGTTTTTCGAAATCTATTCTAATAGTTTTCAATGAATCCTTGTGTTTAATTTGGAGCTTCTAGAACCAGGTGGCATAAAGAGCATTCAAACACCTGGTTAACTGAAGTCGACTCGATTGACTTGGACTAGTTTTAAAGGGTTATTCATGTTTCGGTTTCGAAAGTAAAGCTAAATAAAACACACACAGCGATACATTTTTGATGAAAATTTTGTTACTTATTTCAGGTCAATTTCTAGTTGAAAGTGACAGTAAATAAAAACTTTTTGATCGTATCGTTAATATTTTTTTAATGTTCTTAGTTAGTTATTTATTAGGTTTTATTCAAGTAACAAAGAAAGCAAGTTCCTGCTATCGTCCATAAGTGGAATAGTCAATCAAATAACAATTCCTACCGTCAAGATTTCTTTTGGTTGTTCTTCTTTCGAGTACCGGATTGTTCTGGGAAAGTGTTTGCATAAATATAGTATTCGTTCATTGCTTTTGTTCAAAATGGAAAATGTCTATCCTGCAGAGGTATTATTTACGTTAACATTTTGGGCGTTCCAGCTCAAGAGCTACAAAAACCTTTACTTTTAAATTCATTTTCATTGTTTTCATTCTTTAAACTTAAATACTAGACAAAAACGATTAAATCCAATTTAAAGCTAACATTTG
The DNA here is from genome assembly GCA_963082955.1 of Cheilosia grossa. Taxonomy (NCBI): domain Eukaryota; kingdom Metazoa; phylum Arthropoda; class Insecta; order Diptera; family Syrphidae; genus Cheilosia; species Cheilosia grossa. The sequence continues at coordinate 60,994,165 of OY720144.1, forward strand.
TCTTAATTCTAGCTTACTGGCCTTAGCGAGCTCTCTAAACTTAACTATATCCTTAAAATTATTGCCTTTCGGCCTTAAATCTATCTATATTTAAATGGTTTGTTTTTTACTCTTCAAGAAACTTCAAAAACTTGAATACTCTATTTTTATTATGTTAGGTACAGGAACCCTTCATACCAGATGATCTGACGGATCGGGATGGATCTGGTCGTCCTACACAAATAGGGCAATGTTTTTTGTGCTTCAGCATTCCTTTCCTTTTTTAGTTCAGAGCTGAGCACTGAACTGAGCTCGGGCACTTTGAACGCGCTCTTCTGAACCGAATGTGCGCAGATCGTTCTGATGGTTTTTTGTCTATCTTGTTTTTTTTTTCTATGAATCGACGCTGGGCTGTTGGCGTTGTTGATGATCGGCCGGCTTGAGTTCTTGTGTTAACTGAACTTTATAAGCCTTAAGACCCAAGTCATTATGCCAAATACGGTGTAATGACGTTTGTGGAATGTCCAATTCCAAAGGAATGGACAAACCTGGGTTTTCTTAAACACTTTGGGCTACAGCAGAAATATTCTCAGTTGTTCTTGAGCGACGTGCACGGATTTTATTCTTCACATTACTTACTTGTCCCAGCAGCTCGAATTTTTCCACCAATTTCTGTATTGCGGTCCGACATGGTGCTTCACGACGACCAAAAAATGCTTTAGTTTTGCGAACTGTGACTGCAAGATTTTCAGCATTTTTGTAGTGAATTTTAGTAATTTCAATGCGTTGTTGAAGCGTGTATCCTTCCATTTTTAGTGATGCCGTACTTTATTCTTGTCAAGTGTCAAAGAATAAAAGCTTCAAAAGTGACAGCTAACGAAATAGCGTGTCATTCACAATAACACCTCTTATTTACATATGTAAACAAAATAAATAAATGTAGTGAGGAGAAAAAGAAGCACCCCTCTAGGAAAGTTTGCGAAAAAGGCAAGAAACCAGTAAGCCAAGCTCACAGTCTTACGCAAACAAAATGTCAAGACTGTCATACAAAATAATATTTTGATATTTTTGTTTTGTGTTTTGGAACATATTAGTTCATATTTGAGTACCTATTTCCTTTCTTGTGTTAATTTTTGTTTCTGCTTATAATTCTAGCCACTAAAAATATTTTCCATTTAGTTATAATGTAAATAAATACGAACTAATAAAATAAAAACACCAAAGAATAAGTGTTCATTCTCTTAAAACATTTAACAGTATTTACTACAGAAACAAGTGATTCCAATCCAAACAAACACAAGGTTCTACTTGTGCGTGCATATCGTCAATATTATCCTTGGATTTAACAATCTTTGAAGACGAATTCTAGCACACAACTTCGAGTTAATGTAGATCCACACCCAGGTGGATACATTGACTGTGGTCGAAAATATACTAAACATTTCCAAATATCTGCAAAATTAAATATCAAAAAATATTCATATTATCTTTTTCCGGAAGCAAGGATTAATTTAATAACTGAGATAAAACGATTTTGGAATTAGTAAAAATATAACTGAGATATTTTAAGTTGAAAACTGGGATCCACACCTGGGTATATATTGTCAAGGTGAAGGTTAAAGAACGTAACAACAACGAAAAAAAAAATATTTGGCGGTTGACACTCCAACCGAGTAGAACCACAAGAACAAGGCGATATAAACGAGTACAGCTGCCACTAATGTTTTGTGTTTATACAAAACTCTTAAGCGGCTGACCAAAAAATTCGTTATCTATGTAGCGTTTTTAACTATGTAATTGAAGGCTCGTACAATTTTTAGGCGAAAGATTTAAATCCTCCGCTTTGCTGAATCGCATAAGTTCCAATGATCGGTAGGTTGAGTTTTTACACGATCCCCGTCGCGTGTAACTACAAAATCTAATTGTCAGACCTTCCTACAAAAGGGGCACTGTGAACACACCACCTCTGCATACGTTTCGCAGTTACTTTGCCCCGCCACATACGAAGTATCATTCACCGTTTATAATTTGTTTGTGAAAAATCCAGTAAATTAGAACAAGAGTTCCAAAAAGCAAGGAAAAAAAAAAAACTATATCTACTACGGCATACAATCTTATCCAGTCGTTAATCTAATTGAATACTTGGTCTAGCTATTGACATGTTGCACACGAGAACGGCTAAAGCTCGAACTAACTTTTATTCCTGGTAACGAAATTCGCTGGCTTTTTAAACTAATTATTTACTTACGAACTCTTATCCCTGCGGGAGCAGATAACCCTCAAGTGCACTTACCCCCAGCACATAGACGAGCTTCACTGAATCGTAGTACATAGCAGAACAACCTCCTTCAAGAGTCGAATTGAAACTATCCTGATGACAGATTTACGTTCACTTGAAGACAGAAAGGTATATACCTACGTATACATATGGCAAATCTATTCCCTTTCAGCGCATTATGCGATATCCCAGGTCCCAGTCGATGAAAACTCTCTGCATCATTTGTGGTGTAAGGGATGCAGAGAGCGGTAAAGTTGCTGATACGTTCAGTGCCAAAAATGATGGCAGGACAAAGTTTGTCTACTTTTAAGGACTTGTTTGCCTCCTATGTTGTTCACGTCAGTCGGGTGTGGATACCTACCTATACATATTGTTCTTTTTCTAGGAAAATCAACAAAAGACGGCAAGTTTGTTGAAATCTCCTAACGAACCAATTGTGCGGGTTTCGTTAACTTTGGTTATTTTTCCATCAAGTTGACCAAAAGTTTCGACTTGAAATATTCAAAATGGTAATTGCAGCTGCAGCGGCAAAGGTAAGAGGGCCCTCTCTAATGAAGGCTAAAGAAAAGCGTAGAATGGATCAAAGGTATAGCCGCGTCGATGGTTCATTTGTCAAAGGATTTTCATGAAATCAACTTTGAAATGCATGCCTGTGTGTACTCTAACGAATAGAGTACAAATGCCGAAAAGGAAAATAACTTAAGCGCAAACACTGCAAGACTTTAAATTGGATTTCAACATTTAGCATTTCTTCGCTAAGTCGCTGCAAAGCTTATGTGAAAGCATTTCACTCAAAAGGGATCTAAAACAGTTTTAGGGATTTTATTTTATTTTATTTCTTTGACGGTTGCTATTGCTGCAAGTGGAAGGATTTTTGATCGTCCGGATGTATCGGATTATTTGACAAGTACTTCTCCCTGGGGGATAGATACATTCAAATTCATCTCGTATTGAAAGCTACGATATTTGAACACATTTGCCATGAGAGCAGTATAGAAGTGAGTATTAGTTTCCTTATTGAAATAATATGTTCTCCATAGCATTCCAATCGGCTAAGCGGATGAACGCAATTCCGGTGTGGAATATAATGTGCTTGTTATAGGACAGTACTATTTGGTGACCATCCTGTCATTATGATAATGAACCAGTTATGTATTTGAAGACGCCGACGCATCATGAACTATTTTGTATGAAAAATTATATAAATGTTGTGTATTTAAGAAGTTGTTCATTATTTGTTCCGTATTTTATTTAAAAACAATAATTAAGAAAAACCAAAATTCAATCCACAAAGTTATGGTGTCAACATGTCTGCTGAACGAGGAAAGAAGTAATCTATTACAAAAAAATGTGCTGGTTTTAAGTTTTGCTTTACAGAGTACTTAAATATTTATTAAGTGAAATAAAGAATTGAACAATTGAAAATTGTTTTGAAATTTGTGTCGTTTTCTATTTTTCATTATTTGGAATTCTAAAATATGGGTGGGTAGGCGGTGCGAGAGCAGTTTTGAGGTCAGATAGATGGTATGTCTTAAAGCAAACTGAATATAAACGTTCACCCTGTCCTAGATTAGCAGATACTCTTTATTTTCATTTCAAGTGAAATTGGAATCATTGGTGTCAATATGTACCTTAGATATTGCGAATGCATTTTTTATCAGCCGATTGCACTATCAGACCTTAAAATAATAAAAGGAGATGTTTTGTATGTACAGTTATTTGTATGTTTAGAAATTACTCTGCGACATTTTTACCTCCTATGAGAATGTTGGTGCCAGCAATCTACGAAATATTTTGACTCATATCGGGCAAGATGACATGATACCCGACCGTCCAAGATCATAAGCTATGTCGCCTTACCCAAGAGATAGTATTTTATTTAAATTTATGTATCTTGTCATAGTAGTATGCCAAATAACTATAAGAAAGAACATCAAGCAGGCGTACTTGGTCAATAGACGAATGGCTATTAAAGACGTCAGGAAAAATAAATAAATTTAGCTAGGGCTATACGTCATCTAACACTTAGCTATATGCCATCTTGAACTTTGCTGTTGAACTTAATTTAAAAAATATTTTGAAAAATACTACTTATTGTTTTACAATATTAATTTAAATGTAGTTTTTGTTGCCAACAAATGAATTCACCTTTGTAACAACCTCCCAGCAACAACAACAACAACATCATCATCATCATCATCATATTTATGATATCATGTTATAATAATTATTTTATTTATGTATGCTAATTTTAATTTTTTCTCTCTTCAATAGTTTGAGTAATAAATTTCTTTAATAAAGTTCAATATGGCAACACCCTAAGAATAAAAGCTCATTCATAACATAATGCAAACAACAACAAACATTGTAAACATCTAACATAATGTAAAACAACAACAACTTTTGTAAACAACTAAAATGCATTACGAAAGCTTTTCTCCTAACAAGTATAAAAGGAGCACGCTTGCTAAGAACAATTATTGTCAATTTTGTCTGCTCGCTAATTGACGAAGGTTCTCGACCGTCTCAAATAGAAAGCAAACACAATTCGCTGCGCTTCCCGCCTACGCCTTTTCCCTTTTTTTTCGTTTTGCTCGCATTGCCTGTGTGCGTTACTGCAGTCCAACGCTCACTTCACTCGTCGGCACACGTTGCACCTTGAATTTAATCCCTATGAATTGCAAACATTTTTATTTTCCACTTTCAACAAATTATGTCATCTTGAGCACAATTCCCCTAATGTTTGCTGTCATTAACAATGCATAGTTCTTTTTCAAAGAAGTCATTAAAAAGTTAGTTTATTTGGACTCATTTATTTAATGTTAAATGTATGATGGCCCTGTCCTTTAAATACATACTTCCAGAGTTTTTAAACCAATTTATAAAGGGTTTTCCAATAAGAGGTGTTATTGTGAATGACCCGCTATTTCGGTAGCTGTCACATTTGAAGATTTTATTCTTTGACATTTGACAAGAATAAAGTACGCCACCACTAAAAATGGAACGATACACGCTTCAACAACGCATTGAAATTATTAAAATTCACTACAAAAATGGTGAGAGTCTTGCAGTCACAGTTCGCAAAACTAAAGCATTTTTTGGTCGTCGTGAAGCACCATGTCGGACCGCAATACAGAAATTGGTGGAAAAGTTCGAGCTGTTGGGACAAGTTAGTGATGTGAAGAATAAAACCCGTGTACGCCGCTCAAGAACAACTGAGAATATTGCTGCTGTAGCCCAAAGTGTTGAAGAAAACCCTGGTTTGTCCATTCCTCGTCGTTCTTTAGAATTGGGCATTCCACAAACGTCATTACACCATATTTTATGGTCGGGTTTGGATGGTATTGATCTGGACAACGTTTACTTTCAACAAGACGGAGACGGCGCTACGTACCACACAAGCAACGAAAGCATTGATCTTTTACGGGAAAAGTTTAACACGGTCCATCTGTCGAAGAGGTGATCACAATTGGCCACCGAGATCTTGTGATTTAACACTTTGCAACTTCTTGCTTTGGGGCCACGCGCAAGATAAGGTCCACGCCAATAGCCCAGCGTCGATTCAAGACCTCAAAGATAAAATTCGTGAGGCTATCGAGGACATAGGGCAGCCACTTTGCGATTTGGTTATGGAAAATTGCATGAAAAGGATATGGTCCTGTATGCGTGCTCGTGGTGGCCATTTGGCTGATGTTGTTTTTCATTATCAACGGCATACCTTCCTCTTTATTATGAAATAAACATCCGACCATTTATCTCAAAAAATTGCGTTTTTCTTTGAATACTAACATAACACCTCTTATTGGAAAACCCTTTATATACGTTCTTTATATGTTATATCGGATAGTTCATCGTGGCCACCATTCGCTATAGAGAGTTACTAATGAAAAGCGTTCGTTATATCGCATATTCGCTGTTAAACGATCAATTCTACCCCAACTATGAAGTTTGGTCAAAATCGCTGCACTCCTTTCTATGGAAATTAAAGAAAATCACATTTTTGGTTATGCGATTATTTGGGAGAAAGTTAGGCCTTCAAGTTAGGATTGACCAGGTATTGTCAATAGAATACCTCTCCATCATATACTGCCTTGACCTTGATTAAATCTCCAAGTTCAATAAACTGGAGGGGAAGCTGTGACCGCTATTGGACGCTCTGTTCAATAATGTCCCGTAAGGAGGACCCAAAGCGAAAACCTGCTTTTTCATCATCGAATTATTTCTTTGAAACGTTCTTGAAAACGATCTAACACAAGACTATATAATATTAGGTTGCCACAGCCTAATTCGACAGTTGAAGTTACCAATTGACATCGAATTGGTCAGTCTCATTAAATAAATCTCTAATCTAAACTGTCAAAATCACGGCCCCAAACTGTTATTCGCCTGCCTAAACAATTCGCTTCTATATAAGAAGGAGATAACCAACTGACACCCCGGGCTTCCTTCACAAGAGAAAAAACACTTAAAACAATTATTTCCCCGTTTGTCGACAGCCAATACAATTCTAATTCCGATGAAGTCTGCTATTTGCTGTGCAACAAACGACTCATTCACATAGAGTTTCGCAAATGCAAAACAAAAAACCCCACGGAACCACTTTCGCCATTACTCAGTTGTCCTTCGAGCCAAATGTTATTTTACCTTTGCAGACTTACAGCGTAAATTGCTCACATTCGTAACCCATTCACACACATGCTGATTTGAGGTAGTTCTCGCCCGTTAAGGGTCGCTTCCATCCAAATGGCATATACAATCTATTGTCGGCTATTTCGCCAAGGTTTTGACCAACGAAGTGTACAAAGGCAATCCTTGCATCGGGCCAAGCAATACCCAGTCAATGTTGTCTTTCTCCTCTTTTTTTTTTTTTTTTTGAGTTCACTGTTCAGCATTTTGAACACTCCACGTGTTAAGGCAGCCCACAACACACAGCCCGCGGCGCACACAAAATAAACTGTGGATGGCAATAAAAGTCATAAAAAAAAAATCTGTGTCCCATTTTCGTACTTCACTGTAGAGTGGATAATGCAAAAGTGATTTATCAATTAAATTCGTTTAAGGGGGACCTCGCTTAGCCTCCTTGTGGTATAGCGCCTAGGATATAAAATATAATGGACGTACTAAGGAAGAAGAAATGACCTAATAATAAAGCATTCCCAGTCTCTCTTGTCTATAAATTAGGTAAATCTTTTCCGAAATCTCCTAATAATTTATAGCACTTGTCATTGAAGGTAAATCTGGAATTCCTTGGCATAGGCTTCACCCAGTTACCGCGCTGTGTGTGTCCCTAAAGTCTTAATGGTATTCGGATTTGGTTTTGCCATTCGAAATGGTCATACTCGTTCTCTGTGGACCAGCGTTGCCGCGAAGAAAAAAACAGTGAGGGCCATTTCGAAATTTTCTGCGGGCCATTCGACAAAAGTTGGGGTCAAATATTTGGCATAAAAATCCTTCCTTTAAAAATTAAACTACAATTTATTAATATTTGTATTTATTCTTATTATTTATTTAATGCATTAAATTTCTTACATTTGGCTTAAGAAAAGAAATAAAAAAGATGTATTATGTATGCAACTGAATAAGTTTGGAAATTTTGAATTCACAGAGATCTTTCGGCATTGAGACACTTAATAAAAATAAATAAAAATAACTTTTAAAGTAATCACTTATTAGGTGTATATCTTAATTCGTTCTACAAGAACTGGTCTAGGAATAAATTTACCACATTCACTCAAGTTGACATCCATAAAATCGTTAAGGCCCATTAACGAGTATAACTCATACGTTAACCTATTCCGATTATCAGTTTTGTGTGAAAAAAACACGCTCAGCAGACGTGTGGAAGACTTATTTTTTAATAAAGCATCACCAGCCAAATTTTTCATTTCGTTCAACTGGTTCCATATACAGGGTCCGCCAAATAACTTTTTTTTTTTTTTTTGAAAATGCTATAAAAAAAAACTACTGAATATTTTCTCAAATTTCTTTTTTTATTTGAAAGTACAATCCTTCCGGTTAATAATGGAAAATAATTTCATTCAAATGGCTGCCTCGGCTGGCCATGTAGTAGCCTACACGATCGGTCCAATTTTTAAGCACATTATCGATTGTGTGCAGCTGTATTTCACCAATGGCTTCACGAATATTGTCCTTTAAAGCATCAATTGTCTCTGGCTTGTCAGCGTAACACTTATCTTTTACGGCACCCCACAAATAATAGTCCAACGGTGTCAAATCGCAGCTCCGAGGTGGCCAAACGACATCAGCTCTGCGGCTGATAATGCGATCTTCAAAAACAGGGCGCAAAACATCGAGTGTAGCTTCGGCTGTGTGGCACGTAGCGCCGTCCTGTTGAAACCAAATGTTGCCAATATGCTCCTCTTCAATTTTTGTGAACAAAAGTTCGTTCAACATGGCCCGATAACGTTCGCTATTGACTGTAACGGCCACTCCTTGATCATTTTCGAAGAAAAATGGCCCAATTATGCCTCTGTACCAAATTCCGCACCAAACAGTGACTCGTTTTGGGTATATCGGCTTTTCAATGTATGCGTGCGGGTTTTCTGTGCCCCAAATGCGACAATTTTGCTTGTTTACATACCCGCCAAGATGAAAATGAGCTTCATCTTTTTTGGCAAAATCGGCATCTTCTCTAAGTCTCTCGAAGGCCCACTTAGCGAAACGAAAACGCATTGGACGGTCACCATATTCGTTCAGCGGAAGGATAAAACTAATTATCTGTCGAATCAGACATGAGCTAAGTGTTACCATTCGCGAAATAAGCACTAGTTGAAAAAAAAAAAAGTTAGATGGCGGATCCTTTAGATCTTCTTTATTTATTTATTCTAAACAGTTTTGTAGCTCTTCAACCATTGTATTTTCAGAGCAACTGAATAGGTTTTTAAATTTAATAAACAGAGTTATCAAATGATCAGAAATCAATCTGAAATTATGACTTTTTTGCTTCAAATAATTTACACCTAAAATTTGAGAAGCTTTTAACAAATTGTTAAACAAATTTAATCTGCTTTTTAACTGTTTACAAAGTTCTATATAATAGTTTTGAACTGACTTTAAAAAACTTTCTTTCTCGTTTTCATTAAAATTTTCAAACAGCTCATCAAATCCAAACCCGCAATATATTCGATCAAGGAGTTTTAAACAGAACGGGTCGAATTCGACTTACTTAAAGTTTTTAAGTACTTAATCAACTTCAAAAAAGTTTTTTTTTTTAATAATTTTATGTTTCCTTTGACTTCACTCACCAACAAATGCATTTTTGGTTATTAACTTTGAAAGCTTTTATTTAAATGAGTTATTATTTTTAAAATATAGTTGAGAAAATAAAAATAAAAATAATAATTTTTTAATCATTATTAAGAACTAGGAATGTACATGATTATTACGTTAAATCTTCAAAAATTAAGATTTGGGGGCCATTTCTAATTGGCACGGGCAAAGGGCCAAAATAAAAACCATGGGGCCAAAAGGCCCGATCGGCCACTTTGCGGTGGACTCTAACGAATTCATTGCATTTTCCATTACTGGGTGTGCGCCTGTCCTATCAACACCCGCTGGACCTTATCCCTGACTATTGCCTCAAAGTGAAATGCAAAACAGTGAGCCGATAAAGTGCGCTGAAATTTATTTGCTTCATCCTCCTCTTTCGTTTCTAGAGTCGGAGATATCGCGTATGCGTCCGCTAGGGAAAAGGACGATAAAAAGATTATTAATACACATATATTTTTTGCCTCTCGCTAAGGAATGATTGCTTTCTTATTCTTGTTCCCTGTCGTCGTCGTGGAAATATTCATTCCTTGGTCATAAATCAATAAGGGCGTAGAGTATAGATATATGAAGACACAAGAGGAAAAGCGAAAGGAATTGATTTAATATTTGCCTTTTACTTTACTTTTCTTTGGCAAATGAAAAATGAGTGATTTCACTGGCGTATTTCTAGCAACATCCACAAAGAAGAAGAAAAAGAAAAAATAAAGGATTCTTTGATTTAGTACTTTCGTTTGGAAGACAATCAAATTTTGTGAGCCATATTGTACGTATATATATAAATCTTACCGAACGGGTATATTTTCTTTATGAGTTTCAGTTCACAGCGGCCTGCATATGACATTGAAAAGCGGTTTAGAGTTAGGGTGGGGGGGAACTGTTTACGGATTGGGCCAAAACCCTCGATAGCAGTAAAATAAAGCACCAAATTTGTGAGCAAAATTAAACGCCTGTTTTATATAGTCCTTGTAGGTTTTAGTGCATTCGTTTTATTTTAATGAATGGGATGGCAGGTTTGATATTTTTCCGAGCACGTGCCGAAGTCCAGGTTATTTATGTAGGTACCTCCAGTTACGCACATTAAGTTGGTTCAGGTGTCTCTCGAAGTGTGCGGTTCAACTAGGTTAGGAAAGAGCGCCATAGGAATACAAACTGTTTCAGAATAACTGTCCGTTTCTTTGCTGCAGAACTGCTATTTTTCAGTCCTTAGTATACAGACTGGGAATCTACTTAGGCCCATGCAGTATGCTGTTAAGATTGATTAGATCAAGAATCTAGCAAAATACTTCTTTGGTATAGCACCGTTGATTCAGTCCTGTATATTCATCCGACGTACGTCTCCTCCTTGAGAATGTCATTAGTACCTACTTGCTACTTGTTAGACTACATCTCACTGAAATAAGAAACGTTTTCGGGAATTGCTAAAGTTTGAATTCAATCACCAAATTATGTTTCGCGAAATGAACACTGTTTTCGATCGCATTCTACATTCTTTTCGTTTATTCTATCACTGAACTCATAACTTAAAAAAATTTAAGGGAATGGTTAATTTTTATCGCTTTTGATATAATATGTGCGGGAACAAAGCTGCGGGAATTCAGCTTTCATTAAGTCCATATTTTAAGAAATCTTAACTTCTAACCCAAAGAGTCAGAGAGTTGTGAAAAGTCTTTGATGGATTCCATTGGCAAATATTTCCTCACAAAAACTAAGTCTCAGCTCCACAAGAAAAATCCTGTCAAAGCTACTGAAATTGGTTCTCAAATAACCTCTCTATTTGGTTCGAGAAAAGAACGTTCTATTTATACCTACAATTGTTGGAAGATTGTGAAAGCTTTTCTGCAAATGTGTAAAATACTTGAACAAAAACCTAACCTATTTTTCTTTTCTTTTCAGGTAAGTGCCAACAGAAGTAGTAGCTAACAGCTTGTTGTGGATTTAGGTGGTAAGTAATTGTTTTTTCCCCTTTCGTAACCAATGAAAACGATGGCCTAAAATGGTCTGCTGTCGAATGATATCTCTACGTAAAGAACGAGGTAAATTTAGAACACAAATGGTTACAAACTTTCGGCCCCATTGGTGATGCCAACAGGGTAGCACTGCCATAAAGGTTATAAGTAAAATGGTTTTGGAACTTCTTTCCGCGTGAAATCTTTCTTGGCACTTTTGAAAGGTGAACTCTTTAATTTATTGTTTGAAAGAACAACTGATGGCTTAAACTCTGGCTGGAATTAGAGCTATTTGGAACTACACCATTATTTTTTACCCAAGTCCTTAAAGTCATTTGATTGAACACTTGAAGTCTGAGGGTCAACTCTCCTCTATGTGTTAGTCTTTTTCCCGGCCCACAGGGTCATAAGCTCAAAAGGCAAAAATGGACTTTGGACCCACTGGAGTGAGTTATTAGGCCACAAGTCAGTTGTGAACTTACAAAACTCCAAAATATTTCGAGCCATAGCTTCACAATCTTCAAAATGAAGTAGGCCACAAGTCCACAATATAATTATATAATGTATCAAAATAAAGCAAAAGTATAGAAACGTTTGGCTATTTAGTTGTGTGGTTAGGTATAAGTAACTATACCTATTAATATGATACAAAGACACTTTATACGTACCTACACAAGAACGTACGAAAGACCTTACAAAACGATTTTTGTACTACTGCAAACAATTTGCCTGCAAAAAGGACACAAAATCTCACTCCTCTTTCGCTTGGCTTACTCCATTACGTTTTCAAAACACTTCTTGCGAATCTTGAATAAAATTCGGGACAATTTTCCAAATAACTTTAAAAATTTTTCAAAAACTAAATATCTTTAATATAAATAACTCAATTCGTTATTATTATATATATCACGCTGACCCGGCAAATGATGTTCTGAAACATAAATTATTTCTAGTGAATAATTTGGTTGTTAAATAAAAAAATACCTTAAGATAGAATTTGGGTTTTTTGAAGAGTAATCGAACTCACTTCTTTTTTTCTTTTTTTTTTTTAAATTTATTTTTATTTTGATCATTCTTTATACTTAAATACTAGACAAAAACGACTAAATCTTAATTAAAGCTAACATTTGTCTTAATTCTAGCTTACTGGCTCTTAGCGAGCGCTCTAAACTTAACTATATCCTTAAAACTATTGCCTTTCGGCCTTAAATCTATCTATATTTAAATGGTTTGTTTTTTACTCTTCAAGAAACTTCCAAAACTTGAATACCTACTATATTATTTTATTTACAACTACTTAAAACTACCTAAGCTACTTATTCTAAATTACCTATAATCAGGGTGGTGAGCAATCTCATCGATTGGTCACCATCCTGATCGCGTCCATGGGCGTCGTGCGAGTCTCGGCAGCACTTTTCATGTTGGCTAACCCGGCCCCTCCCAAAGACCCGCTACTATAAACCTAAACCCACTAACTTAATATATATAGGGTCCTGTTGGGATAGTATTTTATGTACTGAGATTCAGGAGTTCTAAACAACCCTAGACAGGCCCTGAGACATTGTCTCTCAAACACCCGAATCTTTTCCATATAGGACGGCGCTATATTGAACAGCCATAAGCGATGATAGGCCTTATAAAGGCCACGTATCTATATGCTTGTCAAAATACAGATACTGGTCGAGCCAGATGCCAAGATACCTCACCACGTTTTTCACCGCCAATGGTCGCCCCTGCTGCCCAATAATTGTTAATTTTCTCCTTATCTTATTTTCCTCAACCCATTTCAAAAGAGATCTATTGACGACTTTTTGGAATACCTTGCTAACTTTCGGAAGCAAACTATTTGACCGGAGATTAGCAGGATTTGCCCTATCTTTATCCTTTTTCGGGATAGGGTGTACCACCGCTATTTTCCACTGCTCCGGATAATATGCATTATTCAGCGCATTGTTAAATGGCGTTGATATCTATCGCCTCTAGCGGCAGGTGTCTTCATACGACGTTTGGGACGTCGTCAGCTCCCGCCGACTTTTTGTTTTTAAGTGATTCAAAGATGCACCGAAGTTCATCTCTACTCACGAACAGATGAGTATTTGCATCGGCGATTGTGCCATTTGCACGGCTGTCGTCATTGAACACGGTGAAACCGTTGTTCTCGGATCGCCAATCTTGAATTTCGGTCCGCAGGTAAAAGTGGTTAAGAAAGGCCCTCTCCTCGAGGTCGCGGTTACGGCGAACAGGGTTGTTCACCGTATACACAGTCTCAAAGAAAGCTCCCATCAAATTCACCCTCTCCTGCGGGTCTTCGACCACGAAAAAACCGTCGTTCGAGTCGGCACTTTCCGGACTTATACCAGCAGTCAGTAGTGTCTGTCTGTTCTCGTTCGTCCGAGGTATTCGAACACATGAAATGTCGTTACGATCCTTCCGCCCGAACAGCTTATTTATTTGAGGGAACATTTTTGGACTACTGGATTTTATAGCCTGAATTTTATTGCCCCAATACAAACTTACAGATTTTCTGTAATTCTCGGTGATCAATTGTTTCAAGTTTTTGATCATCGACTTCAGTGTCCTAATTTCGTTGTCGTTCCTGTCAGTAAACTGTCTGTGTAGCCGTTTAAGCCTCGAGAGCAGTCTACTTTTATGTCTGTACAGAGCATCGATTGTCGGGTTTCGATACTTTTCAGTTTGTTCTTCGTCCGTGGAACGTCCTACCCGAGGGATAGTCCGCTCCATTGTCTGTTTGATGACGACATTCATTTGCCGTGAATGATTGTCGATCTCATCATTCGTTAAGTTCCTGTTTGTCGATGGGTCGATCTCGCATGAGCGTATGTCCCGTTTTAACACTCTGGAGAAGCGCGACCACTGCGCTTTTCGGTAATCGAAAGAACGCACTTGGTCGTACTGCTCCAGCTGCGTCTGCTCGTTCGGGATCCGTATTACGGCAGCAAGTCCATAGTGATCACTATCGTACTCAACCGTTCGTAGACAGTTCCGCGTGCTTAGATCAATGTTTGTTAGTTCCAGTCTTTCGTCAACTAGCGCCAAGTCCAAGAGAGAACCATCTCTAGGGAAAGACGGGATATCCGTCGCGTACAACTCGAGTTTGTAATCAATCATATTATGACGCCACCAGTCGTGAAACTGGTTGCCTCTAGGGTTCGGAATATTATTTCCCTATGCCGCATGTTTAGCATTGAGGTCTCCGCCCAAAAAGTAATAGTTATCTTCCGATTGAAGCTCCAAGCAACGAAAAAGCGTCTCGATCTCATTCAAAAATTCAATGCGTCGAGGAGATTCCGGTGCGTAAAGCGACACCACATACATCCGCCTCTGGGTATTGAGGGGAATGCATACGATGCATGCTTCCAACACTTGGAACCTGCGCACGTCTCCGCTATATATGACCTTATGGCGCAAGCCTTTACGTATTAAGAGGTGAAACCGTTGTTCTCGGATCGCCAATCTTGAATTTCGGTCCGCAAATAAAAGTGGTTGAGAAAGGCCCTCTCCTCGAGGTCGCGATTACGGCGAACAGGGTTGTTCACCGTATACACAGTTTCAAAGAAAGCTCCCATCAAATCCACCCTCTCCTACGACCACGAAAAAACCGTCGTTCAATTCAGCACTTTCCGGACTTATGCCAGCAGTCAGTAGTGTCTGTCTGTTCTCGTTCGTCCGAGGTATTCGAACACATGAAATGTCGTTATGATCCTTCCGCCTGAACAGCTTATTTATTTGAGGGAACATTTTTGGACTACTGGATTTTATAGCCTGAATTTTATTGCCCCAATACAAACTTACAGATTTTCTTTAATTCTCGGTGATCAATTGTTTCAAGTTTTTGATCATCGACTTCAGTGTCCTAATTTCGGGGTCGTTCCTGTCAGTAAACTGTCTGTGTAGCCGTTTAAGCCTCGAGAGCAGTCTACTTTTATGTCCGTACAGAGCATCGATTGTCGGGTTTCGATACTTTTCAGTTTGTTCTTCGTCCGTGGAACGTCCTACCCGAGGGATAGTCCGCTCCATTGTCTGTTTGATGACGACATTCATTTGCCGTGAATGATTGTCGATCTCATCATTCGTTAAGTTCCTGTTTGTCGATGGGTCGATCTCGCATGAGCGTATGTCCCGTTTTAACACTCTGGAGAAGCGCGACCACTGCGCTTTTCGGTAATCGAAAGAAGGCACTTGGTCGTACTGCTCCAGCTGCGTCTGCTCGTTCGGGATCCGAAGTCTAACACACTAACCACTAAGCCAATCCGCCCACGGCTTTTCATCAAAAATTAAAAACAAAAATGCTGTGGACATGAACTAGACACCATTATAACCTAGCGGTATGAAATATATTTACATTACGCCCGATTCTCATATAACGGGTGATTTTTTAAGAGGTTTAGAACTTTTTTTTAAAAAAAAACACAAAAAATTCGAAAAAATGAATGAAATATTTATTTGAATCGATAGTTTGAACCTTGCAATTTAATGTTTAAAGATAATTTCATGCAAATGTTGACCGCGGCTGCGTCTCAGGTAGCCCATCCGCTGAGTCCAATTTTGGCATACTCTTTCACACATATCGGCCGGTATCTCACGAATGAATGCATGGATGTTGGCTTCCAGTGCGTCAATCGAAGCGGGCTTGTCCCTATACACATTAGCCTTGGCATACCCCCACAAAAAATAATCTAATGGTGTCAAATCGCACGATCTAGGCGGCCAATTGACCGGCCCGAAACGTGAAATTAACTGTTCACCAAACTCGCCTCGCAATTGCGCCATTGTTTCGCGTGCTGTGTGGCATGTGGCACCGTCTTGTTGAAACCACATATCATGCAAGTCAAGAACTTCCATTTCGGGCAAAAAAAAGTTTGTTATCATCGCTCGGTAGCGTTCACCATTGACAGTAACGCTGCGATTCGCATCATCTTTGAAGAAATATGGCCCAATAATGCCGCCGGCCCATAAACCGCACCAAACAGTGGCTTTTTCGGGATGCATTGGTAGCTGTTGCAATGCTTCTGGCTGATCTTCACTCCAAATGCGGCAATTTTGCTTATTTACGTACCCATTCAACCAAAAATGAGCCTCATCGCTGAACACAATTTTTCGATAAAAAAGCGGCTCCTCGGCCAGCTTTCCAAGAGCCCATTCACCAAAAATTCGGCGTTGTGGTAGGTCGGCTGGCTTTAGTTCTTGCACCAGCTGTATCTTAAAAGGCTTTACGCCCAAATCCTTCCGCAAAATTTTCCACGTAGTGCTGTAACAAAGGCCTAACTGCTGGGAACGGCGCCGAATCGACATTTCGCGGTCTTCTGTCACACTAGCTGATACGGCCGCAATATTTTCTTCACTACGCACAATACGTAAACGTGTTGGTGGTTTAATGTCCAACAAAGTAAATTTGGTGCGAAATTTGGTCACAATCTTCCGAATAGACTGCTCAGAAGGTCGAGAATGCCGATCATAAAATGGAAGCAGCGCGCGATGAACATTTCGAACCGAGCACGAATTTTGATAGTAAAATTCAATAATTTGCAAGCGTTGTTCATTTGTAAGACGATCCATGGTTAAATTGCAAACCAAACTGAAGCTGTTTGACAGTGACACAAGGTACTAAACACACGTCAGCTGTCAAAACCAGTGTTGCCAAAACCAAACCAGCTAAAAAATCACCCTTTACCTACCAAATATATACAACAGATTCACCTATCCGTGTTGGCGTGTTGGGTCAGTCTGAATCCGCGTGAGGTACAACAAAGCTGTCAAACTGCTAATGAACCCTAATGAAGTGTAACAGAGATTAAAAGTACTTTTTAACATTACTGAACACTAATTTGGTTATTTATTACTTATTCTTTTAATGCCGAATAATTTGATTTGTTAAATGAATAATTTCTTTAGTGTTGGACCAAGAGTGTGTTTGGAAAGCATGCCGCATCCGAGGTGCTGAATTAAGATACTTTCCCCGGACGGTTTTATCCTCGAATATATGTTCAGCATCATGTATCGCTATAAATTACGATGCCAACTTCACAATGCAATCACATTGGGATGAAATCAGCCAGCTGCATGTACTTGCTGAATTTAGAAATTCGATTTCCGATAATATCAAACGTTTTCGTCCACCTGACCTTAAGGCGAAAGATGTTTTACAAAAGGGAGCAGTTTTGTCCACTCTCAGTAGTCACATATAATTATTTCCTGGCGAAGCCCCGCAGCTACAACTAATTATAAATAAGGTCCTTTACTAATACAGTTCGCGTCAAAAAGCATATCTTTTTATCGACACAGGAAAATATCAATTGGCTATAACTTATTTATAGATTTTCATCTTCTTAGGCTGTGCTATATTAACAGCTTAAGGTATTTACTTTGTTCAACTAGATATTAAATTTCGAAGCATATAGGGGAAGTAAAAGGAGCGAGGTAGTATTGACTTAACTCCTAGTAGCTTTTTTTATGTACAATCGTTTCAGTCGATTAATCCGCGTCATGCATGCTTGCGATGATGGTGATTTATAAAAATTCCTCAATCTTCCCAAAGACTTTTGTGAGTATCAGAAATCTGAAGGCCGCCGGACTATACATACCCTCTTGCAGATTTTCCTCGGTCCTCTCGTTTGAAACGACTGAAGATGATGACTGATTTATTTTCTATTTTGATCTTTATTAGACGCCACAAATTCTCAGCACTACTATATAAATTTTACGAATAGTTAAAATTCGTAATCTAATTATCACCCACACACAAAAAGAACAAAGTATTCCGAGTGTTTGTTTTTGAAGCTATACACTTGAAAAACAAATGGAATTTTAAATGTTTGCACTACCTTTCGCCTTTAATGAATAATTATCGCTCTGGCAGCACAGAGCTGTGCGTTTATTTTTTCTCTACTTATGTACTTGGCATCATTCCAGATATAAACACACTAGATACGCCTGCATAAAAGAAGCAAAACAATCCACAATAATTTATCTCAATGCATGAGATAGCTGGTGTGTTTGTGTAGCCGGCGATTAGGAACATTTATTTCTTTTCGCAGGTGAAAGAAAACTGAAATATTGCACTTTAAAATAATAGTTAATCAATTTGCAGAAGCTGATGCTAAGATAGAGCACTTATCGATGACGTGCCAAATGGCACTGTTTTCCAAAACAGCATTTTGAGACACAAACACCATAATGAATGACACTCAAATGGATGGGATAATATACTGAATTTTTCACGAGTCCTGGACACGATTTTGGCCCAATTTTTGGAGGTGGTTTTTGACGCTATTTTGATCGTAGTTTGTTCGCATTTTTTGACGCGCTTTAGGACCCGTTTTTGACCTTGTTTTTTATGTGTTTTCCGACTACTTTTTGGACACATTTTTTACGGTCTTTTGTTGTGTTTTTAGTTGTATTTTTTGACGTGCTTTTTGACGCGTTTTCGAGTACTTTCTTTTTGGAGAACTTTTGGATGCTGTTTTGAATGCATTTTTTACCTCATTCTTTTTAAAAACATTTTTGGATGCGTTTGACTCACTTTTCAATGCGATTCTCGGACTAGTTTTTGACGCCTTTTTAACTTGTTTCTCGACAGCTTTTTGGATGCATTTTGGGACGCTGTTTTGCGCATTTTTGAATGAGTTCTATTTTCTTTACTAACTTTGTTGTCCGTTTTTTTTTTTAAATGTAGGCACGATTTTGCTGGCGCTTTTGGCCCGTTACTCGAAGCGGTGTGTAACAATGCTTTGTATGTGTTTTTTAACTAATTTTTGAATGCTTTTTAGACAAATTTTTTAAATTACTTTTCAGCATTTTTTGATAAACTTTTGGGCACGTTTTTTAATTCTTTTTTCGATGACGTTTTTTGACGCGTTTTGATCTTTTTTTTGGACACATTCTCTCCTTTACATTGTTCTGACTGCGATTTCGTGAATATTATGACCGCGGGATTTTTATAACAATCTGTCAAAGTTGATAGGCGAGAACGTCAAAATGGGCACACGTAATTTTCAATCGAGCAACAGTCCAGGCAGCTTTTAGGTAGTCCCTATTATTGGGCACATTCAAAAATCTAGTTATCTTAAGTCGACTAGATTGGACTAGATGAGATGTAACCTGAACGCAATAACTAGATTGGTCGGGAATGTCACTTTTTTTACGTCAGCCACATATGCGAACTCAGTCACGAATTTCTTGACTAGATTCGTCAACTGAAACAGCCTCTCACATGACTGATTTCAGCCAATCAAACCCAAGATTTATCTAGTCGGACAGCTGTCACTCTTACTTAACTAGAGACTTGAACGTCCCCACTTTTAGTCTCTTTTACACGCAGCTGACTTTTCAACATGATTTAATGTCATAAAAATGGGGAAAAAATAAGAGAAAAAATGTCATACTTGCTTGGTTACCTTCAAATATTTATTTGATTTGACTATTTATATTCTCTTTTTTATGTGTAAATAAAGAATAATATGCTGGTAATGCCAGATCAGAAAAAAAACCCTACACTCCTAATGTTCAAGTTGAGTTTCCCATTAAATTCACACGACAAAAAATACCAGTGGCAGTAAACCATTCTATGCAGTCGTTAAAAATGATGTTAACTCAGCTATGTCCTCAATTTCCTTCATTTGCAACGATATTCCTTAGACTCTCCCAGATACCACCACGTCCTCAGCCCGGTGCTCGATCACGTCGAATCCACTTTAGAGTTATCACAGTTTCATGAGCTCTATGAGGAGAAAATCTTCATCATTATTTACAAGTTGCATTGGTCGCGGGTGTGGGATAATCAATTGAATCCGCCACAACTCTGTACTTTCCGCCAGCGACTTTAAATTATTGCAGTATAGCCACCCTATGCTGGTAGAGGAAGTAGGTATGTCCGACTTGATTTAACCTCATCCCGGGCCTTCCTAGATGATTACTCCTAGTTGTCACGAATTATGCAACATTTTCTGCATGCTGCTTAGAGTCAAATTTTTTTTCGAATGCACTCGATGAACAGTTACATACCTCGATAAACATCTAGCTGTTATCGCCAACCTAGAGAGGATAAACGCCTTTCGAACACGTCAGGACTAAGAAAAATAAACATGAATGGATCCCAAATTCAAATACACAATTCATACTCATCACCGGTGGTTAATTTTCTTTTACGGCATCCTTGCTGCCTGTGCAAGATGATATCCATGCTAAACGCGCAGAAATTTCATTCAATTTTATTTCGCAGGAGTACTAACGGAAGTACGCCATTCCATTTCCAAATGAAATTCAAATGAAGATACAATTATACAAATGATGTTTATGTTTGCCGCCTCTTGTCTTATATGGAGGTCCTTGGCCCGACGGGTGATCACCTCATGATAGATACTCTCCCCATTTGCCTTTACCTCGAATGAACTTAACAACCAATTACACTCGGTGGTACCTTCATACATACCGCATCTACACCGAACTCGAATAAAACAAAAGCAAGCAAAAAATGAACCTAACGCTAATAATTTGTTCCTTTGAGTATTTTACGTTCTTACCCTGGCACATATTTATATTTCACCCTTATGCGCTGTGTGTATGTAAAAGTACTAAAGACAACGGTTTATTTGCCATAAAGTTTTTATTTTTATATCCATCTTTTTGTGTGTTTGTTTTTTGTTTCTCCAGCACATACCCCTTTGCAAAGCACAAAAGCACAGATGTGCAATTCTCTGGGAACGATTATTTTTCAAGTACAAACGAGAGCCAGTGTCAGGTAGAGTGTAAGTGTAGTCTTTCAATCCGAGCACGACGTTACGTAGGGCATTTACTACGAGGGCAATCCGCATA
Organism: Cheilosia grossa; assembly: GCA_963082955.1. Classification (NCBI taxonomy): domain Eukaryota; kingdom Metazoa; phylum Arthropoda; class Insecta; order Diptera; family Syrphidae; genus Cheilosia; species Cheilosia grossa. Next base: position 61,015,489 of record OY720144.1, read on the forward strand.
CACAATGTACTCGGAGGGTGGGACGAATGTTATAGGTACATGGAGCAAGACCAGAGCAAGTGCATAAATTGTGTGTATGGCTGCTGCTACTGTCGGGGTGGTGCTGCTTGGGTCAGATCGTAAAGTCAGCAAAGGAATGCCATAAATAACTTCATTTTCACAAAGAAGTCAAAGTCGGTGAGTGGTAAAGCATAATCCACAGCCTTTGCATTGGGCTTTTACTTAGAACAGTAAGGACGACAATTTGATTTCGGTCTTTTCCAGAAGTAAAATTTGATATTTTCTTTGAGATTTATATGGAAATTGGAGTTTATTGGAAAGAGATAAACCAAGTTGGCACTCATTGTGCATGCAATAAACACGTTTTAATGCCCGGACTTCGAGTTGTAGATAATTGAACCAGCCGATTGGGCCTATTAAGTTGACAAGTACACGGAAGACGGAATCACCAGCAAAATTGTAAATTGTTTGAGCTTCAGCTGTTGATGTCGGTGCTTTTGCTCGCCGTCAGCGGAAAGAATGTTGGAAAAGGTTTTACATCCAATAAAAGTGCAAGGATCCATGGGAGTGTAAAATTATGGTGCCGTTAGTCGTAAGCCTACGAAAATATAGGTACAAAAGTCCCATTTTCGAAAGATGTCACATCAATATCGTTGGGAATGTTTTTGTCCATGGAAAATAGATCTTTCAAAGATAGGCTGATTATATCATACATAGCGGACACAACATGGAATAAAGAAGGACGCTAATAGGAGGTATAACATTTAATTTTAACTCCCCGATATAAGATTATCGATCGACTTTTATTTAAGCTTTTCCTCACCTTCCGCATAACTGATTTGGAACCTGAAATCTGGACAAATGGTGAAGGGTACCTATCCATACCAAAGAAAGTGGACTGGACCGAACTATCGAACATCGATTTTGTCCCATATCCACCAAAATCAACAGTTTGTAGAATTGTAGAAGAATGTTAAATACTAGACACTTTGAATAATTTTCTTATTTTATTGTATTTTTTGAACTTTGTTAATAAAAAAAATTAAATCCATTTTTCTTTTCAAATCTTTTCATATCCATTTTTTTGTTCTTCACGTGTATGGACAAAAAATCAGTTTCAAAATTTAGGAGGCGGGACACAGGTCAACAAAATAGACTTTTACGTTGACTGCCGTCCTTGACATCCTCTTTAATTGTCTTTCTTTTATTTTTATTTATTTATTTACTTACTCATCTACAATTTTTGATTACAAATAACAGATGTTGGAAAATAACATTAAAAGTAAAGAACACAATTAAAAATAAAATATGTTAGAAAATACATTTTTTACAATAATTTGTTCTTGAAACTGTCTCTCGACAAAGATAAATCTATATCTGTACAAACGCTGTTGAAAGCTACAATAGCTCTTGTTATCGGCTCATTAAGGCCACAATTTGTTCGATGATTCTTTTCTAAGAGGAGATGCCGTGTTCTCGAAGATCTCGTCGGTGCATATGTTGGCATCAGTGAGAGCAGAACAGGACATCTTGTATGAAATCGTAGTAAGTCTCTAACAAACATTGTATCATGAATATGATGGCGCGATTTCAAAGATTTAATGCCCAGAAATAAACACCTTGCCTTATAATTTGGAGATGTTTCCCAGTGCAATTTATAAAAAATGAATTTAGTGAATCGCCTTTGAATTTTTTCAAGGCGATCAGAATAGGTTGAGAATGCAGGATTCCAAATCACATCAGCATATTCAAGGAGGGACCGAACTAAGGCAGTGAATAGCGAAAGTAAAGTAAATGGGTCTCTGAAGTCCCTTCCATTACGTTTTATAAAGCCAACAATAGAACTAGCCTTTGCGACAGTATATTCAATATGATATTTAAACGTGAAAGACGTATCGAGCGTGACTCCTAAATCTTTAATTTTATCTACCCTGTTTAAGTTAATTGAATTAATTGTATAATTATATTCGAAAGTAGATGCACATCTATTAAAAGAGATTGCATTGCATTTCTTTATATTTAATTTTAAGCGATTGATGTTGCACCAATCAATTATTCTATCCAGGTCAGATTGAATCAAAGTACAGCTCTCCATACTTTTAATAGATGAAAATAGTTTTAAATCATCCGCATATAGTAGGCATTGGCTATATTTGACCGTTGACACGATATCATTTATAAAAATAATAAAAAGCAGTGGACCTAAATGGCTCCCTTGCGGAACACCAGATGTACAGTTCATACGTTTTGAAAGCGATGTTCCGATTTTTACTCGTTGAACGCGACCAATTAGGAAGGATGAAATCCAGCGAAGCATTTCAGAGTGAATTCCAAAGGCTTCAAGCTTCTCAAGGAGAATAGAATTAGGACATTGGCAGACTCATTTGCTATTGGCAGAAAAGTCACTGTCAGATAATTGCCAGATCGCCATCTGTCAATGCAATTGTCAGGTATCTGCCAATTTTATCACTGTCCAACCATTGCCAGACGTTTAGGACATTTGCAGACACATTTGCTATTGGTAGAAAAGTCACTGTCAGATAATTGCCAGATCGCCATCTGTCAATGCAATTGTCAGGTATCTGCCAATTTTATCACTGTCCAACCATTGCCAGACGTTTAGGACATTTGCAGACACATTTGCTATTGGTAGAAAAGTCACTGTCAGATAATTGCCAGATCGCCATCGGTCAATGCAATTGTCAGGTATCTGCCAATTTTATCACTATCCAACCATTGCCAGACGTTTAGGACATTTGCAGACTCATTTCCTATTGGCAGAATAGTCACTGTCAGATAATTGCCAGATCGCCATCTGTCAATGCAATTGTCAGGTATCTGCCAATTTTATCACTGCCCAACCATTGCCAGACGTTTAGGACATTTGCAGACCCATTTGCTATTGGTAGAAAAGTCACTGTCAGATAATTGCCAGATCGCCATCTGTCAATGCAATTGTCAGGTATCTGCCAATTTTATCACTATCCAACCATTGCCAGACGTTTAGGACATTTGCAGACTCATTTGCTATTGGCAGAATAGTCACTGTCAGATAATTGCCAGATCGCCATCTGTCAATGCAATTGTCAGGTATCTGCCAATTTTATCACTGCCCAACCATTGCCAGACGTTTAGGACATTTGCAGACCCATTTGATATTGGTAGAAAAGTCACTGTCAGATAATTGCCAGATCGCCATCTGTCAATGCAATTGTCAGGTATCTGCCAATTTTATCACTGCCCAACCATTGCCAGACGTTTTGGACATTTGCAGACTCATTTGCTATTGGCAGAAAAGTCACTGTCAGATAATTGCCAGATCGCCATCTGTCAATGCAATTGTCAGGTATCTGCCAATTTTATCATTATCCAACCATTGCCAGACGTTTAGGACATTTGCAGACTCATTTGCTATTGGCAGATTGGCTGTGGTTGCGACATCTGCAAATTTTTCATTTGTAGACAAATATTTTGAATAATTTGAACGAACGAAAAGAAGTTTCAGCGTTATGTTTTTGCATTTCTCTGTAGATTGGTGCAAAATGTGTGAATTAAATAATTTGAAATATGTATGTGGACGAAGAAGTCGACATAAAAACGAAAAGGATGTAGGAAAGCTTATAACCCTTTCCTTTTTTAATTTGCAAGCAAACCATCTGCAAATCAAATTCTCAGAGTTTTTGACAAAACCTGGACAAAACTGGGTGTAAACTGGCAATGTGGTATTGTAAGGTAGTGCGCTATTGTCAGATCAATGCAGCTCATTACCAGATCATTTGTAGACCTGACAATATTGGCAGATCTGGCAATCGTCTGAATATAGCTGTAATGTCGATATACTCACGATTAATGGCACTGTACACACCTACTTTTCGAATGACATAAGTTTCATTCTACTCATTTCATAAAAAAATACCTAAAAAGTGGATAGAACATTCGATGTTCACCTAAATTACTTTAACGATAGTTTAAACACCCGACGTTTTTAAGAAGGAAAAGCTCAGCCACCACATATAAATGACCAGCACTTTACAGTAGTTTTTTTCAAGAGAAATATTTGATCCCGAAAAATTGCAAGAAAATCGTCTTGACGTGCAAACTCATAAATACAAGGAATTTAAGCACTCGCCTTGCCTAGACATTCAACTGACCCTTTCGTAACAAAAGATCTCTTCAGTGGACTTTCCTTAAATCGTTTAATCGGGTCAAAATTTGAAAAAGAAAAGTTACCGCTATAAAAAGTTGAAAAAGAAAAGTTCCGCTATAAGCAGCACTTAAATTTTAAATTATTCGCCGCATTTCCCACCCGAACGGACATTTGCTTGACATTAAAACTGCAGCATTCGCAAACATTCCTTGTTAGAATTATTGTTATTAATAAGAGCCCGTGTAAAGAAAGCGCTTAAAATGCTGCCACGCGTCCGCACCCACCCCAACGTGTCGGTGGCAGTTGCGAAGGAAATCGTCAAAACACCTAGCGTCGTTGGTCTCGTTATTTCCCGATTTCGCTGCCGTACCTTGCATTTTTATTTCTCCGACATTATTATTTTGTGCTTGGAATTTTCCCATCTCCCCATCTCCCTTGTGTGCGAGTTCTGTTGGCTGTACAAGTATTTATGTGAAACCATGACACACGGGCGTATGTGCACTTTCCACTTTCCTAATTGAGTCATGAAATGCTGAACGCTTTCCCATTTGTTGCTGTTGTGTGCCAGGGTGGCATAACTCACTCGGGGAGTACATTTTATAAATAGTTATATATTCAAATACATAAAACGAATGGTGATGGTGATGGAATTATGCAAATGCCGGAGTCAACCATGCCCCCAATTGGAATGCACTTTTGATGTGTGTGTGTGTACATAACCCAGGAGAGTTTTACTTTGGCGCTTCATAAACTTAAATTCCTGTGTGTTTGCTGCACGATCCATCATTCCAGTTGTTGATAAACTGATTATAAGCCCTGTCCTTATTGTAAGGTATAATCAATAGTCCTTTCGGACATGAACACAAAACCTTCAGATCACAATTTGAAAGCTGGTTGGTATCCCATTCACGCGGCATCTTGAACTGTCATCTACCAAGAACTCAAATTTGAAAGACCCATTTTAAGCAACAAAAACGAGAAGTCCCTTTATCGATTTGCCGTTTCAATGTGTCCTCGTTAATGCTCCTTCGGCGAGGCGACCATCATTTTAAACAGAGAAAACTATCGATATTTAATTAAGGTGAGTATTAATGGACATAATATGGGAGAAGCATTTAAGGAGACCATGTTGGCAAGGACTACCGCATGGAACACACTTGTACGTTGTGGGTGTATTCGGTACAGCATAAGTTTTAAAAGTCATTAAGATGTATGGGCAAATGGATGAGAAACTTTATGTAGCTTAACTTGGGTAATGACAGTTCCGCAAGTGATTAAATGCGGTAGAGCTAAAGAACAGTCTTCTATACTACTAGAATTAACCGGATGCAGTTTTTTTTTCTATCCGAAAAAAAGTTTTAGCTAGCATCCATTAATCGACATTGTGAACTTTTCAAGAGAAGTGTGATAGTGACTCGGAGTTTTCCTTCTTTCTTTCTTGTTGCTATATTTATCTCGAAGTGGTCAATTTTAATCTCTTTGGTATTGTTCTTCGAAAGGTAGCTTTTGAAGGGAGACAGACTTTTCTTTAAAACCAATCTGAAGCAATTGGTTCGTCGAATGGATCAGAACTTGAGGTTGGATGGTTCACCACACCTGGTTAGGTTTTCGCTTAGGTCAAGTATTTGACCAATCGGCAAACATTTTTGTGTACCCCAATTAAACGCAGTACGTGGAGTACGTTCCACATTGTTACAACATGCGTATTGTGGTTGAATGACAAGTGTAAGGAGACAGTTGTCCTCAAAAAGACACACATGTTGTTAAAGGGTTCGACTAAGGGAAGCGCAATTAATCGAAGATCGTAAACCGTAGTGTCCGTAGTCTATGTCAGTCTTGTGTGCAAAAGGTAATGAAAACTTCAATAATCCGCACAATATACAAGGGAGGAATAAAAAAGATACAGAGAATTATAGACCGATTTCAATTCTACCAGCGGTTGAACAATGTTTAGAAGAGGTAGTTGTTAATCATGTTAATTGTTGTATGTCGAAGCATAAAGTGATTCATCCAAACCAATTTGGTTTTCAAAAGGGCAAGGGGGAATTTACCAATGCCGTAAATGCTGGACTGAATAAAACCACCACGTACTTGTGCTTTTTATAGATTTCAGCAAAGCGTTTGATACCCTGAAACCTGAAAAACTCGTGGAGAGTGTCAACAGACTAGGACTGAGAGGAGTGCTGGCAGACTGGCTTAAAAGCTATTCGAGTGATGGATCAATACAAGTCAAGGTGTCAGACACATCAAGCAAAAAAAGAACAAGTAAATACAGTGTGCCACAAGGTTTCAAACTGGGCCCTATTTTATTTATACTGTTCACAAATGAACTATTAAGAACATTTGAAAAGGCTACTGCGTATGCCTACGCTGATGACATCGAAATCATCGTAAAACACAAGGACTTGCACTTAGTCATAAAGATACTGCAAGATATGTTCAACCTTGTATCTGGTGATCAACGCAAATAAAATCAAGTTGATGCATATTCGGACTCCATCGAAGCCAACGGAAGTTATTGAAATCTTTGATCGAAATTATCGTTGTCCATTACTGAGAAGCAGCAGCATAATTGAGGTCCTGCGTCTTCAACTAAGGAGCAGTATATTCGCAATGGTTTATCTTAAGCGTTAGATACTCACATATGGAGGCACAAAAGCAAGTGTACTACTCGTTGGCAGAGTCACGCATTAGATACGGGACTCTGGCCTGGGGAAATGCAGAAAAAATCCACCTGGAGAAGATATCTAACCTACAACATCGTCTTGTTAAAATAATTGGACATACTAATTCAAGTTTTAAAGTTTTAGATGTAAAGGCAGAGCGGAGACAGAGAATAAGAATGCACTGTTCCTAAATTGTTAAATTCGCTCCCACCGTTACTGATAATTATTCCAAATTTCAAAACAAGGAAAAAAGAGATTAGAAAACATGTTATTGAACTTCATCATGTAATTTAAGGAAACATTAGTAAAGCTTAAAATCTCTAAAATACTTTTAACTTCAGAAATTAATTAATTGTATTTAAACTTAACGTTTTCAATTTGAAATCACATCAAAACTAAACTCAATGTTATGTCCAAACGCCTGCAGATAAGCACTTTGCTTTGCAGGTAAAGGTTAGGTTGGGTTGAAGTGGCTGTCGGCTAGCCGACACACTTAGACCATTGTAAGGTCCCTTGTGATACCACATGAATCTAAAATGCAATTCTTCCTACTCGTTGAACCAATTGGAGCTTCTGATGAAGCTAAGGAGATTCCGAATGTCTGTGTTTTTTAGATCGTTCAGATCATTATAGTAGAACGCTCCCAAATGGAGTTTTCGTCTTTGTGAGAGGGCCGGACAAGTACAGAGGAGATGGAGAATAGTTTCTTCTTCCTCCTCGTCAAGACAGCTTCTGCAAAAATCGTTTGCAAATACGCCAAGCCTTGTTGCAGGCCTGCCTATGAGACAGTGTCCTGTGATGACACCTATTGTAGCACTTATATGCTTCCTATCCAAGGATATCAAGTGTCTAGAACGTTTTAGATCCAGCTTTGGCCAAATCCGTTTCGTCGCTAGACATGTCGAGCCGGCTGTCCAAACCGACATGCGCCTTAACATCATCAGCCCAAGGGTCATCCCGCAATAGTTTTTGGCAAAGAACTAGCTAGGCTATTTCGACAAAGACAAAGGAGTTGAAGTTCCCCAGAAATATCCTGTCGGTCAATGATATTCGCGCATATGCCAATTACTTCAATTAGCTCGGAAGAATTCTGCAAACACGCAAAAAGAACTATTCAAAGCATGCAGGAGAAGAGCCGACAGAAAAGCACCCGGGCCCGATGACATCATGAATATGACATTCAAAGCGGCCTGTCGTACACGATTGGATGTTTGTATGGCAATAACGCAAGGGCGCCTTGAAGAGGGGCTCTTCTCTTACCAGTTGAAACTCAAACTCCTGATTTTACTATCAAGTATCAAGAGAAGGAGAGCCTTTCTCTTTGTCTCGGCCAATATATCATCAAACGGAAAAATATTAGAAAGCGTCATAAACGGCAGACTGCTTGAGGTAGGAGAAGACAAATGTGTTTTATCGGAGATGGGACTACCAATTTGAAATCAGAGCATCGCGTTCTACCGTCGCCGTTGCCCTGAATGGGTAAAAGATGGAGAGCATCAGGGACAAAGAAATGGTGGCGAACTGGTCATTCATTTGGAGATACCTGGCTAGTTAGACACTGTTTTACCACCTACAAGAAGTTGAGGTACCTGGTTGGCTCCAGGAACATCGCGTTCTACCGTCGCCGATGGCATGAATCGGTATTAGTTCTGCGAATAACTTTGCCACAAGAAGTTAAGCAAGTTGCTGTTGAGAACGAAAGCATTAAGTCAAATGATACTTCATAGTATAATGCTCGATGGCAGGTCTGGCTTTAAGAGCCACGGCAAAAGTTTACGGAATGTCGAGGAAGCTGTTCAAAAACTGACCTCTATCAGCACTAGATGTTTATAACTGACTTGCCCGTTTATGAAAAACCTCCTGTAGACCGTGAGCTGTCTGGTGGAACGTTGAGGCTTGGAAAGTAAACCAGAACACTTCTGAATTGGTCAATTAAGACGAATTCGAAGACTGGAGACGTTTCCGATCCAAGCAAAAAGCATTCAAGAAATTAGTCGAAGGTCTTTCGCAAGGTGCTTCCAATAAAAATTTTTTGTGACATCAAATTGAACCTGTAGGTTGGTTAAAGTTCGCAATAGGGTCCGGTTATGATGGTCTCCTAATTGGAATAGAAAACTTTAGACTTCTCACACCTCATTAGGCAAATACGCCTCTGTTTTTCAAGTGGTAATAGTTGGGGGTTGTATAACCTCTCTGCATTTGGTCGCAAAGCTGAACTCTTACACTTGAGTGGGTCCCAAGTCACGCTCGGATTGCGGAAAATCAGATTGCTATTCTCAGACCTTGGCTTTTCTCGTTTTCGAGGCCTATAGTTTCGAAGGCAATCATTTGAAAAGTTGTCAGATTAGCTGCCTGACTTTGATGCACAGTTGGGGGCTTAAACCAGTCCAAAGACGGAAAGAAGGTGCCTTTAATCAAAACCAGAATAAATAGGTATGCCTGGCAACTCAAATGAACATCAACAGATATTCCACAAACCGAAATGAATATTATTAAAAACGAAAAAAGAAAAAATAGCCCACACTCTTTAAAACTACTTTAAATTTGTTGAGACTAAATTATACAAAATAAACAAACTGAAGAATTCTACCCACCCCGCATGATTAGAGAACAAAGAATACAATCTGTCGGTATATCAAACCAACAGATTGACGGCGAATCAAAATTAAATCAGTAGATACCCCACGCCCAACCACCTTTCATTAACGAAAATCATCATCATCACCATCGTTGGACCGAGTCTCCGTTCGCCTGCACCCACGCTCGTCCTCTCCGAAATAGGTACCAACGGATGGGGACATTCGTGATCGTTGTTCAAAATATACCATGGAATGAGAATTCGTCCTGGATTCTCCAGATTTTTCATTTTCTTCTTCACGGTTCCATTGCCGAGGCCTGGTGTGGCTTCGTAGTCTACTTTGCGCGCCATTATCATCTGCTTCAAATACACGAATGGAAATGAATTGTTCTGGGAAATATCCTCCCGGCTGTGGTATAGTTTGCTGTGCCAGTGAATTCCAATTTTGTACGGCAGTGGTATTAGCCTGGAAATTAATTGGAATCGATAATGATTGTGTATGCGTTGGTGTATTATTTGTTGGAAATGTTGTTTGTTTATTAAGAATTTGTTGGCAGATTATTGATTATGTTCTCCCGCTGAGTAAATTTCAAGTAACTGGATGTTCTGTTTGAAGTTTTTTTTTTTAAATAGCCAGTCAGAAGTTGGAACCTTTGGCTTTTGGGGTAGGGCAGTCATCTTTCGTTTTACATAACCATTCATTTTGAGCTACTGAAGGGAGCTGCCAATTTCAAGCTGGAAATCATATTCCTTTCTAATATCGAGCCGGTGGGGAAATTGAGAAAAGATTGTCTCACGAGCTACGGCTTAGTTTGTAAGGCACTTAGGTACACTGTATACAGTCTGTGACATAGTGAAAGAATTGAAAAAAATGTGTTAAAAGAAGTGCACTGCAAATTGTACCAGTTTTCTTGATCAGTGAGTGCTTGCAAAAAAAAATATCCGAAGGCGACGAACATTTCTTTTTTTAATTCTTCTAAGAACCGATTAATTCTATCTTTTGTTTTTGAGGCATTGGGGCCAGCGTTACCACTTGTACTACATATGTAGTACTGTGCTACATATTTGCTAGATTTTTTACGCCGTAATACTACAGCCTAAAGTACCTACTACATTTCTTAAGATCCGTCTGACCATATTACTTTTTTACGAACAACATTTCGTTTGTTCTCAATTTTTCCCCCTTTTGCTTTTATAACTAAATAAATAGATTAAAAAACTTGAGATCACTCTAAAGTATGTGCACATCTTCAGCTGAATGCTGCCATTTACGTACGACATGAAGTGTCTGTCTCTGTCTATCAGCTGAATTGACAGACAATTTAAATTTGTTTGTTATTGCTCATTGGTTTTATTTTGCTGCAGCCGCAAACAACTGCAAATCAGTTTTTGAAAGTAGTTTTTGATTCGTTTCTTTCATTTTAAATAACTTTCACCCAGGAGAGCATACTATAATTCTATAAGCGTTATTAATTATTATTATATTTGTTGTTTTTTTGTGAATTAAAATTATATTTTTGTCGTCACTTATCTATTTAGTTTGTTTGTTATGTTACTTAGTTTAAATTTCAATAAAAAAAAACAGGTACTACATTTTGTTGGCTAACGTACTTTGCTAAAGAGTTTAGTGGCAACGCTGATTGGGGCAGAAGGTCGTAGAACCGACAGACGACGTTAATGACTTTAAACGCACACCCAAGCAGATAGCAACGAACGAGCAAGAATAAAGGGCAGAACAGCCGAACAAGCACGACAGAAAAACACATCAGTCATACACTCACACAGTTGTCAACCACCTTCCCAACCCTCTGCATTTGGATAAGGTGTGAAAGATGATTTATCTTTTCACCGCCTTTCCACCCTTAGACTGTGCGCTTGTGGCGTATGTTAAAATTATACCCCAAAAGCCGACCGCATGATGTCCCAAGGCATTAAAAAGAAGGATGAGCCTGTAATTATAGGAAATGGTAAACCCTCAGCTTGGTATTTGTTTCAATTTCTTTTTAGGCTAAAAAAAAGAAAAAAAATATACACGCACTACCGCTGTTAAAAGGCAGTGTCAGAGACAATACTGAGTGGGAGCTCCAACTCGCAATCCGCTTGCCGCTACCCCCCCACATTTTTTCTCAATCGCCATTTTGTTTTCCTATCGCTATTATGTCAATTTAGAATCCGTGTGACATGCAAAAACATACAAAAATATCATATAAATGCTGCCGACCGCTACTTACCCTGGAGACATGTGATAGAGTTCGGGATTATCGCATTTTTACATTACTGGATGCTATTGATTAGTTATTCTTATTATATATTTCTTAATAGGCGAATAATATAATTTGTTTGGTTAATAAAACTATCTAAATGAGATGTTTTATATAGGCACTAGAAATATATTAGGACAAACATAGTTGTGTATTTGCGCGCTTTTAAATATCGTTAACTTCATTTTCATGAGAAAGGTTTTCTTAAATAACTGAAGAAAAATTGCTCTAAATTATTTTCCCTCAACCAATCTACATTGTTCATTTTTCATAGATATTTTAAGCAAGGAATACTTATTTCCAAAAACAAATACTATTGACACGTAACGAATAATTTCAAATTTAACGGATAAAATTCTGTGAATGATGACATGATGATTTTTTGAATTTCGTCACATGTGTCAATACGAATTTATGTGTGTAACAATAGATAAAAAAAAATATAGCTTGTAGACAAGTAACGGAAAATCGGCCGCCGAAGTTGGGGGTCTCAGTATTGCCTCTGGCCAATGTACGCAAATTGAAACATTCACGGCTATCGGCGATTGCGGTGGAAAAAAATTAGGCCCTTGGAATCTCCATCGCAATTTATTTTCCTCGGAATTTTTTTTTGTTTTAAATTATATTGATAGTGTAGCAGCACGCACAATAACACCAACACGGCAACACGGCAAACACTATCATTTACATACTTACATATGTCGCGGGAGCAGCGGCAAGTGCGCACCGGTAGTGTTTGGCAACGGGAGTTTTTAAAAGCGAAAATTCAGAGAAAAGAACAAAAATTATTTGTTCCTTTGACGAGTCGACTACAAGCGGTGGTAGAAGGAGCATCTAGGAAATAAAGTAAATTGTATAAAACAAAATCGTTGTTGTATTACTAAACTGGTGACCCCGACGTACAGTTGCGCAATTTTTATCAAAGCGTTTAACTTGAAACGATGGATAACGAAAACAAGACGAACGAGCTAGCTGCATCTGGGTCGAGCAACGTTGGTGTTCCTCAGCAAACGACCGCGCCACCAAGTAATTCTGCCTCCTCGACAGATGATCCCGTGCATGTTTTTCATGCATCACGAATTAAGACGCAGGAATTTTTTACATCTGACCCGGAACTTTGGTTTTTCCTTTTGGAATCACAATTTGTGGTTAACCGTATTTCATCGGACAGCTCTATGTATCACATCGTCGTTTCGCAATTAAACCAAGCGGTTGCGGAGAAAGTGAGGACATTTTTGCGCCAACCACCGGCTACCGGAAAATATCCCGCTATTAAGCAAAAGCTGATACAAGAGTTTACGCCAAGTGACCAAGGTAAGATCAAAAAGTTACTTTCGCAGATGGAATTGGGTGACAAAAAGCCGTCACAATTGCTTGAGGAGATGAGAAATCTTGCGGGCGACACCGTGGACGACAAATTTCTCGCAACGCTTTGGTTGGGGTGTCTGCCGATGACACTTCAACAAATTTTATCTCCCTGGAGTGAAGAGCCGCTAGGAAAGGTGGCAAAAATGGCTGACGGTATTATCGAGACAACAAACCTTGTGCCAGTAGCTGCCACTAGTTCATCGCTGGACCATAATCCCCGTTTTTCCAACGAAAAGGCGCTTGAGAAGTTGACAGCAAAGATGGATGATATCTGCAGACGTTTTCAACTGTTAGAAAAGGGTGGTCGCCGTGATCGCACTCCGTCACGCTCGCGACAGCGAGATGTTTCGCAACCACGCTCTTTCTCGAAAGCCGTTTGCTGGTACCATCACAAATTCGGTGTTCAGGCAACAAAATGTCGACCACCATGCTCATTCCAGGCGGAAAACTAAGTAGCCGAGCTCACACCGAGGCGAATGAGCTTGGCGCTTCTTCCGCTCGCCTTTTTATTTACGACGAAACAACCGGACGAAATTTCCTTATAGATACTGGGGCAGACATATCTATTATACCACCGAAGAAGCGGTCGTCCTGCTCCTTTATCAACGAGTCAAATCGACTTAAGCTTTTCGCTGCTAACGGGACGCAGATTAACGCTTACGGGCAAGAACGACTAGTTCTATCGCTTGGCCTACGACGAAATTTCCCATGGCACTTTACCATAGCAGACGTCCAAGTTTCGATAATTGGTGCAGATTTTCTCAACTTCTACAACCTATCAGTTGACTTGCGTCATCGAAAACTTATCGACAACTCAACAAAAATATCGCAAACCGGAGGGATCGACTCATCAGATACCCCGCAGGTAACCATAATAGATCAGAATAATCCGTTCTCTTCTCTTTTAAGGGAATTTAAAGATATTTTTGATGACCAACCGACGAAGCGCCAACATGTGAAAACCGATGTGACACATTGCATTCTCACAAACGGCCCTCCGGTTACAGCAAAACCCCGACGTCTCCCACCGGAAAAACTAGCCGCAGCAAAGGCAGAGTTCCAGGAGCTCATGGCCCTGGGCATATGCAGACCGTCAAAAAGCAACTGGGCTTCACCTCTACATATGGTCCCCAAAAAGGACTCTACTTGGCGGCCGTGCGGCGATTATAGGCAGTTGAACGCAGTAACAGTACCGGACCGGTACCCGGTCCCTCACATTCAGGACTTTTCACATATAGTTCATGGACAGAAGGTGTTCAGCACGATCGACCTGAAGAAAGCGTACCATCAGGTGCCAGTTGACCCAATTGATGTCCCGAAGACAGCGATCATAACCCCTTTCGGGTTATACGAGTTCCTCTTCATGACGTATGGTCTTAGAAACGCGGCGCAAACGTTCCAACGGCTGATTGACGAGGTACTCCGCGGCCTTGATTTTGCAGTAGCGTACATCGACGACATCCTGGTGGCATCCGAAACGCTCTCCGAACACGAAGACCACCTACGCATTGTTTTCAGACGACTTCAAGAGAACGGGTTAATCATCAACCTATCCAAATGTGTACTGGGCCAATCCGAAGTGCAGTTCCTCGGTCATTTAGTCCTACCAGAAGGAGTGAAACCGCTGCCGACCAAGGTTGCAGCAATCAAGGATTTCAAAAAGCCTAAGATAGCCAAGGATCTGCGACGGTTTCTTGCAACGATTAATTTCTACCGAAGGTTCATTCCAAACGCCATTGTTCTTCAGGATCGCTTACAGGTTCTAATAGACGGCAACGTTAAAAACGATAAACGTAACATCAGCTGGACATCCGACGCCGAAACTGCATTTGAAGAGTACAAGGCTGCACTGTGTAACGCAGCTATGCTTGCACATCCGGCGAGGAATGCGGTAGTTTCACTAGCGGTCGACGCATCAGACTTCGCTATCGGGGCAGTGTTGCAGCAAACCTCAGACGCGGAGACCAGGCCATTAGCGTTTTTTTCAAAAAAGTTGTCTAGCGCACAACGAAAATATTCGACATACGATCGAGAGTTGTTGGCAATCTACGAAGCAATTAAATACTTTCGACATATGCTGGAAGGGCGTGAATTTTCCATATTCACCGACCATAAGCCCCTCATTTTCGCATTTCGCCAAAAAGCTGATAAAGCGTCACCTAGGCAAGCTCGGCAGTTAGATTTCGTCAGCCAGTTTTCGACCGATATACGACACGTAGCAGGAAAAAACAACATCGTCCCAGATATGCTTTCCAGAATCGAAGGGATCGCGAAACAAAAAACAATCGATTTTAGCCAGTTGGAGGCTGACCAGAAGACAGATCCAGAGCTGCAAGCGCTGCTGAAAGATAACAAAACTTCCCTCGTGTTAAAGTCGATCAAAAACACGGAAGCGGCTGCCGATCTAATATGCGATGTATCAGGTACGTACGTTAGACCATTCATCACTAAAAATTTCCGAAATATTGTTCTAGCACAAGTCCATGGTTTGGCACATCTTGGTAATCGAGCAACAGCGAAGTTGATCCAACACCGTTTCGTATGGCCAAACATGCGGAAGGATTGTGCTAATTTCGTCAAACACTGTATCGCGTGCCAGAAGTCAAAAATTCAGCGTCACAACAGAGCACCATTGCAGCCGTTTGTTGAGCCAGACGAACGTTTCGACCATCTTCATATCGACCTGGTTGGGCCATTGCCGCCGACTAATGGTTTTACGTACCTGCTTACAATAATCGACCGAGCAACCCGCTGGCCAGAGGCAGTTCCTATCTCCGACATTACCGCGGAGAGCGTAGCAAAGGCATTAATATACGGATGGGTATCTCGCTATGGTGTGCCGTCACGAATAACAACAGACAGAGGGCGGCAGTTCGAGTCAAATTTATTTCGTGAGCTCAACAACATGCTGGGAGTTCGCCACTTGCGGACAACTTCTTACCATCCGCAAGCGAATGGGATGGTGGAACGTTGGCATCGTTCATTGAAGGCCGCTTTCAAAACGAAGATGCCAGCCAGTTGGTCAGAAGAGCTGCCGCTGATATTGCTTGGTCTCCGAGTGGCATGTAAGGAGGGTGTTAACGCAACACCGGCGGAAATGCTCTACGGTAAGACACTTAAAATACCCGGTCAGTTTTTTTCATCCCGACAGGAAAACACCAGCGATAGCAACTTTGTCCGAAATCTCCACCAGTCAATCAAGAAATTTCACCTCGGAAACACAGTACACCACGGGTCAGCGAGTACGTTTTTCATCCAGCCGGCACTATCAACTTGCACACACGTGTTCGTTCGGGTAGATGCAGTCCGCAAACCACTTCAACAGCCGTACAACGGACCTTTCAAAGTGGAGCAGCGATTCGACAAATATTTCAAAGTGCGCATAAATGGGAGCTCCCAAAAGGTTTCCATCGATCGTCTGAAGGCAGCTTTCATCGCAAGGGACGAAACCACCGACGCCCCAAGAAGTTCATCAAAAATAGCCGAATCCACACCAGAGCCATACAAAACTCGCTCAGGCAGGTTGGTCAAGCTGCGTATCGCAGAAGCCTCCAGACTGGAGGGGGAGTAGTGTAGCAGCACGCACAATAACACCAACACGGCAACACGGCAAACACTATCATTTACATACTTACATATGTCGCGGGAGCAGCGGCAAGTGCGCACCGGTAGTGTTTGGCAACGGGAGTTTTTAAAAGCGAAAATTCAGAGAAAAGAACAAAAATTATTTGTTCCTTTGACGAGTCGACTACAAGCGGCGGTAGAAGGAGCATCTAGGAAATAAAGTAAATTGTATAAAACAAAATCGTTGTTGTATTACTAAAATAGTAATTGTTGTCAATCGCAATTATTTAAATTATTTTTCAATTAGAGTTTGGTAATATTCTTCTTTAACTAGAAAATTCTGTTAAGCTATTCGTATATCCTAATTTTGTTGTGTACCTACTTGTGTTAGTGACACGTGAAGTTAGTGACAAACTGGCGCAATATTCATAAATGTACAGCTCAGCATTTAGATTGCTATAGTCGAGAACAAGATAGGCAAGAAAAAACGAAAATATTTGGTGCCAAATAGCGATTTCATTGGGGGCCCGTCACTATACAGCTCACTGTAGCCAGTTTGGGGGTTTTCGACCAAGATTTAGGCGTTCTTATGTTCGACGGCGGGATCTCTGGGGGGAGAAATTGTTTGGGAAAATCTGTGTTTTTTTTTAAACTCTATTTTATTTGTATTTCGTTATAATATGTTGCTGGTTGCCCAAAAGGGTAACCTTAAAATGTGTGTGTTATTTTAAAATGCAGTTGGGTGTTGTTTTTGAAAACAGTAGCCAAATCTGGGGGTTTTAAAGAGTTATCTGGGGGGAAATATTTTGACCGTCTGGCAACGCTTCTCTAAAAGTGTTTAGGAATTTATTTATTGTTTTTCGGTATTTAAATACAAACCAATTGATTTTCTTGTTTACATAAATTGTTCAAAACTTAGAATTTATATTTTGTAATCACCAACCTAACATAACGTTACATCCCCTATAGTTGGCTAAGCTCTCTATGTTTGTTCTAATGCTGCTGTTTTTATCTCGTTGCTCGCATTTTCAAGTGCCGTTGGTAATCACTCATCACCATTCAACAACTTGAACTGGTGAGAGCATTGCCGTTACCGATCTTGTAGTTTTTGTTCGTTGAATAATTGCATATGCGACGTCATGTTCGGAACTCGGCTTTTAATTGCAAAACAAGAAGCTTGCAAAATTTCTTCACATCCTATTTGCTCCTATTCGTAATGAAACTAGGTATCGAAAATGTGACTTCGATCCAATAAAGTAATCAGCATCCCCAATAAGTTTTCGAATATTTGCGGTAGATCTATGTTAATTTCATTAAAAATTTCGAAATAAATCTTGGAAGACGGAATTTTTTTCCCTTTTTCGTATTTCAACGGCGATACACATTTTTCAAAAATGGTTAGTTTTTGGGGGAGAATTTTATTCCCGATAACCCGGTTTGTGTTGCTGAACGCGCTTTTACATGTGTATAGTGAAACGCATGCCTGTTTAATGCGGTCTTCTCAGTTTTCATTTCAATTGAGTTTGTAATCTGAAACCAGTGCGCAACTATATCGCTGTCCAATAAATGGATCGAAATTTTTTCAATATCTTCGATTTGTCATTCTCACTTTGAAGCCTTAAACTCCGCATGAGCAAACTGCAAACTGATACTGACGACATATTCTAAAAATTGTATTGTTCGAGTGTGAATATCCTGCTTAATGTCGCATGATTGCTTTAGCAGCAGATTTGCAGCGATTTATTTGTAACAAACTGGAAATAACTCTCCACACAAATGTGCTAAGTATCGTTTGTTTGAAGGCATTTGCAAGGGTTTTAATGAGCTAAAGGGTGATTGTTTAGCTGGTTTGGTTTTGGCAACACTGGTTTTGACAGCTGACGTGTGTTTAGTACCTTGTGTCACTGTCAAACAGCTTCAGTTTGGTTTGCAATTTAACCATGGATCGTCTTACAAATGAACAACGCTTGCAAATTATTGAATTTTACTATCAAAATTCGTGCTCGGTTCGAAATGTTCATCGCGCGCTGCTTCCATTTTATGATCGGCATTCTCGACCTTCTGAGCAGTCTATTCGGAAGATTGTGACCAAATTTCGCACCAAATTTACTTTGTTGGACATTAAACCACCAACACGTTTACGTACTGTGCGTAGTGAAGAAAATATTGCGGCCGTATCAGCTAGTGTGACAGAAGACCGCGAAATGTCGATTCGGCGCCGTTCCCAGCAGTTAGGCCTTTGTTACAGCACTACGTGGAAAATTTTGCGGAAGGATTTGGGCGTAAAGCCTTTTAAGATACAGCTGGTGCAAGTACTAAAGCCAGCCGACCTACCACAACACCGAATTTTTGGTGAATGGGCTCTTGGAAAGCTGGCCGAGGATCCGCTTTTTTATCGAAAAATTGTGTTCAGCGATGAGGCTCATTTTTGGTTGAATGGGTACGTAAATAAGCAAAATTGCCGCATTTGGAGTGAAGATCAGCCAGAAGCATTGCAACAGCTACCAATGCATCCCGAAAAAGCCACTGTTTGGTGCGGTTTATGGGCCGGCGGCACTATTGGACCATATTTCTTCAAAGATGATGCGAATCGCAGCGTTACTGTCAATGGTGAACGCTACCGAGCGATGATAACAAACTTTTTTTTGCCCGAAATGGAAGTTCTTGACTTGCATGATATGTGGTTTCAACAAGACGGTGCCACATGCCACACAGCACGCGAAACAATGGCGCAATTGCGAGGCGAGTTTGGTGAACAGTTAATTTCACGTTTCGGGCCGGTCAATTGGCCGCCTAGATCGTGCGATTTGACACCATTAGATTATTTTTTGTGGGGGTATGCCAAGGCTAATGTGTATAGGGACAAGCCCGCTTCGATTGACGCACTGGAAGCCAACATCCATGCATTCATTCGTGAGATACCGGCCGATATGTGTGAAAGAGTATGCCAAAATTGGACTCAGCGGATGGGCTACCTGAGACGCAGCCGCGGTCAACATTTGCATGAAATTATCTTTAAACATTAAATTGCAAGGTTCAAACTATCGATTCAAATAAATATTTCATTCATTTTTTCGAATTTTCTGTGTTTTTTTTTTAAAAAAGTTCTAAACCTCTTAAAAATCACCCTTTATAAGCAACTCAGGTCTGAGAAAATATTCAGCATTATGAAGTTGATAAACTGCTAAAAAGCTTTTCATAGGAAATATGTCAACTGCTAGAAATTGACCCAACATATACGGGAAAGCCTCCTCTCAACTTATAAATCTCTTTATATATACATACATAGGTTTTCCAAATCTGTGCCCTACCATTTCGTAGCACAGTGGTAACCCTGCAACTTGGGAAGAGTTATTGGAGCTCTCATTGTAGGAAAGGGAATTGGAATTTCGACATTTTCAAGAATATGCGTCGCTGGGAAATGGAAAACCGCATAGAATTTACTCTAGGCATAGAACTCATTTAAGGCTAGGCTATATCCTCTATATTCTCATAGGCAACTTACTGGCGGTGTACCAAATTACTTTGTGAAGTCCAGGGCCCATATTTTACAAAACCTTTCCAAATACACGCCAATGCGGTACTAGGCCCCACACTTGTACGGTTTCGTCAGGCTGGGACGACTTCTAGTCTATTAAAAGCAAAACATGCTCTTGTCCATCACATGTCATTCTGAGAAAAAACGAAAAAACTTCCTGTTCCTTAAAAAATTGAAAACCTCATTTATAAAAACATTTATTGATTTAAAAACGATAAGTTAAGTTTAAAGAAACTTGTCTCGCACGTTTTAAGTTAATTTATTGGAAGTAATTAATAATTGAAAAAAGGATAAGGATGTTTTTGGTATACTAAAATGGATAAGGCATGTTTTGCTTTTAACTCAAGTGGATAAAGTACATTTTGACCGGAACTTAAAAAAAGGATTATTATTTTTTCTAATAGTATTTAAAATTGTATTTTATTTTTCATATTATTATAAAGATATAAAAAGTAGGGATAGAGGTTTTATCAATTAAAACAAAAACTTAATAACCTAGTGACTAACTTCATTGCACTGATACGATTCAAAATTGAAATTTTAGTGATTTTCATTGCACTTTTTCGTAAATAAAATCATATTAAATTTATTGCAGTTTTTAAGAACTAAATAAGTTAAATAAAACTTTCTTAGATCCTTAAACCTACTTAAATCTGCAATGATTTTAACAGGTAAACGAAACTGACTTTTTGAGCCAGAATAAAAACAAAAATAAGATTACCTTTTTGCTTTTGCAGAACGTATTTTGTGGGAACTTTGTATCGGATAAGGTATGTTTTGCTTTACTCCTGCGTTGATGGATAACATAATGTTTTGGAGTAAACTGTCAGATGGATAAGATATGGTTTTGATTCTAGTATCAGTTTTCTTCTTACTTTTAATAAGGGATAACATCGATTTTGTAATATACAAGTGAATTGGTCATATAGCTGTCAAAATTTGAAATATAACGCCATCTTTAATTCAAAAAAAAAATGTTTGGTGGAAGAGTATGTTTTGCTTTTAACAGACACTCTTGACCGGATAGACACCTTTTGCTTTGTCCTCCTCAGGGTGGAAGGCATTTTGCATTCATCTCTTTATCGAGTCACATCCGTTCTACTATCGTATTCTGCTTGCTGTCTTAGCCCAATGGGCCGTGTGACTGAAAGCTAATACTTACTTTGAGAGCAAAAGGTCTTCGCAAAGTAAAAGCCCTAAGCAATTGCTTTGAATCTGTATGAAAAAAAAACTACTTTGCTAAAGTGAGCTCGAAGATTCGAACATTCATGTCGATCCTGACCAGTAAATTTTAATTTCTCTTGAGAGTCTAACGATTATTGTGGAAAATTGGACAAAAGCTATGAAATTGAAAAAAATGAATAAAGTCCAGCAGTATGAGTCCTCCAATTGCAATTTTTTTTTTGATGTTTCATTACTTCGTCATATGCCGGGCATTAAAATTCAACTTGTTTATTTATTAAATTCCAAATTAATTATTAAAAATAAAATAAAATTTAACTTTATAAAAAAACAGTGATTAACTTGACCGCAAGTGAAGTTAAATGGACGGCTCCGTCAAATTCGGCCTGACTGATTGATGTATGTTCTTTATACCTTGGTAATGATTGTGATTAAATATTTTCTATAAGAATATTGGCCAAATAGTCCACAGTTCACACTTCGAGTGACACGAAACAATTTCTGTTTTTTTTTTTCACGAACGTCGAAGGTGTTTTGTTGGTTTAGAATTTTAGATAGATACCTAGATAGATTGATAAATCTTTATTTAGCGCAGAAAGCTATTTTTTACATAAATTTTGAACATTACATCTAGAATCATGATATTCGATTTTACAAATTCAACAACACATTTTTCACATGATCTTAAACTAGATTAGACTTAGATAAATTTATGTTAGAAATGTGCGTAGAAAATATTTAGCAAAAGGACTGAATCACCAAAATAGCAGAGTTGGATTTCCGTTGCAATTGCTATACGTTTTGTTCACAGCGATCTGAGTAAAAGGTAAGTGGCGCCGATTTTCGAACATGTCAAAAGTTTGAGGTGACTCAAATCAGTTATAATTCATACAAAACGTAGCTAATGCTTCGATTTTGTTATTTCTTTTGAGTAACAGCATAATTGCTACGTTTAAGTCATACGTTTTCGTCGCCGACGCTTTTTTGGCCGAACCACCATACCTTTTCAGTGGAGGAACGGGTTTTACACTTGCTTAGCCTGCTAATCAGTCGGTGTGTTTTCATGCTCGCCGCTTGAGTGGGCTATCGGTCTTAACTGAAACATATCTCTCAATAATTGCAATGAACATTAATCATCGCATGAATTCGAAGGGCTTATCGTAAGCGATGAAGCTCTGTAAACGGTCCTAAACTCTTTGCATTGGCTTTTGGACTTTCAAATGTTATAACTTCGAAAATGTTGATAAAATTAGACTGAAATGAACTAGGTACACAAATAGAAGACCTAAGGCTGATAAATTGAATTTGCTCAAAGTTTTAATACCAGCAAAGATAGGTATATCTCGAAATTTCTCAATCGTCTTTCTAGAGCAACTTTTAAATTGATTAAGCAGAGCTTCGCAGGAAATACACAATTATAGGTATACACAAAGAATGAGCGACTAAAACGAAAACCCAACTAAGTGGGTCAAACATTTTATTTCAACATTCAAACAAGGTAAATAGATTTTATATGCTTAAAACTGTCAAGCACAACTGACCGTTTTCGACACTCACAAATTGAATACAAACGAAAGCGAACAACGAGCCCAGTAAGTTTCTAATTCCATTAAGAACTTCTTCAATTTCAAAATAAAGTAGAAACTTTCTTATTGTGTAAACAATTTTCCGTTCTCATTCTTTCCTTTCCACTCTTACAGCTGCAACGCTGCAAGGTTGGATAATAAGCTTTTCATGTTCAGATTCACAAACAGACAACTGGAAATGGGTTTCTTGAGGCCGGGATAAAGTTGACAAAAAGAAATTGAAAACAAATTTGTAAATAATAAGTAGCTTAGCTAAACGTAGATGGGTATCTCGGTTTCGACCCCAATGCCCAATTCGAAGGGACGAAGGGTGAATTTTGATATCTGGTGGTGGGTAATTGACCGGGGGAATTTCCTCAACTCACCCATACGGTTTGCAATCAAAACATTTCACAGGAGCGAAAGAAGAGTGTAATAAAAATATGAGGTTAATGGAATTTGTGTTGACCGTCATAATAATGTGGCACAAGGTGACATTGTGAATCTATCAGCGGATTTATGATGGATGCTTACGGATTAGGTTGTGGAAGAAAAACTGCAGATAAACTAGCACA
The DNA here is from genome assembly GCA_963082955.1 of Cheilosia grossa. NCBI lineage: Eukaryota > Metazoa > Arthropoda > Insecta > Diptera > Syrphidae > Cheilosia > Cheilosia grossa. The sequence continues at coordinate 61,038,933 of OY720144.1, forward strand.
AACTGGTATACAGCTTACTGATTTATAGTTTTGTACAATCACAAAAGATAAAGACGATGCTACCAAAGAATGCTTCTATGAGCTCCTCGACAAAACGTATGAGCTTTGTCGTAAGTATGACGTTAAAATTGTCTTAGGTGATTTTAATGGCAGAATAGGAAAGGAGGACATCTTTGGTAGCACAATTGGAAAGCACAGCCTACACGACACCACGCGTGGAAACGGACTTAGGCTAATTGACTTTGCTGCAGGGCATAATATTACTGTAGCTAGCACACGGTTTCCACACCTCAACATTCACAGAGGAACATGGCGGTCACCGGATCATCAAACCGTCAATCAAATTGACAATGTTACGATCGATGCAAGGCATTTCTCCAGTATTCCGGATGTTCGAACTTTCCAAGCGGCCAACATAGACTCGGACCACTACCTTGTTGTAGCCAAGGTACGAATGCGGCTATCCGAGACGCCACAACAACAGGGAAATGCTGTTAGGTGGGGCGCGCCAGTGAAAGGGAACCTCAACCAACTGGGAGTGCGCAACTGGAGGCAGTTAGCCAAAGATCGCGCTAGATGGAGAGGCGTATTGGTTGAGGCCCAGGTCCACCCCGGACTGGAGCGCCTCCTAAGTAAGTAAGTAAGTACATTCACAAACTATACTCAGTTCCTTATATAGGTTAAAGTAAAATAGTGTTTTCAGTGCCTGTGCTAAAGATGTGCACCAGAACCTTTAAAGTTTTTGAGTTTTTATATCTACCGAAATTGTACGAGCAACCACCGCTTTCTGCAGCTATGAGTTCTGAGCAGTTTTCTACTCTTAAGAGTTTGTTTTTTATGTTTTTCTTAGAGAAGAAAGTCCCAACGGTATCACCTAGCATGAACTCTCAACTACAGGCGTATGAATTCAAGCATTTTAATGGCACCTCAAATACATGTGGCAATTTTTCGACCGCTGTTGATATTATAACTAAAGTAGGTATTCTTATTTAAGAAAAGGAATTATTTTACTGCTACCTTTTGACCTATTGTACCCCCTACTTACAGAGGCATGTTCCCTCATAAGATTTCCCCTCGCATTTACATTCCTTTCGGTATAAATTTTGAGAATCACGTCCCATTGCACTCTTTCCATTCCAGTTTTCATTATACATAAGAGAAAAAAAAAAAAAAAACACCTGATAATTGTTGACAATTTCAGTCTTTTGTGGGTTGATGCCCCACAAGATTTTCGACCAAGTTCCGGACCTCCTCTAGACTGATCGCAGCATCTGCAGGGACCTTCTTACTTCTAGTTTTCTAATGTGTTCCTCGAATCTGCAACACCCCGAGTGAATACGGAGCTTATTTTTGCTCAGGCTGATGCATGGTTGCAATCTTCTTCGGTTATGTTGCCATAGGAGTTTTAAACCATGCCCTAAGTATTGAACCAGCTTCTAGCCGTGTTTTTTTTTTTCTTTTTCTTTTTGTAGACTTGAGTTCTTCTCTGCGGGTTTGACCATGACAAACTCCGTTGGAATGACCACTTACACGAAGTCGCCAAGAACGCTGCGAAATGTCTAGGTTTCCTCAAACGGTGCAAGAAATATTTTACCCCTTCTGATCTGGCTGCCATATACAAGGCGTTCACTCGCCCCAAACTTGAGTATAACTCTCATATCTGGTCTGGTGCGCCCAAAACCTCACTGCACCTGCTGGATAGGATACAGAATCGTGCCTAAAAACTCATTGGAGACACAAATATAGCGAATTCTGTAAATTCGCTCGAACATCGCAGAAATGTAACATGTCTCTCATTGTTTTATCGCTATTTCTACAAACAGTGCTCAAATGAAATCGCCAGCTGCATTCCACCCCTTCAACAATTCAACCGCAATACTCGCCAAGCCAGGAATGCCCATCAGTTTACCCTTAGCCTATTTTCGGTCGTACTATGAAATATAGAGATTCTTTCATAAGCCGTGAACAAATGTGAAACGATTTGCCCCGCTCCGTCTTTCCCCCTCTGTGCAATTTGCCGACATTTAAGACCCATCGGAATCTCCTATCTTCTCCCAATTTCCCTAACGCCCGCGCTGTGTACTTCAAACTACACCATAAGAGTAGTCATAATCTCTTTAGCGCGTGTTTATTAAAAAAAAAGAAATAAAAAACCGTTCAGGACCTATGAGCTTAACTGCTGCTCCCTTTCTTCGCTACTTCATAAGCCCGCACATTTTATTAAGGTTCTGCAGGCAAACCGGACGACTTTAGAAGACTTAATTATATAGGAAGTCAAGTGCCATAACAGTCCCAGCAACATCAAAGTTGGCTTTTCTTCTGTCGAAGGCAGATCGGGCACAGTAGTGGTTTCTTTTTTAAAACATGGGTTATTTTGACACTGACAGCTGTTTCCTGTTCGAAATCTTGACAGAAAGTCAGTGGAACGAAATGAGTCGCTTTACGCTTGAGCAACGTTGTCAAATATTTAAAACTCCAAAGTAAGTGCTGTATAGCCCAAATAGGCTGGCTGGGAACAACGTTTCGATCAACGGTGGGCGTTACATCAGAGCGACTCTTATTTTTTACTGAAATTGAAGATATGGATTTGGACGATCTCTGGTTCGTGCACGGTTGTGTTATCAGCCGTCTTGGCGATGTCAGTTGGCCTCCTCGGAGCTGCGATTTGACCGCTTTGGACTTTATTTTTGGAGAACCGCGAAGGACCGATGAGCCAATAATCCGGAAACGATTCAAGCACTTAAGGTCAATATCATCTAAGCAATCCGTGAGCCACAGCCCGAAATCATCAACAAGGGCTTGGAAAATTGGAGTGACAGAATGCACTACTGCGAAGCCAGCCGAGGCAGCCACCTGAACATCGTTGTGTTCCATAATTAATCGGAATGTTTGCTCTTGCGAATCAAGCCATAATACATGGACAACATTTAATTTTCTTAGTTTCATTGCGTATTTAAAAAGAAACTTGTACTTGGCCCACCATGGAGTTCAACCATAAATATGATAGTATTTATAGCATGCCTATTCCATCAGAGTATTTGGCTTTAGGTCCGAACACCCCCACCCGCAGTTCCCTCATCAATTCTTGACCATTATTCAAGGTAACAAGCTTTTATTGGACGTTAGATTTTCAGATGAAATCATCTTTAGGAAAAGCCACGAATGGTTATTTTCTTTGGCCATTCTTTAAATCATTTTACTTGCACTTTCCTCAGCCAGTCAGCCACAAGGTATAAAGGAAGTCAGTTCCAGTAGAACTTACATGGCCGCAGTGGGGCAAGTTCACATAGTCATAGCAGTCTTGGCGCTTTCCGTCGCCCAACTATATGCAATCGCCAAAAGTTGATTATATAACCTTCAACTTGACCGAGCGCATAATACGTATGAGTATGACTCTCATCAGTGGCAGCGCCTTGACACAGAATGTTAGTTTTGCGCCGGAAAAAGCATGCGCAGCGCACTTCAAAAAAAGGCAAAGTTGATCTGAACCAAAAAGTGCAAAAGATTCAAGAAAAGGGAAGTAGGTTTTAAAATCAAAGTTTTAATCAGAGACAATACTGAGACCCCCAACTGCGGCCGATTTTCCGCTTTATTTTTATGGGGTTGTGACGTTTTTTTTGCGCTAGTATTGATACATAGAAATTCGTAATGACAAATGTCACGAAACTTCAAAAATTCCGGGTCACGTTCAAAACAAGAGCACAACTTCCGCTGTTGGCAAAGCTGCGGGCAGCGTTCATAGAATTGTATACGTTAAATTTGAAATTATTCGTTACGTGTGGAAAGTAAATATTTTATTTTTGGGAATAAGCGTAATTTTTTTTTTTTAATATTTATGAAAAATCCACAATGAAGCAATTTTTCTTCAGTTGTTCAAGAAAAATTCACTCATGAAATCGAAGTTAATAATATTCAAAAGCGGAAAATACACAACCATGTTTATCCTAATATGTTTCTAGTATATAATACATAACATTTAAGTAGTTTTATTTAACCAAACACATTATACTATTCGCCTTTTAAAAATATTTAATAACTAACCAATAGCATCCAGTAATGTAAAAATCTGGTACTCCCAAACTCTATCACATTCCCCCACGGTTGGCCGAGGTTGGCAGCATTTATTTTATATTTTTTGTATGTTTTTGCATGTCACACGGATTCTAAATTGTCATAACACCGATAGTAAAAGAAAATGGCGAATTTGGCAAGAGGATTGCTAGTTGGGGGTCTCAGTATTGTCTCTGGTTTTAATGATATATTCAATTCCATTTTATGTATAAAACATGTCCAAAAAATAATTTATTATTTAATTTATAATTTTGCTTACCAATCTTTATTTACATTCTTGATTACTTTTAATACTTTTTGTGATAATTCTTTCACGTATTTGGCCTAACTTTTCAGAACAGATTGACAGAAACGAAAACCACATCAAACGTATAACCTCTTTGACAGAAAACTAAAAGGATATCAATAATAAACGTCAGAAAATTGTAACAAGTTTTCTGTTTAAAGTGAAGTTTGATGCAATTTATTCTTTTGAAAAGTAACTGGGCTTCATGGAAACCAGATTTTAAATATACACTGCCCGTCAATAGAACAGGTTCAGTGCCTTAGCATTAATTAAGAGCTTACAGATAGGCTACAGATAGGCGAAAAGTTTTGCGGATGGCTTAAAATTCTTGCGACTCAGTGTCAAAAATTAGGGCTTAAGCTGGGATTAGTTCCAGCATTTCGACTGTTTGTCGCGAGTGATCAAAATTGCCCCACACCTAAACAGACCTAAACTTCAAAAGAAACCATCATTAAATCCGCAGCGAAAGCAAACCCGCTTAGATTTCTGTAGGCATCAAATGACTTGGGAGAAACAATGGCAGTTTGTGATCTTCTCAGACGAAAAACAGTTCAATTAAGATGGGCCGGATGGATATAAAATTTTTATTTCCACGACATAAGAAAAAAGAAACGCTATTTGGACAGCCATCAGAGTAGGGAGGGAGAAGTTATGGTTTGGGGTGCCATATCCTATTATGCAACCATAGATTTGGGAGTTTCCATCGCCCAGAATGACAGCAAGCTCTTATAAAAATATACTCCAGAGGGATTTTCCAAAGTTTTCTGAGCTTTTCGGATCGATACAATGGATCTACCAACAAGATAACGCTCCAATCCATACTGCTCGAGCTATAAAGAGCTGGATTAGAGAACGGGGAGGTGAGTTGCTAGAATGGCCACCATACTCACCGGACCTTTACATAATGGAAAATGTCTGCGGGAGCAGTTTACGAGTCCGGCAAACAATATGAGGACAGAGAGTCCTGCATAGCTATTAGGGTAGCCTGGATTGAGATTTCGTTAAACTACTAGATGCTGCTTTATAAATCCTTCAATGGAAGAAAAGTGGTGTCGCTGATGCGCATATCTAAGTTCGGTTGAAGTGGCTGTCCTGGACTATTATATACGTTCCCTCGGAATTCTAAAAGGAACAAGAAGTGTTTTCCACTACACAACTACATAAATGCTGTAGAGTAAAAAACTCTTGCGGCCGCTCTAAAATGGTTCTAAAAAGGACTTCGTTTTATTAACCCAACCCAACTGGGTTCAAGCCGAAGCTCAAACTAGCCAATATCAGTCTAGATCTGGGATTAAATATGTATCCCAATCCCAACCCACATACTCGCGAACAGTGAACAGTTGTATGGATATAACTTCTTACAGGAAAAGAACAACTTTGAAGTGCTGCACTTATCCTTTTACCATTTGCTTTGGCAATGCAAACGCAAAAGAGGCTTATCATTCTGCTATCCGAGATCCCATAAGACAGTAATTTATCGGCAAACACAGGTGCTTTTCAGCTTTTCACACACATTTTCCACTTGGACATGCTCATAGCCGCGCTCAGTGTTTGCTGGAATGGTCCTTTGACAAAGTGGCTGACAAGCTCACGTAACCGACTGTATCCTTTGGTATCCGGACATGTCTATTGATTTCTCGTTAAATTAAATGCATCACGTTCAATAGGTTTTCCTTTTTCCATGTTTATCCTTTGATCGGCGTGTAACTTGCCTTTGCTTTCTTACTGGATAACATTTTTCACGATTGGTCCTTTTTAAGAGCGCACACAAAGGGGACATCGGACGGGAAAACAGCAAACACTTTCAGCACTTTGATGACGAGGAGGGAGGAGTGGGGGGGAATAAACGAAAAGGAAAACATCATTAAAGGTTTATACATATAAAATAAAAATAAAAATCGGTTAAGGTACGTCGTTGTCGTCCTTATGGCTGTTCCTCGTAGTATACATAAACACGGTCATTTGAGGCGGAAATTTAATTTCGCGTCTTTTTTTTTCGGTACTCTTAACAGGTGAATAGAGGGGGAGGAGGCACACAACCACGCTTGAAACGGTTCCGCTCGGAGTTACTTCCGTTTATTAACATGCCACGATTATGGGCATCCATTAGAAAACCCACTCTAAAAGACTTCGAATGCGACGCCGATGACGACAACCATGACAATGTCCTTATTCCGCTCGGTAGGATACGTACATAAATGTACATAGGTATTAGGTATATGTACTATACGTTCACATAAATATCTCATCATGAGTGTGTGTGGCAGCTGTACCATTTGAGTTTTTAACAACTGATAGCAAGAAGATTTGCCGGGTGGTGCAACAGGACCTTCGAGGAAGAGCAATACATTTATAGAGTGCACATACAATCATATGAGTTGCTATTTTTAACCGGAACAAGAGAATACTTTATTACGATGATGAATGAGCAGCAGAAAGTTGGTTTCATTGCTACGCTTAGTCATTTTTCTGCATGAAAAGAATTCAAAGGAGACGGTTATGTACTTGGATGGACGGCCAAAAGAAGTAACTTGCGTAGGTAAAGCGGAAGTAATGGTGTGGGAATAAATAATAAATAAAAAAGCAATGGCCAAGATAAGCGTTTCACTCATAGAATGTGCGAAAGAAGATGAATAGCTTTACGGATACGTATATATTCTTGATCGACCAACGAAGTGGTGAGGCTGAGGATATTCATGCTAATGCTAAGGCGGAGTTTACTGTAATGGGGGAAATTTAATCAGCTCAAGTGAGTCGGAGTTTTTCTAAAGATTAACTTAAATAGAAGTTCAAACTTCTGACTGGAAGCAGGGGAAAGAAATATTCCGCCTTACTAATAATCAAGCACTAATATCGACAATTAGTTGGATGTCAGCTTTAGTAAAAATGTACAACATTTGTGAAACGGTACCATTTAACAATAAGACCTCCACATTTCCTAGTCCGACAACTTTCTAAGAATCTATAACATTTTTGTTGTCATCGCAAAATTCAAATTTCATAATTTGTTTTCGTGAAAAACAAGGTCAGTGGTTTCTTGCCTTTCTTCCACAGCTATATTACTTTACTCTAAATTGCAATTAAATTTGCCCAACAGAAACATTCCAAAGGCTATTTGAGGCTTATTATAAAACAAAAACCAAACACAAATAAGAAATACCTACACAAAATATCCGCTGATCTGTCAAATAGCATATTCAAATCAGTAATGCCCTAAGGGAACCTGGAGACAGTTGATCCCCCCTTTTTAAATTTCACATTATTTATGGGAGACTTGATCCTATTGTAGGGTAGACTTCGTTACAGGGGGATCAATTCTACCCGATTCCATTTATTCCATTTAAAACACTTTTTACTCATGTAATATTTTTTTACTTCAGATATATAATTGATCCGGAAACCAAGTCCCCCTTACTTTAATGGGATGAAGTCTCCCTCTAGTAGTTCCTTACTTGTTCAAACATTTTTTTTTATGGAAAACGAAACATATTTATTTGAGAGATATGCACAAATAATTACCAAAATGAAGACTTTCCAAAATAAATATACACAAAGTACTTCAGTTAAGAACTCTGTGGAGAAAAACACAAAAAATAACCTTAAAAAAAAATTACTTTACGGCTATTAACACAAAACACAGCCTTGAAGTTCAAGTTCTTCCGTACGATTGGCAAAATGGCATCTGAGGTAATTTTCAATATCAAATGCAATGATGCCACCTTATTTTTCCAAGTGTCCCCATGTTCCCCTATCGTTCGATCGGACACAATTTTGGGTACTTTTTATAGTACGCTATACATTATTTTTAATACTACTTCACGATTGCTGTGTGAGTACATCTGTGTCGCAATAACATTTTTTTCAAATTATTCAATATACGGAACACAATTTATTAGAATGTCTTGATTTATTCGTAAGCTGATAATACAAATCAAACCTTTTTGGTAGACTAAAGATCACAAAGTCGAAATCCCTCTAAGTAGAACATATTCTTTTGATTCTTGACCTATTACAATATTCCTCTAAGTAGAGTTTTTCGTCTGAAGAAAACAAAATCAAAAAAAAAAATAAAATATCTCCCTCCCGCAAGTGTTGCGTTGCGACAATATATTATGTAAAATTCATTTGGATATGGACATACATATTCTACTTAAAAAATTATATGCGCAACATTGTTCTAAATAGTTGGAGTGATGGGCCCAAAAGTTAAAAAAAATATCTGACGATTTAGCGATACTCTGGCAACTATATTTGTTTATTGCTACAGGGATTTCGGGAATTGTGTAGCCTTTGCGTAGTCTGCCAGACTAAAGTTGATTATTGGTAAGGCCGATTGATTTGTAAAGGACGGATATAAAGAGGTGTTATTTTTTAATTCAAATAAAAATGTCGTTTTTTAAGATAAATGATAATAGTGAAAAACATCAACCAAATGGCCACCACGAGCACGCATACAGGACCATATCCTTTTCATGAAATTTTCCATAACCAAATCGCAAAGTGGCTGCGATAGCCTCACGAATTTTATCGTTGAGGTCTTGAATCGACGCTGGGCTGTTGGCGTAGACCCTATCTTTCACGTGGCCCCAAAGGAAGAAGTCGCAAGGTGTTGAATCACAAGATCTCGGTGGCCAATTGTGATCAACTCTTCGAGAGATAACACGGTCCGGAAACTTTTTCCGTAAAAGATCAATGCTTTCGTTGCTTGTGTGGCACGTAGTGCCGTCTTGTTGAAAGTAAACGTTGTCCAGATCAATACCATCCAACTTCAACCATAAAAAATCATTAATCATTTCTCGACAGCGCAATCCATACACCGTAACTGTTGATCCAACCTCATTTTCGAAAAAGTAAGGTCCAATGACCCCGCCGGACCATAAACCGCACCAAACAGTCACACGTTGAGGATGGAGAGGCTTCTCAACAATAACTCTTGGGTTTTCCGAGCCCCAGATGCGACAATTTTGCTTGTTGACGTAGCCACCGAGGTGGAAATGGGCCTCGTCGGTCAAGATGATTTTTCGATGGAATTCCGGATCATTTTCATGCATTTCAAGGACCAAATCAGCAAAGACACGACGTTGTTGATGATCGGCCGGCTTGAGTTCTTGTGTCAACTGAACTTTATAAGCCTTAAGTCCCAAGTCTTTATGCAAAATACGGTGTAATGACGTTTGAGGAATGCCCAATTCCAAAGAACGACGAGGAATGGACAAACCTGGGTTTTCTTCAACATCTTTGGGCTACAGCAGCAATATTCTCAGTTGTTCTTGAGCGACGTGCACGGGTTTTATGTCCAATTCACAATGTCGCGTTGACGCGCGCGTGCGTTGACAAATTATGTAGAAACAAAGCGTTTATATGCTGCCACACAAAATACAACTTCAGTCGTTGAATCGACTTTAGATCGTAAATATCGTAAAGTTCAACGCGACGCCCGAGTAGACGTTCTTTCTACTTCACGCGCGTTTGACAACTTTCAAATTTCGACTTGTTCGATTTAAAGGCATAGAATGTGCCGTTCATAGGCGGAGTGGAACAGATCCACTAATGTTTATCAATAACAACTTTTAAAGAGCTATATGATGTTTCTTCAATGCAAATTAATTAATTCAATGTGTGGAAATGACGAATATTTTTTTTTTTGGTAGAGCAACTACTTATTTCTTTAGATTTCTGGGAGAAAAAATATTAATCAATTATGGTTGTTTTTTGATTTCATAGATATACATATTGTTAAATATGATTTTCTTGTATTTTGGAGAATCCTTTTTCAATTCGTGCATACAAATTACAGATAGAAGAAAAAAAGGAGTACACTTGAAATTTGAATTCTGCTCTGAATTTGTGTTTTTTAGACAAGAAACAAACCGAACTTTTAGTCTGTCATACTCTACCCTCTCAACGTGGATTCGCTTCAAAGCAGCATTTAGGTTTACAAAATTCTTACTCGCGCGCTTTGGCATTTGAAATCGTAAAGTTTCGATAAAGCGTGTCAAAGCGCGCCGACGCAAGCACGCGTTCAACGCCGAATTGTGAATTGGGCATTATTCTTCACATCACTTACTTGTCCCAACAGCTCGAATATTTCCACCAATTTCTGTATTGCGGTCCGGCAGGGTGCTAAGCGACCGCCATTGTTCTTCACGACGACCAAAAAATGCTTTAGTTTTGCGAACTGTGACTGCAAGATTTTCACCATTTTTGTAGTGAATTTTAATAATTTCAATGCGTTGTTGGAGCGTGTATCGTTCCATTTTTAGTAATGGCGTAGTTGCTACTTGTCAAATGTCAAAGAATAAAAGCTTCAAAAGTGACAGCTACCGAAATAGCGGGTCATTCACAATAACACCTCTCATTGGAAAACCCTTACCTATACCCGGGTAAAGGACAGTCTTTGCGTACGCACAACTTTATCTACTACTGTAGTTAAATCATTAGATATTTATGTTTTGAACAGCGACGTAGAAAACAAATGTTTGAACTTGTTGCGACTTCAGTGAAGGCAGGAAATAGGAACCGTCTTAAAATGAGACTATATTAAACATAGGTACGTAAACATAAATTTTGGGCATTGTTTTTCAGTCCGCTGTCATTGAGCTGCTGTTGTAATGCAGTCTGAAGACGCTTAAGCACGAAAAAGGATGCGTTTTTAAGATACACCTTTTTTCGGACTGTACCTGTGAGAGGTCTTTTTACTCGCTTGTAAAACCAGGGATCCATTTAAAAGTGCATTTCTTAGTCAATTTTTTAACAACACAACTTTTACCTGACAAAACAAAAAAAGAAACGACGATTTGGCTGCGCTCCTCTGAGAGCAAATAGAAAATCCTCAACGGAGCTTCTGCTACTCATTTAAAAAGGCTGTAAATATAGCATGGCAGATGATTTCTATAATTTGGTATTTAAATCATTGGATGCATATCCTTCAAACTCCAAAAACATCCTCACGTGTGTAACATAATTAGTAAAGAAAAAAAAAAATCAAAAAAACACCTTTTCACTTCTATTCCCACCCCTGCTTTCAAAACAAAATAAAAAAGGAACTTCTCCCAAAAAAAAAAACAATTCTCTGTCCCAACAACAAAATGTTATCAAACGTACACAATAAAAATCCATTACAAGACACCTACACAAAAACATCAAATGTAATGGAATATTGGAAAAATCATTACTCAACCCTTTCATCAAATCAAACCATACTGCGCCAGAGCCAGAGGCAGAGCCAGAGCCACCAGAAATCAAACACGACAATTCAACAAAAACGCCATTGTCCTGGCTGGACACTCGAAAGGATTTTCAATTCAATTTTCAATTATCCTCTCCCACAATGGGGATCATTGGCATACACAAATGTGTTCCATATGATGGTAAGCGGTCGCTTAACACTCTGACATCTACTCATATTTGCATTTGGATAGTGGATACGGGATACCCTTTGCTTCATGCGCACATTTTTCATATCCTGACAGTTGATGATGCTCCAACGTAATCCCATACTCCTCTCGCTTCGATATTATTCTGATGAACATGCAATAACTATTCAGCCAGTTATCTCAAATCTGAGTTTGTGTTAACATGCAGACCTACATTTATGCACAGAAAAAAAAAAATAAAAATCCTCTCACATGTCCTGCCAGTTACATTCCGTTTTTAATGAAATATCACAATCTTTGTTCTTTTCATTTGCAGCTAAGTGAAGATATCGGTTACGTTTTATACTCAGCTTTAGGATCATTCTACATTCCTAGTTGTATAATGGTGTTCGTTTATATTCGAATTTATTTTGCGGCAAAAGCCAGAGCGAGACGTGGAATTAAGAAACAGCCAAGGAAACCACCCAACGAACAGGTAAATTGTTCTTTCATTGATAGAGTTATTTTATTTTTATTTTTAATTGTGGTAATCCATTTTTTAATATGTAACAAATGATGGAACAAAACAAACGAGTCGGTTTGAAGTTCTTAGATATAAAGAATAATTAAAATTTGTTAAGCACACTATATCGAGGGAACATTTTATTTAATTGAACAGTGAGAAATAATAACGTCGAGTAGGTTGTGTCCATCCTCTGAATATGTGATGATTACATTCGACACACCACTCATTGGAGATCTGTAGATTTCTTCTCAATGTATTTTTAATATTACTTAGGATGAAAGAGATCAAATCTGAAGAAAGGAGATCCCATCTGACTATATATAAGGATGTCCATCTGTGAATCTAATAAAAAGAGAAAATTTACATTTGCAAAAAAATAGAGGACCAAAAAGAGAATAACTTACAAAAACTTAAAAAAATATATTTTATTCAATTCATCTTTCATCTATCTATATCTATACTTCTTAAGACTGTAGGCGTTTTCATGTGCTCGCGATTGGCGTGAAAACTACTGCACAGATTTCGATGAAACTTTTTTTGAAATGTTACTAAAGATTCTGAGAAGGAGATAGGCTATTCCTTTCATAGCTATGCTTAGTTTTTGGGAGCGTCTTTGACCTAAATGTATTTTTCTTACTTTACTATCTCGCCATTGCTCAAACAATTCTTAATCAATGCAAACAAAAAAATGCTTGAGATAGCCAACACTTTCATAATTATTTTAAGCCATCAATCAGCTTTCTGTGTCGTCTAGAACATAAACTAAGTATTTACAACCCAAAATCTAACATGAAAAAACTAAATTTATTTTCTCAAATCGAAAATTATCAGCAACCGTTTAGTTCTTGATCGTTGTTCCGCTTTGGGGTGGTTGGCTGGCGCAGGCGCACACCGCACACTCATTTGAACAACAACGAAAGAGAAGTATGCGAGGTGAATAGAGAGGCGATGTAATATTTATAAATAACGGGTGATTTTTTAAGAGGTTTAGAACTTTTTTTAAAAAAAAAACACAAAAAATTCGAAAAAATGAATGAAATATTTATTTGAACCGATAGTTTGAACCTTGCAATTTAATGTTTAAAGATAATTTCATGCAAATGTTGACCGCGGCTGCGTCTCAGGTAGCCCATCCGCTGAGTCCAATTTTGGCATACTCTTTCACACATATCGGCCGGTATCTCACGAATGAATGCATGGATGTTGGCTTCCAGTGCGTCAATCGAAGCGGGCTTGTCCCTATACACATTAGCCTTGGCATACCCCCACAAAAAATAATCTAATGGTGTCAAATCGCACGATCTAGGCGGCCAATTGACCGGCCCGAAACGTGAAATTAACTGTTCACCAAACTCGCCTCGCAATTGCGCCATTGCTTCGCGTGCTGTGTGGCATGTGGCACCGTCTTGTTGAAACCACATATCATGCAAGTCAAGAACTTCCATTTCGGGCAAAAAAAAGTTTGTTATCATCGCTCGGTAGCGTTCACCATTGACAGTAACGCTGCGATTCGACATTTCGCGGTCTTCTGTCACACTAGCTGATACGGCCGCAATATTTTCTTCACTACGTACAGTACGTAAACGTGTTGGTGGTTTAATGTCCAACAAAGTAAATTTGGTGCGAAATTTGGTCACAATCTTCCGAATAGACTGCTCAGAAGGTCGAGAATGCCGATCATAAAATGGAAGCAGCGCGCGATGAACCTTTCGAACCGAGCACGAATTTTGATAGTAAAATTCAATAATTTGCAAGCGTTGTTCATTTGTAAGACGATCCATGGTTAAATTGCAAACCAAACTGAAGCTGTTTGACAGTGACACAAGGTACTAAACACACGTCAGCTGTCAAAACCAGTGTTGCCAAAACCAAACCAGCTAAAAAATCACCCTTTATAAAAGAGAAAGAGAATCACGTACGTCCGTATGTGCACAAAACTCTCGAACGGGTTGTTCGATTTTAACGATTTCGGGCTTGACGGTTTCGTTTGGGACAAGGAAGGACATAGGGTGCTTTTTGTCGTGAAAGAGGGGATGAAAGAGGTTATGAAAGTTTGTATGGGTAAATGCACTTTGAAAAAAATAAACTAAATAGAAATCGAGGAGTGACACTATACAAATACAAAAAAAAATATTTTAAATCTTATTATAAAAAATTATCCTTGCTATGATAAAACTGTAACTTTTTGTCCCGCTGTAACGTGTTTGTTCGGAAAAGATTAAAAAAGTAATGCACGAAATGTTCACAGTTGCATTGCAAATTGTCGAGACTAAGCGATAGGATATGTTTTAACATTATCCGCTGTCCGGAAGCGGAGATCTAAGCTGATATCTAAGAGAAGTGATAATACTCGAATGCCTTTTAGCTCCTAGCTTAGGAATGACTCATCCAAGTAAAATAGGATTTTTTTTAACATAAAGTTCAATTATGTACAAAGCTCTTAACATGTAAATCTTCTTTGTCCGTTATCCTGAAATTGAACAATAATCATTAAGCTAAAAATTTTATACAATTCAAAAAGATAAAATATTCGATTGAAGCTAGATCGTTGGATTTTCAAAACGTTCAGGGAGGACATTTTTTGTGTGTGTGTGCGGCAAAATCTGTTTCTCTCTCTCTGTACTGGAGCATGTAAAATAATATTACCTAGTAGTAGAAAGTATGTAGCGCATGGGATTGAGGGAGATGGGGGTGAATTGTAATTGTGATTGAGAGGGAGTCACACTGAATTGTGATTTAAAATGCGCTATAGCTAAATAGTTATTAATGTGCATGGCTCAAAACATGTTTGTGTTCAGTATTGTTTTTTTTTTTTCTCTTTCTAAATGTTCATATACAAATACTACATACCTACATAATTAATAAATTCCTATTATTATAAAACTAATTCATTGTTTCCTTTGTTTCTGGCTACACTTCACTTATAGCAGCTAAACCGATATAGCTAATTATGTCATTTTAAATCTGAGAAGTGGAACTCTGGCGAAGCAAGGCGAGCACGGGACAGCTAGTCTATGTATGTAAAAGAGAATGAAGTCCGTGTGTGCGCGCATAACTCGGGAACGGATTGTTCGTTTTTAACGAATTCGGGTTTGACGGTTTCGTTTTGGACCAAGGAAGGGCATAGGCTACTTTTTGTCACAGAAACAAAACCTTGAGGGGATGAAAGTTTGTATGGGGAAAAGCACTTAGAAATAAATGAACTGGATAGAAAACATAATATTATTGATTGATTTCGGTGCTTCCAAGCCATTGAAAAGGTTAAACCTTTCACGTCGCAGTCGTCATGCAAGATGTTTGGTGAATCCACTTGCCAATGCGAAATATGACAGGTGTCCTTTCCGTTTCCTCATTCCAATTTCCAGTTCTCGGCCGATATTGTAGCGCAATTTTACAGTATTTGAATAAACTAGGAACATTTACATCGTTGAGGAGTGTTATAGCTTGATTTTCCAATAGGATATCGCTTCCCAAGATATTCCTTCTCGTTTCTTTCAATATTGGACACCTTCCAATGGAATGATGAGTATCTTTCCTTTCTGCTAAGTTACACAAGTTGCATAGTTGTCGTAGATCTGCTCTGTGTGGTATTAATAATTAAGTTGTAGCAGTTCGCGCAGCCGTCTCAAAATCATCTCTAATATAATTTTCCTGCAACAAATTGTGGTTTAAGCGGCTGTATATAGTTCTGTGTAACGATCCCACAGCTTTGTCTAAGAAGTCAATTATGAAGAGTGCGAAAAGGCTTGGACTTAAAGAGCAGCCCTGTCCTATTCCTGAGCATGATTCAAACCTTTCCGATAATACGTTCCCGTTCAAAACCGCTGCTTTTGTATTACTATAAAGGTTTTGTAGTACTTGTCCCTATGTTGTAGAGTTTGCAAAAGGAGGAGTGGCTGTCTACCGTGTCAAAGACTGCCCTGAAATCAACAAAGAACGCATAAAGGTTTTTACCCTGCTGGCAAAATTATTCAACCATACTTATATAAACGTACAAGTGACAAATGGTAGAATATGCTGGCCGAAACCCGGCTTGGAATTCCTTCAGTAACTTGTTTTCTCCTGTCCACTGATTAAGTCGGCTTTGCATTATTGCTGTGAAAATTGTTTATGCTGCATTTAGAAATTAACTACCTCTTTAGTTTGCGGGATCTGTAGTCGAACCTTTTCTATGGATCGGAAAAATTAACGATCGTTGTGGTGCTACTCCTGTCTCTAAGATGGTATTAAACAAAGAGGTGAGCCTAAGGTGCAGATCGTTGGTACCATGCCTATAAAATTTAGAAGGCATACCATCTGAACCTGCAGCTTTACTATCCTTCAAGGTGGTTATAGCCTGCATAAATTCAGGCAGAGAGATCCGTCTGTCCAGAATTATTAAAACGCGCCAGTAGTCTAGCCTCTGTTTCACAGTAATTCGTCTTCTTCATTTTACATAACGCCTTAAATTCACTATCTGCTTCAATATATGAGTCCTTCATAGCGCCCTCATTGAATTGACGGAATAACTTAAGCCAAGTGAAAGAAATCTGTCTCGCCTTTGCGCACTCCTGGTCAAAACACGGCTCCTCATTCTCGCTATGTATCTGAAGTCGTTCATCGAGTTGCCTGTTATACGTATATGCCTTGCCATCACTCCATTTCAGCTCAGACAGGAGATTCTTACTCCTGACTCCCCCCTCATCTGCTGTCTTAAGTCCAAACGTGATAACAATCGGGAGATGATCCGAGTATGGCACATGCTTTACTTCCACGTCTCCATTCACCCCTTACTAGGCTATAGTCGATAACCGAGTTCCCTGACTTCCTACAAAGTGAACTCACCTGAATCACAATTCTACTAGCCGCTTGCCCCTTGTAAAGGGTTTTCCAATGAGAGGTCTTATTGTGAATGAGCTGTCAATTTTGAAGCTTTTATTCTTAGATATTTGACAAGTAGAAACTACGCCATTACTAGAAAACGATACACGCTTCAACAACGCATTGGAATTATTAAAATTCACTACGAAAATGGTGAAAATCTTGCAGTCACAGTTCGCAAAACTGAAGCATTTTTTGGTCGTCGTGAAGCACCTTGTCGGACCGCAATACAGAAATTGGTGGAAAAATTCGAGCTGTTGGGACAAGTTAGTGATGTGAAGAATAAAACCCGTGCACGTCGCTCAAGAACAACTGAGAATATTGCTGCTGTATAGCCCAAAGTGTTGAAGAAAATCCAGGTTTGTCCATTCCTCGTCATTCTTTGGAATTGGGCATTCCACAAACGTCATTACACCGTATTTTATGGTCGGAATTGGATGGTATTGATCTGGACAACGTTTACCGTGCTATCTCTCGAAGAGGTGATCACAATTGGCCACCGAGATCTTGTGATTCAACACCTTGCGACTTCTTCCTTTGGGGCCACGTGAAAGCCCAGCGTCGATTCAAGACCTCAAATATAAAATTCGTGAGGCTATCGGTTATGGAAAATTTCATGAAAAGGATATGGTCCTGTATGCGTGTAGATTATATTCTCAGCCAATTTAAATTCACATTTGATGTCTTCCAGTCCTTTTTTAAACGCCAAGTAACACCCTCCGGTAGCTCTCCCTCTATCGTGCGTCCTCGTTGATGGTATCCATCTGAACTCATAGTTCATAAATTTGTTTCCAAAGTTACTATAATTATTATTTATATCCGTTTCATATTGAGAAATAAACTCGAACTGATTAACAGAATTATAAAATTCACCAAACAAAGCCTTACTATTTGACCCTGCTACATTATAAGGTAGAATTCTATATTTTTTCAATTTTATAATAACATTATTGGAATTACTAGTTCTAATTGGGCATATATAAGTACATGTCAGTATAGATTTTGACACTTGAACTATAGATTTTGAATTAATTTGTGTTAATTTAAAAGTGTCTGTTAACAGTGTATAAACAGTACTTCCTGGTATTGCCGTTCACTGGGACAAAACCTCTGCTACTAAATTCTTGTTCCTTTGCTGTATACCATACTTAGAAAATCGATTAAATTTGCGTTTTCGTCCAGTGGTTTTGGCCTTCTCTCTCCCAGGAGTATGTATCCTTATATACTTCTTGCCGGGTATCTACGTTTTACGTTAGGTATATGTAAAGGGTCTTTCATTAAGGAGCTGACAACTTAGTCCTTCATAGCGCCCTCTACTTAAGATTTAAAAAAAAACAAAAATTGTATTGGCTTGAATTAGTATCGAAACATTTTTGAATGGGATTCGACTTCGTTCATATGTCCACCAGGGGAACGTATGCAGCGGTTGATATGTGGCACTCAATTTTCGGTGACTCGGCCGCTATTTCACGTTCATTATTCGCTCTAAGCTCCTCTAACGTCGACGGCTGGTTGCCATAGATGTTATGACGCCACCGGCGCATGAAAACCGCACCAAAGAGTAACTTTTTACCGGTGAAGTGCTGTTTCATGAACACATGAGGGTTATTTTTCTTACTGACCAAGCCAATTAACCAAAAATGTGCTTCATCGCTGAACATTTAAAATTGGTGTTAAAGCTCTTAAACATTTGGACCTCCGACTCGGAATTTCGGTAGTAAATTTTAATTATTTGTAAACGTTGATCCTTCGTGTACTGCACCATGATGAAAATGTTGATTTTACTGAATATTTTGACATGGACAGTTCGGTAATCGGCTGAAGAGTGCGTTCTGTCAAGTCACTAAGGGAAGACCCTTTTATTATAACGTTTATTGATTATATTTCATTAGTTAACAATCCAACAAGATACAACGCATATTGAAAGGTGATTATCCCTTTTCATATCATGTACACGGTACGCACTAAGTGCAGGCTTCAATTGAATAGTCGTCGTTATCTTATCCCCAAGGCAACAATAATTAACCGGAAATTGACATTTCTAATATCAGCACTTAAATTTCCGAAAATCTCCTCAAGCGTAAAGTATACCTTCTATAGCTGGTTGGACGTAAATATGTAGCTTTACTATAATCAAGCAAACAGATTTAATTATTCATATGGGACGGGTACCCCGTTTCCTCTGAACGAAGGCAACTTCATACTAACACTAACAAATACCTACAGCAAAATTTATCTTGGGCGGTGGGTTGGTGGGAGAACACCTCAGTTCAGATGTGTGACAATTCATACCGGACCGTCTGCCGAATTTATCTACCATTGCTGGTGAGCGTACATGCTTCGTGCATTCTGTTGTAAAGAATTGCGTGGTGACCTGAAGGCATGTTTATGTTGCATAAGCTGCTGCCGGATGAATAATTGAATTTCTTCGAATGCGAGCACCGGGTGCGGTCATGTGTTGAAAACTTCCAAATTGAAGTAACAATTGCCGCAGCCCCAGAGGTTGACTGAAAAGGAAATGAATAAATAAAAGGCTTCTCACAGGTTCGCTGAAAAAAAAAGTGCTTTTGATTGTGTCTACTAATGGATGGAGACACAATCGTTATTGCACTGAAGGGAATAGGTGTGTTTTTGAAAACTTTTCTTAGACTCTTTTCAGCTCTATGTTATCATTCGGAATATACGTAAAAAAAAAATCTTCATGCATTCATTTGTCAACTGTTGCAGTTATTTTCGCAAATCAAATGTCCTGTTCAATAAGTGTTTAAAAAATGTGGCGCTGTGCTTATTAGTCATGTGCATTTCAATAGCGCTGTAGAAAGATAGATAGATTTATTATTTGATGTCAATTATTAGCATAGTGCTTACAGAGTTTACAAAAAAAAAAATCAAAAGCATGACTTTTATGCCTGTCTGTCTAGTTGACAAAACATTATTATGTTATCATGAAATAATCTTCTTTTTTTTTTCAAAAACGTTCACTTATAATCCGCTCTCTATAGCTTAGCGCGAAATTACAGTATTGGAATAGTTCTTTTAACTTCCATATCGTTAAGCAATGATATAACTGGGATTTCCGTAAAAAAAAAACGCTTGCAAATGTCTTCCTCCCAAACTCTTTTAAAATAGGACATTTTCCCTTAAAGTGAAAAGTATCTTCTCTTTCGAAAGAGTTGCACAATGTAACCATAAACCATAAACTCAGTATTAAAAAGACCGTCAGCTCTTCCAACTTAAAACAAGCTGTTTTCCGTGTTACTATGTGCGAAAGTATGTGTGCCATGTTAAAGTAACTTAGACGCACGCATACATTTGCACATAGCAACCTGACAGATGACTGCAACTCATTCTGTCGTGACATTGGAAAAAATTCAAATAATTCAAATAATTGGCCGTTATCGGGACGTGTCTAGAAAACTGTGGGTATGGTGTGGTGAATTTAGTAACAATTTATATTTCCTAAAAACTAATATTACAAGGACTTATTTTATTTTGCCTAGATAATGCATACAGTACAGGATGCTTACATTGTCGTTGTAAACAATGGAAATCGATGAACTATAGGGATCATCGGCAAAATTAAAATAAAATCAGTATCTACAAATAATTATTTGGAATTTTACTGATGGATGTATATTTTAGTTTCAGTTCTATCTCGTACCTACAGTTTAAAGAGAATAAATTAATTTTCGTTGATTGTATCTTTAAGACATTTTTGTTATTAAAGTGCAATGAAAATTTAGAAAAAGAGGAATTTTAAAAAGTTGAAATAATTTTTTTTGTCAGCCGTAGTACTTTTTTCGTTGTACTTTAGTCATCAGAATTTCTAAAAATTTGTTTGTCATAACCCATTGAAGTGCTATGAAGGTTGTATATAGTTTTGAAAGGTCACATTTCGAAATGAAATCTGCACCAGAATAGTATAAAAACCAACAAGCTGAATTCAATGGATATGACAAAAATGTTATTTTCTCAATAAATATTATTCATGGCTGTTCTCGGCTGATTCAATTGTTTTCATAAATTACTCTAGTTTGAAATTCGTTTGTTTATTAAATTGTTGAAATTTTGTAATAAATTAAATTTTTGTTTTTGTTGCCTTTTTGTTTTCTAGAAAATTCATGAAAAGATTTTAATTCAAAACTAAAAACTGTTACCCACTCAGAAATGTTCATATCTCGAATTCGTTGCCTTTTTTCTGTCGACATTCGCCGGCGAAATAATTTTTCGCCAAAAACAACAAACAAAAACAATAATTGTAGGTACAAAAATTGATTATTTATTTTATTCCTACAAATGAATATTTCTCAGTTTATTCCTTTAATTAAACGTTGATTACATTAGTTATTAACCATTTTGTAAATTAAATGTTTTCGTGGTGAAATAAAACAACAAATTTAAACTGTTGGAACGCATCCATCAGCTGATAGAAACTTACCAACTACCCTACTGTCAGTCACTGTGCTTAACACTGTCTCTTTATTTTTCCCACGAAGCGTGGGCATTTTTCCCTTTTCACCGAACTGAAACTTTCTTGATTTGTTTATGAAAAAGTGTTTCTCCCAAAAGTAAAATTAGTATTTTACATTAAATTGACCTGCAGTATAAAAATCGCATTTTGTTAACATTATAATGATTATTTCTTGGTACTAGTAATTTTAACTAAAAGTTAAATCCCTTTTTTATGGACATTTAGTGTGTTGCAATGTAGTTCAAAGGTTTTTTCGTCAGATTCCTAACATTTCCACAGTTTTGATGATTTATTTTCGTTTTGCATGGAAGGTTTTTCGGACATCAACATTTATACAAAAAGTTAAAAATACCACGAAGTAGGATGACTGCTGAGTGTCATTATTTCATTATACCCCCTCCATTTAGAATTTTTTTTTTCTGCTTCACACGTATTCACGAATTCGAAATTTACGAGTGAATTTTCTTTTCAAAATTTGCGGGTAAGTCGGGTAGGTGCGCGGGAGCTGACGGTCTATTTAATACTTAGTTTATGGGGTAAACCCTCTCTGTGTGGAATAAGGTTTAACTTCATGAGTTCTCCACGTAACTTGACCATCAGCGATATTTCGTCGACGATATTTTTATGATTCAATCGAGAGTACAGGTTTCTATGGAGTGATCCTGTGGCGTTGTTCAAAAATCTCTCTCTGCATTTTAAGTCCACCGTAGAAACAAGCTGGGTACAGCAGTCTTTTCCAATCATCGTAGCTGGTTAAATTATATAGATTGAGATCCATCTCGCAGTCGCTAACAAGGTTTATCCATTAAGCAAACCAACTTGTTTTTGAGCATATGACTTGAGGAGCCGCTATCTTCGGTAGCCGGTGATTTTCCTCTTCATGATTTTCAGAACGTAGTCA
Organism: Cheilosia grossa; assembly: GCA_963082955.1. Lineage (NCBI taxonomy): Eukaryota > Metazoa > Arthropoda > Insecta > Diptera > Syrphidae > Cheilosia > Cheilosia grossa. Next base: position 61,061,403 of record OY720144.1, read on the forward strand.
ATTTGCATTTTTAGCGTTCTATAGGAGAGAGGTGATAAGCCTGTCTCCATCATAATCATATAGTTAGGCACATTGGGTGGCAGCTTAATAAACTATCGCATCAGCTTCTCCACGGTTTTATATTGTTTTGCTTCCCATACTTCTGCTGCATGAAGTAAAATGGATACTGATACAGCTTCAAATATTCTGAACTTGCTGCTATGCGCAATACTTTTGTTGTATTTACAAACATCGGTTCCACACTGCGCTGATAGCACTCTTCGCCTTAGTCAGCTTCTCCTTCAGATGTCGGTCTGTTGGACCGAACATACACCTATCCCTCAAGCCTATAAACGCCTAGAATAAATTTGTCAAGTAGTCTTCTAGCCTGCATAATGTATTCAAGGTCTTGAGGTTTTTTAAAGTTTTTTTTTTGAGAATTCTCGCCACTCTATTTATGTTAGAAACAACTTCACAAGGCGATCGATGTCCTTTGTGACATTTACTTTCATCTAACTACTTCAAAGTATTACTTGTGAAAATCGTGCGAAGTTTAGAAGAACAGAAGCTTGCAACTATCCAAAGTTCATCAGAACACAGTGAGCTGTCGGGTTTAAAGATGCCTGGGATAGAAGTTTAGTTAAAAATTAGGGCGAAGCCAGGTATTATGCTCTCTACAAAATCTACAAGCTGTATGAAGCGACATAACCTTGTTACAAATGCGTGTATTATCTACCTTTAGGCGGAAAGTATAGGGTCGGGTTAAATGAACATTAGTGCTCCCTCCCGAAGTCTCCAACTGTTACCTTGGATATCCCTACTGTGTTATAAGGGGATGGCATATTTTACCTTTGGAAAGACCGTGTTCACCAACTTGGCTCTATCTCGGGTACGCCCTGTACAGTGGAAAAGTCCTTAAAAAGGAATAACCATTTGTCGGGGATTCAACCAAAGACTCTTCGTTCAGAAATACTGCGTGTTATATGTTTCAATTGTTATCTCAATTAAAAGACGCGGCTTCAATAGGTAAAAACCTTTATTAAAAAATTTGTATTTGTAATTTAATTAAATTATTTGATAAATTCTGACTTAAAAACTACGTAAAACAATTTTGAGCTCTAGGAAAGAAAAAAATGGAGACACCGGCTGGAAGTCAAACAGGTTGTGTTGGGAAGCAAACAGGTTCTTTTGACAGCCTCTCTTAAGTTGACTTTATGAAAATACCCCGTTGATACTCCACGACAGTGGTGCCAGATCACATCATTATACACCAACTGAGCCACTTCGATCACAGAGTTCCTTGTATAAAAAATATGTCTTCCATTTGCGGTTAAGCTTTCAAAACCATTCTATAATCCAATCTCTTGTCTCTTTATATGAAATTGCTTATTATATTGCTTCAAATATTAAACCTGCATGCTGTCTTTTTAAAATAGAATTTTTTTATGTAGTTTAATGAGAATATAATAAAATGGCAGCCGTGAATCACCAAACCTCCAAATTACTTTTGCACATATCTACAGTTCCCGTTACAGCCATGCCATCGCCAATTGGCTTAACCAATATGTATTTAAAATCTATCGATTTTTACTTTACTTTACTCTTAACCAAAAATAACTTCCAACCAATTTCAGAATACGTTAAAACGAAAGAACATTTCAATGAGAACGCATATGAAAGCCATTGAACCAATCAACCACTTTAAGCAGTATCCACATTCCACATCTACACACACAGTAGGTGGCTGGCCCCAACATGTTTGTGAGATACCAAGACGCGGCCCTCCACCATTTCCTGCACAAAGCAAATACCATATTCAATACACTACCAGGAAACTCAATCACCGCATCCACCATGGTACCATAAAAAAGCAAAATTCAATCTACAATCGGTTCTCCGATGTCGTTTTCCGATATTTCCGCAATTTACGGAAGATTGCACCAGTGTGCATTTGGAGAAAATTTTCGAGTATATAGATAGGGCATGGCAGTCAGTCAGTGATGGGTATAGACACCCCGTTCCCATTCCCATTCCCATTCCCATTCGCATTCTCAATCTCAATGCCAAAGTGAACTTAGACGTTCAGAAAATGGATTTCGGTTTTCAATCGACTGAATTTGTGAAAACTCTCAGGGAAATGGGATTAAAATTGATTCCCGAATTGGATTAAATCCGGTGACAGTTGTGCCCGTGTCTACGTAGGTATCTACTTTTGTTTCTCGAATAATCAGAGTGTGGTATTAACCCTTGTTATAAATTTAATCGCGTTCAAATTCTTGGCTGATAGGATGAAAAAGAGGACAACTTCAAAAATCTTAAACGAAAAATTTAAGAACAATAAACAACAACCAAAGTAACAAAATAGGATATATATTTTGTTGTAATTCATTAAAACAAAGAAAAAACATAAATTTTAATAAATTCATTAAAATTGCAAAAGAAATTGAGCTGTCAAATGGGTGTGTTTAAAAAAAAAAACCTTCATGAGTTCGGGTACAAATATATTTGAGGTCGTGTTCACACCGGAAAGATGCAGACAATTTCTGAATTAGTGTTGAAAAAAAGTTTTGATGTAGTTTTGTGGTGTCGAAAAATTCCGTAAACCGAGAAATTCCAAAAGGAGGACAAATTGGAAATATTTTCAAAGAGAAACCGGACATTTTGTTTTTTTTCCTTTCGATAAAAAGAGGACTTGTCTTCTTAAAGGCGGACGTCTGGTCAGCCTAGATTTTTTATTTTTTTTTGTTTTGTTTGGGAGTTCGCTTGAAGGAAAAATCATCGAAAGACATTGCAGGGCAAGTACGCGAGGGACGCTTCTGCAATAGTGAGGGACTCGAACAACCTCTAAAAAAACCTCCCGGGAGGAACTGACTGTCGTCATGCCGAAGGGGATTGCACCTAGTCGTTCGACTAATCGGCAATTTATTTTTAAATTATTTTAAAAATTCAGAAGAAGAATCCGCCTGTTGTCGGATTTCGAAACTTTTTTGTTTGCAGATATTACCTAATCTCTTGGCCTTGCTTAACTCTTATAGATCAAGGGGTCTTACCCGCCTCAATCTTCTGATTACATTGTCAGTATTTAATAGTTCTGTAAGTTCTACGTTAACATGGTTGAGAAGCCTACTTCTGTGCCTTTGGGCAACTTTTTTAACTTCATCTTCAACCATTTCAATATTAAGATCTCTATGTAGATCAGCGTTGCGTATGTACCAAGGTGCATTAACTACGTTCCTTAGTACTTTATTTTGGAAGACTTGAATTTTTTGTAAATTGGTTTGGCATGTGCATGCCCACAGTTGGAGCCCGTTGGTCCATATTGGTTTCAAGACTTGCTTGTATAGCAGTAACTTATTGTAGTTGGACAGGGATGAGTATCTCCCAATAAGCCAATACAGTTTACTGTATCGCATGTTCAGCTCATCTCTTTTTTTTCTTTACATTAATGTATACTGGAATGTGTGGTACGTTTTTATATGTAAAATTAACATGGACTGACTTTAGGTCATTCAATCTAATCTGCCACTTTTTAGTCCATTCTGAAATAACGTTTATTGCCATTTGGAGTTTTTTTGTTGCTATTTCGACGGTTGCTCCAACAGCAAGCACGCAAGCAGTGTCATCTGCAAAAGTTGCTATAGTAGTTTCTTCACTTTCAGGTAAATCGCTAGTAAACAGAAGGTATAGCACTGGATCTAGCACACTACCTTGTGGTACACCAGCTTTAATTGCTCTTAGTGTTGAGTACTCTGCCTCTTGTTTAATTCTGAAGAATCGATCTGTTTATATTACTCCAGAATAGTCGAATACTGCTTCGGCAGTTGCCTTCGTAGTTTATGGACCAGTCCCTTATGCCAGACTTTATCGAAAGCTTGTGCTATGTCAAGAAATATTGTAGAGCACACATTTTTCTCTTCGAATGCTTTTTCGATTTTATTTGTGATTCTATGCACCTGATCAATTGTAGAGTACTTGTTTCTAAACCCAAGTTGATGAATTGGAACTAGCGATTTTTCATCAACTGTTTTTTGCAGCATTTTTGGAATAGCTTGGACAACATTGGTAGTATCGATATTGGGCGATATGAGGTTACTTCGATAGGTGGTTTACCGGGTTTTGGTATCATTATTACCTCCGCGGCCTTCCACATGCTTGGCACCTATCTCAACTTAAATGTAGCATTTATAATCTGCGCTAGTTTATTTAAACCTTTTCGAGGAAATTGTTTTAAAATTTCCCCTGTTATTAAATCAAGCCCTGGGGCTTTTTTTATGTTTATGGCTTCTTTGATTTCTTTGGCAAGTTCTTTAGCTGTCACCGGCCGAATAGGTCTGTCTTCTTCGCCGCTTTCTTCGTTTCCTTGATAATCTTTATCTTCATAAGGTTTGAAGACGTTCTCAAGGTACTCTGCAAAAGTATTTGCTTTTTCTTGACTGCTTTTTGCCCAGTTACCTTCTCTGGTTTTTACCGGCGGAATGTGAGCTATTGGCCTGTTCATTTTCTTTGTTGCCTTCCAGAGCGAGTAGTCGGTACTAGCATCATTTGTTAGAATGGTAAGATATATCTTTAAAGACTCGTTATTAAATTCACTTATAGATTTTCTGAGCTTATTATTTAAGTTGTTCAGTGTGGTTTTGTCGCTTGGCGCCCTTGTTTGTTGCCAAGGTTTTCTAGCTTTCCTCTTTTCTGTAATAATTTCACATATTTCACGAGGATAAGAGTTTTGTTTAATCTTGTTTGTTCTTTGGGGAGTTGCAGCCCATGCAGCTTTTTGTATATCCAGTGTAAATATTTAAACTGCTTCTTCTAGTTGATCTTCTGTTTGAATAGCTGACGATAGTTGAATACATTCTTCCAACTTCTGGCTGAAGTGGTTCCAATCAGTCAGTCTATTAACTAGTTTAGGGCTATGTTCTTTTATTATTATTCTATCGCCTAGTGTAAGGAGTCAGCCTAGATTGGAACTAATAATGGCGAAATTTGTAGGTTTAAAGGTTTAAAATGATTGTTAGTAAGGCCTGTTTTGTTCTTATATTTACTTGATTCATGAGCGAACCAGTTTACTTAGCAACTAAATTTTAATACGCTTAAAATAATTTTGGAAATTATGTTTTCTAAATAATTTATGATCTGCTAAAACAGGGGTGTCAAATTCAAGCTCCTTAGGTGGCATTTTTTTTGTTGTATCAAGCATGACAACGGACCATATTAAAAATAAAATGCATCAGTAAAAATTATATAAATCATATTTTATTTAAGAAATAAGTGATATTTTTTTTGAAGTAAGCCGAAATATTATTTCGATTATCCAAAAACTGTCTTGCCGGCGGTCCGTATCTTTGACATACCCGTACTAAAACTCTGTGTATGGGTGCGCTTATTTTTGAGGATGTCTGGTAATGCTGCTGCTGACTGTATTTGGAAGTTTAACTCCTTGTATAAGTGTAGTACGCAGATTATGTGAAACGAAAAACCCCATACAAAAGTAAATCAACGAAATCATGGACGAAAAATTTCGCTCTCCTTTTCGTTTTGCAGTACGCTGCTGCTGCGAGGTGATGGCAGAAAAGTGGGTAATTGTAGTACATTGCTTGGTACCATTCTCCACTCTCTTTTCGCACACATTTATTGTCCGGGACATTATTTTCTTGCGAAAATTTAATATTTTTACTGCAGTGCTACCAGCTTTAAGAAGAGGTATGGAGCCAAACTTATTCTGATTAAATTGCTTTTAAAGGCGACAATGTTAAATGAAAAATAGGCGGTCATAGAAAAAATTCTTTCCTACGAAAATAATTAATACAAACCAACTACCAATGATTGGATTCCATCAGTAAAAAAAAATTAGAAAATTAAATATTTATAAGATTTGTTTGTTTTTTTTTTTGTTTTTGTGGAATTAACTGAGAAGTTGATCGGAAAAGGTTTTTCATTCGGACAAATTTATAAATTCTTGTTCTTGAAAGTTTAAAGATAATTTGCTCATTTCCTTTTTGATAAACTAACTTTATAATTGATAAGCAACATTTGAAGACCAAGATTAAGTTCAACCAGCAAATTTAAGTGGTCAAAAAAAGCAAAAGAAAATGTTTACGGTTTCGTTTTACGTCTGGCTATATGTCACTGGGGCCTTATACGAAAGGAGTACGTTCGCAATTGAAGCATGCATTTTTTTTATACAACTTCCTACGGAGCCTTAAAATCGGCAGACTTTAAAGTAAATTAGAATAATTCCCCAATGGCAATTTTAAGGATCCAGTGAAGTTCGAGTATTCAAATCGGAGATAAACGGTCGGAGCTGGTAACACTGCTGTAGCAGCTGATGGAACAAATTATTTTCCGATGCCTTTTCGCTGTCTATTTGGAGACCACCGATTTCGTTTCACATCCTCTGCGTACTACGCTTTAGGATGTAGAACAAGTCAGAAATGCATATTATGTTGGTTAAATGTTAACATTTGTACCTTAAATTGTAAACCTACTTGTTTCAATTTATTTATTAATCATTAAGATACACACTTCTGATTAAATGTTCTTTTCTTATCATTCGATTTAAAGTCACATCGCATTGCATTTAAAACTTCTAAACGCGAAACTGGCCATCAGCAAAACTCAGTTCCATAGTCGGTATTAATAAAAGAAAAATAAAAACACTGCCAATGTAGAAACTCATAAAAATGCAAATATCCTCTCTATAGGGGTAGCCAGTCTTTGGCGCATTCACTCACTCGACGAACCTTTCTTCAATCGCAATCTGAAATTAAATACAAACAAGACCATCAAGAAGTAGGTCAATGAAAAACCACAAACAAGGATGAAACGAAAAGAAATCAATAAAAGTACCACCATCTGTTGTTTCTGTAGGTACTCCATGGTAGTATAAAATCGTTAATAAAGAACGGCAACTATCCACTCCCCATCCACGTGACCATGGCCAACTTGGGAATAAACTTACATAGTTCGGTACGATAACGAGCTATACCATCCCCAACAGCTACACACGGTTCCCTGCTACAACGAGAGCAAAAATTATAACAATGTAACAGGAGTTTTGGTCATTTTGTAAGCACAAGTCGTTCGTTCACTTAATTCTAGTCAATAATAATATAGAAGAGTTTGTTCAGGTTTTTTTCGAAGTAAATGTCAAAAATGAAAGCACCAACTAAAACGGAAGACAGCCCCCGCACTCCTCAAATCCAGAATCTACAACCGTCGTCGCTACACCTGATAAATAAACCAGTTCGCTGGCCGATGCTCCACCGTGAGTCACTGGTACCCAACCAGTTGGATCGACCTAATTATCCCACTTCCTATCCAGAAATTTGATGCAGCCAGTATCAAGTGCCGAAAACATGTGGCGCGAAAAGCTATTAGGAATGTCGGAACTTACTTCATTTTGTTGGTTGGATTCTGTAGGATAAAAAAGTTCAATCGTTTTCGCTTGCACGAAAGTTTTGCATCATGTCACTGCGAAATCGAAAGCCAAAAAAAAGATGTACAAAAGAAAGAAGTTGCTAATGACAGTATTATAGCTGTGTGAAGAATCGAAAAGCGCTTTCGCGCTTGGAAAAATAAATGTTAAAGCGGAAACTTTGATCATGTAACTCCTTTCGTTTTCGGCGTTTGAGATGCAGTGCAGTTTAAATTGCATACACTTAGGGTTATTTTCACATTTTAACAATCTTTGTATTCTGACAGTGCTGCCTCAATGTAATTTCTTTCTTTTGACAGTTAATTTCTTTTTTTGGTGTGAATGCTTCAGATTGAAAATGAAAAACGTCAAAGTTGACATTGTTTTCCTTTCGCACAAAACGAAGATGTCTATCGTGTTTGGAATACATAAAACAAAAAGCGAAAACGTCAAAGACAGAGCTTTTGCTTTTTTTGCCACCCATTGGTCGAATTACAGAATTTGTGAGCGAGCAATGCGTCACTGAGCGGATTATAACAAAATCCTTCACGTATTACTCGCTCAAGTTATGTAAGAGATAACTGACAACACACAACACATAAATGTCAACCATATGGCGACAGAATACCTTTACGAAACAACCCATCAACAAACCCGACAAACATCCCAAGCATCCTTCTAAGAAAAGAAGATTAGGAAAAACCAAACGGACACTCAGGTATTTTCCAACCCAAAAAACAAGGGATGACTCAGGCAGATAACACTCGTTATCTATAAGTAAACCGATATGTATAATAAGAACATTTTGGTATCGTTTAGACAGTAATAATTAACATCGTAGACGGACACTACACATTATTTAACTCCTAAGATATTTTAATAATAAAAGTATATTATTTTTAAATCTAGAATCTTAGTAATTTATTTCTCACGACTCGGGTACCTAATTCGGCGACACTTCTCTTCTTCATCTGGAAACGAAAGAAAAGAGAGAGCTTTTAGAGAAAATTTCAGGTTTGCAAGGAATAAATTAATGTTTTTTATTCAATTTTGAGTATTTTAATTTATTTAAACATCAATCGACAACCTAATCCTACAAGTGTTTGAGGTATCGCACAAATTTCTAAAGCCTACTGCTGCATATATCACACATTCCTAACACGGAAGATTAATAAGGCCCAATTAATAACGCCCAGTGGCGCAGTGGCTTAGTGGTTAGTGTGTTGGACTACTAAGCGAGGGGTCCCAGATTCGAATCCCGCAAAACCCCAAATTCCAAGATAGGGATTTTTCCACTGCGCCACCTCTCGCGAACGTCTGACAAACATCCGAGTGTATAACTGTCTTGAAAGAACTTCTCAATTAGCCGTTTGGAATCGGCATAAAATTGTATATCCCTTCCATTCGTTCCAAAAATGAAACTCACACAAAACGAATGGTTGTGAGAAGCTAGGCCTTGGGTCCCTACGGACCTGTTGCGCCAACTATATATATATAATTAATAACGCCCAATACTAAAGAGCCGACTGAGAGAAAGGGACAGCATTAAATAATAGCCCGCAACATTACGTGAACCGTTTTTTAGTCGGCCATCTTGTATACTTGGGAGGAATTATGGGAGAGCTCATCATGGTGAAATTTTTAAAGCGATGACTTACGAAATTCCGCTGTCCCATACAGTGTTCTTATATCGTGGGACTTATCTCTTTTTGTGGGATTTTCGATGTCTAAAAAGCCTTTCGTGGGATTTTTGGGAATCTACCAAAAATCTTTCAAATTAAAAATTGTTGTTGCAAAATCATCAAAATATCTACATTTTACCATAAAAAATTGCGCACGTAAATTGTCTTTTATGAAAATTTTCTAGTACCAATAAAAAAAGTCAAAGGATAATTTAATATATATTTTTTTTTGTGCAATGCAAATTTTACTTTATAAATTCGAACTTTGCGCAAAAAAGGATGGCGGGATTTTTAAGGGAATTTAAGGACTGTAAAATGGGAAAAATGACTACGCTTCGTGGGATAAATGAAGAGAGAGTCCTAACAACACTGGTCCAATAAAAAAAATCCGCGATACTAATAATCATTTTTAGTGTCCAGGCTAAACTTTTCGAACTCGCAATGGCTAAATTTTCCATACAAAATTGCATATTGTGACTTGGAAAATATTTAGTGTGAAGGTTAAAAATGATTATTAAGAAAGGCCCAATGGCTTCCGGAAGTGATGAACGGCTAATTATATATTTCTTTCGTATAACTGATTGGTGAAATGTTTGCTTGATTTACTGACACTCTCATTTGACATGTTTTAAATCAGAAATAGAAATATTTTCAACACGCTCAAAAATTGGCTCTAACAGAGTGCGATTTTTGCACGGTTAAAAACAATGGGTTAAAATTAACCAAGGCTCTCACACTTTATCAGTTGTTAAGAACCAAGTTTCTAGATAAATATCAACCAGCTGGTTAAATTCAATAGAGTTAGTTTGTAATTTACAACCGACCAAAATTGATAAAAGGTTATTTTCAACCGAGTTTCGTTAAACAAGTTGAGTCGGTTATTTTTAACCCACTAACTCTGTAGGAGCTATATTAACAGTATCACTTGGTAGTTTTTAACCGAAAGTTGGTTGATTTTAAATGAGCGATTTTTTCTGCGTGAAGTGACTGCAGAAATGTTGGTCGCCGGAACTTGTGTTTATTTCCGCTTTACGTATTAATAATTGTGGGTAGAACATCCATGACACTTTTGGCGACTGATTTGTGATCTCATTCTTGCGCCTTTATTGGCATTGCAGGGGGAAATTGATTGCGGAAAAACTGATCTCTCTGCTCCGGCTCTTAAAAAAATGCGCGTGCGTGATATTGTAAATGCTGCATATAGCCTTCAAGATAAATTATAATAAATAGCTATTTAGATACACATGGTAGTGCAAAAGTCATCCTTCTATTGGAAGATGCTATAATTTCTCCAAATGTCAAACGAGTTGCTGGCCAGGGGCCAGCCACGGAGCTCCCATGCTGCTGAGAATAGGTAGGTATAGAAGCTGTGGCTGAAGACGTCGCAGAGCACAGCAGCCTTGCTCAACGAATTTTCCCTTCCTCAATCGGTCTTCGGTCATGTTCTTTAACAGAAAACATTTTTACAGGTTGTGTGGGTAAATGATTGGATAACAACCTTCCGCAGTTTGTGGTCGCATATCACAGGGCGATACCGATGGGAGTTTATTCATTTTTCTTTCCTCTTTACAGTTGAGAAAAGTAAATATCCCCTGTAATTTTTGTCCTCGCTGAGTTAAAGTTTCGTTGTGTGGTTCCTTAGAAGGTTATGGCCAATGGGTGCACCTCTCAACACTGACACCGATTTCCGGTCATTGCGTTTTTTGGAGGTTTTTTGTTCTGGTTTTAGCGTATCGCTGAAAGAGCTTTCTTGATATATCACAGATAGTTAGCCATTTCCACCTATATTGTTGTATCTCACGTTCGGCTATCTTCCTTAAGTTAGACATTGGCTTGATCCTCTGAAGTGCTTGATTTTATTCCAATACACCCAGAGAAAAAACAACGTAAAATCAAAGAATACCACTTCGATTTAAATATTTTTCAGAATGATTTGGCTTTGACTACGACCATTTTTAAATCAAAGTGGCATGACGTTATTTCAAATTGTTTTAGTAATTAAAAAAGAATATATTTGTAGTTTGATCTAACCACGCATTCACCTGGGTTTGATGTGGAATCATTCTTAAATCAAATTCAACCATCTTTACACAAAATTTTATAAATTTCGGTCCAACAATAAATCATCCTAGATTTCAATAGGTACATTCAACCTTGAAAATACTGTGCTTTAACTTTAATTTGACAATGGCTCATGGTACAATCAAATGTATTTGACCATACAAACTATGTTTAAGCCTTAATTTAGCTTCGTTCACGTGTTGATTCAAAGTTAACCCATGATGCATCGTAGACATAACCTCCTTCGACTTTGAAAATATCACGTTTATTATTTGATTCATTGAGTAGACAACTTTCTTTTTGTTAAATAAAAAAAAAAAAACACAACAATATAAATATTTAAAAAATTGTGTTTTCAATTTTTTACTGAAATAAAGACACAAAAAGTTTGTTTTTATCCAAATAAAATTAATTTTAGCACACGTTTTCCCATTTTTAACTTTCAATAAATGTAAAGAATTTGTGGACTCTGGGACTGCAAATGAATTTGGTTAAAAACTCTTTTTCAGTCAATTCAGGACATTTGAGTTGAGGAAATACAAATCCTCTTCAGTTGAATACTATAATGCATTTGATACTAAATCCGGTTTTTATTTTAATTTTGTTAATAATAATTCTTGCCACTGTTTTTCTCCACTTAATTAATTTACCTCTAAACTCCGCATAAATATTATCGTCTTTTGAGTGTTTTCTGCTAGTCTGAAATAAAATTCCTTTTTAATAAGGAAAAAGCTATTACCAACAAAGAGTAATAAAATTAAGTGCAATCCTTTGACGACTTGGAAATAATGGAAATAATTTTTGTTTGCAATCATGTAAACACTAATTAACCTTTTTGTATCCAATGGATCAATTTCAAATCGAACACTTGTAACCGAATGTGTTTTTTCTTCGGAAGGTACCTACATATTTACACGTAATTTTATCCTGAGGTTAATGTATGAACATCAAGTTAACACTTAAAGCAGTGCCGAATTTTTTTCACTGTAAAATTGCACAAGATTGTTCTTAACAAATTATTTCCACACATGTTTAACTTTACATTTAATTTGTCTACGATTCAATGCGCTTAATTTTATTTCAAATACATACCAGGATTTAAATAAAGTCACAAAAAACTCACATTTTAGCAATCGAAATAGGCTTTCCATTTATAATTTGTTTTTTCGTTGACGAGACTGATTTCTTTCCGAACTTTGTACCATTGAAGAAGAAACGAGACTAACAAAGACAATGAGCTTACTTTCGCGTCGCGACAGTTAGCGGAACTTAAGGATAAACACGTTTCCCTTTGAATCTACGTTGATGGTTATTTAAAAGAATAACATCAATGTAAGAATGAAAATGTTTTACTTTGATTCTAAGATATTGTCCCTTAAAAATCAATATGCAACACTTTAAACTAACTTTGTTCCAAGTTTGAAGCTACATTGCTGTGAAGAAAGTGTATGTTAGCATTATTTTCACCGTGGAATTTTTACATAAAAATAAATACGCAGCGTTTTGAAGTGGATGGCGTTTTAAAACGACTTCTAATTGAATGTACGCAGATGTCATTTCGAAACTTAATATTGGACAAATATTATCATGTTGCACTTTAAGGCTACGTTAAGAGTAGTTTAAATATTTAAAAAAGTGGTCATAATGTTAAAGTGACTATGTTTCACTTTGAATCTGGGGTGACTTTATTTAAGTTTATTTATTGCGTATTCAAATCAAATACATTATATGTTTTAGCGTGAAAATAAATATTCTTTGTCAAAGTTGATTCAACGTAGAATCAAATGCATCACATTACATTTTAGTTTCCTTATTAGCCCGTTTTTTAAATACCTATATAAAATACCTGCGTTGTTGGGTGTTGTATGAATAGGGTAGACACTGATTGGCATCAACTTGGCGATAACCAGTTGTTGCAACTGGTTCATACACATCAATTGTGCTTATTTTACCTCCCCGTGGTAACCACCGGGTACTGGTCTCGTCCACCCGGACTTGACTTGCTAAACTTATAAGCGCGAGTGTTGAGCACGAAGAAAATAGCAACACTATAATGCTCTGTCGGAATGACTGCCTGATCGAGTCTCAGAGGTCTTACATGAGCCCCTCAGAAAGAGGACATACAGCGAATAAATCCACAATATTGGATCAACGGTGGTGTCAACGGTCAAAATGGCCGATACCTTGCGTGAGCTACTCTGACATATTTGGAGCTAAGGTCAACAAGGAATTTTCAGCACTAGTCAGGATGCTGAAATAGAGATGGTGGCGGATGAACCCTTTATGGGCCAACGGCAGCACTCATATCCCCGACGTGGGTTACTGACAACGGAATATCCGACCCCCTATCCTAGGGTCAATCTAGGGCCTGGTCCTCCAAGCTTGGGGGTTGTGCGTGGGGCTAACTACCCAACCACGGAAAAATAACACTGCAAACAAAAGCTTCGGATAAGGACGGATTTATTGTTGACGACCCTGGAAAACGAAAAAAGCACAACGACGTTCGGATCTGCACGTGGAATGCTCGAACCCTGAACAGGCCGCGTGCAGCTGAACAATTAGCGGGCCGTAGACTGCTACAAAGCAGATATCACCGCCATCCATGAAGTGCGGTGGGATGGGCCGGGCAAAAGAAGGCTAATTGACTTTGCTGCGGGACGTAATGTTACTATAGCTAGCACACGGTTTCCTCACCTCAATATCCACAAAGGAACATGGCGGTCGCCAGATCATCAATCCGTCAATCAAATTGATCATGTTGCAATCGACATAAGGCACTCCTCCAGTGTACTAGATGTCCGAACTTTACGAGCGGCCAACATTGACTCGGACCACTCCCTTGTTGTACCCAAGGTGCGTATGCGGATATCTCAAACGCCACAACAACGGGGAAACACTGTGAGGAGATTTAACGTTGAACGACTACAAGTGCAACAAACCGCCAGAACCTTTGCCGATCGCGTATTCCTCAACCTCTCGAGAAGTCCTATACAGCCAGCATCAAGCGCTGGAGACCAGTGGCATAGATGCCAAGAAGCCATCAGAGACGCCGCAACCGATTTCCTGGGTTTCACCCGACCACCCTCACGAATCCCCTGGTTTGATGAAGAATGCAGGCAAGCACATACAGCAAAGCAAATCGCATACAAAGCGTTGCAAAAATGGGTTTGGTGGTGAATGAGGGCAAAACAAAATATATGCTGTCAACAAGAAGGGACACACAACATCGACGAATCGGACAGAACGTAACGACAGGCAGCTATAATTTTGAGGTAGTTAGGAACTTTGTCTACCTCGGCTCCGCTATAAATTCTGACAACGACATCACATCAGAAATCAAACGAAGAGTTACACTTGCCAACCGCTGTTTCTTTGGCCTAAGAAGGCAATTGAGAAGTTAGGCCTTGTCAAGAACCACTAAGGAGACCCTCATAATCCCATTCCTACTCTATGGCGTAGAAGCATGGACATTAACAAAGGCGGATGAAGATCTCCTTGGTCGTTTTGAACGCTTAATTCTTCGAGTGATTTTCGGTCCCGTTCGCGTCTCCTCTTCAAAGCGTTGCGGGCTTTGGAGGAGGAGATTTAACAGCGAACTCTACGAGCTATACAGCGACATCGACCTGGTCAGAATAGTGCGCACCAGTCGACTAAGATGGCAAGGACATGTAGAGCGAATGGACACCAACGCTCCGGCCCGAAGAGTTTCCGACTCCAACCCGGAGGGACAACGCAGTAGAGGAAGACCTCGCCTTAGGTGGCGCGCGCAAGTGGAAGGGGTGTGATGTGCTTTTTCTCAGGCCGGGGTTTCGCTCGCCGGATCCAAGGTTTACCAAAGAAACACCCAAACTTTGGTTAAGAGGTACTCTTTATTCGCAGTACTTTACTTAATACTAATTACAATATTTCTTTTATATCGCTATACAAGCTACGTAATCTTAACAATGTTTTAATACGGACTAAACTACGTCTAACTACGAGGCCCAACGACGGCGTGGTTCCTTAGCGGCCCAACGACAGCGTGGTTCCTAGGGGGAGAGGCCCGACGACGGCGTGGTTCCTTAGCGGCCCAACGACAGCGTGGTTCCTGGGGAAAGGAGGGGGAGAGGCCCAACGACGGCGTGGTTCCTTAGCGGCCCAACGACAGCGTGGTTCCTAGCGGCCCGACGACGGCGTGGTTCCTTAGCGGCCCGACGACAGCGTGGTTCCAGGGGAAAGGAGGGGGAGCGGCCCGACGACGGCGTGGTTCCTTAGCGGCCCAACGACAGCGTGGTTCCAGGGGAAAGGAGGGGGGAGCGGCCCAACGACGGCGTGGTTCCTTAGCGGCCCAACGACAGCGTGGTTCCTAGCGGCCCGACGACGGCGTGGTTCCTTAGCGGCCCAACGACAGCGTGGTTCCAGGGGAAAGGAGGGGGAGCGGCCCAACGACGGCGTGGTTCCTTAGCGGCCCAACGACAGCGTGGTTCCGGGGAAGAGGAGGGGGAAGCAAGCCAGCAACAAGTGCTGACACTGCTGATTTAAGGCCGATCTCCCAAAAAGGGAATTCAGCCGGCAAAAATTGGAACAGAGACCAAAGTCACTTTCCAAGCGGGAGCCTTATCTGGTACACGAGATTGGTACAAATCACACTAAGACAAGTCTCCCCCGAATGACAATCTCATTCGGGTATTCATGGTTTTGCCATCAATTAGAGAGTGTGACTTTTAAGTGATGCATGTAAATTATCAATGTCACACAAGGTAGTGCCTACTGCTGGCTGTGAAATTGTGACGAACGGGACGTTTCGTTACATTCCCCTCCCTTTTCGTCAGACGAGAACCTTCTCGTCTACACCCTCAGCTGGTAGAACTTTAATATTTCTCAAAATTCCTATTTTTACAAAATTACTTATTTTCAAAACTATACACTAGCTTATTCTAGGTCAGCGGTCAGCCCTCGGCTAGTTCCGGTTTCCATCATCTCTGATATCCCAGTGCTTCAAGATACCATAGTCGACAACGAAGAGTCCCGGCCCTTATAAGTAGTATGAGGAATTACCTGTAGTAATTAAAAACAAAAGCTTATATTAGTAAATTAAAAACTATGATCTTTTTTTTTTTTCTCTAAAAAGCAACTCTTCAATTGCAAATATTATTACGATATATATCCTATATACATAATATTATTATTATTATTTTTTTTTTTCTAACTTTAAAAAAAAAATCGTCCATTCGTTCGATACTCTAGTACGTTACCGGCACCGTCAAACCTTAGTCTCGCTATTTACGGATGTAACCACTCAGACGCTTCCGCAGCTGGCTGACGGCTCTCCTCGTGTCTAAGTTTTTCTCGTTCATGAGCTGTACAAGCTCCTGTTCCTGCAGCAGGTATATCCAACCCAGATTGCAGGTGATATTTAAATATTCGTTGCTGTCCTCGGTGGAAAGGCCAATTGTGGCGTCCTTCGCCGGCCTTTTATCGTTGGGATCGGTCATGGTTTCGGGATTTTCCATTGGTGACCCGATTTCAGTCTGGTTTACTTCCTTTTGTTGGGGAAGTCGGGATCGTTGATTTCACGGCTTATTACTGGCGGTATTTCTTCTTCGCCGACGGATTGGGATTTGTTCCTCCTGGTGAGGTCGGGCTGCCTCTGGGGAGGTCTACGGGTTGATTCAGCGGGATTCTCTTCGCTGACGGGTTAACTGCTTAGGGCACCTCTATTGAAGTCCCTGCTCGGGCGCCATTTGTGATGTGCTTTTTCTCAGGCCGGGGTTTCGCTCGCCGGATCCAAGGTTTACCAAAGAAACACCCAAACTTTGGTTAAGAGGTACTCTTTATTCGCAGTACTTTACTTAATACTAATTACAATATTTCTTTTATATCGCTATACAAGCTACGTAATCTTAACAATGTTTTAATACGGACTAAACTACGTCTAACTACGAGGCCCAACGACGGCGTGGTTCCTTAGCGGCCCAACGACAGCGTGGTTCCTAGGGGGAGAGGCCCGACGACGGCGTGGTTCCTTAGCGGCCCAACGACAGCGTGGTTCCTGGGGAAAGGAGGGGGAGAGGCCCAACGACGGCGTGGTTCCTTAGCGGCCCAACGACAGCGTGGTTCCTAGCGGCCCGACGACGGCGTGGTTCCTTAGCGGCCCGACGACAGCGTGGTTCCAGGGGAAAGAGGGGGAGCGGCCCGACGACGGCGTGGTTCCTTAGCGGCCCAACGACAGCGTGGTTCCAGGGGAAAGGAGGGGGGAGCGGCCCAACGACGGCGTGGTTCCTTAGCGGCCCAACGACAGCGTGGTTCCTAGCGGCCCGACGACGGCGTGGTTCCTTAGCGGCCCAACGACAGCGTGGTTCCAGGGGAAAGGAGGGGGAGCGGCCCAACGACGGCGTGGTTCCTTAGCGGCCCAACGACAGCGTGGTTCCGGGGAAGAGGAGGGGGAAGCAAGCCAGCAACAAGTGCTGACACTGCTGATTTAAGGCCGATCTCCCAAAAAGGGAATTCAGCCGGCAAAAATTGGAACAGAGACCAAAGTCACTTTCCAAGCGGGAGCCTTATCTGGTACACGAGATTGGTACAAATCACACTAAGACAAGTCTCCCCCGAATGACAATCTCATTCGGGTATTCATGGTTTTGCCATCAATTAGAGAGTGTGACTTTTAAGTGATGCATGTAAATTATCAATGTCACACAAGGTAGTGCCTACTGCTGGCTGTGAAATTGTGACGAACGGGACGTTTCGTTACAGGGGACCTCAACCAACTTGGAGTGCGCAACTGGAGGCAGTTAGCCAAAGATCGCGCTAAATGGAGAGGCGTATTGGTTGAGGCCCAGGTCCATCCCGGACTGTAGCGCCACCTAAGTAAGTAAGTAAAGTAAGTATAAATTATACCCGGTCATACGATAGCAGATATTGCTTGGACTTGATTTCTGTAGCTAAACTTGCTATAATGACCGCCTGGCTGCCAATAAAAAGTGTGATATCATCTCTTGGTGTTACCAAAATATTGATACCACACTGAGTGCGGTTTTCACTAGTCGTACTGAGCTTGGATTTTTTCAGTTTCACGGAAAATAAACATCGTTCATAAATCTTCTATCGTTGACACTTTTGTCTAGGTAGGTACAGACTTAGCTTTTGTTGGTTTCGTGGCTGGCCAACATACCCTCCTTGTAAAGGTGCAGGAGGATGGTTCTTCAAGGCGCAGGTATGGTGACTTGTAGTCGCTATTTGCGACATAACCTAGAAGGTTCTTTTGGATCTGTATGTTATCCTCTTCCAAGTTTGAGTTCAGGCCGTTTGATTGGCGGATTCCCTTGTATTGGAATGTCTTGCGGTATCAATCCTAGTATGTTACGTTCGGACTGTACCTAAGCGTACCGACTGTGGACATTGTTCTCATCGCACTGCCTGTGCCCATACTTGTAAGTGTCTGTATTATAGTCGGTGCGGCGCACAGTTCGCTTCTATGATGTCCCTGTTTAAATGAAGTTTACCAAACAAAAAAAAAAATTTATATATTTCCCAACTGCCTGCTTTATTTCAAATGGCGAATTCCCACACTTCTTAGAAGAAAATAAACAAATAACTCGCATCTCCCTGGGAGGGCAAAATTAAAATTGAATTTCAACAAACTTCGTAACGTGCTGCGAACACCCTTCAACGCGAAATCCACACCATTCCTTCTTTTGTAGGATTTTTTTTTTTTTTAACATTTTTCTCTTTCTTTCCTCAAAATTAACTCTATTATTTAGCCAGTGCGGCGGTTGCACTCGCTCGTAATGTTTACTTCGCTTCCTTTAGCGACAGTCGCCCATCCTATCGTCAGGCTTTTGAATTGCTTCCACCTCGTACACAGCAATTCATCTCGAAAGAAGATATATTTAAAATTTATTCAGCTCGTCTGGAGATTCTTTAATCCACAAGATACGACAAGTGGGCGTATTGCTCAGACGCGAGGTTGGATGTAATTGAATCGGCTTTCAAACAGTCTATGGCTAAAAAGCGGAAAGGGACTCAATAGGTTTCAACTGAATGTTAGAACGAACCTGGTGATGGGCATGGCGCATGGGGTAGGGCGGGTGAAGCGATTATATAACGATGCCGGTAATGGTAGCACTTTAATTTGGTTGAGAGGGATAATGTCGGCGACAAGAGGCCCACTAGGACGACGCTCTCAACTGTCCTGTGATTTTATTCCACTCGACATCGAGCCAATATCGGTCCACTGTCTGACGTCAAAATGTTTGGATCACATTCACATGCGGAAGTGTCTAATTGAATGAGATAGGCATGCGGTCTTTATTTACTTGAATATTATGCCCGCGCATTTGTTGGTTCTTTATACTAATTTTCCACTCATTTGGGTCTTTGCAGGTGACCAGTTTCACAACATCCACCAATAAGGGAACAATTCCGATGCCAAGTGTGCCTGGTACGTCGTCAGCGAACAACAGCAGTCAGCGGCAAATAGCGACAATCGAAAGTCAGCCCAATGCTATTATGCCCATTCCAACGGTGACGTGTGATCTAGCATCGGATATATCGACCAGTGAGGCTGCCGAAGTGGAAACGCACCAGCCACCGCCGCCCTACTCGAACGGCACCGACAGTGGGATCAATGTCAATGGAAAGGAGACCCTCAAAGTCAGTACAATAGCGACGACGCATAATGCATTCAATCAGCTGAGTGCGTCGCTGCCGCCAGGATGCGCAGGGGCAACGCCCAACTCAACTCTGATGGGCACAATGGCTCTGAACAACAACTGTCCGTCGTCGTCGTCGCCGAACGAGCTGAAAGTGTCACCAGTGATAGCGGGTCGCTGTAGAGCGCTCTCCGTTGGCATCGACACGGACATGGTCAGCGAATTTGACCCGTCCAGCTCGGACTCGGGCGTGGTGAGTCGATGTGCGGTCGTCAAACCGCTCAAATTCCGACTGTGTCAGCCGATATTCGGTCGCAAGAATCAGCGACGCAACGAATCAAAAGCGACAGCCGTCAAGGTGAGCAAACCCTCCGAAACGGCCGAACTAGAACCGGCCATACCTAAGGTGCAGAAGCCGCGTGATCCCGAAAAGGAGAAACGCCGAATAGCACGGAAAAAGGAGAAACGTGCCACGCTCATTCTGGGGCTGATTATGGGCAGTTTCATCGCCTGCTGGCTGCCGTTCTTCTTCCTGTACATCCTGATGCCGGCATGCAAGCGACACTGTACGATACCGGACTCGGCGTTTGCGATCGCCTTCTGGCTGGGCTACATGAACTCGGCTCTGAATCCTGCCATCTATACGATATTCAACAAAGACTTTCGGCGAGCGTTTCGCCGCATATTGTTTAAGTGATGTTTGGCCTATGTGTGCTGCTATCGGTGCGTTCACGCCAGCATCGAAAAGGCGACCGAACGTGCTATGGGCAGCACACCAATGGGCTATGGGATGTACAATTACCGGCGATAGATTGGCCTCCGCGACACCCAACCCCGAAAGTTTGTTTTGCTGTGGTGTGTGTCTGCGTGCTGCTGTTGAACGGTAAGTAATGCTTGCAATTTATTATTCCTTTTCGATTTTAATTATCCGAAGGTCAACTGGCATTAATTTATCGACGCGACTGGGCCTTAGCGGAACCATTTTGGGGTGCAACAAAAATCGATTCGACCACAGCCAAAGTTTTGACAGTCCGGGAGGATAATTTGCTTAGGCATGTTTGAAGGATTTACTAGTATGCAATAATTGTTGTTGTGTAATGCGTCCCGCAGTAGCTAGTAAAATAATCGAATTTAGTGGAATTTTGAAAACAAAGCCTTAGCTACAAAACCTGTTAGTATGGGTAATGGGATTCAAGTTAACACTCGATTAGGTGATTAAACGGTAGAGTGTTTAGAATATCCCTAATGGAGGGCGGCCAGCCTGATGATGCATTCACAATGCATGTTGGTATCGGTTAACTGACTACTATCCCATATTCTAAGTACTTACAAGAGCCTGAGCAGCTCGATACCGATAATAATTGAACATATTGTCTACATCAGTCATTCAAAGCACTTAAAGACACACACACTACCACCCACACTTATTCTCTATTCGCAGCGAGTCCGTAAAATTAATCTCAGTCCCAGATATCACAGTTGCCTCTCGTGCTAGAGCGCAATATAACTGTTTCCAATGTATGTCAGATGACAATTCATGAATTTATCATCCATGTCCTCGAATACCATAAAAATGCTGGGAAGTAATTCAATAATCGTACAACATCCGCTGTAGATGGACAGACACAAGGTTGAATCGAACGTTACTCCTTGTATCTACCCTTAATAACGGCGATTATGTCATTTGTCGGTTTATTCATTAAGGGGTTATCCTGCTGCCTTTCTAAAATGTCGTATGTGGACATGCATTTGTTGTCCATCCCTGACCAAGAAACTGTTACCCCTTTCATAACGTTTCGTTTCTTTTCGTTAAAATGTTGTGCCAATTTAGTGACGCAAGTACGAAGCATACAATACATGCGTGTGAGTTTTTGATTTCATTTATGATTTAAGCTGGACCAAATGGAACGGGAAAAATGTCTATAACCGTGTCGTAAGCCAGTATAAAAGGATTCGTCACATCCATAAAACGTCCGTTTCCGCTTCGTCGTCGTCCATTTGGTGCTTTGTTTCTTTCTTTTTTTCCGCTCTCCTTCTAAGCAAAGAAAATACTTTCATTCTTGCCCATAATGTGTTCGGTTCTCGTTTTTGTGGATTTTATTTATTCGCTTTCTTGGAAAATGAGAAATGGAAATTGGAAATTGGAAAATTAAAGAATAAATCCACAAGTGACGGTATTGATGATATGGCGGGCGGACAGTACGGAGACTTAAGAAGAGAATGTTAGTCAATGTAAATGACTGTGAAATTGGTTTCCTTTGTCATGTTATCGGACCTTAAATTTGTTAATTTGACGCTGAATCTGTTTTAGGTGACCGAGTTTTGATGATCGGAGATAATGTTCGTGATATCGAAATATTTACGTAGATTTATGTTGGTTTAATGTAAGAATTCAGAGATTTGTTTTTAAATTTGCATTAGCAGGTTTGAGCTGAATATCCCGATGGACGTATGTGAGGGTTCAAATGAAGTGGGGTGTTTCTGATTGTGTTAACTTCAAGTGGTTGGAATTATTCTAAGATGCATGTTTAATATGGTTGGACAAAATAAGAAGTCGGGAATATTTGCTAAAAATAAGTTTTGATTAGCAGTTATTGCATTTTTTTTTGGCAGTACGGTATTGAGTTTTACAAAAATATACGAACAGATCGGGTACCTAGTAATTTTTGAGAAATAATTAAAAAAAGTATTCAGTCGAATTTTTGGAGAAAAACTAGGTACGGGATCTTAATTCTATTTATTTTATTATCCTAAGTATGTATTTTGAACAAAATCGTAATAGAGGTTTGGTTCAAATCCGCCTCGAAGAACCAAATGTTTTTTTGTTGTTTTTTTTTTAAGTAATGATTTTCTTTATTTTATTTGAAACTAAGAATTTGTGTTTATTAATCACGTTTTGACATCAAGGCATTGTTGTTATTGCTTGCTGCATTCAGTACTCTTTGGAAATATTGACTTGTCGGCTGTACTTTGCTTTGGAAACGTTGTAGTTTCAAACAGGTTTTTGTAAAACTATGCAGACAAAAGAGTAACAAATATTGCAATGTTTAGTTTGAAAACTACTATTGCTTAACTATTTAGCTGAAAACTGAGCATTAGATATTGTTCGGGATGTTCTTGATTCATTACTTGGTTTTTAAAGTTTCATCCAAATCGAAAATGTGGTTTTCGAGATATGAGCAGTTTATAAAAATGACGTTTTCGGTGATTCAAATTGAAAATAATTTTGAAAACTTCAATTTTGCTCTAAGTAGGTATACATTTTGGTCAAAATCGTTAAAGCCGTATTCATGTAATCTAAAGAAAACCAAGTTTGAACATATTTTTTTAAATCCATTGTACGATAATAAGTTTTAAGAAAAGCTGAGCTTCTAATCAGATGGATATATAGATAGATAGTTAATTTATTTCTTGATAATCTATTATGGATAAGTACATACAAAATTAAAAAAAAAAAAAAAACCATCAATGGTACAAGGATGAAAGTTAAGAGACATTCTGTGTTCTAAAAATTGAACAATAGAAAAATAGTGTTGAATGCCACTTCAAAGGGCTAAACAGTAGTAGAAACAATTATGTCGGTGGGGTGACCCTACTGAAACAATTATCAAATACAAATTTAAAACAAACAAGAACAAAATAAGAGCAAGTTACAGTAACTTAAGCTAAATTAGCTTTTAAAAAAAACAAACTTAGGGTTTTTTCCACTTCGCCACCTCTTGCGAACGTCTGACAAACATCCGAGTGTATAACTGTCTTTAGAGCTTCTCAATTAGCCGTTTGGAATCGGCATAAAATTGTTGATCCCTACCATTCGTTCCAAGAATGAAACTCACACAAAACGAATGGCTGTGAGAAGCTAGGCCTTGGGTCCCTACGACCTGTTGCGCCAACTATTATTAAATTACAATAGTGGAAGTGAAATAGCCAGCGTTTTACATTTTTAATAAATAATCCGGATATTGATATAGTCCTGATCGACACCGGAAATTTGTTAAACAAGCGATAAGAAGAAACAGTATACAAACTACGAAAGGCAGTGGTACGAAAATTGGGTACAGTTAACAGACTAGAAAAGTTTCCACGTAAATTATGCGTTGAAATAAGACGGAAATTACGATCACCAGACTTCATAAAGAAGGTCCTTGCAACATTATAGGTAAATGACGGACGGGAAGAATTCTCAAGTCACAAAACAAGGGATAACTAGGATATCTATTGGGTTGTATTTTATTTAAATATGAACTTTCACAGCAAGCAATACCGTATTGCAACTTAGAGTGAAAAATTCCATAGTAAATATATAATTTTTAGAAGTATTTTGGAGCAGATATTGCGCAAGTATAGAGGAAATGCCTAAGTGTATAACGAAAGTACTGCTTTAAGGTTACCACGTGCTTAAAGAGACTCATCCTGGAATCAATAGTTATGCCCAGACATTTTGAAACATCCACTTGTTCAATTGCAAAACACTTATCACTACAGATTATGCTGCTACAAAAGGACGAAGAAGAACGACTAAATACACAACTTCAATTATACAATTTGTATCTTTGGCATTCAGGTGCATGAAAATAAGCCAGTGTGGCTTCCATCTTTTGTATCGAAGACAAACTGTAAAACATAATTTAAGTTTTGAGGCTTATTACATAATTGTGCTCAGCGAACCATTTTCTCAATAGGTTGAGATCCCAGTTTATGTCCGAAATTAAATCTAAAGGACAACTGCAACCATAAGAAAAACCAACATCATCTGCAAAAGCAGTAAGGTATGAGGTTTTGTTAAAAGCGTATAGATAGACCGTTTTCGAGATAAGTACTATTTTCGAAAGTACTGTTATTCGATATAGTACCAAAAAACTGTGTATGCAGCCATTTTAACTTCACCTACATAAACGTAATTCTAAATTTTTGTTAACATCGTTAGGTACAGGGTCCGCCAAATAACTTTTTTCTTTTTGAAAATGCTGTAAAAAAAACTACTGAATTCTCAAATTTCTTTTTTTATTTGAAAGTACGATCCTTCCGGTTAATAATGGAAAATAATTTCATTCAAATGGCTGCCTCGGCTGGCCATGCAGTAGCCTACACGATCGGTTCAATTTTTAAGCACATTATCGATTGTGTGCAGCTGTATTTCACCAATGGCTTCACGAATATTGTCCTTTAAAGCGTCAATTGTGTCTGGCTTGTCGGCGTAACACTTATCCTTGCTCATTTTCGAAGAAAAATGGCCCAATTATGCCTCTGGACCAAATTCCGCACCAAACAGTGACTCGTTTTGGGTATATCGGCTTTTCATGTATGCGTGCGGGTTTTCTGTGCCCCAAATGCGACAATTTTGCTTGTTTACATACCCGCCAAGATGAAAATGAGTTTCATCTGAAAAGATGATTTTTTGGCAAAATCGGCATCTTCTCTAAGTGGATCGCAGGCCCAATTAGCAAAGCGAAAACGCATTGGATGGTCATTTGGCTTCAACTCCTGAACGAATTGGACTTTGTATGTCGTCATACCAAGGTCTTTATGCAAAATTCGTCTGAATTATGTCTCCGAAATGTTCAATTGTTGAGAACGACAGTGATTTGATGTTGATGGCGCTTTACGCACACTTTCTGCCACAGCAGCAATTTTCTCGGGTGTACGCACTGTTTTTGGCTTTTCACGCTTTGGTTTATCGATGAGGATGCCAGTTTCTTTCACTTTTTTCACAAGATAACGAACATACGGAGCTGACGGTGCTTCTTCCAAATTCCGTACGCAATTTTCGCACACATTCTGCAACACTACTATGATTTTCAAAGTAATGTCGCAATATTTCCCAGCGTTGTTCAAGCGTATACACAACCATATTCGTTCAGCGGAAGGATAAAACTAATTATCTGTCAAATCAGATATGAGCTAGGTGTTACCATTCGCGAAATAAGCACTAGTTGAAAAAAAAAAAAAGTTAGATGGCGGACCCTTTATATCCGTTTTCGAGCAAATCCAACTGGCTTGAATCCGTTAGATGTTATCGTGCAAAAAATTAAAACCAAACCCAACTTTCACTTTTTATAGTTTCTCTATTAGGTATAGTAATTTTTTGATCAAACATCTGAGTTCGAAATTTTGTATAAATGCAATATCTTTCTGTTACTACTTGCATATACTAGAAAGTTGTAAGCTGGACACATTCATGAATGTAAATATAACCAGCGTTGCCATTTTGACTGCTTTCCAGTCGTTGACTGTTTTTTTGACTGTATTTTAGTTGTTTGGCAGCGCTGTGTACTACATTTTAGTCTCCGTGGAAGAATGTGAATCTAATGACACCTCACTCGTCAAAATCGGTCAGTCGGTAGGTAGGTCACAATGGAACGGGCATACATATACGCGCGAAGAACATTACCCTCCTTCTGTGTTCTGTCGAGTGAAAGGAAATATGTTGTTTTTTTTTGTCAGACAAGGTTTAAGTATCAATAAAACGTACTATTCCGATGGTTTCAGACTTTGCAATATGTATTTTCTTTGGTTGGATCGATCACGATTTAATGCATTTTCCAGATTTGCATGCAACCATTTTGTTTGAGGGGTTTCTCCTAAGTTTCCGAGTTTTTTTGTTATTGTCTCTCTATCCTAGGACGAAAGGTCCTAGTCAATCGTTCTAATCGTTCTCAAGTGATGCGTTTACACAAGAACAGCATACTTTGTTTTTCTTATTTTATGTTCAATACGGCCCGGGTCGTTTTTGCAGTGGAATAAAACCAGCTGTAGGCGAATGCCATACTCCATTTAATATAAAAAATCGTTCAAATATATTTGCACTGCCAAAAAGAACGAGCTAAATTGGTGATGTTGGTTTTAAAGCCACCATTCGATTGTGTTTTATTGGTATAGAACTGTGACTGCAAGAAACCCGTAAAACAGTTGTTTGCATTCCAAACCAATAGGTCTTTAAACCGACAGCTGTGCCTTGAAATTGTGTGATGGGATTTAAAGCTGTATTGTTCATTCGCACTATGTTTTTGGTTTTTCAATGTATCTGCTCTGAAATTCGGTTTTTTGCATACAGTCCAAAAATCCGTAAAAAAAATTTGGTTTCGATGGAGACCAGTATCAGCGCCCCTTTCTCTTTGGCAGTGCTAATCGTTCATAGGCGATTGTAGATAAACAAAATAATCCAGATGAACATAACCAATGAGAAATTATTATAGTACAAGGTCCACAAATTCCTCAACAAGTAATTGTTATTAATCATATGAAAACAATTCCTATATAAGCTACAGAAGAATAACCAATTAATTGCTTTAAATCAGTCTGTCGTAAACAATTTAATCCTGCTAAAACACCACCCAATAATCTAGTTATAATAAGTCAATAATTTTAGTTTATTCTTATAATTTATAAAAAAAAAAAAAAGAGAAAACAAACCATTGCCTCCTAATTTTTTTTAATATAATTCCAGCTGAAATTATTGAACCAGAAACTGTAGCTTCTACATGAGCTTTTGGTAGTCGGAACCTGTGCTGTGTAGAGCGCGCAATTTCGCTCCATCTGTTTTTCCTATTCTTCGCCGGCTGTTCCCTACAGTGTCATTGCTGGAGTTGATGTTTACTCCAAGATAGATGAACTCATTTACCACCTCGAAGCTGCTTGACCAACAGTTGTGCATTGTCGAAGTTGGTGGACAGGTGTTTACTGGTTGCTTTTACTTTAGGATCGATCAACAATGCCTGATCTTCAATCGCCTTTAATGCCATTATGACAGCCTGCTTGAAGCGACCGATATCTTCGGCATTTCCAATCAAAGCTAAACGGGTCCGTCAAAGATAATACTCTTCCTTTTGACATCTACCCTGGCTCTCTATATCTGCTCCCAATCGAAATTGCAACTTGTATTACGAACAGTTATCAGCTAAGTATATCTTTCGGTTAAGTGAAAGATTTAATATTTAATTTGAATAAACATTTCACCCCCCATCCCGAAATTTCGAGGCCAATGGCTAATTTGGTTCAACATCAAAATCGCCTCAAATTCATCTCTCAAAATGATTTATTTGCAACCACCTTAGCAATATTCAAGAGACCACCTAGCGCCTCATAATATTGGATCCCTCTGTTGATTGACGTTATGATTGTCCGCTGCAAAGCCTATCAAAATTAGTTATGGAATTACGCCAGCCGACCCACTCATATGGGAATTTAATCTTCGGTGCAGGGTATGGGCTCAGTTTCCATTTTCAAGTAATAAGCACATCTTCTGTCTTTGTATACACGCCTGCATCAACATTTTCATTAATTAATCTCATCTCTAATCTCTACAGTCGCAATTGGGATTGAAATTGCACCACATCATTAACTTGGATGCACAACTTACTATCATGGGATTTGGGCAATTACGCAAGTAATAATTGTTCCTTTCTGCCGGCTTGTTTATGATCACCATATTTGAATTTAAGTAAAACAAGTAGTGGTTTCAAGTTAAAGCAATCATTATGGATTGGTCATAGCTAAAGGGTTCTCCAATGAGAGGTGTTATTGTGAATGACCCGCTATTTCGGTAGCTGTCACTTTTGAAGCTTTTATTCTTTGACATTTGACAGTAGCAACTACGCCATTACCCAAAATGGAACGATACACGCTTCAACAACGCATTGAAATTATTAAAATTCACTATAAAAATGGTGAAAATCTTGCAGTCACAGTTCGCGAAAATAAAGCATTTTGGTCTTCGTGAAGCACCTTGTCGGACCGCAATACAGAAATTGGTTGAAAAATTCGAGCTGTTGGGACAAGTTCGTGATGTGAAGAATAAAACCCGTGCACGTCGCTCAAGAACAACTGAGAATATTGCTGCTGTAGCCCAAAGTGTTGAAGAAAACCCAGGTTTGTCCATTGCTTGTCGTTATTTGGAATTGGACATTCCACAAACGTCATTACACCGTATTTTGCATAAAGACTTGGGTCTTAAGGCTTATAAAGTTCAGTTAACACAAGAACTCAAGCCGGCCGATCATCAACAACGTCGTGTCTTTGCTGATTGGGTCCTTGAAATGCATGAAAATGATCCGGAATTCCATAGAAAAATCATCTTGACTGATGAGGCCCATTTCCACCTCGCAACAAGCAAAATTGTCACATCTGGGGCTCGGAAAACCCAAGAGCTATTGTTGAGAAGCCTCAAGCCTCTCCATCGTCAACGTGTGACTGTTTGGTGCGGTTTATGGTCCGGCGGGGCCATTGGACCTTACTGTGCCGGCAATTTGTTCGAGTCGTGAAACTTAGCTTATGTCTAATCGTATAGTTAGCGGCACTTGAAGAAGCAGAAAGCTTATTGAAAGCTTGAAATATTCATACAATTTTTGGCTACCTAAAGTATTTGGCAGTGAAGCAAGAAAAAAAAAAAAAGCTCCGGAAAGGTAATCGTGACAATGAGCGACGTTGGCCTATTGCTTTCTAGTTCTAGTAGTCTTAAGAATATTTAGAAAAAAAAAAGTTATTTTCTGTAATCTGTGGGGTAGTTTAACGCCAACTAGTGTCAAACATAACACATACCTAGCATTCCCAATAGTTTTATTATAAGTATAGACTAGCTGATTCGCTGAACTTCATTTCGCCCAATAATATAGTTTGAAAAAATTTAAATAATTTTTGTCGTATTGGAAGTGCCACTCCCCGTTTTTCTTTCAATTTTTTTTTCAAATTGCGGTTCCCCATACAGACTATAATCCCCTATTTCATCCAATTACAAAAAGGACCCGATGTTTGGAATCCATAAAGTCCAAAATCGTGAAAATCCAACGAGCCGTTCTCGAGTTATGATCTCACCCACAGTATTTGAGCTCAGTTTTTCATATATCAATCTTTAGTTGTAAAGATCCGTTACAAAACCAGCTACCACCCAGGAACAGACCAGAATAATCAGCACCATATCCTCAGCCACCACTGATCGAAACCACTGATATGCCAGTACCACCGACCGACCGCCACCACAAAACCCAGCACCAGAAGCCGAAACAACAATAACACACGTGACGAATTTGAACAGGGCTTATATGTCACACACACACTACTCCATGCGAAACTGATGAGTACCTGTAGATAAAATCGATTCAAGAGGACAGCACACTCAGTGCCTGGTGCAATGCACTCGGGGCTGACCGTGTTCTCTAGAGACTTGCATTATTCTCTAATCTTCTGGCGGCATAATTCTGGATTCTGCTATCCCGAATTGGTCAAATATATACGGAATCGTGTATCATGAGCATTCCAGTTCGTTCCGCTTTCCCTTCCTTCCTCTGTGGGTGTGCATTGTGAGCATTCCAATCCACAACATTCTCCGCTATCCACAGTAGTTATAGACTACGTATCCACTGTTTGTTAAGAGAATAAGTAGATAGCACGATTGTTAAAACCGAATTGTTAAGGGATATCAATAAATAGTAAAAGTGTAGAACGCTCCAAAGCTCGTGTTTCTTTGGGTGCAACCCTGGAAGCTGGACCCAACGAGTATACCCCTGCCGGAGATAAAAAGCACACCAGTTTGGTTGAAAATAATTTTCTGTCTCGTTTCCATTTTTTTATTTCTAGAATGAGTGCGACACAATAAAGCTCAATAATTTTGGACGCCATTATTTTTTGTTAGCCTTGGAAACAAAATATTACCGTTTGACAATCCAAGAAACTATTTTGTTATTGTTTGCAGTTATTGTTTGTAGTTATAAAGAATACATCCCAACTTTTAATAATTCTTATAAAGATATATAAACTCATACTATTATCATCGAAACTCGCTTAATTCCAGCGTTAATCTGTAAATCAGTCACAATCTTCCTGTATGCCTTTGCATTAGCTTAATTTAGGAACGATCGCTTTTTGTTCATCCGCGAGGGTTTTCATGAAGCGCATTTGATGCTTTTACCGGCATGTCTGTGAGTTCAACAATTTTACACGAATCATAATTGTATCGCTTGGGATTCTCAGATGAACAAATATGTTGCGAGGTCTGCTTGGAACCTTACCACCAAAATCCCATTTTGTATTTTTACATTATTCAGTCCGATATCTCCATACTGAAACAATCGTTTACTGTCTTTTCGAATTATGAAGTTGTAAATACAAACAACAAGTTTTGTAAAATTCAATGGATGTCAAAAACTTTAACGATTTTTTTTCGAATGAAAACATGAGCCAATATAACTACATTTGTAGAGAGGGCATTTATTGTGGTAGATATAGTTCGCCGAATAAAGTATGGACGATACTCATTTTTATGTCAGAATATAAGGGCAGCGAAAGATTTTCCAAAAGTCTGTCTTGCTGAATGCATATTGCATAAATACATATTTGACATTATATTTCAACACAAAAATTACCGTGGGGCTTTAATTCAAATATACTCATGACTGCAAACACTGCAATGAAAAGCGGACATTTAAAACAGACAATACTCTTCCAATTACTCCAAACTTTGTTTTTATTTTTAAGGGCCGCACTATTTAAATGCGTGGGAAATCGCTTTAGTTTGTTCAGTAAATAGTACTTGCATATCTCAATGGAATGCCCAGCAAACTACCCACACAAATAATGAGAGCGGGAAATTATTCATTTGGATATTTAAAAATTAAAACCCCCTAACCGACCTTTTGAATTTATGGTAGGTATTATCCGCTACAGTTAGGATATCCGCTCACAGTCGCATTAAATATTGTAAGTGCGTGCATTGTGGCCTTGCGAGAAACCCTTTGATTGGTGTGGTGCAAATCTGATGCATTTTTACTTCTATCCTTACACAAACAGAAAACAGAATGCCTCAATAGTAAACAACCTGCAATCTATGGGTTTATCGAGTGGCGCAAATGGAGTGGATTGGTCTTGAAGCATACTGTAAATAACTATTCGATTAGATGAATAAAATATCGAATCGTTAATCGTTTTCATTTTGAACAGTTTGAACATGACTATAAACAAACTCTGACACCTAAAAAATATGGAAATAGTTTTTTTTTTTTTCCTTGAATTTGTTTATATTTCTTCGTTGTCATTGATTGAAACAAAAATGGTCATTTAATGCAAAAATAGATGGGTGTAGGTAGTTGAACTTTTATCGCAGGGTCGAGTTTTAAAACGAAATTAATGAATGCAACTGTATGATTGCATTAAAAATGTATGCAACTATTAAACAAACATTTTTATAATAACCATTTTTTTTTGCAAGTACATATGCATTCTTTTACAAGAGCGAGTCGCCTCCAAAGAGAACAAAAATCTGTTTTCATTTTAATGGGGACGTTCGGACACCTAGTTTATGTAAAACGTCAACTAGATTTGTCGGGACTATGTATCCGAACGCGTTGACTAGGCAACTTGATTTGTTTTTGTATTCTCTCGGGGTAATGCTGAACCCATGTTTGATTTTTATATGGAAAAGGCCCTTCATACTTTTTCAAAAATTCTTATTTTCAAACACTATATCAAACATTATAATTATCACAACACTATTATAGTGTTATGTAGGCGCAGTGGCTTAGTGGTTCGTGTGTTGGACTACTAAGCGAGGGGTCCCAGGTTCGAATCCCGCAAAAACCCAAATTCCAACTTAGGGTTTTTTCCACTGCGCCACCTCTCGCGAATGTCTGACAAACATCCGAGAGTATAACTGTCTTTAGAGCTTCTCAATTAGCCGTTTGGAATCGGCATAAAATTGTAGATCCCTTCCATTCGTTCCAAAAATGAAACTCACACAAAACGAATGGTTGTGAGAAGCTAGGCCTTGGGTCCCTCGGGCCTGTTGCGCCAACTAATTATAATTAATTAAATTATAGTGTTATGCGAACTAATGACTGTTAAATATCGTGCGTATATCCAAAATTGGCAAAGTGGTTTTAGAAATGCCACCTTTTTTCACACTGGCCATATTTTCGACTCTTCAGACACTCTGTGTATTTTAAATTTGACGCTTCAAAATGTCAACTGAGTATGCAGGCAGAATTTACTTTGACTAGATTCGTCTAGCTTCCCCTCCATTGATGTCACTCAGGGCCAATAAAAACTGAAATACAGACAGCTGTCAAACTTACTAACCTAGTAATCCTGAACTGAAATTCTCTAGTTAAAACTCAAAAATTGGACCAAAAACGATTGCAAAGTAGCCATCGTTGAATCGAGTCGTTACGACGAGAATATCTGGCGTTTGAACTTGTAACGTGAAGCAACAAAAAATGACGATCGTCCAATCGTTTCGACGATTATCATTATTTTTTTTTTTTTTGTAGTTGGAAGTAAAAGCATCGTCGAGACGATGTCGTTAGATCGTTTTGATCTTACGAGATTAGAGCACTGGTTGGTTTTCGATATAACTTTTTAAACTAAACTCGTTTTCAATTAGTTCCACTCCAATGGAACAAGAAAACTGCTTCTATTTGAATCCACAAAAGTATTGGTGAAATGCCAGAAAAAATTAATATTTCAGTTTAGTTTTAGTTTAGTTTAGTCACTGAATTTTATAGATCTTACAAGCGAAACAATAACAAATTCAGTCACGTATTACTCGATCACGGATGCGGTAATTCAACCCCTGACTTGTATAAAATACATAAATTCCAGTTGTGTAGTGTGCCTAAGTCCTTCTTGAGTGGATTCTGATTCAAATCGATATGCCAAATTCTATTCTCAGAAACACCCCGAAGAGTGTTTTTGGTGCCAATGGAATCCAATGGTTTCAGAACTGATTTTTTCGAAACGACATAAAATGTAGTTTACATCTATTATTTAATTGCAATTGGCCAACTGATAACAGGTTTCTCAAATTTTTTTTTTTTTATTTGGTTACTTCCTTTTGACGTTGACGTTTAAAGTGGTTATAGCTAGGAGGAAAATTATAGAATAAACGGCTTCGGTGCATCTTTCTGCTACTAAAATATCACCTAGCTTTCGGGACACACTGTTGCGTCCGCGTCGAATTAATCTGCATGCAATTGAGTGGAAAAAAAAAATAAAATTCGACATGGTGGCATTTATTTTAACTGCGCACTTTCATATTCGCTTATATTTCGCACGAAACAAATAGCAACATCCTCCAAGGGCCGAACATTAATTGAATATTTACACCACACAGCAATAAAGCAAAGTCAATGTTGATCTTCTGCGTGTCCCCAACATATCGCGGAAGCCCACGGCATTACAGAAGTTAAAAGCAGGATGGATATTAATCGGCCTTAACATTTCAATTTTGAACGCAAATTTTTCTGAAACCTCTTAAATTATTCCATGGATTGACAATAAGTGGAACTGGAGTGGGCTTCTTGAGCGGAACGAATTTTGGTCACAATTGAATATAACTTTCAACCTTAAAGCTAAGAAGAAATAAACGCATGGTAATTTAGATTTTTTTTAAGGTTTCGCAATTACCGATTTTTGACAGATGCATAAGGGTTGTTTGTGGGTAACGAGATATTGCTGCTATTTGTGAATAATTCAATTAAAGAATTCAGCGAAAGTTATTTAAACTAGTACAGATGCTTAATTTGTTGATTTTGTGTAAAGTAGTTTTATTTGTAAAGGGTGATTTTTTAAGAGGCTTAGAACTTTTTAAAAAAAAAAAACACAAAAAATTCGAAAAAATGAATGAAATATTTATTTGAATCGATAGTTTGAACCTTTCAATTTAATGTTTAAAGATAATTTCATGCAAATGTTGACCGCGGCTGCGTCTCAGGTAGCCCATCCGCTGAGTCCAATTTTGGCATACTCTTTCACACATATCGGCCGGTATCTCACGAATGAATGCATGGATGTTGGCTTCCAGTGCGTCAATCGAAGCGGGCTTGTCCCTATACACATTAGCCTTGGCATACCCCCACAAAAAATAATCTAATGGTGTCAAATCGCACGATCTAGGTGGCCAATTGACCGGCCCGAAACGTGAAATTAACTGTTCACCAAACTCGCCTCGCAATTGCGCCATTGTTTCGCGTGCTGTGTGGCATGTGGCACCGTCTTGTTGAAACCACATATCATGCAAGTCAAGAACTTCCATTTCGGGCAAAAAAAAAGTTTGTTATCATCGCTCGGTAGCGTTCACCATTGACAGTAACGCTGCGATTCGCATCATCTTTGAAGAAATATGGCCCAATAATGCCGCCGGCCCATAAACCGCACCAAACAGTGGCTTTTTCGGGATGCATTGGTAGCTGTTGCAATGCTTCTGGCTGATCTTCACTCCAAATGCGGCAATTTTGCTTATTTACGTACCCATTCAACCAAAAATGAGCCTCATCGCTGAACACAATTTTTCGATAAAAAAGCAGCGATGAACATTTCGAACCGAGCACGAATTTTGATAGTAAAATTCAATAATTTGCAAGCGTTGTTCATTTTTAAGACGATCCATGGTTAAATTGCAAACCAAACTGAAGCTGTTTGACAGTGACACAAGGTACTAAACACACGTCAGCTGTCAAAACCAGTGTTGCCAAAACCAAACCAGCTAAAAAATCACCCTTTATATGAAAACATTGATGTCATTAAGCTGAACGAAAAAAATCGTTTAAATGTGTTAATTTTGCCTACCTTAGCTGAATTTATACCAATAGTCAAACTGGAGATATGTAGCGTGGGTCAAATAGAAGCTTCTTTTGAAAAATGCAATAGAATTAGGTTTAAGGCTTGTGGGCTGGCGAAGACAAATTTCCGCGCCACACTCAGTATTAAGAAAATTATTTTTTTCCCATAAGTAATTATGGCTTTATTAGTAAGAGCAAACATTGCCATTAGTTATGAACACAACGTTGTTCCAGTGGCTGCCTCGGCTGGCTTCACGCATTCTGTCACTCCAATTGATGGTTTCGCGCTGTAGCTAACGGATTGATATTGGCCTTAAGTGCTTGAATCGTTTTCGGATTATTGGCATCAATATTCCTCCATGGTTTCCAACAAAAAAAGAAGTCAAAATGGGTCTAATCGCAGCTCCGAGGCGGCCAATTGACATCGCCAAGGCGGCTGATAACACGATTTGGGAATTTGGTGCGCAAAAGATCGATTGTGGCTTGGGCTTGGCTTGGTTCCTGCGTGAACCAGAGGTCGTCCAAATCCATGTCTTTAATTTCAGTAAAAAAGAGTGGCTCTGTAACGCCCACCTTTGACCCAAACGTTGTTCCCAGCCTCATTTTTGAAGAAAAATGGTTCAATGGTGCCCCCACTCCACAATCCGCACCAACATATCACTCACTGTGGATGCATTGGACCATGAGTGTTGTCCACTAGCATACCGGTTGCACGAACTTTTTGCACAAACTTGCGCACAGCAGGCGCGATGCGGTGGGTGCTTCATTTCAACCAAAACTCACTGTTTGGGCTACACAGCACTCACTTTGGAAATAAGTTTTCAATATTTCCCAACGTTGTTCAAGTTGTTCTGCGAAGGTATGATACTGACTTTCTGGACTTTCTGTCAAGATTTTGAGCGGGAAAAAGCTGTCAGTGTCAAAATAACCTATGATTTGAAAAGGAACCACTAGATGGCCCGCACCCTTTACTCACCTTTGGACATATTTTTCTAATATTGCACATTGTTTTCACTCATCACCCGCATTGACTTTACATAGCATAGCTGGAGTCCCTTCCAAATGCATTAAGCAACCGATATGTAAATAATTCTACCGTACCGTACCGTGGTCTACTTTATCTGGACAGGAATACTCACTCCTCTGACTTCGAAAGTCGAACCTCGTACCACGAACTCCACGATATGTTCGCTCTGCAGACGTCAGTTCGTTGAAGATTTTCAATTAGTGCGGAACACATTACTTCTGGTTGGAGGATTCGTTTTCAACGCATTATTATAAAATACGTGATTTTATAATTGCCAATTTAATTCCGAAATTAGATTTATTTTCTTCGTGGAATGATCTGGATTATGCTGTCAGTGGGATTTTATTTCCTTCAATTAGTGTTTGTGGTCGGAAAATGCTGCATTGTTGTTTGTGATATAAATTTAAACTGCGTGATTGTTTGCAGTATATCGCTTATGGCAGTGTCCTTATTGTATGCCAGTGTGACCGCTGCAGAATTCTGAAAAGTCGCAAGAAAATCGGGCCAATGAGAAAACAAGTGGCATTTCTGAAGCTTATCTGCATATTTAGAATTTTTGAACGATAAAACAAGCATTGGCTCTGTAAGCCCTATAATATTGTTTTTATATGCAAGTGCGTTGCATGTTAATGCTTCTTATTTGGACATAACAACATTTGAAAAATATTTAAACCCGGTCTCCAACTAAAAATGGGGAGCCAAAATAGCAAAAATTGTGTCAGGCGCTCGAAAAAAGTGTCAAATTGCAACTTTAGTCATACCTATAACGGTCACGCTGATTGTATCTGCCTCCATAAAGAAGGATACTTGTGACTGGAAGAGAGTAAACGTATTCAAAAGGCAATGCGATATTTAATTTACATGGTAAAGTGGGAACACCTAGCCTTACATAACAATGGAATTTACAGATGAGTTTTCTATACAGTGGTCCCCATATAAGTGGCGCTCGCTTAATTAAATTGCGCATTTCATTCAGCAGAAAATTGAGCAAATAAAGTATTTCAT
Source organism: Cheilosia grossa (assembly GCA_963082955.1). NCBI lineage: Eukaryota > Metazoa > Arthropoda > Insecta > Diptera > Syrphidae > Cheilosia > Cheilosia grossa. Next base: position 61,098,746 of record OY720144.1, read on the forward strand.
ATTTCAAATGTAGGTACATATTTTTTCCCCATTTAGATGCGTAGGTACCGCCTACATGCGTTACCCGTCTAAAAGTAAAACTCCTCGTAAAACTTCGCACAAAATCTCCCGGTTAAAAATTAATACACACAAAAAAAGCATTGAAAACTGTTTATGCTTACAGCTTTAATAAAATCAAAGGTACTTGTCAAATCAACTGTCAAATTGACAGGACATATATGTTAAGAGTGCGCCAAAGTAAGCAAAGTTTCGTGAATAACGCCTATATGAATATGCTAACAAGGTATTCATATTCCGTCAACGTACTTATGCGGGATTCTTGTAATTGCGTTTCTCTGATAAATGCAAAAATTTAACATTAAGCATTTGATTCGGAAATGTTTTTTGTGTGCTTTTATTACTTACCCTCCCGGTCGAAAGTGGACGTTGTGGTTTAGGGGGGTTTTGTAAAAGGAAGGTGATTTCAGTGATACCTCACGCAAGGTCTCGTTTCTAACTATGCTTTAGAACGAGACCGACAATTTAGTGCCTTTTCCAGCGGTCCACTTTGCCAAAGGCATTAGTGTATCTTTCTACATCTTTCTGCAGAAACCAAGTGCGAATTACATGGAATAATGTATAAACTTCGCAACCGCCTCTGCTTCTGAAAGAGTTGCTGAGTCTTTATACAAAAAACAGATTTGTCTAGCTGGTCACTACCATTCGTATTTAGCTTTCTGATCGAATGGAAGGGATTAAAAATATTTAGGTCCGTCTTTTTGCAGGTTGAACCTATACGACTCATAACTCTGTAGCCAGATCAATAACCACTGAGGCAATGTGCCCGTTTCATTGAAGTCGTCCTCCAATAGTTGTGCGTGTCACCTATAGGGCTGGGTCTTATTCCACTACGTTGTCGCTCAGGTGTAAACTCAAAAGCGAGGTGATAGTGGAGCGCCGAAGTTGTATCGCCCATTGTCCTTCCATTCTTTCACGTTGACAGCATAAACTTCTTATTGTCCTCATTTACAGCTGCACCCATCTTTGCCGACTCTGTTTCAATACTTGCAAAGTGACACTGACAGCTCACTGCGATCTTCGGATAATGTCAATATCGGCGGTATAGGTAAGCAGTTGGACGGACGTTTGCAAAATTGTATCTGCGATGTTTCGTTCAATTCCTTAATGAATGACGTTACAGAAGCTACACGATAGCGCCTCGTCCTGTCCCAAACCTTTTTCGACATCGAAGGGCTCGGTGGTGTTCTTGGCCATTTTGACGGATCAGCGAGCTTTCTCGACTGTCATCGTGCACGCAGCCGAGTTAGTTTGGCAGGGATGTCGAGATTCGACATGGCTTTGTAAGGGTCACCCTTGCTTACGTTATCGTAGGCGACTTTAAATTTAAAGTCGATTAATATATGGTGTGTATCGATCTGAAATTCCTGGGATTCTTATAAGATCTGTTGGAGTTCGGAAACTTGGTCAATGGTTGACTTCCCTGGCCTATAAACGCATGAAATGAGTCGATCAGGGATTTTAAATAACCGCATCCGCGATCGAGTACTACGTGGCTGATAATGTTATTATTTTGCATGTGAAGTCTAAAAAATCAGTGACATATTGCTCGATAAAGGGTGTGTTAATTTGACCCCAGGTGGTTAGCAAAAGGTTTAAGCTGACAAGATCGTATATGCGGCATTCAGAGGTCATTTTCGTCTTTATAGTTGGTGCTGTTCAGAGCGTCTCCTCTCTTGGGGAAGGGGCACACACAGCTGAGGATCTATTCATCGAACATGCTCTCATCCGACCACATTACAAATGAGTGCATGCTCTTTGTCAATTCATCTTCTGCGGCTTTAAAAAGCTCGTCCGAAGCTTTTGTTGCGCTATAGATTGAATATCGCCATCCTCACTTCGGGTAGGTCAGGTGGATGGAAATTCTGGCTGTCATCATCCAGACAGAATAGATCGCCCTGCCTTACAGTGTGTTTTTTGTCGGCCCGCCGTCTTACAGCCCTCTTAAATGTTAATTTCCAAATCCTCAGCAACTACTGCGATTTGCCAGTCTGCAACATAATTCTGTTGGTACAAGGTTGCCAGTTTGGGGATTTTTCCCTCAGATTTTGGAGGTTTTTTGTCGACGGGGAAAAATCTGAGTGGGGAAATTATTTAGGCGGATATCTGGGGTTCTTTTGAATAAAATTTTGTATGTATTTCGTTATAATATTTTCTTTTGTAACCTTTAAATGTGCCCCGGCATTTTGCGAACGTAAGTAACGCTGAGTAACTTAAACTGCGGTAGCGCGGAGATATTCGTTCGATTCTCCAAACCCGCATATGCCTATGAAAATTATTTGCTCTGATATCTTTGGATTATTGTCGTTTCCTGAGTTAAGTACCATGTTCAGTGTTGCCAGCAGTGGCTATTTATCTCCGACTTAGCTACTCGAACTGTTCACTGGTTCCTTAAAATTGTCATTAACAGGGATTTATCAATAATGTACTATTCACTTTAAAGTTGGACTATTTTTAGGCTCTTTAAGTATTTAAAGAAAAATGCATACTTGTATTGCGGACGTACTCTTTTCGTATAATTAAAACTTTCTATACGGTTGATTGCAAATCAGTCAAATCCATTTTAATACAGTTTTTAAATGGACTCTCTCTTTTCGCTTTAGCTCCATACCTCTAATAAGAACTGGCAACACTGACCAATCCTTCTGTTAAGTCGCACATAAGACAAAAGGGGTTTTTGTTTTGGAAAAAAATAGCCAAATCTTTTTGTTTTTTTTCCAGTTCTATCTGGGCGGATTTATTTTGACCGTCTTGTAACGTTGCTTTGGTAGGACTTTCGAAGATTTCCTTCAATCGATTCCACCGCACTTCCTCGTGCTCTCTCTCTTTTCATTCTGAGAAGTCGGTGTTTCCTTGGCAGCTTTCGCAAGAGCTCTGGTTATATTTATTATTTTATTAAATGTTATTATTGTGTCCAAAGATTTTAAGATTCAAACCATCTTCGCAAAATTTTGCAGAACTCCAAAAATTAAAATTGTTATAACTTCAAATGGAGCGGCGAAACCTGTTTCTGATGCTGCAGGTTTTTTTTTTTTTTTGTAATTTGAACTAAATCCTGGCACGTCACGTCCTTACGTTAAATTTTAATTTGGATTTGTTCAATGTTGCTCATCGAATTTGCGGAGCGTCAGTCGAGCACGGGTCAGCTTATGAATAAACAAAAAACAGCCAATCTAACTTAATCCGTATATTTGAAGTAAGCGTCAGTGGAAAAACGCTTTCCCATTAGTTATTCATGGATTTGTGGCGCGTTAACATTTTAATTAGTGCAGGCAATTTACGACTCAAAGCCGAGTCCGATTTGCATTCTATAGGTAACCGAAAAATCCATATTTATTCAGTTGGTTTGTTTTATCTGCCGATAATCTAATAATAGCCGTTGTTCAACGAAACAATTCCATTCGCCATCCCGGCGCAACGCCACCTCCTCAAACACAAAGCTGTTCGGTTTGCACAATAAGCAGAAACCGATTAGCTTAGCTGGTAGTAATATTAAATTTCAAAATTGAAAATTCAATTAAAACAAATCACCAGTGGGACTACGCTTATAATGGATTCACTTACATGGCCGACATCAATTGGTTACCATCCGCAACACGAGCCACTAATGCGAATCTCTTCCTGTTTCCCGGCGGCGCGGCCCCCAACCATTTGAATTGATAAATCTGTTGAATCTGTAAACACGGCCTTTTATTTATTGCCATAATTACAACGCCCCTTTGGGCAAATATGTACTCTAAAATTTATTTTCCATCATCTCATCACCATCGCAATCGAGTTTGAGTCCAACAGCTTTGTTGAATTTCGCCAACGATGCCGATGGGGCGAATTCGACGGCCGTGTTTGTCGCTCGCTAGTCTTTGCCTGTGCCAATGCCGTCGCCAAGTGGCCACGTCATCGCGAACAGAATTCTCAAATATTTCAGCTGTAAAAATAGCCAAAGAGCCAACAAATTCGCCGATCCAAAATTACCAAAAACCAAACTACTGATGGCGGTTGGTGGCTTTTCGTTCATAATTCTTCGAGTATGCAATATTGTATCTATTGACTGATTTATGGCCGTACAGTTGAGAGTGTGCAAAAGTGCAAAAATAAATAAATTTGTCAGAGGATCGAAGCGCTTGGCCTTTGTCTGGGGGGCTGCTCGGTGCTGCTCGGTGCTGCTAATGGTTTTATTCAACTTCAAGACTGCTGTGGAGGGTGCTTAGGCTGTTTTGTGATTGCGATATAGTTCGCACTTTCGCATGCAGTTATGGCAAGGCGCCAATTTTCGGACGTCTGTTTGCGGACAGAATCGTATTGCCGCAGTAATTGACGATAATCATAATTGGTTGACGGAAGATTTTTCATCGATGATGATATCCAATGCGGGGGTGGTGTGTAATTCGCATTGTTGGAGCGTGGAAAAATATTTCCACAGTTGGCGTGCGATATATAGAGCTTGTAGTATTTTTATGTTTATTGGGTGGATTTGTGAATTGACATGATGGTTGTGTTGGGGCGGACATTGAATTGATGGCCCAAAGGATTTGGAACCTGACATTTCCGTCTTTCGAGATGAGGTTTTGCTTATTTGCCATCGTGACCCATCACAGGGGAAATGGATAGCTCTTTTCCCGCGTAGTTTTATTTTTAATGAATAGACTTGCATCTTCAGAACGGAATGAATAAATTCGGATCGATGATTTCATCAGATCAGACCGGTGTTACTTCTAGTGCATCATAACCATTTTCAAATGGTCCCGTCTGTCTAGGGTCGGAAAGATGTCTGATTTAATCGAACCATCTAATACTGGGCCTTAATAGAGGACGAGGCCTGTCTGATAGTAGGTTCGGCATACAAGCAGCCGTTGCCAACTGATGTTGCAGACATCTTCACACACATCTTCTGTGGATCACAATCAATGACTCTATCTAATACACCATTGTCACCCTCAGCATAGCTTAGAATTCGAATAAATAAAATCAATGCTGAAATTTACTCTAATCAAGCATTTTTGATGAGTTTTGTTTTAAGAAAAACGAGTACTTCAAATTCTTTAATTTTATTTGTGAGTTTCTTTGGAGCTACTCTCGCCTCTTTGGAGTACAATTAAAAAAAGAAAAAAGAATTCAGCAAATTACTTTTTTCAGAACAATGTGCTTCTATATACAGTGACAAGTGCAAAATTTGACATTTATGAATAGAATCGGACATCCTTGTGTAGACATTTTAAAATTCATATAATTCAGTTTAATTTTAATTAAAGAAAGTTTCAATAAAAGGTTTTATAATACTTGTTAGTTGATGTGCCTAAACAAATGCCTATACAAATCTTATTGAACTTCCTAGTGGTGCAAGGACCGCGCAGCGAAACAAACAATCTTATAACAGCTTACTCCTTAATTAATACTGCTTTTAGGTTTCTTCGACAACTTTTCAACCTGAAATCCTGTTAGTAAAATGGGAGGGAAATCTGCAAAGTCTGATTGATGCCTATCATTCCAATTCCCCGTTAAAAGCAAAAAGGAGAAAAGTTTCATTCAAAATGCGATTATTTAAATAGCTGAAAATCCGTTTAAATAGTTTTTGACATTAAATTAGTTCAGCTACATAAATGAAAGGCCTAGTAGCATGACTTATGTAAAATTGATGGTATTTATTGCTTGGCGAATGTCATTCAAATATCCATACATTAAATTTTTTTTTTAAATTTTTGGTGGGGCGAAACCCCCATTTATTTGGCTTAATAGTTACAAGCTATTACAATAACTTAAAACTAAGACTTAGAACTAAACACTTAGACCTATAACTATTATGTATAGTTAGGGCTTGGAGTGAAGGAGGCTGAGTTTAGTGGAGAGAGTGCTGTGGTTGAAATCAAAAATGGAAATGTTTGAGTTTGCCTTCCGGAGCATACGGGAAATCGGTTCGTTGGATCCGTAGAGCGTGCGGTGGGTCGGTAGGTAGAAAAGGCAAGGGTTTCTTAGGTTTCGAGGGTTTGTATTCAAGAAGATGGAGTTGTACAGAGACGGGCAATCGATAGAGCCTGATAGGAGTCAATGAATGAAAAGAATGTCTGCAGCATCCCTGCGATCCTCAAGGCTATTCAAGTTAATAAGTTTGAGGCGGTATAAATAGGGGGGAAGAATTAAGGGATCGTTCCAAGAAAGACCTCGGAGCGCAAATCGAAGAAAACGTCTTTGTACGTTTTCGATTCTATTTATATGAACTTGATGAAACGGTGACCACGTTTGGCTTGCGTATTCGAGGAGGGGGCGTACAAAAGTGGTGTAAAGAGATCTAGTCACATAGGGGTCGGAGAATTCCTTTGCCCACCGTTTAATGAATCCAATGAATTGGCCTTGCGAATTATTTCATCTATATGCGAACGGAAATTAAGCTCATGGTCGTATAATACGCCAAGGTCACGAAGAGACTGTACGATGGGTATAGGCTGGTCATTAAGTAGGTAAAGACGGGGAGGAGATTTTTTGATCTTACGGGATAAGGTGATAGATTGGCATTTAGAAATATTTAGCTCCAGGCAATTTTTGAGACACCAGATAGAAAAACTATCTAGATCTTTTTGCAGTAAACAGGAGTAAGATGTAACGGACCTAGGTGACTGCCTTGAGGTACACCAGAGGTTGCCATGAATGGGGCGGATAGGACGGACCTGAAGCGAACACTATAAAAACGGTTTTCCAAATACGAGGATATCCATTTCAACAGTATTGGTTCAAAGCCGAGTGCAGAATTAAATTATGCGATATCTTATCAAAAGCTTTACTAAAATCAGTTGCAATAACATCAACTTCTTTACCACTTTCTAAGGCCGACAGTTCAACGAGGTTAGTTGTAGTCCATCTACCTTTAAGAAAGCCGTGTTGGTTAGGAGAAATGAAAGATTTGCATTGAAAGCTTAAGGATTCGTACAAGATACTTTCGAGGAGTTTGGGTATGTGCGAAAGTTTGGCTATTGGACGGTAATTGGTAACCTCGCTCTTTGATCCCTTTTTATGAATCGGTGTGATGAAGGAGGACTTCCATATCTGAGGAAAGTCACCTTGGGAAAGCGAGAGCTGGAAGAGGTTCGAAAGGGGGTGGGAGAGAACGAGGGAACTCGTAAGATAGTGATGGAGGGTAACCGTCGGATTTTTTCTTGTCTCTTGTTGCGTAACGACCGGAGGCTTCGATTATACCATGGGGGGGATGTAAAAGAGAGGGGTTTTGGTCGAGAAATAGGAACGAAAAGGGAGATAGAAATAAATAATTCTCTGTAAGGGAATGAGAGGGCATCATTTTCAGAGAGATTGGCAAATTCAAATGAAACTTTGCTAAGGTGTTCATTAGTTTTGCGGAAATTGGATTTGTGAAAATCATAACAAGGGGGGCTTGCGGGCAGTGTTGGCTGTATAGGATGGTCGTGAAAAAAAGAAAGAAGAAGTGGAGGGTGATGTCTATCAATAGTCGAAAGAAGAAGGGGAGAAAGCGAGACAGAGGAGTTGATCGGGTCAGAGGTGAATATAAGGTCTAACTGCCTATCCATATAGTTAGTGATGCCGCTAACTTGGCTTAGATTTGAGTCGGTTAGTCGATCAATGAAGAGACATTCTTTGATTGAGTTGGGATTTGACGCAATGAAAAACGATTCATCATCAGATAAAACCGAATGCAGTTGAGGCAAATTGAAATCGCCGAAAATGATGATTTCGTCTGAAGAGTCAGATAACTCTATTACTTCATCGATCGCATTGACAGCATGTTGGTAGGATTCTATAGGTTGGGCCGGTAGGATGTAAAAACACATAACGTACAGGGACCTATGGTGGAGTGTTATTTTTATTGAAACAAGGTCTAGTTTTGAAGAAGAGGAAATAGCAAGGGGAGATGAGTCAAGGCTATTGTGAACGGCTAGTAGAACGCCTCGACATAAGGAGTCATCCGCAACAGCTACACAACAAACCTGTTGAAGATTGGAGAAAATTCAATAATTGTTTCTCTTTGATTTGAGTGCTGACAAATAGCTGACAATAAAAATAAAATTTAAAAATACAACAGAGAAAAGTTACAATAATTTATTTGCCTGATGCTTAACCGACTGTGGTTGGTGCGCAAGTGACGATTTTGAATGAAAAAAAAATACATTAGGCGTTCACAACGAAAAAAAACAACAGTATTTCGGTGTAGCGGACTGGAACATAGTCATTCACAGTTCTTGAGCTCTTTGGTTAATAGTAATATACTGCAAAGTTTTAAGCTGGTGTTTTCAGCGGATCGCACAAATCGTTTTTGACTCGGAAGGTAAAAAGACAAAGCAACGTATTAATAACTAATTCAAGTCTCGACCTTATATTTACGAAAGCTCACAATAGCGAAATTTGTATGGAAAATATAGCCACTGTGAACTACTAAAATTTTGAGTCGAAACTAAGTAGAATGGTTATTGGTAAGGCCCAAAGAAAACGTTGTTCAAATTCAGTGATAAGGCATCACTGCTTATGCTTCTTTGCGATGCTGATTGAATATTGAACGAGTCTTAGAACGCATTGCTTACATCTAACATTTGTCAAGATGGATGTTTTGCAAATAAAAGTTTTCAGTCTTTACCTCCGCAGCGCTGAAATACTCTCTGTAAATACAATTAAATGTTGGTGAGACAAATTGAAATAAAGAATCCGACAAAAATTTCTAAAATTTTCTGTAAAATGCATCATATCTATTGATAAAAATGTTTATTTACTTACTTTTCTTTCTCTTCTGACATTTTTCTTACTTTTTTGCTCGCGAATCAACAGCACATCAGGTCGAGGATGCTTTTTTTCGTTATGTTTGCGCATCAGTTTGATCAACCTTGCAATAATGAACACTTGACGTTGAAAGTGATGCTAATAGTTGCATTAATGAACATTTTGCATACGGGCACTGCATACAGTGAGAAGTCTTCTTAAGGGCTGCAGTTAGGTATGATTTGTAAGGAGCGGTCACTCTGAGTGGCCGGTAGAGCTTTTAAGACTTTTATTCATTCACACTTATCTGAGCGTTCTTTTTAAAACAAACCAATTGTATTGCGTAAACGTTTAGCTATCAAACTTAAACGGTTGCGATTTTCCAATGAACTGCTATCGAGAATATAATATATTATTTACCAAAATTATGTACAAAACTGTAATCAAAGGAGGGCTGATTTCATAAAGCTTATAAACGCTTTTACAATATACCAAGTAGTTAGTACTGTTAATATACATTCAAAATAATCGGATTAAATTGTCTAATGAAACCCGGTTAAAAATAACCGACTTATCACTTTGCTACAAATTTGCTCAAAATTTACTCTGCACCAACTGTAACCAACTGGTTGACATTAAACTAGAAACTTTGTTGATAAAAACTGATAAAGTGTTTATTGTTCAAATTATCCTTTTTATTTATTTATTTATTTATTTCCAAATCGCTTACAAAGTAGGACAAAATCTTTAAATTAATTTAAGAATTTGAATTTAATGCATTTATTAAGCTATTTACATCATTATTTATTTATTAAAAAGAAGTCGAAATTTAAAATGAGAAAGAAAACAAAAAAAAATTATCAATGATTTGCCACATAGTTGAAAAGTAAACATTTAAATCTTCTTTTACTCCTTACACTTCTTATACTTATGGGCAGGGAGTTCCAAAGGCGAATAACATGGACGAAGAATTGACGCTCAGTAATAAGAAAATTGTATCGAGGTAGTATGAGAGCAAAAGACCTTGTTGAATGAGGGAAGTTCAGCTTACCGTATAAATAATCAGGCTGTTTTGTTTGAATGATTTCATGTAGATAGCTAAGTGAGCGAAAATTTAATAAATTGTCTAGACCACAGCCAGAAATGCGAATAGCAAAAGAGGAAACGTGGTTATAGCGACGTAGGTTATAGATATGACGGGCAATGTTGTTATATGTGACATTTAATTTGCGGTTAGTGGCAGAGTCCAAGTTGCAAAAAATTTCAAATCCATATAACATAATGGGTAAAGCGTTTTGCAAGAAGTTGTTTGGTTTTTGTGGGGATGAAACTTCGAGTGACTTGGAGAACACGGAGACTACCAAATACTTTACCAATTATTTTAATTAGGTGGTCGTTCCATGTGAGGGAACGATTCAAAACCATTCCAAGGTTTCTAGCACTGCTTACATATTCGATTCTTTCGTGTTCAAGATTCACTGGTCTTAAGACTGATAAATCAAAGATTTTGCGATAGATGGGGAGAGCTGTTGATTTGACAGGGCTTAGGCGCAAATGATTTCTCTTAGACTAACGAGAAATGAAAAAAAAGGTCATCATTCATTAATACAACGGCATCGTTCTTTTCCCCAAACGGTCGACTTATCAGAAGCTGCACATCGTCAGCGTAAAGATGAATTAGACAATGTTTACCAACTTTCGGAAGCTCATTTATGTAAAGTGAGAAGAGAATTGGGCCAAGAATTGATCGCTGTGGCACTCCATTCAAAACATTGAGAAAGATCGTTGATTGACCGTTTGCCACCACGCATTTTTGCCTTCCGCTAAGGTACGAGAGAATCAACTTACAAAGTATAGTTTTTCCAAACTTAGTAACTTAAACGCATTTTTTTCGAGAGAGATAAAATTTATGAGAAAGACCCACCCAAACTAAAAATGAATAGTCGTTTCTCGTTTTTAGTTCAGACCTGATCACTGAACTGAGTTCGCGCATTATGAGCGCGCTCAGAGCCGAGCGTGCACAGGTCGTTCTGATGTTGTTTTGTTTTTCCCGTTTTTTTTGTTTTTTTTTTTCTGTCAAATGTGACTGCAAGTGTCCACGTAAATGTGTAATCAGCCTGATCAGTCAATTTATTCTGAGCTCAGAGAGCGCGCTCTGATAATGCTCTGAACGAAAGAAGAAGCACAAATTCGAACTCTGATGTGTCTGAGCTAAAAAAGAAACACGAACTTTCCGTATAACAATTCCGGTTCTGTTCTGAACTAAAAAAGAGAAACGTCTAATAACAAAGTTTCCCACAATTCAGGCATGCACACCTTTTTCGTTTAAGAAGGAATTTTCTTAGATTCTGAACTATTTGGGCTTGAGAGTCAGATATAGCAGTATCAGTGTCTTTCCTCGTCGCTCCCAATTTAGCGCTGTTGTTAAAAGCAAACGTTCAAGCTCTTTTCTCACGACAATATTGATGTTATTGATGTATAATGAAATAGACCTAAGGGCATAGCCTAACTCTGAAAAATCCAGCTGCCTTCTGTCGCGGTGGACTGTGATGGAGATTGATTACTCGTATTTTGTTCCCCTCACGAGCAGTCGTTGCTTCATCAATATCAATGAAATTCTTTATTCCTATGAATGTACGTTCGATGCCATTTTATATGGAACTCGATTTCTTTTGCATGGCCACCACGGGCACGTTTTCAGAAGTCCAGACGCTGAACCCAATTTTCGACGGTTTTAAAGCATAAATAGGCCGATACTGCTGCAATTTCACGTTCGATATTCTTACGAAGTTCATCAATCGTCGCTGGCTTCTTGGCATAGACCAAAGACTTGACGTAGCCCCACAGGAAATAGTCTAACGGCGTCAAATCGCACGACCGAGGCGGCCAAGCGAGATAACACGTTCTCCAAACTTGGTTTCCAATAAATTGATTGTGACATTCGCTGTGTGACTTGTGGCGCCGTCCTGTTGGAACCACATGTCCTCCAAGTCCATATCATCCAATTGGGGCCAAAAATATTCGGTTATCATTGAACGGTAGCGATTCCCATTCACAGTAACGTGCCGGTCTAGATCATCACGCAAGAAGTACGGTCCAATGACGCCGCCGGCCCATAAACCACACCAAACCGTAATTTTTTCGGGATGCAATGATGACTCATGGAGTACGGGTGGATTGCTGCCTGACCAATACCGCATATTTTGTTTATTGACGAAGCCATTCAGCCAGAAATGAGCCTCATCGCTGAAGATGATTTTTCGATGAAAATCCGAATCATTTTCAAGTTGTTGCTCAGCCCAATTCACGAACATACGACGCTTCTGGTGGTCAAGCGGCTTCAGTTCTTGCGTCAATTTAATCTTGTAAGGATGTAGGCCGAGATCTTTTCGCAAAATTCGCCACAACGACGTCACAGAAATGCCCAACGCTTGAGAACGACGTGTGAGAGACACATTTGGGCTTTCTTCAACTGAAGCCTCAGCGGCAGCTATATTCTCAACACTACGGTCACTTCTTTGTCTCACTGGTACGAGAACATTTTGTACTGTGCCTGTGGATTCAAATTTTTCCACTAGACGCTGAATTGTTGATCTGGTAGGACGATTATGACGACCATAAATTGGACGTAGCGCTCTTAACGTTGAGGCCACTGACACCGAATTTCGGTAGTAAATTTTAATAATTTCGACTCGTTGTTGGCTCGTATATCTTTCCATCATGAAATGGCAAACCTTACTGAAGAGAAATGTCAAAAGAGCGGCAAGAAATTCGGCGTCGTTTGCTGTCCCTGTCGCTCTCGAGAAGTTAATCATTCTGACATTAAGATGATAGATGAACTCAAAAAAGTGGGTCTCGAAATTCTGCCCGCCCTAAACGGCTGCCCGGAATTGGTTCTTACTTCGGATTTGGTGTTTGGGGGTCAACAGTTGGGCGCCGTTTTTTGTTTGCAAGGCAACTCCAATATTAATGGTACTTCCCATTTAAAATGTTCATTCCAGTTTGATTTGTTCGAACACGGCTCAAACGATTTCACACAAAAATTATAATTTGACCTTAAGTGGGTGAGGTTAACATAACTGCATACAAAGTTTTTCGGTCAAAAATCGGTACTTTGGAAATTTGAACAGTCCACATCTCGAAAACGGGCCATATCTAAGGTAATATGGTCTTTTCTAATAGCAAACTCAGTTTTTTCAAGGTATATTATCAAACAATGAATTTTTGAAAATTGTATTTTCGTTTTTTAATTTAGTTTTATTTAGTTTATCTGAAAACGGCACCAACGCTTTTGACCAAAATGCATACTTGGATCAAAATTTATGTTTCCAAAATTATTGCGTCCTTTTCCTTATTTTTTTTTTTTTTTGGTTTTGTTTAAAGTAATGTATTTTCGTTTTGTTTTTTATAAATGAATATATACGAGCACCTAATAGCAATTTTTCTTTAGAAGAATTATTTTCGACAATGCTCTCTTTTTAGTCAGGGAAATTTGGCCTATAAAACAACATGACAGGTAGACAAGTTCAAATTCACTTGTCCAACTATGCTTGTCCGAATACAAATCAATTCTGTAACAGAGCTTAAACCAGTGCAACTGTCAAAAGAATTATATTTCCTTGACTTTTCGACATTCTTCGGTAAGTGTTTAACATGTGAAGATGGCAAAAATCAAGGCGGTTAAGAAAAAATGCTATTTTGAATAAAATAAGAGAGGAAAACGATATCCTTTTTGATGATCTCAGTGATTTTTTCAATACACAGATGATCACTGACATCAAAATTCATTCTTGGTTTCAAACCTTTCAACCTGTGCCGAGGTTCCCTGTTCTCATTATCTTTTTCTGTATTTGTATTCTGATTTTCCTGAGGTATTACATTAAAAATATGCACTTCTCAGTTTTTGATAATATTCAAGTCACCTGTCCTCATTGCACCACAGTTCTACAAGAGTGTTTCTTGACACTTGTAGTGTTCTGTTACAGAAAGAGGGAAATTATATAATTTCCTAGCCGGGAAGTTGTCGAAATTCACTTATCCTACAACTACTTGTCGCGTTGTGTTACAGGCCCATAGTCACCCTAAGTACAAGTGACATTTGACAAATTGATAGAATTTGTATGGGATGTAACTATACAAAAAATTATACCGGTAATGGTGGTGGGTCTTCTACCTAATATTCCTGATTCAATTCTCCGGAACATGAAAATTTTGTCCACTTCGAAACCCCTCCTCCGGCCCAGTTTTTAAAACTTTTGCGTTATGTAGCCCTTCAAAAAACAAACCAAACTATCAGGAAAAGATTCGCCGTAACATAAATAAGTTCACAGCCGCGGGTGCCTGACGATCTTTTAATTCAAAAACCCATCAACCAAGGTAGCCGTCGTTCCCTTTTTCGAAAGTTGACCGAGCTTCCGTGACTAAGTGTCGGAATAAGTTTTACAACGACCAAATGCTCTGTAGTTGGCAACTACCATTTTCCATCCCCAATCAGTGGGGATAATTCAAATAAAACTATAGAGGTCCAGGGACAACCGCCTTTTCGGCTTTTAAAGCCATGCCATGTGTCTTGTGTACATTGTACACGCACAACACATTCGTTTCCAAGTCCTGTGCATGTTCCTGTAAGATAAACAACACACAAACTGCCAGACACCATTGCGAATACACGAAAGAGGTGCTACCGCCACCAAGATGAATGGAAATTTAATTCTGTGTTTTCGACAGACTTTGCAGCTCCTAAAGCTGTGTCTGTCCACTTCCATCAGTTTTCGGACCGCTAAATACTACTGTGGCTCTGCAGAAAAGCACTTCAACGGACTAGGGCGATACTGTTTCCAGCATCGCTTCAATGCGAATCGGAAGGCGTCAGAATTAATTTTCCACGCGAACGTGACCACCAGCGTCCAAACGCACTCAGTCGGCTCTTGCAACGTGGTGTTCGTTGCGTAATGTCATCCAGAGGACCGGCAAAATGCCACAGCTGATGTTTATTTGCCCGAAAGCGATAAAGTGCTGCTGACAGGACCTCTGCCTTTTTTGTCGGAAGTCATTACCACTTAAAAGTTTGCTCGGTCCATATGCCACCCCACCCACATGAATGTGATGCTCTGTCAAACCGATAGGCGTTTCCACACAGACAAGGTGGCGTTTTCACAGTTCCGGCCGAAATTGTTGTGGCGATGTAGCTGAGAGGGATGCTAACCAAAATGTGTGGTCTCTTTGTTACAAGCCAACGTATGGCTCGCAGGAGTGTTGATCTAGAGTTCATTTGGAAGGTTTCGGGATTGGGACGAAACGGCTCCGGTCCTGATTGAGGTTAAAGTGTTTCCAACAAGAATGGAATTTGAATTCTTTGAGAAAAAATCCCAAGGACTTGTTCCCGACTCGAATCGAATGTAATTGCGGAATTTTCTGGATGTTGAAATATTTTCGCCGTCGCCGCCGGCCCTCGGAAACACCCTGAATGTAGTTATTGAATTTACATTATATGCTTGTGCACATATTATAGCTGCCGAGGTTGGAATTTCATTTGCATTTTGTATTATTTTGCTGTTTGGGTGCACATTCATACATATAGATACAACTGTGTATATAGTGCGGTCGGCATCTTGCGCCAAAAGGAACACTCTGTTGACATACAGGACAGCAGTGTCATCCGCTCAAAGTGTAGCTAACATCAAATTTAATATCTGCAAGCAGTTGCTGGACACCGCATCTATGCGTAGGAGTGTGTTGTCTGTGTGTACGAGCTGCGGCTGCGGAGCTTACATTAAAAAGTTGAATATCGGTTTCAAGGTTTCTCGTAGATGGTTTGTGTTTCAAATGAAATTTATTCAGAAATAAAATGCTGTTTTCCTCAACGTCCTGGCGCAGGAGGGCCATTATGCAAATAAACTTCGGAAAAGCGCTCTTTCCATCCTGTCTCTTGTTTTTGTTTGAAGTTGTCCAAATCTACCTACGGTGGAATAAAAAATGAGGATATCCTGTCAGAGGTGAGACTTTGTGGCGGTTTGAAAGGCAGGTGTATATGAGACGGTTGAGTGGCATGAAATGGTGACAGGTTACTCCGCTGGTGCACTTTAAAATGCTTAAGAAATTGAATGAATTCTAGTGAACTGCTACTTTGGAAAATAAATATTTGTCGACGACGATTGTGAAGTTGTACAATATGGTATTTTTTTCTTTTGCAAAGGATCATGATCGATGTTTGTCAGTTCATTGCTGTTTCGGTAAGAATTTTGACGTGTTGAAAAATGTTTTAGAGGAGCTCAAATGCGGTCACCAATCATGTTCATCTATAGGCACATGCGTGCGAATACATTTGACCTCAAGCTTCTCACTTAAATGTGCCATAATTAGGGGTTGGGGGGTCACAGAAGTCTGATGGTGAATACGGTCGTTATAGGCAGAGGTGTAGTTGAGTAGACGAGAAATACATATTGCCATAACCGATCGCAATTTAACACTAATAGTTATCAATTTGATGTGGCTGTGGATGTGAATTGCAAAAACAATTATTAAATTACCACCTTTCTGTTGTAAGTTTCGGTTTCATCGCTTAGAAAATTACAACACACAACCATTTAGTCTTGAATTACAACTCAATAGTGTTGAAAACTAGTTTTTAGTATTTCCAATTTATCAAACTTTTTCTGAATATTTTTTGTATGCAAATTTAATAATTGTTTCATTAAAATGCTCATTTCAATACGACTTTTCTGAACTTTTATCTGGAAAGATTAAAATCCAGAATTTTTGTTCTACACTCTAACCCGGTCTATATTAAAAGAATATTTCAATCAAGAAATTTACTAATTAATTTATAGTTGACCTGAAATATAACATCTACTCTACTAGCCATTTCAATATTTACATTTGTATTTGATTTTAATACAGAATCTAAACCAAAGTGGTTAGATTTAAAAATATCGGTATACTTTCGAGCCCAAATATATTATTTTGTCGCCTGGCCAAGAATTTAGAGTTAGCTTGAGCGTCCTGCTCAATGGAGTCCTTGGATGATTTGCACAAAGCTTTTTTAAAATAAAAATGTTTAAAAAATACACTCAGATAAGTCATGCTGAAAGCGGGGTTACAGTGATATCGAATGAGAATATTCTTTTAAGAAGTAAGGAACTTTAATTTCAAAGAATTTTTGTAAGATGTAACATTATTTGCTCCTCCTCTTCTTTAAGTTGAGTAGCGCAGAGATGTTCCTAGTGGGTTTGCTTCTTAAGATCGGGTCAGACTGGAGATTCCAGTTGCCTCAGAAATATAGCTATAACCTACAAAAAAGTAAGTAACTGACTGAATACTGAATAATTAGTAACAAAAATCAGGCATTCATGAGACCCGCATAGCATTATTTTCAAAGGGGATAAACGACCACGGGAATTTGCCCACGCTTGACAATATTATATTTTAATCTTCAGTTTAATTCGAATACAAGTAAATTAAAATTCTGTAAATTTTCAATATAAATAAGGGTTTAATTTAAATACTTTTGTATTGAAACCCTTCTTCATCTTTATTAAAATTTATATAAAATAAAACATTTCAGACATATCTTGTAATTGCTGACATTATTTAAAACAAATAAATCTTTTATTAGTCGTTTCAAAATATTAAATTTAAATATTTTCTCGGCGTTTACTTATTTACAATCGAAAAAGTATTAAATTTCACGGCCGCCGGGATTTTTCATCGTGTAGTGATTTGATGCACCTGCATTTTATATTGAAAATGTTTTATCGTGGAATTAGAAAACTTTGTTTTCAATTTAAAATTTATTATTGTAATTTACAAATCAAAATGCATAGTTTTTGTATTCAGGCTATTTTCGAGTACATATTTATAGTCGTATTTTATAATTATTTTTCGTCCTGATATCCGTTAAAATCACAGGACGCCATATCGTCCGGAGACAACGGGATCTGTCTGGGGTGGTTTGTCTGTCTATGCTGATATAGAATACACATATTGTTTAGAAGAACTTGCCATTGATACGAACATTAACAATCCTTTTCAATTACATAATTTTATCCATTTCCATTTAGGTATTTTTTTTTCAGTAGCGAGATGCAAATTCTAAAAAATAAAAACAAAATAAAAATAAAATGTGTAAGCCCTTCAGGGGTTTAGGTAGTTAATTCCATGAAAATTACCAAAAATATTTTTGCAATTTACGATTTCTCTAAGTCAATTAACGTTTTCAATTTACAACTGTTAAATTATTATACGATTTTATTGATTCATCATTCAGTGGGAGTAAATCATCAAATATTTGTTTGCTATTTGAGTTTGTGAAGTGGTGTTTGAGAAATTGACCTATTGAAGTGGTAAATTGACAAGGGTAAAGCTGGGTTCAACTACATGGGATTTAATTGCTTTTTAATCGCTATTTAATTGCTCTATTTTGTCGCTCTTCGGGAAGTGGGAGATTTTGTGGCGGAAATAGCTTACCGGTAAAGCTGGAAACGCCACATTGATTTTTGAAGGATTTTTGGGGCGTATACCAACCACGGATTTAAACACCCTGGGGAAATGTACAAATTTTTCCAATCCGACAAGTCATTCTCCCACAAATTTAAGTTTACCTTTTCTTTTAACGGTCAGTTCGCTAAAAAACACTTTTGTTTTTCAAGGAAAAGAATAAAAATATAATAATAAATTAACCCATTCGTATTTCACTAAGCAACGCATCTTAAAAGAAGCGTATATTTGCAGCCTACTATCCGTTTGAATAAGATATTTTGTCGCTTTTCTCCGAACGGGAAAAAAACGGTGAGATAGAAAATAAAAACAATAACATTTTCAAAAAAAAAAAAAAAAAAATAGAGTCCGTTACAATTCTACTAAGAAACTTAGACCAAAAGAAGCGTCTATTCTTTACCTATCAACTCACAGAATAAAATAATTTATCGCTCCCCTCTAAATGTTTCAAAAGGCAAAAAGTTAATTTTTCCAAAAATAGAGAAATATTCCCCCAGTGCAAAATAGAAATTGGAACAGTATATCCTGTTCGAATCCTCCTATGCCACATAACTCAAAATAGGGATTCAATAGCAATTAGATCCCATGTAGTTTGTTAGGCGAAATTCCAATGTGGCGGACTCAGCTTTACCCACGTGGTAAATTGCACCGGACAATGTCGCAAGTCACTGCAAATAAAATAAGTTCGAATGAATACTTTTACTTATCGTAAAGTACAACACACAGAATTTCTTATTCTCTGCCGTTTTCAATGTCAAATTACGAATTTTTATTGTTGTGATTTGCGAAAAATATAAATTCGTAAATTGCAACTCAGAATTTTGCAATTGGTGAATATAAATTCTTTCCGTGTATGTATAGGTGTAGTCCTCGCAATACGCACCCATCCTGATTGTGCATATGTAGTAACACTGTGGGGAACACAGAAATTGAACCTTGGAAAATGAATCCGATATGATGGCTTTTCTATAAAGACGGGTCGATCTTGAAATGGAATAAGTTGTGTGTGAAATATTTACCAAATTCTTTCTTTTGTTGGAAAGAATCATGTATCCGAATATGGAGTAGAACATCGTTCAACTATCCGTCGCGGCTTCTATAAATGTGGCGCGGATCCACGTGGTCCACTTTTGAATAACTGCTACAAATATCCGGCTGAATTTGAGCGATGTCATTAGTTATGTTGGCTTTAATGACATCGGTTGATTCCGGTTTATTGGCATGGACCTGTGACTTCAGATAACCAAATCAGAAAAAGTCCAGCGGGCCCATTTATGTTACCTCTGCGAGAGAAAACAATACCCTCATATAGTGCAGCATAATGTCCTTCGTAGCGTCTGCTATGTGGCACGTAGCCCCGTCCTCCTTGAACTACATCGTTTACCTCCATATCCTTAAATTTGGGCCAAAAGTTATCAGTTAGCATCGTTCTGCATCGCTCGCCGTTCATTGTTATGGCGCAACGTAATTTTCAAAAAAGTACATTCCAATTACGCGTCATTTTCAAGACACTACGGACCAATGACACCGTGACGCCGGCCTAAAATCCACAACAACCAGTATCTTTGTGTGGATGCATTGCACCCTGGTGAGCCTTTTGTAGGTTATCGTCGTCCCATATATGGATGGAAAGTTTGCTGGTTAATATAGTCATCCATCCAAAACTGCGCCTCATCGCTAAAGATGATTTTTCGGTCCAAATTGGTGTCTTCCTCCAAACGCTCTGAAGCACGCATCAGTTAGATATTATGCCCGATGCAAAATTCAGCAATATAATTGACAAACCCTTCGCTTGAGTGCTGTCATCCAGCAAAGCGACTTGAGTGAGTGCAGAAGTTGTTCCCAATAGACGGTTAAAGATTCTATGCCACGAATTATTGTTAATTAATCCAAAAAGTTTCCGAATTGGGAAAACATCCCATTCCTTAGCTGCTAATGACTGCTTAACGCATCCCTCCGTAATAGCTTACACCAGTAACATTTGTTCAACGAAACCTTCACCGCAAGCACACATTCTTTAAGGACTCATTAATCTGGGAAAGTTTTCATCTGCATGGCACTATGAAGACCAGTTTTTCATACCAGTCATCCTCTGTAGTAGTTTTCTGCAATTGCTTAAAATAAAAAAGTAAGTCTTCCGAACGACTCGTTGCGGGATCAGAACTTTCTCATTAATGACCTCAAATATTTCACTGTTGTGTCGATATACTCCATCGTGGTAGTTTTGTGAGTAGGGTACACGCTCTCTCTCTGTCTGCTTCTGGCTTAGTCCCAAGTGAAGTATATAGGTAGTGTATTTTTTTTTTTTTTCAGTTTCCTCTTAATAGAAATGCAGAAAGGAACGAGAAATGGAAAAATATCCCCCATCCACTACAAAACTTTCAAAGCAATCAGCTATCGCCTTGGAACTTAGCATCGCATTCATTCATCTTCGTCTCCATTTCGTTTGGATATTGTAATGCCGCCTAGAATTTCAATAGGTCCTGCTTGGGCCTTGTAATGCAGGAAGAGCATCTGCCCTGAATACACCAGTTCACCAGACAATGAAAAATGTTCTACAATTGTGTGCAGCCAACTGTTCAGCAACGTATCCTAGTTGCGCATACATATGTTACATAATTTATATATACACATTGAAAACTTAGTCAACAATGTTGCCATATAAGCCTTCAAACCTGATGCCGGACCACCTACAGCACGATAAAGCTGCTCGCAGGAAGGCATACAAAAAAATACCAAAACCAAATCGAATAGGCAACAAAAAACCAAAAAAAAAATAAATAAATTCCCTGGCATTTATCCTATTTTAATATTTCATGCAATGGAAAATGAAATTCTACTGAACTATAATATTCGAAATAAAAGATCGGGTCAACTGTGTGTGTGTATATATATGGAGGCGTATAGTACAGGCAGCTGAGAGGAAAATGGAGGTTGGAGGGTGCAGGTACAGCCCCTTATTCGGCCGGAAACGGAACACTGGAGTCGACTACAAAAGAAGCTGAATACGACAGCGGCTACACGGCGACAGCGACGACGAATGCGAATGCGGTATAGGTTGCTGCCCGTTGCGAATGCCGATTATGCAACATTTCGCAATAACTATTGAACCAGAAAATAAAATGTGCGCAGTATTGTGTTTTGGGAATTGCGAGCACGGGCCTCCTTAGCTATGCGGAAAATGTTCGAAGATGTCGATCTCGAATGTGTTCATTGCGATTGTGTTTTTACGGCCGCACTATTGCGGATGCCTGCTGCTAAAGGCAATTGAAATAAAAGGTATACGCCGAGTTGGGTATTCGAGGTCAGGTCGAAAGTACGACTAATGTATGCAAAGTGGTTGCCTCGAAATGATTTGCATTGGATAACATATTTTTATATGACCGAGCTCCCTGTTTGAGGTGAAGGCAATGGAGGCCTTTCCAACGAATTAGATACAAAGGAGGACAGTCAGCGGTTGCCTAGTTCACTATTCGCTATTTATGCGCCCTTGTCGGGAACTATTAATAGCTTGTGCGCGGTTCTAGGAAAACCCTTGGGATGGCCTCGAAGAATGCCTAGTTTAAATAAGTTTCTTGAAATTCAATGGCTGAAACAAGGCTCTCCTAGACTTCAACAATCACTTCAAAATGATTGGTAACAACAAATCACATATAACTCCTGTCAAAATCGTCAAACCTACTAGCCTATCTGACTTGTTACAAGAAGAACCTAACCATAGTTTCTACTTTGCTAACTCAGCTTAAACCGGCTGTAACAAGTACAAATTTGTGGCTTTTATCCAAATTTATAGTCGCCACATATATTTATGTATTTGACTCGGTTTTGTGTCGATAGAAGCATTCCAATAAGATGGTAACTATTTGACATTTTTGTTACCATTACACGCAGAAAATTCGCTTATTTAAAATCATTTTAATTTTTTTTAACCGAGCAAAAATCCACTCTGTTAGAGCCAATTTTTGAGCGTGTACGTGTCTCGAATATACAAAGGTCTTTTATTATAAGAATAATATGACATTGGTCATCAAGCGTAAAGGGGCATATAGGGTGGCACAGAAAAAAACATCGTGAGATTAATGATGAACAATGGATTTATCTAAAAAGAGTCGAAATTAGTTTATTAGAGACTTAATTTATTCAGAATATGTATATCTTTTAATGAGTTGCCCTCCTAGAGTTAATTTTAATTTTAAACAGTGTATTGAAAATTGTTTGCCGTTGCAGTGCAACATCAAATAACATTTTTTGAGCTTTTACTATGTGCGCTGCGCTGCCTTCCGACGTTTAAATAATTGAGTGCGGATGTTATTGAAGAATTCTGCAATATAGGAAATGAATCTTTTAAATTTATTTGTGTTTATAGGTTACACGTTATTATCTTTCACGTGGCCCCAAAAGGAAGAAGTCGCAAAGTGTTAAATAACAAGATCTAGGTGGCCAATTGTGACCACTTTTCCCGTAAAAGATCAATGCTTTTGTTGCTTGTGTGACATATTTCTTCATCTATGACAACAAAGGTACGTTTCGACCTATTTAATATTGAGCTACGTTCTGAAACTTGGTACGAAATCTATATAGAAAGCAACGCTTCTAAGGCTTCCGACACGCTTCTAAGGTTTCTTCAGAATTATATAAACTATTTTACATTTAAAGGGTTTTCCAATGAGAGGTGTTATTGTGAATGACCCGCTATTTCGGTAGCTGTCACTTTTGAAGCTTTTATTCTTTGACACTTGACAAGTAGAAACTACGCCATTACCCAAAATGGAACGATACACGCTTCAACAACGCATTGAAATTATTAAAATTCACTACAAAAATGGTGAAAATCTTGCAGTCACAGTTCGCAAAACTAAAACATTTTTTGGTCGCCATGAAGCACCTTGTCGGACCGCAATACAGAAAATGGTGGAAAAATTCGAGCTGTTGGGACAAGTTCGTGATGTGAAGAATAAAACCCGTGCACGTCGCTCAAGAACAACTGAGAATATTGCTGCTGTAGCCCAAAGTGTTGGAGAAAACCCAGGTTTGTCCATTGCTTGTCGTTCTTTGGAATTGGCCATTCCACAAACGTCATTACACCGTATTTTGCATAAAGACTTGGGTCTGAAGGCTTATAAAGTTCAGTTAACACAAGAACTCAAGCCGGCCGATCATCAACAACGTCGTGTCTTTGCTGATTGGGTCCTTGAAATGCATGAAAATGATCCGGAATTCCATCGAAAAATCATCTTGACCGATGAGGTCCATTTCCACCCCGGTGGCTACGTCAACAAGCAAAATTGCCGCATCTGGGGCTCGGAAAACCCAAGAGTTATTGTTGAGAAGCCTCTCCATACTCAGCTGTTTGGTGCGGTTTATGGTCCGGCGGGGTCATTGGACCTTACTTTTTCGAAAATGAGGTTGGATCAACAGTTACGGTGAATGGATTGCGCTATCGAGAGATGATTACTGATTTTTTATGGTCGGAGTTGCCACACAAGCAACGAAAGCATTGATCTCTCGTGCTATCTCGCGAAGAGGTGATCACAATTGGCCACCGAGATCTTGTGATTTAACAAAAAATAACACATCTTATTGGAGAACCCTTTACATATAAATCACTAGACAGCAAGAAATGTTGCGCTGGTCTCTTCGTGGGTATCACAAAAGCATTTGACATGGTTAACAACAATCTTCTCCTCCACAAATTATATTGTACATAATTTCGAGGCCTTGTGCATAGTTGGTTTGGGTCTTATTTGAAGAACAGATTTCAAAAAGTTAAAATACAAAATTTTGTGAGTATAGCTCGAGAACCATTAACATTGGTCTGCCACAGGGTTCTGTTCTTGGTCCAGTACTGTTCTTAATCTATATGAATTCCCTATTTAGTCAACCGTTTATAGGGAAAGTAACAGCCTTTGCAGACGATCTTGGCATTGCGTATCAGTCAGATAACCCTTTAAGCTTAAGGATCGATATAAATCACGATGTTCATATTCTGAGAATATGGTTTACTGTGCACAAGCTAGTTGTCAGTAGCAAAACTAAATTAATGAATCTCAGCTCTAGTATGCAAGAGTTCCCTGACAATGAAATCCGTCATGTCTGTCTAATTGTGCCTGCAATGTGGTACCTGTAAGGATGTTGTCTAAGGACCAAATATCCTGTGGGACTAAGTGTTTTAAAATTGACCAGGTAAAACAATTTAAATATTCGGGTGTTGCTTTTGGACAAAATATAAGCTGTGGGGCAAGTTTAAAGTTTCAAAAATGTTTTTTCTTCTCCTTTTCCAAAAAATTATTCGGTTTTTGTGCAAAAGACAAAAATTTCATAACCTATGGTAAAAATGAATGCTTTTTCTCAAAATGTCTCCTCAATGCCTCAAACGTCGGAACTATGCCTAAAAGGCATATTTTTGCCTCAGTTGGCATCACTGGACCAGATCAACCAATTTGAGTTTGCATTGCGAACGATTGGCATTTCGGTATGAACTAACAGGAACCTAGAGAGCCTTTAAAATCGCTGTTTGAATCGGATGATTTTCTATAGACCATTCGACCAGTACAAAAACTGTTTTCATATGACTTCGTTCGGAAGAAAAACCATTTAAGAAATTGGAATAATTCGGAATAAGCTGGAGTCAAACAAGCTAAGAAAAAAAAAACTTCTCTCGGGAAAGGCGCCTTCATTGGGCATCAACACCGCCGCAACATTTTTGCAGATAGGTGTTGGTTTATTACTCATGAAAATTGTTGGAACTTAAGTCCTCTGGAAAAATTACCCCTGAAAGCGAAACCAACCCGATCGATAAATGGAACAGATCTATAAGGTAGTTGGGAATCTGTGTATATCCGGCTATCCGCTCCGCTTTAAGCTCGGATAATAATCATGCAGTGGCTTAGTGGTTAGTGTGTTGGACTACTAAGCGAGGGGTCCCAGGTTCGAATCCCGCAAAAAACCCAAATTCCGACTTAGGGTTTTTTCCACTGCGCCACCTCTCGCGAACGTCTGACAAACATCCGAGAGTACAACCGTCTTTAGAGCTTCTCAATTAGCCGTTTGGAATCGGCATAAAATTGTAGATCCCTTCCATTCGTTCCAAAAATGAAACTCACACAAAACGAATAGTTGTGAGAAGCTAGGCCTTGGGTCCCTACGGACCTGTTGCGCCAACTATATATATAATAATCATGAATTGGAAATCAGAGAGGTGGATTTTATTCAAACTTGCCAATTGGTGTTTCTTTGGCTTGGACTGAGACAGATACATTAGACCGTCATCGTCTTAGTCCAACAAAGGCATGAAAGTTATTCCAAATGCATCGGATAATTGCCACCTAACCTTACCTAGCAAAGGCGACCATTAAAAGTGAAAGTTAAAAGTTGTACATCGATATTGACTTTTAACAAAAATTTTAGCCGATAGTCTTCAACTTCTAGTCACCCAGCCGGTGGAACTTATCATAAGAGCGGTATAAATGGAGGCGACCAGGCTTACCCCAAACAAATATGCGCATAAGCTTAAGTTACATTTAAGGTATTAGTAAACTATACCTGTTTCTGAAGTAACCACTCAAAAAAGCACTGGCGAGTCTCGTCATTGGGGAATGCAATATGGACACATTCCAATGATATGATATGGGGTGAGGCAACATTACTTCATCTTTAAGAATGCGCTCGATTCCGGCTGTAGGTAGGGCTCGTAGCGGATCGGGAAAGGTCTCATTCTGGTTTAAAGCCACTCACAAAAACCGAATCAGACAGGCCTTGAAACGGGTTTTCACCCAATTGAAGTCGTGCAACTTTCATAATTAAATAACTGACAACTGAGAAGTTATAACTTTTCACTGACCGTTACTCATAAATCCATCTGATAATCCTCTTATCGGTAAATTGCACTAGTGTCACTCGCGTCACCCCAGAAAATGCTCCTGAACAAAATAAATCATTGAAAACCGTTTAAAAAAATATGAATTCTCCCACAAAATTATCTTTTCTACTCTGCATAGTTAAAAAACGTTAAGATATGTCCTCGATAATTTATTCTTGCGATATCCCCAAAAGCCCATGCTCTGCTTGCAGTTCGCAAATAAAAAATTCATTTCGGGGAGTTGCATCAAAACTTTTAAACGTCCCGCCGTCAAAATGTTTCGCCCACACGCTGTCTTACCAGCATGATACCAGTTACCAGTATTGTAATAAATTTCATTTCGCTCATATGAAACGTCTGAAATGTAATTTATCACCTGTCTGTCCAACGATCAGGGTTTCCTTTTTTATGAAAGTTAAATGGTGTGTGACCAAAAAATATGTCCAATATGTTATGAAGTATCTTCAATATTTTTAATTGCATGGCGTTGCTTCAATGGGAGCTGTGGATTCCCGCAAATGATATTTACATCAGTCACTCACACTCATATCAATCTGCTTGATAAGGATAATCCCACATTGGTGAAGCCCTTTATTTCACCGGACTTTAATTAAAGTGCGCGCCATAATTATTAAATGCGAAAGTAAGGCAGCAAATGACAGCGAAAGGGGGTAGTCATTCAGTGGAAGAGAAAAGTTGCTGTGCACGACTTGGTCGCATGGTACGGGTTTTTTTTAATGAAATCTACTACAATATAAATAAGTAGTTTGTGACTACTTTCGCATTATTCTCTGGGTGTAAATCAAGCCCAAGGGATTTATGCATCTTAAAAGGTCGGTGGAGAATTATCACTTGAAAACAAACATAAAACTAGGCAGATAAGAAAAGATTGAACACTAATTTCAAACATTTTTAGCCTGGCTTTAAACGAGTCTTAATAAGGCTTAAACTTACGCAATGCAAGTCGTGAATGGATGAAAAATAGTAAAAAGTAAATATTGCTGTTCTGCAAATGTTTCTCAATTCAACCATTGAACTTAAAAGTGGAGGAACCTCCACTCGTCTCAATAAAAATTAAAAACTCATCATTATAATAATGAACAGTTCTGTATTTGAAGACAATGATTAATAATATTATGTAATATTTCTCTATTTTAAGAACTCATCATTATTTGTTCTGTATTTCTTTCCTTTGATAATGCTGTGGGGGACATATGAACATTATTTACTCTGAGTACATAATAATGCAGGCGTGCACAACCTTTGTTACACTAGTAACTAGAATTGTGCAATACCTTTTTTTTTTTAATTTTTTGTGTTAAACCTATTTATCAAATAAAATTAAAAATACAATTTTTTGGAAACTTCATTCTTTTTTTGTTGCTCATTATTTGGAATTCTTAACTATATTCACCGTACCTTAATCCTACCTATAAGCGTTGCGGCTAAACAAAATAAAATACTTATATAGCAAAGAAAAAAAATAAACTACAGCAAAAACATTTTTTTATAACAAGAAAAATGTACCCAAATATTTTCTTTTTCGTTCAATAAAGAATTGAATTTTACTTAAGGCCCTAGTTATAGCCATACGTGAAATGCAACCGAAAAAGTTGGAATAGTGTTGAACAGAACACGGTCATAGTGTTAGGAGAGCCAATACTTGTTAAATATTTTGCGATTATTCTTAAATAATTGCAGAGTACCAGCATTTTGCAATAATCTTATAATATTTTTGTTGTTGTTTTACAATACAATATAGACTGTAAATAGATCATTCTCACACAAATTTTCTTTTATAAATAAAACCAAAACAACCAAATCACATTAGAATTAGATGTCTTTAAGATTGTTCTTCGGGTGAGCTAGACACTACTACGAAACAGTGGATACAATTCGTTTTCAAATGACAAATTTTAAAATGAGCACCGTTTAGCCTTGATTTTCATTTCATTTATAAATTATAAAGATTAATTAAACATCAGGTGAAAATTATAACAACTCATTTTTATATCTACTTTTTAAGATCTCTATCAATTTAGTTTTAAAATTTCGCAAAAAAAGGCGGTAAAAGAAAAAAAATGTCTGTCTCTGACGCTACTCTGCAAATTTAAAATTTTCTCACAATATCGAACGAATATTGGGCCGCCTTACACTATGATGTTGTGATGGGGAACCGCGTTATATTTTAAACAAATTTATTTTTAAGTCACAGTTTTTGAAAGCTTTTGAAAGGACTATTAACATGAGCGCGAATTGGGAAAACATCAATTTAATTGTATTTATGAAATGAAAATTGATTTTTGTTCTCCCACCAAAGCATTCTATTTAATAAATCTAGCATCTATAATCTAAAACAAAAAACTGTCTCTCAATTGATTTAAATAGCTAAACTTACAATTACAGCAATTTTCGCGCGAATTGAAAATTCTTGCCGCGAACTTTCACTTTATTCACAATCCACATAAATCAGTCGCGATCCACAAGCCAACGAATGAAAAATTGATTCGCGGGTATATTTTTCCAAGAAAATTTAGAGATCATTTGCTTATTTTTAATTCGTAAGCAACATTTTAAGACCAAGATTGAGTTCAACCATTGGGTCTAGGTGGTCAAAAAAAGCAAATAAAATATTTACGGTTTGGTTTTACGTATGACTATAATTAGGGCCTAAATTGAAAAAGGGGCGACTGCGATAATTTTGAAAAAAGTGTGGACAACAGGTCTTGGGGCTCAAAAAGGGGCCGTTTGCCTGGTACCTACATGAACCAGTTGCGCCAGCTTTTTATTTATTTATTTATCTAATTTTTTTTACAAAAATCAATTTGCAAATTATTTATATTTAAGGTTTCAGGTCATCGAGACCATTAGAAGCCGTTTTTGAGTTAAATAATCAATAATATTATACACTTTGTAATAGAAAAATTCATAAAATGTCATTAAATTTGTGTAAAAGTGGTTTGTTGTTGGGTTGTTTCATCTTTAATTATTATTTTAGTCACAAAATATGCCAGACTGATAAGTCCACCTTACTAAATATATTTTTCTGGATCCTTTTTGGTATAGAAATTTCTATTGGTGAAAAGGGTTTTAAGCAATTTTTTTATTTTAAATTGGGGAGGAATAAGTTTTTCTATAATATAAATAAAAAATGTACATGCAGAAGTCAGTTAGCATACAACAGTTGATGACTTTCACGCTGCCTTTATTAATTCGTGGCTCTACCCGCCTGTAGGTTTGCCAGTTTGGTGGTTTTCCCACCAAATGTAGGTGAAATTATTGGTCGACTGGGGTTAATCTGGGGTAGAAATAGTTTAGGGAGAAATGTGGGGTATTTTTTTTTTCAAAATTCTATTTTATTTGTATTGTGTTATAATATCCTTTTTAAATTTATAGACCTTCCGCGAACATAAAGAAACGCTGAGTATTGTATTGTAAGAATTAGGCCCGTACACTGCGACCAGAAGAGATCTATTGTGTTGGCCCTATTGTTTAACCCAGGGAGCTGTTAAGGTTCTTTATAAACCTCTTCAGTAAAGAGGTACTAAACAGTACCCTTCTTGGTTCCATGTTTCCTATATCAGCAGGACTTAAAAACGCCCCTTGCATGTGGATATCTCTGCCCCTTGCCACAGCAGGGCATTCGCAGAGTATATGTTCCGTTGTCTCCTCATCTTCTCCGCTGAGTAACTTAAACATAAGAATGAGGTAGCGCAGAGATTTGTCGATCTGTTCTGTTCACTAACAAATGATTTTAAATTGAGCCTGACAATCGAGGATGAAAAAAATGTGTCTGTTGTTTAAAAATTCTGTTCAAATAATCGATCGATCAAAGAAAGCTTTATTTGCCTTTGCAAATTATTTGTTCCGATATCTGTGGACTATTTTCCTTTAGATACAAAACAAGTCTTGCAAAAGATGCTTACACCAGTTTCTTTGGGAGAAGGTTATCGTTTTTTCTCTAATAGTATCTTAGATATAAATATATAATGTATCAATCCTATCTGCAAATTTTATAAAAAGCAAATTTCATCAAAGTAGCGTTAAGGGCTGTCCAAATTCTTACAGGATGATTTCAAAAAAGAAAACTTACATGTTCGCGTTTAAAATTCGAAATTTCTACTTTCAAGTCGAAGTTAAAACAATTAAAAATAATTATCACAAAAAGTCTGGGGATTTTCTTTTTGAAAAAAATAGCCAATCTGGAGGTTACATTTATCTGGGAGGAAATATTTTGAACATAGAACTGATGAATCGGTCCGCCCAATCGCGGATTCTTCTTGCTCAAAATATACCTAGGCAGCTTGCACACAGCGAGCGAATGAGCTATTAAGCGACGTCGCTCTGCTGTTAACAAAATCGCTAACCGCTCAGGGCCTACAGGGATTACAGACACAGGATTTCATAAATTTTAATTTTTCTTCGTCACTCAAAAGGTCAGTCGCTCATTGCTGACTGCGTGACCGCAGCCTATTATGAAGTAATTCACTGTCTTATAGGATCAAGTATATAAAGGGTGATTTTTTAAGAGGTTTAGAACTTTTTTAAAAAAAAAACACAAAAAATTCGAAAAAATGAATGAAATATTTATTTGAATCGATAGTTTGAACCTTGCAAATTAATGTTTAAAGATAATTTCATGCA
Organism: Cheilosia grossa; assembly: GCA_963082955.1. Lineage (NCBI taxonomy): Eukaryota > Metazoa > Arthropoda > Insecta > Diptera > Syrphidae > Cheilosia > Cheilosia grossa. Next base: position 61,129,512 of record OY720144.1, read on the forward strand.
AATGTTGACCGCGGCTGCGTCTCAGGTAGCCCATCCGCTGAGTCCAATTTTGGCATACTCTTTCACACATATCGGCCGGTATCTCACGAATGAATGCATGGATGTTGGCTTCCAGTGCGTCAATCGAAGCGGGCTTGTCCCTATACACATTAGCCTTGGCATACCCCCACAAAAAATAATCTAATGGTGTCAAATCGCACGATCTAGGCGGCCAATTGACCGGCCCGAAACGTGAAATTAACTGTTCACCAAACTCGCCTCGCAATTGCGCCATTGTTTCGCGTGCTGTGTGGCATGTGGCACCGTCTTGTTGAAACCACATATCATGCAAGTCAAGAACTTCCATTTCGGGCAAAAAAAAGTTTGTTATCATCGCTCGGTAGCGTTCACCATTGACAGTAACGCTGCGATTCGCATCATCTTTGAAGAAATATGGCCCAATAATGCCGCCGGCCCATAAACCGCACCAAACAGTGGCTTTTTCGGGATGCATTGGTAGCTGTTGCAATGCTTCTGGCTGATCTTCACTCCAAATGCGGCAATTTTGCTTATTTACGTACCCATTCAACCAAAAATGAGCCTCATCGCTGAACACAATTTTTCGATAAAAAAGCGGATCCTCGGCCAGCTTTCCAAGAGCCCATTCACCAAAAATTCGGCGTTGTGGTAGGTCGGCTGGCTTTAGTTCTTGCACCAGCTGTATCTTTAAAGGCTTTACGCCCAAATCCTTCCGCAAAATTTTCCACGTAGTGCTGTAACAAAGGCCTAACTGCTGGGAACGGCGCCGAATCGACATTTCGCGGTCTTCTGTCACACTAGCTGATACGGCCGCAATATTTTCTTCACTACGCACAGTACGTAAACGTGTTGGTGGTTTAATGTCCAACAAAGTAAATTTGGTGCGAAATTTGGTCACAATCTTCCGAATAGACTGCTCAGAAGGTCGAGAATGCCGATCATAAAATGGAAGCAGCGCGCGATGAACATTTCGAACCGAGCACGAATTTTGATAGTAAAATTCAATAACTTGCAAGCGTTGTTCATTTGTAAGACGATCCATGGTTAAATTGCAAACCAAACTGAAGCTGTTTGACAGTGACACAAGGTACTAAACACACGTCAGCTGTCAAAACCAGTGTTGCCAAAACCAAACCAGCTAAAAAATCACCCTTTACTAAAAGACACAAAATAAAAGCGGAAGAAAATCCCTCGAAAAGTTTTGACTTCAAAATTCCTCGCGTTTGTGTCAATGGAGTGTCAAAGAGCTAAACATTCATTACATGGCTATAGTTCAAGTGCAGCCCGAGTACCAGAGGAGCGGGACTTAGATCAACTTTGCTTTCGTATGACTAGAGGCAGCTATCCACGAAGTGGATATCGAGTTTTACTCGAGGAATCCGTTTTTTTAATAGACGCACTTTTATTTTTTAAAATTTGGAAATACGTTTATGTGCACTTTACTCTTGCTGACAGGCTTTATCAAACTGATTGTATGCCAAGACACTTGGGACTTGGTTTAAAAGACTATACAAGGCATTCAGGAAAAAAACGTAAAAAAACCTTGCGAACTGTCTCTAATTGTTCTTCGCTGCCATGCGACCGATCCGTCATTACTCAGACTTCCAAGCATAACTTCTGTTTTATCCTGCCACCGTTTTCCTATTGGAATATTATAAACTGAGTGCTGCCATTGCCATTTATAGTCACACACAATGTCAACCAAAGCTTACCAAACACATAGTATTAAACTTGAGCACGATCCGTCAACTGGTATACTACTTACAGCTGTTTTACTATTCCGTCCTTAGAAATTGTTCTTCGGTTAGTGTGTTCATGAATAGTTATGTTCACTTGTTTTGAAATCTCCACAAAAACACAAAAGTAAAACATTTACCCAATTTAATTCAATTAATTTCATGCAGGTATATGACACCAGGACTTTTATCCAAACACGAACAAAATTTAACAATTCCTATTGTTCAGTTAATTCGAACCAATAAAAAAATAGAGACAGTCTTTTCTCCGTACATGAGAACACCACAATGAATGTTGCGCCGCATGTATTTACGCTCCCTACCACAGAGACTGGCAATAACTAAAGGTACCTTCGCCACCAGCAACGGTTGGTAATTACATTATTTCCAGCACATAGGTGTGTACATTGTAGCCGTCAAATTCACAGAACCAAGAGATAAAAAAACAAAAACCAACCAAGTGACTTTGCTAGAATTCCCAAGAGCGCAGAAAAATTTAATGAAAATAAATGACACCGGAACAAGAGGTTAAAAGCTAAGGGACCTTACCAGTAGTTCACCTACATCAGATGCCAGCGAAAATTGCCTGCTCAGAAGAAAGAACGAAAAAGTTGCAAACAATTTTATATGTGTGTGTACCATGTACCTACGACTAAACGTGTCCTTATCATCATCTGTTGTTCGGCTCAGTTCCTTTATTTTGTGCTCGGCGAGGGGGAAATGGAAAAAAATGGAATTATTTAACGCAGCCCACAACTCCTGCATGTGTTTTATTTCGTCGACGGTGATATTATCGTAGTTATCGTAGCATTGGGTGGGTATTTATACACATGAGTTGGCTTCACTATTTCAAGCTGAAAAAAGCATGACTCCCCATATCGAAACTGTCGGAGAAGTAGTTTTAACAAGGACTCCCGAAGAAGATTTCTGTAAATCAGATGTTTTGTACATATAGTTTTATTTACTTTGAATCGCGCTTACAGTCCAGGACCAAGGGTTCAACCAACAATCCCCTCCTGCGGGCGTGACTTGGCGTCTTTTAGGGGATCATCCTCTATTACGTGGACCCCATGACTCTCAAGGCAATCTCTATACGCTTTTGAGCTTGTGGGACAGACCGGCTGCTTTCAAAGCTTATTGAACAAATCAACGGCGCCCAAAGTACCCGTTCCATCAAATTTCTCCTCATAGAGTAAGCAAAATTAGCATTTCTCCAGAAAGAATTACGAACGAGTGTGAGGTCAAAAGGAATTCAAATAATAATTTTCCGCTTCGTGTACACAAAAATAAAATGAGATTATGCAAACAAATTTACAACCGTCCTTTGGAGAGTCGCGTTAATTTCAGCTTCTTGCACTTAACTCCATAACATCCGAGCCATGCAGTCCTGCACAGCGCACGAGGACTAATGAAATATTTACGTAATTTTGGCAAAAAGTTATATTTTACTTCTACATGCCGACAGTGCTAGTGCTTTGAAATTACAAAGGCGCGTAGGGGTAGTAGAGATTCGCTTTAGCTGCAAAAGAATTAGCTAACCGGAGGAGAGTAAATGGAAGTATTTTTTTTTTTTTGTATATTTTCCACATAGAAAGGACTAAAGTTTGTGAGTTTTTAAATTTTGTTTGCTAATGAAAATCCAAGTATAGGTTTGCATTCGAATATTGATGAGAATTGGTTTGGTATTTTAAATAATGTCGTTGTGCGAACAGTTTTCGGAAACTTTTACGTGGCAGACAAACAGGGACGTCTTAATTATTCCTTTGAGCAGCTTCTATAATTGGAAGATATATTTACTGTAAGACGTAGGACCTTTGAGCAAATTTCAAAGCAATTATATGAACTCATTTGGCTGGCTAATGGAAATTGCTTTTGTATACAATCACGGAAGTTGGTAACTGCAAGAAAGTGTAAAACTTGTTTCTGCTTCTTGTTCATTATATTGTTAAAGTCCACTGATATTGGACCTGGACGTTGTCAACTAATCCCACTATGCGGCAATTTTACGATTGCATTTCATCGGAGATGAGGCGACTGTGAACTTGGAAAGGATTTAAATGGAAATTTAGTTTATTGAGCTCGAAAAGTACCTACTCAAATGGAGGACACCTGATTATGTATGAGACTTGGATGATAATAATTTACTACCAATAGAAAGGATTTTTTAACTTTCTCGATTACGAGGTAGATTAAGTTCGGCTAGTGTTGAGTAGGCGGCTAAAGTAGACCACTGCCATATCTCTTTTTCGCTTAAAAGTAGGGGAATATATCTGTTACTAAACGGAACCTAGCTCATGCGCAGAACCAATTCCTTTCCTAAACAGGTGTTATTGTGAATGACGCGCTATTTCGGTAGCTGTCACTTTTTAAGCTTTTATTCTTTGACATTTGACAAGTAGAAACTACGCCATTACCCAAAATGGAACGATACACGCTTCAACAACGCATTGAAATTATTAAAATTCACTACAAAAATGGTGAAAATCTTGCAGTCACAGTTAGAAAAAGCATCTGGACTGATGAAGCCCATTTCCACCTCGGTGGCTACGTCAACAAGCAAAATTGTCGCATCTGGGGCTCGGAAAACCCAAGAGTTATTGTTGAGAAGCCTCTCTATCCTCAACGTGTGACTGTTTGGTGCGGTTTATGGTCCGGCGGGCTCATTGGACCTTACTTTTTCGAAAATGAAGTTGGATCAACAGTTACGGTGAATGGATTGCGCTATCGAGAGATGATTAATGATTTTTTATGGTCGGAGGTGAATGGTATTGATCTGGACAACGTTTACTTTCAACAAGACGGCGCTAAGTACCACACAAGCAACAAAAGCATTGATCTTTTACGGAAAAAGTTTCCGTAAGAGGTGATCACAATTTGCCACCGAGATCTTGTGATTTAACACCTTGCGACTTCTTCCTTTGGGGCCACGTGAAAGATAAGATCCACGCCAACAGCCCAGCGTCGATTCAAGACCTCAAAGATAAAATTCGTAAGGCTATCGAGGACATAGGGCAGCCACTTTGCGATTTGGTTATGGAAAATTCAATGAAAAGGATATGGTCCTGCATGCGTGCTCGTGGTGGCCATTTGGCTGATGTTGTTTTTCATTATTAACGGCATACCTTCCTCTTTATTATGAAATAAACATCCGATCACTTATGTCAAAAAATGGCATTTTTCTTTGAATACCAAAATAACACCTCTTTATATTCTAGCTTTCGGTTTTGCTCAGTACGAATTTTGTCGTTTTGTAGTGAGGTCGTTAGTTATTTTGACGGTGAATAATCGTGTTAAATGTAATGAATTTTAGTTGCATTTCGTTGGGTATTTTATTATTCTGATACTTTATACAGTGCTAACTAGGCCCTAGTTATAGCCATACGTAAAATGCAACCGAAAAAGTTGGAACAGTGTGAAAATGAGTTTTTTTTACGTGTAGGTGGTCATAGCAAAAATTCTGTCGGAAAACAATTTCCCTGCGAAAACAACCACAACAAACCAACCCCCACTGTGGGGAATCCATTAGAAACAAAATTCTGACAGATGGAACAGTACAGAAATGAAATATTTTCTTGTAGAATTGACTGAGAAGTGGATCAGAAAAAGTTTTTCGTACGGAAAAATGAATTAAATATTTTTGTAGAAATTTTTTTAGAAATTCTTTATTGTAAAAAGTTATAAAAATGTATCTTTGTCTTGATCCATTTACCTATTTCTGGAAGGGCGAAGTAGTACACCACAATACCCGACACTTCTTTTGAAAATGACCAATTTTGAAACTTCTCTACACTTTTGCAAATATTTGTTTTTGTCTATGAAAAATTAAGCTCTTAGCAAAGTAAATGCTTGCAACAATATTCCCATGAATAATAACAATGGCCAATCTTAATAAAATAAGTTTCAATTTCAGAAATACTTAAGGAAATGAAAAGGGTAGTCCACATTACCCGAACTTACTCTAAGAGAACGATATTGTATTCTTACATAATTTGGAACTCGAGATATTAATTAATTCTTACATTACGATCATAGAGGAACTCAAACAAGTGGGTCTCGAAATTATGTCTGTCTGTCTCTCTGGCCGTCCCTCCGTATGTCCCGAGGCCTACCGCCTAATGCCTGTCCGGATTTGGAGTTTGTGGGCCTACAGTTCGGTGCCGTTTTGTTTTTTTTAAGGTAATCTCAATGTTAATGGTACTTCCCATGCAAAATTTTCATACCAGTTTCATTTGTTCACAAACGGCTCTTAAGCGGGTTTGGTTAACATGACTAACATGACTCTGTTGGTAGTATATAAATATTATATATCAATATATATAAAGGCGAAGGGAAATAGTTAAGAACCACTTTCACTGCCTTAAGCACGAAATATTTTCATTTTATTGGAAAGATTGTGCTGAGGTGCAATGCTGTGTGTAATTTTTGTCAATATAATGGTAGAACTTCTACCAGTGTGCGAACTCTATAGATATATGAAATCGTCCAAAACGCAAAGGATATTTCCAGGGCACATTGTTGGTTGGATGTGACGACAGAGCTAAAGTCTCCTTTACTGCCTTCATCCCACATCGCATAAAATATAAGCCCTCTTCACAAATTATCTCAATGGTTTTTAAAGTATTAACATCATGGAGCACCTTTACAACTGAATACAGTTTTCACAATTTTCCCAGCGCACAGTGCACGAACCATCGGTGTCGTTGTTCCAGAAACAGGAGCTGGCTGTATGCAAGCCAGCACCGTTCTTTTGCATTATCATCGATGTGACGATGTACTTGTAGGGTTTCTGTTCCTTGGTCAAAACACTCAGGCAATTCTCCACCACCAGGCTGGTCCAATTGTTGACTTTATCGTGCTGATAGGCGTTACCGCCGATTGTCTGTTCGATTGCTTCTTTGATGATTTTGCTTACATCATCGACAACGAATTGGTTTTCTTCGCGTACATCTTCCATTTTTGTGCAATTATTTTAAGTAATATTGAAATATTCCTAGAATTCAACAAATCCGACTATTTATTATGCTGATGACGGAAAATTCTCGAGCTAGATTTCACGGCAAACTTGGAGAAAATTGCCAGAGCTGTGGCCTGTAGCTTTTTTGTTCAAACTTCAAAAATGTCCAGTTGGTTTTGACATTTTTGTAGTTTGTTTGTTGGCTTTCGTATTTTGCAGGGTTGCTACTGAGGAGCAGGCTATATAAACAAAAAATTTGGTGATGGTTAATTTAATTTCTTTTTTATTGGGATTTTCAGATTTTGCTCTCAGAATTCAACAGACAGGTATTTCGTGCCCAATGGAACATGAAAAGATCACTCTGTTTTTGCATTTGTGTTGGTGTGTGATTTAGAAGTCAGCTGTTTATAAAAATCCATTTTTCTATGTTGATATTCGTTGCAGCGAGCGGCCAAATGCAATATTTTATCGATTTTTTACAGACTGGTCGTCCAAAAACGTAAATAATAACACACTTCCACGTTTGAAATAAGGCCAAATATTTTAGTGCTAGTAAAAGTAGGTGTAAGTCTCGATAAGAAATCGAGATTCACAAAATAGTTTTGACTCCGAAAAAATTGGTTGCAATTGTTGACATAATGGAAAACGACATAAAGGTTCATTCGCGTATTAAATTGATGGCAGTTGCACAAAGTCTATACATGTTTTCTTAAAAAATTAAAAAAAAAAGAAGAGAAAATTAGAAAAAAAAATAGTTACGATAATGAGCAGGTACTTAAATAATATTAAATATCGTTGCCATTCCTCGGCCGTTGCACATTTTATATTGAAAACCTATTTCTTGGCTTGAATACCAAAAATGGGGTTCTTATATAATTGCTTCCAAACTCAATGCTGTCTTCAACGCGAAGCCCAACTCTTTAAATGTATGGTTGTCCTCAAACAACTACTGAATGGAATTTAAAATCGTGCGTTGATCCAAATTCTATTAATTCACTTGAACACGGCTGGGATAGACCCAGCTTTAACAATTCAATCGCAATGTTCACAGTGCATTAGCTGTCCGGTTCTGTATAAGAAATCTGCCCTAACTCCTCAAAACAGTGGTGTGGATGTTTTTTTCTTGTTTGAAGCAATTAGAAACAGAGTCATAACTCCCGAATTGCGAAGGTTTCAGAGCGGAAAAATACTTGCAATTTTTGTCCGTGAATAGAACTCGAGTCGCTTCGCTTTGTATTGCAGCACATCTACCATCCGATCCTTTTGGCCCTGTAGTACCGATGAAAATAATACATACAACTTATTTTTGTATTAAACACATTTTTGATTTGTAGTAACATAAGACATGAATATAATTATATAAAAATGTTAAAAATATATTAATATATTGCCGTACACAGTAATGACTTTATATTTGTGACTTATATACATAAAAATGGGATTATATCAACTCTGCCGTCATCCATGGTCCCATGCAGCGCATTTACGAAACACCTGGGGTCGAGTCGCAACTTCTGTGAACGAGCTTTACGTTCACGGAATAAATTTGATTTTACATATAAAACAAATTCGTTCACGGACGACGCGATTCGACCGCTGATCTACATGCCCAATTTTTCATTCAAGCAAAGTGGAGGGCTAATTATCGCCCGGTCGGAAAAATATTCTAAAGCTTCGAGTCTTCGAGTAAAAGTGGTAAAAGAAATTTAAGAAAAGCCCTTATTACGTTTCGTTGATGAGTTGCATGCATATGCGATGGTCATGGATGGGGCGAGCTAAGCCTGACCCCAAAAAAAAAAAACATTCCTGTTTTCAATACACCAACATAAACCTACGACCTACGGCCATTTAAATTCAAAGCTCCACACCTCCGGAATAGTTTCTAGGAAGCCATCATTATAGAACAACCGAATGGCTCTGTAAATCAGTCCTGGCACGTTCTCTACTTGTGTAAATTTATGATCGGCAATCAGTTCTATTGCTTGAACAATCAGCATTTTAATGTCATTGAACTTCTTGTTGGCCAGTAACATTTTCATTTCCGTGAATGAGCGCACAAACTCCTGATTTGGTAGTATCGTATCGGAGCTGGAAAGGAGAATTTAAACTGTAAAGAGATTCGCAAGTGGTTGCCTTCTATACGCACCTTGTATCGGGGAAAAGCGAGAAAATAATGCAGGAGATGCATCTAGTAAGCACTTTCCGTCTAAAATGAGCGAGAGACACATGAGCAACTGGCTAAAAATCTGATTAGTTGAAAGCATACCGATTGCTTATGCTATCCTTCTTGAAACCAATAACCCCAAGAAGGCCCTCGCCCCATCCTTCGGTTTGCGTGGATAGTACGTGGAAGTGGCGAGCCAACATCAGGAGAGGTTTCTTTGCATTTTCCGATTGTGAGAGGATCTTACACCCACTGGATATTATGGCACCCCAAACGATAGCTATGCGGGGCTCTGTTTCAACACTGCACACACAGATAAAGTGAACAGTTTGTGGTTTTATGAATAAACTCTTGGACAGCGCTACTTACTTTGTTTTGACGTGTTCCAACAGCTGGCTCAGGTCTTGCAGATAGGTTATTTTTTCACCGGGTGTGCTCAGGACTTTCATTTTATACAAAATGTATGCATGCATCGACAGAAAGTACTGAGCGCGGAGAAAAGGCATGACCTCCAACTTGTCGTAGGACATTTCGAGAGATTTCAGCAATCCCATCCACGTTGGGGAGTGCTCTTCCCTGCTCACTTCTAAGAGGGGTACATGTTATTTCACTCTTATCGCATGTGCGTTGAAAACTTACCAGAAATACGAAAGTAGTTAATGACTGTAGACTCCAGAAGGATGTAGATACCCGCAATGAAAGCCTTTGAATGTCCGAAAGCGTAGAATGTTTGGCACAGCAGTGGACTGCCAGCCCTACATTTCGACTGCCAGTCGGTTAGAATGTCGATGAAAAATCTGAAGCAACATTACATAAGCAAAAGGTCCATCTATTTGTGTAATGACTTACTTGGAGGTCTCCTCGCTTTGCGCCTGCATTGAGACTACAATCTCTATCATAAGATTCAATGCCTCCTGATTGCGTTCCTCTTTGGTTGTGCACACACTAGACACGGTTCGTTCACTCAGATCCAAGAGCTCTTTCAGAGCCGCTGAAAATGCCCTAAAGCCATCCTTGCTTACAACTAGCTTGTGATATTTTGTAGCACACATTCGCAACAAGCGAACATTGGATCTAGCAAAGAGGATGCGTTTCGCAGTCGCATGTGTTATTGTGCCGGCAGCTGCCTTTTCGGGCATCATTGCCGATGAGACTTTAAGGAGACTGAAAGCAAGAAAACTTCAAAGCAAATTCCGGAAGCGTTTAAATGCGTACATACTCCAAGACTGCCCGGTCGGTGTAATTGCTCTCTGTTGGCAGTTTCAATAGAATAGACGGTTCGACAGAGGCTAAAATCCACTTGAATAGATTCTCCAGATCCTGGTACTCCACCTGATGCCATGGATATCCTATAGCATCCTCCAGAATCTTACTTGTGTTGGTGTGCACATGAATATTGGGTTCGAATGATATTTTCACAAAGATAGTCAAGAGGCGTGAGGTAATCTGTGTCTGCACTGCGAGTGGCCACTTCGCGAACACTCCCAGCATCCATGAATTCCAGTCGATCCGAAGGAAGATGTGACCCAGTAAAGCATGTGATTCAGGGATAAACTGCAAGCAAAACACCAATTGGATTTTATTCACAAAGCAAAGCCAGTAAGCGTACCTCCTGCAAGGTGTCGAATAGAAGATTTATATGATTTGGTAGCGGCTTGAACAGCTCCCATGGCAGTTCAACAATTCCTTCATGAATTGGCTTTCGAACGTGCAGCTCCATGTTTTGAACAGCATAGTGGTGAATATAGAAGCTGAACGTGTGGCCCAATATTGTTTGAGAAACTGGAAGATTTTTGTGTTTAAATTTGGAACTATTACACAATCATTGCTTTGCGTACCTGGTAGATTTTCCAGCACACACAGGATGGAACTGATGAACGGCGCAATCATAATTCGACTTGTTTCCATATGTACAGTGCTCCAGGGGTAGAGAACTTTGCCGTTTGCTCTTAGTTGCCGTATCCAATTGGGGTTTCCCTTTCTCTAATTTAAAATAACCTCGGTTTTATTTCTTCAAAAATGGACCATGATTTCCTACTTAGTTTGAAACGCCCCCTGAAAGTGGGCGTATCCATCACTGATATATGAGCGAATTGCTTACAAAATATAGCTTATATATATTTATTTTCAAAGAAAAACCAGCTTGCATGTGGCCATGTTCAGTGGCCGGCAGAAACGCTTTTAAGTCTCAGTCTCTCAGTAGACACTCTGCACTTTATCTTATCTATCTATTCAGGAGGCCTTTAAACTTTTCCAGCACCTCCAACATACAAAAATGTTTTATTATTTTTCAACTCCTCAACTTTGTTGTACATTCCCTGAAAGGACATGTAAAAAAAAAAAACATTTTGACCAAAAACTCCAACAGACAATTAAATCTTCCCAAAAACTGCAAAAAGAAAACCTTTGTCTCTGTGTTGACTTGTTCTGTCCCCGTAATATATAGATGAGCAATACAGTTAAAAACTTACCAGGTGCTCCCATCCAAAACTTGTTGTAGATTATGAGGGGAATTCCTTCGAACAGGATTATGACCACCATTAATCAGTTCCTAAGGGGAAAAACGTGTCAATCTATTACCTGTCTTAAAAGTGTCTGTTTCCATCATTTGTCTTCTCTACGGTTTTTTGTTACCACTAGTTTCGGTTTAAAAAAGTAAGCAATTTTTAAGTCCATGCAATATTTATCAAGGGAATGGTATAAGTCCATCTGAGAAATATGTCGGCACGGATGTTTACGGAAATGTGAACATTTCGCAACTAAACGTCAAGGTTTGAGGTGGTATGCAGCTTCCTGAACTAGCTGCGGAACTATTGCAAAACAGTTTTTTTTTGGCAAATAAAGGAACCGGACGATAAAGTTCGATGTCGGAAGCTTATCAAAAATAACTTCGGATCGTTCTTTCAGCTTCACTTTGTCAGGCGCGTCCCTTGCAGGGGTGCACTGTCTGGTATTTGTATCACGTGCAGGATGCTAGTCTCTGGTTGTTATTAATAACTGTATAACATTTCCATTCGAAAGAAGACTTGTGGCGCTATTTATCATATCCGAACATTTAATGATTTTTAAATATTCTTTCAGTACTCTGCAGCATTGTGAATTAGCGAATTTATTTACTTACACTAAGAGCTAGGCAAACAAATCAGACATAGTCGGTCGTCGCTCCGAGAGGGGGATATAAACCTTTCATTCGGTGATTGCTGTGTAAACACATTTGCAATGCGTATTTAACACCAAATTGATTACAAATCAAGAGATTGATCATTTATCATGAGGATTCCAATGGAAATAGGGTGTAGTGCAGTGCGGTTTGCACCGACAGATGGTGTTGACACGAGTATGTGTGTATATTCATGGGACACGCATTTACATGGTTTACAAATGGGATGTGTGTAATCAATCATTTGTAATTGATAGTAGGGTTCTTTGATAAGTTTCTGGAAATACAATTAGTTTGGATATTTGCCTCGGCGAGCTTATAAGCTTTGTAACAGAGAGTATCGTTTTTCGCCTCTGTAGTAATTATATATATTATGAGTGGAGGTGATGGTGGCTTTTCGTTTCATAAAATAATGCGATTTACTTAATCTGCTGATCGATTAAGAAAGCCTAGTCCGTGACGCATCCAACCATTGGAGAAACTTCGAATCAGCGTATCTATTATCGAAGTAGATACACATAGGTGGATATAGACAAATAACAACAAGGATATGTTAATGTATGTTCGATGTGATGATTGCAGAATCAAAATGCGATGACGTTGCACAAAATTGGATACATGCCAAATATTTGTGCAATACCTTCAATATGAGATAAGATATGCATAATTGCATCCCAATGACAGCAGTCGTCAATAGAATAAGTTTTATGTAAAAACAGATTCATATTTGATTTGGAGTGGAAAATGAACGGAGTCAAATATACATAGCAATTGATGGAATACCAACACAGCATAAATGTATACCCAACCCATACTCGAGGGTGTCCTTTCCAATTGTGAGGAGTCGTGTGATTGATATCAATCGGCTTCGACTTCGACTTCTGCCATTGGCAGAGGGTGTGCATATTTATTCATTCCCCTTTCTCTGACAAGTTATCAGTTGCAGCCTATATCCCCTCTTGGAAAACAAATCCGCCTGATGTATTCTTTTAGATGGAGTTTCCTGCAGCATTTGTACGCTTAGAGGAATGACACATGCACCGACGGTATTTTTTCTAAGGTTCATTCATTTTGCGGTTTCGAATGTAAAGCTTAATAAAACACATACAGCGATACATTTTTGACTAACATTTTATGTCATTATAAAGTTTGGACTTTGCCATTAAGTGTGAAAAACAATTCCATGCAAAGGGCCGCCTCGGGAAGATTCGCTGCAGGCGATTCTCTTGAGGTGAACTTACGCGACCAGGCAATAAGCCCATAATTGTTCGTGCTGTGTAGCTTGTTGCACCGTTTTTTTTTTTTTTTTCATTTTAAATTCATTTTTATTTTTATCCTTAATTAAACTTATATACTAGACAAAAACGATTAAATCTAATTTAAAACTAACATTTATCTTATTCTAGCTCACTTGCTCTTAGCGAGCGCTCTAAACTTAACAATATTCTTAAAATTATTGCCTTTTGGCTTTCATTCTATCAATCTATGATTTGTTTTGATTTTTAATTTCCAAGAAACTTTAGAAAAAGTGAATTCTTTACTATTTGTTTTATTTAAATACTACTTAAAACTACCAAAGCTACTTAACCTAAACTATCTTGTCCAGGGTGGTGAGCAATCTCATTGATTGGTCAATACAAAGACACTTCAAATAATAGTTGAGTTTGACAGGTGTCAAATGCCACTGTTACCAACCTTAAACCACGAAATGAGAAACCCTTACTTAAGAGAAGTCTATTCTAGTATCTGCCTCCTACCCACTTCAAACTTCGTAACAAACGAAAGTAAAGGGACATAACGATTACCATTTACCACCAGTCCCTTAGCAAATATTTTCCAACGAGAGAGATACCTATGAGTTGACACCTAAAACAGCAAAGTTTGCGTTCAAAAATCGTGGGTGGGGTGGTCGATCGAAAATGGTATCAGAAAACCTTGAATTCTTGCACCTTCTAAATGAGTTGGTCGGTAACAAGATATAAATTAGATCCTGCTGCATGTTAAGTCACACTTTGTTCTTAGAAATCAGAATGAATTATGTTGTTTTTCCGTGATGTTTATTCAAATCCACATATATAAATACAACCAGACAAACTTTACATTTTTATTTCGTTTTTTTTTGCAGACTTTATATTTTAAAACGATATTCGAGCCTTCAAAAGCCTTGTCTTAATAATTAATAGTTGGCGCAACAGGTCCGTAGGGACCCAAGGCCTAGCTTCTCACAACCATTCGTTTTTGTGTGAGTTTCATTTTTGGAACGAATGGAAGGGATCTACAATTTTATGCCGATTCCAAACGGCTAATTGAGAAGCTCTAAAGACGGTTATACTCTCTCAGATGTTGTCAGACGTTCGCGAAGGTGGCGCAGTGGAAAAAACCCTAAGTTGGAATTTTAGGTTTTTGCGGGACTCGAACCTGGGACCCCTCGCTTAGTAGTCCAACACACTAACCACTGCGCCTACAGTCTTGCTGACCGAAATATTGATCGGGGCATTCAGAGCAAGTGTTTCTCATCTCACCTACTGTATGTTCCTGTGTCAAGATAATTAATGTCAGGATAATTAAAATTTTATTTCGGCTTATAACGCCTCTACTTAAAAAAATATATATAGCTTTAACTAACGCCTCTACTTAACTAAATTATTTTGGAATTACGTTTTGCATTTTTATGGCCCGCTGTCATGCGTAAGACAAAAAAAAAGACACTTAAGGAGTTTGAGTTTGACACGCCTGATTTAGAGCAATAGCATTTTTTCTGTCATCGCGTTAGTAAAGTCATATACATTAGATAGTGATCTGGGATATTTCTCATGACTTGGTATCACGAAATACATCGCTCTTTGATCGCAAATGTACAGCCTATTCCTATCTATTATTCCTGCTAATGACCGATACCTACTTACTTAGACACGGCCAAGATAAAGTGATATCAACCCATCCTTAAGTGCTTTATGTTGAACAATCAAAAGCAATGTACAAAAAAAAGCAGCCTTGAAGATGGGCAAATATAATCGGTCATCGGTCAGGCCCTGTTGGTAGAGCAAGTCCTTAGGCATATTATGTACAACAGAATTTTCTATGCAACTGCTTGTTTAAATTTAATAGAAGAGATAGGACTTATCTACCACTAAATGCTGTCTTGAATCACAAAAGCTTCATGGAACGTTATTAGGTTTATTAACAACATTTATGTTACACTGTGCGAGCTGGCCAAGCGCGAGTCTGACCCACATGACGAGCTGCATTGTGCAGTCCCATACTAATACTATGATACCGTTGAGCAGGAGGGATTTCCCTGTTCAATGAAGCTGCACCTACTTTACAAGGTAACAGTTTGTACCTAAATGACGATTCTTCCGAATAATATGCTCGCCTAGATGAATGAACAGCGAATGTAGGTTGTTGCAATTTATTTGAAAAAAACTAGGAAACGGAGAGTGAGCTTTATAAATATCATTTCTATTCAATTTCGTTTCATATTGTAGTTCCCAGTCGTAAGAAGTTTTTGTTTAAAAAAGTGAATCAAGCCCTTAAAACAATATATTCGTTTCAACCGACAGTGTGCCAATAAGTTATCCAAATGGCACATAAGTGGACCGCACTTATTTTAATATCTCGGGACTATTCTTTCTCTCCTATAATCTGTGTTTGATATTGACAAGTTGCTGGGTCAACATGTAATAACTTATAAGTCCAATTATCTATCACAATTTGATAAAAGCCTTAAAAAGTTATCTTAGAAGGCTCAGCCTGATGTGAATTTCATTCCATTCCGCAGTTCTATTCTATGTAATTATTGTGGTAGAAGTGGCAGCACTGGTCTTTGGGAGGAAATCATGAATTGCAATATTATTCCATAACATTTATCAATACCAATTCGGACAACTTCGTATAAAGTTTTTAAGATGAATAATAGCATTCATAAAAAATAACAGCGGTCCACACATTTTCAGTTTCTCGAAAAATAAGTAGGAATAACTAAACTAGATATATATTAAGGGTTTCTAGAATAGAAATAGATGCGATTCGAAAAGTTGCAGAAAAAGAAAACCAACATAATAATAGCTGGTGAAACAGGTTTTTTTTTTAAATCATAATGAAATCTGTAAATTCAGAGAACCATACGAAATACTAAGTTCTATACGATAAAATTGTGAGACAACTTTTAATATCCAAAAAGATTTTAGAAATCATTTTAACAAATATAATAAGTCACCAAATCAATAAACTCGTTCAAATTTATTTTTTCAGGTGAAAACTGTTTCACAACATCGGGCGCACTTTACTCAAAAGTTAATCTTCCAACATTAATGCCAACAAACGTTATTCTACTAAGCAGCACCGAATCCCATCGATACAAACCGAATAATAATAGAACTAAATAAAAACATAAAAAAAAAGAAAATCTTCACTAGCTGTTGACTGTTAACAAAATAAAAAAAAATCACTTCGTTTCCAATCAACTTCCGTAGTTAGGACAAACAAAACACGCTAAATGAATTTGAAAGAAAGAAAACCAAAACTCTTATCTGACTGAATATGATTTTAATTATGATTAAATTTAATAAATTTAATAAATTTAAATAAAACGACAAATTTTCTATTTCTATAAAAAGTATATAATAAAATACACAAAAACAAAAAACTCTGTGAAATTCGATTGTTTAACATTACATTGTAAGAAAGAAATAACAACCCTTTGTATCTAAGTAACGGATTTAGTTTTATTGTTTGCTGTAAGGGCAAAAATATAAACAAACAAAATATTATAAATTATTTCTTAACTATAAGCGGAAGTCTTCCACTATTGTTATACTATAATTAATAGTAAAATCAACTACTTAAATTAAATTTAAGTAAACAGAATAAAACTACTAGAAAATGAATGATTTTGTTAAGTATCCTTGGTTTGCTGTACAACTAGGCGAGTAACATAAATGAAATGTATTATTATAACTTGTATAAAAATAGGTTTCGCTCGTTATAGGACAAAAAAAAAAACAGAAACTAATAAGCCTAAAACAACAATTACAACAAGAAGAAAACTAGAAAAAGTTAAGCAACATTTTTTTAAGAACATAGACGCTAAATATCAAATGGATTTATTTTTTTTTAATCGTTTTACTTACCTTCTTGTGTTTTTTTTGTGAATATCTTTCAAAATTGTAATAAACTATTTCATTTATAATTTGATACTGGTTTTACTAGTGAAAAAGGGATGTAAGTACCATCAGTATACTGAGTTTTTTGAATTAAATATCATTTGGCAACTAGACATAATATTTGTGTGCAACGTAAGTGGCACACCTATCCGGAGGAGTGCTGAAATGTTCTTAAGCGAATTAGTGACAGGGAATGGAACCAGCAATCACTAGTCAGCAAGAATGGTAGCATAATGTACTTACCAGTAGAGATTTGTTTTACTTGAATCTTCTCGTTATAGCCATCATTCATGTTTGCAATTTCGTACCAAAATTTGAGTATCAGAAAGCTTCGCATAGGGATTCAGTCGTACATATCAGTTGGCGCAACAGAACCATAGAGCTTCCTAGGATTGCTGGTAGAGAATATTTAATAATATTCGTTACAGTATTTATATCAATCTTCGCTATACCGGGTGAAAACTACAACTGGGAATGCAACCAGTGTTTGGAAATAGGGTAGCTTCTGCTCTTTTAGCTTGTAAATATAAAGGACCGATGTAACCCGTTAATCTTGACATAAAGGAGGTTGCCATTTTCACAGGTAGACCAATTGTGAGCTTTCCAGAGGGGATTCTGTATTGCAAATTGCCTTGTTTAGTTTAAGTTAGAGCTTACTTTGACATCAGAGAAATAGTCATATTCAATAAGAAGCGTGATATTTATTGGTGCGCCGACCTATAGTTACGGTGACCATATGTTCATTGTAATAATGAACAGTTCTGTATTTGAAGACGATAATAAAGTGTTCTGTATTTGTTTGTTTTGTATTAAATTTTAATTATTGAAAACATGAACCAAATGATACTGTCCTATACAGTACCTAATCTATTACTAAAAAATTAAATTTTTTTTAAAAGTCTTTTTATAGGCACTTAATTTATCAAATAAAAATGACTTGAAAAACTGAAAATTGCGTTGTAAGTTGATTCTTTTTCTATTGTTCATTAATTGGAATTCTAAAACCTATGTTCACCGTACCTATAGTCAGAGAAAAAGTTCACAACTTGATTACATACCAAACATTGACATCTGATTTATTACAATATAATCAAAAGTATATCTAGAGTCAACCGGCACCAAGCTGTGAAGCTGAAAACATCTGTTTGCTGCCCATTACGCTCATTTATAAATGAAAGAAAGGTTTATAAATAGGTTGGCAACGAATTTGAAACAAGTGCGACAGGAACACCTGGTTAGAGCATCAGAAAAAGCTCAGCATTTTAGTAGATCGGCAAGTTAAAGATAAACAAAGCTCTAATTATTAAACAGCCAATTATTACTCCTATTTCTTGGCAGTCTTGGAAATCCAATTGTCACATTTGTTTGCACGCGAATAAGTATACACCTACACTTTTCCGAGTGGGAGCTTATAAGGATTTTTTTGTTTTTACATAATTTTTTTTCGGTTTCGGATAAAATGCAACAACGAATTAATGGTGCTAAGTTAGTTGAAATACCAATTCAAAAAAAAAGGTTTCCCTTCAGTAAAAATATATAAAAATAGATACACTTTATTTAATATTATCTGGTGGTAGTTGAGAACAACAAAAAAAAAAAAAAAAAACAAGTTCCTTTGTTATATAGTATTTTATTTGTTAACACATAAATCTATTATACATTTTTCTTTATAGTTAGTAAATAAAAACTTTGCCGATTCGCTTGACTAAATCGATAATCCTGAGCCCGATTATCATTTTGGTAGGCGAATCAAACGTCTCGTATACGTTTCTAGAAAGCGATTTTCATGTCTCACTCCAAACACAGTGCGATGTCAAAACCCCTGCAAAAGAATAATAATACATCTCTGTCTAATATATAAAAGTAGAAGAATTTGTAAATACAACTAACAAATTATCGTAGAAATATTATTATTAATATATATTATAAATTTTTCATTCAACAAAAAATAATTAAATCCAAATTCTAAAAATAAACAACAGCAATTTTTACTAAACAAGAAAATAAATCATTTTATAAAGATATAAACTAAATAGTTGATTGTATATTCTATTGAAAAAATAAATAAATTAAATTCACTTATAAATATGTAAGCATAGTATTTTCTGTAAAACACTATATGAATGTTATCTACTGTCTAAGAAAAATAGAAACAACTTGTAATTAACTGTTTTAGTACGTTTTTTTTTTTTTTTCTATGAATAAACTATGTAAATATTGTAAATTCTTGTATAGCCGTATATAAAAGTAAAAGTAGAACTTAACGTAAATGTTAGGTTTAGGAAGGAAAAAATATAAAAAATAAACAAAAATATTATTTGTTTCAACTGTAATACAATGTCAAAGGAATTATAACAAAAAAAAAATTCAGTAACTAATATAAGAACACTAGAAATTGTTTAAATTCAATTGAAACTTATGAATAGTTTTCCTTATATGGTTCTAAGTATGAATTAAGTAAAATCCCACTAGCAAAAATATATACATAGATATATTAAGAGAAAGGCGACGTTTTAATTGAAGATTAAAACAACAAGAGAATACAATTATTATAAGAAATTTTTAGATATTTACAATAATGTTAGGCTGTCTTCTAAGGACACAAATAACAGAACATGACAGAAATTAATACAAACGTTTTAAAATTGCTCTCATTACTAAAATAAAAATTATGTCCTAAAAAAATGCGAGTTGGTTGTTTCTGTTTTTAAGTTTGCAGTCAAGTGTGGGTGGAAGACTGCCAACCAAAGTTCATTGTAGGGCTGATGGATTAGCTAAAGGAAACTGCAACAATTTTCTATCAATTTATCAATTTGATCAGATCTTTTAAGACGACCGACAGGACATATCCAATTAATTCAGTAGGTATTGTGTTTAGAAAACGACCTTCACCAGATGCCTTTTTCCAAGCCTCCCAAAACGAATTGGCTGAAATGGAAGGAAATGGGTATACAACTGTACCACCTGTCGCGATCGTCTTTCAAACTTCCGAGGGTAAAGTATGATCTATGTACATCGAATCAAAAGTTGAAAAAAAGATCAAAAAAACTGTTTATATGGAAGAATATAACAATCTGTTTATTTTTTCTTAATTTCAAATTTTAGTTGTCGAGAGTTGAAAGTAAAATTTGTTTTGCAATTTACTAGGTAGAGAAATGTCACGGCCAAGATAGAGAGTACCGGACAACAAAACTCCTATGGTAGTACTTTCGGCAGCGCTGCGTAAGCCAACAAAACACAAAAGCAAACTAGGGAGAGGGAATATACCCTTTTTGACGACAGCTTGGAAGATAAATGGGCTGCCAAATCTGAATTATATTTGAAGTGAATTCAATTTATAAAGGTTGAAATTACACCTTGCTGCTCGAACTACTAGAAAACGCATTACGAACACTTAATATGTGGACAAAACAATGCGGTCTTGGAGTCAATCCACAGAAGACTGAACTAGTCTTGTTCAGTAACAAAAGCACGATTCCGATCTTCGATCCTCCAACTATTGAGGGCCTATACCTCTCAGGGTAGCGGATATTGCTAAATATCTGGGTACAATCTTGGATAGGAAACTTAATTAGAAATTGATTTTGTTGATGTTGATTTTGAATAAAACACAAATTATTTAGGAAATGATACTTTAGGTCTTTAAAAAAACTAGGAGTACGAATGTGAAAGGAGGAGTACGGAAGTACTGAGGTGTTGAAAGTAGTAAAATACTCCTATGGAAGTACTTCCGGCAACACTGGCCTGAACACTAAAAATGATTATTAGTATCGCGGAGAAATACCTAAAAGTGGTTTTCATGAATTGTGACCAAACTTCTGTCTGCGGGTCAACATGCTTACTGCAAAAATAAATTGATGGACACGGGTCTACCTACCTACGCTTATTTATGTTCCATCGAAGATTGCCTGAAAATAAAGCTCCACAGTGGTTACCTGTTTAGAAGTGGAAGGCGGTTTTACCAATGCAACATCATCTCTGAATATGTATAGGACACCGGGCACGTACTTGGTGAGGTGAATTTAGAATATGCCCGCATAGCTACCTAACAAGAATTTTGAAATTTGACTTTAAACGAGCTTAGCTTTGTTTTTTAAACCCGATTTAAATTCGTTTTACATTTGCATATTAGTCTTAAGGAATTTCCTTTTTACTAAAAAAAGAAGCTGCCAACTAAAAATAATGATAATAAATAATAATAATTAAATAATACCAGTTTATGGTAATGCATTGAATACTTCTTTATTAAGCAAAAAATTAAACAGTTTGATAAGTCAATATTTAAATAAAAAAAATATACATAATTTAAAAAAAAAAAAATTATTAAATATACTATATTTAACAATTTAGTTTTTGTTTTTAACAGCTAAATTGAAAACATTAAACAAGCATAGCTAAAACGAATTTATTTCAATTTTAATATAAGTGTTGCAAACAACTTTAAAGCTACAATTTAGCAAAAAATAAATCAGAGACAGCTGTTACTAAATGAACATTTTATTTAACACTTTCCGATAAATTATACCATAGATATTGAATCTTTGGAAGTGAACGGACCTTCAACTGTGTTTCCATATGAATAAGTTATTGGCAATATTTGAATTTCTTCCTATTCTTTGATACAGTTATTGACACCACCTTATTAATCATACTGGCAGATCATTTTAATATTCAAGCTTGAACCATTAATATTTTATATTTATATTGCCATTTGGAATAGAACAATTTTTTATGCATATATTGAGAATTTCAGAAAAAAATCTATGCTAACAAAATTGGAAGTCAAAATACGCTAAAAAAAATCAATGAATTTGGATTTTGAATTTATTGAAGAAATTATAATTTCACATTAAGATTAATCTTATTAGCATTGATTGGCTTAAAGTTAAACAATTTAAGAATCATACAAGAGTAAGAGCTCATTTTAAGTGAATCTCAAAATCATGTTTACAAATTTTAGGGGAGGAAAAATTAGGTTTTAATTATGATTTATGTTATAAGCTTTCAATATTTAAATGTTCTAAAATTGAACAAGTTTGTTCATACAGATTTTATCCATTTCTTGCAAAGTATTTAGAAAGAATAGTTTTAAATGAGTTTGAACTTTTCATTCTCCTGAGTTGTAATGAGTTCCATTGGCTGGTGGTATGGACAAAAAATGTACGAATACAGTCAAATCTCGATTGTATCAGTGAAAGGTGATTATGAGTTGCTAGTATCGACTGAAGAGAACCTTTAAAATAAGAAAAGCTGGAAAATATTTACAATTTATTTTATTTTTGGAGAAAAAAAAAACATCTTTGTCTAGATCACTTATGAACAGCGAGGTGTCAACTACTGTATCTAAAAAATGTGTCAACTACTTTATCCGTTTCGCAATTTTTTCCATTTTTTTGTTTTATCTTTGATTACTTTAGAAAATTATAGATTGGTTTCAGTTAGGTTTCATTCGATGACGAAAATATTTTAAATAGTACGCAGGAAATTAACATGTTACTTTTTCAAGAAAACAAAACATATTATAATAATAAAAACTTTACCGTCCATTGTCGTACCCGCTCGACTTTCGACAGTCAAATTAAAAGCATATTCCTTATTAGTTGGCTTATATGGTACAGCTAGTGCACTCAACCTTAGTCTAGGGCCATGGGCTTGGGCATTTCTGGGTGGTTTGCGATTTTTTTTACCAAACCGACTTGTAAATATATCTGCCGCCCGCACAATGCCTCAATGTTTTGATACTGAATTGAGCAGCTCATCATCTTTCTCAATATGGCGGCAGATTATGGAACTAAGTACTTTATACACTTGGAAACCTCTTTAAGGTCTAGCTTTTCCGAAAACTGCTCTGAGGACTGAGGAGTACTCACTTTACCTGTGTAATCTGCATAAGATCTAGCTTTTCCGCAAACCGCTTTTAAGACTTTCCATTACTATGCATCGATGGTGATAATATTTGTCCCACTTCTCACTACCGAAGTACCCGGTACCTGTTTTGATTTCTAATGAACTCAGTACAGTGACAACGCCCTTATATTCCAGAGCAATCTATGTCTGGGTGCACTATCGAAAAGTCGCTAAAAACGATTATCTCTTTCTAAAGGGTGGTTAAGTTTTAAGGGCCGATCTTGATTTTGAATAAAACACAAATTATTTAGGAAATTATTGTGATTTCTTTCTATTATGATAATATTGGTATAGTTCAATTATGTATGGAACAAAATATCGGCCAAATGGCCCCGCGACATCGGCGGCACACCTCCATCCGATGGTCCGAATTTTCGATGAGGAATAATTGAGGTTCCATGCCGTCAATGTGCCGAATTATCTCATCCTTTAGCTCTTGAATTGTTGCTGGGTTATCGACGTACACATTTTCTTTCAAATAACCCCAAAGAAAGAAGTCCAACGGTGTCAAATCCCATGATCGCGGCGGCCAATTAACATCGCCACGACGTGAGATAACACGGCCATTGAATTTCTCCCGCAAAAGAGCCATTTTTTCGTTAGCTGTGTGGCAGGTGGCACCGTCCTGTTGAAACCACATATCGTCCACATCCATATCTTCCAATTAGGGCCATAAAAAGTTCGTTAACATCTCACGATAGCGAACACCATTCACAGTAACTGTCTGACCGGCCTCATTTTGGAAAAAATACGGTCCGATGATGCCGCCAGCCCATAAACCGCACCAAACAGTCACTCTTTGTGGGTGCATTGGTTTTTCGACAGTCACTCTTGGATTATCATTCGCCCAAATGCGGCCTCGAATTAAGGAAAAGTAACTAGTAAATGTCTTTTAAAACCTTAAGAAAATAAAACAGCACGGGTCTTGCATCTAGGTAAAGACATAAAGGGTTTTCCAGGCACCAGTTAAAGAGTTCCAATTTTGTTTGTTTACTCACCCCTATCCTCATTGTATGTAATAGAGAAAAATAGTTGAACCGCTCCAAGTTGCGAACTACCTGCGGACCGCACTCAAAATTCTGACATTCGACATATTTACTGCCTGAAAAGATCACAGTTCTTTACTCGTGATCCTTGGAAATGGAATTAAATTATCCACTAAGGATAATCAACAGCGATGTATGCAAAAGTATTAAAAAAAAATTCAACAATACAACAAAACTGAAATTCGCCGGGAGGCAGAAGCTCTGGCTGCAAAGGACGTAACGAATATCCCTGAACAATGAGCATTTTTTATTGTCAGAGTCAGTGCTCTAAGGTTCGTTTTTATTTTCGTTAATTAATCAATTGACGATACTGTGGCTGTAACCCAATAAATATGGCATATTCGCATTTAAATGCGAACCGTATTGAACGACTCGCAGTCACCATCACAATTGCTTTCTCTGACAATTTAATTGAATTACTCCAATGAATCAATGCCCTCTATACACGGATACCATTACCAGTCCAATGCCTTGCTGCAACGAAAGTCAGAACTTGTACGTGTATGGTGTACCTACTGTCGCATGAAATTCAATATCCTATAGCGGATTGCGACAAGGGTACCTTCCGACCGCATACCGGTTTCAATTCATTAGATTGCATCCTGCAGCTATTTATACAGGAAATCGAGGCAGTACAGTTCCCTCCACCAGAAGTAGGTATGGAATATGACATTTGTTTAATTAAATGCCTAATCTGGATTACAGACTCCTGTGCCTTGCCATCTCTCTTCCATATCCCAGAACTGTTTCAACGAATGTCCCTAGAGAGGCAGGGGAACTTTTTAACTATACAAACGTGTTAAACAGCTAATTAGAGCAAAACAATGCATAAAGAAGATGCACAAGTGTGTTCAAGCTCCCGTGCCTGGTTTTTGTTTTGCTTGCACCCGGTAGACGGTTTAGTTACCTACCAGCCTGGCTGAGGGTAATTACTTGCAACTAAATATTTGTCCGACGTACTTCTTGTTTAGTCAAGCTTCGTCGTGTGTACATGAGCTATGCATCTATAGTACATTATGCAAATTAAAAAACTACATTAAGCTTTTTCTTTAAAAAAAATGTCTTTATTTCATGAAGGGTACAATAGAACTGACTTACAAATCTAAGAGTAGCTTAAATGTAACCTACGGTGACAATGACAAATATTATTTTTTGGTTGATGAATGATGATGATGAATTCCAAGAAAGCTCGATGCCGGTGCAGGTGCAATGCAATGTTGGGTCATCAATGTTGGATGCTGGGAATGGAATGCTGTGTCTTTCCCATCTGCGATATTTGTTTTATTTTCTTGATCTGTGGTATTAACTTACATAAGCACACACGGTATACCTACAGCTGAACGCATGATGGACATTTTAACAATATACGCATTTTTTGCAAGACACAAACATATAGCGATATTTTAGGTGTGGATACAGGATGTATTTATTTATAGAGGTGAAGGAACACGATCGGCTTTTAAATTTTCTGCGAAATATCTAAAGCTCCGTTCGGACGATTGCCAGATCTGACAAATGAAAAAATTGTCCCAAATGTCTGCCAACCGTGTGAACTGGCAGTTTTGTCTACCAATATTTGCAGAAAAGTCATTGTCAGATACTTGCCAGACCGCCATCTGTCAGTAAAGTTGTCAGGTATCTGCCAATCATCTGAACAGCCAATTGTCAGACCATTGCCAGACGCTAGGGACATTTGCAGACCCATTTGCTAATTGCATCAGATGTGTTGTGGTTACATCTGCAAATTTTTCATTTGTAGACAAATATTTGTCATATTTGAACAAACAAAACGAAGATTCGGTGTTATTTTCGTTGCATTTTTCTGTAGATTGGTGCAAAATGTGTGAATTATATAATTTCAAATATGTACGTGGACAAAGAAGTTGTTATAGGAACGAAACGGATATGGGAAAGTTTATAACCCTTTCCTTTTTTAATGATAGGTACTTCTAAAAGGATCTAGAAATATTTCTGATCCCTTCCAGTCACTTTTTGTTTTAGGTCTATTTTGTAAAAGTATCTGGAAATGTTTATGATCCTTCTTAATTAATTATTAGGTAATGAAATAATTTTCCTGAATGATGATGGATTGCATCCAGAACATCTGGAATGATGAACGAGATAGTTGACGCAGGAATGCGGAACAGATATTGCATGGACCGAAAATCATCCCCGATAGCTAGGTACCTATCGTAGAGTCAACATAAGCCGCCCAGCCGCTGAAATGCTCGCACGCATATTTGTTTCTTGCTTTTGGATATACGGCGTCACTAAAGCAAGACGATCATCGAATTGTTTGGAATACATACTCAAACAATTGCGATACAATTGTGGCTCCTCAGTTCTGTTGGTCGGGCCACCCTATCCTTCGTGCAAACACGCCGACACGTTTTATGTGGCCATTCATCCTCGTTGCTCTCAAATACGTACACGGTCAGTGAAATTAAACAGAGAAAACTCCAAAAATCGGAAAGCAAGTAAAAGTGTTTAGTAATCGGAACGGGATTGCATAAAAGAAATAAAATGTTATTATTATTATTGACAATGCTTAGTTTAATAAGAAAAAGAAAAAGTTACAGTACGCGAAAGCGAATGTTCCAAGTGCATCCTTGTTGGGTCGTCCACATAATCCCGCTCAAATTCTGCTGTTTCCTCGGAATACTTGCCGCAATCGCTGCGCAAAAATAGACATTTCAATGTAGTTATGTATTTAATAATAGGTCTAATAAATACGTACTCTTCCGGAACCTTAATAACAGGTATTAAAAATGCCTCAAAACGCACGCACTTCGGTTTTGCAGTTGAGGCAGACCCGCTTGGGGTGTTGGACTCTTCTTTGTAGTTTGAGCGAAAGCTGTCTCGAAGGGAATTCCATTTTTTTTGGCATTCAGCAACTAAAAACATACTTTTGTTTGGTAATACTTTAAACAGCATAGCAAATAACTGCTTAACCCTTCTCCCCAAAACAAGAGCAATGTCCACCCAACGCATTTTCCCGGCTCCTACTGTTGCTATGTTCCGGGGTATTTTTTGCGTAAACGCAGCAATGATTTTTTACTTCTACAATTAATTTTGTTTCTCTCTTATCACTTTTTTGTTGATTTTTAAATTCTTTTTAATTTGGTTGCAAGTTTATTCAATTTAAAATTGAAAAAAAATTCCACAATTGATTAGCTTTATTCTGATACCAACTAAGGCCAATATTGTTTGAGTAATCGTCTTAAAATCGTCAATCAAAATTTTCAGTGATGCATTTCAATGAAAGCTATAACTGGGGCCTTAAGCCGGGAATCCACAAGCCGCATTTGAAAACTAATTCTCACTCTGAGTGCACATTTTCATTTGTACACTTCTCTGTAAGGTGGACTCACTCTTGCAACACTGACTGTCAGCTCATAAAGTTTCCCAAAATGAATTTCTAAGCAAACAGTGCACATTAACGTTTTCACAATTTCCTCAAATAAATTTTCTTTTTTTGGCTGTCGCCTTCAATTACGTACACGGTTGCATTTGGCGAATTTCGAATAAAGTGAAACTTTGAAAACATTTCGCCATTTTAATGCATGTTAGCCAAAGACTCAATATTCGCTAAATGCATAACCAACTGCAATGCTCAGAACGTCGCTATGCACAGCGAAATGTGCATTTTCTCAAAAGTGATCCATAATTTGCCGACACATTCAGGAGATTTCATTTTTGCAAATGGAAACGAATTTCAAATGCTAATTTCAAAGTTTGCCGAGCTCCATCGGCAATCCATTTCGCCTCTTTTTGACTCTGCCACCGTAGGTATAGGTATAAGTACAATAGGTATGAGCTAAAACTCAGCATCTCCGCAGAATACCTACGTTCGAATAATATTTTCCACTTCACTGAGACGATGATGGAGGGGTTGGTGGATGCGGTACGACTGAACGAGTCAAAGGAAATATGAATTATTGGAAATTCCGTAGAATATCTGCACCGCATACACTCATCTGAATAAAAATAAAGAGGAAAGTGCTTTCCATTACGTTTACGATGTGCATCGTCGCGTCTTGGGGTGGATTATTGTTTTGTGTTTGTTAGCTGGTAGGTACTACTTGCCTCTTAATCTCGAGTGGAATTTTAGCTCGTAAAGGGAATCGGATTATCGATGAGAATTATGTTGTTTTGTAATCCTTTTTGCTGGAAGACAATAATAATTGATGAGTCGATTGGTTGGTGCATCCCATCGATAACTGTAAATTTTATCAGTGACAGCCATGGACTCCCATGAATTATGGAACACGCGCCCTATGGGTGCAATAATCCGATTACCTTTTCTATGCGCACAGTGTTTGAATATGGAATATGGAATATTGATGACTGTGAATTTTCAATTTTGTTTGTGCGACTGAATTAACTGGGAGCAGTGTTGTTGTTCTTGTTGACACAAGCGTTATCAACGGCATTTGGCTTCGTTCATTTGTGGAAGGCTGTCAACTGCATATTTGACAAGACATTTTAAACAATCCTATATAATTCTGGCCACAAGTTACATGCTCGTTGTCCTTGTGGCTTTTTCAGTACAAATGCACAATTTGACCTTTTTGACCGTTTAATAATAATAGTTGACGCAACAGGTTCGTAGGGACCCAAGGCGTAGCTTCTCACAACCATTCGTTTTGTGTGTGTTTCATTTTTGGAACGAATGGAAGGGATCTACATTTTTATGC
This sequence comes from Cheilosia grossa, assembly GCA_963082955.1. Taxonomy (NCBI): domain Eukaryota; kingdom Metazoa; phylum Arthropoda; class Insecta; order Diptera; family Syrphidae; genus Cheilosia; species Cheilosia grossa. The sequence goes on from OY720144.1 coordinate 61,158,359, forward strand.
CGATTCCAAACGGCTAATTGAGACGCTCTAAAGACAGTTATACTCTCGGATGTTTGTCAGACGTTCGCAGTGGCGCAGTGGAAAGAACCCTAAGTTGGAATTTAGGTTTTTGCGGGATTCGAACCTGGGACCCCTCCCTTAGTAGTCCAACACACTAACCCTTAAGCCACTGCGCCTTTTGACCGTTTACATCGGAGAAAATTTCAAAGCTAGTTTACTCTTGCTTCTTTGTCGGAGGTCGTTATACTATCCGACGGAGCACTAAGATACAACTACTGGTCCATTGTACTGCCAATCAGACACCTTACATTATTGTACTTTGTTTTCCCGTCTTTCGAAGAAAGAAGAGAAGTAGCTTCAGTGATGATGAGCTTAGATGTTCGACACTGTCCACATCAGCCCCAAAGATCCGCCGCCTGATACGAGCAAAGGCAGGACAGTTACAGAGGAAGTGTTCCGCTGTATCGTCGTCCTCTCCACAAGCAGGACAGATGGTGGAGTCGTTCAAGCCCAATAAGTGTTTTGTAAAAGCTTGGTGGCCCGCAAGGATGCCCAGTACCAGTCTGCAGTCGATTCTCCTGAGAGACAGAAGGAAGGACGCGGACCTTTTACAGATGTGCGGACGCAGGCGTTTGGGCTGTCTACAAACACTACAGTCACGCCACCGACACTCGTGTTCACGAGAAACCCAAGTATCAATGGATGACCTAACCACAGATGCAGGCAGACCCATCCCTGGTTCATGTCCTGAGAAATTTTCTTCTGAACCCAGCCTGGGAAGCTCATCAGCGATCTCATTTCACTGGATACCAGAGTCACCCGGGACACAAAAAAGATTGACTGTGCTTAGCCTTCCGACCAAGTTCAGAGAAAGATTGAGTTCGAGCACTAACTACGACGAGGTAAGTGGCTTAAGCAGCGCTATTAAAGCAGCTTGGCTATCACTGCAAACGCATAGCCCTCCACCAGTTTGTCACAACATATCGCATAGCCATAAGGATAGCGAAAACTTCCGCTTGGAAGACAGACGCATGGTTACTTAAGGGGTAGTGTAGTCTAATGTTCTCGCTTTCCACAAAGACTCCAAAATACACGATGGCCTTCTTTCCCTGGCTCAGAGTCTGGCCGAAGCCATTCCGTTGCCTGAGGAAAGTTGACGTGGTAGTTTTGTCGCAGAAGGATTTCTGGTGTCATTGCGTCAGACGGCATATCCATAAGACAGGGGTCAAAGGATAGTTCTCGCACAAGTTCTTCAAAATTCCAATGCGTGTGGTACCAAAAGCCACGTCTCCTTAACCGAGAGATGGTTCTCAGCGTACACTCCATGCTAAAAATATCAAGGTCCATCATAGCATCTAGAGCAGAGCCCGGAGTGCTAGGGAAGGCCCCTGTGCATCCAAGCCAGACCGTTGTTTGCAGTTCGGCAAAAGAGGTAGTAACACGTTTCCGCGGAAAGCCTGTTCCACCACACAACCGATGCATATGGGAGAAGTGGTCTTATCATTGCCGCATAGATCCAAAGGACCCTTTTAGGAGATAAGCCCCATGTCGTGCCAAAAGCGCCTTTGCATTGCCAGAAAGTTGACAGCTCTTTATAAGTTTTCGATTCAACATGCTTGGACGAAAGAAGTTTTCTATCTAGGATTACTCAAAGATATTTGGCTTCATCGGAGATCGGGATGGTGACGCCTTTTAGCACAAGTTGAGTCAGACCCGTGACATTCCTCCTTCTCGTGAAGAGAACAACCGTAGTTTTAAGAGGATTCGCTGAAAGCCCATTTCTTGCGCACCAGATCATTGCACTCAAGGATGTCTGCGCCAGAGAGCAGACAGTCCTTAGGTCTGAGCCGACAGACAGAACGGCGACGAAGATTGAGAACCATTAACAGAGAGTCAACTACCATACACAATAAAAGGGGAGACAGAACACCACCTTGAGGGCAGCCTCTGTTTATGTTTATGTCATGACGCATTTGCCACAATCCGCCTCGGCGATCAACGTCCTGTACATTAGCATTGCCTTAATCCACAACACCAATGTGGATGTCTGGCTGCATTACAAATGCTGTCAAAACTCGCATTGTCAAAAGCACCCTCAATGTCGACGAAGGTACCCAACGCGTACTCCTTCCGATCAAGAGCACTTTCAATCCTCCCAACGAGGTTCTGAAGCGCAGTTTCACAGGATTTTCCGCGCTGATAGGCATGTTGCATCACAGAAAGAGGATGCGATCGAAGAGTAACATTGCACACGTGCAGCTCAACCAGTCACTCCAAGTTTTCCAGCAGGAAGGAAGACAGACTTATGGGTCTGAAACTTTTTGCGAGTTTGTAGTCGGTCTTACCTATCTTTGGTATGAACACGACTTTAAACATACGCCAAAGAGAAGGTATGTAGGGCAGGGCCAAGCTAGCGGTGAAAATTATTTCCAGCGTCGGCATCAGCTGGCTAAAACCTTGTTTCAGCATAGCCTGTTGAGTTCCATCCGGACCCGGTGACTTAAAGCCCTCAAACGATGCAATTGCACATTTGATAGCGTCATCCGTCACCACTCTAGATGCTACGCCGCGTGGTGTTTGTCAGTTCAGAAGTGGCCACCCACTTAGGCCTGTTCCCCACATAGGTGTCCTTTTGGGGCTACCAGTGGTCTGTTCATGCCGCTTCGCCTTCTTCGAAATGTTGGGGGCGTCTTCTGGCGACTTCAACCTCTTCGAGGCTTGCTTTTTGTTTCCGAGCCTCTCCGCGATAGACTTCCTCTGGAGTCCACTCGGTCCCGGCTTATTGTCGGTCTCCTTATGTTCCGTCATTGGCACCTTTTTCGCTGAGGAGCTACGGTTGGGTTTGGGGTCTGTCTTAGCGACATCGTCCCTTGGCCGTTTAGCGCCATGTGGTGTGCTTTTTGAGCCTGACTTGCTGGTCGAAACTGTAGCGGAAGATGGTCATTTAGGCTCAAGCCTCGTAAGAGCGTCTTTCGCAATAGTTTCCTTGGCCCATTCCAAGGAGGCTCGCTCCTTCCCTCTAAGGGAGCCTTGATCTTTGGCGACGAGAATGCCATATATATGCTTGGCCTTTGGGTATTCCCGTTTCCTTAACAGGCCTGGGGGCACCTTCTTCTTCTTCGCCTTTTCTCAGCCGGCTATCTCATTTGAGGATTCGGCCAAAAGCTTCTCTCCAAAGCTAAGCAAAACTAGAAAAGGGATATTTTTCAAAAACTTTTGAGACTTATCGTACATTACCTCCCTCATCCTTAGTTTTTTCTTTTATGTTATCGATTTTGTTCCCACGAGTATGGCTGGAAAATATGGTTCGCCCCGGCAGCGCCGCCATACCGGGGTAGGGCATTGCAATACCCTCAGGTCTTCGCCTGGGCACCTGAGGGAGCTCGTACTTGGTTGGTTTAACCTCCAACCCTTCATCCTTCGGCACGGTTTCCATTACGATCACGCGACCACTGGAGTTAGGTTGGCAGTTCTTAGTTCGTCACTCTTCAAACAGCCTGTCCGCCATGGGTGACCCTTCAGACGACTACCGCCTTCGACAGTATAGCCTGTTGAATCATTGTGACTTAAGCCTCCGCACTAACGTCAAGGTGACTGCACATAGCGGAGGAACTGGACACGTTAGTTCAAAACAAAGGATAGGGACCTCTCTACCCCCTGTATTGATCTCAGTTTAAGTGGAGCTTTAACAGAATTGCCAAGTTCCTCCTTAAACCGAGCCTGATTCGTTTTTCTCGGAATTCTCCTCTCAAGCGAATGTGAAACTTCACAGTAGACCTGAAATTCGATGTATCTGTGGTCTGACAGAGTGCTATCTGGCGATATGCTCCATTTTGTGATAGTCTTGGAATGCCTGTTGGACAGGGTAACATCGATTACCTGCTGCCTCCTGGCTGTAACAAATGTAGGTCGACAACCTACTTTGTTGATGGTGATGTCAGACGATAAGATTAAATCCACAGAAAACGATCTCCTCGTATATTACATTTGCTGCTGCCCCAAACATGAGCTCAACAACAGCCTTTGGTGGTGGAGGAGTTAAGGAGTCGAAGGGAAACTATGCCAATGCAGAGACAAAGGTTTCCCAATTGCCGTTCGCATGGTAGGTAATATTTAGCTGCACCAACCAAATCTTGGTAACATAAGCGTTTGATTGTAACTGCCGTAAGGGATATCGATACAACAAGCTTGTCCTAGGTCTCTTACTCTTACTTACTATGAATTTAGTTTTCTTGCTGACAAAAACTACAATCTCAGGAGGTGAATATCATGGCTTACATCCGCGCTTAGGCTTAGAAGACTATCCGAGCGATATATGCAAAGATCATCTGCGAAATGGTTGGTCAAGCAAGGAGTTGATGTAGATAACTGACAGATTAGGACCAATTACTCCTATGTAGAAGTTTATAGTTTTTGTCTACTAACAAAACTACCTGATATGACTTTTTGAGTTATATCCTTTCACGAGATAGCTGCGCATTAAACCCCGAAATCCTTCATAGTGCAATTTGTTTAGTAGACTTTGTGGTTGACCATGTCCAAAGCTAAGCAAAACTGGAAAAGGGCATCTTCTGTAGCAAAACCTTCCTTAAATCCAAACTGAGCTGAAATAAGGGATATTTCTCAAAAACTTTAGAGACTGATAAGTGCAAAGAAATGGGAATATTATTTAGAAAGAGGAACCACATAAGAACATTTCAATTTATTAGTCAAAACCACGGTCGATATATTATTTAAGTGAACAAATATAAGATAATTTATGTCTGCTACAATAAATTCTATGTTCTTGTGGCCAGGACAGGAAAATAATTGGAGCTATTAAGTGCGCACAAATTGGGTGGTTAGGTGAACAGGTAATTGTTTACACTTCGGAGCTCATTATTTCAATTATTTATGTTCGCCTCATTAGCAAAACACAATAGACCTTTCGAAAAAAAAAATATTTAATGGGTATTTAATATGCTGCTATAGGATTGTCAACAGTAACATCATCATTACAAATGCTAATTGGGCGAGTTGTTATCTACGATTCTATAAATAGCCTCCCATTCCTTTCTTGGATTACCAGGCGCATTTAGTACTATGGAGTAGTAGTATTATAAAGGGTCATTAATTTTTCGGTTTCGAAAGTAAAGCAAAATACACACAGCGATACATTTTTAATGAAAATTTTATTTCATTAAAAAGTTTGGACTTTGCCATTTAGTGTGAAAAATAATACCATTCAAGTGGCCGTCTCGGGAAGATTCGCAGCATGCGATTCTTTTGAGGTAATTTTTAATCACTTTTTCACCCATCTCGGTCATAACTTGAGTAATGTTGGTTTTCAATAAGTCTAGAGTTCGGAGATTATTAGCGTAGGCACAGTCTTTTGATGCGTAGGCACACAGAAAAAAATCTAACGGTGTCAAATCGTATGATCTTGGTGGACAATTGACGTCGCCAAAACGTGAAATTATGCGACCAGTAAACTTTTCACGCAACTAAACGATAATTGGTCGTGTTGAGTGGCTTGTTGCCCCGTCTTGTTGAAACCACATATTGTCCAAGTCGTGATCTTCAATCGCCGGGCAAAAAAAAATCGCTTACCATTCGTTCAATTGCTGCGAACGCCGGGAAATCGATAAATTCGGATCATCAGCAACACTTGCACTTGCAGCAGCAATATTTTCGACTGAGCGTGCATTACAATGATGTACAGGCCTTACGACATCAGTAACGCTTCCTCTCTCTTCAAATTTCTTCTCAATTTTACCAATTGCTTGCGTAGTCGGTCGAATATGCCGACCATAATCATCGCGTCATTCGCGAAAAGTGGCAACACTTGAATCATCACTTTTGTAGTAAAGGTTGTTTTTTTTAGAGGTATAGAACTTTGAAATGGAATAAAACAAAGATGATTTTTTTAAATTGACATGAAATTTAATTTTTTTCAAAAGCCAATCTTCTGGCATTATAATTTATATATGATTTCTGGCGTATGACCGCCACGGCTGGCTCGGACGTAGTCTAATCTGGAGGTCCAATTTTCGATGACTTTTTTGCAACATTTGTGGCCGTGTATCGGCAATAACGTGGCGAATGTTGTACTCCAAGTGGTCGATCGTTTCGGGCTTATCGGCGTAACGACTTTACATATCCCCTCAAAAAATAGTCAAGCGGCGTTAAATCGCACGATCTTGGAGGCCAATTTACGGGTTCGCAACATGAAAATATGCGGTTACCAAACATTTACTTCAATAAATCAATTGTGGCACGAGCTGTGTGACATGTTGCGCCGTCTTGTTAAAACCACAGCTCCTGAACATCATGGTTCAACGAAAAAGTCAGTAATCATGGCTCTATAGCGGTCACCATTGACTGTCACGTTCTGGACAGCATCGTTTTAAAAGAACGCTCTACAGCAGCAATGCCTTTTTCTGTACGCACTGTACGACGTCTGTGGATGCGTATTATCATTTAGAGTAAACGCGGTGCGAAAACGTTCCGTAGTTAACCGAATTAATTGCTCTGATGGACGGTTATGTTGACTGTAAAATGGAAGTAGTGCGCGATACGAATTTCGAACAGAACCGCGATTTTCCAAAATTTTGATACGTTGTTCAGGCGTCAGTCTATTCATGTTAAAATGCCAAACCAAACTAAAAATAAATCACTTGACAGATGACAAGATGGCCACGAGTTAGAATAGTGTTGCCAACTTAAAGTTCTGTACCTATGAAAAAAACACCCTTTAAAAGTCTTAGTAATTTAAACGCATTCTCGTTTGTCAAGCGATCCACTATCGTAAATGGCAAACATTCAACTAATATTATGACACTTCAATTGACAGCTAAGTTTGACAGGTATATGTTGAACTAAAATATTTAAATATTGAAAAAATAAAACATTATCCCGAGCTTTCCTCATATCATTGTTAATTTCCGCAGTAAATATTCTGAACCGTGTTTTCAGAGCTGTATATGTATCTATATTTGAGGACGCAGTGGCTTATTGGTTAGTGTGTTGAATTACTAAGCGAGGAGTCCTATGTTCGAATCCCACTGCGCCACCTCTCGCGAACGTCTGACAAACATCCGAGAGTATAACTGTCTTGCAAGAGCTTCTCAATTATGCCGAGTCGGCATTAAATTGTAGGTCCCTTCCGTTCGTTCCAAAAATTAAAAACTCACACAAAACGAATGGTTGTGTGAAGCTAGCCCTAGGGTTCCTACCGACCTGTTGCGCCAACTATTCATTCAAATGTATATATTTGAAGCAATTCCTTCTCAGTTTATTTTTTAGCTTAATTTTTTGAACACAGAATAAGTGAAAGTTCGAATGTAATTCTGAAGAAATTTTAATTTTTCTCAGCTCATCAGCCTTAGGGCCAGTCTGTTCACAGCTGGCTAAATCCTTTGTTAGGTTACCATATATTTAGGTTAACCAATGATTATAAATCAGTGATAAGCAATGAGTGTTTGTTGGGCGTTTTTTCACTTCGGTCACCAAACCAAAGCTTTGCAACAAATCGTTCCATTTTTTCACTTTATTAGTCAATTCAGTGATTTGTTTTTGTTTTTTGGTTCCTTTTGCTTTTGATAAGTAATTTGTTTAGGTAGATTTTTTATTGTTGTATTTATTTTTAGTTATCTTACTAAACACAAAAAGGAATTTCATAATCCAATAATACAGGAACTTTTTAAGAACTGAAGAATGAAACTTTGTATTGTGAGACAATAAACAATTTTTGGAAAACAAAACCGAAATCAAGCCAAAAACAATAAAATTTGTGACAAATTAATAGGCCTCGTGTTAATTTATTCAACAACGATCCCAATTTCCTTTATCTCTCAATACTTCCTCCAATGAGTGTGCTTTATCTCAATTTATGAGAGCTGTCATCGGCTAAACATTTTGATAATAATCGTTATTCATCCTTTGCATCCATTATTTTGTTAGGAAGCTGATCTTGAACAAATGAAATCAGTAGTTAAGTCTCATTAACCTCGCAAAATCGGCTGGTTATCGATTTGTCTGGTTAACTAACCAAACCACTGATTCTCTGGTTTATATTTTGCTGAACAAACACATTCACTGGTTACCAGCTGGAACCTGTCATTGACGATTTACTTCAGTCCTCTTGATGACATGCTACCAGAATATGGCTTCCATAAAAACTTCTCCATAATCATCCCTCCCAGGGATGAATGGGAAAAATATAAACCCAATCCATCTCGACTTTATATCATCTGGTATACAGACGGTTCTAAGATGAGTCGCCCCAGGTGAATTTGTCAGTCAGCCTTGGGAAAAACTCATCCATATTCCAAGCTGAAGTCCTTGCAATTTACCATTGCGCTAAAATAAATCTAAGTTCTAACACACGGGGAAAAACCATATTTACCTTTTCAGACAGCCAAGCAGCTCTCAAGGATCTGTCATAAAATCAAAACTTATCTTAGAAAACATTCTTAGCCATCCGCGAACTTTCTAAGAAAAACCTAGTCATCCTCCATTGGATCCCAGCCCCCAGATGATTTGAGGGTAACGAATCAGCTGACTCACTGGCTAAAATCGGAGCTACCACTCCACTTATCGGACCTGAACCCTTCTGCGGAGTCAACAAAAACCATTTCAGGAACTACATTCAAAAACTATCTCGCATCGAGACTAACGAGATTTGGAAAAATACAGATGGACAGATCTGCATCAACAAATTTTTCCCTAAATTCTCCCCCAGAAAATCGCTCTTCCTGATTAATCTGGACAGAAATAATCTGAGGATCCTCACAGGAATAATCAGTAGCCATGGTCACGTGAAAAAAACACCTCCACCACATTGGCGTCTCACCGGATCCTATCTGCAGGCTCTGTCTTGAGAGTGATGAATTCTCTCTTCACACACTCAAAGATAGTCCGGCTCTATGTCGCCTTAGGAAAAACATCCTAGGGAATGAGATAGTCGATCCAGCAACTCTTGCTGACCTACACACGGAGAAGAATCTTGTCTTCCTGAATGCCTCTGGAGTGAAAAGATGGCTCTAGGAACCTACCTGGGAAGGCACGGTAGGCTACTTCTAGAAGCCGCAGTGCCAAAGCCCTTTGAAGGCTCTCCCGTCTAATCTAATCTACCAGCTGGAATAACCAATGAGTAAAGATAACCAAACCGGACTTTAGAAGCATTACCTTCCCAATAAAACATTGACTCCCAGGTTTCGGAACGTAGTTCAATATATAGCAGATTAACGGGTCGAAGTTTGTTTCGTTTTTTTTTTTTTTAAGGAAGAAATTTTCTTAACGATTCATTTAAGAAGAACGTGTCAAAAGCTGCTTTGAAAAGGGCGTCAAACATCGTTTGAAACGGGTCGAAGGACGTGCCAAAAACAAAACTCATTAAAAATGAGATAAAAGCCTATGAAAGCGAGCCTCATCAAAAAAGAGAAAGCGTTAAAAATCTGGTCAGAAAGCGTGACGAAAAACGCATAAAAATGTTTAAATCCAGCCCACAAACATCAGAAAAAAAAAAAACATGATAAACTTGGTCGAAAAACGAGTTAAAAATGCGCCAAAAATTGAGTAAAAAAATGAACCAAAAACCGAACAAAAACGTATGAAAAGTCTGGTCGAAAAACGCGTCAGAAAGCTTGTGGAATACCGCATAAAGATGTATGAAAAAAAAAAAAAACAACCAAAAATTGTCCGAAAAACACATGAAAAAAAACGACTCGAAAACTAATTTTTTTCTGATTTTATAAGAGCCGTTTAAAAAATAGGTACCCCTCTCAAATTTTCTATTTCATTGAAATTTTCCATTGCTTTTGCAGCTTATCTATCTTCTTCCCTATATGTACTGTATCTAGATAGACCCGTTTAAGAGTTCGCACGCTCATCCAAGCTTAACCAATGAATTGTAAATAGAAAGACATTTCTTTGTCTTAAACGGACTCTAATCTTTCACCTAGTTAATTCCGACAATTCCTTCTTTTTTGACAAAAAGGTCACAACAAAGGTACCATCAGTTTGATTTATTTTTTACTTTTGTAATCTTTTTATTGTATTTATCCTTTACACGAATAAATAAGCTTTACAAGAGTTTTTCAAACTGACAGGGACAGCAAACTGACTCCGAATTTCGGTAGTAAATTTTAATAATGTCGACTCATTGTTGGCTCGCATATCTTTCCAACATGAAATGGCAAATATTACTGAAGAGATATGTCAAAAGAGCGGCAAGAAATTCGGCGTCGTTTGCTGTCCCTGTCGCTCTAATTTTGTAGCGTCCCTGTTGAAAACCCCTTTACATATGCATTCTATTATAATCACATTGACGAGCAAAATATTAATCCTTAAGTAAGGCACGTTTTCGTAACTTCTGTAACTATATTACTGCGAAGTTTACTCTAACGCACAGAAGAAGTATAAGATCAACTTACTTAAAACTTGCGCCATTAAAGGTTCAACCCATGGAAGGAGAAAAGCGCCACCGAGTTGGAGTTCCGCAAGCAAAACACACACCGTATTCGGCGAAACTCCGTCAACGCGTTTAATTCCCTATGGTCCTTCGATTTGAATAATGTGCTTCAATAAAAATATCCCAGTGTTATGTTAATAAACGTAATCTCTTCGCTCGTTATAAAAGAAACATAACACTCCTCCTTATGCAAACATCGATAAGTCATATAAATTGGCGGCGAAACGAGGGCACCAATAAATCTCCCGATAGAGAAGGAATCCATAATTAGGACTGCTCGCTGAATTTGATGTTTTCCCAGTGCGACAGACAAGTTGGGACCTCTCATGGAGGGGTCGGTCCTTTTTTACAAAACTGAATACAAATCGTTCTCGAATGCACAAATAGATGGCAAGACACATGAATTTGGCATAACGCTGTCCAAGATCATTAGGCAGAATTGATTCCCTCTAATAAGGAGACCTTGATGGATTGGGGAATTTTATCGTCAGTCCAGATGGTAATAAGTGTAAACTCTACCGCCCCAGTGTTTGTCTTATCCCATTTAATGTAGGAGAGGACGACGTACCCCATATCAAGCGGTGAATTCGTTGTACCCTCATAAATCTTGTTGTGTCATTTACTGCAAAACGAAATAGTTTCGCATTACAGTTTCAGTATAGCATTTGTTAATTTAAACTTCTTACATCCCTTTATTAGCCAGATAGTTTAAGTTCTCCGACAAGTGGTATACGTATACCGTATACACATGGTACGAAAGTCAACCCTTCTCGCACTCCATGCAGATACACACATTGGACAGAGATCCACTTTATCAACGTCAAAATTTAATTACCTCCTCCCTTAGATAGTGGGGAATATGTAAGGCTACCAGGCAGCAGCAGCAGCGGCAGCTACTGATAGCGCAGCGGTGGTGTGGTTCAGCATGAATCCTTTAACGTCTTAGTGGCAGAATAATTACATTTTAATTGCCCACAAAAGTGAGCTGAGTTTGCTAGGGAAAATTTGCTCCCAGTGGAAGGAGTTCTAAAATTAACTACTTACCATCAGCCCCTACCGGACCCCAGCGGCAAAATCCACTGAGAAAAAAAAAAAAATATGCAAAACTGCATAATAAAGCTGGGTATTCCTATATATTTCCGGTGTGTCTTGCAGTGCAATGTGGTAGCCAAGTTTTATGGTTGCACTTAAGGCACGAAGCGAATGTATAAATCTTTTATGTTCCCTGTTCAGTTGGACCTACGTTTGGAGTTTGCAGTATTCCAAAGGTTCATTAAAAGAAAATCACCAGCTCAGCTGGGAGGAATCCAAGAGGGACCTATCTAAAGTCTCTGCGGCACTCACATCCACTTGGACTTGCAAAACTGTAAATTTTGTACTTTGCGGTTGATAGAGATACGAGTATGTTACCTCCTAGATCGTAAAAAGTTCAACTTCACTGCCAGGGTTTGGATTTATTTGCGTGGATGTTTAACATGAGCATACATACCTTCGACAGCAAGAAACTGATAACCTCTGAAGATGGCAACTTCATTGTGGAACTTGTCATAATTTCTGGACTTGAAAGTCGCATTTGATGTTATGTAAAAAAAATAAGCTATGGAAACCATGCGAAATTTTATCATAATTGAGCTCTACCTGATTAGGGATTTCTATCCTAAGAAAGAAGAATATTTTCAAGTCTTTTGGAATACCCCCGCTCGCATCATATAGAGACAATAGGTCACAATAGGCTTTTGCCGAATCCTTAATTATTGTAAGTATAATGGCGAAGTAAGCCGAGGGACAGCTTCGAAGTTGGTCTTGAAGTAAACACGGACAACTTACTTACTTACTTAACGGGCTCCCGACCCGTGAATAGTCTCTGCCTGAGACACTGCAGCCTTCCGTCCTCTTCGATCCCGGGCACGCTGCTTCCAATTTACCAGACTAAGTGCTCTGGCATCCGCGATGGCTTGGTCTTTGAAACGGAGGTTCGGTCTTCCTTGAGCCAATGTAGTCGACGTATTTTGGCTTTTAGGACTACATCCACATCTTGGTAAAGCTCATAGAGTTCGCGGTTATATCTTCTCCTCCATTCGCCCTCCTCGCACACAGGACCAAAAATCCGACGAAGAATTTTTCTTTCGAAGGAGCCCAATATCAACTCTCCCTTCCTGCTTATCGTCCAGCACTCGGCGCCGTAAAGCAGAACTGGCAGGATGAGTGTTTTGTAGAGCGTACATTTCGTCCTTCGGGTTAGGAGTTTTGAAGCCAATTGTTTTGCCAAACCAAAGTAGCAGCGGTTTCCTAGGGTAATTCTTCCCCTGATCTCCACTAGGGTGTCATTCGTGGAGTTCATATTTACTCCGAGGTAGATGAGCTCCTTAACTACCTCGAAATTGTTGCTATCAATAGTGACGTTTTGTCCTAAGCGGTTGACAGATGCGTTTTTGTTTGCTGATAGCATATACTTGGTCTTGTCCTCATTTACTTCAAGGCCAACAAATTTCGCCTGTTCCTCAATCGCCGTAAAAGCCTCAATCACGGCACGCTGGGAGCGACCGACGATGTCGATATCGTCCGCATACCCCAGTAGCCGAACGGATCTGTTGAAGATAGTGCCTTCCGGACAAGACTCAATAAAAATGTTATCACCAAGAAACACACATCTGTCCATCACATAGCACAGAGTGTCTCTACTAAAAGCATCAGCAAATTCAGGGTACAGCTAACTGAACGAGAGAGACCCGAGTTGATATCCGGCGAAAAATGGTTCTGCTCCTTTGATTTGCCCACACAGAGGAGCATCAAGTTGTTTTTGTGAAAAAACCACGGAAGTATTGACCACTTTGTCCAGAGAAGAAGCTGCTAAACATTGGGCAATACTTATAATAGTTTTAAACCTTCACACTAAATATTTTCTAGGTCACAGTGGTTAATATTTAATGGAAAAATGTCGCCATTGTGAGTTCGTAGAATTTAGCCTGGGCACTAAATCGGGCTCACTCACATAGTCAAACCCTAAGGTCCACGATTAAGTGGCTGAACGCTAGTGCGGCAACTTTTCCAGAATCTATTACATTTGTTGTCATTGCAGTATTCAAAAAGGGTTATGTAAGCGAACTTGGCCGGACCGGTCACTTAGTTAAGTTGGCAGCATTTTCGTCAAGAAAATAATGACGTTATCTGTCAATCACGTCGCCAGGTTTTTGGCTTTTCAATTTTTCCTTTTGCCGCCATAGCAGTCTGGCAATTAAAACTAAATTATGAATAAAATATATTGTTTAAAAAATAGGGCAAGATAAGCTGTAATTAGAAAGAAAAGAAACTAAACGTAAGTGAATTGTAAAATTATATGAAGTTGCAATAATAAACATTCCTCATAGGAAATTTGAGAGCCTCGCTTAATGCAGCTCTCCAAATTCTCGGAATCTCATTCTTTCTGATGGCATCTGCGACAGAATCGCATTCAATAGGTTATTTTGCTACAACCGCTTACCTTTTGGGGTCTCGTCAGCTCCTTCAATCTTCCAAAGTGTTATAGATCGCGTACTAAAACATCTTAAAAACGTTTTTGGATATCTCGACGATATCATCATAAGTGGACTCACAAAACAAAAGTGTGAAGAAAATTTGTATGAAGTCTTACGTCGGCTGGGTTGTTCATAATATCCAGGTAAATCTTAAAAAATCTGTTTTTTTTTTTTGCGCTAGAGGTTCAGTATTTAGGCCATCGTATTTCGTGTAATCAAATAAGACCCAGCAAAAATAAAATGGATGCAATTGTTAAGGCCCCAAGTCCAAGAAATTTAACCGAGTTACAGGCGTACCTTGGTCTTTTGCATTATTATGGAAAATTTATTCCAAATCTATCAATTAAACTAGAAAAGTTGTATAAATTGCTGAAGAAGAATGTTAAATTTAGTTGGTCTTCGGATTGCGAGGAACTATTCCAAGAGAGTAAGCAATGGTTAGTGAAAAATTCTGTTTTGGAGTTATACGACCCCAACAAAACTATAGTCATCTCAGCGGATGCATCCCTACATGGGCTGGGAGCAATAATGTCACATATGACAAATGGCATGGAAAGACCTGTATTGTTTGCGTCATGTACTTTAAACCCAGCGGAACGTAACTACACCTAATTGCACCGCGAAGCTCTGGCAATAATTTTCGCTGTACGTAAGTTCCATAAATATATTTATGGGAAAAAGTTCATAATCCACAGTGAGCACCAACCACTGCGGGAAATATTCAACCCAAACAAGAGCCCCCTGCTGTCGCAGCAGCTAGGTTACAGAGGTGGGCCGTTATACTCTCAACGTATGAGTATCAAATTGTTTACAAATAGGCCCAACAAATGGCTCACGCGGATGCCTTATCAAGGTTACCGCTGCAAGAGTCGTCATACGTTGAAGACGCTGTAATTAATTCTTTCAATATGTCTGACGACAATCCAATGGATCTAACACAAGTAAGAGATCATTCGATGGCGTGCCCGTCCTTAAAAGTAGTAATGGAATATTTGGTTAAAACTATGATAAAATCACCAGAAATATTGTCCTTTTACGATAAGCAAAAGAGGAATATTAACAAAAAAAAATTGAAGAATATGTAAATAAATGTATAGTATGTCAGCAAACACAAAAAGCTAATAAAACAGAAACTACTCCTTGGCCAAAGACTTCGTTTGTGTTCCAACGGATGCATATAGACTTATTTTACTTTGGGAAACACGAATTCTTGATTTTAGTTGACTCCTTCAGTAAATGGATAGATGTGTATTTGCTTACGAGGTCCACGGCGGAAGTAGTAATAGGAATGCTTAAAACTAGTTTTTCGTATTTCGGGTTACCAGTAGAAATTTGCAATGACAATGGACCACCATTTTCTTCCAATAAGTTTTTAGAGTTTGGTAGACAAAATGCTATCAAAATAAGAAAATCGCCACCATATCACCCCCAAAGCAACGGCTTGGCTTAAAGGGGAGTGGCTGAGGTAAAACGCTCTCTGAGAAAGTCTTTGTTAGATAGCAAGTACAAAAAACTATCTCCAAAGGAAAAAATATTGCAGTTCTTAACAACATTACGCCACACTCCAACATCGGTTACTGGGCTAGCACCTTCAGAATCATTTTTTTATTTTAAGCCTAGAACTTTAATTAATATTCTTTATGGAGAAACTAATGATAGGGTAAGTACTAAAAATACTGTAATAAAAAAAAAAAACAAAATGATGTTAATAATTGTAAAAATAAGGGTGAAGTATCAAGAACAATTATTAACATTCCTAAATTCATGATAGGGGATAAGATTATGTATTGCAATTGTAATAAGTTATTGGCGAAATGGATTCCAGCTATAGTTACTAAAGTAGTTAGTCCGTGCATTTATGAAATATCGTATAATAACTTAAAACGCATGGTACAATATTCTGAACTTAGGAAATCTAATTTGGAAGATGAATATTACCCATCCATTTCATTTGTACCGTCGGCTCGTGAACCGATGGAGCTGGAAAAGCAGCAAGAAGCGTTGAATTCTAAAAAGGATGTGGAAAATACTAAGGATAAAGTGAGCAATCGAAACAGAAAAATATACAAGAAGATTAGAAGTTCGGCTAGATTAGCTCGACGATTGTGTACTGAGTAATTACTATACACAATATATATGTATTTACTTTATGGTATTATTATTACATGTATCTAAAAGGGGAGAAATGTTATATAGAGTAAGATCGGGTAATGTGGACTACCCTTATTGTATTAAGCAATATTTTAAAAACTAAAATTTATTTTGAGAATGCAAAAATGTTTAATCGGTCTTTGAAAGGTTGGGAATACCATTTACTTACCCTTGTACTCAATTTTCCTCAAATTGATTAAATATTTGCAAAAGTTTCAGAAAAGTGAAAAACTGACCTTTTACAAAAGTAATGTGGGCCTATAGAGCGGGCAATGTGGACTAGTGCTCCACATTACCATAAAGCGATTATTAACAGCAGAAATAATTACAAATATACAAACTTATAATTTGTTTCCTCATTTAAATTAATTTTAAATTAGTATAAAAAATTAATTATTCGATTTATCTTTTATTTCCAAAGATATGTTAGTCAATATAAATGAAAAGATAATGAAAACATCTAAAGCTTTACGAACTTCAATTAACATTATACAAATAATATTAAAATAAACAATAAACATAAAAAATTCAGTCTTTTCAAACAAACTTTGGAATAAATTCACTTTGAATCAAAAAAATAGCAAAAATAACTGTTTTTTGAATAAATATCCATCCTATCAATTTATGCTTGTGTTGTCACATGAGCTGCAAATAAAAATAGCTCTTCTCTTCGGGATGCATTTTTCGTGATCCCAAACAATAACGCATGGGAGACACTGAACCCATTTGTCCCCAGGCAAGTCATCATCCCAAGGCAAATCGCAGAAGTTACATTTAGTATCTCTTGAAGGCAGAAATTCCCCAATATCATCTTTAGAATCGGCAAATAAAATTTCATAACGAGCAAGGCTATCATCTGATGATGAAGACTGACGGCGTCTAGAAGTGGATGGTTTATTTGGCAGTGTCTTAGTTTTGACTGACTTTTGCTCTTTAATTTTTACAGGTTTTTCATTTTTAGCTGACTCTTTAATTTTTGTTGGGTTCTTAGTAGTTTTAACCTTATCAGGCATTCGAGTTTTATTAATGCTTTCTTGTAACTGATTCTTGTATTTTGATACAGTCAAAATTGCGGCTCCAGTTTTTCTTCCCCTGTTTGCGGTGGCGACCCTTTTCAATTTCGGAGGAGGAGAAATTTCCCAAGGAGTAAAATGGGTTTCAGTTTGGCTCAAAATCGGAGTGGATGTGCTTTGGCTATTTACTTCTGCTACAATATTCCGCATTTCACTAAAATTTAATTCATTATCCAATATAACTTCCAAGCTTGGAGGCTGCATCAAATTGTGATTCATGTTTTGATTTTCAACATCAACTTCTGATAATGGCACAAGCTCACTCAGTAGAAAATCAGCATCGGAAAATATATACCTATTTAAAGGGAAAATTCCGCTGCATTTGAACCCGCTTACTGCAACCTTTCCACTTTGTGCTTTAAGATAAGCATTTTTAAATAACTGAGCTATGTCCAAGGCCACTTTTCGCCCAGCATCTCTCATGAATCGTCTGATTTCTTCATTATAATACTTTTTAAGAGGGCCCATGAATGTCCTATCCAATGGTTGCATCTTATGGGTGCAATGAGGGGGTAGCGAAACAATTACAACAAAATTTTGACGCGCCAGGTCGATAACTTCCAGGTTTCTGGTATGGCTATAGTGACCATCTAAAATTTGCTTGGAGAACTCCAGAAAATGACGGAACCACTCCGTAAAAATGGGCAGCTGAATCCATCCAGAAATATGGAAAGTGGCCTTGGAGTCAGCAGGAGCGTTGTTCATATAGAGTGGGTTTTGTCGTTTTCTTGGAAATACAAAAGATGGTGGAATGAAATTTCCACCTGCACTCATGCAATTCACCACAGTTACCAGAGAACCACGTTCCGCCGATGTCAAAGCTCCTATTTGCCGTTTTCCTTTCTTCGCTTAAACCTGAGGCTGCTTACTTTGTAGTATGGTGAGACCAGTTTCATCCACATTCCAGATACTGGATTCTGGGAAGTTATATTTTTCATACACCCCTTCTAAAATATCGAAAAATTTGCTTACGCTTTCTTGATTAAAGCCTTTAGCTCTATCAATTGAAGTACCCGTTCGAAGCCGAAAGCTTAGATCATTTCTGTCTCTTTTCAAAAAGCCATAAAGCCAATCTTTTCCTACGGTTTTGTGTAATAATGAAAATTTGTTGGGAATATTATTTTCTTGAGCCATCTGAAAAGCCAGACTTCGAATATCGCTTTTTGTTAAGCCCCAGAAACGGTTTTCCATTTCATGTAAATATTTTACGAGCTCATCTTCCGCTGCTCTACTAAAAATTGGTTTCGGCTTACCAGATCGTGCCATACGTTGCAATGTTGTTTTTGGTACGTTATATGTTTTTGCAGCCAGCCTCACACCCATTTCCTTGTTATTGATTGCAACAAGTGCCTTTTCCATTGCAGCGGGGTCCCATTTTCTTACTGGTATTCCTTTTTTCGGCATTTTTAGATGAATCTATAATATAAGACTTCAACAAAAACAGACGTCAATGTGGAGTACTACTCCACTCTACCCGCTTGTTCGTACTCCATATTAGCCGACATTAGGTAGAAATATATATAAAAGTAATAGATTAATGTTATGATAACGTAAGCATGAAAGCACTGTGAATTTAATAGTATCATCGTGAATTGTGTCATTTCCTAACTTAACTAAACATTAACATACATAATTTTATCGATTGTGAATTATCCGATAAAATGGTGGCTGGTTAAATGATGAATTTGGTGGGCGTTCTTTCTGAATCCAACCGTCCTCTGGTCATCATCGAATAAGCATCGCCGTAACTTATTTGTCGTTCTACCTGTTGTTCCTATTTGGACGTATATAATAACTACCACCTCAATACAAAAAGACGCGCGTGTTACGTTGTTAATTCGTTGTGATACCCTGCATTTAATACCTATTTGCCGTTTGTAATTTAATAAATTAAATTAAAATAATCTCATCCCGCCCGGACACAAAGTAATGTCTTGATTTACAATTTTCGGACATTCCAAATGACCGGCGATGAAAATTCCAGATACCTTTTATCTTAACAATCCAGTTTTATGGACGCCCACAACGCAGTTTGTCCACCATGACAAAGTAATTAGTCAACATGCTCTTGGCGTATTGTAAACAGAGTTCATGTGGGACATGAAACGGAATCTGCATACAAGGACACAATAATCAGGCGACCCCGCTTTTTAAATGCGTAAATTGAGTTGCGTGGGACGAAAGATTGATGCGTGTGTAAGTAAATAAATCATTACTTAAGAGTTGGAATGTTTTTTTAAGCGTACATTTTAAATGAGCCACGCAACAGTAAATTTGTACATTACTGCAGTGATTTACGTCTTTAAATGAGTTCGCTTTGAGAATTGCATTTGTATTTGTAGCTGCCGTACTTGTGACTTAGGTAATGAGTTTGAAAAACCAGACCAGTGAGTATTTACTTTGACAACCAAAAGGTAATTTTTCATTTTTCTGCAATAAATGACAGCGTTGCCGTTTGGCCCCTTTTGCAGCCTCATGACCCTTTTTTGAAAAATAATCAAAAAGGCCGTTTTTCAGTTTAAATAAGATTTTCTGCTGTATTGAACGAAAAAGAATGCAAACATATGACAAAGAAGTGTTTCGTAATGAATAAATTTGTTTTTTGTTAAAAATAGATGTCTTTGATGTTGCGGTTTTTTTTTTGCTTTATTAGTACCTATTTAATGTGGGGGTCCCTTTTTCCGACTCGCGACCCTTTGTAGTCTCCTTTTTGAAATTTCTCAGCGGCAACGCTGATTAATGGTGCGGCTCAACAACGGGTACACAAAAATGTTTCCCTCAAAACGACCAAGGATATCTTATTCAGCTTTTGTGAAAGTTTACGCTACAGATCCACAGGCAATTTCCACAAACAAATTCTGCATTAAACATGATAATGTCAACCGCAGCACAAACAGTTTTAGCCCACGATTTGATTTATTTAGTGTGATCCTCGGGCTGGACTATCTGTCCATAAGTAAACAGTTTATGTCGTCCAACTGCCATAATCCTTCGGTAAACAATTTTTAAAGCACATCAATTTGAATGCTTAATTCAAACCATATTTCACATGTATTTATTAAATTTATGTGCTGGTAATAAGATTTTATTTATAATAAGACGCGATAAGATCGTAAAATTTTTAA
Source organism: Cheilosia grossa (assembly GCA_963082955.1). Classification (NCBI taxonomy): domain Eukaryota; kingdom Metazoa; phylum Arthropoda; class Insecta; order Diptera; family Syrphidae; genus Cheilosia; species Cheilosia grossa. Next base: position 61,178,676 of record OY720144.1, read on the forward strand.
TACGAACAAACGTACATAAGGGCAATATAAATGCCTTTTTCGCGACAGCTGCGACGCTGCTATAAATGATAAAAACCATCCAGATAATGATTGAATTAATGTTTGATATTTTTTCGTTGTAATTTACTGCACAACAGGCACCAATTTATGAACGGGAAACTGTATTACCTTTAATAGAGCCCAGCGACATCGCGTTGCATTTAAAGTATATATTTTTAAGGGCATTTACGGTAATTGGTACTTCTGTTCAATTGCTCTTTGATGGTGGTCAATTAGCGAAATTGTTTGGTACCGAGCCCATGCTGTTAAGGCTTTTCATTTCCAAGGCAAGTAGGTCAGTATCAGATAATGTATTGGCTTCAAACAAGAATAAAGGGTTATGCAAAATATTGAGAAAAGGACAACCTAGCAACTCTTACTAAAACACAAACAGCGGTAGTCATTTCTTGACTATGTATTTATTCTTGGAGAAGATAGATTCTATTAAAGATATTTTCAGTAAGGGCGGGTCGTCATTGAATTGGAATAAAACAAGGTAGGTATGTGAGGTATTAACGAAATCCTTTTTTTAACTTAAAAATTCCATAAACGCCATTTAAAATTAATGCGACTATAACATCGTTCGAATATCCGCCGCGATTTCAGACGGTGGCACGGATCCGACTCCAATTTTTAATGACTCTGCCGCAAAGATCCGGTTGAATTTGAGCGATAGAATTGTTTATGTTTGCCTTAAGGGCATCGGTTGATTGCGGCTTATTGGCATATAGAGCTGCAGCGATGCCATATTTGATGATTTTCAGCCTCCATGACGATATAATAATTTTGGCTTGCCATTTGACGATTTTCAGGTCTCAAGCAAATGTGCAACGACGATTTGACGATTTTTCACAGTCACAATTTTTCAAGCAATGGCAACTCAGATCAGATGAAATTAAATCCCATTCCCATCGCCCATGACACATTTTAAGAACACTTCCTAACAGAGACACGACTGAGACCACCAAATTCGGACCCTTTCCCGTTACTTTGCCTACAAGCTATATATTTACGTGTAGGTCTCGATTTACTGCACTAGAACTCATACGCAGAAATTCGTATTGACAAATGTCAGGTAACTTCAAAAATGCCGGCTCACCAACATACTCTCAAAAAAAATCAACCACTTCCGCGGTACGCAAAGTTGCTGGCAGCGTTCATAGCATTTAATACGTTATATTTGAAATAACTCGTTAGTATTTTTTTAGGAATAACTGTAGTTTTACTTAAAATATTTATGGAAAATCAACATGGAGATTGGTTAAGTGAAAATAAAAACATTTTGAGCAATTTTTCTTCAGTTATTTAAGAAAAAATTACTCCTGAAATCGAAGTTAATGATATTCAAAAGCGGCAAAATGTTTGTCCTCACATGGTTCGAGTATAAGTAACATCTAATTTATATGGTTTTACTAACTGACCCGGCAAACGTTGTTTTGCCGCATGAATTATTTCTAGAGTGTGAAAATATAGCTTATTTATTGTAAGTGTGTGCGTGTGTGGTATATGAGGGGAAGAGGCATGGAGCGCTGTAAATGTTGACGGAATGTGAAAGTAACAACACACCAAATACTATTTTTTTAATTTATTATAACATTTTTTTCTTTTAATCTATATATATAAAAATTTATGTATAAATAAAACGAATTCTGAAAATATTAGTCAACAATATTAATCTTGTTGAAGATCGATGATTGTTGGCAACCCCCACGTAATAAATGTTGACAGGCAGTTGTCACTTTTGACGTCTTCGCCAAAAACCAATTACCACGTTTCTCATTAGCATATAAAAACTGCGTTTTTTTTTTTTAATAACTCTTCTCAATATATTTTATTCCTTGAATTCAATTAAATAAAATATACACTTTGTTTTTCTTAATAGGTTATGGGCCCAGGGAGATCCACTGCGCACATCAAAGTTGTTTAAGTAAATCGTATGGTGAATTGTGAGCAAAAACCTTGTGGCGATCTAAAGAACTGGTTTGCGATGGCTTCTAGTTCGTCAAGCTCCATGCGCATGGAGTTGCTGTCCAAAGAGAACTACGACATATGGAGCATGCAAGTTGAGGCACTTCTCACCAAAAATGACTTATGGGATTATGTGAACGGTTCGTGTTTGATGCCTACGACAGACGATGCTCTGAAAGTTGCATGGTTGAAACAAGACAGAAAAGCCAAGGCGGATTTGGTTTTGTCAATTCATCCCTCTGAATTAAAACAGATTCGCGGATGTAATACATCGCGAGAAGTGTGGCTTAAGCTGGAGTCTATTTACGCTTCAAAGGGACCGGCCAGGAAGGCGACTTTGCTTAAACAACTTATGCTGCAAAAGTTGGACGATGGCGGTGACGTTAAAGATCACATGGCGAAGTTCTTCGATGCCGTCGATAAGCTTGAGAGCATGAAAGTGCAAATAAATGGAGATTTGCTTGCAATTATGTTGTTGTACAGCCTTCCCTCTTCATACGAAAATTTTCGATGTGCTATTGAGTCGCGAGATGAGCTGCCAAACGCCGAAGTACTGAAAATTAAAATAATTGAAGAGAGTGAAGCTCGACAGCAAGCAACTGGAAGTGCAGTTATAGCCATGGTTGCTGGGAGCAGTACATATGCTCGGTCTATACGAGACAAAACAAAAACGCCACCAAGAACTCCAGGGATCAAATGTTTTAAGTGTGGTATTTTCGGTCACAAAGCAAACGTTTGCCCGACAAGGAAGTCTGATGTCAGACGAAAGCCAAGGCACTCAGCAAACAGTGTCGATGAGTCGTACTTGATTACCGCTGATGCAAATAATGCATACTGTGCAAAGAAGTGTTTGACTAATAGGGCATGGATTCTTGACAGTGGCTGTACAGCACATTTGTGTGGCGATAAATGCCTCTTCAAATCGATGGTAAGCTCTCCGAAGGCGAAATTGAATTTGGCAAGTAATGCGTCAGCTGAGGTGAAAGGAAAAGGCGTTGTTCACATGTCAATTGTGAGTGATTGTGGTCAACGAAAAATCGAGTTCAAAGATACGTTGTATGTACCTGACTTACGAACAAATCTCATCTCAGTGGCAAAAATTACGAATAGAGGCCATGAAGTGACGTTTCGCAAGAATGACGCTTACATTCGTGATGATCATGGAAATGTGTCCGTAGTTGCAGATCGCAGAGGGGAACTTTATTATATTCGTGAAAATACCGCTGATTGTGCAGAGGCGGTTGTCCGATCTGAGTGCTCCGAACTGTTGAAGTGGCACGAAAGATTGGGTCATTTGAACAGCAAAGATTTGTTAAAGCTGGTCCAAATCGGTGTTATACCCGCGGTGGATATGAATGACGCTGATCAATTATCGCGTTGCGAGATTTGCTTGAAAGGAAAAATGACTGCTTTACCTTTCTCCAAACGTAGGGTGCCTTGTTTAGAGGTATTAAAAATTGTGCACTCTGACGTTGTAGGTCCATTTCGAACGGAATCATCTGGACGTGCGAAATACTTTGTGACCTTTATAGATGACAGTTCAAGATGGTCCGAAGTGTATTTCCTGAGACAGAAGAGCGGAGTATTTGATGCGTTTAAACTCTACCAGAATCTTGTAGAAAGGCAGACTGGGATGAAAATTAAATATTTACAGTCGGACAACGGACGCGAGTATTGTAATTTAGAGTTCGACAAATATCTTACCGATCAAGGAATAGAGAGAAGGCTAACAATTCCTCGTACTCCACAACAAAACGGAGTCGCGGAGCGCATGAACCGAACTCTTTTGGACATGGCAAGGTGTTTGTTGCTGCAATCTGGTTTGAGTGCGTCGTTTTGGTCTGAAGCTGTTGCTACCGCTTGTCATATCCGCAATAGGTGCCCAACGAGCAGTTTAGCCGGTAAGATTCCGTATGAGAAGTGGACTGGAAATTTATTAAAAGTGAATTACCTCAAAGCATTTGGTTCCAAAGTGCTTGTTTTGGATAAGGATCCTAACAAAGACAAGTTTGCACAGAGATCTGTTGAAGGAATATTTGTTGGATATCCTCGAGATAGGAAGGGATATCGAATATGGATGCCAAGTAAACACCAAATCATTCATGCCCGTGATGTCAAGTTTTTTGAGGATATACAGCGGCAACCAACCCAAAATATGCAGGTGCTGGATCAGTTTCCACAAACAGAAGAGATGTTAGTGGACGAGGAGAGCGAGCGGAGGACGGTTGAGTTTTCGCCCCCTACATTGAAGGCTAATGTTGTTCCCGAAGATCAACCAAAGATGCAAGCGAGAAAAAGGAAACCCGAAGAGGAACTCAGTCGAACTGCTGGTAGACCTAAGTTGTTACGGACGGGTAGCAGAGGGCGACCGAGAAAGCTGTTCCGCACTACACGTTCTACTACAGCACAATATAGAGAGGATGAGTCCCCGTCTCCAGTCGATGACGGTGGTTCTGAGATGGAGGATGAAGTTTTCGCGGGTGTGGCTGAAATTAGCACGAAAGACGCCCTTTTGAGCGATGAATGTGAAGAGTGGAAGGACGCAATGGAGGCAGAGGTGATGAGCCTTATTAAGAACGAAACTTGGCAGATAGTTAAGAGAGAGTCTCGTTCGAACGTTGTTGGATGTCGCTGGGTGCTTACAAATAAGCACAGCCCTGATGGAAACGTTGAAAGACGCAAAGCCCGCATAGTTGCCAAAGGATATAGCCAAAAATTTGGTGTCAATTACCACCAGACTTTCGCACCAGTGGCGAGGCTTGAGACGCTTCGGCTATTTTTGGCTCTGGCAGTTCAGTTTGGATTGAAGGTGTGGCAGTTTGATGTGGTGACGGCGTATTTAAATGGAGTATTAGATGAAGAAATATTTATGAAAATTCCTGAGATGTTGAATGAGATGCTGGAGAGGGTCATTACTAAGCAAGGTGAACATTCGAAGTTTGGACATCAGGCAGGAAAAATGCTGAGGAATATCCGTAATGGTGGCAACACATGCAAGTTGTATAAGGCTCTCTATGGTCTACGTCAATCTGGACGACAATGGTATATAAAACTCAGCGAAAAACTTCTAAGCTGGGGTTTAATTCCTACAAAGAACGATCCGTGTCTATTTTATAAAAGCAGTGGAGATAATTTGATGTTTGTTCTGGTTTACGTTGGTGATATATTGGTTGCATCAAATAGGAAAAACCAAATCATAAATCTGCGTGACAATTTGTTGGAGGAATTCGAGGTAAAAGACATAGGCCCTGCTAAGTATTGTCTTGGATTGGAAATAAATCAAGGTGAAAGGAAAATCGAGCTTTCGCAGACTGGGTACATAATGGGACTCCTCAAGCACTATGGGATGGATAAATGTAATTCAGTGTCAACACCTTCAGAAGTGAACATGCGTTTCGATGATGGTGATAACAGTGAGTCACAGGAAAACTATCCATATCGTGAATTAATTGGTGCCCTAATGTATTTGTCGGTGGCAACGCGTCCGGATATTGCAAATACTGTATCAAGGTTAGCACAATTTACAAATAAGGCGAATAAGGCGCACTGGCTTGCTGCGAAACGAGTTCTGAGGTATCTTGCTGGAAGCGCACAGATTGGATTGCAGTACAAAGAGACCGATGAGCCGCTTATTGGTTATACGGATGCTGACTGGGGTGGCTGTACTGTTGATCGTCATTCTTACACAGGGTATGTTTTCCTACTTGGTGGTGCTGCAATTTCGTGGAAATCACAGAAGCAGCGAACTGTTGCGCTGTCTTCAACTGAAGCAGAATACGTAAGTTTAGCGGAGGCGGCGAAAGAGGCTATATACTTGCGTAGTATACTATATGAGCTCGAGTTACGTGATTGGGCTGATATAATTATTTTTGTTGACAATCGAGGAGCTCAATGTTTGGCGGGTGATCCAGTTTTCCATGCTCGCACGAAACATATCGACATTAAGCATCATTTTGTCCGTGAATCGATTGCCTCTAAACTGTTTGTACTGGAGCATGTGCCGACGGAACGAATGGTTGCAGATGTGCTGACGAAGTCTCTACCTCGGAGAACACACGAAAGATGTATAGAAGGCATGGGTCTTAGGACGCGTGAAGATGTTGCTTATGACGTGAGGCTTGAGAGGGCGTGTTGAAGATCGATGATTGTTGGCAACCCCCACGTAATAAATGTTGACAGGCAGTTGTCACTTTTGACGTCTTCGCCAAAAACCAATTACCACGTTTCTCATTAGCATATAAAAACTGCGTTTTTTTTTTTTTAATAACTCTTCTCAATATATTTTATTCCTTGAATTCAATTAAATAAAATATACACTTTGTTTTTCTTAATAAATCTCTTAGTGCAATGGAGTGTACAATATTTTTTGTCCTTCCATCTTTAGGTAACACAAACAAACTGGATGGTTTGCCCACTCGAGAGCATGCCACGCATAATTGTCCGTGTGAAAAACATGGTGTGCTCAAATCTAAGCCGACAACAGACATTGTTTGGCCTTGAGAGTTATTAATAGTCATTGCAAATGCCAATCTAATAGGGAACTGAATGCGTTTAAATTGAATTGGCACATCTGTGGGTATAGTAGGGATTCGTGGAAGTAATATACTTTCACCCCGGAATTTGCCATTTAAAATAACGGCTTCGATAACGTTGTTCATTAATTTCTTAACGACTATTCGCGTGCCGTTGCACAGCCGTGGTGGGCACAAATTACGTAGCAAAATGAACGGAGATCCAACTTTGAGTACTAAATTATGCGGTGGTATATGCCTGGGTAAATCCAATGAGTTTAAAAACTCTGTTGGAAAATTTTCAGCTTCAATGGCATCGCAAACTGCATCAACGGATTTATACGTCACCAAGTTACCTGGCAATATCTGTTTTATCTTGAGATTCAATTCGTTGACGTCCACATTTTTTGCTGCTAAAATCGCCCTTTCTGCCAGCCACTCATGATGAATGTATTGTGTGTGTACAACGGGAAATATTAGGTTAATGAGAGCCTCTTGCGAATCAATGATTTTACAGAAATCGTCCGGTAATTTTATGCATCCAGTCTCATCCTTAGTAACTTTCCCATCACCGATATCGAACAGTTGTTTTGAGAATGTTTCAGCAGATGGATCTTTGGACATTTGGACGCGAATTTTTACTTTATGTTGATGTTGATCGCGGAATGACCGGAAGTTTTTGTCTCAAATCACCTGAAAGGAGTAACAGAGTGCCGCCAAATAATTTGTCATTGTTTTTCATATCTTTCAATGTCCTGTCAACGTCTCAAAGTTTGTGTGCCATAGTGCATTCATCCCAGATGATCATTTTACACTGTTTCAACACTGGCCATAGACGATTGTTTTTTTATGTTGCATACTGCGTCTGGGTTGTTTTGAATATTTAGTGACATTAAATAATGAATGAGCTGTTTTGCCAGTTTCACCTGGTGCATCAAAAAAAAAGAATCCACCTGCATTACACGAAAATGATAATGTTGTAAACGTCACTACAGCGACGATCGATGTACAAACAATAATAATGTCTGAAATTTTCCCGAAAACTGTGTAAGAAGTGAGATACAGCTTATTGCAATAGAGACAGGAAACATGTATAGTGAATACTAGACGAATTTGTTTTGCTGTACAGTTCAATGTTGCTTCAGCAGGCATACATTCCCACTGGTTGTCGTCTTCCAGCAAGCCGAATGCAAGGCATGCACCTTTATACGCTGAATGCTGATTTTCATCGGCTCTAAGATTCTGCATGGCTTGTCCCGTCAAAAGCTCAAAGGTCTCAAGAAGACATTTTTTTTTGCAAATCCCTAAGCTTTGAAATGTTTTTATTTTAAAAATGTAACAATTTGACTGAACTCATCCACTTATCGAAACTTGAAGCACTTTGAAACTTAAGTTGAACCCCATCCGATGAGTTGATGAACTAAAATGCAAAACCCGGCAATGGTTTTTTTTTTTAACTTAAAATTTTTGTTTTTCGAGGTTTTTTTCTGCTAATACAAAGCATAGGTAAATAACAAAAATAAATTCACATGAATTACGAGTATTCTAACGTTTTGCCTGAAATTATGTATCTCAGAATACATTCGCTGTAGTTTATACTGATTTGACTGTTTTCATGCATCCTCCAAGAACCATGTCTATTGACAAAATACAGTGTCCACTTTTTAAGAACTATTCCGATGAGTTGAAAAACTTGAAGAAGCTGATTTCAATTGCACTTGCGTCAGTAACGCGTTTTGAGAAAGATTTTACAGTTTATTGAACGACCTACATACTGAAGAATGAAAACGAGCGGCATTTGACTTCATAAAGGACGAGTCATTCATGCGGTTGAATTTTGATGACAATTGCATTAGTTTTAAGTCATTTTTAAAAAGCAAATACTTAATGTGGCAATAGTCATCTACAAGAAGCAAACATAAAAATTGTATACGCGTTGTCTTTGTAAAAGACATGCTTGCAATTTTTCTGTTTTTCAAATTACATTAGAATAGACTTGGTTTTGATATATGCGTACAAAAATTCAGGTTTTGAATAATTTTTACTATTTATTTAACTGAAAAAAGTGAACTAAATTTGTTTTTGATTGTTTTCTTGAATTTCCACTTATTTTTTAAGAGACTGTTATTATTTGAAACTCAAAATGCATGTTTTTATTAATACAATGAAATAAACAAAAGATTATTCCATAATGTCCAGATATGTTTTCATTTCGAACTGGCTACCCTAAGTGGTGGAAGAATTAAAAATTGAATTTAGAGACAGGTGGATTCTATGAATAATGAATGAGAGTTTGCAACTCATTAAATGGACACAAAAATTCCAAAAATTAAACAATACACAATTTAAGTGTCAAAATAAAAAAAAAAAAAAAAAATTCCGCAGTTCGTATAACATACATTATATTTATATTGGTAATTACTTTTTCATTTCAACACGGCGTAGAATCAACACAAAAGTCAAAAGCACAAATGTGGTGTAATTACTTTTCACTTACACCGCAGTGAGAGATTATTTTACTAAAATGTCCACCCAAGAGTGGTTTTATAAAAAAAGCCACAAACCGAATAAATCACATCAAATGCCGAAACGAAAGCATTGTTGGCCCGGAGCTAGACCACATGCATTTGCATATACCACAAAGTCGATTAAAATTCCACTTAATAGACAGTCACACTTAAAACAAATCAATTTAAATCAGAGACTTAATTTATAGTTTTATGGTTGCACTGTACGTACATATATTTGGAATAACGTGATTTAAGTATGTATTTTTTTAATTTGATTTTTATTATTTCAAATGCTTGTGGAAATGAATTGCAATGAATTTCAGTAATTAATTTAATTAATTTCCAAATAGGGCTTCTCTGTTACAAGCCCTATTATAATTACCATTATAATTGTCATTTTTCCCGGCGAACGGTGGGATGCACATAGCATAATAGTTAATTCGATATTGCAACGAAACGCAATTAAAAAGTAAGTTTAACCTCCAAAATGCCAAACCATGTACGAAACGAATGTACATTCAATTTTAATTGCAGTTTTGGTCGACATAAGAATTAGTGAGTATCGCATTCAACTCAGCCGATTATCACAGTTACACATTTTGTTTATGTAATTAATTCTTATAACCAGGGATGGGATTTTGTTGATCTAAAAAATAAAAAAAAGCCAAATAAAACACTCAAATAGGCAAAAGCAAAAACAAACATGTAACTAGTAAAGTTAATTTCCGGTAAAGTTAATTTCCGTAAGGATGTATCCTGTTGTCTTAATTGTTTTAAAATAGAGTCTGTTGAATGTTTTAAGTATCTGGGAGTATCAATAGATAAGCATTTGAGTTGGAAAATCCATGCAGCTGACTTGAAACAGTAATTTACTATGGTCTTGTAAACTCCAAACTACAGTATGGTTTAACGAGTTGGGGTGGAGCTTACAATTATTGCCTTTATTTCGACTCCTTCGAATTTTCCCAATAAAACACCTATATACATATTTATAAATTATAAAGTTCTTAAAGTGTTTTTCATGCGTAGCGGATACAGTTCAATACTAAGAAATTCAAATGTAAACAGTTAAAGAGTGAACTCACAGCAACTTGTGAAGGTACCGGTGGCAAACAAAACAATTTTTTTCAACTTTTCTACTGTATCAGCACCTACATTGTTTAATCAATTACCATTCGAAAATCCAACAATTAATATACAAAGTTTGTTTTTAAGAAAAGTCAAACAATGGCTATTTAATATGGATACTTCGCAAGTCAAAAATTTGTTTATGAGCACTGTGTAACTTGTTTCCTTTTTCTTTCTCCTTTTTTTGTAGTTTCCGTAAATGTTTCTTACATATTTTATATAATGTTTTAAAATAGTGAATATGTTTGTTGTTTTTTCACCGTTTGTTGTTTATAAAAGAAAACACAACTATTATTTATCATACAATCGTTCTATTTATTTGTTAAATCTTTTGTTTAACATAAAATCTTAAATTAATTTATTTGGGTCCTTAATCTTGTTTAAAAAAAACCCCCACAGCAATTGTATATCAACTTGTCAAATGGGCCATTCACCTCTAGTCTTTATAAGGCTACAGAATGTTACCCTCTTATTTTATTCCCAACCTTTGTTTCTATAAATGTATTAAAGCATCATCCTTGGAATAAAATAGAATAATAAAAAAATATATACAAATGTACCTACCTACATAGTAAGATTTTTTTGTTTTGTTTTGTTCCTTTCTTTATTTGCAGCTGCACACGTGTTTATGTTTCAAACAACTTTATTGGCGTCGGAACAGCTACCACTACATTTCAAATTGGTTCATGTTTACATAACCTTCCACCGCGTGTGCGCTTGACCTTGAAGTTAATTCGCTGAACTTCGGAAAGTAGCAGAAGTTACCAGGTCTAACTTGGGATTTTGTCAGACTTTCGATTTTTTCTTCTCTTCTTTTGCTCCCGTGAGCTTTCACGAATAATTTAAATGATAATTTTTAAAATTGAAACAAAAAATCGTGTTAATTACTTCTGAGAAAATGTAAGGGTTGCGAAAGGTCTAGTTTAGTTCTTGAAAAAAAGAACAATCTTGTAAACCTGACTTAGACAAAGGGCTAAAAACTAGCAGCAATTAAATAAAACAGTCGATTTTATGAAACATAAGTATGCATATCGCCTTAACTTGCAATAACTTAAAATTGAGTCGCGGAGGCCATTTTTGTAAGTCTACTTCCACTACAAAGCCGATGTGTATCTTAATTTCATAAAGGAATCATCGGATAGCCTATTTTCAAATTTAGAAAGTGTATGGAGTCTTGGCGGCCCTGTCAAATTGGAGATTTCAGCTTAATCCGATGGCATTAAAAATCTGATGAATGAAGTACTATGCAATCGGTCACGGTTTCAACAGAGAAAAAAACTATAACACCTTAAAAGCGACGTTCCGCGAACGTCTGCCGAACATCCAAGATTGCTGTTGCTCAAAATAAATGTAAAAATTCAGATGTTTGCTATTCGTATAATAAAAACTGATTTCAGTTACGAGTACCTACCTCCAACTTTTGATATGTGGGCAGAACGGCGCCACTTAGCTTTTACTAAAATCGGTGTGAATAAAAAGCAATTGCTACAAAAATCCATGGGTGCTATTTATAGACCTTTTTTGCGTAAAACAATTTAAGTATTGTGAATTTTCGATGTTTTTTTATAAATACCTATGTAGGGGAGTTAAATTTTGTTTGTACAGGAAAACCAACTTTCGGCGTTCGTCGTGAAAAAGTTGTAACAGTTTCGTGTCACGCGATGTGTGGAATGGGAACCATTGAGCTAAAATTTACTTTTGTTGAAAACGTATAGACCCAATCATTCCTAAGGTACGAGTATATAGGACATCCGGTGCTAAAGGTTACATTTTAGAAACCCCTCGGTAATTCATAGTTCTTCTTTAACTAATGTACTCATATTGGAGTGTTTTCTTTTTTTTAACTTTCTCGGTTACGTAGTAAGAGAAAGATATTGTATTCGTACAACATTTCGAACTCGAGATGTTATTCAATTCTGACATTGCGATGATCGAGGAACTCAAAAAAGTGAATCAGTGGTCAACCAACAAAACCACCTATCTAAAGGCTATTAAGAAAGAACAAAGACTAGCCTGATGTATTGGTACCACCAGTGCGGTGAGAACAACTCCAACCGCAGGTCCTGAGGCTATCCTCAATCTGCTGCCGCTAGACATCTTCATACAACTCTCAGCCGCCTTAAGTGCCATGAGAATAAGCCAATCAGTAAACTGGAAACTGAATGAAACGGGTCATTCGTCGATCCTGAAGAAATATTTTGGATATGTACCAAACACAGATTATATTACGCCATACTTAGACTTAACAAGACCATTCTCGAGCGCCTATCCCAGCAGGGAAGAATGGAGAGACGGACTAGTGCCCATAGCCGTTTTTACGGACGAATCTAAAATGGAAACCATGGGGTGGGGTCAGGCATCTTCTCCGAGTCGTAAGGTATTTCAAAATCGATAAGCCTCCCCAACCACAGCAATGTCTTCCAAGCAGAGGTCCTGTCAGTGACAGCAGCAGCCCGTGAGTCTGCGGAAAGGGCAATACCACCTGAAAGGTAGTACCTTCTTTATCGACAGCAATAAAAGCATTAACTGCAATAGAAATTAAATCAAAGCTTGTGAAATGCTGTCGCGAAGAACTTAGGTCCGGGACATGAACGAATTAGCCAGACTAGGTTCGGCAGCTCTATCAGAACAAGCTGATCCCTCTGTGAATATCCCGCCTTGCTCACTCAAGCTTGAAGCAGGAAGAAAGCCCACAAGAGAGGCGAACGCTAGATGGAACGCACTAGAAACTTGCCACATAACAAGAATATTATGGCCAACCTTCAATGAAGCAAGAACCGAGAGTCTAATACGAAAGGATAGGAAATCACTTTCCATCCTCGTAGAAATCATAACGGGGCACAACACTCTGCGGTATCATATGAAGAAACTACACTTGACAGAAGAAGAACTTTGTAGAGGCTGCGGTGATGAGGAAGCTCTTGAGGTCACAACCCACTTCCTATGCCACTGCCCTAGTCTCCAACACAATAGGCACAGATTCCTAGGGAGATACTTCTTGCACGACCTAGACAAGCTTTCCAGCACACCAGTCGAAAAGATAATGAGCTTCATCAAAATGGTTTGTATGCAACAGCACAGTGAGTACCTAATGACAAGTATCTATACACGGTTATTACGGGTAAGGGACAACCTTTTGCCCCAATGGACATCACAATGGGTCAATATTAACCTGAGTGTGGCACGGAGTATTACACGCCAACCCGCTTACCTAAGCTAACCTAATTTGTTACTTGCATTCGTAATTATTTATGTTGTTTCAACAGGATAGTCGATATACACTCCTCCTTTTTTCGACACTCTGAACTTCTCCACCTTGTCACTTCTTACATTTTTGTAAATAAAGTTTGTTTATTATCCTTAATAATTTATAAAAAAAATACTCAACCCTCCACAATGTCACCACTTTTTTCTATCACCCAACTTTTTCACTTACCAGAACCAAACCTAATTTATTTCCAAAAAAAAAAAACAAAAACGAATGCCAAACTTTTACATGCAAGTAAATCTATTTGCGAAAAATCAACTAAATCCAACCGGCTAACGACCGAATTTTTGCTCCCGGAGCTTCCTTAATTTAATTATGTTTTATCTGCTTTTAATCCCGAAGATGTAAAGTAATTAAGCAAAATGTCTTCGAGTTCAGTGCCAAGGAAAATAGGAAAAAAAAAAAAACAAATCCTTGATGAGAGCATGTTTGTGAGGAGGGTTTACCGTAGCATACCCCATCTATTCTTACACCCTTAAATATATTGCAGTCCTTCCTGGTCTAGGTAGAGTAAAAAATAAATGAAACCTATTTCGAAGAAAAATGAAACAGTGTAGAAACAGAAGAGGTTGGATTCAATTCTGTTTAGCGTTTAACGAGGGCACAATATATTGAGTTAACTTTTAGGTAGTCAGTAATGACATCTCATCGGAAATCAAACGAAAAACAACTTCTGCCAATCGCTGTTTCCTTGTAAAAGGTATTTCTTTTTAAGAAATAAATTTTCCGAGTCGGCAGCACTTTTTCTAGCAAAACCCAACTCAAGCTCACAGCTGATTTGTTAGACGCGGCAGTCCCCTTCCTAGACTACAGTCTGTAAGTGCATAGGCCAGTGTTCTTATATCGTGGGATTTATCCCTTTTTGTGGGATTTTCGATGTCTTAAAAGCCTTCCGTGGGATAAAGGAAAAAAGCAAGAAAACGTTGGATTTTTAGGAATCTACCAAAGATCTTTCAATCTATAAATTGTTGTTGCAATTTCATCAAAATATCTACATTATACCATGAAAAAGTGTCCTTAAAAAATTTCTCACGTAAATTGTCTTATATGAAAATTTTCTAGTACTAATAAAAAAAAGGCATAGTAATTTTAACAATCTGCGATTTTACTACTAAAGGTTAACTTAATATTTTTTTTTTCCGTGTAGTACAAAAATGCTACTTTAAAGATTCAAATTTTGCGCAAAAAAAGTATCGTGGCATTTTTAAGGGAATTTAAGGACTGTGAAATGGGGAAAAATGGATAAAATGACTACGCTTCGTGGAATAAATGAAGAGAGAGTACTAACAACACTGACCTAGGCACATAGTACAGGAGAAAAATATTTTTTGCCACTAAATATAATCATACACACCGGGGATGAAAAATAAATTGACATAATGTATTTTGAAACGGAATCAATTGCATCTTTTAATGCATTTGGTTCATTCGCCGGTTTAAATCGTACAAAGTCTCATCAAAAATGACGGAAAAGGCGAAAATAAGTAGGTAAACAAAAATAACTAGTAACGAGTAGATTCTCTCTTGGTTCGAAACAGCTTAGAGAATTTGAAACCGGCAAGTATTAATAAATATGTCAAATGCACAAATTTGACAAGTAGAAACAAGTTCAAAATCCGTCTTGAAAATCAATTGCGCAGAAAAATAAAATCTGTGAAATGAAAAAAAAAAATCGGTGGTGGTCGAATGTTACACAAGAACGTTTCATATGTTGCAAAAAGTTAAGTTATAAATTTATTTGTAACATGGATTAGATGTCAAAGATGAAAGTAGCTAGAAGTCCATCCGCATGTATTTTGGCGTATATTTTCAGCTCTCTGAGAGAGTTTCGCTCATCTTATTGAGTTTGACAGATTTTTAGTGGTTGGCTCTGGAAAGTACGCGAGAAGACATAGGGTAAAGTGGTAAAGGCGGGGGATATGGTATACCTTTTTTGATTCTTTAATATTTAATATTTAACTGAAATGCTATTTATTAAATTGATAACATATATAAAATATATAAATTATTTTTATACAGGGTCCGCCAAATAAATTCTTTTTTTTTTTGAAAATGGTTAAAAAAAAAACTACTGAATATTTTCTCAAATTTCGTTTTTTTATTTGAAAGTACAATCCTTCCGGTTAATAATGGAAAATAATTTCATTCAAATGGCTGCCCCGGCTGGCCATGCAGTAGCCTACACGATCGGTCCAATTTTTAAGCACATTATCGATTGTGCGCAGCTGTATTTCACCAATGGCTTCACGAATATTGTCCTTTAAAGCGTCAATTGTCTCTGGCTTGTCGGCGTAACACTTATCTTTTACGGCACCCCACAAATAATAGTCCAACGGTGTCAAATCGCAGCTCCGAGGTGGCCAAACGACATCAGCTCTGCGGCTGATAATGCGATCTTCAAAAACAGGGCGCAGATCATCGAGTGTAGCTTCGGCTGTGTGGCACGTAGCGCCGTCCTGTTGAAACCAAATGTTGCCAATATCCTCCTCTTCAATTATTGTGAACAAAAATTCGTTCAACATGGGCCGATAATGATCGCCATTGACTGTAACGGCCACTCCTTGCTCATTTTCGAAGAAAAATGGCCCAATTATGGCTCTGGACCAAATTCCGCACCAAACAGTGACTCGTTTTGGGTATATCGGACAGGGAGGGTGATATGACGCATTATTCCTTTTTTAAGTTTTTATTACCACATTTGCTACAAGTGTGTATGATTTGCATGTATCATGGGACCACTTTTGACAAATTAATCACTGCAACCAGTCATCTTTTCTTGTGGTAACATTATAATCTTCGCCACATCCTGTGCAGAGTCCTTCCTCAAAATCCTCTGGATCATAATAACCAGATTCGTCATGATACGGAACATTAGGCTTTCCTCAGAGGATGACGAGAGAGCATCAATATGGCGTGATCTCTTCTTCGGAATCTTATATGTACTTCTTCAAAGTTTTTTTTAGTTTTTTATTTCGTTTCAGGGACTTTAATTTTTTATTTTTTTTTTCTTGTGCAGTTAGGACTCGAGCCTTTTGCTCTCTTGGATTGAACTTACTGACTCAGGAATTTGATGGTATCTATTGGCGAAAGGATGTTCAGCATTTTCCCTGGGGTGTTGCCACTGGATTCGTGTGTATCAATTTTCTGCATTACTTCCACCTGTAAAAAAAGAAAATACCAGAATGGGTATGATTCTAAGGCCTTGACAATTTTTACCTGTTCTGTATCCTCTCTCGGCGGAGTCTTTTCACAACGGACCGGATTTTGTTCTAAAAATGCATAATCAGGAATGGCGCTTGGATTGAATGGACATATTCCAGTCGCTGCGAATGCTGAGAGGTCATTATTTGTGGTTGCAGAACTGCTCCACGCACCAAAAAGGAGTTTGCCAAATTGTAGACGAGTAATTTTTCGGTTTTTGGTTGCTTTAAACATATAAATTACAGGCTGAATAATATTGATTCTCGAATGATTTAAAGAAC
Source organism: Cheilosia grossa (assembly GCA_963082955.1). Classification (NCBI taxonomy): domain Eukaryota; kingdom Metazoa; phylum Arthropoda; class Insecta; order Diptera; family Syrphidae; genus Cheilosia; species Cheilosia grossa. Next base: position 61,195,582 of record OY720144.1, read on the forward strand.
GCCCTATCTAACGGCTGCAGGAATTGTGTATAGAGTGGGGGGGGGGGGGGGGAAGACATAGCAAGACAATTTCATTTTCAACAGCATTACTTCAATGTGAAGAGTGTCCATCCAGTATTAAAAGCACTTTCCCCTCTGGTTTTCTAGGGGTGAAATGCCTTTCAAGTCAAGTGAAAAATATATCACTTGTAAGTTGTAACGTACGCTGACTTTTCACCCATGTAGACGTAAGAGCCTGGTGGCATACCATCCTCAAACTCCTTTGTCTTGTTTTTAACTGTTAGGACATTTTTGTTTCCACGAAAATTAAAGGTACGCCATATCTCCCTTCATACGCCATATCAATATCACCCGCATTTACCCTTCCTATTTTGTACACATCGTACTGCGTTTTGTGAATTGTGACGCGTTTTTGTCGCCTATTTTGACTCGAAATCTTAAGCGATTCTGAACGAGAACGGAAAAACCGGCACATTATCCAAAATCGTGTCTTGTGTATGGTGAAGCTTCGCAAAGCCCAAATGGCACGGCATACCGCCCAAAATAATTGCCTATTGTCATAAGGCCAAACTAATTTTTTTTTTTTTGTTCTAAATATGGGCGTAATGATATTTACTGTTTCAGATGTTTTGACCTTGGACGAAAAGCCTCCAACCCATTTGACGCAAAAAACCCAGTTACGCCCAAAACAAAAAAAAAAAAAGTCAATTCACCCAAATTTATGTAAATTTTATATAAACGTTTATCAACTTTTTGGGCGTCTAGACTTTTGGATGGAGTGGTTATAGTTTTGGGCAATAGGTTGCATTTTTGAACGCGATTTTGGAAGCTTTTTTCGGTCGAATTCCTAGGCGGATAGCTATTTCGATTCGTTTTTATTGCGTTTCTGAAAGCTTTGTCGAATTAAACGCCGAGTTAAAACACCGAAAACAAGTAGGCGAAGTGTTTCAAAACAAGTTGTTTTAATAACCTAATTGTTTTTAATTGTTTTCCATGCGCCGCATTTTTCTGAAAAAGATCTTAGCGCACGGCATTGTGAATGGATAGATCTTTATACAAGGGATTTACAGAACGACCCCTTTCAAACGACTCTACTGTTCACCTGACGGAGAATTTTATAAAGTATTGGCCTGAGATCCACGAAAGCAGAATAATTGCTCACTAATTTCAGTGACCGTAAATACATACACATTTGTAGCTGTGTCTACAGCTTTGAAATTGATTTTCTATCAAGAGCCGGAGCTGTCACAATTTGCAAACATCATCACGAGTACAATATTGTCCAACTATCTCCTGTCAGCTGTCACTACTCCATCGATATCTAATCAATTAAAAAACAATGTACAAGCGCATTCTCAGAAGCTTACATAAGTCGGTCCAGATTGCATGTAGTATATTGCGTGCATAGCGTGGCCTCTCTTGTCACTATAAGTTAAGCGATTTTAACAAGAGCACATTGACACTGACATTATAAAGGTACTACTCAGGGCTACCGCAGAGACACCGTCCATCACCGGCACCGCATGATTGCGAATGTTAAAATAATAATGAGCTGCAGTCTGTCTTGTGTATGGTGTTTTCTCCGACAGTCACGTGACAACTGTGTGGTTGCGTTGCGACATCCAACATTCAGACACGCGGTTAGGGTGATACCACAATTCCCAGTCTGTGGTTTATTATTCAAGAAGTTGACCAAGTTATGGCGTATATGAAGAAGGGGGTACATACCTATATTGTCATCCGGAAAAAGAAAAACCTGTGATATCTGGACAGACCAGCATTGCCAGACGGCCAAATATTTCGTCCCAGATAAATCCAAAAAACCACCAGATTTGGCTATTTGTTCCAAAAATAAATCCCAACTTCTTAACATGTTTTATGTGCATACGTATTAGAAGTAGGAATTTCCAATTTGAAACGCGAATTTGAGTATGTATGGTCCGGTATTCCGAATGCAGCAAATACTTAATTCCACCACGATGGATATGTCGACACATGTTGCTTCTTTGAAACCACTTTGTAGGTATTTACACAGCTCTTACGCAACTTTTATAAAATTGTTGTTTACTAAACATACCTACAGATGAGATTGGTGCTTAATCCGGAGAAATATCTCAAAAACTATTAGCTTTTTATAAAAGACTTGTTAAAATAGTCGAAAGATATTTGAACAAATAATTTGCACTTGCAAATGTAGCCACACATTAATTTAATCTTGCTCAATTTTGAATCATTTGGTAGTTGACAGAACAGAACGATGAATTATTTTTACTCAGCGTTTTTTGCATTCGCGGAATGCCTATAAATTGTATTTTTCTGCGGAAGCAAAAAGGATATTAATAACAGAATAAAATAGACACACTTGCCGTGCCGAGCGAAATTCAAAGTCACAAGTGAATTGTGGAAGTGGAGGACTGCAGCTGGCAATTTTATTTGAGCTCTCAGGTTTGGAGCGAATACAAATAAATGGGCGAATGAGCGCCTTATTTACTGTAGCCTAGCCAGATCAAAGCGGTACCGTCGTCGGAGCCATTCATGGATAATGGCTGACAGTTTGGGTTAGCTTTAGTTTAAGACCACAAATTCCGCTCTTACGAGTAATGCTGTCAAGGTCGGAATTTAATGAGGTTAACGTGTGTTGCCGTTGCAGTTCTACAGCCGAAGAGCAGGAACGCGAGCCCTGGAATAAGTTAGAAGCTCAGCGTGCTGCCATCAACGAAGGAGTGACATTTGAACACATAATACCATTTATGAGAATGCAAATCAGGGTCTTGGACATAAGTTAGAAGCTCAGCGTGCTGCCATCAACGAAGGAGTGACATTTGAACACATAATACCATTTATGAGAATGCAAAACAGGGTCTTGGAAAAAAATGGGGACTACAAGCACTTATACGCATTGAGCTTCAGGCTTGAAGCAATCCAAAACAACTTGATAGGTAGTTTCTAATAATAAGGACTCCCACGCACGCATTTCGCAGTTGAGCTTGGTGTCAAACTCTGTCATATGCCATTGAGATATCAAGTGAAAAAATGATCGTTTCACTGGAGTGATGAAAAGCCTGGGACTGAGTGACCGCATCCGTGAGCGAGCCATACGTCACTGAACTTTGTGAATTTTACAAGCAAAACAATAACAAATTTAGTCACGTATTAATCGATCACGGATGCTGTAATTCAACCCCTGGTTCCTTTTTTCGGTAATCCCATTACCAGTGTACCTTTTGCCTTACTGCCGGTAATAAGGAATTCCAAATGACAATACGAGGAAAAAAATCCTCTTGTTATGGAGTCTGACAGCATATCGAACGGCCTACAATTTGAGCTGCTGTCATGGCTTTGGCTACATAAGCCCTTTGACAATATTTCCCGTATTGGTACAGTGGCCATCAGATGGAATTCTCTGTTTACCAAACTTTCCATACCCATCAGAGTCTCGTTCAGTGTCAGCTTTTATTTGGCCTCGCATTCGCTCCAAAGACAAACAATAAAGCGGAAGCGATGCACACTCTCTTGAGATGTTTCATAAACTTAATCAAAGTCATCAATTTTCGAATATTATATAAACATGAATGTTTGCAGTGTGTGCCAATGCATCGTAAAATTCTTTGCATAATACCATTGTCATTTTATATAGAGATTATAGTAAATACTACCATAAACACAAACATTTTCTTGAGTGTTACCACCGTCAGGTACAAAGAGGATCTAAACTAGATGTCCAACTGAGAGCAGAAACGGTACATTTGCCTACAAGCTGCTTTTCCTGCATAGGAATTCCTAAGTATTAATGCCTGTACAAATCAAAGGAGCGCCATTGCTTCCGCACGCATACTTAGGAAATCCTATGCAGGGACTTAATGTCAATCAGGAGGCCAATTTTTAAGTGGGGGCGACTGTGTTCAACATTTTTGGTACCCTTTAGTTACACGACGCTCACATCGCGGTTCAGTTTAAAAGTTTTTATACAGGGTCCGCCAAATAACTTCTTTTTTTTGAAAATGCTATAAAAAAAAAACTGCTGAATATTTTCTCAAATTTCTTTTTTTATTTGAAAGTACAATCCTTCCGGTTATTAATGGAAAATAATTTCATTCAAATGGCTGCCTCGGCTGGCCATGCAGTAGCCTACACGATCGGTCCAATTTTTAAGCACATTATCGATTGTGTGCAGCTGTATTTCACCAATGGCTTCACGAATATTGTCCTTTAAAGCGTCAATTGCCTCTGGTTTGTCGGCGTAACACTTATCTTTTACGGCACCCCACAAATAATAGTCCAATGGTGTCAAATGGCAGCTCCGAGGTGGCCAAACGATAATAATAATGCGATAATGCGATCTTCAAAAACAGTGCGCAAAACATCGAGTGTAGCTTCGGCTGTGTGGCACGTAGCGCCGTCCTGTTGAAACCAAATGTTGCCAATATCCTCCTCTTCAATTTTTGTGAACAAAAATTCGTTCAACATGGCCCGATAACGATCGCCCTTGACTTTAACGGCCACTCCTTGCTCATTTTCGAAGAAAAATGGCCCAATTATGGCTGTGGACCAAATTCCGCACCAAACAGTGACTCGTTTTGGGTATATCGGCTTTTCAATGTATGCGTGCGGGTTTTCTGTGCCCCAAATGCGACAATTTTGCTTGTTTACATACCCGCCAAGATAAAAATGAGCTTCATCTGACGGTGCTTCTCTTCTTCCAAATTCCGTACGCAATTTTCGCACACATTCTGCAACATAACCATGATTTTCAAAGTAATGTCGCAATATTTCCCAGCGTTGTTCAAGCGTATACACAACCATATTCGTTCAGCGGAAGGATAAAACTAATTATCTGTCAAATCAGACAGAATGTTACCATTCGCGAAATAAGCACCAGTTGAAAAAAAAAACTTAGATGGCGGACCCTTTAGTTTATGAAATTGTTGGAAAATGGAATTCCTGTAATAATAGTTTTTTTTTTCAGTATCTAGCAGAAATCTTTCTTATGGTATTACTTCAAGCAAATATTGTAGGAATACTTTAAAGGAAAAAAAATGTTTTTCGTCGATTTTCATGCTTTTCATTTCGAAGTCATATTGAAACAAAATAGATATTTTAACAGAGTTTGGCGAAATCGCTTTTTATTGTGGGGAAAAAAGATATTGTAGCTTTAGCATAATTTTTAATCTGTAAATGGTACGTAAAATGCATAGTTGCACGATAACGTATTCAAGTATGCATTTGTGAAACTCGATAAACTCTGTAAAGATTTCTAGAAAGTATTGACAACACAACACACACTTCAATTCAATTCCTTAGGGACTTTCTTACCAAGTCTGCTTCCTTCCAGATCGCACACCAGAATGCCGACATATTATCCTTTCCCATAGACTTCCCCTTTGACAAATCTCTATCTCTTTCTAAATGGCTACAGATTGCCTTTTATTTATGTGAAATATATATATATATTTATGCACTTGTTTTTGTTAATTTATAATTTAGAGAGGCTTATAAAAATATCAGTGAACATTTAAAGTTTATGAAAATACAATGTTATAAAATTTGCAAAAGCAGATTATCTATAGAAATACGGGAACTGAAAATGAACAAAACAATTTGTATTCTTAGGTTCGATTGAATACGCAAAATCTGAAATCGGATCAAATTAAACACCACATTATATTATCTTTTTGTTCGGAGTTTAATCATATGTACTCGTTTTTACGAATTTACTTTCCGAGAATCCTCTTTGGTCAGGTTGCGTTGTTGAAAATATGAGAACTTGTTGTTGTGATTAGTGAAGCGAAACAGTTGGTGGTGGTGGCTGGTGGCGGTGGGTGGCGTTTGGGCAGGTAGTCAATAAAGGGACAAAAATTTCATTTGGGAATGTTCTCGGTGTTACTCACACAATGAGGGTTTCATGTATGAGTAGTTTCTGTGAAAAAGCGATGAGACATTTCTGATTTGGAATTTCGGTTGCATTTGCATGAAAGGCAAATCTAGATATTTGCACTTATGAAGGAAAAGGATTCTGTTGGCGTTGCTTTTTATGATGAGATGACGGTCGATCTTTAATTTTAGATTTAAAAATTCGTTTTTGGAGACATTTGATGGCAACTAGAATTTATTTCAAGTTGATATTTTTTTCGTACTTCTGTTAGTTATGAATTCATTACAAGCAAAGTTAATTAAACCCAATTGCGGATGTGAATGTCACTTTCCAAATATGCTAAAGCAAATAGAATTGACGGCTATTATCTACAGGTAACTTTGGTCGTACGAATTTCGGGGTGGATGGGCTGATGATCTTTCGTCGGATTGTTTTTGATCCTCATATACCTAAGTTTATTATGTGTTAGGTAATTGTCATACCTACATAATATATAATCAGAGGGCGAGTTGTAGGTAATGACATATTCAAAAAAGAAATACCTATGCGTTTGTAGAGTATTAACCTGTAAAGTTAGGTAAGGCTAGGTTAGTCACAGGCTTGTGAGGAGAATCTTCACAAGACACTGGACACCTAAGTGGGCCCATCGCGACCCCTGGGATAACAGATGGGATAAACCTACGCACTTTCCCTAAAGCATTATATTTTCCTGCAAAAACTATATATCTTCTATCTTTTCAAAGAAGTAGTTTCCCAGAATTTTCCGTGTGCGTGCTATGTCATCACATTCACAGAGTAGGTATGTGTGGATGTCTTCTTCGACATCTAAGTTAAGGCACCATTTCCCCATTCACTTCCAATATACCATTCCCACAACTTTACGCTCCACAGAGAATCGCTTACTCGTAATTTTACTTTCAATTCCAAGAATTTATATCGGAACGAAGCAATGACACTAGCATTTACGCTCGCTTATTACAATTATTGCAAGCTAGCAATATTTTAGCAATCATTGAATTTGTAATTTGTTATAATTCCAAGAAAACCAATTGTTGCCGATTTAGCTTTTTGTATTTTGTATTTCTTAGAAAGCAAACCACGAGTATGTATTTCAGATTTATTGCAATGTAATTAATTTTAAGTAAGAGGAAGAATCTAAATAAAAGTTGAGTTATTCTACACCAGTCAAACAGAGGGTTTCATTTTTTTACTCCCGCGCAACCGAACGCGATAACTTTTATGTCGTTACAGAATCTACACAGATCCGTGTCCGAAAGTCCCAGTCTTTTGGCATGCTTACCGAGAAGACATTGCCCAGACAGGATTCCTTTCTCTATTCTCAGGTTTGTCCTGCATATTTTAAGGATTTCTTCAGTGCGTCTACCTGCAGTAAAAATTATTCTTTTGTTTCTGAGGAATGTAAAAAAATAGAAGCCAGAATTTATAAATGAAAACACCACAAAACTTCCGTAAACCTTATTCCCGTTCAAATTAAACAAATTGAACTTGTGTTTTTGTGTTTCCTATAAAGCTTAGAAGAGAATTTTTAGAGATGAGATTTATGACCCCTCGTAAAAATTACACCGATGTACCCAAACACAAATCATAACTACAGTCCGGTTTTTTTTTTAAATTTTACACTCTTTCCTCATTAAGGAAAGGTAATTCCTTAAGGGCTAAGTGCATTGGATAGCGCCAATATGATATTTTCTTAAAGCATTAGCATAGGTCAGATTTCGGTTTATGAATCAATATTTCATCGCCTTACTAAGTAGGTATTCTAAAACGTGTCTTTACTTAGAAAAGTAGCATGGGGGGAAAGATAAAACAACGTTAATACCAATTCAACCAGTTTCAGAAATGACGACCTATCCACCTGTTCGTAATGAAAACTTTATCGTGGTCTTTTCAAAATAAGTTGCGTACATCAAACCTTTTTACTAATAACTGATAACTAACATTTCGCACTTGACGTTATTTTACTTTTCCAAAATCTATTCGGCAGTAAGTGATGTGAATTTTTAAATAAAATTGCAATTTGCTTTCAATTTTGTTCCCTACAAAATTCTACCCCATAACAAAATAACACATCGAGTAAATCAGGATAATCAATCATAATGCCCACAATGCAACCGCCACTGTATAATACAGCGATTGAAATGAAAAACGGTACAAAAAACCCACATTTATTGTCTCCGCTTGCTCGGTATACAACTACGTCTCTCTCGGCCGGAGACCGATCAAGAATTCACTCTTACATGTCATTTTACAATATAACAAGTATGGCCAGTGTTGCCATACGTAACAGTCCTGGCTTAAAACATTGTTTTTATAACTACGAGTTTATAGGTAAAATAAATATTTTCCGAACTCCTCGTAAGGCAATATTCTTTGCCGTACAATCCGCTTCAAATGAAACTTTATCGATTTGACAGCGGCTTTATAAATCGCTCCTTGATGTCGTGCTGCTTTATACGAAAATACTTTCAAAGCTTTATTTAGTTCTTTGGATGCTCCAGCGAAAGCTGTTTCGTTGTAGCTATATATTTTCTGCAATCTCCCTCTCCTTGCAATAAATCTCTCATATAACAAGTTATGAAAACTATTGAAGATAAATCTCCTACGATCTCAATATGAACTGTCCTACTCCTAAGACATTGCAACCCAACATTTTCTCCTTTTTCTCCTTCTCTCTCCAACTCCACTGACCACTTTGAATTCAAAAGGGCCAGCACAATCCACTTCTGTGGCTGAGAATGGTTTCCCAACCTGGACTCTCTCTGATGGTAATCCCGCCATCAGGTGTTCCTCCTTTCGCGCATTTAAACGCACACACACAATACATTTATGAATGTGACTCCGTAATCCACTCCTTAGTTTTGGTATCCAGTAACTTTGCTAATGAATTGCATCATAACCAGGATGCCTCCATGTTCCATCTCATAATCCTAATCAATCTCCGATCTCCCTAATCTCCCACCAACTCGGAGCAAACCATTTGCGTCCAAAATTGGGTTCAAACTTTCAGTCGTATTCCTCTCCGGTAAATGCTTCCCAGCATTCAATGCTGTTATCTCTTTGTTATAATTCTCCTGTTGATTTCTCCGTATCAGATACTCCATAGCTAACGCTTTCGTCCCTCATTTTCTCCACATAAATTCTCCTCATCTCCTGATACTTCGCAAGACGTCTCTCTAAATATAAGAAACGTCTTAACGCTGTCTCCCTTGAACTTCCCAGTTCTTTAATATTCTCCTTTAACGGCACTTTTACTATGAACCCTCCTGATTCATCCCGTCTATATGTCTTCATAAAATGTTCAACTAACATTTCTTCCTTCGTAAACCTATAGCATGAACTGACCTGATCTTTTTGCCAAAGTCGCTCTAATAGTTTATGTGATTTCTCCTCCTCCTTACATAAAGAAGTAACAGTTTTATCTCCGGCGCAACTTTTTCTGCACTTTTTTCTCCCTCCTCTGTGTTCTCCTGACCTCTCCTTACCTATAATTTAAATATTATGTTTATAAAGAACAAAATCACATTCCCATGCAATTGTGTTTCCTATTCTTCTTCCTTGAAGAATTTTCCTTCTCCTGTAATTATTCCTTCATTGAAATAATATAAAATAAGTAAAGAAAAAAAATGTTCCTCCTAGAAGATCTTCTCTCTACATAATCTCCATTTTTAGTTTTTAGAATTATTCTCAAGTACCCAAGAGAAAATTTTAAAAATATTAATTTAAAATATAATTGTGTTTGCGGTCCACGCATCTATGTGCTCACGCGAAACACTTTCTCCGACTCCCTCCAATTTTAGCTAAAATAATTCTCCTTTCTCAAGTGCCCAAGAGAAAATGAAAATATATAAATTAAATTTTGTTTGCGGTCCACGCACCTATGTGCTCACGCGAAACAATTTCCAATTACTCCGATTTTCTCCCGAAAAATATATACAACTCCAGAATGGAACCGTAAAACACCCTAACATTGGCCACTTTTAAACTTTGAAACGTTGCTACTAACTACTCTTGTGTCGTATTTAGGATTCTTAGTAATTGCACTACGGGGACTGCCATTCAGTATTATTATGTTTAAATCCGCGGCGTTTTTTATTTTCGTTAACAAAGTTATTGTTAAATACGTGAGCGATCAAAGTAAAGCATCTGTTGCCCTAACATTGACCGTGGTTCATGACAGGATGCAAATCAACTATTATTTGTTTTGAATTTTTATTATTTAATAAAAAAATACATGAACACAAACACTTTTTATTTCAGATTTTTCAATTAAACTCAAAATCACATATTACTGATACTTTTAAATAACAAAAATAGTGAAAACAATAAATCAAATAAAATAAAAAAATAAATACTTCTTAATTCAGTCACATATCATTCAGTTCAGCAAAAAATAAATAATAAAAATAATTAAACGAAATAAAAATAAATACTTGAAGGTTTTATAAATAATGTACATTTATGTGACTTATTTAGAACTTAGAACACATTGAAAAAGATCTTCAACGGATTGATTTGAAAGAGGATCGTCAATTTGTTACTCTTGTAAAACCTGTGAATACATTTCGTCAAAGTCGTCTGCAGAGGTGTCTGATAAATAATTTATTTCAGCTACCAATTCGGGTTCCGTTGTTATTTGAGTTGCTGTTGCTGATGTTGATGGCGATCCACCAAAATCAACCATGGTTATACCTTTTCCCGGCTGCACATTAACTTTAGTTCCTTTTTTTTCTTGTTTTTGTGCTTTCTTTTCCATAACGCATTTCGGATAATAAAGATATAACTGCTGAGGAAATATTAGTTCCGACATCTGATGAAGAACTCTCAGCTTCTACAGGCATTCTCGACAAAAGCATGTCTGGATTGAATGGGACCACACCACATTTCTTAAACCCAGCAATCAAGTTATTCGACCGACCCTCCTTTCTAACACTTTCAGCGCCGAGCTTGTTTAATAAAGATGGAAACGCTTCTTTGGACAAGCTTTGTGATTTTTTGCCTCTAGACTGTTTCCATACATCTAGAACATTTCGTTCGTTCAGGATATTTTACACCTCTCTTGAAAACGCACCTAACTCTTCCTGGATCATCCGACAAATTCGTTTCATCACAGTTAAAAAAATTTTCAGCAGGAAGAAACTGACCATTCTCATCTGTAAGAGTATGTTTTAAATTTTCAAAATATATCTTCATTTTAGTTTGGCTAAGTTTGGCCTTTGAAACCTTTAAATTTCGTCAAGTCCGTAATGTGAAAATGGATTTGTTTCTTTCCAAAAACCCGCGAAGCCACTTTTTACCAGGCAAATTAAAATCCCCAAAGGCTGGAATCTTTCTCCCGACATTGTCCAAATAGTTTTTAGCCAAGTTTCTGGTATTCGCCGCCGAGAAAGGAAAACCCCACTCACTGACAGTAACTAGCGCTTGAGCTAAAAATTTCTCCTCTGTTTCGCTAAAAACAGTAGGAGGGCCAACAGTTTTACTGTGACGATTTTTAAGTTTATTTATTAAAGTCCCCTTAGCAATATTGAACTCCTTCGAAGCTTTTGTAATTGATAGCTCCTTTCTTTGAATTTTACCAATAACTTCATTAATCAATTCTTCAAGTACACTTTTGTATCGTCGAGCCTCGTTTTTTTCCTTAGGAGGCATACTTTACTTATATCTATATATATGTATCTATAAATCCAAAGAATGTGTTTGTAGAGCGTTACACTACGAAGTACATAGGCATTAAAGGAAATCGCTTCATATCTCTCTAAGCGCAACAAAACCAGAGGTTGGTCAATGTAAGAAACCCTCGATTTTTAAGCGGTTCCCAACATTGACCGGGCGGTCAAAGTTGGGAACTCCATGGTCAAAGTTAGGAAAACTCATTTTTAAATTTTTACTTTAAATTATTTAAGAATGAAGAAATGTGTCAATTTCAATGCTATTTGATTGAAAATAAAGTAAACTACTTACTTGTTTGGTTTCATTCACAAAAAAAAACACCGTATCTAGGTGTACCGAGATAATTTTGCCAATACTCTAAATTACACGTCCAAATACTTCCGTACGTTATCGTTTTAGTAAACAGATGTTATAAGTGAGGTACGAAATTCACATACCAAGGACAGGGATGTCGTGAGCACAGTTTATACACTAAGTTGATTTTTGGTCAATGCTAAGAACCCGGTCAATGTTAGGGTGTTTTACGGAATATGATCAATGAATTACAATATTCTGTCTCAAAGAAACGAATAAAATATTCCTTTATTTTTCGTTCCAATCCTATCCTACCTAGCGAGCAGAAAAAAAATAATACTTAACCCCATTTGATTTCAACCAAGAGAAATCTATTTCCAAATCCGATTTGAATTAATTTAATTACTCCTTTTCTCGTCTCCAAAATAAATTTAAAAAGATACATAGTTACAGATTTGCAACATAGGGAAATTATTTCAGCTCCAAGAAACAAAATAAATTGCGCCGTAATTTTCTTACTCCAATGAACAATTGAACAAGTGAATTGTTTCCACTCCGAACTCTAAGAAACAAATTAAATTGTTATGAATTTATTTCTTGTTCTCCGCAGTACATTTTCCTGTTTACAATTTTATTTTCCAACCAACTTGATTTGTCCAGGAAATAAATAAATGTTCCCATATCAATTCAATATAACTTCCTAGCTACACCTATTTTTTCCCCACACAAAGATTTCATTGAACAAAATTATTGTATTTTGTTTTCCTGAATGGCCAGTGCTGCCATACGTAACAGCCACCATCGAGGTTTCTGCGCCAACTAAACTAAACCAACGATATCTATGATCTTCACCCTCTAAAATATTTCAGTTTCGCGACTCCGCCGATCGTGGCGCAATGCTCTTTTCGTCGAAAATGATAATACCCAACCAAGCACAGTGCACCGCACCATCCATGGACAGATTGATGGACGTTCCAGTGCTTGAAGTGCCTGATGAAAATACCAAATGACAGCGGAAAGTTGTGTGACAGTGTGGTATGAATAATCGCCATTAGAGGACGGCTTAGGTTGAATGAATGTAACCACCTCAAGCGGGGTACCTCAAGATACACATGGTTGAGGAAAGCAGCTGCTAATCGGATTTGATTTCACAGCTCATCGGCGTGTGTGTGTGGTACGAATCGATGTGCTCTAATTAACATTATATATAGGATAAACTTTCCCTCGGACAGTTTCGTCCCGACGGTAGCAAATAATCTCACCAGACAAGGTCAAAAGGACATTTTGTTTTCACCAAACAGATACACCTCATGTACATAAATAAGGAGCGAAGGGAGAAAACTGCTGAATACTTTTCCCAGCTGCACGGTTTCCCTTGATCCTTTTATTTTTTTACCTGTAAACATTTTGCGAACTCATAACTCGTCCAAGTTTGGCTTAGAAGTTGTAATACATTCCCCCTTTCCTCGTCTTTACGTAGTTTCTTGCTGGCTGGTGGGGTTAAGCTATTTGCCTTATTTTGATGTGCTTAGGGCAACCGTCAATTGCATTGAGTTGCAGTTGTAGCCACCTGATGAGTTATTGTTTATTGAAAGAAGAATGAGTTAAGACATTCCTCGCATATGTGTTTGAACGCATTCGCATGACAGCTTCTTTGTTTTAAAGTTCCTGTTTGTTAGAAGAAATCTTTAATTTTTGTATAGCAAAATATAGTAGGAACATAGCTGTGTGTGTAAAAGGGAACATAATATGTATATCTCAATTTGAAAACTAGCATTTACTTTGATTAAACGGTTTTTACTTTAAAATAAGTTCGAAAATTCGAACACAGCGCATTTACTTCTTTGTACGTTTTTGTATATTTATAATTTTTGAATTTCCGTTGAGAGTCTAACGACTTTTGTGGAAAAGTAAACAAAATTGGAGTACTACCCCCTCTGTTGCACTTGACATCCTGGTACATCTGGCACCCATTGACATCTTAAAGCAACTTCACAATGGCAAAACAACTGGCCATGCAGCTATCCTGAACGATCTTCAGAACCTTCCAGGAAACATCGACTACATCACACCAGAACTAAAGTTCGATAAAAACTTCCAGGTCTCCATTCCCACAAGATTATTCTGGGAGGAGGACGCATTCCTGGGTGATGAATCGATCCACTTCTTCACGGATGGTCCGAAAACTGAGGATGGTGTTGGTGGTGGTGTCTGTTCTCTGACAGACTAAATCTTAGTCTCTCCTTCCGTCTTCCTGATCACTGTAGCGTTTTTCAGGTGGAAATTATGGCGATGAAATAAGTCTTATCTTGGCTAAAAGAAAACGTGATATCTGCTAAAGATATCCGTATCTTCTCGGATAGTCAAGCTGCTATCAAGTGCCTGGAATCAGTCTCTACAAAATCTATAACAGCCCAAGACTGTCGTTCGTCTCTCATAGAGATGGCGGAGCAGTTCAATATTCACCTCTGTTGGGTGCCGGGGCATAGGGACATCCCAGGTAATTGCAAGGCTGATGAACTCGCCAAACACGGAACCACACTACCTATACTTCCAGTTAAGGATTCGTTAGGTATTCCAATCGCTACTTGTAAACTCATAATAAAGCAGGATGCTATCAATAGAGCAAATCTTAGATGGACAACCGGCTCGACATGTCTAGCGACAAAACGGATTTGGCCAAAGCTGGATCTAAAACGTTCTAGACACTTGATATCCTTGGATAGGAAGCATATAAGTGCTACAATAGGTGTCATCACAGGACACTGTCTCATAGGCAGGCATGCAACAAGGCTTGGCGTTTCTTGAAGAAGAAACTATTCTCCATCTCCTCTGTACTTGTCCGGACCTCTCACAAAGACGAAAACTCCATTTGGGAGCGTTCTACTAAATATAATGATCTGAACGATCTAAAAAAACACAGACATTCGGAATCTCCTACGCTTCATCAGAAGCTCCAATTGGTTCAACGAGAAGGAAGAATTGAATTTTAGATTCATGTGGTATCACAAGGGACCTTACAATGGTCTAAGTGTGTCGGCTAGCCGACAACCACTTCAACCTAACCTAACCTAAACAAAATTGGACGAAATTGAAAAAAAAAAATACAGTAAATACTCAAATGTAGGTAGATTCTATATCTCCAGTTGCACCTAGAAACGGGAATTTTGTTCACAATGCTTCGATTGATTTACTTAAAATATGGCCGTACAAAATATTTAGCAAGACGTCCAAATGGCAGACTTGGATTTTCGTAGCAATTGCTGCTTTTTATTCGCACCGATTTGAGTAAAAGGTAAGTGGCGCCTCTTTTCAGACATATCAAAGATTGGAGATAAGTAGAGTTAGTTTTTATTCATACGAAGCCTAGCAAACAGTTCGGTTTGGACATTTCCTATGAGTAAAAGGAATTGCTACATTTAATTCATATCACCCAATGCGTGTCTTTTTTGCTTGGGGGTTATTGACTTCGATTGGATTGGTTAAATTATTAAGATGTCCTGAGATGGACAAGCCTGTATATATGGCAGCAGATTTGCTTGCCATGGAAGTTCTGTAACCATTCATGCATAATATAAATATATCATTCACGATTATGCAATCTCTGACAAACGGCGTTAGGAAGAGTATTGAAAAAAGTTAAATAGGTTCTTAAAGGCCTTGAGCTGCAGCGAACCTTCTCCATTTGCAGCGATGGATATTTAAGGCATGGTTTTTTCCAACTCGTCTGTGTAAAGATGGGTTCAGGCGTTCTACCAAAATTTATTTAGACATCCCTGTGGCAGCGTTGCCGTTTGGTTCCTTTAGGGGCAAAATGGCCCCTTTTTGAGATTCAAGAAAATTGGCTACCACTTTCTTAAAAATTATCAAAAAATGGTTCCTTTTTCAGTATAAGTAAGTTTTTATTTTTATTTTATTATGAAAAGAAGTGTTTCGTAATGAATAGATTGTTTTTTTTTTTTTTTTTTTTGTTCCAAATTAATATATTTGGGTGGTTTTTTTTCGTTTGTTCTTACTGTATTCGTATTCGTATTTTGTGTGGAGGACCTCCGTGGATTTGAAATGTTCTGTGGGCTCAGTTGGCCACAACTCGAAATGGACTTAGAATAATTGACATTGCTTGACTTTCATAGAGTTTAATCACCTCAATATTCACAAAGAAACATGGCGGACGTCTTAACACGGGGAGCTTATCAAGGTTAGCATGGTAGCGGGAGATGACCTAGTAGAAAGCGTATATACCTAACTCATCTCCAACATTTGGTCGGAGGAAGTATGACCGATCGACGAATTAAGAAGACTCTCTAAGCTGCGCCAACTATGGAGACATCAGTCTCCTAACATCGCCTATAAAATCCTGTCTGATATGATGTGTGATCGTCTAAAACCATACCTTAACGACTTGATTGGTGCCTACCAGTGCGGTTTTAGGCCCGGATCGATACTCGCCATCTTTTTTCGATTTTAACTCCGCAACCTGATCAGATCACATCATATGTATGTTGGATAATAAAACAAAATAATGTTTTACAATCCAAGTTTTTATTTACGTTGTGTGTAATTCAGAGACTGACTGTTTTCTGTCAGCCGCAAGATAACGAAGGGAATTAACTGTATATCCCGGTAGGTACACTTATGAAAATTTGATTCACTGGATGTCGATGATCTTCATATGACATTAGGGTAAAAGAACATTTTTCATGGCGCGGTGATCTTCATTGGGCTTCAGGGGGAATTAATCTGTAGTCGTCGCCCGCCCAACATGTATGAGCTCGTGCTTAGGAGTGTCTTCGAAACGCAGGTCCACCAAGTAACAATAAGTTCAGAAATACCTATTTTTAAAAAGTTTCGAAATGAATGGGAAAATATTGACACAATTTTTTTCGGTGCTGAAATTGTTAAGAAATGGCTACCGCGAACTTACTGAACATTCAATAATATTCTTAGGTCAACACGACCTGCCATGCATCAAGAATCAAGTGCAATTTATGCGTTAAAAAATAGGTTTGTTTGACGTGGGCCCTAGTGCGCACTGGGTTAACCCTAATGTGTTCGATATAGCACTGACCTCGCCCTGGTACTGCAGAAAACCTGTGTTTGACATGACTTCTAGGGCGCCCTATTTGTGCCCTTGTGCTGAGTTGCGTTGTCATTCACTCGTATTTCGTCATAAAGATAGATCAAAATTAATTTGGTATTCAAAAGAATTGAGTTCACTCATTTTAAGCACGCTTGCAGAAGTCCAGACGCCGAACCCAATTTTCGACGGTTTTCAAGCATAAATCGGCCGATACTGCTGCAATTTCACGTTCGATATTCGTACGAAGTTCATCAATCGTCGCTAGCTTGTTGGCATAGACCATAGACTTGACGTAGCCCCACAGGAAATAGTCTAACGGCGTCAAATCGCACGACCGAGGCGGCCAAGCGACTGGACCATTTCGTGAGATAACACGTTCTCCAAACTTGGTTTCCAATAATTTGATTGTGACATTCGCTGTGTGGCTTGTGGCGCCGTCCTGTTGTAACCATATGTACTCCAAGTCCATATCATCCAAGTGGGGCCAAAAATATTCGGTTATCATTGAACAGTAGCGATTCCCATTCACAGTAACGTGCCGGTCTTGATCATCACGGAAGAAGTACGGCTCAATGACGCCGCCGACCCATAAACCACACCAAACCGTAATTTTTTCGGGATGCAATGATGACTCATGGAGTACGTGTGGATTGCTGCCTGACCAATACCGCATATTTTGTTTATTGACGAAGCCATTCAGACAGAAATGAGCCTCATCGCTGAAGATGATTTTTCGATGAAAATCCGAATCATTTTCAACTTGTTGCTCAGCCCAATTCACGAACATACGACGCTTCTGATGGTCAAGCGGCTTCAGTTCTTGCGTCAATTTAATCTTGTAAGGATGTAGGCCAAGATCTTTTCGCAAAATTCGCCACAACGACGTCACAGAGATGCCCATCGCTTGAGAACGACTTGTGAGAGACACATTTGGGCTTCCTTCAAGTGAAGCCTCAGCGGCAGCAATATTCTCGACACTACGGGCACTTCTTTGTCTCACTGGCACGGGAACATTTTGTACTGTGCCTGTGGATTCAAATTTGTCCACTAGACGCTCAATTGTTGATCTGGTAGGACGATTATGACGACCATAAATTGGACGTAGCGCTCTTAACGTTGAGGCCACTGACTCCGAATTTCGGTAGCAAATTTAAATAATTTCGACTCGTTGTTGGTTCGTATATCTTTCCATCATGAAATGGCAAACCTTACTGAAGAGAAATGTCAAAAGACCGGCAAGAAATTCGGCGTCGTGTGCTGTCCCTGTTGCTCTACTTTTGTAGCGTCCCTGTTGAAAAACCCTTTATTTAGCAAAATGTGCAAACAGCAGACTTGGATTTTTGCACCAATTGCTACATTTAATTCACACCGATCTGAGTAAAAGGTGATTGGTGCCGTTCTTTCGAACATATCAAAAGTTGGAGGTAACTCAATTTATTTCTTTTTATAAGAAACGCCACCACCCGACCATAGGGTATTAGTCCACGGACAAAAAGCTCTCCTTGCTAACGAGGTTCATTTTTCGCCTTTCTTGTGCGTCGGGTTTCGTATCTATCTCAGATTGAATTAATTGCTCCACACGAATGTGGTCTGTTTAAGTATAGTGCGGCCTCTGGTACTCTGCCTGGCACACATGCACCCTGCAGAGCTGTGTATAAGGACACGAAGCAAAAAGCACTGTCATCATCCCTAACACCACAACTGCTAACAATGTGACTAAACGAACGATGGATCGTGTTAATTGAGTGTTGGATACACATCCCCAGCCAGACATTGCCCTTTCCTACCAATTATAACCGAACTGCTGCCATACTGCGAGGGCTCCAATTTAAGGTCCCTTTAACTGTGTACACACTGGACAGCAAACTGAATGGGAGAATACAGGAAACCACATTGCAACCGCTCTTAGGCACCTCGATAAAATAAATGATTTCATGGGACCTATGGTGAGCCAGATGCCATGTAATTATATTTTTGGTGAAACAAAAATTTCACCAGCCCACCAAAGGGTGTGGCTCGTCGCTGAAGGGTGTTCTTCGACAATAGAGTACCGGAATAACTGCGGTCAAATGAGATATGAATGGAAGCATAATTACAGTGTGCGCTTGTTGTTGAACTGGAAGGCATTTTGGGAATCGCAAACAGGATCCACTGATGTCGCACGGCAGTGGTAATGACAGGGATGGCACAGAGTGCAGGCAAAGTTGTCGTAAACTTCTCAATCAATCTCTGAATTCAACAAATGGCGCTCCACGATATGCCAGAGCATACAAAACAGTTTGACGTGTGATTTCATCCCTGGCACAAACGAAAATGTGTAGAATAACCTAACCACCACACCAGTGTCGGAACTATACGTATCATATTGCTCAACGGTTTCATCGCGACGCTCACCAACTCCTTTTAATCGAATAAACCCTCGGCTAATTTTAGCTGTCCTTGGCGATGTGGTTCCCTCTGCTCGTTTGCTTTTTATGCGACACATTACAGCAGCATGCATGTGAGAGATCTCGCATTACAGCGTCGCCCCACTTGTTATGAGTGCCACTGCGGGACCACCGAATGCCCCCCACGTTGCACACATCCATGGAGAAACTTGCACGCCACTTGAGGTGCCGCTGACGATACCGAGGCCAGTGCTGTCAATGACATCGGCCAACCCGTGCTATCTACGCTTAGATGGGAGATGTCCCACCATCACAAGCACACCGAACTTGTTATAGCATATCCTTTAGAAGACGATCGATTTTCTACCACTGGAGCTGTGTTCTTTTTTTTGCAAAGGATTTTGTTGCGTTCATGTCTTTGTACTTCCTATGCCCTTTCAGTCCTTTTCTTGGTATCGCAGAACATTAGGACCAACTCATGCATATATTCCCTTGGTCGATAGATGCATGCGAAAGTTATCCTCCATTTGACTCAATTCCGCAGTTTAATCTGGTCCTTTAGGGGTCGTCCGGGCGTCCCTGTACAATGGCGTTCGTTCGGTTAAAGGTCATTATCTGGAAACTACAACAATCTCCCCTTTCATTAGGGTATGAGGGTATGACGTATGGGGGATTTGGGAGGGATCGCCTTCATTATTATTATTATACTTTCTCAGCTGGATGGGTATGCCCTTCGGTTGCATCTATATAGCCTTGAAGTGAAGAATGGAGTACTCCGGCCCTTTGGGTGGATGACAGCTATTTATAACAGCGTCGAAATTATTTATGCCAGCCATTTGTATTCAGAAGGACCTACGGCTTCAAATGTGTACACCCCCAGCATGAAGAAAGATTTTCAAAATGATGGCGGTGAAATGACGCATAGTCGTCTTACATCAATCAGGAAGCCATTCGGAAAATGTGAAAAAGTGGATTTTACTGCGGATTAAAGCAGATGAATAAAGTGAGCCACTTGGACATTGTGTTGGAAGCTGTGAACGATAGTTGTAAAGGGTGATTTTTTAAGAGGTTTAGAACTTTTTTTAAAAAAAAAACACAAAAAATTCGAAAAAATTAATGAAATATTTATTTGAATCGATAGTTTGAACCTTGCAATTTGATGTTTAAAGATAATTTCATGCAAATGTTGACCGCGGCTGCGTCTCAGGTAGCCCATCCGCTGAGTCCAATTTTGGCATACTCTTTCACACATATCGGCCGGTATCTCACGAATGAATGCATGGATGTTGGCTTCCAGTGCGTCAATCGAAGCGGGCTTGTCCCTATACACATTAGCCTTGGCATACCCCCACAAAAAATAATCTAATGGTGTCAAATCGCACGATCTAGGCGGCCAATTGACCGGCCCGAAACGTGAAATTAACTGTTCACCAAACTCGCCTCGCAATTGCGCCATTGTTTCGCGTGCTGTGTGGCATGTGGCACCGTCTTGTTGAAACCACATATCATGCAAGTCAAGAACTTCCATTTCGGGCAAAAAAAAGTTTGTTATCATCGCTCGGTAGCGTTCACCATTGACAGTAACGCTGCGATTCGCATCATCTTTGAAGAAATATGGCCCAATAATGCCGCCGGCCCATAAACCGCACCAAACAGTGGCTTTTTCGGGATGCATTGGTAGCTGTTGCAATGCTTCTGGCTGATCTTCACTCCAAATGCGGCAATTTTGCTTATTTACGTACCCATTCAACCAAAAATGAGCCTCATCGCTGAACACAATTTTTCGATAAAAAAGCAGCGATGAACATTTCCAACCGAGCACGAATTTTGATAGTAAAATTCAATAATTTGCAAGCGTTGTTCATTTGTAAGACGATCCATGGTTAAATTGCAAACCAAACTGAAGCTGTTTGACAGTGACACAAGGTACTAAACACACGTCAGCTGTCAAAACCAGTGTTGCCAAAACCAAACCAGCTAAAAAATCACCCTTTATAAGCCATTAGCATATGCACATGGAAAATGTGCGCCTTGACGGTTGTCCTCTAAGCTTGTACGTGGTTGAAGAGTACTTCTCCATTTATTTCAATAAAAATATCTGACACCTTGCCAGAGTGGCAGCTTCTTCAAAATATATGCAAACTTGACATATTATTCTCGAATCTCCAGTAAAGATGAGTAGGTATTTCTTACAATTTCATATCTTAAGGACGAATGAATATTTTTCAAATACCCGTCTGGGCAAAGGTGAACCTATATCGCTTTGAGGTGCTCGCAGCTGGCTGTTAGTTGTGCACTCAAATTGTTGCACGTTGTAGTAAGAATATGTCCATACCGAACACAAGTAAATCAATTAAGATTCTGAAAATTTTTACCAAATATCTACCGAAATTGAACATCTCTTCCTGTCAAGACTCGACAGGGAAGGTATCAAAGTCGTTGCGTATGCGGATGTCGTGGTACTTCTAACGGGTGGTTAAATTTTAAGGGCCGTCAAGTTCTTTTCTGCATTTCATTTGACATTTCTCAATTTCAGACTAACTCAATTTGAACCATACACAGATACACAATCGAGCAACGCGTTAAAGTAATTCAGGCTTATTATGAAAATGGGCGTTCAAATCAAAATGCATATCGTGCACTTCGTGATTTTTTCGGTCAATTTAACCGTCCAAATTTGCGTGCAATCAATAGAGAATAAGCAGAATTGCCGCATTTGGGCGAATGATAATCCAAGAGTGACTGTCGAAAAACCAATGCTCCCACAAAGAGTGACTGTTTGGTGCGGTTTATGGGCTGGCGTCATCATCGGGCCGTATTTTTTCCAAAATGAGGCCGGTCAGGCAGTTGCTGTGAATGGTGTTCGCTATCGTGAGATGATAACGAGCTTTTTATGAATCGGAAGATATGAATGTGCCACACAGCTAACGAAAAAATGGCTCTTTTGCGGGAGAAATTCAATGGCCGTGTTATCTCACGTCGTGGCGATGTTAATTGGCCGCCACGATCATGCGATTTGACACCGTTGGACTTCTTTCTTTGGGGTTATTTGAAAGAAAAGGTGTTCGTCGATAACCCAGCAACAATTCAAGAGCTAAAGGATGAGATAATTCGGCACATTGACGGCATGGAACCTCAATTATGCCTCAGGGTCGTCGAAAATGTGGACCATCGGATGGAGGTGTGCCGCCGAGGTTCCACACATAATTGAACCATATCAATATTATCATAATAGAAAGAAATGACAGTAATATCCTAAATAATTTGTGTTTTATTCAAAATCAAAATCGGCCCTTAAAACTTAACCACCCTTTAGTATCAGGAATGTCTCCGAACGTGATGAGTGAAATCATGGAAAGGGTTCTGGGTAGGATTAGCAGTTGGGCTACAAGTTGTGGTCTTAGTGTTAACCCCCATGCTAAACGAAATCCTAAGCAAGGCATTCGTAAAGGCCTGTCCCTTACGAACAGTAAAGAATAGGAAAGTACCACCATGGTGGACGAAGGACCTTGCTGAAATTAGAAGGAGAACCAGAGCTCTTTTTAATTTGGCTAAAGCCACTAATTCCCAGAATGACTGGGATGCTTATAAAGTCGGCCAGAGAAATTTCAAAAGGGCCATAACTAGTGCTAAACGCGCAACATGGCGTACGTTCTGTAATGATATTGAATCCACTACAGAATCAGCCAGACTTAGGAAAATCCTATGCAAAGAATCTGCGGTCCCAGGTTATCTCAAAGACAATAATGGAGTGTGGACGCAAACTAGCGAAGAGACTCTCAGTCTGTTACTACAGACTTGTACCACCTACCAGACCAACCAGTCAAGAGATAGCACAGTGGAAACAGCACTACATGAGGTCGTTAGCACTATAGAGAAGTCATTTAATGACAAAGAATACACACTAGCCGCGTTTCTGGACATTGAAGGAGCCTTCAATAACGTTAAGATTTGCGCAGTGAAGAGAGCACTTCAGAACTCAAGTGTTGTCCCTCACAAATGTAATCGTGAGCCTACTCGGTGAAAGGAATATCAACGCGAAATTAGGTGACACCGACCTTAAAGTAACTGCTTCTGGTTCCATGTCATTTATGAAATACTTATGAAATTCAATAACATGGGAGTTAAGGTAACTGTGTATGCAGATGATGTAGTAATTCTTGCCAAAGGAAAGTTTCTACCGGCCATAAGCGACCTGTTAGGAAACTCACTTAGGGAGTTAAGTACGTGGACAAAACAATGCGGCCTTGGGGTCAATCCGCAGAAAACCGAACTTGTCTTGTTCACGAATAAAAGAATTATACCGCGTTTCCAGACACCAACTCTGGAGGGATACTGCGAGATATCTGGGAATTATCCTCGGTAGGAAACTTAATTGGAAGCCGAATGTCAATGAAAGAGTCAAGAAAGCACCGAATGCTTTCTACGCATGCAACCGCGTCTTTGGTAGGAGTTGGGGACCTAGCCCCAAAATAATCCTCTGGATGTACACAGCGATCGTGCGACCAATACTGACATATGGCAGTGTAGTCTGGTGGCAAGCCGCCAGCAAAGCGACCAATCTTAAGTCGATGACTAAAATACAAAGAATAGCCACCTACAGCTGGACTAGAGGCAATTCTTAATCTGACACCTCTAGACCTATACATACATGGAGGAATCTGCTGCCAAAAGTGCTTTAAGGATCAGCCAAACTAACACTTGGAACCCTTGCAATTTTGGGCATGCACATAGATATTAGATAAATACGTAGGAAACGGTGTTACTTCTGACTATATGTCTCCCCTTTTTGACTTTGACAGACCATTCACCTGCTCCTTCCCGAGTAGGGAAGAATGGAACTCAAATGAACCCATAAAAAGAAAATCAATAACCATCTACACAGATGGTTCAAAGATGGACTGTGGAACCGGTGCCGGCATATTCTCTGAGGAACTAAATATACACTGCTCCATCAGACTTCCTGATAGCAGCAGTGTCTTCCAAGCGGAGGTTCTGGCTATTGCTGAAGCGGCCCGTAAGGCATCAATATTGGCAATACCTCGTAGTGATATTACCATCTTCATTGACAGTCAGGCAGCTATAAAAGAAGTTTCTGCTAACGAAATTAAATCCAAACTAGTTCACCGCTGCCGTGAAGAGCTCAAGGTTCTTTGCTCGCAGCACACAACGAATCTCTGCTGGGTCCCTGGACACAGAGACAAAACCGGCAATGAGAGGGCGGATGAACTGGCTAGAAAGGGGTCCGCAATCGATCGTGATAGAGCACTTCAATCGATCAAGCCACCACTTTGTAATCTCAGAGAGCGAGTGGAAAACAAAATTCGAATGAAAACCAACAACAGGTGGAAAGAACTCACAACCTGTGAAATCTCACGAAAGCTTTGGCCAGCATATAACAGCGGTCGGACCAACAAACTTCTACAGTTTGATAGGTCATCGCTATCGAAGTTAGTGGGAGGTCTGACTGGACAATGGACATAACTTCCTACGTAACCACTTAATGAAACTAAATCTCAAAGATGACGACATATTTAGAGGCTGCGAGGACGAGGAGGTTCACGAGGACACACCTCACTTCCTCTGTCACTTGAGGAACAGAACACTTGGAAGTTATTACTTTCATGACGTACATGAACTTTCTGAAGTCTCTCTGTCTGATCTTAACAGGTTTCTGAGGACATCCGGATGGCTAGACAGCGTCAGGTAACCACGAAGGAGGAGGATGGAGACCACCAATTAACACCAATGGTTAACCCCTAAAAGGGCATCACAATGGGTCCACAAGGACCTAAGTGAGGTATTGCAGGGTTCACCCTGCTTTGCCTACCCATTTACCTAACCTAACCTAACCTAGTGTTAACCCAAACAAAACTGAACTGATGCTTTTCACCACCAAAACCAAAATACCAACCTTCTCACTTCCCCGCTTAAATAACCGAAATCTTCCTTTATCCTCCAGCGCAAAATACCTTGGAGTCATGCTTGACTCTAAACTCAACTGGAAGGCCAATATCGAACACCGAGTGCGGAAGGCAAGTACAGCTTTCTTAGCCTGTAGTAAAACTTTCCGCAAGAAGTGGGGGCTTCAACCAAAGATGGTTCGTTGGATGTACACAGCGGTTCTATGTCCCATTCCCACCTACGGATCACTGGTATGGTGGCCCGCCTTAAGCAAAGCCTATAACATCATCAAATTAAGTAGAGTCCAAGGAACAGCTGGAATTGGAATCACTGGAGCCCTCCGATCAAGTCCGACCGAGGCGCTCAATGTGATTCTCAATTTTCTGCCAGTGGATCTCCATATAAAAAACATTGCTGCGTGTGGTGCAGTCATATTGAAGGAAGCTAAATGTAGGTCCTAAATGGCCTTATGGCCATACCAGCATCCTACGTTGCCTTCCTGGCGGCATAGGTCGTATATCTACAGACTACATAGTACCCAAACTCGACTTACATAAAAACTTCGGCATATCTATCTTCACAGAGTTAGACACCTCTAAAACACTTCGGCTTCCCAACGCAGCCAGCGTCTTTCAAGCAGAAGTACTTGCAATAAAGGAGGCGTGTAGACTGCTCCTTAACATAGATTCACCCAGAAAAAAAAATAGGCATCTTCGTCGACAGTCAGGGCGCGATTAAAGCGGTTGGTTCAACAAATTCAAGTCCAAGCTTGTTGTGGAATGCAGGGAGACACTGATCAGGGCTTGTCATCGGCTTGAAATTACTCTCGTCTGGGTTCCCGGCCATAGGAACATTGAGGGGAATGAGAAAGCCGATGAACTTGCCAGACGTGGCTCTGCTCTGTGCGTATCTCATGCGGAGGAAGTCTTCCCTCCGCTGGGATATATAAAGAGAGAAATCCTCCTGCACTTCACCTCAAGGGCTGAGACTAGATGGATGAACCTGCCGAAATGTGTCATTTCAAGGAAGATCTGGCCAACCTACAATGATGCCAGAACAAACAGCCTCTTAGCCAGAACGCGTTTAGATGACGCCAGACTAACGGCAATTAGTACGGGCCATTGGCCTTAAGGAACTCACGCAGCCAAGCTTGGCATCCCCCATATCACCCTCTGCCGTAGCTGCGCTGACACAAATAAGAGTGAAACTGTGTTCCAGCTTCTTTGTGAGTGTCCGGCCCTAGCCAAAACCAGACGCAGTGCACTAGGTCATCCTTTCAACAACAAGATCATCAAATTACTCAACTTCACAGGCTGCTTTTGAGCTCCTTTAATATCCTTCATCCCCCTCTATTTTCAGGTTCCGTTTGTTGTGAGTTAGTTGTGTTTTTCCCTCGTTAGGTAACGGGAAATACAGCCACTTAAACCAACCAACCAACCAACATCTTTTCGCTGCCTTAGGTCATACTAATTAAAAATACCATCGACTTCCCACAGCCTGCTTCGCAGTAATTGCCAGAGTGCCCTGTAGCTCAATTGTTTTTCCCAAGGCACAAAAATTACCATAAGCCATTCGAAAACTTGTTGTGCCCCTCAAATCGATAGAGAACAGTAAATTAACTGATCGGAAGCTACCCCACAACACTGCCGCAAATCAGTAGACTTCGAGAACTTTCAAAAACTTCTCAGTCAATCAGTGAAGATGAAAATGGAAGGCGGCCCTCCTCCTGAGGGACTGCGTGTGGAAAAAAGAACGACGGCAGTATTTTACACTGCAAGGATTCCGGCAAAGCAAAAACAACAATCCAATCCAACACAAAGGCGCGCCATGGGCTTGTGACTTTCGCGTTCAAAACAGCAGCAGCAGCAGAAAGTGCTCAACATTTGCATACCTAATGATCTTTTGAATATGCATGACAAACAGGCACGCAAAATGTCCCGAGAAGTTGTTCAAACATGTTCGGCACAAAAACTTTTCATGCTCTTCGAAGACGAAAGAGAGTGTGGTGGCTGTCAACCTGCGTTTGCCATATTGCGTTAGCTAAACCAAGCCTTGGGGCCCTATCGCCTAAGCCGTGCACACTTGAGACAATTTTTTTTTTTAAATATTTTCCATTCAATTTATGCGAAAGTTGGGACGGAATTAATCAAAATAAGGACCGCTGCCGAGCGCCATCGAATACGGAGAAATGACGCGGTGAACAACTTGCGTCGGTGTCAATCAGGATGTGCGGTTTGTGTTAACATGGCCACCCATCTGCATTTTTTCTGCTTATTTTGTGTGTGCGTGCGTGTCAGTCAAGGTAGTTGAACGTGTGAAAGCAAATGCTGCCAACAGTGCCAATCCTTTGTCATTAACATGTCAGCAGAAGGGAATGGATCCAAGGGAAGACCAGTGCGAATTACTTGACTTTTCTCTTCTGATTGAGCAAAATACGAGAATCAGTATCTCAGACATACTACAGAATACATTTCTCAACTGCATACGGAATGTATTCCAATCGGTGGCACTAAAAACATCAAGAAACCTTAACTTAATGACTTTTCTGGATAGGTAGACAGACAGGCTTCTGTATAGTCTCGTCCAGCTATATCTGCGAAAGAGCAAGCTCTGAGTATTCTTCGAGACGGAAGAGAGATAGAGATACTTACTCAGCTTGAGTATGTTGATCTGCTATCACATATCCACGACAATTTGATGCGACCTTTTAAAAGGGTATTTCTTGTTTTATAGGGGTACCTGGAGGATGCAAGACTAACCCAATTGGTACAATATTCTTCGGCAAAAGCCGGTTTCAATAGGTTCAAGTAGCACGTTTAAATCATCACCATCCAAGATTGATTCCTCTAGGGAGAGTGTTTGTATCTCGTCTGTTCTTTCCAGTTAGGCACTTTTTGGACTGAAAGGCTTGATTCCACATACGCTCGACTTCGGAAAATGCGTTTGGTGCGCATCAAACTATAGCACGAAGTGAGTGTAAGCTTTAAGACAGGTTTGTGGAGATTTTTGGGATTCTATGTGTCCCCAAATCTGCAATTTTCTTGTTCACAAACACGCTCAAACAAGTGCCGGTCATCCTTAAATTTTCCAATATTTCTTCGTCATTCTCGGCGATATTTAGGACAGTTCTGCAGGACTCCAAAAGTTTTTCTGGATCACTGGCACTCAGCAGTCATCCTATATCGTGGTATTTCTACCTTTTTGTAAAAATGCTGACGCCCGAAAACCTCACGAAAAAACATTCGAACTAGGTACATTGCAGCACACTAAATGTCCATTAAAAAAGAGATTTGCTTTTTAGCAATAAATATTCTAGTACCAAGAAATAATTATATTAATACGTGAACAACCAAAGTACGGCTGTACACTTTTTTAGTTTGTATAACGAAATGAGGAAAATTAAACTTATGTCATTCGAAAGGTACTGTGCCCTAGATGTGCACCAACATCTGCGTATATGTCGCCATTAAGACTAGGGATGCCAGACGTCCCGCTCAGTGCGGGACTGCCCCGATATAAGGCTTTTGTCCCGCAAGTGTCCCACAGCGAAAAGTGTCCCACAGCGAAAAGTGTCCCGCAAAATGTCCCGCACTGGAAAATTTGTCCCGTAATGTCCCGCCTTGTAACTTGTCGCCCTTTCTTCAATATAAAATGAAATAAATTGCAATTAATAAGACATAGAAATTATAGCGCAAGCCTTAGAAAAGGCTATAAAATTAACAAAGTGTGAAGTGCGCCTTAATCGAATGTTGATAGTTCAGTGGTCTGGGTCTCTGAACTCAAAAAGTTAGCCGCAAACCGACTGATTGACATTTCACTTTGTGTTTTTAATAAATGGCAATTGTAAATCAATTTTATAGAGAAATGGATTCATTCTATGAGAGTGCTCTTAATTATTTAGAACAACATTTCGACTTTAACTCCAAACTTTAGTACTTATAAAGCATGAATTTAAGAAATAATCAAAATTTTGAAAATAACATCAATTCTTGTACTTTTTGAAGAATTTATTGCATTTAAGAGTTTTTTGAATGTGAGCTTACAAATTTCGATGGAAAACAAGTTGTGAAAAATTGGGTAAGTTTTTTCAAAAATGTTGAGGCACCAAATTTGGAAACTCTTTTCAATTTTGTATTTTCGTTGCCTATTTCTAATGCAAGCTCTGTGAGGAAATTTAGTTTTATGAAGAATTCATGGAGAGATGAGCGGAATCGGCTTTTTATGATGAGTAGGTACCTTATCGGAAAAATCCGACAACTAAATACGTTGCAGAAATTTGATTTGAAAAATTTATATTAAATGTACAAATATGAGTTAAAAGACTTTTACTTAAGCCACATATTACTTACTAGCTGTGCCCGCAACTTCGTACGCGGCGTGAGACTGTGTAATTTCTGAGCAGCATAGTCCTTTCGACTCCCTTGTCCATTTAAGAGCTTGGCAATGATCACAGGCCTGAGTCATACCACCGATACCAGAAAATTCGGCATAATTAATTTCTTTGGTGTAATAAAATCCACTTCGGATTTTATTCACCCACGGATTATATGTGTTTCTTTGTAACGACGCGGTCTGATACTTTTCATCCGTTTTCTGTGATCTAACTCGTCTCATTTTTCTAGATCTTGTTGAGCTTTGAGAAAGATTTGACCGTTTTCTCAGCGGCATATTTGTTTAAAATCAACAGTCTAGCTAAAACAAAGCGGTGAACATTGTCAATGTGAAACAGTAAATCAAACAAATCTATTTACCTAAAACACAAATTTAAGAAAACTAAGAAAAACCATTCAACAGCATAAGTAGGTACTAAAATTTCACTTCCATAATTCTTACTGTAGGTACAACGTAGGTAATATAAAAACAACCACTAAAACAAAAGCCTGAACGGAAATTTGTATCTACACCAACAATACGTAAATCAAACAACATAATTCGCCTACATATATCGTCTTTACTTCTTGAATTCTTCTATTCTTTACTGTAGGTATCAACGTAGATACTATAACAACCATTAAAACAAAAACCATGAACTCAATTTCTATATACACCACCTCCACCATACGTCCATCACCACCAATGTTGCCATAATGTTTTTACAAATCTGCAATTATGACAAAAAAAAAATGCAATGCAGATTTCTATAGAAAAATCTTCCTTCACAATTTTTTTTTTTATAAATGTAACAATAACAAAAAAACAAAAGACAAATCTGCACTTATGGAAACGCTGATCACCACACGTCAATCGTCATCAGCCATCTGCGCATTTCCACAGAAACACATTGTTGCTGTTGATTCGATATACATATGTATATTCTCGTCCCATACTTCTCTTTCGCTTCAATTAATTTGGAGAACACACCACGCAGTTTTTTTTCATATGAACGTGCCTGTGCGATGTGCGCCACCAAACCACCCCAAAGCAGAACAACGATCAAGAACCGCGGCTGCTGATAATATTCGATTTGAGAAAATAAATTTATTTTTTTCATGTTAGATTTTAGGTTGTAGCTCAGCTTCTAAAGGACATAGAAAGCTGATTGATGGCTTGAAATAACAATAAAAGTGTTGGCACTCCTAAGTATTTTGTTTTGTTTGCATTGATTAAGAATTATCTTAGTAATGGCGAGTTAAAGGCAGTAAAGTCAGAAAAAAAAACACATTTTGGTCAAAAACGCTCCAAAAAATAGGCATGGCAATGAAAGGAATAGCCTATATGTTGCACAGAATCTTAAGAAACATTTCAAAAAAAGTTTCATCGAAATCTGTGCAATAGTTTTCACGCCATTAGGTAACAAAAAAATTTTCTACAGTTTTATTATAAGTATAGAATAGATATAGATTACAACAAATAAAATGTAATCTAAAATAAAAACGTTTTTTTCACTTCAATTGCAAAAATATCCCGCCGGCTAATTTTTCAGATCTGGCATCGCTAATTAAGACTGGTGTAAAATTAAGATAAGAATTCCCCATACCTTATCAGTTGATTGAAAGCAGTTTGGTGACATTCAATTTGTCGCCACTATATTGCCATAGTAACGCATTCAAATAAGTTTTATCATCTTAAATTTGAACCTATTATTACTTAACATTTAACATTTATTTATTTCAAAGAATAAGTTTTCATTAATATAACATCTTATTGTTAGTTAAGGCTTTACAAGATTTAGAGTAAAAGAGCAAATGTAACATTAGATAGATGAGGACAGACTACATGTAATTTAATTGGAAACTTACATA
The DNA here is from genome assembly GCA_963082955.1 of Cheilosia grossa. NCBI lineage: Eukaryota > Metazoa > Arthropoda > Insecta > Diptera > Syrphidae > Cheilosia > Cheilosia grossa. The sequence continues at coordinate 61,227,049 of OY720144.1, forward strand.
AGCGAATTAATAACAAAAACAAAAACAATGTATAATATTTGACAAAGTTGCTTTCGAAACACGACAGATAATGTATGAGTATGACAAACTTCATATTGCCACCAGTCATATTGCAAGCATTCTGTACAACGTGACGTCACAATATGATGTCAATTGACATGAGATTTCATTTACTTGCTGGGGGTGTTGCCATATGAATCAAATTAATAATTTTTATTTTTGATATTGTTTTTTAAAAATTAGTTAAAAGTTCTGTGTACAAATATGCAACAACTAAACAATATTTTGCTGCTAGTATTTCGGTTTTAGTTGACATAATTAAGGTTATCCAGGCAAGCGAATGATTTTTTTAAACATTTATGAAATGTTCTCGATTTGCTTCAGAAAAATTTGTCAAACATTTGAAAATGACAGCGGCTTAAGCACGAAATTCCAGAAAAACAAACTGAAGTTAGTTAAAACTACACATTCTACTTTTCATAATAATACTCTTAGATGGCGTTCTCACAAGTTGTGTTCGTTGGTATAATCCAGAGAGTGGTCGTTCTCTTTCATTTATTATTTATATTTACTTTTTGCATTTGAAGATGATGAACTCAAAAGTGGTACGCGTACGACAATTAGCAGCAGTGCGTTCGGATACTCAACCATGGTTAATCCCGTTGTGACCACACCATAGCTCTCTCTCTCTGCACACACAGAATATATCCGTTTGACTGTCAAAATTAAATCGTCACTTGACACAAATTTAAAGCTATTAACTCAAAAAACTCGGCGAAAACCGTTGTAATTAGATTTTGCTGTAATTTTTTGTGATAAAAAAGAAAAGTGTTTCCCAATAATTAGTTATGAAAATAATTTAAATTCATGCAGCCTGCTAGTTTCAATTTTTCATTATTCCAAGCTTTATTTTCTGGACATTTGAACACCTTTCTGCAGGGAAACTTGTGAAACAAATTATTTACGAGCTGCGAGACATTTCATAAACATTTTTTTGTCAAATAAATCTTTATGAAACATTTACTCAATAGAATGAAAAAGCAAAATCTCAGTCTGGCAACGCGACCGTGTCGCTTAGCTATCGTTTACAGGCAGTCCAATATTTAAAGGTGCCTATCCATTTGACAGCTCTCGACAGCAAACTCGCAAGTGGACATAGTCTTGAGAGTAGTTCGCGGAGAGTTAACTTTTTACTCTCGAGATTCGAGCCTTTTGAAAGTCACTCGCAAGTGGACACATATTCTGATCGCTATCGGAGATTAGCTCGCAAAATTCCAACATGGTTCGTATTTTGCGAGCAGCTGTCGAGAGTCAACATGACAAAATAATGGACATCGGAGGAAATTTACTTAAATTATGTTCCTTGAAGTATTTTTTATTTTACGTTTAAATATAAAGTTTTTTTGTTTTTGTGTTTACCTTCAAATATTTATCTTTTAAACTGTTGAAAATTGCTGAACAGACTTCTCTCACAATTCTTCCAATCGTACAGACAGGGATACGAAATAGGTACTGAAGACTGCCATATGAATCACCTGCACAGATTAAGCAATTTAAAATGGAGCTTTTAGTTCACCTTTTAATATGATCTACATATCAACTGACCTACCAGATGCCAGAAATCTAAGTGCTACCAACACACGCTCACGTACTGGTATGGCCTCCCTTAATTTCGTATCCATTTTAAAAATAGTAGGCCCAACGGATTGAATTATATATTCTATTTCACTGGTTGTCAAACGGCAAAAATCGCTGAACTGTTGAGCATCTTCAATTTGAAGCTCTCTTGTAAGAGTAGACCCTGCACCGAGATGGCGACGACGATCTACCCATGGTTTAATCCAGCATTTCTTTTTTGCTTTATTCTTTTTTTTAAGAGCAGTGCTAATAATTATTAAAGCAGCGGCAACCTTTTGCTTGTAAGAATACATTTTAACTGCGGTAACTAGCAGACGAAACATATCAAGTGGACACGCTTATGAGAGTACTCGCAGGGAATCTACTCTCAAAATGCTATCAAGGAACACGCGAGACTAAAATCTCGAAATTATAACTCTCAAATGGACAGCCACCCGAGAGTAACTCTCGAGAGTTTACTAGCGAAAGTTCTCTCAAATGGACGGGCACCTTTAGAATGAAACAAGCCACCTAGTGGGAAATAGTACAATACATTTTCAGATCATATTCGTGATCTCGATGAATAGCAGGATCATTATGCTGTTGTTGTAAGTGCATGTAAATCGATGATCTATATGGATCAGGGCTGATGATAAAAAAGACCCAAGTGTTTGAAAAGGTAAGTTTTAAATGTGCTTGTGTTAGTGGTTCTCCTCAGTGTAATGGGTAATGAATTTCATAGAAGAGTGGCCGAATCATGATGGCTGTTCTTTGTGAACTGGGGAAATTTGATCTGCTGTACAAATACTCAGGCCGTTGGGTCTGTATAACACCATGAAAGAGGATTAGCGTTCTGAACTTAATGAGGCTATCAAAGCTGAGGCCCATTATTTGCAGAGAGTAACTTGATATGTGGTCGTAATGCCGTTAATTAAAAACATATCTTGCTAAATTGTTAAAGATGACGTTTAGCTTATGCCTACGCCTAGTGTTATAGGCAATATAGCAGAAAACTTCGCAACTATGTAGCAATATAGGTAATAAAAGGGACTTAACAAGTAGCATCTTTGTTTTGACCGGAGTGGAATTTATCTATCCCTAAAAGTAAGCAACTGTATACCTAATTTAAAATTATAACTCAATGATACTACTACGGAAACTAACAGTTTTCGACATAAATTGTTGCTCTAAATTTTCGTAGTGACGTATTTAAATGTCAATCATGAGCGGTGATGTCAACCCTTTTTCAAAATTATGACTTTTGGTGAAGAAGATAAAAATTCCATTGCAAGTTCCAATCGTACGAAGTGATTAAAAATGTTTAACAAAATGATGATCGTTCGATAAGTAGTTGAACCTTTTTTGCACTCTGTAATCTAAAAAGCTCACAGTGGATTTTGATCCCACTTTTTTGTATGTACCTATTTTTGTTTGAAGTCGAATAAAGCCTGAACTACATCGAAACAAAAGTGGCAAAAAGTACAAAAAAGTGGAAAAAATCGGATGTACTGCTTCAGATCATAGTGCGCTCTGTATATTTCTTCTCAATTTAAAATTTTCACTTTGTGGAAAGCTCGAACATGTTCCAGCTTTCACTTTTCGCAAAGCTCTAGAAACAATTACACTCAAAGAATATCTTCCACACTTTCCTTCCATCACATAATTCCTGTCAGTTTCGCAAGGAAAATTTTTTTTATTATTGCTCCTGAAAATTTGAAATGTTAACTAAAATAGCTCTGAGCTTTCATAGTTCAGACTTTTCTCATAGATGTCATATAAATATGCGTGTGTTTTCGATGAGCTTCGAACTTTTCACTTTCTTGTTCTTTTTGCCACTTTTGTTTCGATGTAGTTCAGGCTTAAGTCAAGTTGAATAATGAGATACAACCATTCCGCACTGTTGTAAATGAAAATGAGTGATGCGATATTGATCAAAGTACCAGATTACCAAAATAGAAAATTTAATTGTATAGATTATGTGAAAAATCATCCCACAAGCCTCAAGCATCGGAATTATGCCTGAGTTGGCATCACTGGTCATGATCAAAACTTTTTTTCAAAGCGGCGTATTTTTTCCATATCTAAATTTCGCTTTCTCGCTCATAAAAAAAAAAGTAATAACAGAAAATTGTTGTGGTTTTTTTTAGTATTACATAAATTCATATAAAAGGTGGGGTCGATTTTCGACCACAAGCGAAACGAGTAATCATTGTAATGTTAACAAACTGCTATTTTTTTACTCCAGGTTAATTTGATGTGATTTCTTTTCAAATAATACAAATTTTACTTTAAGAAGAAATAAGTTTTCATAATCAAATCGAGGTAGTTTGAGTTCGGTGAAAAGGGAAAAATTCCTACGCTTCGTGGGGAAAAATAAAGAGAGAGTGAAAACACTGACTGAGAGCACGGGCATTTGTGACCAAATTTGGTAATTTTTTTTACCACATTAACAGAGCTGTTGTAACCAACAAAAAGTACTTGAACACATCCAAGTTAGCCATCAGACCCGCATACAGAGCTGTTAAAACCTCCTCAAAGAGCTAATTCGCACGTATTCGAGGCTGTCACAGCCTCTTAACAGATTTGTGATTCCCATATACGGAGCTGTCAGAACCTCATGAAAGGCCAGCACAGCCGCACAAAAGATATGTGGTAGCCATATGCAGAGCTCACGAAGGCTGCCATAGCCTCACAAAAGATTTGTAGTACCTATATACAGAGCTGTCAGAACCTCTTAGGGAGGTTGTGAACCCAAATGGGAAGCTGAGATAACCTAGTAAAAGTATTCTAGTACCCTCATAAAAAGTAACTTTGGTGGATGTTCTAGCCTCTTTGAAGCATTATAAGCCATTCATACTTAGCCGGATTTCTTAGACATTTGGAAAGCTCACAGTGTGACAGCCATCTCTTGAAACCCTTTTAATACCTACATATACATTCGTCCGTATCTGTTGTACCTCTTCAAAATATAGAAAATATACATATTAAACTCAAAAAGAATCTTTTCCACTTTTCTTAAATGCATACAAAATTTTAGAACAGTTTTAAAAAAATTTAAAAACCCGTACCTGGTGAAATTAATTAACACGTCTAAACAGCACGATTGCTCCGATACTAATAGCAGAAGAAACAAAGATAGAGGATTGCTTAGACCAACACAGAGCTGTCATAGCCGCATGTCAGTTGCTATAAATAAAACGACTCAGTTGACACTTATTCTACGAGCCAGAACAACCTTACAGTAAGCAGAAATGTAGGGAAAAGAGCTGTCGCAGCCGTATGTCAGCGATTGTACCGTAACGGCTAGGTAACGCAGCTGATAAAAGGTGATGTACTGTGCTCATTAAGTTCGTTAACAACTGCGCCTTAAAGAGCTGTGGTAACTCTTTGTTGGCTACAATAGCCTCGAATTGGGGATGACATTCAAGATATGGGTAAGCTTACCAAGTTATGGGAGTAGGAAACTAATTTCCGGGTTTGGTACCCATATTTTTAAATTTAGTTTTCTCAGTAAATTGAATACACTGGATTTTTTACCGGACCAGTTTCGTGTGGTTTATCCAGCGGACTATCACCGGAAAAGAAAAATATCCTTCATCGCAAAACTCCTCAATTAACGGCTGCAGCTTGTAACTAACTGCTTAGAGCCTTTAAGTAGCAACCACGTGCTGTACGTTGGGGTTCCGTTGCGTTAGTTTTTAATGCCTTATTTGTTTGCTTTCCATTTCACTCGACGAAATAAGTATCGAGTTTTCTTAACACGTTTCGAAATGATTGGCCAACCACAGGCAGTTTTGCAACAATGACAGTCGTGCTCACAATTTTGTTTTGAAAGAATTCCTTTTTTTTCCAAAAATGTGCCCTGCCAAATATCAAAGGAAAAATTGAAAACACCAAGAAAAATTAACTCAATTCAATCCCCGCTTTACCAGACACCAGCTGAAAGAGGCGACAAAGAAAAACCGCATGTTGATGCCACTCGAATTGAAATTCAGCAACAGCCACTTGACCTGCCCTGTATCCCTTCCAATTAACATCGCACAGCAAAATCAAAGAGCACTCCAAACCGAACCCGAAGAGTTATTATTACCTTACCTCGTGCCAAACACACCACTGTCGAGAGTCGAGGTCGACCATTAGCACAGTGTCCGGATATAACTGGCCACAATCCAGTTTGTTTGGTTCAGCAGGCAGGCAGAGCATACACCTCCGCCCCCTTGACAAAATGCAAATAAAAGTGCTGCAAACTGCAATCCAACCATAACAGAAATACGAAGAGCAGCGGGGTAACAATTTATGGAATCCTCCAAGCACAAGCCACACATGAGGACGGCACAGCCGACCGACGATGGTTAGTATCGATTTCTACTTGGCTATACGAAGTCGGGGGATATACAAACCTAATACCAGGTGATCCTTCTGTGGTGTAGAACGATTTCCATTTTCCACCGCACCGCCGCCGGCTGACAGCCATCTAAAGCACGGCCAGTGTGCGACAGTGTAAAGTAAAACAATGTAAGCACTAGTGAATAAAATTCACTTCTTTCTGAGTCTAACTGCACGTGAGATACGGTATACACCTAACAAAAATTGTTCAGAAACAACCTCATCACCGATGCTCCTTTGAGAGAGTGAGTCCCAACTGCAGTCGGAGGAACCAATATTTTCCCAGCAAATTGGATTGCCCTTAGGCGTCGATGGGAAAGGAAGAAAACCCAAATTCCAGAGTCCTTTGTGGATTTAAAAAAAAAATTCTATCTTACTTTTTGTTTTCGCATTCCGATTTCCGAAGCCATCCCCTTTGTTAGCCGATGCTCGGATTTGTGTTGAACTTGCTTCAGCGGCAGCAACAGTATTGGTTCTGCAAGGAATTTCAATATCTAGAAGCACTCAGTTATGTCGGACTCCCGCGCCGACAAAGGTCGTTTACTCTCTGTGTTGTAGTTTCAGTATTATTCTGCTCTGGGATTGGTAATTGGTGGGGGACTTATTTAATCCGAAAGTTTGTACAGTAAAAATCAAATGCACAACTTTGGCGCTGTTCACAAGGTGAAGAGAAAAAAAGGAACGGCCCGGTATTGAAAGAGCCTGCGGCTGCAGGAGACTAGGGAAAAAATTAAAACTTAAATCCTTACGGGCTGTCGCAGTTGATTGAGTTTATGATTTAATCAGCTGAATGAACAGAAAGGTCATGGGGACGAGAATGTATAAATTCTCCACTTTGAATGTTGGAGTTCAGCCAAGAATATCCGGATCCAGTGGCCCCTCGGGCAAATTGAATCTATCGGACGAAATAATCGAAAGGTGCTATATAGGACTCGGCTGGAGATGTGCCAGTGTAAAAGTATTTTAAGGGAAATAATCCTAATGGAAATTATTCGGATTGAGCGGACCCCGACGAGGGCGGCAAAGTGTTGAAAAGATCATTGTAATGAATGCGAACCAATGAATCAGTAATTGGATTTGATTCGTTTGAATTTGTATCAGCTTAAGCTGGTAATGAATATCAATTTTGCTTTCAATTGATTTGCTTCCGTTCATTGCAGACGCCGAGGTTCAGAGTGACTAACACTTTTGCGACTTTTAATTGAATGCACAATTGAAGGCGGGATGGCAAGTTAAAGGGATAGGTATATCTGTACGGTGTTGCGACGGATCTGGCAACGTCGGAAGTAGAAACTCTGAACGTGCCCAAGATCCGATGAATGACAAACCGTCAAGTGCGAATCATGCGTTTTTTCAATTGCGGTTAGGAGAGAACGACTTGTGGGGAGTTTTTGCCGGAATTGTAGGCATTCAATTAAATTTATATTAGTATGATTGGATAAACATTTTCTTTATTGTTACAGGAATTGTTGAATTGTGGCACATTATACTCGTGCCTTTTTGGAGTTCTTATTTCGGGATCTTCTCTCTGTTTGCTATCTGTTGACGTGAAAACTACTGGGCCGATTTTGACGAGACTATTTTGGAAATATTTCTTAGGACTCCAAGAAACTGCCACGCCTACTTTACATTGTGGATTTGCTTTTTACCAAAGTGTACTTTTTTTTTACCGTAGTGCATTTAACTTGTCATTTGTCAAATAGCTCAAAGATAATATAAAAAGCAAAACGAGCTAGAAAATTGGTACCTAACCTAATTTTCACCCCATAGGTAACGCTTATATAAATATTATTTATTTGGGCCAAAAACATTCTATTTTAAAAAAAGATTTATAAAAAAAAACAGTAAATTTATTTACAAAAACAGTATTTTGCGCAATATGGATTTTATTCAATGAAAATTGATAAGATAGCAAATTAACCACCGAACAGTTCAGTTCCATCATCTGAATCGTCTTCGTTTCCATTTCTATTATCTCCTTCGTCAATTGCTGTTCTGTTTTGAGGTATTCAAAAAAAAACGAATGAATATCTTCAGTTACATTAGGCAGTATTTCGAAAATAAAGCGGTATGCAATTTTGGAGTCTAAAAAAACAGTATAATACTACAAAAACAGTACAGATACGAGCATACCCATTGGTTGTTTAAAATTCCACAAATGTATCTATTTAGACTTAGGAGCATCCTTAACACTCAACATAATACTCTTGTAATGGTAGCACTATCCACTGAGAGTGAGGGAAGTGGTTATTGGCAGTCAGTTGCGGAGTTCCGATGTAGAGGGCGCTAGGTGGGAGATTTGGATCGCGGTGAGTTGTCCGGGGATGAGTTGTACCCCGCCCCAAGGACGATATTTCGTAATTGAAATCAATGCATTCAGGGTTGGCGAAATTTATGCAATTTGGTGGGCAACATTTCAATTGTGATGCATACTTTGGGGGTTGCCAAGTTGTTCACAGGATTTCAAAGTTTGTCTCGACAAAGAAAAGGTTAGGGTTATCCATATTTTTGTTTAAAGAATATTAGTGTCATTTTGCAACAAGCGTCTAATTTAGTTAATATTTATTGATGTATTGCAGAGCGATTGGAGGTTAATTCGATTCTAAAGGTTGCTTGGAGAAGAGCGACTAATTATTTTATTGAATGCGTTTGTAGCTAATGAATGTACGCTTGTAATGAGATATGTGGCATAGTAGGATTTTAACGGAATATATTTTAAGTCTTTCAACATTTCTATTTTTGTATTTTAAGCTTATTTTATTGGTTGCAAATTAACTTTTTTACTTTTTGATACATTAAGAAAAGAGCGACAAATTATTTTATTCTATGAGTTGATAGGTAATGAATATACGCTTCTCTTGAGCTATGTGGCTTAGTACAATTGTGACGAACTCAATTTTTTTTTTTAATTTTTTAAATTGTTTGTGTGATATAGGTTTTGAAGCTTTTTCCCATTTACAGAAGAGAGACAAAATATTTGGTTCAATCGGATAGTAGCCAACAAATATACGCTTCTTTTAAGATATGTGGCGAAGTAAAATTCGAATTGGTTGATTTTTTATTAATTTTTTCAAATTTTTTTTGCTTTTCCTTGAAAAACAAAAGAGTTTCATAGCGAACTGGCCGTTGCAAAAAACCATAAATTTTAAATTGTGGGCGCGAATTGGAAAAATGTGTGATTAAATCGGCGGTTGGTAGCTATGCGCAAAAAGAGTTCAAAAGTCAATCTGGCGGATCCAGATGTACCGACAAGCTAGGTCCGCCACAAAATCTATACTTCTCGAAGAGCGAAAAAATCAAGAATGGAGCAATTTAATTGCAAATTAAATCCCATGTAGTTTGTTTGTCGAAATTCCAATGTGGCGGACCCAGTTTTACCCACGTCTCTGACCTACTTATCCAGAACAAATTAATGTTATATAAGCAAGTACTGCAAGCTGTTTGAACATATGGCATCCAACTACGGGCCTGTACTAAGAAAACAAATGCTTAACCCATTCTTGCCTCTTCTTCCCTGCTTTTAGCTTTAGTGTGCAGAGCGGGATATACACAGAGGTGCTGAAAAATTAGCCGAGCCTTGTCGGGCTAGTTCATCGGCTTTCTCATTGCCTGGAATGCCTTCATGTCCAGGGACGCAAAGCTCCAAGACCTTTGAGCTGTTCGCGACAGCTCTTCACAAGCTTCGATTTTATTACTGAGCCAGTTAAGGCTTTTATAGCTGCCTGGCGGTCGATAAAGAAGGTGATACCTTCCGGAGGTATTGCCTTTAACGCAGAGTCACGGGCAGCTCTTGTCACTGCAATAACTTCCGCTTGGAATACACTGCAGTGGTCTGGGTGGCGAAGTGGTGTTGAGATGCCCAGCGGTTCAGAGTAGATGCCGTTGTCCATTTTTGATCCGTCTGTGTACACGGAAACGGATTGCGTGTTAGGTACTGGTCCATCTCTCCATACTTCCCTGCTGGGGTAGGCGGTTGAGAAGGGTCTTAAGTCCAAATATGGTGTGATGTAATCCGTGTAGGATCGTTGAGTGACCCTCTTCATCGTATTTCCAGTCTATCGATTGGCTAATTCTCATGGCACTTGTTGCCGCCATTGACTGTACAAAGATATCTAGCGGAATAAGATTGAGGATAGCCTCAAGTCCGGCGGTGGGAGTTGATCTCATCGCGCTGGTTACTCCGGTGCAAGCTAGTCTTTGCACTTTTGTAATAGCCTTTAGATATGTAGCCTTTTTCATTGCTGGCTACCATACAAGACTTCCATATGTCAGTATCCGTCTTACAATAGCTGTGTACAGCCAGAGTTTGATCTTGGGAGATGGTCCCCATGTTTTCCCAAACATTTTGCTGCAGGTGTAGAATGCTATTGTGGCTTTCTTGATTCTTTCGTGTATGTTCATTTTCCAATTTAGTTTCTTATCTAGTATTAGTCCCAGGTATTTAGCGTTGTCAGAGATTCTGAGGGGTGAACCGCCATCAGAATGCATGACAAACTGCGGAGTGAACAATAGTAATTCGGTCTTATGAGGATTGACTTTACCGCATTTCCTGGTCCAGGAGTCAATGATGGAGAGGGTTCCATTTATTTGTTCGGTATGTCGAAGTTGCAAAAGCACCTCTTCATTCGTTACTTTGGGTCGTTTTCCAATTCTAAGCTTGACTTAGAATTTGTCAAACAATATTATATACAAAAAAGTGGGAACGAAATCTTCTGTTGGCTTCTAGGATGTTTTTAAAAAATATTAAACTGGTTTTTATTCGTTTTGTTGCGCTGTGTTGTTCAGTATTGAGAGAAATGGAATGCGAACCGTCGTCGTCTTTGAATTTGAATACACAAAGTACAACAAAGTCGGGAAAATTAAGCAAAACGCAGAAAGGAGTGGCAGTGCAAAAGCAACATGCGCTTTGGGATAGCTCAGTTACAGAATACAAACTTCAGAATGTCAAACCCGATTCTTGGGAAGTTGTTGTACTAGAGCTAGACATCGAGCAGTAACTCAGCACAAAATCCAAAGGTGACATTTGTCATTTTGATGAGGCAAGCATTACCATGTGATCGCCATTTTTCCGCTCGTCAACTAATGGCGTCCCAACGGAAAATTCGCGATGACTCGCAGTATACGTCATTTGATTTTGGGACAAAAATGACGATGATAGTCATTTCGTGTGATCGCCATTTTTTCGCAAATGACCAATGACGAATCGTAGCCTGTATGTCACTCTAATGTGACATTTTTTGCTGACGTCAGAGCGTCATTTAAATGACTCGAAAAAATGGCCTTCCTTAAATATTTGGTAACTCACAATGGGTAACTATATATGGATAATTTTGCCATTGTGAGTTCGCAAAATCTAACATGGACACTAAATTTATGATTATTAATGTCGAGCATTGTGTATTTTCCCTATATAATATTTTATTGTGCTAAAAGAATTCCAGACTTTGATCTGCATTTTCGGTTGTTTTGGGGCAGACCTTCATCTGATATCTCACAGGCATTCTTGAAGGTATAGTTAACATAGAGCTTTGCAACCTGTCGCAATGCTTGGAGCTTTTCAAAGGTTGCAGACTTGTGAACTATTTTCTTAACGGCTGTACCCATTAGCCGCAGAAATGCCAGAACCTATACAGGGTTTGCTGCTGCCTTGCCTTGCATAAGAATCCTGTGCCTCTTCTCTGCTATTACGCAGACACGACTACTCTGCTAGGCTTGTCTTATCTGCTCATTCGATAATGGCATTCTTATACAGCTTATACCGACAAAAGCGTCAAGTGCTTGGCTTCATTTGCAAAGTGCTCAAAGTGCTGTTGCACAGTCTATACACAGAACGGGATGATGCGACTTTGCTGCCAGCAGCCAGCCTCTTTAAGCCCACTGCCTCTTCGGTAAGGGTATGTTTTGCTTACGTTTTGAAATGCAGCTTTAGTGTCACGCTCAGATCTTCTGTCGTTTTGCACAGTGCGAGGACAAACTCAAGTTTTGGAATAGCACGATATGTGTCTCTAGAGCATGAGCGCATTATAACGACCAAGGACATTTTCAAACTTTAGACCCATGCAACGAGGACTGAGCACCTCAAAGCTATAGCTTTGAGGGTTTGTCATAATTTGGTGTTTCTTCACATACCCGCGCTTTAATATCGCTTGTTCGGAGTAGTATTAATAATAATAGTTGGCGCAACAGGTCCGTAGCGACCCAAGGCCTAGCTTCTCACAACCATTCGTTTTGTGTGAGTTTCATTTTTGGAACGAATGGAAGGGATCTACAATTTTATGCCGATTCCAAACGGCTAATTGATAAGCTCTCGGATGTTTGTCAGACGTTCGCTAGAGCTGGCGCAGTGGAAAAAACCCCAAGTTGGAATTTGGGTTTTTGCGGAATTCGAACCTGGGACCACCGCCGGCTGCGCCGGAGTGGTATTGTCAGCACGAATTTGATAGATGAGGTTCAGCGATACACCCATTGTCGACAGCGTCACGACAGTTTCACTGGATCGTCTTTTGACAGTCGCCATCGAATTGAAGTCCGCTGATGAGTTTATTTTTGTCTCAGTTAAGACAGGGATATGTGACTGATTTTCTTCTAATTCTTCTTCTTGTTACAGTTGATGTAGACATTTGCGGTCATTTAGGGTACTTTCGGTTAAGCCGCTTGTTGATTCATCCGGAGAGATGCAAATGTGGAGATGAGCCTTGGAGTCTACCTCTATACGAATACCATCCGAGTCTCTTTTGAGGACACCCTCGTGTTAAACAGCAAAATACGCTGTATGAATCATTGTCAGGCCTGCCTTCTCATGTTTTTGGACACTCAACAACATCCCCCAATATTTTTTTCCTGTTCTTATTCCCTTACTCGATCTCATTTGGAGCCAGTCTCAAGGGGCAGCAAATTATGCGTCCAAAAAGAAGGGAAAACTCTGACAAAACTTACACTACTGCTATCTATATGGATGTTGTTGATGATGACGATACTGTCGATAATAGAGGTCAAGGATCACGCTGTCAAATGTAAATTTACAATAGAATATTATTGTGCTGTGTTATTATTCCAAAGCAAAGTCCTTTGAATCCCTCATTGCCAAATGAGCCGAAGGAAGGCCAATCAAATTCGATAACACGACATAGTTATCAAAACATCATCTGACATTCTGCCTTTGATGCATCAAAACCTAATCACGGCAATTTCCTATTCTCTGACGAGTACAGACATGCATTGCTGCGTATAATGCAGGTCCACCGGCACTCTACACACTCTCAACAGGTAAATGAAAACAATGTCCATATCAAATTAATGGCTTGGTTTATTTTCAGTCCCATTTGTATTGATTCATCCAATAGAGACTGTCCTTCGGGTATATATGTGAGGGTGCACTTCTTATCAGTATCCTTGCCATCCATTCAATCCGATCAGAGGAGACAAAGCACACACATCATGCAATAGACTAACCGCACTCCTAAAATTGATTACCTTGGATTCGAGTATTGCAGACACACTTGCATATATCTTTTTACCGGCTCGGGACGTGTCCGTACTACACAAAGGGCATTCGTCAAACAAATCCGTTCACAGAATATCATGATAAATTAACGGCAAACACATCGACGAGATAACAAGTACAAAAGTGGTTGGATTTGTCTCTGACTATACAGCAGGGCTTTGGAAGGGCGTAACGTCATTATGGTACTTCATTAATTTAGCTCAATCTGTCACAGCATTAGAGCACGTTCGGATGGCTATTTTGTATCTATAGTGAAATTCGTCGTGACAGTCGTCTTCACTTGAACGACAGATTGCAATAATTTCCTCCTTTTTGGGTGAAGATACTAGTCGAGGACTGTCACAAGGAGGTACAGTCTTATAGCGGGATAAGCACTTACTCAGTTGTATCTTAAAAGCTGACAGTGATAAATACAAAGCATTGCCTGAGGAGCTATTCATAGGACTGGGCAGAGGATTAGGTGGAGCTGTCTATACCATCTTTCATGTGTCGGATGTATACAAAGCCTAGGCATGGGATGGATGTGAGGGGAGATTCAATTAGATGTTTAAATACAGCCACTGTGAGGGTGGGACAGTCAATGGAAGGTCCGGTACCGGTAAGTTATATCCATTGTAAAATGAAATCATTCCAAACAGCCTAATGACTGTCGAGTTTGTAACTTACTGATAATTGGAAAATTTTAAGCCCAGATGAAGATGAAGCTGACTCAGTAGGTACTACAAAATGAAGTTTGAAAATAAGAAATATGAAGAAATAATTTAAAAATTTCCTCATTTGGTAATTAACTTCTGTTTCCGCAAATTTCACCTTCAAAATAAGTTTATATTAGTTGTACATCTAAAAAAGGCGCAGAACCTCCAATTGATACAACTTTATTATCAAAATGGGTGGTGTTCGTGAGTGCAAACGTTGCGCGGGTTAAGTTATCGTCAACAATTCACATCATCGTACAAGAGAGCCCATCAGCGGAACTCATCAGCTGAATTTGCTTAATTTAGTGAGAGGAGAATTGCAACCACTATGGTAGGTAGCTAGATAGGTAAAAATCAAATAAGCTAAAGGGATTTTTCAAACCTCATAGTATAGAAAAAAGGGATTTTACTTTTCGGTAAATTGTTGTTCCTAATTTGCTATTTCCATTAAGAATACAAAATCAGTCAACTTATGATCAAATTAAATATTTTCATGTTTAGAAAAAAGTCATTCAAAATATCTGAATGCATTCATTTTCTTTTTTTTATTTCCCTAAACTGTTTTATAAACTCTGGTGAAAATCTCACCAACAATTTGACAATTATGTCGTCGTGAATTTATTTGTGCGGTTTGTTTTAATTCAGGTAATTTGTTTTGATTAAAAATTCAAAAGAAATTAATTTATAAAATATTTGTTGCAGTTAAATGTCAGCAGAAAAAGTAAATAAGGAAAAATTCCATGCAAGATGGATGGAGGATCACCAATTTGCTGCTTGGTTGAGGCCGGTTCAAACCGACTATTACAAAGTATTTTGCAAAGGTTGCGGGGCGACATTTCACTGCGACAAAACCTAGATCTTGCGGCACAGTTTGCGCTCCAATAATATGTATTTATTTTTGTTAGCTTCCATAGCTTATGTATAATGTAACTTGTATTTGTTAATAGTAAAGAAGACTGAATTTAATGAAATATATATTTTTTTTTAATTTAATATTTAAGGGGATAAATGTGGAATTTTTTTTTTTAAATTTTGGCGAAGGTTAAAAGGGATTTTTTGGGTATAACCGTGGGATGACCTGCTTCTAAAGTCTGGCATCACCGCGACTAACATTGCTCATTATATTCCATCGGCCTTATTAAAAATCAAGTAAGTTGGCTGCCAGCTTTAGTATAAATGTACAGCATTTGTGAAACGGTATGAATACACAATTAGACCTCCAAATTTCCTAGTGCGACAATTTTCTTAGAATCTTTTACCTTTGTTGTCATCGCAGAATTCAAATTTTATAATTTGTTTTCGTGAAAAACAAGGTCGGTGGTTTCTTTCACAACGAGGATTTTTTCCTAAAAAAAGGAATGCATAAATTGGCCGTGTTCCATTGCCCGCTAGACGTTTAGCTAAAAATATCCCAGATGAAGGAACGCCCGCGCTAGAACGATAGCGCCAGCGGCAAAATGACATTTGACACTATGTTTTGCATAATTATTTCCACACTACAATTAAAGAAATGATACAATGTGTTTTAAAAACAATATCTGAATTTATTTGAATTATTTTATTAGGTACCAATTTTGTCACAATAAAATTTTTTTTTATTTTGTAAACGTTTGAACGATTTCCTTTGGCAGGTGTTTTTTTGAAAGGGATATTTCAGAAATAGTACCAGAAGTGCAAATGGTGAAATGTAATTTTTTTTTTATATTGAGTTTGACAAGCCGCTAGTCATCTAGTGGAACGCGGCCATTGCAAAAGCTGTTGGAGGCTTATTATAGGCAAAAAAACAAAACACAAAATAGGAATTGCACAAAATATCGGCTGAGCTGTCAAATATCATACGCATGTCAGTGATGCCCTACCGTTCGATCGGACACAATTTTCGGCACTTTTTATGGTACGCTTTCCATTGCTGTCGAATAATACTTCACGATTGATTTATGAGTGCATTTGTGTCGTAATAAAATCTCTTTCAAATTATTCAGTAAACGGAACACAATTTATTTGAATTACTTGATTCAGTCGTAGGCTAAAGATGCAAATCAAAACTTATTGGTGATCTAAAGATCTTAATTGAATCGTTAGCAAGTGAATATATAGAAATATAAGTGAATATACATAATAAAAAATAGAATAACTTAAAATCTCACGTATGAAGCCACAAGCGTGTTGAGGTCCAATAGTTTCCGTTTTTAAAAATAAATACAATTTAATATTTTAAAAATTGTATGGCTTGTATATAATTAACGGTGTAGAAATTGTCTTTCATTGATCAATTTAAGCACATACAATATATTTTGTTTTTGAATCTGGATCCCAGCTACTAAGTTTCGCAATATTTAATTTTTGTATACGGTCAATTTCTTGTTGAAAGTCACCTACAATAGCGGGTGACAATAAATAAAAACTATTTGACGTTGTGAACCAGCCTATCAGTTATTGTATTTCATCGTTTCGCCAATATTTAGCAAGTTCCTGCTATCGTTCATAAGTGGAATAGTCAATCAAATAACAATTCCTACCGTCAAGATTTCTTTTGGTTGTTCTTATTCGAAATACCCGATTGTTCTGGAAAAGTGTCTGCATAAATAACGTATGCGTTCATTGCTTTTGTTCAAAATGGAAAATAAAGAAATAAAATTCCTCAATAGTGCACAACTGCAGAGGTATTATTTGCGTTAACATTTTGGGCGTTCCAGCTCAAGAGCTACAAGAACCCTTCATACCAGATGATCTGACGGATCGGGATGGATCTGGTCGTCCCACACAAATAGGGCAATGTTTTTTGTGCTACAGTATTATTTTGCTTTTTTAGTTCAGAGCTGAGCACTGAACTGAACTCGAGCACTATGAACGAGCTCTGAACCGAGTGTGCTCAGATCGTTCTGATGGTTTTTTCTGTCAAATGTGACTGGAATTGTGCATGTACATAAATGTAGTGAGGAGAAAAGGAAGCGCCCCTCTAGGAAAGTTTGCGAACAGTGCAAAAAACCAGTTCACAGTCTCACGCAAACAAAATGTCAAGACTTGTCATACAAAATAATATTTTAATATTTTTGTTTTCTGTGTTTGGAAAATATTAGTTCATATTTTAGTAAGTGTTCATTCTTTTAAAACATTTAACAGTATTTACTACAGAAGCAAGTGATTCCAATACCAACAAACCCAAGGTTCTACTTGTTTGTGCATTTCGTCAATATTATCCTCGGATTTATAAAACTTTGAAGATGAATTCTACCATACAACTTCGAGTAAATGTAAATCTAAAAAATTTCGAAATTTCTGCAAAATTAAATATCAAAAAATATTCATATAATCTTTTTCCGGGAGTAAAGATTAATTTAATAACCGAGATAAGACGATTTCAGAATTTGTAAAAAAATAACTGAGATATTTAAAGTTGACAACTGGGACTTAGACCTGGGTATATATTGTCAAGGTGAAGGTTAAGGGAACATTACATTTTATTCTCTTTCTTTCGGAAAGATCCCGAACTTATATTTATTAGATTCATTTTTTAGAAAGCATCCATTCGATGCCTGCAAAACATTGGACAGCCAATCAAAAAGCAAGCACTAGCGGCTAAACAAGATAAAGTAGAGAAACTCATTAGCAATATTATAAACTTAGATGAAGAATTCATATGAGGACTAGTTTCTTTTCAGCTGAACCCAGGCATTTATGTCTTTCGTTGTTGCATGCCGATATTGAATTAAACAATCTCTAAAACACCACTCACATGCCCGAGCTACCACTTAATGTTTTCTGTTACTACTAAAGTACGCTCGTGCTGATATTCTCGTCCGTTATTGGGAATTAAATATTTCTGGGCTTACAATATCATTCAATCAAAAGTGCGTTGAAATAAATAAATGTTTATGTACAGAGATGTATATTTTTATGTGTACAGGCATAAAACAAAAATATAATGTGTGTTTGGGTAACTTGCATATTTTTGAATTTTTTTATTCCGACGAATAAAATCAGAAAACCTTTACAATCTACCTAAATTAATTTATGATTATAAACGCTCAGCCTGAACAACAGGGTATTTAAATTTGCTCCCATAACGAATCTAATAGAGTCATTTTGGATGGTTTGGCACCAACCCTCCTCAAAAAGACATTAACAGAGGATTTATTTAGCTGATTCCCAAAATAAACATGACTTTCTCACCATCCATAATTAGCCCTATAGCTAGCGCTGTTCTGGCAACTATGCTTGTTTATTGGTTAAGGGATTTTGGAAAGTGTGTCTTTGCGTAAGCTGCCGACTAAAGTTGATTATTGGTAAGGCCGTATGTCATTTTTGTGAAAAGAACAATTAAGCCAGTGATACTTATTTATTTATTTATTTATTTCGATCAAAAGAGTACATCTACTGTTCTCGCTAGATTAGATACTTAATACAAAAATTATACTTAAAAATGACCACCAAAGCCTAGCAAAAGAATTAATTTATTTTTAAATGAATCTCTCTACATGAAAATCAATAACATCGCGATATTTATTGGATTCCCTAAGGCATCTAGAAATTGGTTCAT
Source organism: Cheilosia grossa (assembly GCA_963082955.1). NCBI lineage: Eukaryota > Metazoa > Arthropoda > Insecta > Diptera > Syrphidae > Cheilosia > Cheilosia grossa. The sequence continues at coordinate 61,245,791 of OY720144.1, forward strand.
TGTAACCATAGTTAGCCCTATGATAGGGTATATGAAATAAAAAGCGATTTCTAAGAGCTCTCGCAGGAGCATAGAATCCAACTAATGATAGTAGAAAAGGGCAATTAATTGGTGAAGAAAGCGTTCCGTTTATGCGAACACACTGGATACGATCCGTTAGGTAGGAATGAATCCACTTTAAGATATTGGAGTGAAATCCTAGGGTAGTCAGTTTGGAAATTAGTAAACTGTGGTTAACGCGATCAAATGCTTTAGCAAAGTCTGTTTAAATTACATCACATAGTAAGCCATTCTCTAGGTAATTCAATACAGTATTACAAAAAATTGAGAGATTTGTAGTAGTGGATCTGCCTGTAACGAAGCTATGCTGAGACGGAGAGATAAATCTTTTTAAGAGGGGTGTAAGTTTGTCACAAACTAGTTTTTCAAACAACTTAAGGATAGTAGAATTTTTACAGATTGGACGATAGTTAGTAATATCATGCCTTGATCCAGATTTATATATGGGCATTAAAAAGGACTTCTTCCAATCTTTAAAAAAAATTCCAGACTGCAGACATAAATTAAAAACTAAACACAAAGGTATAGAAGTAAAATTGGCGGGATGCCATCCATACCCGGATTAATTTCTAGTTTTAATAAAGAAAGAGCTATTTGAACTTCAGTGACTGAAAGCTCTAAGTTGCCGATATTTACGAGATCACAGGACATTGAGTTAGTAAATACATGAGTCGCTGTGGCTGTCGCTGTGGCTGTGCTGTCGGCATAAACAGTGCAGTTTTGGTTTTCTTTGTGGTTTAACATTGTGTAAATCGTAAGTAAGAATTAATGTAGAAGAAAATTTATAAATTATAATTTTACTTACAAAAGTGTGTCCGACTGACACTGGCACGCTCCATTAAATGAGAACACTAAACGAAAAGTGGTGGGTATTTCCCATTTCAATTGTTGGATTCAACGAAATTGTTATATGAGTGTGATCAGTGTGTGTAATTTAATGTCCGTTTGCATTATACAAAGATCAAGTTCAGTAATCCAAACGTTTAATAAGGTAAGAGTTCAATTTGACTTACGAGCTGATACATTATTTTATTTTTGTAAAGTAATTATAAATAGATAATATAAATATAACAACCGGTTCGGTAAACAATCAGCCAACATCCGTACATCAAAGGCACGCCTGACCGGCCGAAAACTTAGCTCAGTGATGCCAGACTATAGAAGCAGGTTATCCCACGGTTATAGCCAAAAAATCCCTTTATCCCTCGCCAAAATTTAAACAATCCCACGAAATATTAAATTAATAAAAAACATGTATTTCATGAAATTCAGTCTTTTTTATTATTAACAAATATAAGTTACATTATACATTAACCTTGCAAGTTAACGAAAATAAATACATATTAAGAAATGTTTCTAAACAATACACACATAAAAATGTAGGTTCTTCTTATAGATATATTTTTAAAACGTTTCAAAAAGGAACATAAAATTGCATTCCGCATTAAAGTGAAGATATTATTCAACATAAAATAAATATCTTATGAATTATTTGAAAATGACTGGTATCCAAAAACTTTATCTCGGTTTCAAGTCTCATTATTCCCGATTTTTCATACAAAAATGACACACATTTGATTTGGGACTTAGGTTAATTTCTTTTGAATTTTTGAATCAATCAAAACAAATTAACTGAATTAAGACAAACCGCACTTATAAATTCACGACGAGAAGTGTCAAATTTTTGTTTTCGTTTGAAATTTCATCTCCTTAGGATGTGTGTGGTGAATGTAGATTATCACCACAGATATGTCAGTTTATTAAACAGTTAAGGGAAATAAAAAAAGAAAATGAACGCATTCAGATATTTTCATTGACTTTTTTCTTAACATGAAAATATTTAATTTGATCGTTGGTTGACTACTTTTTTTTTATTCTTAATGAAACTAGCAAACTAGGAACAAATATTGACCAAAAAGTAAAATCCCTTTCGCACAAAAAGGGATAAATCCCCCGATCTGGCATCACTGACTTAGCTGCGAGCCGTGAAAATATACGGGGAAAGGAGACCTCAATTTGGTGAATTTTGCGTCGGGACTTCGGCCTTGGGCTCAAAATTAGAGACCATAGAAACCCCTTTCCGTTCGCTGCCAGCGATTTGGGACGTTTGGAAGAATGCCTTAATCTTTTGCGATGATGCCCATTTTTGGGTGAATGGCTATGTTAACAAGCAAAATTTCCGTATATGGGTACAAGGCTGACCAGGTGACAATGCGTTACTGTTTGGTGGGGATTTTATAAAACGGCGGCTTCATTGGTGCGTACTTTTACTAAATGGAATAGGTGAGGCCATCACCATCAACGCCGAGCGACACAGAACGCTTACTTGTGTTCCAAATTGAACGATATTGAGGTAGATGGCATGTGGGAACCCACATTTAGGGTTCAGCAGAGCGGAGTTACGTGCCACACAGCCGAGGCCACGACTGACATTATACATGAACTGTTGGAGGGTATGGTTATCTCGCGCAAAGGTGCCGTGAATGGGCTATCAAGATCGTGCGATTGACCCCGCTCGACTTTTTCTGGTGGGGTTACCTAAGGACGCAGCAATTGACGATCCCCATAAAGCCAGCTTAACCAATGCCAATTCGGTCGGATCTATGGAGCAGAGTCATTAACAACATGGATCCGTGGCATCGTGAGGAGCCGTGATAGTCATTTAAGCAATGTCATACAGGTATTCCATACGTAATAGCAAAGAAATAAAAAAAGATATTCGTTTATACGTTATGGCTCAGAGTTCCCATACACAGCTTGTCTTATTCCATTTCAACATCGACCCGCCCCTTTTCAGAAACCCTTTATATTTAACTACAATGATCGGCGGTTTTTGGGCACCTGTAATCGTACGAGTCACATCCTTTGGCACAGCCTCTGCGTCCTAACTTATTTGTGCGATTTACTTAATCTCTGAGTGGGGAAATACAGGACCTTTCGATTGTACTCAGTCATGTAACACAATACACGATATTAAGGACAATCAACAGCTCAAAGGAATTGTTCGCGAACATCGGTTTAACTCGGATTACAAACGTGTTTGTCATTTTAATTATTTCCGTCCAGGTGTCCGTTTACCACACACACATACACACCAGCTTCCACCTTGACCCTTTGTGCGCAAACAAATAATCGGCTTACATGTTTGTCCTTTTATTTTATTTTTTCCAATGCTATCTGCAAATTCACGTTTGCATTCCGATGGCGATTGCGATCTGTTCGATTAATCCAATTAGCAATGTTGCACACTTGCACGTGATGGTGTATCCTTTAGCGAGCCTCTGCTGGCTGTCCCTACAACAAAGATAAATTAAAATTCTAAATCCTGTTATTTGTTATTTTTTCCACCCTGACTACCCTGGTGTTCGTTTTTGTTTGCTTATGCTTCTCGCTTTCAAAGGGGATTTTTGTTTGGTTTTTTTTTTTTTTTTGAAGCCTTCATTTTTGCCGAAAGCTTCACCTCTTTCGACTGGCAGTGGCATGCATGCATATAACTCTTACAACCGCTTGAGGGAGAGATGCAGCCAAACAGTGGGGAATACAAAAATATTTCCGTTTTCCCAGCGACTCGTTTGCAAGAAAGCATTCGAACCGCTCGCCGCCAGATACGGACTGCAATCTGCAACTAAAAAATCTTCCATAGATTTGCAAATTAATTTGCAATTCCTGCCGCTAAGGGAACGTCGGTATGCAATATGCTATGCACTGAACAGAAACAGAGTCATGCCGTTGCCGTTGGCACCGTGGAGCTGGAAAGGATTTGTTTTTATCGAATTTCAGAACGACTTTGTTAGTTTTTGGTTGTCCCGCGGCAAATTGTTTTGTTTTTCGAGAGCTTATTTTCTAGAATTCAATTTGGCGGGTCTATTGTTGGCATTGCGTTGCGTTTGTCTATATTTTCGGCGATTGAGTGACTGTGCTAAATCGCCGGACATGGTCTCGTTATTTATTTGATTCGCTTTCATTCCATTAAACAGGATTTGGCCAATCAACGATTGGCTTCAGAGAATCCAAACAATCGGTGAGTTCAATTTAATGGAAAGGAATTGGAAAAGATTAACATGTCGCCGCGAATTGTTATCGGGGAAAAAAATTACAGATTTAGGGTTTTGTTTTACCCAATTCCATTCATGTGTCAGTTGGGGTCGTAAGGAACGGGTGGTGCATTGCCCTTTTAACGCATACGTAGGGTGAGTGGGTTTACGAGTGACTGGCAGTCCCTCTCTTGGCTGGAAACAGCTCAGGGAATTGCATCCGGCAAGTACTGATAAAAAGGTCAAATGCACAAAGCTGACAAGAATCAAATTCAAAATCGGTCAACTGCACAAAACAAGAGTAAACCCGAGCGGACGGTGTCAAGCATACGTAGACATACCGGTGGTTTCACGGATACATTTCGAGACCTATTGTAATACCCTGTAAAGTAGGTACAGCTTCAGGGAAATCCCACCTGCTCAAAGGTATCATAGTATTAGTATAGGACTGCACACTGCAGCTTGTCAAGTGGGTCACATGTATTGAGTTAAAATCGCAGTTCGTATCTGACCATAAACTAAGTATTAAATAGACCGTCAGCTCCCGCGAACCTACCCGATTCCCCCGCAAATTTTGAAAAGAAAATTCTCTCTTAAATTTCGGATGCGTGAATACGTGTGAAGCAGCAAAAAAAAAAAAAAAAATTCTAAATGGAGGGGATACAATGAAATAATGACACTGAGCAGTGTTCCTACATCGTGGTATTTCTACCTTTTTGTAGAAATGTTGATGTCCGAAATACCTTCCGTGCAAAACAGAAATAAAGCATCAAAATTGTGGAAATATTAGGAATCTGACGAAAAATCCTTCGATCAGATGTGCTGTGGTTACGACAAAATTTTCATTTGTAGACAAATATTTTTAATATTTGAACGAACAAAACGAAGATTCGGTGTTATTTTCGTTGGAATTTTCTGAAGATTGGTGTAAAATGTGTGAATTAAATAATTTTAAATTTGTCCATGGACGAAGAAGTCCATATAACACCGAAAAGAAATCTTTTCCTTTTTTAATGACACATCTAAGAGGACCAAGAAAAATCTGACAACCGCGTGAACTGGCAATTTGGTATTGTAAGGTAGTTCGCTACTGTCAGATAATTTGCAGCTTTTTGCCAGAACATTTGTGGACCTGACAATATTGGCAGATCCGGCAATCGTGTGAACATAGCTTTACAACTGTTTGCAAAAAAGATCTCTGATTTGTGGGCTGCCAAGGAAAGGAGACTCCCATTTTGGGGACACCCTATGAAGTACATCCTTCATTTTTATATGGTACATGGTAGTTGCAGCGATAGTTTTCATCATACACCAGACCTATTGTTGCTGTTGTTCTTGGCACTTCCGTGGAAACTGTAAGTCCTTCCAGTGTCGCTCCGCCAGTCCCTTGACGAATTTTGTTCGTCTGAATGGTGAAATACTTTACCATTAGGACGAAAAAGGGAAGGCAAGTAGTAAAAGGTTCGATACTATGCGTCCTTGAGGATTTATTGGTTCTTTTTTTTTTACCAATCGTTATTCTTGTTGACTTAAAAGACGATGCTCCATTAGGAAAACAGAAAAAAAAGTCATCTTCCGCACAACTGGTTGCAAACAGGATTATTTGTATAAAACTAAGACAGCGACGACGACGACGACGACGACGACGACGACGATAATGCTGATGGTGCTATTGATCATCGAAGATGACAATGATTATGATGAAAGGGTGCACAAAGTTTCCCTTTTATAGGTGAACATCGATAAAAGTTGTTTCCCATTATTTTACTTTTCGTTGTGTGCTGTCGTCCTTGGGGAAATTGAAAATCAATGGGTAAAAGGTTGAGAACTTTTCCCTGCTGTCATTTACAATGAAAATGTGCGTTCGAGTTGAACTTATTCTGTGTGACTGTGTGCTATACCTATATAGTCAGGTGAAGAAAAGTCGAAGGTAATTCTCAAATTGAACCCCTTTGTTTTGTTTCTGGGTGTTAACAAAAGTTCGTTTAATTAAAGCGAGTTATAGTTTCTACGTATACGTCTGTTTTGATAGAAGTGGAACATTGAAATTCGTTCGGATAGTTTTCTAATTGGGCATTATCGGTACAAGTTTTAGATATCGGGATAAGAGCTTGGTAACAAGTTGAATTACAAACAACTTTGACAGTGCACGTATGATGATGACATCGTCGAAGAGTTGAATAACATTTTTAACTCTAAGGTTGTTCCTTTTGTTCAGAAAGAAAAACATTTTAGCTATAAGGAAGCTCGCTTCCACGAATCATTGGAACAACTTTCTGGATTGAGTTTCAGAAGTCTCACATGAGTCCTTCAGAAAGAGAGCGTACGGACATCGGATGCATTTAGTTCCAGGCTATTTAAAATTTAAATTTTCATGACAGAAGCACGACGAGAACCGGAGAATAAAACGTCACCACACGAACTTAATCTTTAGAGTATGAATACCTCTACATAACAGGTGATAAAGTGGACTGAATCGGATCAGAAATAATGAAAGCCGCTGTGGGAAGTCGTATTGGAACAGAAGTTATTGGTTCTTCTCAGTAACCAATTCAAGTTTCGACTTTGTATTTGAGAAGTCCACAAGGGCTATATTTTTAATACAGATTTCGCACTTGGTGAGCTTTCGTATATATTCAAAGGCAGGATTAGAATGTGTTATTGTTTGTGTGCGCCTTGTCCTTAAGAGGCCTCTACCCAGAAATCGAGCAAAAGTGCATTTCTGTTTCTCTGACTGATAAATTATTTCTAGAGCGATTGAATTGAAACTGAATGCATTTGATAGAACAGAATTTTCCCTTCGAAAACGTCGGAGGAGGTTTTTAAAAAAACATCTCAGTATATTTTATTTAAAGAATTCCCAGAGGTGTTTTGGAAAATTTGCATTAAATGATTCACCCTTGGCCAAGCCATGATAAGACGGAGTACGATAAATCTGAGATCACTAGCTCAGCCAAAAGGTAATATCCAAATCACCAATAGCGTCAAGACAGATCTTGAAATTTTACACTGGCTTGGAAAATACATGCGTGTTTAAAAACAAACAATATTTTGAAATTTTAAACTACGATTTGCATGTGAACAATAAGGATAGGACAAAATACCTTGAAGTGTTGGTGGAAAAATTGAATATAATGGCATTCGGGATACCGAAAAACACTTGGCACGTAGAATCACAGTTGAAGCATCTGCAATCAGCTGTTGAAAGTTCGTACCGAGTAGCCTACGCATCTGCTTTAGTGGGAAAACAAGATCCTGTGCCTTGGTGGTGCCGGGAACTTGAAAAGCTAAAGAAGAATGTGAGGAAGGCCGTCAATCACGCCATGAGTAGGGGATGAGTATAAGGCAAAAAAGAAAGACCTTAATGTTACTCTGCGACGACGTAAAAGGGAGTCATGGAGGGACTTTTGCTCGAGCATGAGGAGCACATCTGAAGTCACGAGAGATCCAGTTTCCAAGATCGGACTCATTCGTAATAGAGCGGGGAAACAGTGGATCACACAATTGACGTTCTAATGGATGTAAACTTTCCAGGAAGCTATAAGTCAGATCAGCCCTGGGCTCCAAGGAAACAAGGAGCGAACAGGATGGATAGGAAGGAAGCAGAACGGGTTGTAACACCAGAGGCAGTCAAGGGTGCGATAGAAACATTTGCACCCTTCAAAACTGCGGGGCCGTATGGTATATTTCCTGGTCTAATGCACCAAGGCTCAGGAATGTATACGTTACATGCCTCGCAATAGGCTACATCCCGATTACATGGAGGGAGGCAAATGTGGTATTTCTTTCAAAGCCGGGACAAAATGATTACACCGAGGCAAAATTCTTCAGACCAGTTAGCCTAACTATATGAAGGGTACTGCGCTTAAGATGTATCCTTTGAATATTATACAGCATACCTATAGAACAGGCATGTCTACAGAAGTAGCGCTACATCAAGTAGTACGTGTTGCGGAGGAAGAACTAAATACCGGGGGCATTGCGATGACCACCATAATGGACATTGAAGGTGCCTTCGATAAGATTTGCCTTGAAAGTCTGAAACAAGCCTTGGAAAAACGTAGGGTTAACACGCTGGCGGTAAGATGGGTGGACAATATGTTAAATACAAGGGCGATAAATATCCAGACGGGAACCTCAAAACTCCGAGGAAGGGTTAGCAGAGGTTGCCCACAAGGAGGTGTTCTCTCGCCTACACTCTGGAATATCACTGTGAACTCTATTCTCGACAGTCTTGAGGCGACTGACATTCACACAGTGGAATATGCCGACGACATAGCAATAATGGCCAGAGCTAAATTCATAGACGTCACCGCAGATATCGTGAGGAATGCACTCAGAGTGGTTGAGCGTGGTGTCCGAAACAAGGGCTCTCCATTAATGCGGGGAAAACAGATCTAATAGTCTTCGCTAAGAAGTGGAAAAATCTGGAATTGCGGCCCCTAACACTATTCGGATCGGAACTAACAGCGACCAAGATGGTAAAGTATCTGGGAGGTTAGCTAGATATTAGCCTTACTTGGAACTACCATGTTGAGGTCAAACCATCAGGGCAAATGTGTGTGTGGACAGAGGTGGGGACTCCCGCCTAGGTCAGCAAACTGGATGTATACGATGATAACTAGACCCATTATCACCTCGTTGTATGGTGGGCTAAAGCCTCCCAAAAAACTGTGAGCAAGCACCTGGGTAGCGTCCAACGCTTACAGGTGCAATACGGACAACACCAACATGCGCATTGGAAGTGATCCTGGGGATATTATCGCTAGACTTATTTATTAAGAAAACAGCGGCCCTAAAGGCACTTCGTTTGCATCGAGATACGAAATGGCACAATCGTGCTATCATTTATGGACACAGAAAGATCCTGGAACTTGTCAAAAACGATATATCTAAGGGAGCTGAACTTGCCTATGGATGGAATTACAAGAGTGCGTATTATGGAAAGGAACGGAAAGGAATCACAAAACTTGTATTGAGAATGGAATACTTCCAGAAAAAAGGAATGGTGGGATTTTCACAGATGGATCCATGATGGATGGCGGAGCGGGTGCCGGTATCTATTCAAAAGAGCTGGAACTAGCCCGTCATGTTAGCCTCGGGAAACACACTTCCGTATACCAGGCTGAGATTATTGTATTGCTGCATGCGTTGGACTACTTGCTTGAGAGTCAAGTGGAGGGAAGAAATATCTTTATAGCACTGGACAATCAGGTCGTGATCGGACGCATGGAACTAGCAAACATTACGACATCAGTGGCACTGGAATCTGTACTCAAGCTCAATAAGTGTTCATCTAAAAATGAAATAACACTGACTTCGGTACGAGGGTACATAGGGATCGAAGTCAACGAAAAGGCGGACTCACTTGCAAAACAGAGGTCAACTGAAAAGTTGCTGGGACCAGAAACATTCTCTTCAATTGGCAGAGGAATGGTTGAACAGCTGATTCACAAATGGATCACGGCAGAACACCTGAAAAGGTTGCCAACCGTGGAACAATGTAGAAAGGCTAAAATGGGAATTAAGTGCCCGACCTGCTCCACTCAAAGAAGGGTTCTAAGCTTGAGTCGAGGAACATTGAAATGGGTGGTGGCTTTGTCTGCAGGGCATGGTAATTTCGGGTATCACTGAAGAAAGACCTGCAAACTATGTCTGGAGGAATCGGAGACAGCGGCACACATTATGTCAATGTTCGGCGTTTGCTGGCAGAAGAATGAGGATCTTGGGACATAATTGGGTGGATACTCAGTCGAAGAAACGGATCTCAAAGAAGCAGATGCTAGCATTACACTAGGAATCGAACCCAGGGAAGAGATCTGGAGAAATCCAGAGAGTCTATCTGGGTAAGATTTGGTGGTAGAGCGCCGAAAAGAGACCCGTCAATAGTGGTCTGGTTCGAATATCTCTCAAAATCTATATATATTTAAAGGTTCTGTCCCGCTAATCAACCCGCACAATAAATATGTGTTCGTATTTCTATAGTAATGAACACCTTACAACGCTTTTACATAATCTGTATGATAATTACAGCTCTCGTTTAATAAAAATGACCAAATTGTATAATAACTCACTTCCAAGAATATGGTAGCCCTGCACAAACTTCAAATCCGAAGTCTGCAACAAATCCGTACAGCCATTAAGGTTGTAGACCTGGGGAATCGACTGACAGGCGGACACACTTTTTTGAGTTCCTATACCCCGAATTTTGTACGAATGTTAAACCTATCTCCTAATACGTGAACGAAAAAGTTAAAAATGCACATACATTTGGCCATTTTCAGAAAAATAATGTCCATCTCGAAAATAATTTAACAAATTGCCTAACGATGAAATATTTACCTGTTCATGATATTTTCCGATGAGCCCTTCTTTCAACCCGCACTTTTCCTGCGGTAAAATCATTTCACCCATAAAATTGTGAAAATTTCCCACCACCATCTATATATGCTGCGTGAATACAACAACAAGGCATTGACCCGGCGACCATTGCAAAAATTAAATTACTTCGCCCTGCGGGCTTATTCGGATGACTGCAATTCTAGCGAGCCAGCTCGAAGACCTATTTCCAATCGATTTACTCTCCTACGCCCACAGAACAATGCAATGTAAAATGATTGAGGTAAAACAAATATTTGATGACGGCAATCTATACGCATTCAGTTTTCACTTTATGAGCAACAGTGTCCAAAGTGCACGATAGACAGTGAATTTCGAAATAAATCCCCTCCAGTGTGAATATTTATACGCACTCTGCAAAATGACTGGCCCAATGACGACACCACCAGTGATGCCATTCTGGCATTTTTTATGCTAGATCTAGCATTTTCGAAAACTAGAAAGTATTTTTTGAAAACCGAAAAATGCCAAATTTTTGCTCTTTTTTTATTGGAATTTTGGTCCTTAGTTCAGGATGTTTCCCTCCTCTTTCCCATACATCAGATGGAATGTGAAACCCTGAGCGGGGAAGTGTGAGTACGATGAATCCAGTCTATCGTGTACAAAGAGGTTAAGATCCATGCTCTAATACAGATATGGAAGCCATGAATCGAAGAATTTGTATCTTATCTGAACTGAAAGCTAGAAAAGTGTTTTTTGGAAGTGGCGTTTCCATGTTAACTGATCTATGTTTTGTTTTGAAGAAGTTGTGTTCCGTCATATTGTGTGCAGTGGTTTAACTTGTTGAAAAGGAAATTGTTTATTTGGTTTAACATTACATACATATGACTTTTTCTACATATCCTTTTAAGGAAAGTTAGGGATTAAAATAAATGCAGTAGGAAAAATACATCGAATGAATTGTTACAAAGACTGATATATTTAATTACGGCTTTTTGTTATTCATGCAGTTTCATATTGAGTATAAAAAAAGGAAGACAATTCAATGAAAATGTGTGAGAAATGAATTCACATTTAATTTTTTATTTTTTTTTTTGTTAATGTTGTATTAACTATAATTATTTAAAGAAAAGGCAATACCTTGTTGTGGTTATTATAGAGTGAATTATGGTAGCAATTTACTTTTATATCTCAGCAGGTGTCATAGATATAATATATTTCAAAAATTGGTACTATTTATATTTTTTTTTGTTCTGTTTGTTCTGAAGGCTGATACTTTAGTACCTAATACAATAAATTTCGTTCATTTAAATACACGCTTTTTAACTGTTGTTATTTTCTCAGTTATTTTAAGGCACAGAATTCCTAACTAAAGGGAGAGGTACAAAGGCATTTAGATGATTGTGTAGTAAAGGGTTTTCCAATAAGAGGTGTTATTGTGAATGACCCGCTATTTTGGTAGCTGCCACTTTTGAAGCTTTATTCTTTGACATTTGACAAGTAGAAACTACGCCATTACTAAAAATGGAACGATACACAACGATTCGACAACGCATTGAAATTATTAAAATTCACTACAAAAATGGTCAAAGTTCGCAAAACTAAAGCATTTTTTGGTCGTCATGAAGCACCTTGTCGGATACAGAAACTGGTGGAAAAATTCGAGCTGTTGGGACAAGTTAGTGATGTGAAGAATAAAACCCGTGCACGTCGCTAAAGGTCAACTGAGAATATTGCTGCTGTAGCCCAAAGTGTTGAAGAAAACCCAGGTTTGTCCATTCCTCGTCGTTCTTTGGAATTGGGCATTCCACAAACGTCATTACACCGTATCTTATGGTCGGAGTTGGATGGTATTGATCTGGACAACGTTTACTATCAACAAGACGGCGCAACGTGCCACACAAGTAACGAAAGCATTGATCTTTTACGGGAAAAGTTTCCGGACCGTGTTATCTCTCGAAGAGGTGATCACAATTGGCCACCGAGATTTTGTGATTTAACACCGTGCGACTTCTTCCTTTGGGGCCACGTGAAATATAAGGTCTACGTCAACAGCCCAAGACCTCAAAGATACACTTCGTGAGGATATCGAGGACATAGGGCAGCCACTTAGCGATTTGGTTATAGAAAATTTCATGAAAAGGATATGGTACTGTACACGTAACGTTCCCATCTATCCTGTATCTCGCAGGATTATCCTGTTTCTCTATGCAAAATCCTGCCAAAAAATCAATCCTGTATTAATCCTGTAAAGCGCAAAATTAACTAATCTCTCTATTCAAGATACCTATTGAAAATTGAGAATTGCTTGCAATGTCCGATTTGCAAATTCCAATAACTTCGCTGCTGAACATCAAAATATTCACCTTCACCATGCCAACATATACATACTTACTTTTCCTTTGTGGCTGTCTCGACTGTGTCATTCAGCGGGCGCAGCTATTTGCATTTTTCACCTTGAAAAAAGTTCATTTGTTAAGAAAACAATGAAATTGGTTCAAAGAGTTGCCGTGGGTGTGAACGAGATGACAAGTTTGTTTTTATATCAAGTAAGTGACGAAAAGTTTCATGTCGGGGAACAGATCTATTGATGCGCACGCAGGTAACGTTGAAAATCATGCAAAAATTTCTTTTTTATCCTGTATCTCAGCAAAATAAATATAGGAACGTTATGTATGCGTGCTCGTGGTGGCCATTTGGCTGATGTTGTTTTTCATTATTAACGGCATACCTTCCTTTTTATTATGAAATAAACATCCGATCATTTATCTCAAAAATTGGCATTTTCCTTTGAATACCAAAATAACACCTCTTATTGGAGAACCCTTTATAAAAGACAACTTATTATTACTACTTTTTTTTAAAGCTGATGAAAACAAATTTTGTTTTGTCTAGAATTTTTTTTTGCTTCATACATTGTAGCATTTTTTTTTTTTTTTTGTTGCAGTCTAGCACTTTCCATTTTGAAATTCTGGTAACACTGGACACCACCGGGCACCGGTTAGTGCAGTCACCTACAGCTACAGCCCATAACACTCCGGGCCCATTAACTGAGCCAGTTAATTTATAATGTCTGTCAAAGCGACTCCCTTCGAATGGCCTAATGTGCGGATTAGTGAAATTGCTTGCATTATTGACACATAATTGCGGTTTTTATTGTTTTCTATTTTATAGGGGGGAGTGGCTCACAAAGGGTTCCCTGAAAGTATGTTCTGTGTGTTGCAACTTTTATCGATGTCACAAATAGCAATATTTATACAACCCGATTGGCGGTGATAGCATTCCTAAAACCTATCCTAATAATTTAGAGCCGCCCTGAACAATTTTTCACTCTGATTACACCATAAAATTTTATCGGTTTTGTCTCCGAGGGCGGATGACAGTGGTATGGTTGTGGTAGCATACTTCACACACCGCGGCCTGCAGTAATTTGCCATTTTTGTGTTCGATAACATGGCAGGCGTGGTTTTGCGGCAGCAAATATTTGCCTGCGCCACGTGTACGGGGAAGTAAGTGATAAATAATTTGATGTAGAACTCCTTTTTTGTTATGCAGCAAGGATTTGGGTAAATTGCTAAATACACGAAGTGGTTTACAATCGTTTGTGACGTGTTACACGCAGTGGAGGTAGCTATTTCTATCGCATTACATTGGTCGTAAAATCGCCCGGCGGAGTAGATCAAGAGGGTGGAAAGCGGTGGGGAAGGTCTCCTTCCTCCATCCGTTCCACAAGATTCGCATCCTTGAATCTGCTGTAGCCTACATAGACCAAAGAGCTTTTACGAGCCCCTCGACAAAGTATATTTTTAACGGCAGCAAACAGGAGTGCAACAAGAATGCATCAAAGTTCAAAAACGGATTGACGATGATTGACTCTGCGGTACTGAAGTCAGCGCATGGTTTCATAACCTCAGTATTCAGATGTTCAAAAACTCAGAACCTCCAACATAGACTCGGACTAATACTTTTCTGAGCTATAAGGTCAAAAGATGGATATGAAAATATGTGAGGCCAAAACAATAGAAAAATACTTTTGGGGATATTAGGTCTGAAGGGCTGCTATCGTAACAAACCGCCATATTCTTTGCCGACAGGCAGCGGTTCTGTCAACCTACTAAATGGTTAAGAGAAATCTTTGTCATCAGCAAGAGCTGCAATCTAATCCATCAGAAACGCACCAACTGAGACAGCCTCGCTCAATCAAAAACTCACAATCATGCAGAGACGGACAAGGCGAACATATAGATGCTTGTCTTGCTGGGGCTAAAAGGGCCTACGCTCTGACAAGGAGACTGTTTCGCAGCAGTCAACTTGATTCCAGGGTGAAGGTCATTTGCTACGTGGCCCTTATAAGGCCTATCATCGCCTATGGCTGTCCCATGTGGTTCAATATAGCGCCGTCCTATATGGAAAAGATTCGGGTGTTTGAGAGACAATGTCTCAGGGCCTGTCTAGGTTTGTTTAGAGCTCCTGAATCTCAGTACATAAAATACTATGCCAACGGGACCGTATACAATGGGGCTCGGTTGAATAGTATTGACAATTATTAAGGTGATTCGGAAGCACGTCGCAAGGGCGATGGCTAGTAATAGTAACCTGATATCAGGGGCTTACTACCGCAGTTTAATGTACCACGAGAGTACGCTTCGGTCTGGCTTTATCCCGCCTGAGGCATTTCTTCATGTAGACATGAAAGGGTTTGGCCAGAAAAAAGATGGTGTGCCGGTATATTGTACCACAGCCACCGCGGCGCGAGGGATAAGCAGCTCATCCATGACGGGTACGCCGCCAATACTCAGGAGCTCCTCCGTTTTAGCACCGCAATTGCGGAACGGAACAAATCAGATATCCAAAAGCAGTTCACCGAATTTTGGTGGCTTGAAGAAGAGGTGTTTGTGGATACGCTCTCCCGCGCCGGTGCGCCACTTGCGTAGCATCCTCCTCAGTTTTTAGGTGGATATTAAGTTAGTAGGTATAGGTTTAGAGAACGGGGTCTTTGAGCCTTTAGGCCGGGCTAGCCAACATGAACATTGCTTCCGAGACTCGACCGACGCTTATGGCCTCGCTCGAGGCTCGGCGGCACGGGTGAACCCTTGTTCGCGGCTGTCAGACGCCCATGGACGCGATGAGGATGGTGACAAATCGATGAGATTGTAGGTAGTTTAGGTTAAGTAGCTTAGGTAGGTTTAAGTAGTATTTAAATAAAACAAATAATAAAGAATTCAAGTTTCTTGGAAGTTAAAAAAGAAAACAAAAATTTAAAAACAGATTATGATTGATAGATTTGAGGCCGAGAGGCAATAATTTTAAGGATATTGATAAGTTTAGAGCGCTCGCTGAGAGCCAGTAAGCTAGAATAAGATAAATGTTAGTTTTAAATTAGATTTAATCGTTTTTGTCTTGGATGAAAGTTACCAATAAAAATGAATTTAAAAAAAAAAAAAAATGTGTTGGACTACAGGGTCGAATCCCGCAAAAACCCAAATTCCAACTTAGGGTTTTTTTCTACTGCGCCACCTCTCGCGGACGTCTGACAAACATCCGAGAGTATAACTGCCTTGAATGAGCTTCTCAAAATTAGCCGTTTGTAATCGGCATAAAATTGTAGATCCCTTTCCATTCGTTCCAAAAATGAACAACTCACAAAAAACGAAGGGTTGTGAGAAGCTAAGCCTTGGGCCAACTATTTTTTTTTTCAATATCATTGTATGGATTCTGTCAAATATTGATAAATGATTATTATTTCAAGGTATTTGTGAACCAATTATTTCAGTAGTTCTATCTGATATCAACAACTTCATAAGCTTTAAAAATACTTAAACTGAACTGTGACGTGACCCCCGCGGCCCGAGTAACTAATGGACACGAAGTCTGCCGACCTATCAACACGACAACAACTCTATTAAAGCTCTGAGGTCTCAGCTTCTTTAATTGCTGGCAACAGCATACAACTTCCAGAAGCAAAGGTGGAATCGCGTCGTCCGTGAACGAGCAATTTGATTTGTTCACGTTCACGGATAAACATTTGTGGTGATTCAGACTCAGAACGTCAGAATGCAGAGATTTGCGGCTCGACTGAGTCACACTGCCGATAAGGTTCTATATCACTAGCCGAGTAGACATTTTACATCTCACATTCGACACTCTCTGTTGGAATTCCTTTCTGCGATTGTGTATTCCTCCAACAATATACACATCTAACTGGAAAGGAGTTCAGTTTTCTATGTGTCCGCAGTTCTACTGAAAAGCAATTTGGTTTCTCAGCAGCGATGATATCAAGCACCTGTCAACAGCTATCGGTTGGCAAAAAAAAAAGAATTGAACCTCGACTTCGGTGAAAACATGAGTGAAAACGGATCGTCTGGAAGCCAATACCCTTTGCCTCACCCAAAATCCAATCTGCATCCCAATTAAAGCCAACACGATAGAAGTCGCCAGTCGGTGCGCCAGGTGGAAGGATGCTTTTCTATTCTAATTGGAAGGACGATTTAATCACAGTTGCCAATTATACACCACGGTAACATGAAATCGGTTATCAATGGTGTTAAGTCTTGTTCTTTTTTTTGTTTTTTTTTTTACTTTCATCCACCCTTCATGGGATACAGCCATCGCGTCGCTCTAAGGACCATTCTGCCCGAATAAGCAAAGCAAATGAATGTCGACTCATGCAAACGTGGAGCAATTTAACTGCCGTTTAGTTAACTCACAACTGTCATTTGGATTTGATCCAAATGCTAATTAATGCTCAACTAGTTAAATGGAGGAAAACAGAGACCAAATGATGTAGAATGGATAACGAAGGACCGAGCAGGAGGCTCCTACAAACTGCTGACAATGAGTGAATTTATTGTTTACCGCTAGAGCTCGAGCATCCACCGAGACCCCATGCACCATGACACCACCTTGCCACCAGGGACAGGGAGAGCTGTGCTGGATTTATTCCGCAAATTAATTTGATTGGAACAGCACTTCAAAGTGGAACGCAAACAGAGTTGAAGTGATTTCTGATGTTTAATTTGGGGAAGAGGCGGGGCTCCTCTTCGACCCACTGAACCCGAAAACTAAGACCTAATTAAATGTCCCATATACGAAGCGCAATTAATTGATGCGATTGAAGTGGATGCATTTTAACTCGTCAACGATACTGTTGAAAAAATGTCGCTATATATTTTATTTATTAGCAGTGTTACCTTTTCCCATGGGGTAATGTATTGTGAAACACGAAATAAAGTGCAATTGATGTTACAACTTCGTCCGGTTCATGTGCATAATGTAAGCGTCGTTGGTCTCCCTTCCAGTGGCCATTAACATCACTTTACACAACAATATATGTAGGTATGTATGACAAGGTTCCGGTATAGCATTCCCCGAAAAATTATTCCCATGCGTTGAGTAAGGAAAAGTTTTCCAAACGAAAATACATACCTACTTCAAGTTAAAGGATTAGTATCGGTCACTTTCAACGACAACTACATAAAAATGCCAAATATATTATGAAGTAACGATGGGATAAGCTCACCAACAGCATGTACAACACGAAGCCTATTTGATG
The DNA here is from genome assembly GCA_963082955.1 of Cheilosia grossa. Classification (NCBI taxonomy): domain Eukaryota; kingdom Metazoa; phylum Arthropoda; class Insecta; order Diptera; family Syrphidae; genus Cheilosia; species Cheilosia grossa. The sequence goes on from OY720144.1 coordinate 61,263,776, forward strand.
CCCAGGCAACATTTATGCAAGGTTGGACATATATTATCCTGGCGCTGGCACCGAAATATCTTCATACACAAATCCCTTTGACAGTTATTCCTCAATCTATGTTGGCTTATGTGGTTGCCATACATGTTTAGTTTATGTCAGAAGAGGATTGGCGCGGATTTACATACGAGCAGGCGTGAATGGAACTATGCTCATAATGTGGTAAGGCAAGTCCAAGTAAGTATTACATGTTTGAGTGTTATGGAGCTTAGTGTGTTTTTTACGGGTTTTTTTTCAGACATCAGCTCATAAACATAAGGCAAGCGAAAGTTGTCACATCGTAATTGCGGTGTACAGTCGGGGATCATAAAAATTCCCATCTAAGTTCAGGTTTCCAATATTCCTTACCAGTATAGATTTTTAGTTTCGACTCGTAAATTTAAGTAGTTCACAGGGGCTTTACTTTTCATAGGTACACATTTCATAATTGAAAGCTTCCGTTAGTTTTAAGTCGAGGCAAAAAATTTGTTATTAGTACGGCGCAATGAGCTTAGTGTTCAGTCATTGTCGAAAATGGTAGATACTGAACACTATTTTTGAAAGGCAATGTAGATTATGCTGCGATTTAAAGACGAGTCACTGGGCGCAGGGACATAAGTCCACGAGATTTGTGTCCCACTTGATTGTGGAATAGAAGTGCATAGTTTATTTTTCAAAGATGGGACATAATTCCATCCATAATTTTGTTAGTACAAGAATCTGCTATCATAAAAAAGTCAAAACCACATGTTTCAGGCATTATTTTTACAAAGTAAAACCCACATTCTTAATACATTATTGTCAGTAACAATTTAAGTTTTTTTTTTAACGAACAAGAAGAAAATAAAGTGCACGACGGGTCGAACGAAACTCTCTCGGTCATCAAAAGTTTGGTTGTTTGTTTTCTTATTTTATTAGGCGATACAGTAAAATGTATTGGCTTATTGAGAGATACTCATCCCTGTCCAACTACAATAAATTCCTGCTATACAAGCAAGTCTTGAAACCAATATGGACGGACCTACGGGCTCCAATTGTGGGCATGCACATGCCAAACAAATTTACAAAAAATTCAAGTCTTCCAAAATAAAAGTACTAAGGAACGTAGTTAATGCACCTTGGTACGTACGCAACGCTGATCTACATAGAGATCTAAATATTGAAATGGTTGAAGATGAAGTTAAAAAAGTTGCCCAAAGGCACAGAAGTAGGCTTCTCAACCATGTTAACGTAGAACTTACAGAACTATTAAGTACTGACAATGTAATCAGAAGATTGAGGCGGGTAAGACTCCTTGATCCATAAGAGTTAGCCAAGGCCAAGAGATTAGGTAATATCTTCAAACAGAAAAGTTTCGAAATCCGACAACCGGAGGATTCTTCTTCTGTATTTTTAAAATAATTTAAAAATAAATTGCGGTTTAGTCGAACGACTAGGTGCAATCCCATTCGGGATGACGACAGTCAGTCCCTCCCGGGAGGTTTTTTAGAGGTTGTTCGAGTCCCTCACTATTGCAGAAGCATCCCTCGCGTACTTGCTCTGCAATGTCTTTCGATGATTTTTCCTTCCAGCGAACCCCCAAACAAAACAACAAAAAAATTTTATTAGGCAGGTAGTTAAAAATCGGAGACGGACATATCAAATATAACAATATCAATTTTTAAAAGTTGAAGCTCTCAGTAACAGACAACTGTCGCAAGTTCTGGTTAGAGAGTACTGCTGTACTATTTTAAAAGCTCTTACACTTCACAAGACTTTTGAGTGCAGTACAAGCGTAGAAGGAGTTTCTACTTTTGACCTGCTAGGCCATGTTTTTATTTTCGACTGGAATATGATTGAATTTGTCAATGATTGGAAGTATGGTTCGTGATACAACGATATCTTTACTTAGATAATATATTTTAAATTCAGGCATTTGTTTTTGAATTTGCAATTATAAATTGAATATCCCGATTGTCGTCTGTGGGGTGCAAATGAAGTGGGATTGGATTTTCTGTTCGTGTAACCCCCAATGTTTTAAGGTGCATAGTAGGGTGTCCCTTAAATTTCAAGTTCGACAAATTTTTACGCACGCCGATGCATTCGAGAGAATGAAAATAGAGGAAGCCAAAATATTTTTAAAGAAACAGAGGGAGCCAGGTTGACCGGGATGCTTAGGTGGTGTAGACAACAAATTGGCGGAGAAAGAAGAAAGAGCAAGGCAAAGACGATTGGAAGAAGAGGAAAGGATTGTAAGACAAAGAGAGTTATTGGATGTTGAATCTAATTCCACTTCAAATAACTTGGAGTGTCCAGAAGATTGGGACGAAGAACAGATTTTGAATTCTCAACTCAGCTTGCCAGACATTCTCCGCCATGGAAAAAGTACAATAAGAGGTAGAAAGAATCTCATTACACCTAAACTTGTCGCAGCCTTAGATCGATGCCAGTTAAGTATAAGAGATTCCGTTTACATTCTTCATGCGGTCGTTGAAGCGCTTGGTCTGAGCAGCGATGACTTCCCTTTTATCAAATCCTCGATTCAGCGAATTCGTACTCAGGCCAGAAAATTCAGGGCAGAAGCAATAAAGACTGACTTTAAGAACAAAGTACCTTAAAGTCGCAGTCCATTGGGACGAGCGTTTGCCAATTATTGCTTCATTTGATGGTAGAGAACAGCTACTTGCAGTGCCAAAACTAGAAAGTTCTTCTGGAAAACATCAAGCTAAAGCCGTCTCAACTGCTCTCTTTGACTGGAACCTTCATAATAAAGTAAAAATATTGTGCTGCGACACAACTGCTTCGAATACTGGCCGTTTCAATGGAGCTTGTGCTGTTTTGGAGAGAATTATTGCTTTTCGCTTGTCGTCATCATGTTTATGAATGTTTTATAAATGTTGCAGTCACAATTTAGAATGATTGCATATGACAAAAGGGCACTACAAGATGTTTGCTTATTTATCGTCACATTTTATGCTATAAGCCTTGGCTCGAATGTACAGTGACGACTAAAGCACCTAACCAAGAATTGTGCTTGTTGCAGGCATTAAAAGAGTACGAAAAAGTTGACGCAGCAATTTCTAAAGATTCTATAAGCAAGTTTAGCCATCACTTGTGGATAACGAAACTAAGAGGAAAATGATTGCCAACCTAAACAAGGATAAAAGCTCAGATTTTGGCAAACGTTATATCCCATCAAAGGAAGAACTGAACCAAAAGTTGTTTGGTAAGCTAAATTATTTTGTTATGCTTTTTTTTTTGTTATTGAACTTGTCTTTTCTTTCAGATAAAACGTTGGATGAATTTGTATCGGAAAAGAGCAAACAATCTTTATCTCGACTCCAGATCGATGACAGTTTTCTTCAGGAAGACGTATGCATAGTCAATATTGTTAAAATAAGAAGAAGTGGGTTGTATTTGCTGAAAAGAAGTTTTGCGTAACTGTTATTACATTTTTATTGCTTGAGTTTTACAAAAATATACGAAAACTGATCTGGGTTTGCGTTGCACTTTTTGAGAAACAATTATAAAACCGATTTATTCGAATTTTTGGAGAAAAACTAAGTACGGGATCTCATTTAGAATTCTTATATTAGCTTTACTAAACAAAACTAAATTTTTAAAACATTACTGCAGTAATGTCTTCAAAAGTTCATTGTACAATAATATAGAGAAAAACTGAGTTTTCTATGATGTTATAAATGATAACATTACCTTAAAAATGAATTTTTGTTACAATCGTATCGTTTTCGGGACATGTCGAAATTTCAAAAGTACAATTATTAGATATTTTTGCAAAAAACTGTGTATATAGTCATGGTAACCTCACCTACTTAAGCTTAAATATTGATTTTGGTTGAAGTCGTTTAAGCCGTTTTCGATCAAATCAAACTGGTACGAAAATTTTGTATGGGAAGTACCTACCATTAATATTGAGGTTACCTTGCAAAAAAAAAAACGGCCCGAACTGTAAGCCCACAAACTCCAAATCCGAAGTTTGAACGAAATCCGGGCAACCGTTTAGGCTGTAGGCCCACTTTTTTGAGTTCCTCTACTGTCAGAATTGATAAACATCTCGAGTTCGAAATTTTGTACGAAAACAATATCTTTCTCTTACTAAGTAATGGAGAAAGTTAAGAATTCTGAAGCTAAAACTGAATGTATTTCCTCAAACGACTTTTTGTCTTAGCTTCAGAAAATTTGAGAAAATAGAAGATCGTCCACAATAATATTTTGCTTTCCATTTTAAATAATTTGGGCGATTATTCAATATGAAAAATAGCCCAAGGATGCTTAAGAGTATGGCATGGCAGCTCTATGAAAACATGTTAGAAGGGACATAATTCCATAAATGATTTCGATGGACTTATGTCCCACTTCGGCAAGACAAAATTAAATAACAAAATTTTGAACTTATGTCCTACTTCTTTTTTCTTAAAAAAAATCGTCGAAAAAACACTAATAATAAATTTAAATTAATTCAAGCACGCCAAGAGTGTTTGGAAAAAGTATTTACAAAGATTGTAGCCAATTGCAGTCAACAGACACACGTAGATTGAACTTAAAATAATCTTAAAATGGCGTTCAAATTACATTAGAAACATAATATATCAAAACGAAACAAACAACTTCCTGAAGCCATTAAGAATCAACAAAGAAAGGCAGTCTAGATGGATGTAACGAATGAACTGTCAAAGAAACATATAGAAAATAGAGTCACAACATGTATTTAAAATAAGTAAACAGATTTTAAATTTTTTTTAAATATTTTAAAATATTCTCTGCCAAAGTAATCTAACAACGAAACTAAAGCGAATCCAAAAGAGACATTTATAAGAGCTTCAAAATTAGTATGGGCAAGCGTCAAAAATAGACTAAAATCACCCAAATCTAGATCAAAAGAAAAACCAAATTTAATCCGGCTAAAGTGTATCTAGCGGTCAACAGTTAATAGCAGTTAAGGTTTAGGAATAGCACCTATCGGCAAAGATCTTTGGGCGCTGATAGCTAGGTTCCCAAAAAAAAAGGGTCTGAATTATCAACAAAATAAAAAACCCCCAAAATAAAGTAAAAAAATGCATCGAAAATTCAACTCCATACTGTTTTAAAGTGAGTTTGAAGATGCATTCGAAAACCAAATCAAAAAGCCAGTCTTAGCACCTGTCGAATTTGAGTCAAAATGTATTCTTGTAGAGCCCGCCTAAATAGCAAAGACAGCAAGATATCTGGGCGTAATCCTAGGTTCCGAACTTAGCTGGACGGTAAACATAGAGGATCGCACCAAAAAAGCATACGAGGCACTATATGCCTGCAGAAGAGCATTCGGCAACACACTGGGATTCAGACCGCACGTGGTGCACTGGAAATACACAGCTATAGTACGGCCTATCCATACATATGGTACAACAGTGTGGTGGAAGGCTATTGACAAAGGGCAGCATGCATCGGGATAACGGGGTCCTTACGAACCACCCCCACCGCAGGTATGGAGGTGATGCTAAACCTTACCCCTCTGGACATCTACTGCAGCAGTAAGGCGGTTAAAACTGCAATCAGGCTAAGAGAGTCTGGATTATGGTCATCTAAACCCTACGGGCACGCTTCCATTAAATCCCAATGGAGCGGGGCGAAGAAGAAGGTGACTACAGACTACCTATCCCCCAATCTGGTTTTAGACAGGAGATTCAATACTAGAATTCCAAACAGAAGCGAATGGGAGAACAAAGCAGTAACAGAAGAAGAGGAGCCAGCCCTTTATACCGACGGTTCTAAAATGGATTTCGGTACAGGCGCAGGCATCTTCAGCGAAGCATTAGACCTGCGAGAATCATTCAGAATTAACGATGATTGCAGTGTCTTTCAAGCAGAGGTAGCCGCTACTACCCAAGCGGCGACGGACCTTAAGAGACGGCACGTTGTCGGTAGACAAATCACTATTTACTCTGACAGCCAAGCGGCCCTAAAAGCCATGGAGTCAGTCGTGGTGAAGTCAAGGACAATAAGTCGCTGCAAGAAATATCTGGACGGAATATCACGAGCCAATGCGGTGACCTTATGCTGGGTACCAGGGCATATGGATATTCCAGGTAGGTAATGAACAGGCGGATGAGCTTGTAAGAAACGGGTCGAAAATACATGCATGGCCCTTAAATCAGAAAGAACTCCCCTAAAGGCACACTTGCAAGGAAGATTGACATTGAATCCTGGAGTAGAACTAACCTACGATGGGCCAATCTCATAACCTGCAGGCACACAAAAGAACTATGGCCAGAGGTGAGCAATAAGCGATCTAAATACATGATCGGACTCAGCCGCCAAGATATTCGCATATAAATATATACGGGGGTCATTACAGGACATTGCTCGATAGGCGTACACGCGGAACGGCTGGGTATACTACATAATGACTTTTGCAGAAGCTGAAGGGAAGTTGAAGAAATAGAATCTGTTCGCCACCTACTTTGCGAATGTCCTGCCCTTAAAAACAGCAGCCAGAGGATTCTCAACAGTTACTTCTTCGATGACCTAGATGACTTGAAGAATGTCGATCTCAAGGTACTCCTGAGATTCATACTCAAATCTGGTTGATTCTAGCAGATGAACAGACTTCATATCATTAGCTACTCGTAGGACGAAACTATAGAGGATCAACCTACTAACAAAAATCAGAAAAACAATCCAAAATATTTACAAAATGAGCCGTAATAAACATTTTTAGTTTCGTCTTTATATTTTAGTAATTCAAAATACCTATATTTTCCATACAAATATTGCAATTGTGAGTTTGAGGTTTTAAGTCCGAACAAAAATTTGTTATTAGTAGGTACGGCGCAATGAATCTGAACTCGAATCAACAAAATTTCAATAAATCGAAACAAAACATACGTCTGGAAAAACACGTCTATGCTGCCGTCAAATATTTGCATTCAAGATAAAATTAAACACAAGTTCGAAATTTGTCTTTAATCGAGTAAAAATTCAGAATTACGTCAAGAAAGTTACTTAAAAAACAACATATTACAAAGTTGGAAAATATTCTAAGTAGAACTGAAGTAACGTCCAGAAAAATTGAGTTAAGAAACCATCACAAGGCACATCAGAAATGTATTTTAAATTCAATTTACATATCGTCATATTGTATAGACTGACCAGATATGACCTCTTTTTATTTTACTATACGCAATTTGTCCTCTTTTTGGGATTTCTCGGTTTACGGAATTTTTCGATGCCACAAAACTACAACAAAACCTTTTTTTCAATACTTATTCAGAAATGTTCTGCATCTTGTTGGTGTGAACACGACCTAAAATGTACAGAGTCCGCCAAATACCTTTTTTTGTTTTTTGAAAATGCTATAAAAAAATCCTTCCGGTCATTCAAATGGCTGCCTCGGCTGGCCATGCAGTAGCCTAGACGATCGGTCCAATTTTTAAGCACATTATCGATTGTGTGTAGCTGTATTTCACCAATGGCTTCACGAATATTGTCCTTTTAAGCGTCAATTGTCTCTGGCTTGTCGGCGTAACACTTATCTTTTACGGCACCCCCAAATAGTCCAACGCATGATTTTCAAAGTAATGTCGCAATATTTCCCAGCGTTGTTCAAGCGTATACACAACCATATTCATTCAGCGGAAGAATAAAACTAATTATCTGTCGAATCGGACATGAGCTAAGTGTTACCATTCGCGAAATAAGCACTACACGCAGAAAAATCGCTTATTTAAAAACAACCGACTTTCGGTTAAAAACTACCAAGTGATACTGTTAATATAGCTCCTACAGAGTTAGTTGATTAAAATAAACCGAGTCAACTTGTTTAACGAAACTCTGTTAAAAATAACCGATTTATCAATTTCCCCTCCAAATTTGCTCGGTCGTAAATAACAAACTAACTTGGTATAATTTAACCAAATTACTCTGTTGTTATTAGCCAACCCAATGGTTGAATTAAACCATGTTACTCTGTTGTTATTAGCTAATACACATGGTTGAATTTAACCAAGTTACTCTGTTGTTATAAGCGAACCCACTTGGTTGAATTTAACCACGTAACTGTGTTGTTATTATCCAACTCACTTGATTGAAATTAGCCAACCTACTTGGTTGTATTTAACCAACTAACTTGTTAGAATTTGACCTACTTAGTCTGTTGCTATTAGCCGACTCACTTGGTAGAATTCAACATATTCAATCTGTTGTTATTAGCCAACCCACTTGGCTGAATTCAACCAAGTTACTCTGTTGTTATTAGCCAATACACATGGTTGAATTCAACCATGTTACTCTGTTGTTACTAACCAACCGACTTGGTTGGATTTAACCATGTTACTCTGTTGTTACTAACCAACCGACTTGGTTGGATTTAACCATGTTACTCTGTTGTTACTAACCAACCGACTTGGTTGGATTTAACCATGTTACTCTGTTGTTACTAACCAACCGACTTGGTTGAATTTAACCATGTTACTCTGTTGTTAGTAACCAACCTACTTGGTTGGATTTAACCATGTTACTCTGTTGTTACTAACCAACCGACTTGGTTGGATTTAACCATGTTACTCTGTTGTTACTAACCAACCGACTTGGTTGGATTTAACCATGCTACTCTGTTGTTACTAACCAACCGACTTGGTTGGATTTAACCATGTTACTCTGTTGTTACTAACCAACCTACTTGGTTGGATTTAACCATGTTACTCTGTTGTTACTAACCAACCGACTTGGTTGGATTTAACCATGTTACTCTGTTGTTACTAACCAACCTACTTGGTTGGATTTAACCATGCTACTCTGTTGTTACTAACCAACCTACTTGGTTGGATTTAACCATGTTACTCTGTTGTTACCAACCAACCTACTTGGTTGGATTTAACCATGTTACTCTGTTGATACCAACCAACCTACTTGGTTGCATTTAACAATTCCAATTGGTTAAAATTAGCCAACTTTCTTGGTAGCATTTAACCAACTAAAAGTTAAATTTACGTAACTTACTCGGTTGGAATTAGCACATCTACTTGGTTGAATTTAACCAAACTACTTACTTCTTATTAGCCAGTCCATGTGGTACCAATTTACCAGTTTACTTGGTTGAACTTGAGTGCACCCGAAAATTGAACCATCTAAAAGGGATAATTTTATCGTAAAATAAAAAAAAAATCTTTTTCATATTAAGTACATAGATTTTTTATTATAATATCGTTTGTAATGTATTTTTGAATACAAAATATATGTTTTCTGTTTATTACATGTTTTTATTAATTTTAATGCAAAACTTAATTTTACTTAAAATATATGGGTCATAAATTTCATCATTTAAAAAGAAATGTGCAAAATTGTGTATTTTTATAAATTAATTTACATAATATTATTTTAATTAGCATATTTATGAAATCTGCAGTGTTAAAGCGAAATCATTTACATTTATAATTTAATCTATTTTTTATTTATAGTGGACTTCTTAAAATAACGTACTGCTTGGAGTTAGATAAAATATTTAAAGTGTTAGGAATTGGCGATAGAAAAAATTCAAGTGGAATAACAATTTGTTGAGGTATTAATGGAACTTCTACCTCATATGCATAGTAGTGTTCATCGAAACATTTAGTTTTAAGTACTATACCAACAAAAATCAATTGACTTGAGTCATACAAATATATTTTTTCCAATACAAAAAAGTCGTACAAATAACAATCTGAACTAAGACTTTTTACTAAGACGGATCCCTTTTTATAATGTACAGAAGACATGGTCGCCCAACTGACCATAGTCAACGTTTTATTAGGGTCCAGTGATAGCTGTGATCGTATATTATCAAGTTCAAATAACATGCCATATTTTTTGGGTCCAACGTCAAGTAGATTAGAAAGTTTTCCCCTTAAAAACATTTCATTAAGTTGAAGTTGATGTTTCATTGCTAAGGTTAAAGTGATATTCATTCGGTTACATGATGATCTAGCCGACATTTTGGATTGCCTATGCTTAGCTTCGAACCTCATTGACCACAAAGATGTTAATGGGCCGTATTTTTTAAAAGCGGTATGGTAGTGAATGAGATTGTGGAACTTTGGCTTAAGACAGTCCTCGGTAAGTGTAGTATATTGTTCATTAAGTTCAGCTATTAATACTTGCAAGAAATCTTCTGTTCCAACAGAAACATTTATACTAAGAAGTATGTCAACAATTTGTCTTAATTTTATATACATTTCCCAAATAATATTACCCCTCGGCACAAAGTCACCTATAAGTAAACCCAAAAACCGCAAAAGAGTAAGCGTTTCTCCTGAAGATAAACGCACATTTCCCCGCCTAAGATGTTCTCTTTCGATAGGGCAAGGTTTGTTTTTAGTATCAGGGCCATATGAGAAAGCTAATAGCTTATCATTGAAAATTGTTAAAGAAAAAAATTTGTTTTTTTCGGTATACTCTGAAAGTATAAAACTCAAAATGTATTTGGCAACACCCTCTAGCATATCATGCATAATATCGACGCCCACCTGTTGAAACAAGTCGAAGTTGTTTATGCCCATAAAAACGCACTTTTCCTTAATGCCGGTTAAAGATAAATTATTTAAAGCCAGATCTGCTTCATAGCTTGCCATTGTTCGAAGAAGTGTTGTATCTTCGTAAAGTTGCTTTTTCAATACATCTTTTGTAACTTTGCACACTCTACAAGAAAAATTTGCTGAAAAGCTCTCTACGAACCCAATCAGAGAGTGTATTCCTAAATTGTCACCAAGAATCAGAGCTAGTTCAAAAAATAAAGATCCCTTGAAAGATGGAATATCTATTTCTATGCCCACTTCGCTTAAAAAATTAAACTCATCAATAATTGGTTGAAATATAACATTATTACCAAAAGATACTCTGTCGGATGAATGAAATAATAAAATAAGGAATATGTTGGACAGAACTGAGGAGCGCCAAGGTGGAAGACATGGAACTGAGACGTACACAGCTCCTAGTTTGTGAACACCAGCATGACTTCCTAGAACGTTTCCGATTTCATAATCATCGAAGTACATAAATAGAGGTAACACAATGCGATTTGAATGGTGCTTAAGTCTTTCTTTCCAATGTGAACCTTGAATAAAATTTTCCATTCCATCTTTATTTCGAAGACTGTCCATATATTCAAAAGTTTCCGAAAGTACGTTCTCGAGGGAGAAAAATCTTTGCAATATATCTCTTAAAGATATAAAATGTTCTTGGCACGGAATAGGTTCCATACGTGTTATTCCACCTTTTTTGACATAATCGAACCTTTGGCCGATTATTATTCCCTTAGGCTCAATGTATGATTTTTGTTTTGTGAAATAAGAAATTCTTTTTTGTTCTGTTCGGAAACATTCTAAGGGGGAGGTGATTGAAGGAACAAGTGCTTGCATTAATTGATTTGAAACATCATTAGATAGAGAATGCTCAATACATATATTGTCTACACAGTTCTGCAAATTTGAACTTAATGAACCGAAATATTCTGCTAAGCCATCAATCACTTTTTGCACTACGTTTCTAGGCAAGATCACATTTGCATAAAGGGATGCTATAAAAAGTGATAGTGATTTATCAAGTGACAGGGTTTCTGTATTTTCAGTTTTATTGGTTTGTTCTAATTGTTTTTCTGCAACAACACTTTCATTAAGTATATCCGCATTCTTCTCAGAATTTGTTGGATTATTTGAACATTGAAAATCGTGTTTTTTTTTAAAGTGTCTTCTAAAGGAATTGAAAATTGGAAACGATCGCTTACAATCTCCTTCGCGACATTTATAAGTTGTGAAGTTATGGTCACTGTGATTGAAATCAAAGTGGTGCCTTAGAACTTTGAGATCCTTTAAGTAGGATCTGCATAAGAAACAAACAACCATTGTAAGAAAATGAATTGGAAGGGGAAAACTCTAACTTTCCTTGACACCTAACTCTCCCAACAAGGTATTGGCCGCGGTAGATTCCTTATCGAACTCTGTCTTAATTTTAAAAAATGCTTTTTGAATAAACAGCCAAGAACATCTACTCTCTGGCGGATATTCAGCATTAATAATAAAAATTAGTTTGAAACAAACATCTACTGCCTCTAAAATGGTAGGTAGTAAATATTTAGTTTCATCTACAACTACAAAATAGGACCCAATAGCATCGATTGAGTTACCTACTACTATAATGAAGGGCTGTAATGTAAGGCCAATACCTTGTAGTTTTTCTCGCCTGCTGGTAATTGCTGCATCTATCTCTGCATCCGTTGCAACTCTCGTTATGAATCCATCCCTTGCTTCCGCCTTAGAGGGTCGCCAAATTTTCTGCTTCGATCCTTTGACCTTAACGTTTGATGTGGTCAACAATGAAGGGATTAGCAGGAATGCCGCGAGGTTGCTGATCTCTTCAGAAACTGAGAAAATATAAAATAATAAAACAATTATAAGTCATATGCGTCCAATTAATTTTTCTACACAAAATGTGTGCAAATCTGATTCGAAGAATTATACCTATATAGAGAATGCGCTAAAAAATATAGAGAAAATATGATGCAGATTTGTTTTTTTCTTCTAAAGAAAACATAATGGTCAAAACAAAAACAAATTTTTCGGAACAATCTAGTAAAGCTAAAATATCCACGCTTTTTCTGAAATTCGATCGAATCGGAAATTCTTCGATTTATTTCGATTAGCAGGTTATGTATTTATTAACAAATGACGTTTTCTTACGATTTTCCCGAGTCAGCAGGTGAGCGAAGTATTTATCCTTTCCTCTTACTCCTTTTCCCTTGCTTCTAGCAAGTTGGAAAATGTCCTTTTTTAATTTTGGAAAATTTTCAACCAGTCCGTTGCAGTTGTCGCTGTATATTTTATCGAAATCCCTTACCAGCTGTAGAGAAAAGAAGAATTACATAATATTATATGTAAAGAAAAGCCTGAACTATATCCAAATAAAAAGAAAAGATCGAAACTCATAGATAACGCAAGCATTTATGTGACAACTATGAGTAAAATCTGAACTAATAAATATAAGAGCTTTTACTTGTGAAACTGTAGTTCACGTTAAAGACTAAATATATGTATAATGTATTTCTGATATAATTATACTTCTATGAAATATTACCAGTTTAAATCCCAATGGTTTTTTTAAGGCCGGATATTCCTCAAAATACTCGGATATGCTCATATCCTTTAAATGGTGAAGTCGGGCATGGGTCGTTTTCTCCCATTTGTCCTCGGTTGTTTCCCATGGATGGCTAGAATTTTTTAGCCATTGGAGATCTTCTTGGAATTGTCCTTCGAAGTCTTCGAAATTGGCAGCTGTTGCTAGGCGCTTTATAGGATGTGATACTGATGCGGGAGAGGATACTCGACTGGAGGAAGGTGACGACGTCGCAGAAGCGGAAAACGAACGCTTCCTTTTAGTGATAACACCACTTTCCCGGTATTTTCGTTTTAGATTGTGGATGTGATCTGGCAATTTTCCAGCCAATCTGTTTACAACCCCACGACTCGAATTTATCAGCTTGTTGTGAAAATATACCGATCTATTCTCGGTAGGGAACAAATGAACAATCTGATTTGTCCAGTGCCCATAAATTTGAGCTGTGATATTTTTTTCCGGGTTTTTCTTTAAAATGTTGGTGCAGACAATACGCACCAATCGCAGTCGAGCAACGTTATCCAGCGGTCGAGTTTTATCCAGCGACAGTAGACCGGTTCCTTCCAGTGAGCTTTCGAGCAGCTTGTTAAGTTCCTAGTAACAAAATATTTTAATGTGCATATAAATATAAAAAATTAGTGAAATATATTAATAATTAATAAAATAAGTGAAAAAAAAACCCTTTGTACTATCGGCTAAAGCTATTAGTGGCAATCACCTATTATAATCACCTTCTCTTAGTTGATTATAAATGCAGTGTTTTTTACTCAAACTGATAGATAAGTCAATTTATTCTGATTGATCTCTGAATGCATAAAGAAACGCAAATTGAAAGCAGAGACCATCAATCAACACTAATCACCTTTCCGATTTAAACCCTGTACTTACATCTAAACTTTCGCTGAATTGATCATCAGCAACAACGCTTGAAGGGGAATCTAGTGCATCCCCTCTGTCGCTAACAGCGAAATTTGGCAGAATCTCACTAAAAGAGAAATTAAGGCAGTCGTTTTGTTCTTGTGTGTTTGTAGCAAGAGATAATTCTGAAGTTTCAAAAGTCTGAAAAATAAAAAGACTTTATTTCTACCATTTCAAATGGTTAAATAATATGAACCAACCAAAGTCGTGGACGCATTAGGGTGCATAGCTTTCCGCCATTCTTCGAAATTCCGTGTAAACAGAACCCGATGCCCTATAACTGGGATCATTTCCTTTATCTCTCTGGCACCAAGCAGCGCCAAAGACATTGAAGTTATAGCATTTTCTGTTATAAATGAAAATTAACCAATGTCACGTAGTTAATCACTTGCAAAGTATAGGTTTTTATCAGATATACAAAATGGCGCAAATTTAATCACCCTTTCGGAAGATTTTATAATTTTTGCAAATAGCTTCGTACGTCAATCAAATTAATTTAGCAAAAAAGTAATTCAAAAACAAAATTGGAGGATTAATTTTGCACCACCTTGCATAAGAAAGTCGCGTATAAGAAAGAATCGCCTGTGAAAAACACAAGCTTCTAAAAAGCTTTTCAAGCGCAAAAGAATTTTCGTGCCGTAAGGAATCGAAATCAAAAATGCAAAACACATGTGTAGCAAAAATACTTTAAGCAAATTACAACTTTCTTATATGCGAATAATATTGTATAAATTTACGTTTTGGTATATAAACGAACCTTTAAAAATGTCTACGTAGGCTTCCAGGCCCCACTCCTTTAGTAAGGTTGACACTTCTTCATCCATTTTAGATAACTGTGAAGCACGTGTTAATATGAGCATGTGCATATCAAAATACGATCATTTAATTACTAAATTACTACTGACAGAAACATTGAGAACTAAGGCTATGCCTGGTTTTAAGACGATGTTCGCCATTTATTGGTGACAAACGATTCGAAATGATGAAAACATAGACAGAAATCATTTTAAATAGTTCGTCCCAGAAAAGTTGCGAACATCGCCATAAAAGAAAAAAAAAGCCCAAGAAAAACAAAACTAATGCACTCCCTAATGAAGAACCTGAATCCCAGAAGAAAAAAACATGTCAAAACACGATACCAGACTGAAAGGGTTGATATTAACCGAGTGTTTCTCAACTCGGCAATTATTAACCGAGTACTAGGTTGAAATTCTTTGCTTTGGTTCTATTTTTTTTTCACTTGAATATCACCAAAATTGACAATAAATTGTTTAAAACTCGAGAAAAACAACATAGTTAATGCACTCGCTAATAAAGAACCTGAATCCCAGAAGAAAAAAACATGTCAAAACACGATACCAGACTGAAAGGGTTGATATTAACCGAGTGTTTCTCAACTCGGCAATTATTAACCGAGTACTAGGTTGAAATTCTTTGCTTTGGTTCTATTTTTTTTTCACTTGAATATCACCAAAATTGACAATAAATTGTTTAAAACTCGAGAAAAACAACATAGTTAATGCACTCGCTAATAAAGAACCTGAATCCCAGAAGAAAAAAACATGTCAAAACACGATACCAGACTGAAAGGGTTGATATTAACCGAGTGTTTCTCAACTCGGCAATTATTAACCGAGTACTAGGTTGAAATTCTTTGCTTTGGTTCTATTTTTTTTTCACTTGAATATCACCAAAATTGACAATAAATTGTTTAAAACTCGAGAAAAACAACATAGTTAATGCACTCGCTAATAAAGAACCTGAATCCCAGAAGAAAAAAACATGTCAAAACACGATACCAGACTGAAAGGGTTGATATTAACCGAGTGTTTCTCAACTCGGCAATTATTAACCGAGTACTACGTTGAAATTCGTTGCTTTAGTTCTATTTCTTTTTTCACATAAAAACCACCAAAATTGACAATAATTTGTTTTAAACAAGAGGAAAACAAGATAATAATATTATGTACTCACCAATAAATATGAATTTTTTATTTTTCCTTGTCTTTTTTGTTTTTTTTATTTTCACTTATCACAGATTTCACACCACCAGCCACTACAAAGGTTCAACACTTAATGACTCAATTACTAGTCGCGAGCAGCGTGCGTCGTTCATAATTCGCGATAGTATGCGTATGCGTATAACACGATGTATGTGTTAAAATCAACCGAGACACACTGTTTTACAGATGAACGAGAAGCCTTGTGTTTGTAGATATTAACCGAGTTGACTGTATCTGCAGCCACACACATATTTCTACCTACCAGGAATGTAAAACGAGTTTTTGGTATTGTACCCAAATGTTTTCCATTGTTCGTGAATGATCTGTATCAACAGCCACACACATATTTTCTACCAGGGATGACAAAACTGATTTTTTAGGTGCTGTACCGAAATGGGTTCAATTGTGCGTGAATAATTTGTGATCGCAAAGGCCTAGCAAAGGCAGCACAGCAATGAAAAAGACGATTTATTCAAGGCTGCTCCTGGAAGTCGAGATTGGTTACCAATACTTCCTTGGTTTCTTCAAATTCTCCTAACTGTGCTTTACAAGATGGTATATATAATTTTCTGTTTGTATCTTTATTTTAAAATGTGTATGTACCAATTGCATTATGAGTTTAGTTATTATCAACTCTCACAAAACGCATAGTTCAAAACAAGTCTGGTACTAACAAATTTTGAAATAAAGTGATAAATGCAGGACTATATATACCATATTGTAGAGCACAATTAGATGAAATCTCAGAATCTATCTTTTTGATTCCGGACTCTGCCGGACGCTTCTTTTTGCCGCGTGGAAAACGATATAAGTTTTATTATTATCATCTCTCACCAACGCATAGGTCGAAACGAGTTTGGTACTTACAAATTTTGAAGTAAAGGGCTAAACTAAAGACTATACCATTTTGTTCAGCATGTGCAAAAGTGTAGCTTTTTTCATTAGCTTGGTTCTCAAAATGATTGAATCGCAGAGTGAAAAATTACTTAATTTTACTTCATTATATCTACAGAAACAGATTAGATTAATATTGCGTTAAGGCCATTATGTCAATTGGACTCAATAAAAAGCTAATATTTATTTTGCATTAAATTTGTACCTTTGGCAAATTTTCTTACAATTAGATACCTATCTTAAATTAGTTTTCAAGTGCCTAGCTACAATTAAGAGTAAAAGCCATATTTTATCAGACAAAAATGTAAAAAAAAAATTGTTGCTTTGGCCATTTTTGTCTGTGTTCTTTTTTTCCTATTGCAAGCCAAAAAAGTAGTAGAGAAAACTTTGTTTTTAAGGCTGTATTAGCCTGTTTAGAATTTAGTTTGTTCGTGAAATGTGAATGTACTAAATTCGGAAGGAATGTCGGAACGTATTTTCAGAAGTAGAATATATTCATCAAAGTTCTGAATTTGGGCAAATCGTACTTGTATATATCTTTAAATCAACTGTGTCGATAAAAGTACAATTGCGATTATTTTTTCATCCCTGGTTTCTGCGTTTTGAAAAAGCAGCGTCGTAATTCGTGGTGTGCGTATAACTTGTTAAGAAACAACAGTATGTGTTTGTTGAAATTTACCAAGTTGAATGATAAAATTAACAGATACACAATTTCTACGTATAACAAATATCAGATAGGTACATATTTCGATGAAAATGTTTTATAGAATTGTTTTATGGAAAAATGGAATGTAAAATAAATCGAGGAGAATTCTCTTTTTTTGAACAGAATGTTACTTTATTTTTGGGAAATTCTCACGAGTAAAAGGGTTAAAAACAAACAAGTCATTGGTTGTATTTAAGCAACGTTTATTGGTTGTTTTCAACAGAGAGCTTGTTAGATTTTAACACACATTCGCTTGGTTAAATTCTCACGAGTAAAAGGGTTAAAAACAAACAAGTCATTGGTTGTATTTAAGCAACGTTTATTGGTTGTTTTCAACAGAGAGCTTGTTAGATTTTAACACACATTCGCTTGGTTAAATTCTCACGAGTAAAAGGGTTAAAAACAAACAAGTCATTGGTTGTATTTAAGCAACGTTTATTGGTTGTTTTCAACAGAGAGCTTGTTAGATTTTAACACACATTCGCTTGGTTAAATTCTCACGAGTAAAAGGGTTAAAAACAAACAAGTCATTGGTTGTATTTAAGCAACGTTTATTGGTTGTTTTTAACAGAGAGCTTGTTAGATTTTAACACACATTCGTTTGGTTAATTTTACATGAGTAGCACGGTTATTAATAACCAATCAATGTGTTAAAACCCCAAATTTAGTAGGTTTTTCTTAACCAAGATACTTGTTTGAATTTAACCAAACAGGAAAACGAGACTGGTTGGTTAATATTAACGAAGCAACTTAATTGATAACAAACATTTAGTGTGTTATTTTTAACAACATGTATTTAACCTTTTTAACACGGTAGTTTTTAACAATAATAACTCATTTGTTTTCTACAGAGACTTAGTTGATTTCAACACATTTTTTTTTAACCGAGCGAAAATTCCACTCGGTTAAGGTCAATTTTTCTGCGTGTAGTTAAAAAAAAAAAAGTTATATGGCGGACCCTGTATTTGTACCCGAACTCATTCACTTCTGAGACCAACACCACCTTTTGCTTCTTTTTTTTTAATTGTCTGAACATACCATTTGACAGCTCAATTTCTTTGGCTATTTTATTGAATTTGTTAAAATTGATATTTTTAGAAAAAATATATGCGAGTATATTTTGTTATTTTGGTTGTTGTTTTTTGTTCTTAAATTTTTCATTTCAGATTTTGTAAGGTCCTCTTTTTGCTGGGCGTGGGTCTGGTCACCCTATTCAGTGTTTACATACTTTTTCATGTGCGATGTAGGTATGCATGCCATGTTATAAAAAGCTGGACTCTAAAACAGTGGATTCCTTAGACAGTTCTAAATATCGTCAGATTAATAAATTAATGAAAATAATTAATGTTTGTGTGTCGCATTACCAAAAACTGTCGTCAGCTATTGACATGCCCTCAAAGTTCCGAGTAGTGTCAACTGCCATGTAGATATATTTACGCTCACAAAAAAGTAGCCACGTGTATTCAATAATGAGATGTCAGTGCTTAAGAAAATTAGCCTTCAAAACATGACTATTAACCTTACATTTTAAAATTCTTCAAAAAAAAGGCATTTGTCCTAATTTTTTGTCGCTAAGTTCACCACTGGAGTACGGATGTTTGCTTTACTTATATAAGCATATCCATATGTTACAGATAGATATACATACAGTCTATTTCGTAAAATTGAGCATCTACCTATCTACATGCTATAAAAAGAAAGCACCTCGACCAATATGACACAACATCTTACTTAAGTGCCTAAAAACTACGTTGCCGAACATAGTTGCATGCATAAGCTGTATTTATTTCCACACCATCCCAAATGCGGATACAGCCGAATCAAGGATTCTACTTATACTGGCCAAAATTTAATTAAGCAAAGCAAAACCTTAGTAACGAAACGCGTAATTAACACCAACAGGATGTTATGTTGCAACACACTCATATACGAAGGACACGACTTAATTGTTGAACTTTGTTTATTCCTCTCTTCTTCTGATGCTCTTCTCGACCAATGTACAGTTTTTTGTACATTTTCCAAGGTTACACGGACCCAGACCCTTGAAGGCAGCCAATAGAATGAGTGATCCCCAAAATTTAATTAATTCTGTCGTCTGGGTAGTATTAAATGTCATTCAAGGGACGTCAACTGTTTGATTTGGTTTTTATGTTTTCGGCCACCTATTCTCATTATTTGCTTGTAGCTTCAATTGCTAGCTGCTTTGCCTTCCTTCCCTTGACAGAGTGAATGTAATTAATTTAAATTGCGTAAGAAAAATACAATTAACTTATCCAAATAGGGAAAACAACTTCCTACAAGCTGAGAGAACAATAAATTTCCAAATCCTGCCAAGTTGATGGTCACCTCCTTATAACATAAATCAAATAGCTTCTTGTGTAGTTGTTTTATTCGAAGAATGACAATGACCGTGACAATGACGAGTTGATTGGTTTCGTCTCTTAAATGTCAGGGAACATCGATTATTGTGATTAAAATTTCTTAAGAAATCGTGTCGACTGAGGAAGCGTAATTATTGGCAATTTGTCTGCATACTCTAAGTGATGTGAAATGGGAAACTTGATGTATGGAGAAGACTCATGGCGACCCTCTTTGTTGTTGTAACATTTTCTCTCTCTGAAAAACTCCTCTAAGTGTCCTCTGTGTTGGAAATTATTAACATGTTCTTCAATCTGTTCGCATTACTAGCTGGAAAAGCAATTAAGAGAATGCACGTCGAGCGGGGAACCGCGTGTGGGTTGCTACTGGCTCGATAGATTTTTTTAATCTTTACAGCCGTCCTTGGAAATTGTATATTAGCTCCAGTAGCTCTTTCCTGCTATGAATACAGGGAGGAGGAGGCCAGGTAGTGGATAATAAAATCGGTAGACGGTGGTTTTTTTATTTAGCGACAAATATAGCAGCATCAAGAACCAATTATGACAACTTTGGTCGGTAATTCGGTGTCACGAATACAAGATCTAAAAGTGAATTCTGGCACTAGGGTGTCAAAAGGTAAATTTTCAGACAATTACAGTCGAAGAGATGAGCCAAAAACAAGCTACGCGGCCAAAAAGTTGCGAGTTTGGCAGAGGCATTCAGGTTGTTCTCAACAGTTACAATAAAAACTGACAAAAAACGATTGTCAATATTTAAACTAAGATGTCCTTCAGACTTAAATCGTCATAGATGATTTTTGCTCCCAGATGTAGTTGTCTAAACTAAAAGCTTGAACTTAATCAGCTCCGAGGAGCCTTGTTTCAAAAATGTGAACGGAAACTTAGTTCATTTCGATCAGATTTACGGATTTATGGTATACATAATTTTTTTATGAACGTACTATAAAGTAAACTAAACTTTACGAACACGCTCAATATTTGGCTCTAACCGAGTTCGATTTTTGCTCCGCTAAAAAAAAATGGGTTGAAAAACAGTATTAATTGTTAAATAGTACCGAAATAAGAATGCTAAATGCATAGTTTTAAAAAAAAAACACACCTTATCAGTTGTTATCAACAAAGTTGCTGGATTAATATCAAAGTTGGTTAAAATCCACAAAGTTATGCACGACCGAGAAAATTTGGAGGAAATTGATAAATCGGTTATTTTAAACTGAGTTTCCTCAGTTATTTTTGATCCACAATCTCTGTAGGAGCTCTGTTAACAGTATTACTTGGTACTTTTTGACCTTGTTTGATTTTAAATCATTTATCTCTTTACGTGGAACAAAAATGATGTCCTTTACCAGGGAAACGTGATTTATAAACAAAAACCACGTTGCCTGTCCTGCCTTTTCCTACGCCTTCCATTTATACGAACTGTCACGAAAGATGTCAACTAAAAAAAATTGTTCATGTCATTGGGGACGTTCAACTATCTAGTTTAGTAAGTCTGACATTTGTCAGACCAGAAGTATCTCGGTTTTTGATTGGCTGAAATCGGTCATATTTAGTTCGCAAAACTAAAGCATTTTTTGGTCGTCATGAAGCACCTTGTCAGACCGCAATACAGAAATTGGTGGAAAAATTCGAGCTGTTGGGACAAGTTCGTGATGTGAAGAATAAAACCCGTTCGCGTCGCTCAAAACGAACTGAGAATATTGCTGCTGTAGCCCAAAGTGTTGAAGAAAACCCAGGTTTGTCCATTCCTCGACGTTCTTTGGAATTGGGCATTCCACAAACGTCATTACACCGTATTTTGCATAAAGACTTGGGTCTTAAGGCTTATAAAGTTCAGTTAACACAAGAACTCAAGTTGGCCGATCATCAACAACGCCAACAGCCCAGCGTCGATTCAAGATCTCAAAGATAAAATTCGTGAGGCTATCGAGGACATAGGGCAGCCACTTGGCGATTTGGTTATGGAAAATTTCATGAAAAGGATATGGTCCTGTATGCGTGCTCGTGGTGGCCATTTGGCTGATGTTGTTTTTCATTATTTACGGCATACCTTCCTCTTTATTATGAAACAAAAATCCGATCATGTATCTCAAAAAATGACATTTTTCTTTGAATACCAAAATAACACCTCTTTATTTGTTGTGCAGTGCGGTAGAGTTATTTGTTGCGCAAAAGGAAAGCAGGAAAAGCAAGAACCGAGCGAAGAAGTCTTTGTATAGAGTAAGTAAATCACTGAGTTGCCTAGCAAGCGTTTTGTATAATTTGTTTATTATTGTATTGAATTAAGTAAGTGAGTGTAGATCGCAATATTGTAGTTATGTATTTATTTTGTGGTAGAATAGTCAGCTGAGCAGGCTCGGTATCTTTTGTTTGACGTGCATGAATTCACATTCATTGAATCATGTGTGGCAGAGAGACTTGGGATCCAATGGAACCCGTTTAATAAGCTTAGCCATTTGGACTACGCTGATGGTATCTGTTTCCTGGCAAACAACATTGGTGCCCTTAACCAAATGTGTCATTCACTACAGCAAAACGAGGAGGTGGCTGGCCTAAGGATAAATCGACCAACAACAGCAGGTTATCCTGAGACAGCAGACCATAGACGTGGTCACATATTTCAACTATTTGGTTAGTTATGTGACACTCGATGGTGGAGCGGACCAGGACGTCAGAAATAGACTAAATAAAGCTTGTTGTGCATTTGGAATCCTTTCTCCAGCGTGGAACTCCAGCAAACTATCGCTTCGCACTAAACTAAAATTGTTTGAGCCCAACATCTCGAGCAGGCTACAAGTTCTTATTAATCGTTGTCTGCGTTACATCCTAAGGATCCGGTGGCCACAAACGATTTCCAGCAATGAATTGTGGCTTAGGACGGGACAAACAAAAGTGGAGGTTGACATGAAAAAGAGAAAATGGTACTGGATTGGCCAGACGACACAGTGCTTCCAATTGAACCCTCAAGGTGTAAGGCGAGTTGGTAGGCCCAGAACAACATGAGGTCAACTATCATGGCGGCAGCACTGTCCCAGGATTTGCTATCATGGACACAGCCGAGGTATCGAGCTGCAAACAGAGAGTGATGGAAGGACCTGACTGTCGCCCTATGCTCCGAGAGGAGTTAAAGTGTTGCTGTTAATAGCAGCTACCGGAATGAAAGAAGAAGAAATCTGGTGAGAAACGTATTCTCGATTTTCTCAATCTACTTTATGAAACAAAGCATTACCGCACATACGTAGCTTGCCAATTGATTTTTGACAGTATAAATATTTAATAGGAAGAATCATTGGATGCCAAATCAGGACCGCACGTCGATTTTCCAGAATTTTCTGTCTGCCTAAACCTGAAATGCAGCAACCTATCGGGTCCAAAAGTATCGTATCTTTTAAGTATTGCTAAACAGTAAATACAGCAATACGAATAAAACAAAGAAAGAATCATGAAAATTGACCCATTTAAATTTTAACGACAGAAATAAATCATGAAAACCTCATTATTTGGAAACTTACAAAATAGTACATAATTTTTTTAAATGCCATAGCATAACTACTGCATTCAAGCCAAAAAAAAATAAGATATTTATTGAATTTAACGGCCATATTATTCACTCCGAGTGGAAATTAGGTTAAGGTTAATTTTGCACCCTACCATTTACTCAGCATTTTGTAAGTCCGATGATTTAAATTAACAATTGTATTATTCACTGAAAAACATGCATTAAACCCGCCGGATAAAAATCCATTTAAAAGCTAAATTACCTACACAATTCTAAATTTCACATAAAATTACATTTATTTTTTGTTCTTTGTCACTTGGAAATTGATTTGCTGTGTCCTGAGTTCCATTTTTGTTGTTTTAACTATGAACTTAACCTTGTGCATTCGATTCGATCGAAAACTAGGTTGGTAATGAAAAGCGGAAGGTTTGCACACACGTGAGCACGCCACATACAGCCTGCAGTTCCCAGGCCAGGATCTTTTCCGCCATCTTGAGTGGGAGCTTGCGATTTAACAAACCTTGAAGACAGAATATCGTTTAGGACTGAAATAATACACTTAGTGAGTTTTACCTGTCAACCGACGATACATAAAAAATAATATAATAAGATTCGCAATATTTCAATGCAGTTTATTTTTTTCAAAGTGCATTTCCCCATACAAACTTTCAGAACCTCTTTCATCCCCTCAAGGTTTTGTTTTCGCCACAAAAAGTTGCCTATATCCTTCCTTGGTCCAAAACGAAACCGTCAAGCCCAAAATCGTTAAAATCTAAGAGTCAGTTCGCGAGTTATGCGCACACACACGGACTTCATTCTCTTTTATGTACAGGGTGGCCGCTTCCAAAAAAAAATTAGTAACTTCTTTTCTATTTAATGAATCTGGTTAATTTTTTTTTAATTTGCAGATTTATTTTTAGATTTAACAAAAATGACTAACTGGAACACTGAAACAAGAATTTAGATTGACAAGGCCCATTTCGATTTAAACGGCAACATAAACAAACAAAATTGTCGACTATGGAGTGCTTCCAGCCCACAGATACGCCATGAGACGGAATTGCATCCACTTCGTGCCACTGTGTGAATGCAGTTTCATCACGCTGCATTGTCGGGCCCTACTTCTTCGAAGAAATCGGCCACACCGTTACGGTTACTGGCGACCGTTACTTGTGCATGTTGAGAGAGTTTTTCTATCCAGAATCACGCCGAATGAGAATTTCTTTCAACTCTGTGTGGTTTCAGCAAGATGGTGCAACACCTCAAATAGCGCGGTCTGTTATGACAGAATTGCGACGCAAATTTCCCAATAAGCTGATATCCTGCACCTGACTCTTTCTTGTGGGGTTATTGCAAACAGGAAGTCTACAAAGCAAAACCAACAAATTTGAATCAACTAAAGCAATCCATTCGAGAAACAATTGCGGCTATTCCTGTCTCAACTCTCCAAGCAGTAATGAACAACTTTTTGGTAAGATGCCGCACATGCATCAACGAGCAGGGGGGGCATTTGAATTCCATTACTTTTAAAAATAATTAAGCTATATTTAATTGAGAATTGAATAAGCTTTAACATATATAAAAGAAAAATGAATTTCATACACTGAAAAAAGAGTTATTTGAGTTTCTTAATGTAGCAATATTCATCAGCCACCCTGTATATAGATAATATAAAAGATTTAACTTTATAATTGATTCGAACATGACAACCTGTTACTTATCGAACAGATTTATTTACTTTTAAGTACTTAGTGAATACCAGCATGTTTTTCCAATAACTAGGGGCTGCAGCATAGTTATGCTAAAAAGTTAATGAAGAGTTTATTATAAAGTGCAAAAAACAGAATCAAAGAATCCCACAAGTTTTTTTTGACATTTCGTCCCAAAAGATAGCCCATCTGTTAAGCCCGCCTCTTCCTAGCATCCCAATCAGTAGCGTCGTTATCCTATCCACCGCCTGAATATGGAAACTTAACTCCTAAACCATCACATAAACTGTACCATCTGCATCAACTCAAATCCCTTGTTAAATTGCAAACAACCACCATCAACGACCAGCCTCATTTTATTTCTACCGAGCGCCAACATCTCGCCCAGATCCACCTTGCAGTTAAAATTAAATAACAGGCACCATAAATGACATTGGCAATTTTAATACGGTACTGCCATAAAAGAAACCCTTCAAAATTGATACTCAACTTTGACATAACATGCAAAATGTCAAATAACTTTTATGTCAATTTTCGCGAGCGCAAAAACCTAAACCCATGATATACTGCAGCTCATTTAAGTTTTAATGAATCCACCGACCTGGACCAAGTATTGGGAACGCCTGCTCGTTAAATTTGATAAGCTTCGCGCATAAACATCATCACCTTTAAAAAAGTTTTTATACTTTCATTTATTTATTTTTTATATTTTTTTCAACACCCCTGAAAGCCAACATTCATTCACTTTGGGAATCCATGAAAGAAAATTCCTGCTGACGAGGTTGTTCTCCTGTCTTGTAGTGGCGCTGCAATGATAATTTATGGCAAAGCGTCCTAAACAAAAATGAGCCAAGTATACAAAAACCACAAGTCGAAAACTTTCACAAAGTCGAAATGTATTAGCGAAATAAGCCCACTCCTCTGACTCCCGCGCTCGCGAGCAAATAAATTATTTTGCTATCTTTGCAAAAGTAACAGGACAAACAAAAAATCCCTCAAAACAATAAATTCCCATTACCAAGCAATTAATTCCCATTTTACTTTTGGAAAGTAATAAAATGTGTCCTAAAAGCAGTAATTTGTTCGTTCACCAATGCAAACGTACCTTTGCGCGCACTTTCCATTCAAATCCTTGGAGCCTATTCTCCGCCAAAAGTCAGGGTAACACACCACTTTCGCTGTTTACGTTTTGACACAATGATAAAATGGGTAAAATGGCAAACACTTTGACAGAAGGTCACCGAGAGCACCCAAAAACAGGAGCAGTCTGTTCGCTTAAAAGTCGGATCCGTTGAACTGAACATGATTTATTGAACGAGCGACCATTAATTTCGTTCCGTCAGCGGCGGCGATACATTTCGGCAGAGGTATTGCAGGTACGAAATCGACGGATACCGATTGTTGTATGGGGTGGAAAAGTTTTCTCATGCCGCCAAAAGAAATCGCTCCGTAAGGACACATTTCTATAGGTTAAGGGAGCAGTTAATTTCAACATCGCTCAACCATGGGGATTGGGGATACATCAAAATTTGGGCAAAAAGTTGAACCAAATCCGGAAGGAAGTGTTTCCTGGGATGCTGTTCGGATGTTTTGTTTCCCCCATTTCGATGTGTCGAAGTAGTTTTTGGGAAAAGTTTTTAAGGTCATGTACAAATTGTTCAGCCTTGTTCGTACATGTGTTTGACGAGAGGAAACTTGTGTCTCGCCGACCTGTCTGCCTTTTTAAAGTGGCGTGACGCGATGCTTTTCTTTAGTGTGGGTGATTTAAGCATTTAATGGCTTGGCAAAGTGTTGTGTTAGATGGATCTCGTAAATTCTTTACTTTACATAACTGGCTGTCGACTTTTAAGAAATTTCTACTTGCCGTTTCGAGCTTAGGGGCTGGCTTACCAATATCCTCTTGACTTGATTATATATTCTGTTTGTATTCTATTCCAATCTCTTGTCTTAGCTCAGTATTTATATCTAATCGTCTTAAGGGTTGCAAAAGTAAGGCTATCAACCGTCTGCACATGCCGGAGAATGAAGCTCAATAAAGTTCTTTGTACGAGTGTCAAGAACTTCAGTAGAGCCAAATATACGAGCCTACCTGATTACTTACTTTATTTTTGGAAGCGCTTACAGTCCGGGTTGGACCGCTGCCTCAACCAACAATCCCCTCCAGCCAGCTCGGCTCTAGATAGCTGCCTCCAGTTACGCACACCAAGTTGGTCTGGGTCGCCCTCCAATTGTGTGCTCCTCACAAGTTGGCTTCCTCTGCTACGTTGTCCCTCAGGGGTGGACTCAAAGACTGTACCTTCAGAGGCTAGCTGGGAAAAATGTAAACAGAGAGCCCATCTTTTTTCAAAACCGAGGTAAGGAAAGCTCCGCGTAGATCTTGACTTCTGTCAAAATATCTGAGAGTCTCAATCTACTTTGTTGCGAAAACTTTTTTTCACCAACATTATGCCCGACACTTGGTCCAAGGTAAAGGTAATTTGTATACCCAAAATTGGAAAAGCGAGTGCCATGTTTCATCAGTGATAGGTGCACTGAGAACTTCTCCAATAATGACACTTCAAACCGTAATGCATTTCCGTCGAAATCGAAACGACATCGCCTGTCCACGGCTGGGTCGAACGAAACTTCCTCGCTCATCTAGAGTTTGGTTGGTTGTTTTATTTATTACTTTACTGCGCAGGTAGATAAAAATCTGAGAACCGATGTTAGATGAATGAAACGGTGAATGGGTTATTCATCTGAAATGGCAGTATAATATCAAATTAAAATGTGAGTTTTTAAAAGTTGAAGCTCTAGTAAAAGGCAATTGTCGCACGTTCTGGTTGGAGAGCTGTAAGCGCCTACTACTATTTTATGTGCTCTTACACTTTACAAGATTTTTGAGTACGAGGACAAGCGTAGTAGGAGCTTCTGTTTGTTGATCTATTTGGGCATGTTCTTATTTTTGACTGGAACATATTAGTAACGCAGGGGTCAGGCGTCTTCTCCGAATCGTTAGGTATTTCAAAATCAACTCCCCGACAACAGCAGTGTCTGCCCGTGAGACTGTGGTAAGGACAATACCACCTGCAGGTATTACCCTCTTTATCGACAGCCAGGCAGCAGTAAAAGCATTATAACTGCAATAGAAATAAAATCAAAGCTTGTGAAACGCTGTAGCGAAAAACTCATAAGGTATTGCTCTGCTGGGTTCCGGGACATGAAGGCATTTCCAGGCAACGAGAACGCGGCCGAATTAGCTAGACGAGCTTTCCAGCACACCAGTTGACAAGATAATTTGCTTTCTCAAATCCACAGGATGGTTTGTATACAACAGCAAAGTGAGTAATTAATTGTAATTTTTTATAGACAGGGTTATTATGGATAAGGGACAACCTTTTCCCCCATGGGCATCACAATGGGTCAGTGTTGACCTGAGTGTGGCACGGAGTACTCCACGCCAACCCTCCAACCTAACCTAACCTAACGCAGGCTTAAGGTGTCTATGATTGCAAGTAAGGTTCGTATAAGACCCATATCTTTACATAGATATATATGTAAGATTTCAGAAATGAGTTTTTGAATTTGCACTAGCAGCTATAAACCGAATATGCCGATGGACGTGTGTGGGGGTGCAAATGAAGTGGAAACTGCTGATTGTGTAAGGCACAAGTGGTTGGAATTATTTTAAGGTGCAAAGAAGAAGTTGGTAATATTTGCTACCTAGAGAAAAGTTTTGCGTAGCTGCTATTGCGTTTGTATTGCAAGTGGGGGGGCATTGAGGTTATTTCAAAAATATACCGTAGGTTTGTGCAAATAGATCGGAAAATATTAATAATTAAAAAAAATATTTTTTCGAACTTTTTAAGAAATACTCAGTATGTCATCTTATTCACAATACTTATATCATTTTTAATATGCATTTTGATCAAAATCGCTAGAGCGTTTTTTGTAAAATTATGCAGACAAAACAGTAACAAATATTGCAATGTTTAGTTTGAAAAATACTATTGCTCAAATCGAATATGCGGCTCTCGAGATATGAGCAGTTCTTAAAACTACCGTTTTCGGTGATTCGAAACGAAAATTAAGGACACAATAATTTTGGTGACATCAATTTTACTCTGAGTATGCATTTTGGTCGAAATCATAAACTAAGTATTAAATAGACCGTCAGCTCTTCCAACTTAAGAGAGTTTGCCTACAAGCTGTTTTCCGTGTTTCTATGTGCGAAAGTATGTGTGCCATGTTAAAGTACATTAGACGCACGCATACACTTGCACATAGCAACCTGACATGTGACTGATAGCTCATTCTGTGGTGACATTGGAAAAAATTCAAATAATTGGCCGTTATCGGGACGTGTCTAGAAAACGGTGGGTATGGTGTGGTGAATTTAGTAACAATTTATGTTTCTTAAAAACGAATATTACAAGGACTTATTTTATTTAACCTAGATAATCCATACAGTACAAGATGTTCACATTGTGGTTGTAAGTAATGGAACCGATGAACTATAGGGATCATCGGCAAAATTAAAATAAAATCAGTGTCTACAAATAATTATTTGGAATTTTACTAATAGCTATATATTTTATTTTCAGTTCTTTCTCGTACAGTTTAAAGAGAATAAATTAATTTTCGTTGATTGTATCTATAAGACATTTTTTTTATTAAAGTGGAATGAAAATTTAGAAAAAAAGTAATTTTAAAAAGTTAAAAGAATTTTTTTTTGCCAGCCGTAGTACTTTTTTTGTTATAGATTGATCATCCGAATTTTTATAAACTTGTTTGTCATGACCCATTAATTGTCAAGTGCTATGAAGGTTGTAAATAGTTTTGAAAGGTAAAATTTCGAAATGAAATCTGCACCAGAATAGTATAAAAACCAACGAGCTGAATTCAATGGATATGACAAAAAAGTTATTTTCTAAATAAACACTATTCATGGCTGGTCTCGGCTGACTCAATTGTTTTCATTAATTACGCTAGTTTGAAATTTTTTAATAATTATCTCTTTTTTTTTTGCCTTTTTGTATCCTGGAAAATGCATGAAAAGATTTTAACTCAAAACTCAAAACTGTTACCAACTCAGAAATGTTCATATCTCTGCCCTGAACCCCAACGAACTTTAAATTTTAATATTCCTTATCAATTCTTCCATTTGAATTCGTTGCCTTTTTTCTGTCGACATTCGCCGGCGAAATAATTTTTCGCCAAAAACAATAAACGAAAACAAAAGAATTACTCCAAGTACAAAAATGTATTATTTTATGCCTGCGAATGAATATTTCTCCGTTTATTCCTTTATTGATACGTTGATTACATTTTTGGTTAATCATTTTGTAAAATAAATGTTTTCGTGGTGAAATAAAACAACAAATTCAAACTGTTGGAACGCATTCATCAGCTGATAGAAACTTACCAAATACCCTACTGTCAGTCACTGTGCTTTCACTCTCTCTCTTTATTTTGCCCAAAAAGCGTGGGCATTTTTCCCTTTTAACTGAACTCAAATTCCCTCGATTTGTTTATGAAAAAATGTTTCTTCTAAAAGTAAAATTATTATTATTCGGATAGAAATTCTCATTAAATTAACCTTCAGTATAAAAATCGCAGTTTATTAACATTATAATGATCATTTCTTGGTACTAGAAATTTTTACTAAAAGTTTTTTTAGGAACTTTTAGTGTGTTGCAATGTTGTTCGAAGGTTTTTTCATCAGATTTCTTATATTTCCACAATTTTGATGCTTTATTTCTGTTTTGCACGGAAGGTTTTTCGGACGTCAACAATTCTACAAAAAGGTAGAAATACCACGATGTAGGAAGACTGCTCAGTGTAATTATTTGATTGTACCCCCTCCATTTAGATTTTTTTTTCTGCTTCAAACGTATTCACGTATTCACGGGTAGGTGCGCGGGAGCTGGCGGTCTATTTAATACTTAGCTTATGGTCGAAATCCTTCTTACAGTTTTCGGGGAAACTAGAGAAAACTTTTTTTTTTGTTATGTTTGGGGGTTTGCAGGAAGGAAAAATCATCGAAAGACATTGCAGAGCAAGTACGCGGGGTATAGCTCTGCAAAAGTGAGGGACTCGAACAACCTCTAAAAAACCTCCCGGGAGGGACTGACTGTCGTCATCCCGAATGGGATTGCACCTAGTCGTTCGACTAATTGGCAATTTATTTTTAAATTATTTTAAATATGCCTTTTTTCAAAAACGCACGATACGATATCATAGAGAGAAACTGCGCTTGCTATTAAGTTATAAATGACCATATTACCTTCGGAATGAATTTTTGTACGGTTTTCGAGATATGTGTGTCTAATTTTAAAAAAGCACCATTATTCGATTTTTAAGCCAAAAACTGGTTATGCAGTCATGTTAACCTCATCTACTTAAGCTGAAATATCAATTTTGGTTAAAATCGTTAGAAGCGTTTCCGAACAAATCAAACTGTTATGAAAATTTGGTATGGGAAGCACCTACCATTAATTAAAGCTACCTAGCGAACAAAAAACTGCCCCGAACTGTGAGCCCCAAAACTCCAATTCCGAAGTTTGAACGAAATGTGGGCAGCCGTCTTTTTTGAGTTGAAAAATGTCCGAATTGATTAACATCTCCGCAGTTCGAAATTTTGTACGA
Source organism: Cheilosia grossa (assembly GCA_963082955.1). Lineage (NCBI taxonomy): Eukaryota > Metazoa > Arthropoda > Insecta > Diptera > Syrphidae > Cheilosia > Cheilosia grossa. The sequence continues at coordinate 61,295,647 of OY720144.1, forward strand.
TTACAAAATCTTTCTCTTACTACTTAATCGAGAAAGTTAAAAACTGGAACTACTCTTGTCATCTTCCCAAACGCGCAGATAGGTGCTGATTTCAATGTAAGCTTCAATCTTTTTATATTTTACAGATCAGAACGGATGCAGAGAGATGTCATATTACAACGTTCAGGTTGCACATGGGTAGTATACAACTGAAGCTGAAGTCGGTAGCGGTGCCCAAGACGGACTTAACCAAAAGAAGGTCTGAGTTTTTGATCTCTCTCGACAGGGTGCAAATCAGTGCTGCAGAAGTTGTCATCGCTAGAGACTGTAATATAGACAAGCAAGCAACAATTATGGATGAGTAGGACAGTGTTTCCCACTCACCTGTCACTCCTACTATAGCAGCAAGCCTCCTCTTTCATTTGTCACAAAGAAAAAGACTCGCACGAATCGAATGATTGTGGAAGGATATGGGTTTGGGGTGCTCAATGGACCTAATGTTACTCAAAAAAAAAAAAATTCGTTTTAACCGTCTTCTGCCTTCCAGTCGAAGAACTGGAACAACTTTTGAAGGAGCCCAGCACTCAGGTCATAAATCACTCGGTAAAATTTCAACTATTAAGGCATAATATATCTATATAGTTGGCGCAACGGGTCCGTAGAGACCCAAGGCCTAGCTTCTCACAACCAATCGTTTTGTGTGAGTTTCATTTTTGGAACGAATGGAAGGGATCCACAATTTTATGCCGATTCCAAACGGCTAATTGAGAAGCTCTTAAAGACAGTTATACTCTCGGATGTTTGTCAGACGTTCGCGAGAGGTGACGCAGTGGAAAAACCCAAAGTTGGAATTTTGGGTTTTTTGCGGGACTCGAACCTGGGACCCCTCGCTTAGTAGTCCAACATACTAACCACTAAGCCACTGCGCCTACTTAAGGCATGCAGGCAGCTGTTATTCTTGAGCTATTTTATAGCTAAGCCGTACGGGTTGGACGTGGTGTAAGCAGTTCCGCGTTTAATCGACGTATTCGGTGCAGATCTGCTATAAGGGCCACGGAGACACTCAAATCGGCCGTCCACAACCTTCAATCTTCCGCCACCGACTCTTAAGCTATCACCCCTTTTCGACCGCAATTGCACACCAATTTATGTGTGGCACCATATTTCGTCGTGGCGCACTTAACCTCCAACGGAACGCATTCCTTAATTGTCTAATTGCTGTATATAGATAAGGGATACACTCTTCCTATTAAATGTGTGGGACGTCTAAGATTTACTGCCCAAACGGCTGATAGGGGAGTTGTATATTTTTACACCAACATTGCCTGGGGTCTTGAATTACGACCTACAAATGTGGCTTTCGACGAGCGACGCCAACAACAAGCGAAAGTAAAAAAAAATGCCATGAACGGGTGTTTCAAACGAGCCATTTAGTATTGCCCACTTAACGGTCCTATACGTTACACGAGCATAAGAAGAGAGGATAACGTGCTTCAATGTAAGTGCTAGCAGTAAACACAGAAAATTTTGCTTTCCCTACTGAAGTGATATAAGTATTCGCATTGTGAACGCCGAAGCGGACGGCAATGCGACAAAACACTTAAACGACACACGACAATGACTGGCAAATGACTAGCGAATATGCTGCACAATGGCGGTCCTTGAAGTGTGGACGGCATCCCATATTGGCCCTTAAACGAATCCTGTACACTCACATAATTTTTAATGCACTTTTCGATTGTTTTGTCATTGTCGTGACCATGATGTGGCCGGCGCGGCGCGTAGGGTTGGTCATTCCTGTGGGTGAGGGGTTGTTGATCCTTACAACAATTCAGATGGTCAACAATTAAATTTTATCGCTGTCTTGCTATGATGTTGCCCACTTTGACACAATTTCTGTTCTAGCAGAGTGCTGATGACAGCTCAAGATATAGGATGAATTGGTGTGGAAAGACAGGATGTAGACACAAGGCCGTGTCAGTCATTATCAATAATGCGTGTAGTACTGTCGTTGAGTAAGGTGCAACTGCTGAAGCTGAGGGAAGATTTCAATAGGTTCCAACTCATATGCAATTTAAAGCGGGTTGACAAGTGCTTCTATGCAGCCAGCATCAAGCATTGAAGACCAGTGGCAACATTGTCAAAAAGCCATCAGAGACGCCGCCTCTGATGTGCTTGGTTTCACCCGACCACCACAACGAAACCCGTGGTTCGACGACGAGTGCCGGCAAGCACATCCAGCGAAACAAGAGGCATACAAAGCGACGCTGCAAAGAAGGACCAGAGCTGCTCGTGAGCTCTACGATCCGAAAAGAAGAGACGAACACCGGCTTCTCAGGAGAAAAAAGAAAGAACACGAGAAGCGCGCGATCGAGGAAATAGAGAGCTGCTACTGCAGGAATGAGGTTCGGAAGTTTCACCAAAGGGTAAGAAGAACCTGCAAAGGCTACAGAGCCCGAACCGAAGCCTGCAAGGACGAACAAGGGAGCCTCATAGTAGAATCGCAGTCGATGCTGAGGATATGGAAGAACTACTTCTGCAGACTGTTTAACGGCGATGACGAACTAAATCCCGCTGTCAGGCAGAATGAACCATTCAACCTGGACGATGAAGACCAACAATTCCGTCCACCCGACCTGGACGAAGTGAAGATATCCATATCTAAGCTTAAGTCCAACAAAGCCGCTGGAGCAGATGGCCTAACCGCCGAGCTATTCTAAGCGGCAGGCGATGACTTGGTTAGGAGCATGCACCAACTCATCTGTAAAATATGGTCGGAGGAAAGTATGCTCGATGAATGGAACCTCAGCATTGTTTGCCCGATCCTCAAGAAAGGAGACCCTCTGAACTGCACCAACTACAAAGGTATTAGTCTTCTTAACATGGCCTACAAGATCTTATCTGCCGTGTTGTGTGAACGCTTGAAGCCTTTCGTCAACAACCTGATTGGTCCCTATTAGTGTGGCTTCAGGCCAGGAAAGTCTACCGTCGACCAAATATTCACACTGCGGCAGATCTTGGAGAAAACCCAGGAAGTCCAAATCGATACCTTTTCATCGATTTTAAGGCCGCCTACGACAGCATTTATAGAGACGAGCTATACAGAGCTATGTCTAGTTTTGGCATCCCTGCAAAACTCGTCCGTTTGTGCAGGATGACAATCGAGAATGCACGCTGCTCCATCAAGGTCGGTAAAGAACTCACCGAGACCTTCGAAGTCAAAAAAGGATTTAGACAAGGCGATGCGATGTCATGTGACTTCTTTAACATCGTTCTTGAAAGAATAATGCAAAACTCAAACGCTAACACCAGAGGCACTATCCTCCAAAAGTCCGTCCACTTATTCGCCTACGCCGACGACATCGACATTATCGGCAGAACGCAGCGTGATGTCAACGGCACGTTCGTGAGCATTGAGACTGAAGCGGCAAAGATGGGTTTGGCGGTCAATGAGGGCAAGACAAAATATATACTGTCATCAAGAAAGGACACCCAACACCAACGTCTTGGACAGAATGTCACCATAGACAGATATAACTCTGAGGTGGTAAAGGACTTTGTCTACCTAGGCTCCGCTATGAACTCAGACTCAGACAATGACACCAGTGCTGAGATTAAACGAAGAATTACTCTTGCTTATCGCTGTTTCTTTGGGCTAAGAACGCAATTGAGTAGCGAAGCCCTCTCTCGAACAACCAAAGTGACCCTTTATAAGACCTTAATAGTAGGTATTGGGTCGCTTGAGACTGGGAATTCCGTGCTAGAGTGAGAGGGAAGATATGACCTTGGAGTGAGTGTGTTTGCTTTGTCGGAAGTGTGTTATCTGGATATGTAGTGTGTTTGAGGCGCCGTGTCGTGTGTTTGAAGTGCCGCCGCCGCCGCTGCCGCCGCTGTTGGTTGTTAGTTTTTGTTATCAGTTTTGTGTGTTTTGTGGGTGGTGTTGGAATTGTTTAGAGATGAGGTAATTATTGGTATTCGTGTTGGGTTGTTGTTGTGATGATGAAAATTAAAAAAGAGTGATATGTGTGTGTGTGGTTTGAACTTGGTACGATGTGAGTTTGGGAGTTGGGGGTGTCGTAGCTTATCGCTATAGCTGTGCGGATGCTGTGAGATGTATGTTAAAGTGTTTGAATATATTGAAGGGGGTCCGCCGCGACGGGTATCGTGAGCCGTGACGGTTATCGTGTCTGTTGATTTGTATGGTGGTTCGTAGCCATGGTCGCTGTGTATGTTAATTAGATGTGTTTTTGGTATGGTTTATTTGATCGAAGGGAAATGGTCTTAATTTATCATATTTAATGTATAAGTAGGAATATTAAGATGGGTTGTTATAATTGGTAAACTTATTCATTGTATAAAAGAAGCTAAGTTAATGATTTTTAGTAAAATAAAAAAAATAAAACCATTAAATTAATTGTTTTTTATTTATCCATGAATTGTTAGTGGATGGGAAACCCAACCATTTGACATATACTTTTTCGCCTTTTGTTGCAAGAATCTTTTCCACGAGAAATATGTTGGGAAAATTCGTCTTTTGTAATTCGTGTGCATAGAAACTCCCTCTAATAGGCTGACCTTGAAAATCTTCAATTAGATATGTAATAGGGTTTGTTATCTGAACTTTTCTTATTTTGAATATTTCAGTTGTCCAATTTGGTGTGTATCCTTTTTCGAAAGCATGTTTAAACTTGCTTATTCGAACGCTATTGCCAACTTCGTATTTTCCCTTCTCAGCAATTTTTATTCGTTTATAAACTCCTGATAGTAATTCTTTGGCATTGTTTTTATTTATATCAACGGGGCGTTTTTTTATTGTTCTATGTATCGAGTGATTATATGCATGCAGCAAATCCTTATAAATGGGTAGCCATTTGTAGTTCCCATTGAAACTGAATTCTTTCCACATTTTCTCCTTAAGGGTGCGGTTAAAGCGTTCAACAATTGATGCTTTTAATGTACTGTACGTTGAGTAGTGATTAATTTTGTAGGTATTCATCAAATTTTGGAAGACCTTGTTGAAGAATTCTTTACCATCATCGGTTTGCAAATTTTTAGGTGTTCGATTTGAATTGGTAAAAATTGTTCTCATAGCTTGTGCTGTAGCTGATGCAGTCTTATGTTTCAGAGGAACGGCCCAAGCATACTTTGAAAAGGTATCAATTACGGTTAGTAAATAGTTGAAGCCCTCATTCTCATCGCTGTATGGTATCATTTCAACCAAGTCTGCTTGCCACAGATCGTCAAACCCCATAATAATAACTCTTCGTCTGGTGAAATTCCTTCGAGCTGGCCTATGCAACTCATTAACAACATCTCGTTTACTCATTACAACAAAGAATGGATAGAAACAAGCAAAGTTTGTATTTTATTAGATATTTTATTTAGCCAATCGGCGATAAAGCAACATCAAATTCTTAATTCTAATCAATCTGCTTTCAACCATATAGCATGCGCAAGTATCTGGTCCACGGCCAAACTGTATTTAATATATGATATTTGATTCACGCAGCTCTTCCACAATTGAGTTTATTTCATTCTGATGATTATTATTGCCAGCAGTTTGCGATGCGATTAAAAGTCTAAGTTTATCAACGAGTTCATTAGGATCATCCCAATGTACGTAATCGATGGGGTTCTCAGAATATGCCATATCATATGATTTACCAATTTTCTGTTGCGATAGCTCTTGAATTAGGGGATGAATAATGTGTTTGTACTTTTGCCCTCTATTACCCTTAATTTGTGAGCTGCTATCATGGTTTCTCATGTGCAAGTTAGTTTTTTGTAATATTTTTCGATATTCCAGTAAGTCGTCATTGGTATAGCGTGCTTTTCTAGGTTTTTTTCGCATAATTAGCTCATAAAGTCCGTCTGTTCCATTAACGACCTCATCATCAATAATGAAATCATTGTGTTTATTAATTGAAAATGTTGATCTGCCTAATTTCGTTGAATTTGACTGTGCATCGAAATATGGACCATAGATTTTGTCGCGATTTTCATCAGATGACGGCGTTGATCGGTTGAATGGTGTGCTTTGATTATAAACTTGTGAATTGGTGGGTGTTCTAAATGAAACATCTTCTTCTGCTTCTGTTTCTTCTTCTTCTTCTTCTTCTTCTTCTTCTTCTTCTTCAACCGGACTTGAGTAGTGTAATGGGGACTCCTTTTCTATATCTGATTTAAATTCTAACTTCCTTCGTTTCAATGGTTTCTTTATGTTTTCGATACTTTGAGTTTTGTTTGTTTTGACATTTTCCACGATCTCCTTTAAAGGTTCAACTATTGGTTTAAAAGTATTTTCAAATTCGGTTTCCTTTGCAATTCTTCCAGTTTTGAGGGACATATATTTTCTCTTCAAAGATTTTTTAGTTTTTATGAGGTCTTTGAGCAAACTTTCATCGATATCCATATTTATTATTGTATATGAAACAGGTTTCAAATAGGTCTGTTTAATAACAGGGCAGTTTATTAACAGGGCAGTTTAATAACAGGGCAGTTTAATAACAGGGCAGTTTATTAACAGGGCAGTTTAATAACAGGGCAGTTTAATAACAGGGCTGTTCTAAAGCAGATGTAATCATTTAAACCGTTGATTTACGACTGAATAGATTTATATAGATACAGTTTCTTTAAATGAATTATTATATCGGCCTTTATTCAAACTAAAATCTTTATTAATAACCAAGAACCCATATGTATCTTTACAGCATTTTTTACACAATTCCTTGAATTGATTGAATGTCATGTCAGAGTTGACATGATCGTTGTATATATGCTTCAGGTTAAGTTCGTCTTGCTTGAAAATAACTAAATAGTTTGCATTGTCTCGAATCAAGTGTTTTGGTATATGTGTATAAGATTGACACAGGTAGAAACTATCCACGTCATTATGTCGACCCATGCAGAAATATTCTCGAATATTGTTTTGCTTATCACAAGCCACATCATCGAATATAAATACTGAGTTTCGATTTGCTTCAGAAGGCGTAATAATTTCGCAATTATTTGAAAATTCATTATATCCCATACCCTTGATGGACTCTATTAGCTTTCTCAGGTATGTATACTTTGGTTGATGCAGAGACTTTGAGTATATGTAGAGATTTTCAAATTTTAAACCATTTGGATCGAGGAGAATGCTCAACATGACATTGGTTTTTCCACAATTTGAAGGACCCACAATTATTCCTCTAATACTATTAGGAAATATTGCTCCATGTTTCCTGCGTACTTTAATTTTACTATCAAAGTTCTTGACTTTAATAAAATCTCGTTGTTGTTGTTTTATGAACCTCATTCTGCTATTGAATGAAACTAATCAATATAAAAGATCATGTTTTATAGTTGAGAAATTCAGAATTGTTCAACATATACAACAAGAAAGTCGTATAAAATGATAGATTATAGTGTGAAAGCCAACAGTTGGAAAGATACATTCAAAGGGTACGGATTAGTGAATTCCTTAATCGAGAAATTACCAATTGAATTACATCTTCCCTCATATAACTTCTGTGGGCCTGGGACTAAATTGAAAGAACGCCTTGCTAGAGGAGATAGGGGAGTTAATCAGTTGGATGAAGCTTGTCGCGAACACGATATTGCATATGCTAACAATAAAAATCTACCTGAACGACATATTGCAGACAAAATTTTAACTGAAAAGGCTTGGCAGAGAGTAAAGGCAAAAGACTCATCGATAGCAGAGAAAATAAATAGTATATTAGTAACGAATATGATGAAAGCTAAAACGAAACTTGGTATGGGTTGCAAAGCCAAGAGAAGGAAAAGAAACCCACGCAAAAAGAATAATTTATTTAAAAAAGCCATTATGGAGGCTAGAAATGCTATTCGAGACACTAGAAGCGAAGATCCTAACGTAATTGCAACAAGTGCTCTACAATCAGCTAAAAAGATCATTAAAAATAAACGAAAGAGCATTATAATTCCTCGAGTAATACCTCTACCGAAAATTGGTGGTTTCTTACCATTGTTACCTATTTTAGCTGGGCTATCGGCTATTGGATCAGTAGTCGGAGGAGCTGCGGGTGTAGTTAAAGCTATAAATGAATCAAAGGTAGCCAAGAATCAATTGGAAGAGAATAAACGTCACAATCAGTCTATGGAAGGAATTAAAATTAAGCATGGTAGTGGACTTTATCTACAGCCATATAAAAAAGGATTTGGACTTTTCCTTAAACCACACGATTCAAAAAACTTTTAAATTCACTACCTAATCGTCCACTCACCAATATTGATATTATGAAATTTGGAAAATTGAATATACCATGCTTCAGGGGTGTTTACATGAGAGATACACTACCATCAAAACCATTCATTAATGAATGTGGAGTAATTAATTTAGATATTAATAGTGGGACTGGTACACATTGGGTAGCATACATTAAGAATAAAAATATTGTCAAATATTTCGATAGTTTTGGTAACTTAAGACCACCCCTAGAAGTTGTACGATATTTAGGTGAAAATATTCACTATAATTATAACAGCTGTCAAAATTTCAATACATTTATATGTGGTCATCTATGTTTAAAGTTTCTAATTGAGCAAACTATAAATAAATAGAGTAAAATCAAAATATTGTGTTTCATTTCTATTCCAATAGTTATGTCGTTAACACTCACTTTAAGTGGAAACCAATCTACTCTCACTGCAGAGTACTTTCCTCCAATTGTCCTAAATTCTGATTATGTATGTGGCTTAGTTGATCTGCAAACCTATAATTCCATACCTAATGTGGATGAATTTAATAATTTATTTCATTGTGGTGATGGTGGTGGTGGTGATGGAGAAATCAAGATTGAATTTACAGTGGGCTCTTATGAAATTGAGGATATTAATAAAATAATTCAGAAGGTTCTGAACACACACAATGAGAATAGCATTGAAAAAGTTATAATCAAATTAAAAGCCAATAATAATACTTTGAAATATGAACTGTACAGCAATGTGGAAATCGATTTTACACAAGACCAATCTATTGGTTCTCTTTTAGGATTCAGTAAGAAGAAACTAGTTCCTAATATTCTTCATGTATCTGATCAGTATGTTAATATCAATAGAGTGAATATTGTACGAGTTGAATGTAATTTAGTTGACGAAACATATATCAATAGTCAACCTGCTCATATACTACATGAATTTTCAGTCAACGTTAGTCCAGGATATAAAATAGTTGAAGTTCCACACAATGTCATCTATTTGCCAGTGAACGCTAAGAGGATAAGTTCTATAACATTGAATCTCCTGGATCAGGACGGAAATCGTATAAACTTTCGAAACGAAATCATAACAATTCGCTTGCATTTGAAACCACAATAATGATGAAAATAATTACCCCTCAAGTTATAAAAGAGCAGGTAACACTACTAACTCTAGCAATATTCTATCATCTTCTGATAAGAGAACATCAAAACTTACTATAGAAAATCAACAATTTCTATTGTCACTGGGATATAAATTAAAACATTAAATCAATCCTAACAACATGCTGAATATTTTCGAAGAACCAAAGTTTGAGGAGAGTATCTCAAAACTGGATTATCACACCTATTCACCATATCTGAATAACTTTGAGAAAAATGACATTATACAAATTTGTGTCCAACATCAAAATCTTAATATTTTGCCTTCAGAAAGTTACATTTATATTGAAGGTACTGTATCGAAATCTGATGGATCGGCAGCTACGAAAACAAAACTTGTAAACAACGGAATAGCCTTCTTATTTGACGAAATACGTTATGAATTAAATGGCGTGGAAATTGATAGCAATCGTAGTGTCGGCATAACATCAACTATTAAAAATTACATTTCTTTAAACAAAAACGAAAGCGATATGCTATTGAATGCATCTTGGTCGCCCAACTCTTCAATTAATCTGGATAGTTTCTACTTTAATTTTTGTATACCTCTAAATAAATTACTGGGTTTTGCTGAAGACTATAAGAGAGTAATACCCAATGGACGCCATGATTTGATTCTAACACGATCACGCACAGATGATAATTCATTAATTGCTGACGATGATGAAAAAGCAAAGATAAAATTACTTAAAGTACAATGGAAAATTCCTCATATTACACTGTCCGATTCTTACAAATTAAAACTTTACAAACCTATTAATAATGGTGAAACTATGAAGATTGCCTTTCGTAACTGGGATCTGTATGAATATCCTACTTTGCCCAGCACCAATCATCATATTTGGAATGTGAAGACAACCTCACAAATGGAGAAGCCACGCTACATTCTCCTTGCATTGCAAACTAACAAACGTAATCTACTAAAAGGAAATCCAACTTATTTCGATCATTGTGATATTACAAACGTAAAGGCATACTTAAATTCTGATGCTTACCCTTATGAAGATTTAAATTTATCCTTTGATAAAAATAATTACAGTTTACTATACAATATGTACTGCGACTTTCAAAAAACCTACTACAACCGACTAGTTGCTGAACCACTCTTATCAAGAGATACATTTAAATCTCAAGCGACAATTTTCGTTATAGATTGCAGACATCAGAGTGAAATAATCAAAAATGGTCCAGTTGATATTCGCATTGAATTCAAAACAACAGGAACAAAACCAATCCCAGCAAATACGTCAGCCTACTGTTTAATGTTACACGATCGCGTCATAAATTATAATCCACTCAGTCAAATAGTTTCGCGAGAAATCTAATTTCTTAGTTCAAAGTTAACTCTTGTTGGGAAAAGACACGCACGCATAAACCATGTATTTTATACTTGACGTACAAGGTTTCAAAGGACCTAATAATAAGTTTATCGCTAAAGAAATAGCAATACTACACAATGGCCATCATCATCATTTCATCATCAAACCACCATTCAACTCTGACCAATTATCATCTGCATTAAGAAGACAAGTTCAATGGCTTTACCAAAATCATCATGGCCTAGCTTGGGATGGAGGTTTCACCGAATTTAAGAAAGTTCGGAAATACCTTCGCATGAAAATAAAAAATACAATTTTGTACGTCAAAGGAGTTGAAAAAGTTCAATGGATAAAGGAGTTACTTTGTGATGAAAATGTTGAAGTGATGAATATCGAAGAAGTTGGCTGTCCTAATTTCAACGAATTGAAGCGACTCTATCCTTGTGAAATAAAATGTTCGCTCCATAGCAATTGCTGTGCCCTACAAAATGTATACCTGTTGGACAAATTCTTATCTGGAAATTAAATAAAAAAAAAAAAAACAAAGCGTTGGAAACGAACATTATCTACATATTAGACATCGTTTAGAGAATAATCTTCATTATTAATAAAATGAGTGTTGACAAGTTCGGACGAAGCTCCAAACAATTTCATAGAACAACCGAGAGTTCGCGAGGACCTGCTGGCGTAGGATTTAGACTACTACCTAATGGTGATTTCGATATTCAGGGAAAATGTCTAAACAATGTTGGAAAACCTGTAAACCCAACACAGGCGGTAAATAAGGAATATGTAGATAGCACTATAGTCATTAATAATAAAAACATGCTAAATCATCGACGGTATGTAGACAACAATTTCAAAGCACTCATGGGGACTATAAATGATGAGGCATTGAAGCTACAAAACATCGAAGATAAACTTAGAAAAATGGGTGCGGATTTGCGGTCATACACTGATGAGCAAAATTTGAAGACTCTTGAATTATTAAACAATATTAGAAAGTATAATATGTTGGATATTTTCGAGAAGTATAAAAACAGTGGTGAACCTATTAGAGGGGTAACAAATAGTTTTTCACCAATTTAGTACGCATTCGGAATTCGACTTGAAATCATGTCTACAATAAATACGTCTACGATCTTCGATGAGGTGTTAAAATTTCTAAAAACAAATAACCAAACTCTTCTTGAGGAACATTTCAATGAATTTATTGATTGCATTAGTTTTCTGAGGAACTTTGAAAACGTATCTTCCAACACCTCTGTTCATGGGTGTCATTTTATAAACTGCCCCTGGTCTGAAAATCTCTGTCAAGAAGGACCAGATACCTGCGCATGCTATATGGTTGAAAGCATATTGATTAGAATTAAGAATTTGATGTTGCTTTATCGCCGATTGGCTAAATAAAATATCTAATAAAATACAAACTTTGCTTGTTTCTATCCATTCTTTGTTGTAATGAGTAAACGAGATGTTGTTAATGAGTTGCATAGGCCAGCTCGAAGGAATTTCACCAGACGAAGAGTTATTATTATGGGGTTTGACGATCTGTGGCAAGCAGACTTGGTTGAAATGATACCATACAGCGATGAGAATGAGGGCTTCAACTATTTACTAACCGTAATTGATACCTTTTCAAAGTATGCTTGGGCCGTTCCTCTGAAACATAAGACTGCATCAGCTACAGCACAAGCTATGAGAACAATTTTTACCAATTCAAATCGAACACCTAAAAATTTGCAAACCGATGATGGTAAAGAATTCTTCAACAAGGTCTTCCAAAATTTGATGAATACCTACAAAATTAATCACTACTCAACGTACAGTACATTAAAAGCATCAATTGTTGAACGCTTTAACCGCACCCTTAAGGAGAAAATGTGGAAAGAATTCAGTTTCAATGGGAACTACAAATGGCTACCCATTTATAAGGATTTGCTGCATGCATATAATCACTCGATACATAGAACAATAAAAAAACGCCCCGTTGATATAAATAAAAACAATGCCAAAGAATTACTATCAGGAGTTTATAAACGAATAAAAATTGCTGAGAAGGGAAAATACGAAGTTGGCAATAGCGTTCGAATAAGCAAGTTTAAACATGCTTTCGAAAAAGGATACACACCAAATTGGACAACTGAAATATTCAAAATAAGAAAAGTTCAGATAACAAACCCTATTACATATCTAATTGAAGATTTTCAAGGTCAGCCTATTAGAGGGAGTTTCTATGCACACGAATTACAAAAGACGAATTTTCCCAACATATTTCTCGTGGAAAAGATTCTTGCAACAAAAGGCGAAAAAGTATATGTCAAATGGTTGGGTTTCCCATCCACTAACAATTCATGGATAAATAAAAAACAATTAATTTAATGGTTTTATTTTTTTTATTTTACTAAAAATCATTAACTTAGCTTCTTTTATACAATGAATAAGTTTACCAATTATAACAACCCATCTTAATATTCCTACTTATACATTAAATATGATAAATTAAGACCATTTCCCTTCGATCAAATAAACCATACCAAAAACACATCTAATTAACATACACAGCGACCATGGCTACGAACCACCATACAAATCAACAGACACGATAACCGTCACGGCTCACGATACCCGTCGCGGCGGACCCCCTTCAATATATTCAAACACTTTAACATACATCTCACAGCATCCGCACAGCTATAGCGATAAGCTACGACACCCCCAACTCCCAAACTCACATCGTACCAAGTTCAAACCACACACACACATATCACTCTTTTTTAATTTTCATCATCACAACAACAACCCAACACGAATACCAATAATTACCTCATCTCTAAACAATTCCAACACCACCCACAAAACACACAAAACTGATAACAAAAACTAACAACCAACAGCGGCGGCAGCGGCGGCGGCGGCACTTCAAACACACGACACGGCGCCTCAAACACACTACATATCCAGATAACACACTTCCGACAAAGCAAACACACTCACTCCAAGGTCATATCTTCCCTCTCACTCTAGCACGGAATTCCCAGTCTCAAGCGACCCAATACCTACTCTTAATCATCCCAGTCCTACTTTATGGTGCAGAGGCATGGACTCTATCAAAAGCGGATGAGGTCACACTTGGCTGAATGAAGGAGGAGATACAACGACGAACTGTACGGGCTGTACAGCGACATCGACCTAGCCAGAAGAGTGAAGGTCCAACGACTGAGGTAGCTGGGTCATGTAGAGCGAATGGACGTGAATGCTCCGGCCCGGAAGATCTTCGAATCCACACCCGAGGGACGGCGCAGTAGAGGAAGACCGCGACTCAGGTGGCGCACGCAAGTGGAAGGGGACCTTAACCAACTAAGCGTGCGAAACTGGAGACAGCTGGCCAAAGACCGTGCTGGCTGGAGACGCTTGTTGGTTGAGGCCCAGGTCCACCCCGGACTGTAGCGCCACCTTAAGTAAGTAAGTAAGTAGGTGACATTGACAGATTTTTTTCGACTTTACTGGATGTGATTATAGTAAAAGCTGAACCTTGTTGAATTAAACAGGTATACATCCCAATTTAAGCCCGGATCATGGCTTTGACATAGATTTGGAATTTTGTTATTCATAGTGAGTGGTATTCCTATATCCAAACTGTATGCGTCTTAGCCCAGTTTGCTGATAGTACTCATAGTGATTTAAGTGCTACTTAAATACATTTTTCTATGTCATAAACTGTCACCTAAGATTTTAAGTGGAACTTAAATCGCTGTGAGTAGTATCAGCAAACGGGTCTTAATAATGTATCTTTTACTATATTTTTGTAAATATATTCTTGTGTTGCTGCCACACTTATAGTCTCAAGTAATAATTCAATGTCCTGTGATTTCTTTAATATCAGCAACTTAGAGTGTTCAGTACCTGAGGTTCAAATTGTTCTTTCTTTTCTTTTTAAAATTTAGTTCAAAATCTAGGCGACGGATAAAGAAGGTTTACTTAACACTTACTACTTTTCTATCCGTCGCAACCGTTGACAGTTGGCATTTGGCAAATCTTGAGAGGAAGCCTTTTCATTGGTGGAAATATTGAGAGTGTGAGAGAAACTGTCATCGGCTGTGGCCAGTGCTCTTATATCTTCCCTTTTTTTTAGGAATTTTGAAGTCCGAAAAGCCTTCCGTGGGAAAAAAAGAAAAAGCTACAAAAACCATTCAAACGAGTTTTTTTTTAAAATTCCATCAAAATATGTATCTACATTTCATCATGATAATCAACACATAAATGAACAAATAAAATAACTTATTTACATCGCCTTTTATCAAGATTTTTGATTGTCAACCTTGCTTGCCTACTGTGTGGTTTGGTGTGTGCACGAACAAGAAGAAGAACAAAGCCCAACACAAAGATCAGCCATAAGACAGCCTTCAGCTTCATTCTCCTGTGCCTTTATTTAGTGCGGTTTTCTTCCGCAATGTCGCTAGGGAACGTTCCTTCGGGCTAAAAACCCTACTTTTCTTTGCTTTGATGAGATCGAATCTAAAAAAAACAGGCCTGTTGCGTTGTTTTAAAAACAATGTAATTCAAGAATAACAAAATTTTTGCTCTCCGCTTTGTGAAACACTGTTCATTTTGCTCTTTGTCCTCGATATTTTTTTGTGAAAAAAATCAAGCTTTAAAAAGTAAACTAAGTACGACTTTTTTTGGTGCTTGAAAATTGTGCTAAAAGGCGGTCCAGATTTACTGATTTTTATGGACATTTGGTGTCAATAACCATGGGGACATGTAGATGATTTGATAAAATTTCCCACCGAAGACAAAGAAATTCCAACAAAAAGGAATAAGTCCCACGACACAACAACACTGAGTTGCAGAGCTGTCACTTATTATTAAAGTACTCGAAGCGATGTCAATAAATGAGAAGATTTAAAAAGTTCTTTATCCACCTGCCAGTTAAAATATTAAAACAGTAGTGTTTTTCCAGCTTCGATCTAAGTAATGCAAGGTAAAGTAAGATTTTCAGCACGCAATTAGAGCGCAGTTGTTGCAATTGCGTGCTGGAAATCCTACTTTACTTTGCTTTGCTGATATCGAAGCTCAAAAAAACATGTACATATTAAAATGTAACCACGAATCTGTTCTAAAAGAACTATTAGATTCATAAATCTTGTCTAAATAATTCCTAAATAAAGTTATAAAGTACTCATTCCGTTTCGTGATTTAAATGCGCAGAGTCATAATAAATGGGGGTGTTCACAGACGGAGTCAAACGCAATTAATTTCCATTGTTTTATTTAAAAATTCAAGACAACAATCAACTACAAACTATAATATATACGAGTCATGAATCGCTTTATGGTTCAAGGCTAACAGCCCAATTCGTTGCTGTCATTCTTCAGCATATCATAACATCCCCAAGGAATAAATATTGTCTGAATTTTTTTTTTCACTAACAACAGCCATCATCGTAAAACCGATAATAAATTGTTGTCGGAGAAATTCCCTTGATAAACACTAAATTTATTCCAACCAAAAGCTTTCGTGAATGTTCACAGACTTATTTTAATTAATGGTGAGTCTACACTCTGGTTAATTACCAGCCTGGCGTAGTATAGCCAACAAGAATGGACAGAAAACAAAAGCACGCATTCATTACGAAACAGAAACACAATGCAGACCACAAAAAGTGTAGAAGACGACATATTTTTCATTTGAGTCAAACCACACATTATGACAGGAATACACTGTATCCCTTCATAAACTAAGTTCAACGCCAGCCTAATTTGTTCTGGAGAAGTCAGTTTCATTTTTTCTGCTAACAAACCACAAGGAAAATTTTCTGGACACAATATTAAGACACTGCCAATCGAAGCAATAAAAAAACAGGGGAGTCGCACCAGTTCACGATTTAATTTGTCAAATTTGACAGTTGTTGGCAAATGACGATTTGATAAAGCTGTTCATCCTCGTTGGGCAGACCACGCCCCACTTATCCATCACTAGCGAAATCCATTATTACGAAGTCGTTTTTCAAGTATGTCTCTCTATTAGTGTGTATACTTTCATTTTTCATACCCGTAGCAGCCATGTTTTGTCCTCTGACAGAATGACATAAAATTAATAAATTTCCATGAAGCTTCTTATCTTCATTCGTTTCAATTATGTTTGCACTTCAGTTCATTTATGTGAGAGTCGACTGCTGTTAAAGTGGCTTTAGATAAACTCTTCCATTGGTACAGCTACTTTTACATCTTGTTACATGACAATTCCTTCTTGAATGTCATATAGGAAAGCTTCAATTCCACTGGATGGAATATTTTGGAGGATTACCTACTGAATTTTGTTTGCTTAGTTGCGAAGTTGTTAATGGGTGTGTTTAATAAAAAAAGAAAAGTTGTAGTAGAACAACACAAGCTCTCGTTTAAAACTAAAACGCACTTGCAATGAACGAGGGAGTTTCGAGATATACAGTTGTACATTTGATTTTAATTTTTTTTTAATATACCTTACAGTGGCGTGGCGTCCATATAACTCGATTCCTACCGAGTTACCTTTTGAAATCTCCACCAGGTAACACTATCTATCTACCAAAAACCGAATATACATGACACACTACCAAATGAATGTGAATACTCACCAAATGGTACACACACAAAAGCACTCATATAAAAATCGTGTGTGTATCCATTTTCATACAACGTCGTCATCGTCTCGTGCAGCGTTGCCAGACGGTTAATATATTTCCCCCCAGACAAATCTGAAAAACCCCCAGATTTAGCTATTTTCAAGAAAAAAACCCCAAAATTTTTTTTTTCATAAAAATAAATTTAAAAAGCAAAAAGTTTATTCAATTTTTAATTTTTGTAGGTTTGTATCTATATAAGGTATTTAAAAAGAATTCAGGTTTCAAGATAAGAATAATATAAGAAATAAGTAAAAATAATCAATTTTCAGAAAAAAGTCCTAAAGTCTTCATTTTTGTTTTTGTACATCTGTTCGGATGTGAACATTTTAATCATTTGATCAGAAGGGGAACAATCAGAAATTTGTTTTGAAATTTGGCAAGAGAAAATACCAAGAAAGTCTCGCTCTGCTTCCTTCCACCCAAATGATTGTGAACTTTTCGCAAACGCAATAGTGTGTGATGCATGTAGCTTTAGATAGGGGTTAATTAATACACTGGCACTTCTCAATGAATATTGGAATGCGTTGGAATGGAATGGAATTGCCAGACATGTTTACATCGGACATAGGTAAGGTACTCGAATATACATTGATTTGGTTTGTTGGTGGTGCAGTTGCTTTCTATTACGATGCTTTTTAGTGAGAAAAAAAAAAAAAGAAATTAATTGAACGCAGTTACAAAATAAAACCCCCAGATTTCCCCCTAAACAATTTTTCCCCCCAGATTTCCCCCCGTCGGCCAAAAAAACACCTAGATCTGGGGGGAAAACCCCCAAACTGGCAACGCTGGTCTCGTGGCGACAAAGCGAAGGTTACCCAAAATAAGACGGGTTATTAAAGTTCTCACTTTATAGTTCATTTTGAGAGAAAATTTGCTTGTTATCTCTTTTTTTCTTCCCTGAGTACTTTGTCTGACTCTGACACCTCTTTGTTCAACACCCATTGTAGAAAATAACCCGCTTTTCTTCGAGTTATTCGCGGTTCTCACAAAGTTCATTTTGACTGCCGAATACGGAGTGAACATTTGTTTGTATCTCTTTTTTTCTTCCCAGAGCTGAGTACTGGTACTGGCCAGGCCATGGCCACTGGGTTGTGTTTTGGGTATGTCGTATGTGTTTGTTTGGTTATGAAATGAACAAAATAACACGCTTTTCTTCGAGTTATTCGATTTATTCTACTTCTGCTTGTCTGATTGTGAGGATAATTGCAGGTAGTATGTTGAGGTAGGTGTAAGTGTTTTGGTTTACAAAATTCAGTTGGCAGATTGCAGTGCATGACTTAAGTGAATTTAGTAATGTGAACCCAATTTGCAAATTTACAATGAATGATTTTCTTTCAAGGTACACAGGTGTAAGGTTTCTTATATTTATATGTGATTAATTTTGCTTCGACTTCCCATTTTAAAACATTCACGCCACGCCACTGATACCTTAGTAATTTATAAAAATATAGCAAATGTGGTTAAGTTGTGTAGCTGTCAAAATGTTAAAGTCAAACAAAAAATAGTTCCTTTCTATACCGAAAAGAGCTTGAAATAAAGTTATTTTTGAAGTGATTACTTCATATGCGCGTTGGGCACTTTTGAGATAGGAAGAAACCAATAATCTCGCGACACTGTTACCGACATCGTCGCTCAACAAGTCACCAATCAAGAAAATAAATAAATAATTGTAAGTTCATCACTTCCGGATGTCATTTTTTTGTTAAGAAATCGAAATTCCCTTAGCTATTGGTACCTATAAATATATCTAAATGCAAAACTTTCCAATACTTGCTACCACGTTAACAAGATGGCCGATCAAAATACGTGACACGTATTTTTGCGTGCTAAGTAGTTCTGTCCCTTTTAGTCAGACGGCTATTTAGTATTGGTTATCCGTGTAAGTAATATGTGATGTTGAAAATTCGGCATTAATGTTTCTAAATACTGCGCTCATAGGGTTATGAACAGTCTTGCCAAATTTATTCCGAAAATGAACGCTTTTCTTAAATTAATATTAATTAAGAAAATGTTTGCGCACTTGCACATTGAAGGATAGAAAAAATTGGAAAATATGGTAGAATGGAAAAAAAATATTCAGTCCAACGCCAAGAAAACTGCGAGTTTGGGACTAAGTTCACCTAGCATCTTCTAGGAACTGAATGACCCACAGAATCCGTCGCGTTCAGGCAACGTTCTCGACTGACAGTGACAGGTTGATAGAATATACAGTAGCTTATGGAAGGTGATTCATAAGCAGCGCACGTGCCGGATGCGACGGATAAAGTAGGTTTACTTTCTACTTTTCAGTCCGTCGCATCCGTTGACAGTTGGCACATCGTGATACGAAGCCTTTTCATTGGTGGAAATATTGAGAGCGTGAGAGAAACTGTCATCGGCTATCGCCATTGCTCTTTTATCGTGGGATTTCTTGTTTTTTTGGGAATTTTGAAATCCGAAAAGCCTTCCGAAAACAGAAAAAGCTACAAAAAACATTCAAACGAACATTTTTTACTTAAATTTCATCAAATTATAATCAACAGATAAATGTACATAAAAAAAGCTTATTTACATCGCCTTTTAGCAAGATTTTTGATTGCCAACATTTTCTAGTACAAAATGGTATAATCATAATAATATTAACAAACTGCGATTTTTACACCAAATGTTATTTAATGTGATTAACTTTCCGTATAACATAAATTTTACTTTAAGATTCTTTCACAAGAAAGTGCCTATCAAGGGAATTATTTAAACGGTAATTTATGTACGCTGAAAAGGGAAACATTACCTCGTTTCTGGGGACAAATAAGGATAGAGTACCAACTTAAGACACTGACTGTCACCGTATGCGACGGATTCTATGGGACTCCTCGTTCCGTCGAATACGGCAAACCGTCGACGCGACGGACGCAACAGATTCTATCTTCTATAGTCTGGGCCCTTCATCAGTCGTCGTGTCTCTGTTGGAGTGGTGTTCGTTTCTCTTCGTTTTCAATCTCACTACTTCTTGTTGTCATCGCGAATACGTCATTTTTCCGAATGAAATGCGATTGAAAAACCACTTGTAGGTGGAGCTACAGGCGATATTTCTCTTTTGAAACTATCGCAACAACTTGTAACTTAATGTTTTCACAAATTTATATAGTTGTAAGAACAGTTAACAATTTGCAATACCCAGTGTTTCGTAAAACGACATATAAATCAAAAAACTCACTTAATGTTTTGAAACATTTTTGTAAATAAAAATTTGTTATTTGTAAATGTTACTTGTGAATCTCGTTTCACGTTGTTGTCGTCATCGCCTGACTGGGTCCTATCGAATATATAAATATTTAAATTTGTTGAATATTTACTAAAGAATAAAACTGAAACAGATGTGCTGTTACTGTGAAGGACTGGGTGGTCACACCAACTATTTTTTGTTTATTGAGACTACAAATGTTCGCCATATTGACACCAATGAAATCGTTGAGATCGTACTAGAAGTAATGACTTATTGTACTCTTCCAGATTCTAGCACAGAACAAGTGCATTAGAAGCGCAAAAACAACATAGAAGCAAGTGCAGTAAAAATGTACTTTCGGGTGAGGCTATAGCATTTGTAAAAAAGAAAAGAAAAAAGATAAACTCTCATTTACCTATTTTTTGTATCCCCCTTTCACCCATTTTGAGACCGAAAATTCGTTAAAGATAAAAACACCTCAAAATTCCCACGACCTAGTAGATGGAAGTTTTAGTTTTTTAAGTTGAGATTAAATTGAAAGCCAAGTTAGGAAAAGGAATTCAAGAAAATAGGATAATTTATCTAACGTTTTTTACTGGAACAAACATAAATATTCAATGCACTCTCAAATTTATGAAAATATTAAAATGAAAGCCTTTTCCATCTAATGCACTGCAACGTAAATGCATACTTACCAACTTTAAATGTACAAAATGTAATTCAACTATAAGACAATCGAAATCACAATGCTTCTCCTGAATGAGAGAACTAGATCGCGGTTGATGAATTCCAGAAATATCAAAACAACTTGCGCGCACAATTAAATATCTAATTTCCTTTCACGTCAAAATTAAATTCAAATTGTGTGATTCATTTAAAGACATTAATTAGTGAAAGGCGTTACACGCACTCATGCCACTAAATTTGTTAGGTATTTTTTTAAAGTCGGAGAAAGAAAGAAACATTTCTACCCTCAAAGTGGGAATTTCCAAGCTTAGAGTCTGGTAGCACTGGTGGCGCTTAATTTTTCGAGTTCGTTTTAACGGTCGTAAGATCAACAAAATTCACCTTACTCCCTGAATGGTAAAACTTTACAAAACCCGATCCACCCTATGGAATAACGTTTGGAAATCATCGAACTTCGGGCCATGCTCCTAGTCGTCAAAGGTTTGATTGATAACTTTTCAACCCAGCTCTGCATGTGCCACCTACTGCTACTCCCATTCTATTTCACATCCCGATGATGTTCCCTATTAAGCTGCGATGCGCGGCATCGTCAACAGAAGTTACCGTTTCAGAGTGATAACATAATCCTCGATTGGAATGTTACTGGTGTCATCTTTCGGCAAACGTTCATATCGGAAATGGTGTTTCTATACATCATGGCCTCGTGCTCTTAGATCCCGGGATTCTGATGACTGATTGAAAGCCAGAAATTGTTGTTCGACATAACGCGTAAGCATTAAATGTTAGCTTGTTATATGCCCTTGTGTGTTCCAGGATGGTTATTGACGGCCAGGCCTGCTTATGCAATACGCGATAAAGATAAACTGAGACAAAGAACGCAACGTGATGGGTATATGCAAATGGATTAATGCGAAACGAGTTAATGATGATGTTGATGGAATTATTGCTTTTGTTGCTGTCTGTTCGTGTTCTGTCGCTGATTATAAATGTCTGGCTCATTGATTCTGTTGTGAGAAAACAATGGGATGCGTGGGCATTATTATGCTGGTTTCAGTTCAAAATTTGATAATAATCCCGCACTTTATTATGATTTGATAAGCTATCCACGTGGACGCAGGGAGTGGTTAATGCGGTGGACTGTTGAGCGCAGACTTTTATGGGCTGTCGAAAACTCTCTTGCAAACATCTGACAGTCAACGTGAGTTCGGAGAAAGCTTTTCAAATCAGCCAACGACGATGATAGTGACAAAAAAAAAATTATATCAATACGAATCAATATATGAAAAATAAAAATACGAAGCAAGTATCTATAAAGGTATGAAGAGAAAAACGAAGCATGCTTTCGTATTTATTATTAACTTGCATCATCTTCAAGAGCCCTACGAACGCTTGCCTGCAGATACAACAGCTAAATTCTCAGATGTCATGGACAACTAAAAGCCATGACAAGAGTCAGGATATCAGGTATCTTTTGTTGACGAAGTCACGTAACCAAAGTTAAACGGATATACCTATACCTATGCGATGTAGAGATGGTTAAGTACAGCCGAAGGATGATAGCACTCGTGCAGAAGCGTTGATCGAATTCAATGATTTCCCATGCATTTTTTTTTAACTTTTTTTTTTTTTCATTTATCCTAATAGGGATAAGTATTGGCTGCGTCATTTTTTTTTTTTTTTCTAAATTCGAATGCGCGCCTGCTGTTCATGGTCTTCTACTGGAAAAATACGAAGACTTTATGGCGTTACAACAAAGTCCTTTGTAATTGTGAATAGTAACACAACTTAGCAAAGAACAAACAGAAGCGATCTTAATAAATCAGAAATTAAAAAATGTAGCAAGTCGAAGTCGAAGTGAAAATTCTAGAAAGGAAATGATAGATTCCTTTTGCAAAGAGGGTAAAGAAAATAAAAAATATGAACGAATGAGTCACACGTAACTTGCCATTTTACACTAAAATCAAAATTAATTAAATTTATTTCCTTAAAAAAACATTTCATTTTCATACGAATATTTTTAAACAATTTTCTTACATTAAATCTTACAATTTATTAAATATTTTTAAATCGAGTAAACTATAAACCATAAATAATTATAAATAGTTGTTTTTTTGTTTTTTTTTTTTTTGTTTAATATAGTACAGTAAATTAAATGTTCATTTTTTAATATAATTGTTTCGTATTATTTCAATTTTATTTAGCTATTATTAAAATTTATCTTTCTAATATTTTAATACATAAATATTAAAAAAGTGTGTATTCAACTTCTTCGTTCGCTTTCGACAAGAACGATTGATGGTGAATGCCTTGCAGTATTGGCAAATCATATCCATGGGCCCAATCGTAACAGATGACAGCTCGCTAAAGTGAATCGTGCAGTAATATTCGAAACCAGCGCAATGTAGATGGACATTAACAGCACATTGTTCCACTTGACGATGCGCATCAGTCATCACGATTGTCCTGCTGTATATGTTGATCAGAAGCCGCGTGTGCTTCTCCTTACTCCGGAGTTCGTCCTTCGCAAATTCGCGACTCTTGTGCCCGTCGCCTCGGGGCGTTTCTCAGGGGCTGAATTTGTCTGACGAACTGCCAATCTCCGTCCATTGCGACTGCATGCGCCACTGCTTAATCTTCTGATCGGTGGTATAACGTCTCCATAACACTGAAAGTCCAATGTCGACCGAATTGTTATTCTCGAAGCAAAATAACTTTTCCGCAAATAAAACGTTGAATGTTTCCGATAAACTCACCACTTAAATTTGCACTTCAATCACCGACAGAATCTCAAAACTATGCGGATGACTAACCAATATTAAGATACCCGCTGAAAGGCCAAATAAATTGATTAATAAAATAGAAACAAACAATCACTGCTTCGCAAATTACCGAAAAATCCAATTCCACACTTATTAAAATAAGTTGTTTCCTAAATAATTAAATTCAGGCAGAACTTTTGACATATTGCGATCGAAATTTGAAAGAAAAAAAATTCCCCGTACGAAATGTTTGGAAAATATTTTTTTATGATTTTTCCAATTTTCTCGCGGTGTGAACCTTCCTTAAGCGTAGGCAAACACAAACAAGAGAGAAAACGGATGCAACTTTATATAGATTTCAGAGATAAATAAAAAATTCCAAATTAGCTCCGGCATTTAAACCTAAGGTAGTCAGAAACGTATAAACGTCTGTCAAGGTATTAAGCTCTACCTACAGAGGGGCTTAAAAGGTACGAATATAAAAACCATATTTTGACATATGCGAAGTTATGTTCATTTTAAAACGGACCTAAGAAATGTTAGAAATGTAAAATCGTTTGTAACTCTACACGAAAAGGAAATGCCTCTATTTTGGCTGTAGCTGAGTGTACACTGTATACAACATAGACATACTATACAATATAACGAGTCAATGGTATAAACTCTGACAATGACAGCAAGCAAGTCAATCTACACGCCTGTCACTGAAATGTAATCTTTGATCCCAAATTAAAAAAAAAAAAAAAACCTTGTTGGCAATTCCGGAGCAAGTTAAAACAAAAGCCACACCTATGATTAGTATTGTTAGCATAAGTTCACAGAAAAAGAAGCCGTCTTAGACGAACCCAATACTAACTCATTATATTGAAGAAATTGCAATTCGCTGAAAGTATGTGCAACAAAAAGGCATTCAAATAAAACTCCCTTTGTAGGACAGCGAAATGGTGAAACAGTTGTGGCAAGAAAACAATTAAAAAACGCATCGAAACCGTGAAATATATGCAATTGACCACCTCCATCCAGTTAGCAGTAAACCGTTTCAAGTACTTTCCTGAATACTGGATATATTGCGGTTGTTCGTACGTACGAATGTCACCAATCCGCTCCTGCCTGCGTAAATCTGCTGCATACAAAAAAACATATATAACCATCGACGACAGGCTGTTGTAAAATTGAAATTGGTCCGTGCCATGCAATGTTCAGTATGAAGAAGGAATGCAGCAGAAAAAACAATTCCCAACATATCGGAATGGAGACACGGTGTGCAGATATCGTTTGCATATTCGAAGCTCGTTAACTCGATGCCCATCTTGAATGTCTGTTAATGGATAATTGACAAGGAAATGCCTACTGCAAGGATATCCGAATGTATGTATTTTATTTATTTTATTTTTAAGTAATTCTTTCGCCATCGACTGGTGCATATTTAACGCTGTTTCGACGGGTTGCCGGCAATATTATGGGAGTGCACTTTTGCCGTATCGATTGGCGTATTTCTTTCGGAATGGCGTTGGCTAAATGTACGCGCATTAGGTAGGTATGCACGAATTTAGATGTAGTCGCCAAATTTGAACGATCGAGGGGGCGGAAGTGTGAGAAGATATCGATATTAACGAACGTGCTACTGATAAAAATATTTATTTTTTACAAAAGGGTATGATTGTTTTGAGTGTGGTCTTTTAATGTGCTGTTTAGTGTGCGCTTTTTAAAAGATCTCACATTTTTGTAGGAGAGAAAAGCTTTATATGCAACTTCTTCAACCTTTAAGACGACCTCGCCAAAAGAAGCTATACCCGCTAGTTTATGTCGACCACCCCGGAGTGTTCGAATCTACAAAAACAAACGAAGGCCGACAGTTTTTTTGTCGTTGTCAAAGGAAATAGTTGATTCCATAAACTGAGAATTATCTCCGTTTCACCTGGTCCCGGCCATATACTAAGTATTAAATAGAACGCCAGCTCCCGTGCACCTACCCGATTCCCCCCGCAAATTTTGAAAAGAAAATTCTCTCCTAAATTTCGTATGCGTGAATACGTGTGAAACAGCAAAAAAAAAAACAATAATTCTAAATGGAGGGGAAACAATGAAATAATGACACTGAGCAGTCTTCCTACATCGTGGTATTTCTAACTTTTTGTAGAAATGTTGATGTCCGAAAAACCTTCCGTGCAAAACAGAAATAAAGCATCAAAATTGTGGAAATATTAGGAATCTGATGAAAAAACCTTCGAACTACATTGCAACACACTAAATTTCAACAAAAAAGGGATTTAACTTTTAGTAAAAATTTCTAGTACCAAGAAATAATCATTATAATGTTAATAAACTGCGATTTTTATACTGAAGGTTATTTTAATGTGAATTTCTATCCGAATAATACTAATTTTACTTTTAGAAGAAACATTTTGTCATAAACAAATCGAGGGAATTTGAGTTCGGTGAAAAGGGAAAAATGCCCACGCTTTTTGGGAAAAATAAAGAGACAGTCCAAAGCACAATGACTGACAGTAGGGTATTTGGTAAGTTTCTATCAGCTGATGGGGGCGTTCCAACAGTTTGAATTTGTTGTTTTATTTCACCACGAAAACATTTATTTTACAAAATGGTTAACAAATAATGTAATCAACGTTTAATTAAAGGAATAAGCTGAAAAATATTCATTTGTAGGAATAAAATAATTCATTTTTGTACCTACAATTATTGCTTTTGTTTTCGTTTGTTGTTTTTGGCGAAAAATTATTTCGCCGGCGAATGTCGACAGAAAAAAGGCAACGAATTCAAATGGCAGAATTGATAAGGAGTATTAAAATTATCTAAATAAATCCCCCCGTAATGTCATTTTGAGGAGGAGTGTTGCCCAACCATCCAAAATGACTCGTATTTAATTTCGTAATAAGAGCGAATTTAAATGCCCTGTTTTTCAGCTTGATAGTTCCTAATTATAAATTAATTTTAGTGAATTGTAAATGTTTTCTGGATTAATTTGTTGGAGTACAAAAATACAAGTTAGCCAAACAGAAATTTGTACAACTACACATAAACTAAATTGGAAAATACCAGCACTCAGCAAAATACAAAAGAAAAAGAAAATTAAGAACTTCTGGAATAATAACAGGTAGCAGACAGGTTTCATGCATAATAATGCAGGCCAAGACATTATATTTTTCTGTGAGTATTTAGCCTTTTGTCGGTTTATAAGTTATATAGGTTTGTATACAAGCCATATAATTTTTTAAAAGTTCAAGTTGTGTTCTTAAAAACGAAGGCGATATTTTCTTAAAACGCTTATAGCTTCCTTATTGGGATTTAATTTTATTCTGAAATGAAACAGGCTATCATTTCCATTTTCAAAAATATTCACTTGCTAACGATTCAATTGCGATCATTAGACCACCAATAAGTTTTGATTCGCATCATCAGCCTACGAATAAGTCAAGTTGTTCAAATAAATTGTGTTCCGTTTACTGAATGATTTGAAAGGGATTTTATTACTAAATACATAAATGCACTCATTAGTCAACCGTGAAGAAGAATTAGTGAACAATTGAAAGTGTAGGTACTATAAAATGTACAGAAAATTGTGTCCGATCGAACGGTAGGCCATTACTGATTTGCACATGATATTTGACGGCTCAGTCGATAATTTGCTATTTTGTGTTTTGATTTTTTCTTATAATAAGCCTCGAAAAGCTTTTGAAAAATATCTGTTGATCAAATTTAAAAAAAAACACCTGCCAAAGGAAATCGTTCAAACGTTTGCAAAAAAAAAAAAAAGTATGAAGCCAAGCAAGTGTAATTGTGATAAAATTGGTAATAACGCAATTAAGAAAAATTCAGTTATAGATTTTAAAACACATTGTATCATTTCTTTAATTGTAGTGTAAAAATAATTATGCGAAAAATAGTGACAAATGTCATTTTGCCGCTGGCGCTACTGTTATGACCCAAAATACGCTTATGTGCCGTGACCAAATGAGTCATGGTTACGTCAGTGAAAGAATAACATAATAACACAATTCCACTCGCTTACGTGACGCAATGGCTCAATGGATCACGGCCTACTAAGAAAATGCAAACACTTCGGGTCATGCTGACAAATGCATATTCCCGAAGTGACCAAAGCGAAGTTCCAGGTAGGTCTCTGATAATGCAGCGAGTCTTAAATCAACCAACCTCTTCAACGGTCGTATATACTCGTACGTGTTGTGGGAAACCGCATAACAATTATTTAACACTATCTTTCTGCCGCGGGTGTTCCTTCATGTAGGATATTTTGAGCAGGCCAGTTTATGCATTCCTTTTTCATAATAAAATCCTCGTTGTGCTAGAAACCATAGACCTTCTTTTTTACGAAAAGAAATTATAAAATTTGAATTCTGGGATGACAACAAATGATATGGATTCTACGAAAGTTTTCGCATTAATAAATGCGGAGGTGTCATCCCTTATTCGTTTCACAATTGCTGTACATTTGTACTAAAACTGGCAGACAACTAATGTCAACATAAGTGCTGGATTATTTTTATTCCAAAATGCTATTGTTTTTTGAAGAGGAAATTAAAAATGAAACGACGAAGGAAATGCTATGTTTGATCTAATCTTTTGTAAAAAAATAAATCGAAACATTTAATAATTGCATAATTTTATTTTTTTCTTAGATTCTAAAGACTGCTTCAGCTTATTCTCCTCCAGAAAGGATATAAGGAACAAATAAAGCTGCCATTCTTTGAAGGGAAGGAACATCTGCAGTCAAGAATTGTTTTGAGATCAGAAATTCAAGAAATTCCTATGATCATTTTAAGAGGTATAAGTTTCGCAAATAAATTCTTAATAAGCGTTCGATATATTTTCCATGGACTTTCGAGTTTTTCCTTTTGAAGATTCATTGAAGTACGCGGTTTAAATTGAACGTAATCGATATAAATCGATCGCAATCGCACAAAATCTATTCACGCTCTCATCAAAAATGACAGAAAAAGAGAAAATTAGCAAAATATTGAGTAAAGATAACGAGTAGTTCCTCTCTTGGCTCGAAACAGCTCAGAGAATTTCAACCGGCGAGTATTGATATCATATTGATATCAAATGCACAAAATTGACAAGAAAAAAATTCAAAATCCGTCTTTACAATCAATTGCGCAGAGAAGTAAAATCTGTGAAAATAAAGAAAATTTGGTTGCGGTTAAATATTCTCCTAGAACGTTTCTTAAGTTTCAAAAAGGTAAGTTACATATTTTTATGATATGGATTAGATGTCAAAGATGAAAGTGGCTCAAAGTAGCTCGAAGTCTATCCACGTGCTGTGGCGTATATTTTCAGCTCTCTGAGGCCCATTTTCTGATACTACTCATAGCGATTTAAGGTCTATTTAAATACTTTATGGGCTACTTTTTCTATGTCATAAACTGTCACATAAACCCCAATTGCGAGTGTCAAAAAAAAAAATAAACGATAAACGATGCTTATCAAAAAAATGTAGTCGGTGGTATTGTGATTGTCAATTATCAATGAATTAATGACTGTCATCAACTCGTACTAAATTGACATTTTGAATGGAGCTAAAGTGGCACTGCGATTGTCAATTGTGATAAATTTTTTGATAAATGTCAATTGTCTAGTCAGTTGGATTGTTGTGGATGAAAAAATTAGAACGCTGCAAATTTTTGGTTTTAGGGCAAAAGTTGTAAGCAACAAAAAACAATTAGAGCGATTGGTTCAACTAATGATAGTGTTGCCGCCAAAAATCATTATTATTCCACTGCACATTCAATTCGATTCAACTAGTACTAAAAAATTCGATTGTAATAAATTTATACCAGTTAAATATGAATTGAAATTTGCCGCCAACAAAAAATTTTCTCCATATTTTTTTGAATATTTTTGTACTAAAGCGAGGTATTGTTAAAATCTATCTTATAGCAACTGCTAAAATAAAAAGTTGACCCTTGTTCCAACCGTTGTTCGAATCGTTTCTTTGCGTCGATTCTTCGTTGTCGTCTTCGATATATACTTTGGCTTCAACGATCGCTGAAGAATTCATTTTTAACATAAATGGCAATTTCGCTCCAATTTCGCTATCCATCGTAAGATCGCATAAGATCAATTCAGTTTTCCCAAGGAACAGGCAGAAAAAGCTCCACCTGTACAAGTATAATCATTTTAGTAATTAGATAAGCACATTGAATTTTAAATTTCTCGCCTAGTAAAATATACTTTATTTATGTAAAACTTCAGATGATAAATTAAATTTTCCCCAAAAATTGAATTCACCACAGTAATTTCTTTCTTGCTTGCTTCAATTGTTAAAATTTTGTCATTCCATTTTCAACCTTTAAAGCGTTCACTAGAGCTTATTTTAGAGCGCATTTTAATATCGCAATGGACAAAATCTCATTAGGAATTTGTTCAAAATTGTTCTTGCAACAAAAGTGGGAGCTATTTTCATTAGAGAATGACTTCTTTCCTCCACGTCGCGAATGGCAAATGGTATGAAAATATAAGGAATACATCTCTTCCTTAATTCTAATCGCAAATATTTAAGCCGATGTTTAAGAAAAATTCGTGCTTCGAGTACAGTAGGAACATCTTTTAGGACCAAAGAAACAGTTGACTGTGCAAGGCCTATAGAAAGTTCATTCCCGACGCTCATTTGATATGACCCTTGAGCACATAACCGCAATGCTATTGCCAGCTTTATGATGTTTGGAATCGATATCCTTCTGATTGCTGGTTTTAACTTCTCGTCTATTTCACCCAATAAATAGGAAAACACTGGCTTGGATAAACGAAAATTCCTCACAAAAGGATTACTCATAAGAATGAATATTAATTACAAAGCTATGTACTCACAGACCGAACCTCCGTTTCAAAGACCAAGCCATCGCGGATGCCAGAGCGCTTGGTCTGGACAACTGGGAGCAACGTGCCCGGGATCGTAGAGGATGGAAGGCTGCAGTGTCTCAGGCAGAGACTCTCCACGGGTCGGGAGCCCGTTAAGTAAGTAAGTAAGTACTCACATACTGTCCTCTAATTCTAGAGGATTAGAAGCATCCCTTAGCTGCCTTCTTCTCCTGAAAATTTCCAAAAAAGCAGAGGATTGTTCTTCATTGTCAAAAAACAATTCTACGGAACTCATTTTCGGTAGAATTCAACAAATACAATTGTTTGCTCTTGACAAGAACTGTCAAATATTATGCCGCATTCACAACAGTCAATTTATTCACAATAACCATCATTTTTATCAAACGAGTTTCACAATACCAAAAATTGTTTTGGTCGCCTAATTTGTAAATCGTCAATTGATTGATAATTGACATTCCCAATTGGGGTGATAAATTTTTAGGTGCAACTTAAATCTCTATGAGTAGTATCAGCAAACGCGCCTGGGAGAGTTTCGCTAAATTTTTTGAGTTTGACAGATTTTTAGTGTTTGGCTTGGGGAAGTACACGCGAATATGCCTATTGTTTCAAGATGGCGTCATATCATATGAATATTGAATAAGATAACTTGTTAAATTACGTGGCTTTTATATGGAAAAATTCATTTCTCTATTGTTTTTCTTTTTGGATCTATGTAATCATAAACCATAGAGAAATATTATAACTTTTCTTCTTTTTTATGCGGTGGTTTTCGTTCTGTGCTGAAGGCAAAAACTATATTGGTCTGTAACGTCATATTTTCTCCATCCAGCTGGACTAGATTCGTCGGCTTCCCTCCAAAAACCTCAACTGAAAAAATTGTCCACATAATCAGATTCAAAATCTTCGATCAATCAAAACTATGACACGTCAAATCAGCCAGTTGTCAGACGTGCTAGTATCTAGATTCCTGAACGTCCCCGCTCCATACAATACTGGAAATGGACACAGTACGCAACAAATCGTCAGCGAAAAATTATGATTTGTAATATAGTTAACACCAATTCGTTTATCATTATTTCTTTTACAAATGTTTACAATAATTGGCTTCTTAAAAGGTAAAGCCAGCTACATGCAGAGGCTAAAAAATAAAGGAAAATCAACAGTCTTTACTTTTTGCTGAGTGTTCACACCAGATTGTAAATTGTAAAAGTAATGTAAACTACACCTAACATATAACTCAAATCGAGATGGCGCTTGACCCAACCAATTCATCGACATTCGGATATAATCCGATTTTATCGTCGCCATCACCAACCTCAACAGCACGATCGGCAGCTTAATCGCCAATCTCATCGTCACCATCACGCCAATTCCACAATTAACATCAAAACCTACACCGTTTGGCCTATAAAAGTCAACCCCATCCCAATCAGCACGAGCGGCAGATAAATCGCCAATCTCGTCATCACCATCACCATCAGCATCATCACCATTGTCTGCTTCAATATCACTGTCACACCCATTAGCAGTCCCATCATCACCACAGCAACAATTGGTAGCTTCATCGCCAATCCCATCGTCATCACTATCGTCAGCTTCGTCGCCAATCCCATCATCACCACAGCAACGATTGGCAGCTTATCGCCAATCCCATCGTCATCACCATCGTCAGCTTCATCGCCAATCCAATCATCACCACAGCACCATTGACAGCTTCATCGCCAATCCCATCGTCATCACCATCGTCAGCTTCATCACCAATCCCATCATCATCACCCTCGTCAGTTTCATCGCCCGTAGCTCAGCACCACATCGTCATCACCGACGCGCACGTCTACCGCAACCAACAACAACTTCGTCATCAGACGCATCAGCGCAGCTCAGCAGCCACATTTCATCCGTACCACCAGCTTGCCGCATATATCCATCTAATTGTAAAAGGTGAGTGTAATAATTTACATGCATTTATAGTAATTAATCTAACGTAAATTTCATAACACCTTTGTGTGTTTTGCCATTTGACAGTTGTAAGTAGACATTTCTATTAGTCAAACAAAAGTATTGCCGTGCGTGTTCAACCAAATTAATACTTCGACGATTATCAGTGCTGCCATTGCTCAATTCCCAATAGTATTTAAGTACTTATAAAGTAACATAATTTATTTTTTTTCCAAACCGGTACGGTACGCGACGCTCTGATTTGCAAATCATGAAACAGTTATCTGACTTTGTTTTCGCGGCTGACCAATTGGTGAAGTTCTATGCGGTTTGCAAGGACATACCAGAAAATAAGCATTCGTTATCCACATTGGAGGCGCGTAAATTAGAATTGAGTGATTTGTGGGCAGATGTGAAAAGTTCATACACAGCATGTGCTCGTGATACCACAATTCCGGCTGAGGAGCTCGATCTTCCAACAATCGAGGCTAAATACATTGCTTCGAATGAAACATACGTCGCATGCTTAGCTTATATTTTGGAGAACATATCCAAACTAAGTCAACCTACTGTTAGTGGTTGTAATCGGATAGATAGTCAACCATTTTCAGATACAACTCAATGTATTAAGGTACCGCCGTGCGATTC
Source organism: Cheilosia grossa (assembly GCA_963082955.1). Classification (NCBI taxonomy): domain Eukaryota; kingdom Metazoa; phylum Arthropoda; class Insecta; order Diptera; family Syrphidae; genus Cheilosia; species Cheilosia grossa. The sequence continues at coordinate 61,329,093 of OY720144.1, forward strand.
GGAGGTATTCGAAGGCGACTATCTGTCGTGGCCCTCATTTAGGGATATGTTTGACGCGGTCTATAAACAACATCCTAAATTAGGACAAGTTCAAAAGCTATTCCACCTGCGAGCGAAAACTAAGGGTGACGCCTTCAATATTGTCAGTAAATTTCCGCTCGTTAACGAAAGTTTTGAGTTAGCTTGGGATGCTTTAAAAAGCATTTACGAAAACAAACGAATTCTAATCAATAATCAAGTCAAGGTACTTTTTAACTTACCATACGTTCCTCAGGAGTCGGCTAAGGCAATCAAGTCATTGCAAAGTGCAATCAATGACAGCCTGGCAGTTCTTCGGTCGCATGCTATAAAAATTGAAAACTGGGATCCGATTCTGATTTATGCTTGTTCAAACCGTTTACCGCAATCAACATTAGCACATTGGGAACAATCTATTCAAGCTCCCACAGAGGTTCCCACATGGAAACAAATGGATAATTTTCTAAGTTCTCGGTTCCACATTCTCGAGTCGATTTCAGATGTGATGTTCACCAATAAGCAACCACATGGAAAAAAAACATTTAACCCTCACCAAGTTAACCCTCCAAACTATAGGCAGGTTAATGCCTATCATTCGAAATCATATGCGTTTATATGCAAATTATGCGGCGAACATCACCCGATCCGTGTTTGTCCCCAGTTTCTACAAATGACCATACAGGCCCGTATTGCGTTTATTAACAACAGCGGCTATTGCCATAATTGCTTAGGAGTCAGTCATAGCAGCAACGATTGCAAAAGTAAACATACGTGCAACATTTGTAACTGTCGTCACCATTCATTACTACACGTAAGTTTTAATCCTACCGAAGAAGATAGTATCAATTTAGCGGGACTGTCCTCCTCTGTCGACAACACACACCATCAATTCACGCTTCAATCCATACCAAATATACAGTCCACTTCAACATCAGCCTTACCAACGACGAGCCATCGGTCACACTATACTACTAGCAAGAAAAACGTTCTCCTAGCGACCGCTTTGGTCAAAATCATTCATCAAAAAGCAGATTTTATGGTGCGCGCTCTTATTGATCCCGGCTCCGAAGTTTCCTTCATTTCTGCAGCAATGCAGAATCGTCTTGAGCTACCCGTGCAACGAATTAACGCCCTTATTTCGGGTATTAGCTCCGCTCAGGCGGCCATGTCTAGGAAGCTTGCTACCTTTTTGCTTAACAACGACGAGACCCCAGGTGAACCAATTGCAGTTCAAGCACTCGTCCTTAAGGACCTGACTGGTAATCTTCCCAGTTCATCCTTCGCGCCATTCGATCCCAGATTGTTAGGGAATCTCAAATTAGCTGACCCTACCTTTAACACTTCTTCTCAAATCGACTTCTTGATCGGCGCCGATATATACCCACTCATTATCCGTCATGGGCTTACAACCATTTCCAATTCCCTCGTAGCACAGAACACAATCTTTGGGTGGATTTTATCTGGACCATTACCGTTTAGAATTCATACGTTCCATACTTTTATTTCTGAGGTCAAGGAATCAAATCTTGATAATCAACTCAAACAATTTTGGGAACTCGAGGAGATACCGCACATAGTTTCCCAAACCTCAGCCAGTGATCAATACTGCGAGGAATTATACAAGAGTACCACTACCAGGCAGCATGACGGAAGGTATGTTGTCCGGCTACCTTTCCACCAAGGTCTTGCGCCACATAGTCAACTTGGTTTCTCGCGACGCAACGCATTAAATCAATATCTACGTGGCGAAAAGTCGTTATCAAAACACCCAACCTTACAAACTGAGTACTCCAGGGTCATTTCAGAGTATCTCTCATTAGATCACATGCGCAAGGTCCATCCTCCAAAAACAGTAAGCACCGAGTTTGTATCATCTTTCTATCTGCCACACCATGCGGTCATCAAGCCTGAAAGCGTATCTACCAAGCTACGTGTGGTTTTTAATGCCTCAAGTGCCTCGAGTAACGGAAAAAGCTTGAATGATATTCTTTATCCAGGGCCGGCCCTTCAGAGAGATCTCACCACACTCATGGTCAGGTGGAGACTTTACAAATTTGTCTTCAATAGCGACATTGAGAAAATGTATCGCCAAATTTTAGTACATCCCAATGATACCTGTTTTCAAAGAATTTTGTTTCGAGACGCACCTAATTCAACGATAGAGGATTATGAACTACGTACGGTCACCTTTGGAGTTAACTGCGCCCCTTATTTGGCACTTCGAACCCTTCTTCAACTGGCAAAGGACGTTCAAGATACCTTTCCCTTAGCTTCGCAAATCCTTCGCTCTGACTTTTACGTAGACGACGTACTCTCTGGAGCCCACGATCTTACGACAGCTCGGAAATCCCAAAATGAACTGATTGCCGCCTTAACATCAGCTGGGTTCTCACTTCGAAAGTGGACTTCCAATGTTCCTGATTTGCTAAACCACCTTCCACCAGAACACGTCCTTAATGAACACTTTTTAAATTTCGATAATGACAGTTCGGTGAAAACGCTAGGGGTTCGGTGGAATGCAAAGGGCGACTACTTTTATTTCTCCACTCGCATACAGGAATCCGGCCGTATCCCGACTAAACGAGAAGTTTTTTCCCAAATAGCACGTCTGTTTGATCCCGCAGGTTGGTTGGCACCGATTGTGGTAACCGCCAAAATCTTTATGCAAAGAGTGTGGGCTGCAGGCGTCGAGTGGGATGACCATTTGACCCCGTCCTTGTACCAAAAATGGCAAACTTTCATCACAACGTTACCCCACATTCAGTCTTTCAAGATACCCAGATGGGTTAATTACCATCCCTCTTTCCAACTCCAGTTTCACGGTTTTTGTGACTCGTCCGAACGAGCTTATGCCGCAACATTATATCTACGGGTACTCGATAACAACCACCAGATTCATGCGCATCTTATCTGTGCCAAAACAAAGGTGGCTCCGGTAAAAACGATATCTTTACCTCGTTTAGAACTATGCGGAGCGGTCTTGGTTTCTAAATTAGTAAAGACATACATAGCTAATCTACAAGTCAGCTCTCATCAAGTCTTTCTGTGGACGGACTCATCGATAGTACTTGCCTGGTTAAATAAACCTCCCCGTACTTGGAAAACGTTCGTTGCCAATCGAACGGCAGCTATCTTAGATAATGTAGGCGATCTCAAGTGGAGACATGTTAAATCAGCCGACAATCCCTCAGACCTGGCCACTCGGGGACTTGATCCGTACGACCTCGAAACCAATACGCTTTGGTGGAATGGTCCTTGCTGGCTACAATTGCCGGAGTCGCAATGGTTAGTCAGTGTCCCAGCCGGTTTGCAAGACAATGACCTTGAAGCGCGACCGCTCCAATCTCTAGTGGTGCAATGTAGCGAAGATCTTCTAGAACGCTTCTCCTCCTTACCTCGTGCCCTGAGAGTGATTTGCTATATCTTTCGATTTCTCAATCACACTCGTCGATACAAGCAATCGACATCAATATCTTCTACCAACTCCTATTCTATCTCACAGAATGAAGTACGATTTGTAAAAACTCGACTCATTCAACTTGCTCAACAATTGCATTTCCCCCAAGAATACGAACTTTTATCAATGGGCAATGTTGTTCACAGGCGCAGTTCTCTGCTAGCCTTGAATCCGTATCTAGATACGCAAAAGGTAATCCGAAGCAATGGGAGGTTGATAAATTCATCCCTCTCGTTCAATGAACGACACCCAATAATTCTGCCATACACCTCAAAATACTCTGCTCTCTTGGTTGCCTATCTCCATGAGCTCACCTTACATGGCGGTAACGCACTTGTACTGCGTTTAGTTAGGCAGGAATACTGGATCCCAAAACTTAAAATCTTAATTAAGGCTCGTATCAACCTGTGCAAAACGTGTATCATACACAAAAAACAAATGCGAAAACAGATCATGGCGGCGCTCCCTATAGAGCGTTGCACCTATTCGCCCCCGTTTACCTACACCGGTATAGATTTCGCCGGTCCCTTTGATATACGAAGTTTTAGCGGACGCAATTGTCGTCTTACAAAGGGATATTGCTGCGTCTTTGTATGCTTTTCGACAAAGGCAATACACCTTGAAGCAGCAAGTGATCTGTCGACGCAAGTCTTTTTAGCCACTTTTGCTCGATTTGTCGCCAGACGAGGTCTTCCTAAGGAAGTTTTCTCCGATAACGGCACCAATTTTGTGGGTGCTAATACCGCTCTCCGAAAGGATTATCAGGATCTGCTCACTACCGCAGCCAAGGCCACATCTGACTTCTATGGGCCGCAAGGATTTGCGTGGAATTTTATTCCCCCCGGAGCCCCACACATGGGAGGCCTGTGGGAAGCCGGAGTGAAAAGTTTCAAGTCCCATTTTAAGAAAACTGCTTCTTCTTACAAGTTTACCTTCGAGGAATTCTCGACACTGTTGGCCCGTATTGAGGCCTGCCTTAACTCCCGGCCCCTATCTCCTATGTCGGAAGATCCGACCGATTTGCTTGCTCTCACTCCGGGACATTTTTTACGGGGTGGCCCTCTACTAGGTCCACCCGAGCCTGAAGCCTTCAGCTCAACACTTTCTTATATCAATCGTTGGGAAAAACTAAAGATCTTACATAAAATCTTTTGTCAACGATGGAAAGAGGAATACCTCAAGGAACTCCACAAGCGACATAAATGGCAGTTTCCTCAGTCAGACGTGCAGGTTAACGACCTAGTCGTCATCAAAAATGAAAATTTACCGTCCACTGAATGGCGTTTGGGACGCGTTATCAAAGTCATTCCTGGATCAGATGGGAAAGTTAGAGTGGCGACTGTTAAAACCCAATATGGAGATGTAACTCGCCCAATCGTAAAGCTGTGTGTCCTACCAATTGTCTAACGTTGGGGGTTGAACAATGGCACCCTGGTATTATCATAAAGATACGAAACGTCATCTGTGCTTGCTGATTTATTCCACTCGAATGATAAAGGTGGATACTAACTAACTGTCAAACCAATAACTAAATTGTTTGTTTTCATTAAATAAATGCATTTCTAATTATTACATTGTATCTTCATAGATTTAAGTTATCTTTCTTGTATTAAGTATCTAAAAGAAAACGCTACTTTTGTAACTCATATTGTAAATTATTTACGAACATCTTTGGATAAGTGCTGCATATTTAATGTACCTTTTTACCGCTTCGCGGCAAGGCGGCCGGTAATGTTCACACCAGATTGTAAATTGTAAAAGTAATGTAAACTACACCTAACATATAACTCAAATCGAGATGGCGCTTGACCCAACAAGGAAATGTCACTTTGACGGCTCCCTATAAAACCGCGTGCTCGAGCTCGTGTCGCTCTCTTCATTTTTGGGCTTTCGTGCTGGTACGTTGACCGCCTCCTTTTTACGCGTTACTTGAGTGAAAAAGAATAAAGTTTTCCTGTGAACTCCACGCAAAGTCGTTGTTTTATTTGATTTACGCGAATCAGTTCGTCTTGGGGCACGAACGCAGCCAAGAGTCCGCGCGTTTAATCACCCCAACACTGAGCGTTTCAAAAGAGGGTTATATTTTAACAACAAACAACAAAAGCCTATAAGAAGCGCTTGTATTGAACGGGTCATTACACACAATCGTAGGATCTGCAACATTTTTTGCAAATAGGGATATAAGCTGTTCGTTGGACACTGCACTGGACAGAGTTATTGGCGGGCGAATTTGACGTATAAAATCCCCCCGTTCAACGATAATTGCTGTACAGTGCTTATAGACCTACTGGAAAATATTCGAATTAATCGGCTAAGATGACTGGGACATATAGAGCTTATGAAAATTATTAACTCGTCTTTAGAGGACAACTTACCGTAAGGACAAAGAGCAAATATTGTACAGTGTAAGTAACTGGATGTAGGTAGCGAGGGATCACTTTGACTGGAGAAGGAAATTTGTTGCGGCCTGTTTCCACCCCTGACAGTAGTACCATTAAAAATAATGAGGAAACCCCAACTCAAAGAACTGACTGTAGGCATACAAATCAAAAACTAAAATTTATATTTTTAATTTAGTAACTCAAACAGCAAATATAAATAAAGATTTAAGGATATATTTTACTGAAACTTCAAACTTCCTTTCATTCAAATCAGATCAGATTGTTTTCCTTCTGGTTCTATCCCTCTATTATTTTGGTTGCATTTCCTTGAGTCCTTCCTATGCAAATCACTTTAATTTAATTGTTTGCCATAGGTACACATTTTTTTTCCTCCCCCTCCTTTACTTGATATTTTGCGTCTTATTTGCTATTAGCTGGATCTTTCTTACGTACTACCGCCATTGCGCATCTCTGCCTACAGGTCCATTTCCCTTTCGAGTATAATGCAACGATTAAAGAAGGATTTATAACTTTTCCTACAGCGACAAGAAGAAGAATCGAAAAAGTGTACCCAAGTATAAGTCGCTGAATCTTTTCTTTCACATTTATTATTCTCCTTTAGATTGAAAGACGCGTAGTTACAGTGCACAGAGTCCTGTTTCCGTTTTTATATCAATTTGCGGATCTGCCGGATGTTGAAGAATTTATCCATTACTTAGTGCACGAGTTCTTTATTGTTAAATTGATTCGGAAAGCATAGTAAGCTGCTCTTTTGTACATGTTAGTCTTTTGTGTAGACTGCGAAGATACAAACTAGATTCGAGCCATAACGACTCACTTTTACCCTGATTGGTTTCATTGAATCGCAACCACTAAGAGTGATTACCTAAAATGGATGGCAAATAAGAGGGATAACATTAAAATAATTAATTGGGATGTGGAAAGTTGTGGGCAGGCATCACTTTCACAAATGCCAAACACTCTTCAAGCAAAACCATTGATGCCGATTTCATAAGAATTACTTTCAATATTTGAATCCATTAGATCACGGTTAGTATATCATCAATCATCTTCATCTATAAGTACGAAGCAGTTTAGTAATTAGTGTCTACTGAAAAGCTTCTTAAAACCGAACTAAACTGTAAACAAAAATGTTAATTGACATATCCGCAACACATTCGTAACTTCGTTTTCGCAAAATATTCTCACTTGGTTTCGTTTCAACACAAAATGATATTTTACTGAACAACTAAATAAATACGTCTTTACCTCAACGACCTCAAGCGCAAACGCTGCCTGGAAGTAAATCGATTAACCAAAGCCGCGATAAGTAAACGCATTTTTCTGACAGCTTTTAAAAACCGAAAATAAATCTTAGGACTGACAGATCACGCCACTACCCATCGCTCAGGGGAATCGACTCCTCGAAACACATCGGAATGTTAAATATCCCTTTAAAAAGCCTTTTGCAATTGACATCCCCAAGCAATATTCGCACACTAAGAGAAGGACGACCAAATCAACCATCAATCAAATTGAAATACCTGGTCGTGGTAAACGTATATTGACATATGGTTCTACTACTGTTCGCCAGTCCCGCAAAGGGGGCTGTTTCTTTGTGTATTTGCTTTTGATTCGATAGCTTCTAACATTAACTGGTTGGAAATATACCTTGGCAAAGCAGTTCCATGCAAGGTCAAGCAGTTAACCTAAAATCGGTTACAAATGATTCGACTGCAGTCTTCAAGTTAATCAATCTTCTTAGTAAACGATTTACCATGACCTAAACAGAACCTCACCCAATGTCGATTTTTCAAAAAAGTTTTCCGAAAAAGTCAGACAGATGAGGTGAATCAAAATAACATTAAATTGTATATATTTGTTGTTGTTGTGCATAGTTTTCGCATTCGGTAAAAGTGATTCAATGTCCTTTGCGTCGGAGCCAATATATTTATAGGAAAAGTCGGAATCTTCGGAAGTATGTCTTTATAGTCGACTCAAGGACAGAATACTAAGACAATTGTTGTCATGGTTCCATATGGTTGCAGGAAGAACATTATGAGATTATTGATATTGGGATTATCTTAAGTGGGTGCACAAGGAATTCATTGAATAGACCTCAAGCGATCTCTGATTTGTTTATCAAACACATTTGTATATTTCCTATATCAGAATGTGTGTGTGGACGCAGAATGTTAGTGTTTAGTGTGCTGTACTACTTTGCGAGGGGTTTCGATCGATCCCCGGAAAAATATAAATCTTAAGGTTTTTTCCACTGCGCCGCGTCGCGAACGTATATGACAAACATCCGGGAGTATAACTGTAATGGGAGAGCTACGCAATTAACCGTCCAGACTCGGCATAAAATAGTAAAGGGTCTTTCATTAGCGACTTGACAACTTCCAACTTTCAGTGTGAACGCACCCTTAAACCGATTACCGAACAGTCAATGTTAAAATATTCTGCAAACACAACATTTCCATTATGGTCAAGTACGCGAAGCAACAACGTTTACTAATAGTTAAAATTTACTACTAGAGTCGGTGGTCGCAACGTTGAGAGCGTTAACGCTAATTTTCAATTTTCAGCGATGAAGCGATGTGCTTCATGAAACAGCAAGTGCATGAATTGGACATCAGTGACATGTGGTTCCAACAAGATGGCGCCACAAGCCACATAGCGGGTGCAATAATCGAGTTCTTGAAGTCTCGGTGAACGTGTTATCTCGAGAAACTGACCCGTCTAGTGGGCGCCGAGATCGGTTGATTTAATGTCAAGCCAATAGCAGATCTACTACGTAGTGCCATTTTTTGCTACACATTTTCGATGTCATTGAGTTGATTTTGAACTTCTTATGTAATTATGTGCTGACGTTTAACCGTTCGATTCCCATCTTAAAGTGGAAGTTCTCCTACCTACCCACATTTTTTTGTTAGTTCTTCACTGTCGTTCTTATTCTGTCTGACACTTTTGATGCAACATTTGAACTTTTGTGAATACAGGATTAAAAACATTTTTTTATTATATGTATTAAGTTTTGTTTTTCAAACGTGTTTCCTTTTATTTCAACCCCAAAAACCACTATATAAAAGAACTGGAATGAATTCATTGTATTTCTTTAGTCTGCTAAGCTTTTCGCCGATCTACTACAATGTTTTGTCAAATTACTTCCTCTTTCTGTACTGACATTCTCATCTTTGATAGCAATTTCTGATGATTAGTTGTCAAAATATGCTAGCGTTTTAAGTTTTTATTTGATCTGCTCTAAAATACTGTGAATACAAGACTCAGATTCTCTCTAAACTGAAAAAAGAAAGAAAAAACATTTCAAGACAGTTCGTACTTTGACTATAAACTAAAACAAACAAAAAAACTCATGTGGATTTTATTTATTTCTCCTTAGACTCACCTACACCAAACCGATAAAGAAATGAAACTCTGACGCTTGAGACACGTCGTGGAATTTGTTTGCATTCATTAAAATGTCAGATTTAACGGAGTAACGGAATTCAATCTATACATAGTAATAGACATCATGACATTTTGATCATGACCTTGATTGGACCTACTTTTGAACAATGGCATTTGGGCATTTTCTCTTCATCTATAGTTTATATATAAAAGTGTGTAAAAATAATCGAAAAATAAATTGGTATTAAAGTACCAAAAAAGCTAATGACGACCATTTCAATGATCGCTTACGTCTGACCAAAACTGATATAAAATCCATCTTTAGTAAAAACGCTCGTATTCTATTATCTGTCAGTTTCAATGCTAAACATTTTAAGTTACAGTAGGTCTGTTCCCTTACTTTCTGGTTCAATTTTGGCAATATGTCACATATTTCTAATTGCGAGAGAATTCGCTCACCGAAATGAAATCTAACCAAAAAGAAAAGGAACGCGTAGAACCACAAATTATACAAATTTTAATATTCAAATATAAGTACTTATATCTTAGACCAAGATTTGAATTGCTGTCGTTCCAGAAATTAAGAACTTCAATTCTTTTGCTTCTTATATATATCTTAATGCTATACAAACACAAAATATAAATGAAATCAAATAAAAAGTCAGTTACAAATTAGCATTTGAACGATTTGACAACCATCTGTCAGCAATAACCAACTATCTCAAAGAAATTACTTGGGCTAGTAATTAATTAATTACAGGTTTATTATGGAGGGGAAATGTTTGGTTCTCTCTTTTTGGCTCTCATCTGCCCAAGTTTTGCGTAAGGCAACGAATTTTGACTAAATGTCTAATGGGTTCGAATGCATTGTCGTTAGGGAACAGACCTAGTTTAGTAAAATATCTTTTATATTTACATACTTTTATACATACGTGCCCGAGTTGTTTGACGATACCTTTTCACATAGTTGCTTTGGCAACAGGCGGTCGATCCTTCACGTTGTTGTTACTAACGTCGCTCTTTATGAATATAATAATTCAAAGTACTCGTAAAGCATTTGTAAATCACCTAAAATCTAGCAGGAAAATAGTTTCTTTTCTTTGATTTGCGTGCTGTGTTTGTATGGGTAGGTAAACGATACTTTTTCTCTGTGGGTGCTTTTTGGATTCTATTTATTAGGACACTCTCGAACACAACTTCCTTCTACCTAGCTTTGTTAGGTTTGAGAGGTTCCTCCGGTTACGTCTATTTGGAATTCAAAATGTCAGCTGTCAGACCAACTACTGCCAATTGAAATTGAAATTGGCCACGCAATCAATGTAAAATAACCAAAAGAAAGATAATTAATGCTATTTTTGTATCCACTTTACTATTTCACAGAGGGTTAAACTGTTAAATAGTTTCAAATATGTACCACTTTGCAGACATAAATAAACTCTCTGATAGCTGTTAACTGCTACCGATCAGCCTGTTGTCAATTAAAATGTGTCAAATATTTGATGCGTTGTAAAACATTCTACTCGTTGCTTTGAAGCTTAGCAACACTAGTAGAAATAGTGATACAGAGAACATAGCTAAGTAAATTGTCACGTCTGAAACAAAACCGGGTATGCTTTCGAAATAAAACGTCTTCAAGGCAGCTTTCCTTTAATTTTCCAACTCACCATTGTTAGGTTTGCTTAAGATTTTGTAACGATACACAACGATAATCCTTTTCATGTACATTCACAGGAAAGGAATTTCTCCAACTCCTTCTCACTTGTTACCCGAACCGGCTGTACTCATTCTGCGTTAATTATTCCTCTTGATGGTGACGGCTTTTCAAGAAGCCCATTAGCCTCTCTTTACTAAACTTCTTATTTCAATTGCTGCCAAGCATACACTCTAACTTCTTGTTAATTTAGCCAAATTATACAATGTCCTTGGGCTACGCCAGGTGGAACAAATTAACTAATATTCGAACTTACTTAATGACATCTGCTAGTCATTCACGTATACGAATTTATGCGCGTAATTACTGTCATCGCCAACGGGCGAACCTGAAGCTGGCTCCACATCCACCCTATACCAGCAACTATCTGCCGCACTTCTGGTGCCTGTGTCCGTAAAATCAATACACATTAGCATAATTAACTCACTGAACCACGTACAATCAGAAAATTATTATTTTCACTTGATATCGCCTCGGTCGCATGACGTGCACCTCTAGCGCCCATTCTTTGCTATTCTATCCTATTGACGTCACAAATGTGCGTAATGAATGGGTAACACGAACTGGGGGGGTCGGGTAGTATTTACACAACGACGCCGACGACAATTTGAATGGATGCCAGTCCCAGGCTGAACACGCTGAGAACTTCGCCACTATTTGAGCGTAAAAGAGATTCTTCTCTCCTTCCAATTAACGAAACTCAAAGGACTATTCGGTGACAAACAACAATTGGGAATAATTAAGGCGGTAGCCATCATCTTTTCCCTCATTATAATGGTGGGCGGTTTTTCTGAATAGCTGTGCTACTGGTAGACTCTTCATTTACAGTGTGCAGCGAAAGTTAGCAAGCAGTTCAAATGATTCGCTATCACAGTTTATTCAACTATAGTCTTAGTTTGCAAACTGAATGAGACCAATCTAAAGAACAGATTAAGCAAAATCTTTGTCATTGATATTTGCTAGCAGCTAATTGACTGTAGTCCTCTTTCACGATGCTTTCACTTTAATCAATTATGTATGCAGCCGAAAGCCATAGAAGCTAGCGCGGTATTATATTACTTTGGTTATTTCATATACCTGTAATAAAATATAATTATAATAATAATTATACATGTTCTCGGTAAAAAGATGTGATTTTATGTTAGATGTTCACATGGCAGGATTTTCTTGACTATATTTGTCGGCTACCCATCCATAAACACCAACTGTAAAAAACTGTTCACGTGACCAATCTGGGTTAAACTGTCAACTGTCAGACTTACGAAACTAGTATTTCGAACATCCCCAGAGTATACTCCGTTTCCCACAGAGCTCTGACTCTTTTTTATGTCGACGAATAGAATGGGGACGTTCAAGTATCCATTTTAGTAAGTCCGACAGCTGTCTGACTAGATCTATCTCTGTTTTGATTGGCTGAAATGGGTCATATTGGCAGCAGCTGTAGCCGACGAATCTTACTTACTTACTTACTTAAGGTGGCGCTACAGTCCGGGGTGGACCTGGGCCTCAACCAACACGCCTCTCCAGTTAGCACGATCTTTGGCTAACTGCCTCCAGTTGCGCACTCCAAGTTGGTTGAGGTCCCCTTCCACTTGCGCGCGCCACCTAAGGCGAGGTCTTCCTCTACTGCGTTGTCCCTCCGGGTTGGAATCGAAGACTCTTCGGGCCGGAGCGTTGGTGTCCATTCGCTCTATATGTCCTAGCCATCTTAGACGACTAATGCGTACTTTTCTGACCAGGTCGATGTCGCTGTACACCTCGTAGAGTTCGCTGTTAAATCTTCTCCTCCAAAGCCCGTCAACGCAAACGGGACCAAAAATCACTCGAAGAATTTTGCGTTCGAAGCGACTAAGAAGATCCTCATCCGTCTTTGCTAGGGTCGATGCTTCTGCGCCATAGAGCAGGACAGGGATGATGAGGGTCTTATATAGAATCTCCTTAGTGCTTCTTGACAAGGCCTTACTAATCAATTGCCGTCTTAGGCCAAAGAAACAGCGGTTGGCAAGTGTGATTCTTCGCTTGATTTCTGTTGTGATGTCATTGTCAGAGTTTATAGCGGAGCCGAGGTAGACAAAGTCCCTTACTACCTCAAAGTTATAGCTGTCTATCGTGACGTTCTGTCCGATTCGTCGGTGTTGTGTGTCCCTTCTTGTTGACAGCATATATTTTGTTTTACCCTCATTCACCACTAAACCCATTTTTGCCGCTTCTGTACTAATACTTGCAAACGCACCAGTGACAGCTCGCTGTGTTCTGCCAACAATGTCAATGTCATCAGCGTATGCAAGCAGTTGCACAGACTTTTGGAAAATTGTGCCTCTGGTGTTGGCTTGTGAGTTTCGCACAATTTTCTCAAGAATGATGTTGAAGAAGTCACATGACAGCGCGTCACCTTGTCTAAATCCTTTTTTGACATCAAAGGTCTCGGTGAGATTGTTTCCGACCTTTACGGAGCAGCGAGCGTTCTCCATCGTCATTCTGCACAATCTGACAAGTTTGGCAGGGATGCCAAAACTAGACATGGCTCTGTATAGCTCGTCTCTATAAATGCTGTCATATGCGGCCTTAAAATCGATAAAAAGATGGTGAGTATCGATCTGGACTTCTTGGGTTTTCTCCAGGATCTGCCGTAGTGTGAATATTTGGTCGGTCGTGGACTTGCCGGGCCTAAAACCGCACTGATAGGGACCTATCAGATCGTTGACGAATGGTTTCAGGCGTTCACACAGTACAGCAGACATGATCTTATACGCAGTGTTCAGGAGACTGATGCCTCTATAGTTGGCGCAGTTTAGAGAGTCTCCTTTCTTGTGGATCGGGCAAACGATGCTGAGGTTCCATTCATCAGGCATACTTTCGTCTGACCAGATCTTGGAGACGAGTTGGTGTATGCTCTCTACCAGGTCATCTCCCGCTGCCTTAAACAGCTCGGCAGTTAAGCCGTCCGGTCCAGCAGCCTTGTTGAATTTAAGCTTAGATATTGCTATCCTCACTTCATTTTGGTCAGGTGGATGGTAATCTTGGCTTTCACCGTCCAGGTTGAATGGTTCGTTCTGCCTGACAGCGGAATTTGTGTCATCTTCGCCGTTTAGCAATCTGCAGAAATGATTTTTCCATGTCCTCAGCACCGACTGTGACTCTACTACCAGGTTTCCTTGTTCGTCTCTACAGGTCTCCGTTCGGGTCTTGGTGGCATGACACGTTCTTTTTACCTTTTGGTAAAACTTCCGAACATTGTTCCTGGAGTAACACCTCTCTATATCCTCAATCGCGCGCTTCTCATGCTCTCTCTTTTTTCTCCGGAGAAGCCGATGTTCTTCCTTCCTTTTTTGCTCGTAGAGCTGACGAGCTGCTCTCGTCCTTCTATGCAGCGACGCTTCGTAGGCACTTTGTTTTGCTGCATGTGCTTGCCCGCACTCTTCGTCAAACCAGGGGTTTCGGGGGGGTGGGCTGGTGAAACCGAGCACATCAGTTGCGGCATTTTTGATGGCTTCTTGGCATCGGCGCCACTGGTCTTCGGCACTTGATGCCGGCAGCATAGGACTTCTCGAGAGGTTGAGGGATACGCGATCGGCAAAGGTTCTGGCGGTTTGTTGCGTTTGTAGTCGTCCAACGTTAAATCTCCTCACAGTATTTTCTCGTTGTTGTGGCGTCTGGGATATCCGCATTCGTACCTTGGCTACAACAAGGTAGTGATCCGAGTCTATGTTGGCCGCTCGGAAAGTTCGAACATCTAGAATACTGGAGGAGTGCCTTGCGTCGATCGCAACGTGATCAATTTGGTTGACGGTTTGATGATCAGGTGATCGCCATGTTCCTTTGTGTATATTGAGGTGAGGAAACCGTGAGCTAGCTATGTTAACACTACGTCCCGCCGTAAAATCAATCAGCCTAAGTCCGTTTCCAGACGTGGTGTCGTGTAGGCTGTGTTTTCCGATTGTGCTACCAAAGATGTCCTCCTTTCCTATTTTGGCGTTAAAATCACCCAAGACGATTTTAACGTCATGCTTAGGACATTGCTCATATGTTTTGTCGAGGAGCTCGTAGAAACATTCTTTGGTAGCATCGTCTTTATCTTCTGTGGGGGCGTGAGCGCATATTAGGCTGATGTTGGCGAATTTAGCCTTGATGCGGATAGTTGTAAGGCGTTCACTAACGTGTCGAAAGTGCAGGACTTCTTGCCTAAGTCTGCCGCTTACAACAAATCCGCATCCAAATAGACGCTGCTTTTGCTCTCTGTAGCAGTCACCGTAGTAAATGTCACAGTTTTTCATCCTTCTTTTGCCCGGCCCATCCCACCGCACTTCCTGGATGGCGGTGATACCTGCTTTGTAGCAGTTAAGGGCCTCCGCTAGTTGTTCGGCTGCACGTGGTCTGTTCAGAGTTCGAACATTCCACGTGCAGATCCGAACGTCGTTGTCCTTTTTTCGTTTTGCAGGGTCGTCAACAGTGAATCCGTCCTTATCCGAGGCTATTGGTTGCTTCGCAACTGAGTTGTTTTTCCGTGGTAGGGTAGTTAACCCCACGCACAACCCCCAACCTGGAGGACCAGGCCCTTTCTGCGACCCCTTGGGCAATAGGAGCCGGAATATTCCGGAGTCAGTGACCCTCTGCGGGGATGTGAGAGCTGCCGTTGACCCATTAAGGGCTCTTCCGCCACCATCTCTATTTCAACACCCTGACTAGTGTTGAAAATCCTCAATGACCTCAGCTCCAAATACGTCGAAGTAGCTCATTGAGGTATCTGCCATGTTGACTGTTGACGTCACCGTTGATTCAACCATGTGAATTCATCCGCCGTACGTCCTCTTTCTGAGGTGCTCATGTAAGACTACTGAGACTCGAGCAGACAGTCCACTCCAACAGAGCATTATAGTGTTGCTATTTTCTACGTGTTCAACACTCGCGCTTATAAGTTCAGCAAGTCAATTCCGGATGGACATAGACCAGTACCAGTAGCCGACGAATCTATGCTCGTGAAATTGAAGCTAACTTAACTCATATACTTACTCATTATCAGTAGAATAAAAAGCTGTAAATTTTCAGACTTACGTGAGTCTTTTTACGTATAAAAAAATAAGAATGAATTTATTTTCGCTACTCTGGCGTATACGTAACTTTTTCTTATCTCTTGGTAATCAAATTCTGTGAACGCTTTCCGACAGTGCAAAAGTAAACTAGCAACAACAAGACTGAGAAGCTGTTCAGAATACTTGATGCCGTTATCTACAGACTCATATTACAGACGAACTTTAAACAAGGCGGCTTAAAAGTGCCTAAGATTCGATAAACTAAACACCTACTTTCTTGGATGTAAGCATGAGATGGCGTACCAACTGTTATTTTTTTATCTTCTGAAAAGTATTTGGGCCTTGGGAATAGTGATCATTTTAGATTTCGACTTTGAATTTAAAAAGTTAACAATAGCTTCCGTAAATTTAAAGCTGGTACCTACTGGAATTTGTTGTTCGCTTTTTTAGAAATTTGAAATTCGACTCAACCTCCAAGCCCCTTTTGATGTTACTATTCAAAGCGATTTGAGTTCCACTTAAAATCGTATGTGACAGTTTATGACATAGAAAAAGTAGCCCATAAGGTATTTGAGTAGAACTCAAATCGCTATGAGAAGTATCAGCAAACGGACCTAAGTCCCATCTCGAATTTTGTAGAAATGAAGTAAATTTAACAAAAGTAAGCTTCTGCTCGCTATTGTTACTCAATTTTGTTATTTCACTTTAGTGCGCGAAATTATCCTCGTTGTGAACTAAATGAGCAAAAATTGTTAGGATTCGACAGGTAAAACAGTGACAATATAAAAATAAAAAAACCTGGTGAGTTGAGTGACTGCGATGTTAACACGAACACAACCGTACCGATATCTGTTTGCCCTAATAAATCTGCACACTACATCTGAATAAAAACAGCAAAGAACAAATAAGTATAAGTCGGCTAAATAAACAATTATTTCTGAAATTTAACAAAAAAAAATACTTGAAAGCCCGGTGTGAACTTCTGATTAAATTTGACAGATGTGACTTTATTTTATTGGATTGTGAATACAAAGCCACATTCAAAACCTAATGTCGATTAGATTGATCCGAACGATATGTACCTTGAACGCCAAACTTAGATTGATAGGTAACGCCACTTATTCTACGTCAGCCACATATTCGAACTGTCAATTTGGTACTCAGTCACGAATTGTTAGACTATATATTTGTCCATATATACTATATGTACTAAAAAAACTACTGTTACGACGTTTTCCATTGAAGATCCGAGAGAATCGCCACAAAACTCAAAATTGCTCTTTTCAATGAAATTTGTTGGAGCATTTTTGCAATAGTGGTAGACAATATGTGCACATCATATCTGAGATTTGGTTTTCTTCGCTACTGTCATTATATTTGAATTAAAGTTTATATTTGAATTAAAGTTTATATTTAAATTTCATATGTAACACAAAATTTGTTTCTAACAGCATAACACACATTTCAATCTGACATTTGGCTAAGTGTGGGTTTGTGAGTTCAGGTCAATTCATTAAAAATATCCCGGAAACTTCTGCTGTATTACAAATTGACCTGCAAGTTCACTTTCATTTCGAGGAAACGTTGAAAAAATAGAAAGAGCACTTTTAGATTTGCTCTTTAGATAGAACCGAAATTCTTTTCTCCGATTGAAAACGCCATTAATGTGATCGATCTAGTACAATCTGACTGAGACACATCAAGTCACCCAGCTGTCAGACTTACTAACCGACTTACTTGAACGTCTCCAATCTGCCTTAGGCGTAGTATGCAGATGGTGCGAAACGAAATTTTCCGGTGGTCTCCAAATGGACAGCGAAACGTGTGCGAAAAGGCAGCGGAAAACAATTTGCGGAGAGTTCCATCACAAGTAGCAGTATAGCCATCACAGGCTATTTATGTCCGATATAGATACTCTAACTTTTCGCTAGCTCCTTAAAATTGGCATTTGGGAATTATCCTAATTTAGACTATTTACTTTAATGTTTGGTGATTTTTAGACTCCTTAGGTATTTATAAAAATAAATGCATACTTCAATTGTGAACGTAAGACGAAACCGTAAACATTTTCTTTTGCTTTTTTTCACCACTTGAACTTAATGTTTGAACTCAATCTTGGTCTTCAAATGTTGCATATGAACTATAAAGTTAGTTTATCGAAATAAATTAGCAAATTTTCTTAAAATTTTCTAAATTTTCCCGTACGAAAAACTTTTTCCGATCAAATTCTCAGTTAATGACACAAAAAGATAACTCTATACATCCTATAAAAGCTGGCAGCACTGCAGTGCGAATGTCACATTTTCGCAGAATTGTACCAAGCAATCTACTACAATTACCCAATTTTCCGCCACCATTTCGCAGCAGGTACGTACTGCAAAACGAAGAGGAGAGCGAAATTGTTCGTTCATGATTTCGTTGGGCTACTTTCGGATCGTGTGCATACTAAGCTTAAATTTTGACATAGAGAGCGCTGTGGATAAATGTGACAAGAAACATCTGTTCTTTGAAAAGTACTTACTTCAAAAATTCAACTCTCTCTGATTTCATCCATTTCCAATTCTATGTACCTATTTACTCCTCGTCGAGCTATTTACGCAAAAAACTCATCTGTGCTTACTTCTCGCATTCTTCGCAACACAAAAACGCAAAAAAACAAGAGAACACAACGATCTGTCAAAATTTAGCTTGAGAAAATGTTCCGACGGTTAAATAGTAATAATAGTTGGCGCAACAGGTCCGTGGGGACCCAAGGCCTAGCCTCTCACAACCATTCGTTTTGTGTGAGTTTCAGTTTTGGAACGAATGGAAGGGATCTACAATTTTATGCCGATTCCAAACGGCTAATTGAGAAGCTCTAAAGACAGTTATACTCTCGGATATTTGTCAGACGTCCGCAAGAGGTGGCGCAGTGGACAAAATCCTAAGTTGGAATTTTCGGTTATTGCGGGATTAAATTAAATGGGCGCGCCTTAAATCTTGATAGATACTTGAAGTACATTGTGAAACAGAAGTTTGATTATTTAGCTCGAGCTGCGTACCACTAAGCAAAATGGGTTCACTTAAATTTAGCTCAGCTAAATTTTGGAGAGTATTTTATATGGGAGCGAAAATTAAGCTCGAGCAGCGTACTAAGCTTTAAAGGCAAATTTATTTAAGCTTTAAAGTCAAATTTATTTTAATTTAAATCTAGATTTGTTTTGCCAAAAGTTGTCTCTAATTTTTTTTCAAACTTGTTTGCCATATAGATCTAGGTATGCATTCAAGAAAAATTGGCTCATTGTTGTACACTGTACAGACGTAATACACCCGTACTCATACATTTGTCATTACCTGTGAAAACTGAAGTGGATGAAGATCTACTATTAGGACATCCGTATCCCTGTGGTTAGAACTAGTCCAGTTTTGTTAATTTTTCACTGATTCACAGATTTATCGGCGCTCGTGAACAGTCTTAATAGCTTAATTGTGTTGAGATTTTGAATAGCCCTAACGACTGCGTGAACAGTGGGGCACATTTAAATTAGGTATTTATACAGTGCATGTATAAACCTTATCTTCATGTCGCCAGATTTGTTTTCGAAAGAAATGCTGTGTGGGCTGTGTAGGACTAAGGAGATTATTTGCTATTTTTATCTTGTGTAAAGTGCGTATTGAATATATACAAGTTGGCTTTATATTATTCGTTTCGGAAACTATGTAGGGATACTTAAACTTGAATGAAGTTGTCTGTACACTTCACAGGTCTTTATTACACAAGGTTCAACTTATGTCGTTTTCCATTGGTTTCACTCGGGGATCCACCCTTTCTGTAATCCAATGGAACAAGGAAACTGCTTCTGATTGAATTCATCAAAGAATTGGTGAAATGCCAAAAAATAATCTACGGCAGCTGTCAGCTTCAGCTGACTTGTATAGAATACATAAACTACACTTGTGTGAGTGCTTCTCGAGTGGATTCTGACTCCAAATCCAGAAGCGAAATTCTCTCCTCAGAATCACCAGTATTTTTTGTGCCAATGGAACAGTTTCAGAAGTGATTTTTTTTGATTCCGGACACTTCCGGAGGCTTCGTTTTGCCCAATAATTGCTGCCGAGATAATTTCTTTATAGTTTGTTTCGCTATGCAACCGGCCGGAAGTTTTTAATCCAAAATTGACACAAATCCTTCTGGCATTCAGCGGGGGATTGGTCGCACATTTTACGCACATAGGCGTAAATGGACTTGGTTTCACTACTTCAAGTTAGGATAGGCACATGCATCATCTCTTACGGAGGTCCTTACGAAAGGCCAGGATGATATCAAATTCAACACCTCTCTTTGACCGCATTTATGTGGACTTGAGTTCGCCCAGTGGTAGAAATTCTACCATAGTGGCCTGACTTATACACAAACATATTGGAAAACGTATTCCACACAGCATTGCATCTCTTCTCAACAAAACAAAATCCAAGCGAATGTGGTGTTCCATTTCATTTCATTTATTTATTCAATCTACGATTTATAATCCACAGATTTAGAAAAACAATACAATCAGTTATAATATAATCAATAAGTTAAATGTGAATTTAATTGGCGATAAGCGAAATTAATTTATCCTTAAAAATATTTCTGGGAAAAAATATATCCAACTCGTAATAGAACAGATTAAACAATTTAATACAAATTGAGATAGGTTCACGTTGCCCATACAGGTAGTGTGACTACTTTCGGATAAAAGAGGTCTTTATCTAAGAGATCTAGAAGGAGCATACAAATTTAGGCAAGGAAATAGTTTCCTTTGGCTGTTTATATATAAGACTACCCCAGATGATTTCGAGTCGGTGGCGGAAGATCGCGAGTTAAGGAGGGTTCAATTGAACATTCTGTTCCGTTTTATCGAACGAAAACTGCTGGATTACTGTGATACATCGTGAGAGCAACTTCCTTTCTGAATGGGGTGCAATGGTTCAACCCCTTTTAAAAGATTTCTAAATTTGGAGTCAGTAGCGGACGATTGGGAGTTGTGGCAGGTGCAGGCCCACAAATAATCACCTCTTCATTTAGCATTTGGAAGCAAACAATTTGGATTTTCTCTCTTTTTACAATATTTTTTTTATGATTATTTTATTTCCAACTAAAAACAAAATAATATTTACATCCAAGAAAAAGAAAAAGCAACAACAAAAGAAAAGAAAATAAAAAATAATCATGTATAGATACAGTAACTCTAATTTAATTACACTTCTGGGTGAACTGTAGATCCCAAATTTATGATTAATACTTCTCCAACGGGTTTCCTAAATAATTTGAATAAGAAATTTAAATAAATGGAACGATGTGCTCGGATGTGTGTGTTCTCAAATGCGAACTTTGTCTTTTTAGGTTCCATCTAGGGGTTCGATCCATAAACTGATGTTGGTACTACAATATGAGGGACGAAAGCACACAACAGACAAACAGCGGAGGGACGTTTAATTGTCCTTCTTCATTCTGGTTGAGGTCATGCGGTAAATGATGGAGTCCCGGCCTGGATCCATTGAGCCAATGGCGTAGCAGATGGCTAGTAGGGAGAAGCCGAAGATGACCATGAACCACAGGATGATGTTGAAGATCACTGGATAGTCATCGTTGTAATACAATGCGAGGTTCAATGACTTGGCCTGAAAGAAAATTAAGTGAGCAAGACAACACACAACAACGGTGTTTACCCAACTTACTGTGTCTGAATTGGCGTTCACCACATCTCGCTTAGCGCGGTTAGATTCGGCCTTCTCGGCAACAACAACCAACAAACCTTCGGCCTTTGTGGCAACATACATATTTTCTAAGGCATTCGACACTAACTTAAGAGCTTCAGCCATGGCTGGGGATTTCTCTCCATGGGCCTTTGCAATGGGTGCCACCGACAAACGAATGGTCGTCAAAGCGGGCATTTTAGTAGCTGCAGCGTACTTATTGGCAAACTCGTTGATATAAGCAATTTGGGTGAGGAACTCTTTGTCTTCGGAATGTAATTCTGGTTTCAAGCTGTTGGTGGCCTTAATTGGTGCCACTTGTGATGGAGCCTCGCCAAACAATTCAGCATAATTGACAAGGGCATCATTCAGCTGACTGAAGTCCAAGTCGATCACGGGAACATTGGACGATTCCAATTGGGAACTGAGGGCATTTACAGATTCCTCGGCCAAGCTACCAATTAGTGTGTACGACTTTGCTTTGGTGTTCAAATTGATATGATCTACACCACCGACTAATACTGCAACAGCACTCTTGGCCATATTAAAAGGATCGTTGACGTAGAGACCGCTCCATTTGGTGCCATCATCAACCCAGTATCCCAAGGAAGCGGAGAGTACATCACCCAAACTTTCACTTTCTAGCTTCTCGGAGCCCTTAAAATCAAGGGAAGCTGGTGATTTCAATACAGAAAACTCTCCAGAGGCGTTTACTGTAATATTAAAAAAGAAAAAGTAATGTCAATCATGAAACAGTGATAAAAGCAAAAATCGATAATGGAAACAATTTGTATGAATTTGCGAATAGACGGAAAAGATGCAAGTTGTGAAACGAACATTTTATGGATAACAAATTAAATTTACTTACTTGCAATTAAGCAAAGAGAAAATATCACCAAATTCCGCAGCATTTTTCTTATTTCGTGAAAATTTTGATCATATGACAAACGACGACTGTCCACTTCCAAAAAGTCAATGAAAATTTCCAAGTGACAGCTTCAATTTCATGTGATTCCATTGGAAATTATAAACGTCACGTGATAGAATCTAACGGTCACCAGTGGTGCCAAAACAAATTTTGATATTTCACCACTCTCGTTACTTTTTATGGAAATGAAAACAATTGCTGATTCACTCGTTTTGAGTTTCCTCGTTGCGCTGACGTTGTTTTATTGATTTAATATTTTAATTTTTGCGTTTTAAGGCGAGAATCGTAAATTCGATCCCTGGAAACACACAAATTATATCCGTTTATTCCATTCAGTCCCCATGCAGACTTCTAATAAATATCTAAGAGTACGACTGCCCCGAAAAATCTGCTCAAATCGGTTACCCAAGAGCATTTTCGGTAGTCGGCCATGGACCGACTATTTATTTCCAAAAAAAAACTCACACAAACGGATGGTTGAAGAATGTGGGGATAGCAAAAAAAAAAGAGAAGGTGATATAAATACTGCGCAATTAATCAATCCACTTTAATACGGCAGAGGTAGTTCTCATTCTCTCAACACATTTACCAAATTCAAATTTGTAATGAATGGAGCAATAAAATTATTGTAAAATTAATAAAAAATTATTATCCCTACACAACATCCAAACAAACCCATTCGTTATACCTATTTCAATGTAGCCACTGCCCTATGAAGACTCGTCTTTCTCTGTCAGTCTAGACAACATAGAAAAACAAATCATTTTGCACCTAGCATGTAAACCAGTTTTTCGATGTTGACATTCGCGGGCGAAAAAAATTCGTGTTGTCAACAAATTTGTTGTCCTTATTCGGGTTTTCTTTAATATATCCAAGAAAAAATAGTAATTTTATCATAAAAATACTTTTGAAATATACAAGAATATACCCTGCGTGCTGTTTGCATAGTTTTACAATCAAATATTCATCGGAAAGCGTCAATTTGAGGCTGTCAAAAACTACCCAACAATGGATTCGGATAGTGATGATGAAGGCTCCGCCTCCGGTAGCCAGGGCTTCGATATGACCGGCATTCTATTTGGCAACATCGACTCGGATGGTAAATTAGTGGACGATGTTGGAAATGCGTTTGATCCGGAAACAAAAAAACACCTTGCATCGCTATCCAAGTATGTATCATTTGGAATAATCAACGCCGGTTGAACTTTTAAGGTATTTTATCACACTGTTACAGGTTCGGACTGAATTCATTGCTTCACGAAGTTATTGAAAATGGGGAAAGGGAAGACTGCGACAAATCAGATGAAGATGATGATGAGGAGACGGAAAAAGACGAGAATGCTGTGGATTATTCAGACATCACAGAGTTATCCGAGGATTGTCCGCGTTCACCGCCAAAAATGGATTTAGACGAAGAAATTCCAGTGAATAAACTTACAGCAGATGGTAATTAATAGGTACTTGTCAGAGTGATCTATATTTGGATTATGCATTGCAGGCCTTAAAGTAGACGATAAAGAACTTATGCCACCCCCAAGTCTGCCAGTTCGTAGTGCATCTCTGACTGAAAGTACAAAGCCAGGTGATCCGTCCGATGCAGATAAGAAAGACGATAAATGTAAGCAAAGTTTTCACAGCTGAATTCGACTTTATTTACATTTTGTTTGTAGCTGGCGAGAAAAAGCTGGACACTCCATTGGCGGCTATGTTGCCTTCCAAGTATGCCAATGTGGATGTAAGAGAACTCTTCCCCGACTTCCGACCAGACAAGGTGTTACGGTTTTCTCGGCTCTTCGGCCCGGGAAAGCCGTCCAGTTTGCCCCAGATCTGGCGAAGTGTCAAGAAAAGGAGAAGAAAGCGAAACCATTCCAGAGACCAAAAGGTACCAAGTTGTCTAATAATCAATGATGCAGCTTATATTTAATGCTCGAACGTGTTTTAGAATCAAAATGCTGGATCGGATTCCACCAGCGACTCGGAAGAGCCGCGAAAGAAAGGCTTTGGCTTCCATTATGCCCCGGCGCCCAGCAAAGACCAATGCCTGTCCGATGACGAGGACAAACTGTTGCGCGTCTCAAACAGCGAGGACATCCACAACGAGGGTACCGACAGTGGTGACAATAATGAAAATCGACCAAAGGTTGCCGATTGGAGATATGGTCCCGCGCAGATTTGGTACGACATGCTCGAAGTCCCAGACTCTGGAGATGGCTTCAACTATGGTTTCAAAATGCGCGAGAAAAATGCCAAGATGGAACTGAAAGAGGACGAAGAGGACATCAAAGGAGAAGAGATTGCCGAGGATGCTTTTCTAATGGTCTCCCAGTTGCACTGGGAAGACGATGTAGTCTGGGACGGCAATGATATCAAAGCGAAAGTGTTGCAGAAGTTAAACTCAAAGACTAATGCCGCCGGATGGCTGCCATCGAGTGGCTCAAGGATTTTCCAGCCCGGAAAGACGATGCCCGTCACCGGAGGCGCTCCGGGAAAGATGCCGCTTCCGAATACACCGTTGCAGGGCAAAAAGAATTCTATGTAAGTATGGGCTATCGTACCTTGATTTTGTACGAATGCAGTATTGGATGCAATTGAAATTTTATTCACTTCCCCAGGTCAATGCAAAAACAAGAGGTCATAGACGACACTTGGTACAGTATCTTCCCGGTCGAAAATGAGGAACTCATCTACAGCAAATGGGAGGACGAAATAATTTGGGATGCCGAAGAAATGTCTAAGGTTCCAAAGCCCAAGGTCCTAACTCTGGATCCAAACGATGAAAACATCATTCTCGGTATACCCGACGACATAGATCCCTCCAAGATCAATAAAAACACTGGGCCACCGCCAAAAATCAAAATCCCCCACCCTCACGTCAAGAAGTCAAAAATTCTACTCGGCAAGGCTGGCGTTATTAACGTGCTAGCAGAGGACACTCCGCCGCCCCCACCAAAAAGTCCCGATCGCGATCCATTTAATATATCAAATGATTCGTAAGTAAACACAGAGAGTACCCCGTTATCACGTTTAAACCTTTCATTTTGCCTATCTACAGTTACTACATGCCGAAGACTGAACCAACGCTACGTCTGAAAGTCGGTGGCGGCAATCTGATTCAACATTCAACGCCGGTCGTTGAATTGCGGGCTCCCTTCGTGCCCACACACATGGGACCCATGAAATTGAGGGCATTCCATAGGCCAGCTTTAAAGAAATATTCGCACGGCACTCTTGCTTCATCTGGGTCACATCCGGTTGCACCACTTCTCAAACAGATTGCTAAAAAAGCGAAGCAACGAGAACTCGAGCGTATTGCATCCGGCGGTGGTGATGTGTTCTTTATGCGCAATCCCGAGGATTTGAGCGGCAAAGATGGTGACATAATTTTGGCTGAATTCTGCGAGGAACATCCGCCGTTGATGAATCAAGTTGGTATGTGCTCGAAAATTAAAAACTACTACAAGCGCAAGGCGGCCAAAGATTCTGGACCGCAGGAGTTCAAGTACGGCGAAGTTGCGTACGCACACACCAGTCCGTTCCTTGGAATCTTGCATCCTGGCCAATGTATCCAGGCACTGGAGAACAATATGTACAGGGCGCCAATTTATCCGCATAATATATGCATAACAGACTTTCTTGTCATTCGAACGCGCAACAACTATTGGATTCGTGAGATAAACGCTCTGTTCACTGTGGGACAGGAGTGTCCTCTCTATGAAGTTCCCGGGCCGAATTCAAAGAGGGCCAACAACTTCACGAGGGATTTTCTGCAGGTAAGTTCGCAACTCGATAGTTGTTAAAGAGTGTTTTTCGAGGGTGCATCATGCTGGTCACCAAAATGTCCATTTTATGGTTGAGTTGAATTGCAAACAACTCATCTTCGTCAGTCATGTGCCTCTTGATACGAATTACAGCGATCCCTATTAATTTCTCTTCGAATAGGTCTTCATCTATCGTCTGTTCTGGAAAAGCAGAGACAACCCCAGAAGAATTCGAATGGATGACATAAAGAAGGCGTTTCCGGCTCACTCGGAAAGCAGCATACGTAAGCGTCTGAAGCAGTGTGCAGACTTCAAGCGCACAGGCATGGACTCTAATTGGTGGGTGATTAAACCCGAATTTCGGCTGCCGTCCGAAGAAGAAATCCGTGCAATGGTATCCCCTGAACAATGCTGCGCCTACTTCAGTATGATTTCCGCTGAACAGAGATTAAAGGTGGGTGTTTTGGGTCTAACATATCATATTTAACATCATTCTTTATAGGACGCAGGTTATGGTGAGAAATTTATATTCGCTCCACAAGAAGACGATGACGAAGAAACTCAGCTCAAAATGGATGATGAGGTCAAAGTAGCTCCCTGGAACACAACGAGGTACGAAAAGAAATGCCCACCCCGAAGCTCAACTGATTTTTATATTTTGCAGAGCGTATATTCAAGCGATGCGTGGAAAGTGTCTGCTTCAGCTGACTGGCCCAGCCGATCCCACTGGATGTGGCGAAGGTTTCTCCTACGTTCGTGTGCCTAATAAGCCAACAGTGAGCGCTTACCCTACACAGCTTAAGTTATTCATATTCTGAAAATTATGTTCTTAAACCTATAGCAAACCAAAGAAGAGCAGGAGTCCCAGCCGAAACGTACCGTCACAGGTACAGACGCCGATCTTCGTCGCCTGCCGCTCAATAAGGCAAAGGAACTCTTGCGGAAATTTAAAGTTCCCGAAGAAGAAATCAAGAAGCTCTCCCGCTGGGAAGTCATCGATGTTGTGCGTACTCTGTCCACGGAAAAGGCCAAAGCCGGCGAACAAGGAATGGACAAGTTCTCGCGTGGTAATCGTTTTTCGATCGCTGAACACCAGGAGCGCTACAAAGAGGAATGCCAACGCATCTTCGATTTACAAAATCGAGTGCTAGCCAGCTCAGAGGTCCTATCAACTGATGAGGATGAGTCGTCGGCATCGGAGGAATCCGATTTGGAAGAGTTGGGTAAAAATCTGGAGAACATGCTGTCGAACAAGAAGACCTCAACGCAGTTGTCCATGGAGCGCGAGGAGCAAGAACGCCAAGAACTGCTCAAAAAGATCATGGAAGAGCGTGAGGGATCTAATACGAAGAATTCCAAAGACGATAAGGATAAGAATCAGTCCCAAGGTATGGGCAATTCAAATCAAGGGCGCATCCTTAAGATCACGCGAATATTTAAGAACTCTGAAGGTCGGGAGTACACTAGGGTTGAGATTGTACGTCGCCAGCCGGTAATTGATGCGTACGTAAAAATTCGAACCACCAAGGATGAGACGTTCATCAAACAGTTTGCCACCCTCGACGAACAGCAGAAGGAAGAGATGAAGCGAGAAAAACGGCGCATCCAGGAGCAGTTGCGTCGTATCAAGAGAAACCAAGAGCGAGAACGACTGGCTCAGTTGGCGCAGAATCAAAAACTACAACCAGGTGGTATGCCCACCAGTTTGGGTGATCCGAAGAGCTCTGGTGGCTCAGGCCCATCCGGCCATTCGAGTAGTAAGGACATTAGTCCATCACGCAAGAAGTTCAAATTGAAACCGGACTTGAAGCTGAAATGCGGAGCCTGTGGACAGGTTGGCCATATGCGTACGAATAAAGCCTGTCCGTTGTACACCGGAACACCTGGCCCAACGCCTTCGATGAATGTTGCAATCACCGAAGAGCAAGAAGAAGAGATCGAAAAGGAGTTGAACTGTGACGATGAAGATTTGGTTAACGTCGATGGTACAAAGGTTACGCTTAGTAGTAAACTGCTGAAGCGACACGAGGATGTGAAGAGGCGAACTCTGCTCCTTAAAGTGCCCAAGGAAGCTGTGGGTAAGAAACGTCGTCGAATGGGCAGCGATCTACACTGTGACTACCTGCAGAGGCACAACAAGACGGCGAACAGGCGGCGCACTGATCCGCTGGTGGTTCTCTCATCGATACTGGAGGAGATTTTGAATGAACTGCGAGACTTGCCGGACGTGCAGCCGTTTATGTTCCCCGTCAATGCTAAGGTAACGCATTTGTGCATAGTTGAGCAAATAGTTGTTGAAAATGTGTTTTCCTTTCCAGCTCGTCCCAGATTACTATCGCATTGTGACCAAGCCGATGGACCTGCAAACAATGCGAGATAATATACGCCAAAGGCGGTACCACAGTCGCGAAGAGTTCCTCGCTGATGTCAACCAGATAATTGAGAACTCAACTCTCTACAATGGCTCCAGAAGTTCATTTACCGCTGCCGCACAGCGGATGCTTAAAACTTGTTTCGAACAACTTGAAGAGAAGGAGGATAAACTAATGCGCTTGGAAAAGGCCATCAATCCACTGTTGGACGACAACGATCAAGTTGCACTCTCATTCATTTTCGAGAAGCTACTGACCAGCAAGTTGAAGCTAATGCCCGAAAGTTGGCCGTTCCTCAAGCCTGTTAACAAGAAACAAGTGAAGGACTACTACACCATTATAAAGAGGCCAATGGACATGGAAACGATCACCAAGAATGTTGAAGGTAAGCATGGAATCGGTTAACCCCAGGAATGTACTAAAGTTGTTTTTTTTTTTTATAATTTATCCCAGCCCACCGATACCACTCCCGAGCGGAATTCATCGCTGACGTTGAGTTGATAGCCACGAATTGTGAGCAGTACAACGGCGCCGAGTCTACCTTCACCAAGAACGCGAAAATCATCCTCGAATGTACCAAATCAGCTCTATCCGAAGTATACAGACATATTTATTGTTCTGCCGCAATTCGTTACGATTTAATTTTTAATATTTTTTTTGTAGTTTGGTGAACACTGTGCCCAAATGGAGCTGAATATTAGCAAAGTGCAAGAGCAAGCCCGTGCCGATGCAGACCTAGATGGAACTTGGGATCATGAAGATCAGGACTTTGACTTCCATCGGATCAGTCGCTCTAGTACGCCTGAGAATGAGAATGAATTTGTCGATGTGGAGGGTAATGATCGACCACAATCGGCCGCGTCAATGACATCACAACGTGCCATTGAATTGCCACCACCTGCCACGGCAGGCCTAATTGAGGTGAAACGTGGTCGTGGCCGTCCACGAAAGCATCGCGACACAGTCGAAGAGGGTAAGTGTTTTTCGCTAAAATTCCACACACCAGACATGCTATGTACATTCGGACAGCACTTGGGCTACGATACTAACAGAATACAGTTTTGTACTTCTCGTTATGCGAGAGAACCACCCGACTTCCTTTCCCTTAGTTCATTTCATCATGTAAGCGCCTTCTCATCACTGCGTTCATTCGGCTTTTGAATACTTTCACAATACGCCTTTGTCATTAACGATACCCCTCATTAGGTGACGCAGCTTTAAATTTTGTACTTGTGGCTGGGGTATATAGTCTTGCAGGCACTCATTTCCTTGTTCCTCCCGTAAAGCGTTTTAATGTGTAGAACATGAAGTTGTGTCCTGTTTATGTGTTTTGTTGTGGCTACAATTCGGAGGTTCAATTCTACATTTTGAATTGTTTTAAATTGTCGTGCGTGAGTTTTATTGGTGCTTGTACTGTGTCTTTAATGTTTGGGAACGTAGAAGAGAATTGGTTGTTTTGTTTTTTAAGAAGGGGGGCTAAAGCAATATTTCTATTTTTCCCGCCAAATAGCCTGTAACTCGTTGCAAAATGTTTGAAAATAGAAAAACTTAGACATAAGCTGGTAAAGCTTTTCGCTTTTCCCGTCGTAAGAAGCCATATGAAAGAAATAAAGAAAATGTAAAGAGCAACACAACCTTCATTAGCGTGGCTAAATGACCATTCCAATGGTCATCATGCCCAGCGAAACGGGTAGATCGTAAGTGAGTAGAAGCGAGAAAACACGCACAAACAATGCACGGAAAATGCACTCGAAAAAATAAACTTGTTGTTTTCAGAACAAACTTCGAAAATTATCACTTGCGATTTTGCATTTGAGATATTTGCCAACCATCTGACAGTTGTACCAGACATAACCTAACAAATTAGCTCAGAGAAGTATTGGACTGAAATGTTCTCTACTTTGTTCCTCTGTAACCAAGTTTTGCGTACGGAAACGGAGTTTAACCAAACTTTGCAAAATTGAACTAAAATGTTCAATGGTGTTAGTTTAAACCAAACATCACCAGCAACGTGTACGCTATGGTTTAGATTTCTATCGAAAATTAACATTTTTGTCAAATGACTTCACTCACTCACTTGTTTAGATATGACGCAGAACAACTGTCAGCAATTTAGACCGTCCCGAAAATAAAAACTCACGCAAACGATAAGCTGGACCTATTGCACAAACTATTTATTATTTATTTAGATCTAATGTCGTATTCCATTGGGACAAAAAATCAATATTTTTCTTGATACGGATCACTTTTTCAGATTTTCATTTACTGCCACAAATTCCAATATAAAGGGTTTTCCAATAAGAGGTGTTATTTTGGTATTCAAAGAAAAATGCCATTTTTTGAGATAAATGATCGGATGTTTGTTTCATAATAAAGAGGGAAGGTATGCCGTTAATAATGAAAAACAACATCAGCCAAATGGCCACCACGAGCACGCATACAGGACCATATCCGTTTCATGAAATTGTCGATCACCAAATCGCAAATGGTCCTCGATAGCCTAAGGAATTTTATCTTTGAGGTCTTGAATCGACGCTGGGCAGTTGGCGTAGACCTTATCTTTCACGTGGCCCCAAAGGAAGAAGTCGCAAGGTGTTAAATCACCAGATCTCGGTGGCCAATTGTGATCACCCCCGAGAGATAACACGGTCCGGAAACTTTTCCCGTAAAAGATCAATACTTTCGTTGCTTGTGTGACTCGTAGCGCCGTCTTGTTGAAAGTAAACCTTGTCCAGATCAACACCATCCAACTCCGACCATAAACTTAGGTGTAATGACGTTTGTGGAATGCCCAATTCCAAAGAACGACGAGGAATGGACAAACCTGGGTTTTCTTCAACACTTTGGGCTACAGCAGCAATATTCTCAGTTGTTCTTGAGCGACGTGCACGTGTTTAGTTCTTCACACCACTAACTTGTCCCAACAGCTCGAATTTTTCCACCAATTTCTGTATTGCGGTCCGACAAGGTGCTTCACGACGACCAAAAAATGCTTTAGTTTTGCGAACTGTGACTGCAAGATTTTCACCATTTTTGGAGTGAATTTTAATAATTCCAATGCGTTGTTGAAGCGTGTATCGTTCCATTTTTAGTAATGGCGTAGTTTCTACTTGTCAAATGTCAAAGAATAAAAGCTTCAAAAGTGACAGCTACCGAAATAGCGGGTCATTCAAAATAACACCTCTTATTGGAAAACCCTTTATTTACTTTACACTGCTGTTTAACATCATTTTAGGAAGTTTGCTTTCAAGAGAAATGCGCAAAGTTTCGTGTAACGAAATACATAAAAAGCAATGGATATAGTTTAGGAGGAATTGTTATCTTCATTGTCTTCCTCGTCATCTGAAGACTACGAATCACCAAGAATACTCTATTTGTATCCACAAGAGGGGAGACATTTTTCAAGTCGATATCCATTTGTGATTTTTCCAAAAACTAATGCAATTTGAACAACTGATAGTCATTTACAAAAGCAGATCAGTATCGTTGCATGTTCCATGAGCCGCGTAAAATCTGAGATCTGAAAAAGATTTCTGGTGGTCCCAATGGAAAACGACATTAAATACTAGTAAGCAATAACTAACCCATTGACAGGTATTACAAGCTCAAGCTGTGTTCCTATTCTTTCTTTACAAAATAAATTTCTTCCGCAAGTTGTTGTGCAGACGTTCTCGTGACTTTCTTCATGTAAGATTTCAAGCTTTTTATCTCATAGTTTCCGTTGGCTCGAGAACCTATCTACTTTAGTACTTCTGGTTTAACGTACTTTAGTACATTTGCATAGTTTGATTGTTAAATTAATTTTTGTTTGTTAATTGTATTTATTATAAGAACATGGGTAAAATCAACTTTATTTTCTAGTCAAAGTAACAAACGCCGTTAAACGTGGGCGTGGCCGTCCACGAAAGGACAGCCTAACCTCAAATCAAAGTAATACTCAAAATTCTTTTCTGGAGGAAGGTAAGACTTTGATGATGGTGACTTCGATTGTGTTTGATTTTATATTTTTTTTTTTAAATTTTTATTTTATTTATCTAATATTGCGGTATACTAC
Source organism: Cheilosia grossa (assembly GCA_963082955.1). Taxonomy (NCBI): domain Eukaryota; kingdom Metazoa; phylum Arthropoda; class Insecta; order Diptera; family Syrphidae; genus Cheilosia; species Cheilosia grossa. Next base: position 61,361,931 of record OY720144.1, read on the forward strand.
ATACTTACTTATACCCATTTTTAGTGTTTGCATACATATTTTTTTTGAGCTCATAATAATGCACAGTACTGAGTACACAGAACTCCCTTGTGAGCTTCGTTAAATTTAAAGTGGACCCTAAAAATGGCTTGAAGTAAGCCGGTTTTTGTTTTTCTGTTTTAATTGTGTACATAAATGTTTAGTTACTTTTAATATGTTTTAGTTTTCACACATCCATACATACATGCATACATTTTTGTTAATGCAAAAAATCATTTTAAACCAATTGCATCCACATTTTGGCTGTTTTAAGCTTTTGTTTTAATTTTATTTAGAGTGTGTGTTTAATTTTTGTTTGAAGAGATTGTTACGCAATTGTTTTGTTTTTTTTTTTTAACTCCAACCCGTATGAAATACCTTCAGAAGAACTAATTGCCTGTACAATTTTCGTAGATCTTCAATGTTCAACGGATGACGAAGAATTCGAAGAAGTCATGACGGAAGACGAAACAGGTGCAGCTATGCTTTTAGATCAAGGTGAAGTCGCTGCACCAGTAGAAATTATTAAGGTAGAAGAAACTGAAATCGGAGTTGGACAACCGGAAGAAGGTACGTTGTGCGAAATGTTTCTCATTTATCTATATTTGTATTCTCTAAGTTGTCTTAAAGAAAATTATGCAGTGAGCGAATTTGTTTTGGAAAAGTTTTCATTTATTGAAGCTTTCCGTTGAACGTTGACAATTATGTACCGAATGTAAACATTTCTATTTTATTGTTAAAAATTAGCATTGTTTTTGCTTACCCTTGCTCATATAGGACGTGCGAAAGGGGTTTTCAATCATCGGGTCTCTGTTACCTTAAGAGACGTACAATGTACATACCATCTGCCGTATGAGGTAGTGAAACCTTTTTGCGGCGTGTTCCATTGAAGAAAATAATTTCGCTGACAAAAAAGAACGCTTTCACGTCAATTCGTAACATGACAGAAGTGTCCCGGATATTTTTCAAGAATTGCCCTGAACTCAGAACACATAATAGCAAAATGTTTGTTGTGTTGTTAGAAACGAATTTTGTGCTGTTGCGAATTTCATAGAAAAGAGCAATACTTTTCGGGGCTATTCGCTCAGATCTTCAGTGAAAGGCGCCAATAGTACAACTACTTTATGTCCGCCACCATTTACAGAGAATATATGTTCGGTAAAACTCACCTTCTTACAGACTGAGTAAACATACCATCTCTGTGCACATGTTTCTTTTGAAGGTGATACCTCAGGTCGGAGCGGACATTGAGAATCTCGGTCTGTTTTATTTCAAAACGATTTTGTAGAAAAAAAACTTGAATCTTTTTTAATTTATTTAGCCCATCCTGTAATTCTACATAACTCGGCATTGCTCCTTTCTTCTCCTCTTTACCCGTATGGGCTTTTAACAGAAGCAAGAAAAAAAAAAACAACTGAAGTCGCTCACTGCATAAAGTGTTTTTCATTAACATCAAATCCTTATAAAATCAATGCTATATTTTACATTACCTATTGTATGTGTAACTAACGAAGGACAACATGGCGAGGACGATAGCCAGCAGGCAGCTGAAGCTATGGTACAGTTGAGTGGAGTCGGATTCTACACTCAACAGCCACAAGGTTCCTTTTGCAATTTATTTTGTCTTTACATCCCCTTTCCATTCAAGCAGTTAATTTATTTGTTTGCTTTCAATGTAATTATTCCTAATCTTTTCCCCTGTCCAAATTTTGAGCTCAACCACACTGATTGGATCTAATCTGATATTTCTAATCAAGCAAAAATGAAGAAAAAATAAATCAAATCAAAATTTCCTCTCACCCGGGATCGGATCCAATCCACGATTTTATATCGCTCTTTTGTTTGGCTATCCAAAAATCATATTTATTATTAGCCTCATAAATGTATAATTTGATCAAAATCTCTTTGATTTAGATGATTCCATCGATCTGGATCCCAACTATGACCCATCGGACTTTCTTAGCATGGGCAATCGGTTGCCTACTTCGCAGTCGCAAACCGAGCAACCGCTGTCGCAGTTCCTTCCAAACAATGAGCAGCAGTTATCCTCTGCCGATACAGAGAGTGAACAGGTACCACAGCAGCCGCAACCACCAGCACCATTACAGCCTATCTCACAAGTACCGATGCTGATGCCATCTGATATGCCTGATCATGACAATGTTGGCATCGACGAGGATCTTGCTATCTCCGAGAGTGACGAGGAGGAAGAGAGTAAATTTAACTTAGATGGCTTTGTTAATGCACCAGCTGCTGGACTGCCTTCTCTTCCTCTTCTTCATTCGCTGCCCTCGCTTCCTTCACTTCCTTCTACACCACCTCCTGCACTGCCTCCTCCTCCTAATCCAGCTCCTTCTCTCCCATCCATCCAAGATGAAGCGGATGCAAGCACTTCTCTTCCGCTGGAAGTTAAACCTACCGAAGCACAAGAAGAAAATGAAGATGATGGTTTGTGGTTTTAATTTTTTTTTTTTTTTTTTTCTTTCTGTTTCATTGAAGTGTTAAGATGTTTGTGATGTGCAAAGTATAAAATAAGAGTTTACTTACGTTGATATATTTTAAATCAATATATTTTTACTGTCAATAAAACTACCACTGGTTTCTTTTTATAAATGGTATTGGGAGAAGGTTAGTTTTTTTTTTGTCAACTTTTAAGTAAACACATATATTTCTTCACCATAAAAACAGAAATGCACTCTTTGGAGAGTGCGTCAATCAATGGTGGACGTATAATCTTGGGCAACGATAAGCACATTTACGATGGTGCGAAATATGCGCTATGCATCAGCAAAACGAGAGGAGAATTTCGTTCGCAAGCAATTTTATTTGAGAATGGGATGCATGTATCGCGGTGAATGACAACGAACAAAGTAGCGTACCTACTTGGGTATGTAAATCTCGAACATTATTTGAAAGGATCCGATGTCGTTTGCCATTGGTTTCACTCTGGGATCTACTCATTCTGTAATCCAATGGAACAAGAAAACTGCTTATGATTGTATCCACAAAAGTATTTGTGAAAAGCAAAAAAATAATCTATGGCTGTTATCAGCTGACTTGAAGACATTCTGACTTACAGTCCAAAAGAGGGTGTAATTCAAGCGAAATTTTCTTCTCAGAATCACCGGAAGAGAATTTTCTGTGCCAATGGAACGATTACAGAAGTATTTTTTTCCTATTCCGGTATCTTCCGGACCCTTCTTTTGGCTTGAATTGATTCAGAGCAAAAAATTTTGTTGTCTCTCTTTGTTTTAAATAAAATGTAACGACGTTTGCTATTGCGCCATTGATTGTTGGACTATCGATAAGGCAGTGCAATTTAATACAAAAACCAAACTGAACTTTTTGAAATCTAGCACTTTTCTTCACATGACATAACTGTCAGTTTGACACTTGATTTCACAAAAATTGTGGAGGAGTAATCACCGCAGATGATTTTGTTGACGTTTTTTTTTATTTTAAGTTGAAAAGATATGAAGTAATCTTCCTAAAATATCATAGAGCACAAGCAAAATATTATTATCCAGCTATAAACGATAACATATCCACAAGATGGCAGCGATAAAGAGTAAATTATCGAACTACTACGAGGGCTTTTGCAGCTACATGCAGAAAGACACAAAAGGTGTTGAGGTAAGAGCCCCTGATTGATAACCTAAACATAAATGTTTATCTTTCTTTTTTATAATATAGAAACAAGTTGTTAGCATTTGTTTGTTATTATATAATGCAATGATTCTCGTATTTTAGATCGGTGTCTATGCAGCATCAGGAATACTCTTCGCATATGCGTACCTCAAGATCCGCCCGGTTAGTAGTTTATTCTGAAATTGTCTTTGCTGGATTATATGTATTTCTTTAACATTAGATAACAAAATTCGGAAAAGGTAGAGATATACCCAAAATATTTATTCGTGATCAAGTCACTCAATATGGAAGCATCGAATCGATTGATCCAAGCTCCAAAAGTGGTCCATTCTTGTTGGTTAATCATAGACCGCCGCTTGGATTTTTAGTCCCATTCAACAGGCTTTTGCCAGTTAAGGTAAATACAAAAAGAAATATGTCATTGCTCGAGGATAGATATAATCTCGGCTGTTTGTCAGAGGCAGGTTCACCTTCAATTCACTGGCAGTTTGCTTTCCGACTTATCCGAGCTGTTGTGGAGGAACTACTTTTGTTCAAGAAAACATAATTTACATTGCCTATTCTTATGATCATTCTCTAGTTACCTGGTGTTACTGTAAATGCAAACGGATACTCTTGGCTACAGACTGTCGCTGTGGGTAGACGCATCGAATTCACTCCCTTATCACGCAATGGAGATGACAACAGTGCCGTTTGTCAAGTTTTGCTAATATGCCCTGAAAATAAACAGGTAGAACACCACATTTTTGTACGCCTACTTGTTGCTTTTATTTGTTTATTTGTTTCAGGGAAAAATTGATGCATCCGAAGCACTCCTCAGCCTTGGATTTGCAAAGACTGTAGAAATACCACCAACTGTCAACGACTCAGAGTGGCAAAAGTACTATAAACATTTGGTAAAAGTAGAGAAAAATGCAAAGGATCAGAGGCAGGGTCTCTGGTCAACAAGGTGAACTTTTTTTAGTTTTTACAAACACTTTCTTTAATCTTCTTCGTTGTTTGCAGCCTTCCACCGAAACCTTGGGCCTTAAAACTTTCGAAAGAAAAAATCGAATCGTGGATTTCATCGCTTTTACCTGCGGATCGACGGTTGCCTCAACTCGTCCGATAGTGTATTTGAGTGTCCTCGAAGCAACTTTTTGTGTCTTTTATAATGCTTTAAAAAAATAGAAGTTAAACTTTGCCCTGGTACCTACTTAGCTTCATGAATTATGCGAAATTTCACGCAAATATTTTATACTGGTTAAAATAAATGCTGTTTCAGTTGAGAATGCCAGAAATAGATGACTGAAGAGTACAAATTGTGTTTTTTGGGGTGATATGTGAGGGAACTGATATCTTACGTTACTTAGGCGAAAACATTTTGGATTCGCTGAAGTAAGTACGTATTTGCAAGAGTGATTTGGTTGGTTTACAGTTGAAGCTACCAAGAAACGAACGACTCCAATTGACCAATTGTGATCGTCAATTAAAAATATCGAAAATCGGAGAGTCCTGATTTGCCAACCCGCTTCACTGCAAAGACGATCTGCCCGATCCCAATCCTGTCAATCATTCTTCGGTATTCAACCATGATTGGACTAGGAGCGGCAGCTGCGTAATTTTAGTATCGTTGCATAGACTCGATCGTGTCGAATTGGTTGGTATAGGTTTCATGAGGCAGAATCTAAGGTATTAAATGGAAAAGCCGAATGACAAACCGTTTAAGGGATTTAAGAACTAAAAGCTCTCTCAAATTGTACCTTGAAGTTTGAAAATGTTACTCAGATCGCGGGACTTGTGTGAATTTTGATACGGACTTTCTTTCAGAAATCTGGCATTCAAACTATTAATATTGATTAATATTTTGTTAAATTTCATAAAAATATCTTTATTTCATCATAATAAGACTTATATTAATAAAACAGCATTAATCGCATTTTAGCAAAATTACAAGAAAAAAAAATAGTTAATCCATTTCCATGTGACCGATATAATTTAAAGAACGTTTTGTTATAATTATAAATTTTTATTTAAAAAAAATAACGAAAGAAGTTTCCCTCCCATGTGTGGACACTGGTGGAAGCTTTTAATGGCACCACTAATTTTCGGTTAGACTAATCCAATAAAGTTACAATTTCAACAAGAGCCTGGCAGCACTTTTCACATTTCACAGCTCAAGCCTCAAGCGTCAAGCTCACTACTACAAAAACTCATGGCACATTTTGACAGTTCTCTTTTGATCTTGAAGCAATCGAGGTGTTCGGAGGAAGTGTTTTTCCGTCTTTCGGGCTGTATAATACTTATTTCTTCTCTTCCTGTGTCAAAAGTGTTACTGGAGTGCTAAAAAATATACCATACGTCCCACATAAATCTATAAAAAGAGAAAGAAATCAATTATCCCTGAAATCAAAAAAATTCATTTGCAATTCTAGTGCAATAGTGCGGAATCATAAAAAAATCACACCAATCAATCAATCAACCAACCAACACCCATCGACTCACATAAAAAAGTAGTTCAAAAGGAATACATTCCTGCATCATAAAATCAATTAACCAGAGTCTGCTCTGCTCAAAGGAATTTCAAACGTTCTTCGTTGTAGAAAACTAACAACAAAAAACAGCCAGGTAAGCAATATGTTTTTAAGTTTTTCTTTCACTCAGTTTAGTAGGTAACTAGCCAGCAGAGAAAGTAATCGAATGGAGAAAAAGAAATAAAATCTATGACGTCATGTACATAAATGAAGGGTGGATACTGGGACTAGTACTGGATACCATTTATTAGATACCTACCCACCGCCCCACACTCCTCCGAGCTAGCAAGCTGGAGAAAAACCACCAACTTACGAATAAGTTCGATATTTCTTCCGAATCCAAAATTACTCATAAAGTCTTGTTGTCATATAAACTGACGATACCAACATCTCAATTGTAGCCATCGATTCTGACTAGTCATTCGATTGAGCGTAATGATTTAGATAGAAGGAGTGATTTGCTAATTGTTGTCCGTTTCGATTTTTTCTTCTCCTGGGGTGGTTTTGCTGATTGCTGTTATATTGTCTGCTACCCTACTGCGCGGCTATTCTGCAGAAAAACCTTGGCATGTGGGGGAAGGCGACTGACGACGTCCTTGCATAAGAAATCCGAACGACTGTGGGTCAGCAGAACATCTAATTTTGGCGTCTAGGAATAGCATTCCTTTTATTTGTGCTACAATCGACCTGTGTGAAAATTGGTTAAGAAAACATGATTGCCTGACTGTTTTTTTAATTTTTAGGACTTGGAAAGTTGAAATCTCATTTTCGTTAGGTATTCATTATTTTGAACAAACACGTAGACATGGATAGGCGCTGGGAAGGTTCACTATTGCGCAGGCTCGAAAACATCTTTGCCATGGAGGAGGCTAAGTTTTTTTTTTGGTATAAGTACTTTTGCTGCTAAATTCTTGGTTAGTAGGTATGTAGTATGTAATATTGCGCTTTGCAGACATACGTTTAATACCTTGGTTTAGTGGCAGTGTTGCCAATAATTTTAGTATTTTGAATGTCTACAATTTGCCATAAGGCATAGATTTTAAATTTTCGGGTAGAAAGTTTACCCGAAAAACGAAAAACCACATCAACCATCAACCAAATTAAAGAGAAAAAATCTTCTAAGAACTTGGGCTGAGTCCGTTTTTGTAAAGAACTGAAACGCATACTGCAAATTTGCTCATCTTATTCTCTATTTTCTCAATTTTTTTGTTTTCTGAAATAAAATTTGTGTTTTCAAGGATTGGAACTCAATTTGAAGGAAAATTTTTACCAAGCTTTCATCTTGTTGTACGTGCTACTACTGCACCCACCGAGATAACAAGATTAAATGGGTTATTGAAGTTTTTTATTTTGAATGAGGATTATTGAGAAAGCTGCTTAATTGTTTAAGCTGGTTTGTTGATGAATCCAGCTCTCCAATTTATCGTTAAAAAGCTATCTCCTTTTAGAATTTACGGCACAAAAGTTTGCCGTTTTACTTTTGTAGTAAGAATGGAAAAGACTGTTATGGTTATAAATTCTCTCTCAGATAGAGACACTTGCTAAAAAGTTAGGTAACGCTTTTGTAGTAATTTATGAAAAATGAGATAATTCTAAAATTCTAAAAGTCGGTACGAAAAGTCGATAAAATATCTGATAAACTCGAAGAATTTCATTTACTAATATAATTAATTGATGCTGGATTTAATCGAATTTCTATTTGATGAATCCGAGTATATGGAAGAACTTGTACTGATTAAACTACAAGCATTGGAGAAGAGGATTATCCCTTCTTACAGCAAGGACGAATTTCGTCGCTGCTTTCGAAAAGAATGTTGAGGAGTAGGTACATACATTCAATTTTATTTTGCCGCTTGTTGATACCATTTTAATACACAAGAAATCAAGGCCGATGCACGAATTTTGTCCGCATATGAAATATTATTCGTAAATTCGTAAGATTTAAAAGTAAAGGAACAGTAGCCCTTTTTTATTATCAGCCATGATCCATATAGATCATCGAAATACATGCACTTACAACAACAGCACATGATCCTGATATTCATCGAGATCACGAATCATGATCTGAAAATGTATTGTACTAAGTGGCTTGTTTCATTTTTCAATGTTGGTGTGCCTGTAAACGGTAGCCACTAGCCAAGCCACACAGTCACGTTGCCAGACTAAAATATTCAACACCCTTCACAACACAAAAAATCAAAAAGCATTTTTTTCACATCGAATACATTTCCCGCATTCGAGATGATTTTGCTTTTTCATTCCATAGAGGTATGCCCAGACCAGCGAAATATTTAAGTAAATGTTTCATAAACATTTATTTAACAAAAAAAATGCTTATGAAATGTTTCGCAGTTCGTTAATAATTTGTTTCAGAGGTGTGTTTTGTTCTTTTAACATAAAATACAAATATCCAGAAAATCTTGGAATAATAAAAAATCGAAACTAGCTACCTGCATAAATTTAAATTGTTTTAGAACCTAGTTATTGGGAAACACGTTTCTTTTTTATCACAGAAAAATCTAATTCTAACTTCATTTTGTTCTTCTGGAATTTCGTGCCTAAGCCGCTGTCATTTACTTTGTCTAAGAATTCCAATCTGAGCGGACCAGAGGTGCAAACTGAATTAAGATTTCTATTACAATTTGAATAGATTGTAGGTAAACTCATTTCCTTTTAGAAACAAAACACACCATATAACGGAAGCCGTGTTGTTGTTTTCGAGCCTCTGGTCGTGAATTTCCGACAGTAAAAAGTATTTCATAAACGTTTAATAAATACTTAATCGGCGTATACACCGGCAAAAACAGAAATGTTTGACAAATGTTTATGAAATGTTTCTGAAGCAAATCGAGAACATTTCATAAATGTTTAAAAAAATCATTCGCTCGCATGAATACACCGAAATACCGAAATACAGCAGCAAAATATTGTTTATTTGTTGCATTTTTGAACACAGAATTTTAAATTACTTTTCTTAAAAACAATATCCAAAAATAAAAATTATTAATTTGATTCATATGGTAACACCCCCCACAAGCAAATGAAATGTCATGTCAATTGTCATCATATTGTGACGTCACGTTGTACAGAAAGTTTGCAATATGGCTGGTGGCAATATGATGTTTGTAATGCTCATACATTACCCCTTGTGTTTTGAAAGCAACTGTTGCCACAACTCGAAAATAAAATTTTTCTATGATCCGTATTGTTTTATTTTCATGATCTGATTCGGATCAGATCACGCTGATAATAAAATACGGCTAGTATTTACGCGTCAAAAATGAAAGAAATAGAGAAAATTAACAAAATACAGAAAGTACAAAAAAATCTGTCAAATGCACAAAGCTGACAAGAAACAAATTCAAAATCCGTCTTACATTTATTTGGGATATGGATTCGATCTCAAAGCAACTGTAAATCTATCCACGTATTTCGCAGTATATTTTAAAATCACTGAGAGAATTTAGCTCAATTATTTGAGCTAGGCGCAACGGCTTAGCGGTTAGTGTGTTGGACTTTAACTTTAACTTTTAAGTTAAAGTGTGTTGGACTACTAAGCGAGGGGTCCCAGGTTCAAATCCCGCAAAAACCCAAATTCCAACTTAGCGTTTTTTTCACTGCGCCACCTCTCGCGAACGTCTGACAAACATCCGAGAGTATATAACATAACTTGAAAGAGCTTCTCAATTAGCCGTTTGGAATCGGAATGAAATTGTAGATCCCTTCCATTCGTTTCAAAAATTAAATTCACACAAAACGAAGCGTTGTGAGAAGCTAGGCCTTGGGTTGCTCGGACCATCCAGCCAATTATTATTATTTGAGTTTGACAGATTTTTAGTGCTTGGCTCCGGCTCGGGAAAGTACGTGAATAGACAAATTAATATTTTTTTTTTAGATGACGGCTACGGAGGGATAGGCAAGGAATCTGGTAAAGAAATTCGTGACTGAGTACTAAGTTGACAGCTCTAATAAATATGTGACCAATGTAGTCGACTTAAGATTGCTATATTTCTAATATTTGTGCTCACTGACTGACGGTTCAGATCATAAATGTGCAGGGTGGTTTTTGACAGGCGTGAAAATTAGCTGACACTTTTCAGTGCGCACTATTGCTAGCCACGTTAAATAAACTTTATGGCTTATTCTACATTGCGCGATACTAATAATCATGTTTAGTGGCCAGACGAATAAACTCACACTGGCGAAAATTTTCCATTGTGACCTTCAAAATTCATATTAAGCGTGAAGGTTAAAAATGATCATAAGTAAGGCCAATCGACGTTAGGTCTGTTCCCTTACTTTCTGGTTCAATTTTGGCAACGTCACATTTCTCTCATTGCGAGAGAATCCCGCCAGAGTTTCAAAATGGAAAATGCTAGAATGTATGAAGCAAAAAAAAAATTCTAGACAAAACAAAACAAAATTTCATCAGCTTTAAAAAAAAGTATTCTTTTAAACTACACAGTCATCTAAAAGCTTGTGTACCTCTCCCTTAAGTAAGGAGTTCCGTGCCTGAAAATAACTTTGAAAATTATAACAGTTAAAAAACGTGTATTTAAAACAACGCATTTTATTTTATTATTAAAGTATCAGTCTCCAAAACAAACAGAACAAAAAAATCAATAGTACCAATTTTTGAAACATATTATATCCATGGTACCTACTCAAAAATAAAAGTACACTGTTACCATAATTAACTTTATAAAATACATAAAAAGTTATTGCCTTCTTTAAATTATTATAGTTAATACAACATAAAACCAAAAAAAGGGTTAAATGTGAATTCATTTCTCACACATTTTCATTGAATTGTCTTTCTTTTTTTACTCTCTATATGAAACTGCATGAACAACAACAAGCCGTAATTAAATATATCAGTCTTTGTAACAATTCATTCGATGTATTTTTCCTACTGCATTTATTTTAATCCTTAACTTTCCTTTAAAAGATATGTGGAAGAAATCATACTATGTACCTTTTCATTATCAATGTTAAACCAAATAAACAATTTCCTTTTCAACAAGTTGTCAGTTGTTCTTCGAGAATGACAGCTAGGTTATTCTGCAATCAAAATTTTCCTTATTTATGGGCGTGTTTCAACTCTTCAAAACAAGCATTACTTCTACTGCACACAATATGACGAAACACAACTTCTTCAAAACAAAACACATATCAATTACTAAGGAAACGCCACTTCCAAAAAGCACTGGCTTTCAGTTCAGATAAGATACAAATTCTTCGATTCACGGCTTCCATATCTGCATTAGAGCATGGATCTAAACCTCTTTGTAGATAGGATTCATCGTACTCACACTTCCCCGCTCAGGGTTTCACATTCCATCTGATGTGTGGGAAAGTGAATGGAAACATCCTGAACTAATGACCAAAATGGCCGAATGGCATCACTGAATATATGTAACCAAAAAGAAAAGGAACGCGTTGAACCACAAATTTGAAGTATGTGTTTTTTTTTCTAGTGGGAACATTCAAATATCAGTAGAACAAATCACAAATTTATATTGAAGACCAAGATTTGAATTGCTTTTGTTGCAGAAATTGAAAAGTTAATTTCTTTTGCTTCTTACATCTATTTGAATGCTATACAAGCACAAAATATTTATTAGCAAGAAATTTCTCGGGCTAATATTTGCAGGTTTTTTATGAAGGGGAAATGTTTTTTTCTCTTTTTTTGGTTCTCTTCTGCCCAACTTTTGCGTAAGGGATCGCAGTTTGACTAAATTTGGCTAATGTGATCGAATGCATTATCTTTAGGGAATAGACCTATTAACATCGACATTAGAGCTAAGTCCTTAATTTACAATTGCTTTCCAAATTTCATCAATTTTAGGGTTACGCTTTTTTCCCAACTTTCGAATGCTGACTAATAAGTTCCAACAGCTTTTTGAATTATATAGGAAATATAATTTTTCATCATAATATAAGTACATATTAAGATTACAGACCGCGCTGCGCATTACTCCTCGTTATTGTTTTAAAAATTGACCGATTGCCTCTTTATAAATCGTCGTAGGTTTTTTCTCTTACTTCGCTTTTGCCTTGACAGGCGTGTAAATATTATTTGGTAACAATGTGTTACAGTCATTTTCTCCACTCGTGCTTAGGTTTCTCTCCATATTGTTGTGTTTATCTGTTTCTCGCTTTGGGAAATAAAAACGATTGACAATTCGCAGCCCTCAAAACATATGACTAACACCTTTTTACACTCTCTCTCACTATTGTTATTGATGCAATAATATTCATTACCCCCAGATATACAATGAGAAAAAAGTTATTTTCTCTCTATTCACTCTTCTTGCTTCTCTAACGATAAGTACCTACATTATACGAATACTGTTACTGTACCCTTCACCGGTGCTCACGAGCATATACACAAAATTCTACAATTTCCACATTGTTATCATTAAAAAATAGCACAGTCTCGATAAATTACCGAACAAGTTAACATTTCTTCCAACCTGCGCCAAGTTTATTTTTTCAAACTAAATTTGTGTATATGTCAGTTAAAAGTGCTGGTGTTTATATTGAAATGCTATTTGACAATTCCGATTAAAAGTCTTGTGTGAATAAGTGTAAAACGAGCCGTAATCCGTAAAACATTGCACATAATTAAATTCCGTGAAACTAATTGCGTTTATAAATTCGCTTCCGGTATTTTTTTCACGTGCAAGTTCAACAACTAATGAACAAAAAACTAACTAATACAGTGGAGCTGTAAACAAAACATAGGTCAATAAACGATCGCTACAAATATAAACATTCGACGAGCTTGTCAATCTGACCGCAGTTGTTTTTATTGATTTACTTCGCTTATTTTTAGTTATGTACTCGTACAAATCGTAAGTATACGACGCCTAATGCTATAATAGACATTTTTCTTTTGCGTTAGTTTCGTTTACTGTATGACGTATCGAAGAACAATGACGTGAGTCACATTTGATTATGAGTATCTACGTTTATATACAGTGTACAGTGTAGCGCGCTGAAATAAGAGAGAAAATACAATTTTAGCACATGGGTCGACAGAGCATTTTGTTTTTTTAAGTCGAATGAGCTTTAAAAATCATAACCTCTATATATATTTACATAAAAAAAAGTCGGGTTAGTTACACCATTAACAACTCAAGAACGGCTCCGTTTTTAATGATCTCTGATTTGTTGGATCCGTCTTCGACCCGAATAGCAGAATAGCTATTGAAACATCACATTATGAGAGTTTGTTTGGGGGATGGGGAACCGCACTTTGAAGAAAAAAAACTGGCGAGTGTCACTTGAAATAAATAAAACAAAACTAAATATTCAAAATTTCCAGCGGGTAATGTAAAAAAATTCACGATGAAGGTGAAAGGAGCAAATAAAGTGTTTTCCAAGAAGAGGTGTTATTGTGAATGACCCGCTATTTCGGTAGCTGTCACTTTTGAAGCTTTTATTCTTTGACATTTGACAAGTAGAAACTACGCCATTACTAAAAATGGAACGATAAACGCTTCATTCAACAACGCATTGAAATTATTAAAATTCACTACAAAAATGGTGAAAATCTTGCAGTCACAGTTCGTAAAACTAAAGCATTTTTTGGTCGTCATGAAGCACCTTGTCGGACCGCAATACAGAAATTGGTGGAAAAATTCGAGCTGTTGGGACAAGTTAGTGATGTGAAGAATAAAAACCGTGCACGTCGCTAAAGATCAACTGAGAATATTGCTGCTCTGGCCCAAAGTGTTGAAGAAAACCCAGGTTTGTCCATTCCTCGTCGTTCTTTGGAATTGGGCATTCCACAAACGTCATTACACCGTCTTTTGCATAAAGACTTGGGTCTTAAGGCTTATAAAGTTCAGTTAACACAAGAACTCAAGTCGGCCGATCATCAACAACGCCAACAGCCCATCTTCGATTCAAGACCTCAAAGATAAAATTCGTGAGGCTCTCGAGGACATAGGGCAGCCACTTTGCGATTTGGTGATGGACAATTTCATGAAACGGATATGGTCCTGTATGCGTGCTCGTGGTGGTCATTTGGCTGATGTTGTTTTTCATTATTAACGGCGTACCTTTCTCTTTATTATGAAATAAGCATCCGATCATTTATCTCCAAAAATGACATTTTTCTTTGAATACCAAAATAACACCTCTTATTGGATTGTGTCGTACTGCCGATTTTGCCGAAAGTCATGCAGACTTATATCAATTTTGAGGTATGTTGGTCAATCAAATCAATCAAATATGTGTGCACTAAAGGTAGTGATATGGCGGTGTTCTAGATTCAGGCTCCCGATAAGTATGATCAGGGGACTCGCTATCAATTGGGCCGGTACTGTCGTCAGTTTGGTGGTTCACTTGGAAAGCGGGTAATATGTCTATTTAACGGCAGTCAGTGTAACCCAGCGAGCCGATCCAGCACTTCCCGAATGCCAAGGCGACGAGTTCGCTTGAACACTTTTTTATTCCGAAATGCCACACTTATGAATGCCATCGCTCAGAATCATGTTGGCCATGATATGCTGAATGCGCGAGCGATTTTGGCTGTGAAAAACAAGGATGTCGTTTATTTTAATTTCGTCATTCAAAATCATGTAAGAATTTTGTGAATTCCTTAGATGTTCCGGGCTTGCCGTCACACAATTTGAAATTCAAAGTTGGCTTAGTTATAGCTTTGTTGCGCTACATTAATGAACCGAAATTTTGTAACGGAACGCATTTGATAATGAAGAATCTCAAATCAAATGTCATTAAATTATTAAGAACGTCTTGCCATTCGTATTTAAGCGTCTTCAATTTTCCGTGTCTCGCTTTCGCTACTGCAGTTAATAAGTCGCAAGGACAAGCGCTGGGTGCTTTTTCAATCTTGAATTCCCATGTTTCTGACGTGGTCAATTGTATGTGGCGTGCTACGTGTCGCCAAACCTCCCGCTTTGTACGTGTACGTACGCGCTATACCTATAATAAAATGACAAATGTTGTGTACAATAAAGCATCTTCTGTGACGAATGCACAATGGCGTATAATCGTGCATTGGAAGCACTTGACAGAATATTGAAAGATTTGCGCAATGACTCCTCGAGATGTTTTGGAGGCGCAATGACTTTACTTTCCGCCAAACGCTGCCAGTCATTCGAAGGTCGACTGCTGCCGACGAAATAAACGCTTGCCTCAAAGCTCAAATCATCAAATCAGTGGCGCTATGTGAAGAAACTTCAGCTGACAGCAAACATGAGAGTTGCATTGCTGAACGACGCATTTACTCAAGATTTCTCCAAGCAATTGCTGCCTATCGGTAATGGCCGTATTCCTGTCGACGAATTGAGCGGATTGATTTCATTTCGGATTTTTGCAATTTTGTATCATAGAAAGACGTATTTAGGAAATGCATATTTTTCTCATGGTCAATTGTACGGGCATAACGGCATTTGAAAAGACTTGATGTGTTGATGTGGTGTAATTAGTTTTTGCTTCATCAGTAGTTGAATGTTGTAAAAAAAAAATCTAAACCGACATGCACAGTGGCACCTTTAGCAGTTTCAGTTTAGTTTTTCTTCCAAAAACCGTATTCGTATTCAAAACGTATTAAGAACTGGCTGTACCCGCCTGGCTTGGGTCGTGCTCAGGAACTTTCTTGCTTAAATATGTTCCTATCTATCATCGTCAAAAAAAGGACGTGATTTACCTTTCGTATTAAGTTCCGCCCACATTTCGCGAAATGGTTTGTTCGGACAGTTCACTAATTGTCCGAAATCTTACAACTTTACCTTCTTAGAGTGTCGAGAAATGTTTTTTGTTTTGTTTGGGAGGTGCCACGCCCCTTTGCCTATAACTGCTCACATTTTGTAAAATGCTTCCAAAGCGCAATAGACGTCTATATAGAATATTTCAAGGCCAAAGTTGTCATAAATGTCAATATATAGTGTTTTCTAAAAATTTTATCATATTGGAGGTGCCACACCCCGTTTTTCCATACTTCGCCTATACTTCGCAAACAAAGCACTTTGCACATATTTTTCAAAGATTATCAAATTCAGCATACTTCCGGCAACTTATGTTCTGATTTCGTCAAGAAACAAAATTACACATTCGATGTTGGTTGAATGAGCGACTTAAACTGTCATTAATAGAGCACCCCAGCCGTCCGATTGAGGTGACACCTGACCTGACAACAACAAAATTCAAATATTAGTCGGGTAAACTATGTGAGAAGTTGCTAACGTTTCAATTGTACATTTTTTATTCGAAAATAGACGTCAACATCACGACTAATTGGGAATGGCAAACGTGTCGCGTTTGCTGACCGATGAGTAAAAACGCAATCGCGTGACAACTTCGACGAAATGTTTGCCTTTTGTCACGTATATGAAAATGAATTCAACGAAATGTTTGAAATATGCATAGTTGGATGGGTTTTAACGATCACAACGCATACTTTGTTTTGACTTCACAAACGTCAGCGGTTCTACAAAAGTTCATTGAATCAACTTCGCTACTTATGGAATATGCAAAAGGCCAATAAAGGTGGACAAATATAGTCAAATCAATGTCCTGGTCTTTCTACTCAGCCATACCTAACCTAGTGTAAACATTTCTTTTCAACATACTTTTCTGAGGAACGATGAGTCCTTAACGCTAGATTTCTGACATTCGATTCAGAATTTTTTTAAGAGTTATCTGGTTTATTTTCCGACAGTGCTCCCATTCTAAACTCAACTATCATTGGCATTTGGCACTGTCAATGGGCTGTCTACATTAGTCGGCAAAAGTATTTGACAGAAACGAATTTCGCTTTCAAGCGGATAGTTCCTTACGGCTACGGATTATAACTGTCTACAGTTTTCACGCAGTAATTGAATATTTTGTGACCCATGATTGTGTTTGTAAATGAGATCATTTGAGACCCATGGCTTGATTGCTCAGTCCTATTTGTTTTTAAAGTACGATTTTTTGTTTGGCAAAGGTATTTTGGAGAAAAATACTGTTAACGTTTGAATTAAAATTTGATTAAAATATGGGGAAACCGACAGAGTTAAAAAATATGGAAGAACGAGTAGCTTTAGTCGCACAGAGGATTGCGGTCTTCTTGTTAAAAACTAGGGGAAGAATTTAATTTGTCGAAGCAAACTGTAAATATCCAAATCAATAATGCATTTACCTCCCTCGGGTAAAAAATGAGAAAGTTATACCGAAGAAGGTAGAAGGATGCAATATTTTGGGGAAGTTTGTTAAAAGTCGTAGTTTATCTCCTAAAATTCTCGAGTTTAAAATGAAAAAAAAAAAAAAAAAAAATGCTGAAAACCCGAGTATCTAAAGAATAATTCAGAGGCGCCTTGCTGAACTCGATTTGGATACATATTCTGTAAGAAAAGTACCGTGTATGACTACGAAAATAAAATAAAATCTCGTGTGTATAGAAAAAATAACTGTTTCACTGACACGGAACAGAAAGGAGATCTTTTTTGTAGTAACTAAAGCTTTGGGATGACGTTCCTGCAGAAATGCTGCAAAAACGGGACGAAACGCTTCCAACAAAATGACAGAATGTTATTGAGGCTAAACAATATATATTTTTTTTATTAAAATAAATTTATTTCGTTCCTTTTTTAATTTCAAAATATATATTGTTTTTTTAGAAAAACTTATTATTTGTCAAAATAATTATGCCATAGTAAAAAGTTAATTTTTTTCATCTTAATAAATTTAGATTAAAGTAATTAAAAATAAAAATTGCCTATGTTCACCTGTTAATTCAGTAAGCAAACTGTGTTTTCATTTTTTCCATTTCTTCCTAGAATTCATAAAATCAAACTTTTAGTTTTGTCAAAATACTTTTGCCGACAAGTGTATTAGTTATTCTGTACAAATTACAGCTTTTTAATCTGATTCCTATATCACATTGTCAATTTTAAAGCCATTTTGGTTCGATCTTAATTTTTTTAATTTTTTACCAGCTTTTCCGTAGTCTACATGCGACTGAGTGCAGTTAATGCATCTAGATGAAGAAATTTCCCCATTTCCACAAGAGTGTATTTAATTTCCTTCGATCTCTACTTGGCATTTCGCCCAAGCCAATTTTGTACACTCTTTCATACGGCATAGATGTGTTGATCTTCGTCTGTCAACCTGGTGTCAAATAAGCAAAGTCAGTGTCCTAGGGCTAGGCTTCATAATGTGAAAGCAAAGTTCGAGCACCCCTCTATTAAGTGCCATGTGATCTCGTGCACGTTGCTTCAACTTGTCCACAGCCAAGCCCGCTGGCATTCCACATTGGCTTGGTCTACCTTGTCCTCTGCCAGATGCTGGAATTCAAAGAGCATATTGTCAGATGGATTATTGCTCATTTCGGACTACATCCGCACAGCTTTCTGCTGCTCATAGGTCATGAATTTCGACCTTACTCTAATCTGTTCTCCATAGAGCAGAAGGACTTGCTTCTAGCTGAAGTATCTCTTTGCTATAAATGTGTAATCTAACTTCGAGAGCCCTAACCCTTAGGTAAGATGGGTTGGTCGTTTATTTTGATTTGTAGTACAGATGATGAATTCTTACTACGTAAAAAGTGATGAGATGTGTCCGCTTTGCACATTGTCTGTTCCCCACTTTAAGATTGTGGTTAGTCCGTCATTTAGAGATGTCATTTACTGGCTTTTTGGACTGTGTCATGTATATAGTTGCATTTATAGGTTGGTGCAGAAGTCACCTAAGAGGCTGTCACTAGCCACGCCATAATTATTTTAATTCTTTGACATACGCAACCTTTCCGGAATTTTAACGACGAAAATAGGCTATACGGAGAACGTTTAGTATTTTTCCGGGAGCTGAAACCACTCGCTCATTAATCCAGCACACTTACAACTAAGCCAAAGCAGCGACATTCAAACCGATTTAATCCGTCTAATTTTGAAGCCATTTTGGTTCGGTCTTAATTTTTTTAATTTTTTACCAGCTTTTCCGATGTTTACATGTGAATAAGAAATTTCATGCTTCAATCCCTATTTTGCCTAATTCAATTGAATTATATTTTATTCTCAAATGCTTGATTTCGGTGCAGGATAGTTTGCTTTTCGAATTACATGAAGAGCCTTCGTTCGTTTCGCCAGAAGTGAGACAGCGATCAAAGTCAGACTCTGCCGTCGCTACCATTGATCCTGCTTGTGTGCTCTACTCCCTAATCCCATCGCTACTATTTAAATTCAGTACTAGCGTCGCCTCATACTTTTAATCGAATGCCAAGTGTGTCGTTGCGTCATAACACCTACCCCTCCAGCACCTTTTATTTTTTGCCGCCATTAAAAGAGGAAAACAAAAATAAATTGATTTTCTCGCAATTCCGTTGTTCGCTTCTTTACGATTCTCGTCATCGAAATAAAACACGTGAAAATACCCTTCAACCTGCCCCTCAACTTGGATTGTGGTGACACTGAACGAACGAAGAGAGAAAATATAAATAAACCTCAACCTAGCAACGGCAACACTGAACGGTGTTGTCTATAACAATTTCGCTTCTGTCAGGAAACGTGCATGCTCTATTGCTCCAGTGGCACAGCTTGCTGTTGGCCCTACTCTGTGACTATTGATTTTTTTTTGCTGCGTCTGTGTGTGTTAAGTACTGACATGCTCCATTTGGATTGTGTTAGGCAGGGAGTCGTCGTTGACACAAAATTCCTATAGGCAGTCACCCCATATCGTGGTATAGACATTTGTAAAAGGGCGAACGAAAAAAGAAGGAACAAGACAGCTTTCCGTTGGCGGGGTTAAGGCGGACAAACATCCCTTACTTGGATACATACCCATGACAACGGCATGTGCTACGACAATGATGATGGTCCGTGGGTTGTACGCAGCATCCTTCTTCAGTGCGGTAATGACAAACTTTGGAGTCCATTAAGGCGCAAATATTAAATACAGATCTACATTGACGAAAGACTATAGTACAAGAGGGTGGTTAGGTTGGGGGTTCTTCACCAGAGTTGTGAATTGCATTGTTTGTTTTCTCCCAGAGAGGGGCGAGTTAGTTTTGTGTGTATACTTGTGTGAATGATATGACTGGTGGTATATAATCGTACCTCCACCGTATGGCGACTGGCATAGACGGAACCCCAATGAGCTGAACAAATATTGCCAATGAATTGGCGTGAAGTCGTGTCTTGAAAAAATTACGTTCTCCTCAATGTGGTTTTATTTCATTAAGCTCAAAGAGCGTCTGATGGTTTCTGTATGGCGTGTCTGGCTTTTGCGAACTTGGCCGGGCATGTTTGAACTATTTAGGTAACTGGGTTGGGTATACACGGGCAACACATACGAGTGCGAAATGGACGGTCGTATTTGAAGTCGTGTATACAATTGATGTTTGCTTGGTTAAGGGGCTTCCTTTTATTGCATATTCTCATGTGATCCATACCTAGTCAGTTCTGTAATACGTAAGACTCATAAAGTCATGCCAAAAAATACCCAATTTATTTATTTATTTGTTTATCTACTAGGCAAATAACCTTCACAGATTTCGCAATAATAATAAAATACATAATGTGGATAGTAAGGAATAAAAATTTGTTGTTAAAAAAGAAGGAAAAAACAATAAGTTGGCATAATTACATGAAATTAGAAGATAATACATCAAGAGCATTGCGTTTAAAGCAATCCCGATTTGAGGCTAAATCCAGGAAATTATTGACCGAGTTGAACAAATAGATGCACCGTGTGATCGGTTCAGACAATCCATAATTAGTTCTATGTGCGGGAGGTAAAAATAAATTTCTTTCTCTAAGCGTTCTACTTGGGGCATAGAATGATAAACAAAAAAGGAGTTCACTACAATGAATTCTATAAGAGACAATATCCTTCAGAAACACCAAGGACTGCATCTTTCTCCTAACAACTAGTGAATTTAGGCCAAGCAATAAACAACGAGCTTTATACGAAGGCAGTTCAGAATCCCTATTGAATCTCCTCAGAGCAAGGCGAGTGAAGCGCTTTTGAACCCGTTCAACCCGGGAAGAGTGAACACCATAAAAAGGATCCCAAATAACACAACAGTATTCTAATCTGGACCTAATTAAAGAACAGTAGAGAGTTTTAAGAACAAATGGATCACGGAAATCTTCTGAGTTCCTTTTAATAAAAGCAAGTAGTGAGAAGGACTTAGAGACGATGTAATCAATATGTAAATTAAAGCTTAACTTGCTATCGAAAATAACTCCGAGATCTTTAATCTCAGATGCTCTAGTAAAAGGAACATTCCCAGCCACATACGAATGAATCAACGGACTGTGAGAACGAGAAATGGAGCAATCTTTACATTTAGACAGACTAAGCTCCAAGTCGTTTTCAGAACACCATCGCAAAAATATGTCAATCTCGTGTTGAAATAATAAGCAGTCCGAGAGGTTGGAGACTTTAAAAAACATTTTGAAATCATCTGCAAATAAGAGACATTCACAATTTTTGAAAAACTTAGGGATTTCATTCACATATAGTACAAATAGCAACGGACCTAAATGGCTTCCCTGAGGAACACCTGAAGAAGGGGTTACCACATTCGAAAGAAAACCATCGACTTCAACAATGAGTTTTCTATTGAGAAGATAGGAGGAAAGCCAATTTAAGATATTAGAATGAAATCCAAGTTTCGCTAACTTTCGTATCAATAAAAAGTGATTGATTCTGTCGGAAGCTTTTACGAAGTCAGTAAAAAGGACTAAGTTGGTCACTGTAGAGCGACCGGTCACGAAATGCCTTAGATATAAAGTGCTTATCGACAAGGTCTTGACTTAATTTGCACAAATCTTTCTGCAGCCTTGCAGCGATGACTTACAGACAAGGGCTGCACTTTCGAAAAGCATACCTTGCGGCGGTGCTCCAAACGACTGGTCTTCCGTTCGGCCTTCTTGCTATATGACATCTGTGGATGCATTCGAGCGGACTTAGACCATTTTGTTTTCCGTCTTACATTTCGGCTGAAAAAAATAACTCCTTGTTTCCTACACGCGTTCACCGAGCTTGGCACTGATAAACTAATCTTCAGCTCCGCATGTGAGCAGTTGCGTAGTCCGACTCAGGACACGTTCATCGTTAGTTCACTCTAAAAATAGCTATTCACGGAGCACCACAAAGAGGGGATGACACGGAACTTAGTACAGAATGAAATAAAAGCCTCCATCATACAGAAGTGGAGATTTCAGTGCCAGATTTAAGACAAGAAGACCAACGACAGCGTTTCTAGATCGCAGTCAAAAGTGGCACCCAAAATGTGCCAACAAAAACGTATAAGTCGATGACGAATACTGGCGAGCTTATGGAGCTTAAGAAGAGGCATATCTCGCAGCACTTACACTAGGACCATGGTCGAAAGAAATGCCGCTTATCCTTTGGGCAGAAGAGAAAAATAGAGAATATAAAACACGAGTCGATAGAGAGTTGCCACAAGTTCCCAGAAGTTGCCAGAAGTGTCCGAACCGGAGTTTTCGAAGTGAGGGTACATTGCAGTAGAATCTCAATCGTTATTGCGTATGTGGAAGGGTAACGTCTGCAGACTGTAAAACGGCGATGTCGACCAATATAAGTCAGTATCAGCCATCCGATATGGATAATAAGAATCAAAAATCAATCCATAATTCACGCAAAAAGTAATTTTAATAGAAAATACATATTTTTAATTAGAAAGCTTACATTTTTTATTGGTCCATAGAGTATACATATTGCGGTTATGTATGGAATAGCACATCGGATAAATGGCCGCCAACAGTCACGCGTTGTGGATGCATTTGTTTCCCTACAATTGCTGAACCCCAAATGCGACAATTTCTCTTCACAGTTGATGGTTTTAAATCACTATGACGGCCAATTTTGTACGAAATTTGCGAACTGTAGCTGACAAAAATTAATTTTTTTTTTAAATATTGCTTAGTAATGAAAATCCGCTGTTCTTTCGTATAATGCTCCATTTTTACTAACCCCGAAATGTCAGCTGTCACATTTTTGTCTTATTTTTTGCATTGGCATCACTGTACTATTAAATGGCGCAAAATTCCAATTTTGTTTGAATAATGGGACACCCTTTATATCTAAAATAAAATCCAAGAAAATTATGGGAGCTGAGCTTTTAAAAACGAGGGGTGATGATTTGGTAGGAACTGTATGCACCAACTCATTCACTCATTTCCAATGTCCCAAATAGGATGTGTAAGTGGATCCTCCATAACCGTGGATCTTTCGCCAGCAGCTCTTAATTATCGACGACCTTCACTATAGAGATAGGTGAGATATGTCGCACTTGATCTAAATATCTCGTCCTGCACCAATTCATCTGTAAAATTTGGTAGTAAATGCTTTTGGCCGACAAATAAAATGTAAGCGTCGCACTGCGGTCGAAAATGAATTTTTTTGGTTGCAAAAATCATAAATTTTGAATAAAGGAAAATATCGCTACAATTTCCAATCCTATAAAATAGTGATTTTTAGGAAAATTGCTTCACAGGGTGTTTCTTAATCTTAGACTGAAGTAAGATTTTCTTTGAAAACGGAATTAAAGAAAAACTTAAAAAAAACATGTACAATTTTACGAATCTAGTAAAAAATGGTCTGCGGCTATTTAATTGTTCGACCCTGTGATCCAAAATATTTTATTTTACAACAGTGGATGCATAAAATTATCGAACCAATTTTTTTCATTTCGTGGCTCATTGTTTGAGTGATATATTTTATATGAAAAAGTGGACGAAAAAAAATAATAAAATAAAATCTTTCTTGCATTAAAAACTGCTCTTGTGATGTCCGCTTTTTTCTTTTCGTGATCCTTATTATGTTTTATACTCAGAGCTTTAGAAACACGTTCAGTCGAAATAATGGTGTATTCTGAACATGCATCGAAGGATTTCGAAGGCCTTCCTCTTGATGTACTTGGCACGTCATCGTCCAAAAATTATTCATGTTTTGAAAGAAATCTTGTTTTTAGTCTTAAACAGTAAATCCATTTTATTCTTAAACGAGGCTATAATCTTTGCAGTTTTGTGTCCGCTTCATCGTTGTCACTTATATCTTCGTATTTGTTTTGGATCAAAGTTAAAAATTCTTGAGAATTCGAAACATTGATAAAATGTTCTAAAATGGTTCTGTTTGGAATATTCATATTGATATTTAATTTGCACGCTCCGCTTTTCAGCAAAGCCTTTTGCAAACTAACACCATTAAGCCATTGTCATTAACCTGCATATGTACATGTACAATGATTGTTTTACCTGTGAAATTGAAGCGTCCCAATGTGGGGTAACAAATCAAAATATTTTACCTGTTTTATTAAAACTAGGTTCGCCCAGTGCTCGAAAATCGACCACACATTTTTTTTATATCATTACTATATAGATAAATAAAATTGGTGTAGCTCTGTTTGATTTGAAGCGAATTTGAATGTCTGTTTTTAAATAAAGAAATCTTAAAAATTACTGATCGTAGGTAGGTATTCGTGTCAGTTCTGGAATAGACAGTAACTAACTAATATTGTTCTTAACTTCTATAACGTTGAAAAAACAAAAATAGCACTGAAATAAAACAAATTGCATTAAATTTTTGTTCATGCTGTAGATACTTTTATATTTCTTATTCAATAATATTTTTAATTTTTTGCTCTGAGATAACAAAATGCGCACAATAGAAGAGTAGATAATAAAATAATAGCATTCTTCTTCCAGTCCAGTCCAGATGTGGCAGAAAAGGTTAGGTACCTGCGACCAAAAAGAGTAAAAAATAATTTTTAAATTTGTAAACAAAATAACAAAGAAACAGTCAAAGGCCCCATTCTATGATAAAACGTATCATGAATTTTAAAGTGATAAACACCTTGCGTGACATTATGTGAGACTTTTGCTTCTGAGGAAATCATTGCAAAGGCAGAATTGTAACTGCGAATATTAGCAAAATAATTATTCGCACGGTTTTTATCATTTTGATCATTTGATCGAAGGTCATAACATAGCTTATTTATGAAAGCGTTCTGACTTAAAGGCGGTATGAACACTTTTCCTTTATGACAGCAAGAAGTAAAAATATTTCGATCCTTACCAGTCGTCTCTGAACTAAATGTATCGCAATACAAAGAACACATCGTACATTCATCAAACCAATATCAAAGGAATTGAAATTACGCGGTACTAAATTTAATGCGATTTTAAATGTATCCGTAAAGCTATCAATTAAACTATTATCATCATTATCGCCGTATGGTACGGCTTCGCGACGTAACAAATAATCAACTCTATTTCTTTCCCTCTCACGCCTACCCGTCAAAGTTTTTTGCCGAGGCATATCTACCTAATATTCCATCGAAAAAAAAAGAAATCAATAAATAAGCATTCACAATAAATAAACTCTTATAAATTGTATAAAAAAAGAATTCAAAATGACTTACCAAAGAATAGGTAATAATTGGCCAAAACCAGGATCAGAGCACAGTGAAACCACAATTATTGTAGGATCGCTATCTAATAATTCGTGTAGGATACAACCGACTTCGAATGACCGGAAGCCAAATCAGACTAATGCAACCACACCTGCGCATAACTTCGCTCCCTCATTTGCTTAACACAAACGAACACGACACACATTCATCCGCCACGCCCCCACCCGCCAAACACTTTCGTTTCGGTGAGGTGGCTCCAGTGATGCCAGATTTTTTTTTCCAAAATTCCCCATTTTGGGGAAATTTTTTGAAAATTTTCCCCATTCCGTATCCGCTTTTTCCCCACTTTTTTCCCCATTTGGATTCATTGAAAAATGGTACCTTAAGATGAATTTTTAGTATAGTAAAAATTTGTTTTCTTTTATTAGGAGAATTTTTTTTTTAAGAAGGTAATACAAAATTCATGTGAATTTAAAACCTAAATAATCAATTCACTATACGTTGGCTTTAAAGTATTCACTCATTTTGGATTTGCAGGTAAAACAAAAACAAGTCTTTACTCTTTAATAATAAGCGATATTAATAATAAATGAATTAAGAAATACAGACTTAGCTATTAATATCTAATATTACTGGTACATTTATTCAAAATATGTTTGAAAAACAATGTAGGTAATTCATAAAACACAGCGTCATATATGGCTGAACTTCACAGCTGATATTAATTTGCAAGAAGGTTGTAGTTAGTGGTATTCGATTGGGCGTTCACAGATCAATTTTTTTGCTCTCAGAGCAATTTTTATGTTCGTTTGGTACAAAAAAGCAATCTTTTTCAGATTTCAGAGCACTTTTTCTCAGATTTGCTTCAGATTTACCAATACAAGTGCATTTGAGTTTGACAACTGGTGGAGTTTGTTTACATTTTCGGTGATGTTCTTAAGTTCGGGATTTATTTGAAAGTTAACTACAAGTGTTTTATTTTTAAAATATGCCAAATTGATAAACATGCGTGCATTTCGTTTTTTCCCCATTTCAAGAGCACTTTTCCCCATTTTCCCCATCAAGTCAAAAATTCCCCAAAATGGGGAAAAATCCCTACATCTGGCATCGCTGGGTGGCTCAGTGGCTGCTCTATTTATAGTGCTACACTATACAAATAAGGTCAATAATAATAGCAACGCCCAACGCAACCACAGAAAATACAATTTTGTGCAATATTCGGGCAACATTATGATTACCTATAACTTATAAGAGACAGAGTAGGTATACGTATCCAATCCAATCACCAATACGCGTGCGCATATTCCCTTCTCTTCTTAATTCGCTTAACGCACACCATTCACCCCTCACTATGTTACACCTACATTAGAGTTATACGCATACGCATATAGAAACGTTCTCTGTGTATGATTCTCTTTTTTTAATTTCTGATTCATACAATAGAAGGAGACAGTCACAGGACTTCGACTGAGCGAAAGAAAAATGTGACTTATCCAATTACCCATACCCACCCCTGGGCATATACTTTTCTCTCTTTCTTTGCTTAACTCCCATCATTCAAACGTGACACTCGCCGCACAGATAGCTATCTTTCTTTGTATGTTTACAATGTTGTTGTTGTAACCAAGGTAATTTAAAAACATTATTTTACCTATTTTGCAATAACTTTTTTGAAATTATAATTCTTTTCGACCGATCTATGGGCTGTACGCTTCAATTTGGTAAAAAAAAAAATTCAATTTTACTTCATTAAATAGGGTAAATATGTTCTGAAAGAAATTGTGTCGGCGATTAATATAGTGGATAATAATCAACTATTAAATATTTCTTATAACTTTTTTTAATGTTAAGGCAATAAATCAATTACTCCCTTTCTTTTGGCAAGTTTATCCATGTTTACGTATGCTTTAAGAATAAGAAAAATAATGATTTACAATAATTTAAATGATTCGAAGAAACTCTGTCGTTAAAGTGAACCGCCGACTTTAACGAAAAAAAAAACCAATTGGCATTTATGTAAAAAGGTGGGTAGATTTTTTAACAATCAAAATAATAACAAAACTAATTTTAATTGATGCAAGGAGAAAATTTCACACTCACAGCTCTTTTAATTAACAAAATAATTAAAATATTCCATAGTTTGCTTTTAAGGCCAAAATGTCAGCACTGGAAACATGACTTTTTTTTTAAGAAAATTACAATTTTAACCGAAAATCGCAAATAGTTGCAGCTTCAATTTTGCATATGGTTTAACAAATAGTTAATATCGTGGTCAATTTTCCGCGGGAGCTCGCAAGAATTATTTTGTATCTCTACTCAAACCAAAAAAAAAGTGCAACAAAAGGTGTTTTTCTTTTACTAGTATTTTATTTATAAAACAAGGAAATTAAGATTTTTCGTTTAATATGCCATAATTGCAAAAAAGAAAATAGAGAAGTTCGTTTTTTTTCGGATTTTTTTTTACTCTAAAACAAAATTGACCAACTTTAAAAAACTCTATAAGTCAAACTAGTTAGCAGAAAATATTTTTTTTGCTGTTTTTGAAGCTCCATTTATATTTATATTAGAAATAAAAAATAATACATCGAATTTAGTACTTTTGCCACGAGATTTGCCTTTTTGGACCACAGTGCGTCGTTAAGACAGTCCTAGCAAAAGGAGATCCATTGATCTGCTCCAACTACTGACGAATAAGTCTCCTTAAGATTGCGTTCAGTTCTGTGTGGAATAATATGTGAATGAACGCATGCCGATGGGACGTTAAAAATGCGTTATTATCAGTTACGCCAGATTTTGTAAAAGACCATAGTGGTGCATTTGCGGCAGAATTGGCATAGTTGAATGAAAGCAAAACAAAAAACATGCCATCCATAAGGGAGGATGTCCAACACCGACCAAGGCTCTGCGGCGAAAGGCGAAATCCAGCAACAACATCAGCGAAGAAATACTCCTGTCAGTCGATGTTTCAATCGGTTGAGAAGGCAATTGATTAGCAAAACCCTCTCAAGAGGGACTAAGCAGACGTTCTATATACGAGACTTGTCAACCCAGGCATGGACCCTGAAGGACAAGTGAAAACGCATTCCGTTGCAGTTAGTATCAAACTTTTCAACATTTCAAATAAAAGGCTTAAATGTTTGGGCTGTCTAGAGTGTATATAGAAATATAGACATCAACGCTTATCTTCAACTTTATTTTGAGAGTGAGAATGCGTTTGAGAACGACCTTACCTTAGTTGGATGGCGGTAACCAAAATGGCGTGTGCGCGACTCGAGGCAGCTATTGCGAGAAATTCAGCTGCCCTGAAAAATAATTTTTGCAATGAAGTAGGGGAAGATGTTTTCAGACTATTTATCATAAAACTCATCGCGAACAAGCCTCTTTCGGTTGAAAGACGGTCCACAGCGGTCAGACAGAGCTTGAGTAATGAACCTCCCCATTCACGAGTTGATATGAAACAAGAAAAAAAGAGTTACTTCCAGCTGATTAAGTGTCCAAGTTCTGAAGTTTGAGGCTTTCAAATTCTGTGACAATTTGTAGGTCCCTTCGATTCGTCCCAAAAGTAGGTCTATTTCGCACCCAAACTAAAAAGTATTTCCTCCAAAACAATCCGAACAGCTATACCTCGACTGAGCAGTTTACGAAACATCCATTATCATCCAGACGTCAATCGACTGATTATTCGCCTTAAAATAGCGACGGCTGTTCAAAGAATTAGGTTATGAAAATGTACTCCTCGCGGAATCGGTCACGAAAAGTGTGAGAAAAACTTGCCGTGGGCCGCTGGACGACGTCAACGCATTGAAATAGCTGCGGAGAAAACTTAACACAAAACCAGCCTACACAGGCAGACAGACCGACCGACCGACAACTGGCAAAAAAAATCTTTCAATTAATATTCCAAAGAAAGTACATATTTGAAAAGCTTACATTTTCTATTTGCAAAGGAAACCAACCAAAGTGAACAAAAACAAGTTCACCTGGGATAGAGAATCCCACACAAATTTGATTGTCAAAAGTTTATTCGGGACATCGGACTTTCTGCCAGTCTTTGCAAGACGGCTTTCATCGCTTGATTGGAAGATTCCCATCCAATATAAACGGAGACCAATTTTAACAATTCTAACAAATGGTTATCATAACACAATTCTATTAACAGTTCAATTAACTAATCGCTCGCTATCATCGGGGTTCGATTCAATTTTCATCGTTTAATGTACAGCGCCGCATTAGTGTTAAATATACCGTTAAATCGGATCGTTTTTACTCGCAATTACAACATAACACAATTTTCGGTTCAGCAGAGCATAACGTTCTTTTTTTTTTTACTATCGTTACTCACACATACGAAAAGTGGTAGGTAGATTAAAGTAAATATGGCTAGCAGATGTGTACAACCGAATGCTGTTTTTTTCTTTTACAGGGAGCCATCTTTGAAAATCTAGGTCAAGGGTGATTTAATGGAAGGAATTTCATTTTGTCCTATATGTGTAGATTCATATATTATGTATTTCGGTGGCACTTACCATATAGAGAAGAGGTTTTTGCGACTCACATGCGGGGTGGATAGAAAATACAAATCACATAAAGAGAATAAGCGAACATATTCAAATGATCAAATTGTTATAAATTTAAGTTAAGTGCCATTTGCACAGGAAAGGATTTTACTTTCGATGAGATTATTGGAGTAAGTTATTATATCCAAGGAATGCACGTTTTTTGTTCCTCTTTCTGTGAATTTATTGGATTACGCGGACAAAGGGGAATCCAGTACACCTGCCGAAGTAACCCACGGGAAAAAGGATTATATGACTAAACCATGAAATGTATATTCGCCTCTTTTGAGGACTAGAATGACAAGTGTCACCCCGCTTTTGCCAAGTTCTCCTGATTGTTACTGCATAATTTAAGCCGCTCCTGTAATATCTGCTGAGAGGTAGAAGTTTTTTTTTTATTTTTTTATTTTCAAAACTTCATGTAACGATTGTAATGTTGTTTCCATGGGGCATCGTGACAGAGGAAAAATACCTCTTTGACGATCGTATAAATTATAAAGCGGTCATACTGTCAACATCGCATAATCAACTTAAGCTTCTTTTTTTTTAAAGAAAAACCCGAGGGCTTTTTTACCTAAGTCTTTGTTCTTCTCGTTTAATATATCTGGTTTAGCCTGGACATCAACCAACTTTCTTCTCTATTGTGAACTACCTTCAGCTCCTCAATCCAAGTTGAGGTTCATTTCCCATAGACGAAGTTTTCCCTCATTGAGAGGACCAATCTATTTAGCAAATAAAGGGTCCGCCATCTAACTTTTTTTTTTTCAACTAGTGCTTATTTCGCGAATGGTAACACTTAGCTCATGTCTGATTTGACAGATAATTAGTTATATCCTTCCGCTGAACGAATATGGTTGTGTATACGCTTGAAGGGGTTTTTTTAAATTATGCCGACAAAACAGTTTAGTTTGAAAAATACTATTGCTTAACTATTTAGCTGAAAACTGAGTAAAAGTTATTGTTCGGGATGTAAGCATTAGTTACTTGGTTTTTAAATTTTCATCGAAATCGAAAAAGGGGGTTTTGAGATATGAGCAGTTTTTAAAATTAATTTTTTTGGCGATTCGAATTGAAAATTAAGGACGCAATAATTTTGGAAGCATCCATTCTACTCTAAGTATGCATTTTGGTCAAATTCGTCGTTGCCGTTTTCCAGTAAACAAAAGAAAACCAAATTCAAACAAATAACTTTTCCAAAAATCTCTGTATATGTACACATAAATATTTATATCTATTTATAGACAAAAACCGAGTTGGCTTTTAAGTTAGAAATGACCGTATTACCTCAGAAATTAATTTTTGTTACAATCGTTTGGACCGTTTTGAAGGTATGTCTAAATTTCAAAAGTACTGCTATGCGATTTTTTTGCCTAAATCTGGGTATCCTGTCATGGTAACCCCATCTACTTAAGCTCAAATATCAATTTTGGTTGAAATCGTTAGAGCCGTTTTCGAACAAATCGAACTGGTAGGACAATTTTACATTCGGAGTTAACGCCGACTAACGATAAGTCTTATTTACAGACTGTGTAGAACTTAATTTAAATCCACTGTCCTCAATTTACTTTGTTTTTTATTTTTATTTTTAAGCTTTCGTTATTTTGTTTTCTTGTTATACTTTCTGTTTCTTTTTATTATTATTAATTACAATTTTGCCAAAGGAGTTTATTTGTTCCTTTTGAATAAATTATCAAGAAAAATAAAAGTAGGTAAAATATATACAGTCCACAGGACATAACTGACTATTGAACAGTTACCTTGCAAAAGAAAAAAAAAAAAAACGGTCCCGAACTGTAAGCCCCCAAACTCCAAATCCGAAGTTTGAGCCAAATCAGGGAGGCTGTAGGCCTCGTGAGCATACGGACAGAAGGACCAACATTTTTGAGTTCCTCTATCATCGCATATTGTCAGATTTGATAAACATCTCGAATTCGAAATTTTGTACGAAGTATTTTACTACTGTTTTCGACCCAGTCCCTGTGTCACCAATTATAAGTATAATTATGCTAAAGCAAACAACAACAATATTTCTCACCATCTGGAGGGAATTAATTGGCTTATTGTTTTTAATAACGGTTATCTTAGTAATTATTTAAATTTTTTGTAGATACTGTTACAGGATTGTATCGGACGCTAATCCGATTTGGTTCGATAAAAGGATCGTGAACTTAAAGAATAGAAAAAACAAGAAAAAGAAAAAATGATCCGGAACTTTTGTAAGTTTATCGAAAGCTTCAAAAAGAATTATGTTCTTAATAAATTGCTGTATCGACAGTACGTTCTTTCTGTTGAATCTTATTTAAAGACTAATAGGCCAGAGTGCTATCTAGGCCGGACATGCATTATTGTTGTCTTGTGCGTGTGACTTTTGTCTTCGTCTGTCCTCCTACGTCTCGTGGAGAAGGTTGATGTCCAGGGAAGGGTGACCGAAACCGTCTTCCCCCCCGCCTATAATCCTCAGACAACTCCTTGAAGAGATGAGACTCGGGATGACCATTGGACGGTTTGTCTTCGGAAGTACGACGGGTGACCGAAACAGTGTGCCCCTCGCATATAATCCTCCGACATCTCGTCGAAATGACGTAAACCGGTATACGCCATAGGTGATTATTATAGATCGGCCCTTATGTTATGTTCCTATGTTCCTAACTTGAGGCTTTATAGGGTTGGTCAAGGGGATGACTGGTCGACAGTATGCCTTCGGGTATGCGGGTGGTGACCGTATCGGTTAGACCCTCGCCTTTGTCCTCTGGCAACCTATCAAATAGGGCGGATGTTGCAAAAAGCGTAGTAGTTGTGGTGATTGGAACAATCGAACTGTTTACTACGCATATTGCCATTTTATGAAGTGCATTCCAGTAGAATTGATAAGATCCAAGAACGTTTTACTAGAGTTGCCGTTCGTAGATTACGCTGGAATATCGAAATGCCATCGTATGAGACAAGATGCAAATTAGTTGGTATATCTATCTTACCAAGCCATATCGACTGCCCTTTTCTTTTATCATTAATTGGTTTTTATGATCCATCTAGAATGCTTAGAAATCGCTTTTTAATTTACATATGTGCCTTATCATAGAGTAAACTATGGTTGTAATGAAGCAATTACCAGATGCCTAAGAGAATCTAATAATTGTAGTAGTTTGTTCGAGTTTTATCTCAGTATAGGGACGCATTTAAGAATAAATTAATTTTAACCTTAGGCTTTGGTGGTAGTATAAGTATTTAAGTGTATACATTTTGTATTAAGTAATCTAGCGAGAGCAGTGAATGTTCCCATTTGATGTGCATGAAATGAATAAATAAATAAATTAATTAATACAATAGCTTTCACTTGCTACGTCGTCGAGAAAGTTAGAAAGAATTGTTTAGTACTACATTAATTGCTTCCTCGTTAAGCAAGTTAGGGCACCTTTATTATCATAAAGGTGCTACTGTTTTTTCCTCTGCTGGGCTATGCGTTTCAAACAGCATTTCAATCGCGTTGCAAGATGATCTATGGATTGTCAAGACGTCATCGTCATCAGGTTCTTAAGTGGTGGTCCATCTGCTTTTTTTAAGTTTTGCTTCTTTGTTCAGTTGTCACGATCCTACAAGAGTCATCTATTTCTAATAACGCTTGAAAGTGCACAGTTACTTTTTCATTGGAAAGTCATAAGTCTCGGTAAACATCCAGCACACAGCTGTCAATATTGTACAAAAGATGTGATGGCCGTCTAATGATGAGCCCATCCACCAGTGAGACGGATATTGGAGCGAAGACCAATTAGTGTATAAACATTTGAAGACAATCACAAAAATTGACTAAAAGTGATGGGAATTTCAATTTTAATAAAACAACAACGGTTTGACATATGAAGTTATTTTGAAACTCATGACCTCTAATGCCGATCACGGCTTTGTTTACTCAAATGCACCTATATAATTGCTATAATTTTTCATCATCCAGATCTCTGGAAGGTTGAGCTGCCACAATCGGAAAGTCAAACGCTGCGTCTGCAATAGTTGCCACTGGACTGGAAAGTCAGGGATTTGGTCAGGAAATGTCGGGGAAACTTTGTAATGAATATTTTGACACCTGAAAGTATGAACAAAATACTTCAGAAACAAGTCTCTATTTTGGAGAGTACAACCTCACTTGAAAGACACTTCGCAATTCGTC
The DNA here is from genome assembly GCA_963082955.1 of Cheilosia grossa. Classification (NCBI taxonomy): domain Eukaryota; kingdom Metazoa; phylum Arthropoda; class Insecta; order Diptera; family Syrphidae; genus Cheilosia; species Cheilosia grossa. The sequence continues at coordinate 61,396,221 of OY720144.1, forward strand.
AGTATCTTTCTTAAATAGTCCGGCACTCTTTTTAAAGTGAGTGAGTGTTTGATCATTCCCCGCGCTGTTAAAAGCTTTTTTTTTACATCTATAGCGTATGATGATTGACGAACTATTTCTTCGCCTTGCTCGAATTTCATACTTCTTTGGTAGGTAGATCGTGAGAAATGCGTAGTGCAATGCATGGTAGCGGTCAGCAAGCCCTCTAGCAGCTTGTAATGCGGCCTAATATGTTCCAATAGTCTCCAAAATGTACAAGCATCTGCTCGCAGATAGATCATGGTGTGGCTTCCTTCCCTTAAGGCTCAGAGGGTGAGGCTTGGCTTCTTTTTTATTTGGTAGGGTAATAAGCCTACTTTCAAGCACGTATACCTTGCGCCTGCAAATTTATCCGTGTCTGTCGCGTCGTTTAAATGCTACCTTCGGAGCAATATTAGTAGACCAATCAACACCTGGAGACTTGCGGCCCCAATTTCAGTAGACGCTTATGGAACCTTGATGTTTCTGTATAAACCGTGCGGCAAAAATGGCTTCTGCTTGGTAGTCAAGTCCAAGTGGTATAGTGTTTGGAATTCCCGTCTAAACAAATGAAAACCAACATTAGCAATACCAAAAATGAGTACATTGGAAACTCTCCTCTACTTACTGACGAACACGGCCAAGGCATACTCCGTTCATCGTTCACACCTATCAATGCAATTCACAAATATTAACTAATCTCAATTGGGCAATTGTGTGAGTTAAATTTATCGCAACGATAAGATAAAACATATACTTCTAAATAGTCTACAGACAAGAATTACATTTCGATGTTTCACCTACGACCTACGTGTATGTATTTCATTATCAATTGACGTAACGCTCTCGGCAAAACCACACCGTATATCCAGTGATTTTGTCTGTCTTCAGTTACATTCCGACTCCGTTTGCACACCCAACTCTTCTTACTCACCAACAGCCAAGTGACTCACTTTATCTACTCGGCTCGGTGCTGACAAGAGATGCATATTTTTAAAGATGATTAATCTTAACCAACTGACGCAGTTATTTTCTAACACTTCCCAATTCATCGGAAATTGTTCGTTTATTTAAGCACATGTGTTCGATTCAGATATTCAACAAGTGATTTACTTTCAGGGGGAGTTGGCTTTCTTGCACATTCCTCGACTTGGCCGTACTTCCAACAGAAACTATACGATTACTTTATTAATACCGGTTTGTTAAACCGCCGGTCGTTACTCTAAGTGATAATTAAAAGCACATTAAAGTGTGTTTATTGTTGTAGGCTGTGTTTTCGTCTTTTGAAAGTAAAACTTAAATGTTTTTTTTTTTTTTTGTTGTTAGAAGGCAAACGCTCAGACGGCCTATTTCAGGGCATCGGAATTTGATTTGCGTTTGCTTTTGTGTCGATCCAAATCGATGATTGCAAACCCTTTTTGGCAAACAGTTGTGTGTATTTGTATTGTGTAGACATAAAGTCCCAATCGATATCGAATGGAATGAGTGCGAACAATAATTTGATATTGTAACAATGTTTTACATGTTCGAAGTGGATTTTGTAAGTATGATAGAAAGCGACGGAATTTTGCAATTTAACAAAGTGAAGTTCGGACATGCTACTGACTGGATTAATGTATTTTACAGAGCTCATTTTAATAAGCAGCATTTCTTTGCAAGGAATTTTGAAATAAACAAAGTTGTATAGAAAACAACATGTCAACATTTTTTAGCTAGTGACCCAAAATATATATTGCTGAAACTTTTGCTGTTACTTAATCGAAAAACAAACCGAGTGTGTAGTAAAAGTGGTTGTTGTTGATGTTGTTATGACTTTGGAAATAGTAGTAGAAGCGAACATTTTTATTCGAATCAACAAAAAAATTAGACTCATTGAAACTTCGACAACAATCTGGGCGACGGTTGTTGTTCCACAATTAAAATATGAGTCTTACCTTATGTGTTTGTTTATCCGATAAAGCTAAGTACGCTGCTTGAGCTAAACTGAATTGTATCTGCTCTCTAACCCTTCTCTCCAAACATTAGCTAAGATCCGAGCTAAATTTTGGGCAGAGAGCGCGCCGTGGATAAGTGTCACGGAAAACAGCAGTTCTTTGAAAATAGTTTGCTTCAAAAATTCAACTCTCTCTGATTTTATCAATTCTCCAAGTCAAGGTATTTCTTAAAAAAAACTCTTCTTCGCAACAAAAATGGGACAGAACAACAGAACACAACGATCTGTCAAAATTTAGCTTGAGAAAATGTGCCACATTTAATGGTCGCGCTAAGTTTTGACAGATAAATAAAGTACATTCTGAAACAAAAGTTTGATTTTTTAGCTCGGCCTAAGGGATTCGCTTTCCGTTTAGGTCAGCTAAATTTTGGAGAGAAATTTGTATGGGAGCTAAAATCTAGCTCGAGCAGCATACTAAGCTTAAATGTTTGAACATTAGTTAAATTTGTTAAGGGTTATATATATCTTCTAGCTTCACAAATTAATAGTATAGGTGGAACTCGTAGATATGCGTTTCAAGTGTCAAAGTGCTGAAGCGATTTTATTTAATAAACACATTGGGCCTTACTTATAATAACCTTCACACTTAATATTTTGTAGGTCGCAATGGGTGATTTTATTTGTGAGTTCGTAAAATGCTATATGCAAAGTAAATATGAATATTAATTTATCGGTACAAATTTCCAGTTATTAAAGAAACATGAAAAGTGTCTAGAATTTGAGGAGCAACGGGAGAACCCGCTTCCTTAAAGAACTTATTATTTACCAACGTTTCTAATTCAATTTTTTATTGATTGCATTTGACAATTGATATAAATTGGCTTCTATTCAATTTGTTCTAGGTTAAGTTTAGGATAAATGGATTATTCGTATGCTTTCAAAAGAGTTAGATGGCTGCACCCGTCGTGTAATAATCCTCTGCTTTATCGTTCATAAAAGGTGTTTATGAGTGAGGGGTATAATTTCAAAACTCTTCTTTTCTACTTTGCGAATTTTGAGTAAAACAAAAAAAAAAAACTTTTAAAAGCTGCTCAAATGATACCAGCGATAGGTTTGAAGAATAAATTGGAAGTTTGGAATGATCTTTATCTATTTCGTACGGTTTGGAACCTATAAGGTAAACACAAAAATTATAAAAAAATCTATTTAATTTGGATAAGAGGAGTTTTGAAAATGACGATTGGAATAGTTGACGTGATTCAACCTATTTAATTTGGATAAGAAGAGTTTTGAAAATGACGATTGGAATAGTTGACGTGATTCAACCTATTTACGAATAGAGGAGTTTGGAAAAGAAAGATTTAATTCATTTTGGTTTATTTAAAAGAAATTTATTTTAAATATAAAAGCAAAACTTTACCAAAAACATGAAACCTCAACAGTCTTCAAAACTAGATCACAAGAAAAGTAGGTAGGTACATTAATTATAAAAAAAAAAAACAACGTCACATCAATGTTTTTGAATTCTTTTAGAAAAGAAATAAAAAAAAACGAATAAAAAAACTTCAAAAGTTTCAGTCTTCATGTACCGAAGTATATTTTAGGAACATACAAATTATAAGTTTAAAGTCTTGTATTCGAAGAAGATCTTTGATTTCTTCTTGACTTGATTTTTCAAGATTTTCATCCATAAGTTTTTTATATAATAAAAGTTTGTCGGATTTTTTCCACAAAAACATAAAACATTATTTTATCTTTGAGCTTACCAAGGATATTTTCTTCACAAGAATTATTGCAACACAAATTAGTTTTACCCATTACTCGCAAAATAGGAAAATATTTTAAGAACACTTTATTATGCTCAACTCAGTTTTGAAAAAGAAGTGGAATAGAAGAGTTTTGAAATCATGCCCCTCCGATATTAAACACTAACTGAGAGTAAAAGAACTATTTCCCTGTCAAATGTAAGCAATCCTCTGTTCAACTTGAAACTATCTAGCTAAGAGCCGACAACAAATTTTGAGAGTGAAGGTATAACCAAAATTCATATACTTTTATACACAATAAAAATTCAAACATCTGGCAGGGTTGTTTTTCACGCCGGGCTGTGGGCTGGCGTTTGAAAACTGTAGTTTTTCCGATTTTTGTGTCGGAGGAATAACCACTTCAATGCATATTTAAACAGTGGATAATTTCGTACTGATTTCAAATATTTAGGTCCCAGACGTTTTACTTTCAGCTTTCCCTTTGCCAGACGCCTCCTTAAAGGGTCGAAAAGTCAACTTTTGGTGTCAGATGTTTAACCACATGAGTGATACATCAAAAAATCAGAATAATTCTACTGCTTACAAATATGTATGTCCCAAGCGATTTCTTTTCAGCCTTCACCCCGCCAGACGTCCTTTAAGTATCTTTAAAAGACTTTTTACTGAAAACTATGGAAACTTTTTTTTCAAATATAAATTATGTTAAATTATTGAATACTTATTAATTAATCAATTTAAATTTAATATATCGGGCACTTATTCGTACAAATTGTTAAGAACAGCAAATTTAACTTAATACCGAATAGTCTAGAAATGCGTTCTTTAAACAATTAATTCTCCCTTAGCATTTAAATAATCGGGTCTAAAATCAACATAAGTGAGAGTTACAGTTTGTTTGTGAAAAACTGTTATGTTAAAAATTGCGCCGTTATTCTTTCCAATACAATACATTAAAAAAGACTTAAACCATGCTCCAAATGAAATTTCATAACAAATCTTATCTTAAACTAGCGTACCCGTGCGAGAACTCTCACATAGGGAAACCGGAACCCATCACTTTCTTCATACAAGTTAAAGACGTAAGCAAAACATTTATGTTGTCTACTATAACCAGTGAGTACGGTGTAGGTGTACCTGTCCAAAAAACCAGACACATGCCGGATTCATATCCTTACGCAATATTTAAAGAATCGAAGAGACTTGATGTGTATTTGCTTGCTGGGTTGATAGGTAATACACACACAAAATGAAGTTGAGTGGATCCCCAATGTTTTGTTCATAATATAAATAAACTTAGTATTAAATAAACCGTGAGCTCCCGCGCACCTACCCAGTTCCACGTCCACCGCAAATTTTGAGAATATAATTCTCTATTAGACTTCCTATCTGTAAAGTGTGAATACGGGTGAAGAGTCATAAGAGTAATATGTTTTCACTCTTATGACTGTAACTCTCTTCGGCGTCTCTCTTTCTCTCTTTCGTGGCGTCCTTTTTTAGGGCATTATGAATGAAAGAAAAGTATTTCCCTGAATCATAGTTGCGTAGTTTTAAAATTTAATGCAGTAAAATTCAACTTTTTCAATTGTTTTTTTATAATTTAATTTTTACAATTAAAATTGAATTTTGTTCATTGACAAACATAATTTTGTATCACTAAGAAGATTTTAATTTTTGTTAATGGTTAAAAAACTGTCAAGGGTTATTTTCGGGATTCTTTAAGGACTTCTGGCAAAGGGAAAGCTGAAAGTAAAACGTCTGAGACCTAAATATTTGAAATTAGTACGCAATTATCGACTGTTTAAATATGCATTGAAGTGGTTAAATACCTCCGACACAAAAATCGGAAAAATTACCGTTTTCAAACGCCCGCCCACAAAAACAACCCTGCCAGATGTTTGAATTTGTATCATTATTGTGTATAATCTACACATACAAGAATATGAATTTTGGTTATACCTCCACTCCCAAAATTTGCTGTCGGCTCTTGGTCTCATCTATTTTGAAGATTGTTACTCCCTGGAAGCTAATATAATAATTTTGGGCTGCTCTTTCTACAACCAAGCGGAAGCTTATCATGTGTAGACTCTCAGTTTCAGCCAAACTTGGAAACAAAGTTCGTGAGACCCAGTCGTTCGCAAATTCCCTTAGTTCCCTTGCAACACACAATCAATCATCATCATCATCATCATCGTCCCCAAAAGGAGTTGTTGCCGCTAATCTCGAAAACTCATGAACGGATTTCTGAAATGTTAACCCGTATTTCAAAGTGTTATATCAGCTGATCATTAGATGTCTTCATCAAATGTTGCATCATTTCAAGCTAAACACACGTTTCTATAAGACACAGTCGTTGGTGAACATACATTTTCAAAAAGGGGACTAAAAAGTGGCACGAGCCGAAAAAGGGACCTCCACATAAAATACTAATATAACCCAAAAAAATAAACAGAGCGACAAAGACATTTATTTTTAAACAAAATCTTGTTCCTTTAATAAAGAATAAAATCTTACTTAAATTGAAAAAGGGCAATTTTGTTCATTTTTCAAAAAGTGGGGGCCAAATGTCCTCAGGCTCAATTAGGCCAAATGGCAACGCTGGACCCTAGCACTGATCGATTGAACTCAGGTTAGATTGATTCAGCTTACATTTTAGATTATAGCTGTTTTATGAAAATTTCTCAATTCAGCCTTTCGCAGTGGTCGTGTCGGTGGGATACAGTTTTAGGTCCCGTTCTCTTCGTTCAGGCCAAACTATTTTTGAAAGCTCTTCGAAGAAGTTTAGCCAAAAAATAGATAAATAGTTGGCGGAGCCTAGTCCTAGCTACTCATAATCACTCAATTTGTTTTACGAATTACGAATGGAAATGACCTATTATTTGATGCCGAGTCCGGACACAAAGCACAAAGTCAATGGGGGATTTTAAACCCTTAAAAATGACAAACCAGAGGGATATACGTACTCGTAGTTGAATTTGGGTTTGCCATCAAATTCAGAGCTCGTCTGAAAACATATCTATTGCTTTTTTAGATTCGACAATAATCGGGCACCCAGTTTCATATTATTTATATCATTCAGCACAAAGAGGAATCGACAACCTAGTTCCTTTTTTGTGTTGAGTGCTACTTGAAAATATTTATAACTAAAATGCCACCACGATGACAAATCTTATCTGAAAATGGTTCACATTGTGTAGATCGTAAAGTTGCAGGCAAAAATATACGCACACAAATTTATACCGTCATTGGGAGATGTGAAGCCTGAAATTTATTCACATTACATAACAAAGCCATGGATGTGGAAATCCTTTGACGATGTAAACAAGAAAAAAAAAACAGAAAAATCAAAACAGATTTGTGTTCACCAAAAAAAATAAATTATTATGAACACACATTCAAGAGATGAGTACGCCATGTGCGTTGTACAGACGCAAGAGCATACGCCGTATCTTAAATCTAATCGCATTATTGTCATAGCGAGGATTTGCCAAACAAACAATATTATTGTTGGCACGATACTCCTTGGATATTTAATATTTAATGATGTGGTTTCGGGTTTTTTTTTATCGCTGAGGCAGAAAAAGGAAGCATTGGTTCAAAAAAGACGTACAAGGTTTTCTTGAAGGTAGGTTTGGGTGATAAAGTCCATACAAAGTTAGACTGCAAAACCGGGTAGATAAATTGCGAACTACGTAATACGAAATTTTGGTGATACATTTAAAACGAAAGTAAGAGAATGGAAAGGTCTAAAATATTTAAATGCGGCTATTGGTTTTATGTTCGCATGAATGGGTTGACAAATGTCTCATACGGAGTCTGTCAGTCAAATTTACTCTCTGGCCAAAGAAACAGCGGTTGGCAAGTGTCACTCTATATGCTTGATGTAATGTGGTGTCGTTTTAAGTGTTTGTACTGAACCCGAGGTGTAGAGCTCCTAACGACCAAGGAGCTGGTGAAAAGAGTTCCGAAACCTCCCTTTCCAGAAGTGGTCGTGATGCAGTGGTAAAGTTGAAAGTTACAAGTCCGGATTCAGCGGTTTAGTAAAACTTCGACTTGGCAACAATTTAGAACTTGTTAGCAATTGCGAAGGTCGCAAGGCAACAACTATGCTGCTGCTGGCCCTGTCGCCCGCTTTTAGTGTAGTTTCTTAAGTGCACATGAAATCTTTTTGAAGCACTTCTTAATCGGCAGTAAATTTAGCTCGTAAAGAATGGGAAAACTGGGTCTCATATGAGGAGAAGACCGCAGGCTTATGGCTCATTTTGAGCCTCTTAGATCTTGCAAAACGTTGACAAGCAAGCTAAACTTAGGAAATTGGTGCGCCAATTATTTAAACCTATTCCAGCGACAACGAATTTGAGAGTTGACACGACAGCTGTTTGTGCTCATTTTGATTTGCCATTTCACCATGATTAAAACTGCATTTACGCATTTTTGCAAGAGACGTGACAGAGAGATTCGTTTGCCCGCCGTCAATGCTCCTCTATTAGCATTGACGGCGGGCAAACGAAGAATGAATGACAAATCAGACGCCTAAAGTGTCATGGAAGTTCTACCCATAGTTATATATACGTAAAACAGGAATAAACACAAGTGCCGATGACCAACATTTCTGCAATCACTTGAAAACATTTCTATTTCTGATTTAAAACATGTGAAATGAGAGTGGTAATACGTTTCAGTACAACAATTCATTAATCAGTTATACGAAATGAATAAATAATTGTTTGTTCATCACTTCCGGAAGCCAATTTGTTTTATATAAAAGCGAAATTTCATAAGCCATTGCTATAAAAATATCAACATGCTGAGCTCTCCCATAATTCCTACCATGTAAACAAGATGGCCGACCAAAATACGTTTCACGTATTTTTGTTAGGTAATGCTGTCTCTCTCAGTCACACGGCTATTTAGTATTGGACATCGCTTTGATCTTAGATCCGTGTTAGGAATGTAAGATGGTGTAAACACAGTTTAACCCCCAAAAAGTAGGTTTTACAGGGAGGCATTTATTTTGTAAATTTTTTTTTCTGTACACACTATGCAATTGGGAACGATTTCGAAACTCGGTTATGTTTGGGCACTTGGAACTTTTATTGTTTATAGTATTTTTGCTATCAATTGTGCGATTCTATGTTAAAAATCTTGAGTTCAAAAAACTGCTACGTCTTATTTTACAGCGACATACACGTCAATTTGGGTCATCACCACGCACCGTGTTGTTGATAATCCGCCTTACGGAATGTGTTTTTGAAGTTCCTATTTATGACGAACTAACATTGAAGTTAAGTGCTTAAGCTTAGTACGCTGCTCGAGCTTAATTTTCGCTCCCATACAAGATTCTCTCGAAGATTTAGCTGAGCTAAATTTAAGCGAACTCATTTACCTGAGTGGTACGCAGCTCGGGCTAAATAATCAAACTTTTCTTTCAGAATGTCCTTCATATATCTGTCAAAATTTAGCGGGACATTTTCTTAAGCTGAATTTTGATAGATCGCTGTGTTCTCTTGTTTTTTTTTTTTTTTTTTTTGGTTTTTGTATTGCGAGGAATGGGAGAAGTAAGCAAGGATGAGTTTTTGAAATGGTTGAAATCAGAGAGAGTTGAATCTTTGAAGAAATTTATTTTCAAAGAAAAGCTGTTTTCTGTGACATTTACGTATCCACGGCGTGCTATATGTCAATTTGTTTGCTATGACTTTAGCTAATGCTTGGAGAGAAAAGTCGGAGAGCAGATAAAATTTGGCTAAGCGAACTAACCTTTAATTATTATTATTGAGACTTTTGAAAGAAAGGATGTACAAATGCACGTCTACGACCAGAGAATAATCTGCTGGTCTATTGCTAAAAAAAAACTCTATCAACTTCCCAATTGTCCTTCAAGGTGCGCGCAAACACACACCGACAATTTGTTGGAAAAGGTCAAACTGCAATCGACCCGCGAATACAATATAATACAACAGACATTTTGCCATTAGCAAACATTTAATATCGGTCACGGTTTATAGCAATTGTCACGCAATCATGTTGTACACCACCACATGTGGATTCCAAAAGGACTTAATACCTACCAGGGTATAGACTGCATTTCACATTATGTACGGACATTGCAAATTGCCACTCGACAAGCAGTCAGAATGAAGTCAAACTAATTACAATGGAACATACCCACCATTTTCAAAACGAACCGTAAATCAATTTTAAAAACTTTCTCAAATACTCATTCATCCGGCTATCCGTTGCGCTGCTCATGAGCATGCCAGTTCTAAAGGATAGTTGGATATTCTGGCAGATTGCCAAAGTTCCACTTAAATTAAATTCATTGTGTGTCTGGAAGGCAAAGGGAGAGAGAGAGCTCTTTGGCGGCAATCAATATTTTTTCTTTATTTTTTTGTTGTTGTTCTTTATAACATGTGTTGAGGCCTAGATGAAACATGTGATATAAATTGGCAGCAAAAGGTATATATTTGTCTTTAAGGTGTTTGGCCTTTTATTTGTTTAGCGATAGGACATTTCTCTACAACTATCACCAAAAGACTTGACCTAGTTTCAATGTTTCATTGTATTGTATTGTATTTGCTCTTGAGGACGAATGAATATCGTGTTCTATTAATTTGAGCATATATATATGCCTGGAATATATGTGTGTGGCTGTACAATAACCAAATGGCAAAGATAATCAAAACTGACTTTAATTGTGATGATGCCGGAAAATACATACAAATTCGTCTTCCTACCGTTTGACTGATGAACAGGGAAAAAGAATAAAATACAAAAACCCATTACTACATGCTTTCGATATAAGTAGTTCGACTGTAGGTAAAACCGCAGGTGCAGTTCGCATATCTGATACACACTCATTCATAAATATACAATATATTTGCGGGCGGGTGCAAACTATAATTTAAAAGAAAATTACTACCTGGGGCAGATTGCATGCGATGCAGCTATTTTTTCAGATTGTTTTGTTTACTCTATGGTTGTAATTATAGTTGTGGATCGATTTCTATCACGAACGTCTGACAAAGAGCCGTGGAAAAAACCTGCCTTGACAAGCTTCCCAATTCTACTTTTTGGATATGGCATCACATTGTAGATCCCTTTCATTTGTCCCAAATCTCTTGAGCAGCTAGGATTAGGGTAACGTATATTAGTCCTGACTTATTATTTCAACGCATTCTCGCTTGTTTGATGAGTACCGAAGAATGGAGATTTAGGAATTGCTCCTGCCTTAGAGGAATATCTCTACTCATCATTGCCCTTTCTGTCTGCAGCAATCTATGAACATCGTCAATCGATGGAGAGGCCTACCATTGATCGAATATTTATCTGATGACAGATTACCCAGAAGCGTCAAAATGACACCCAGCATTTCGTCGTTCGTGGATACTGTTTGGAGGCAAATTCACAGTCCAGGCCTTAAATTTGAATAAACCGTCGTTTTTCTGTTGGAGACAAAAATACAAGATTCTCACTTAACTTCCGCAAGTGTTTCGTTATTTAATTCGTATAATGTTTGACTGCCCCTTCTACTGGAAGACTATTTGTCAACCCTAATAAACCCTCTTGTCTTATTTTCTTCCAGAATGCCGTCTGCAGAGCCCGAAGAAGCCCCAGCCCCAGCAGTTCCCAAGACAGAATTGGAGGAACTTCAGTTAAAGGCACAAACGGTTACCGATGACGTACGTACAAAAAATTATACATTTCCTCAAAAATCATAACCACACAAAACTTGTTTATTTTTCTCCATAACAGTCGTTGGAAAGTACCCGGCGTATGCTTGCTCTCTGTGAAGAGGTAAGTTAATTTTTCTAAAAATCAATTCAAAATTTAGTTACTATATTTAAAACAAACACATTATAAATGAAAAAAAAAAAAAAAAAAAAAAAAAAAAACCAAAAAAGATTACCTCGAACTTAAAGTAAAATATAAAAACAACCCCGGCAATGCTGAATGAAAATTAAAAGAAGCGAACAAATCGAAATAACGTGTAATATCTTAATATATTCCTTTTTAGCTAAAAACAAATATAAATAATAAAATAATTGCTGCTAAAATAGTAGCTATTAACGTTAAACCTGTTTTTGTACCTGATATATGTCTGTTTAGCTAGAGTAATTTTTATATTCTTTTTGAGTAACATTTTCAATTGCTGTGGACAGTGTAACGCAGTGTAGCAAAGAATCAAAATGAAAGGTTTATTTATTTACTTACGTTTTTTTCTTTGATTAATCGATAGAAAATGGTCTTATTTTATCCATATATATTTTTGAGCCTTCTTTTGGCATTCTTTTTGAATTGTGTTTGACTATACTTTTTCTGATTTCATTTTACTTTGCTGTATTATTTATATTATGAAAAAAGAAATGAAAATGCTGAAATTATTTCTCTTGATTTATATTATTTTCATTATATGTGTAAAAGAAACGAAATACGGAAATCTATACATTACTTTACCTTTACAATTTATTGGAACTTAAATATATTGCTGTTCTCTATCCTCGTTCTAAACATAATTTTATGTGTTTATAAATATTTTTTTTTTTTTTAAAGCAACTGAACAAAATTATTGAAATGAACATATTTGCAAGAACCTACGTAGAAAATAGAACGCGCTATATACATATCTATATAATGGTAATCTGTATTGCATGATTGTACAAAAGAAAAAGAAACAACAATTCAGTATAAAAAAAAAATACAAACATTATATAAATAACAACATTATGAAGCGAGAGCAAGCTAAAAAACAAACCAAACAAGCAAAATCCAAAAATTATAACCACAACCAACTATTTCGTGCCAAGTCCCGAATGTATGAAATTGCGAAATACAAATTTCTGAATGAAAATAGTCCTTGCATGTTCTGTTTTCACACTTATCCTATACATATATACATAAAAAGCACGTGCTGCTAAGTATTCTATATTATATATAAATATTTTCCATGATTGTTTTTTTTTTACTCAACATCATAACTACTACTGTGTACAGAATAAACAAACAAAAATAAACAAGAAATTGTATTAAATCGGTGCAGTCGTACAAAGCTTCCACTACCTTTGAGAACAACATACATTCATTTTGCAATTGCTTAGGGTGCGAACATATTTGATTTCTTCCTAGCATGGTGTGCAGGGCAAGTAAGGAACACCACTTATTTGAGTGCAATCAGTAGAGGGAGAGGGGGAGTTTTTTGTAGTTAAATTGAACCATATAATTTCGTGTGATTATTATCGACCCTTTAATAGCTGGTAACACTAAAGCGTTGATTATGTCAACTGAATACACCTGAGGCCTTAAGGGTATTGAACTCCGTATGGAGACTGTATATTTTTTGATAAAATCTATATAGAAAATTTTAGAAGGTACTAAGCAAATGATTTATTTGTACAGGCTTTAGCAGTGTGGACTCTGCAGAGGGTGCCAAAATCAAACCCGTGAGACAGTGTAAAACATCACTTTTCGGAAATAAATGTACGTCTGTGTCGAATTCGGAGAAATAGGTTGCCCTAATGACATTCTGTTCGGAGTTGTTGTTATTCATGTTCTTCGTTTGCAGCTTGGTTTCGATAAAATATATACAAAACGTTTGCATTTGTGGTTGCTCCTTATTAATGGTTAAAACTAAGCTCGGCGGCAATAGCAACCGCTTGAAATGAAACAACAAATTTCATCGGATTGTGCGATAAAAACGACTTCTATTAATATTGCTCATTCAGTAAAGCAATATTTTTATTGCAAGTTTAGTTACATTCGAAAAATCGAAGAGGGATAAAATTCCATACTGGAATTATAGGAAATTCTGTTTTGGCGGCTAAACTGCTGCAGTGTGTCTTCGCCTATTACGGTGTCATTGCATCAACCGGCAACTTATTCGAAATGCAACTTACTACATACTTTTGGACTATAATTTTTCTGTTCTTAACTAAATTGCTCAATTTTTGGGGGCCACTGATTGTGCTTAGAATTTTTGACAATATTAGTAAAAACTGAGCAATGCGTCACCCAATTCTTCCAAAGGAAAACTAAACTCCGATATGTAATACAAGAGTACTCCTTCACGGGAGCAGTAATTTGGCCCCGAGCCCCAATGTCTCCAAATGGAGGACAACATAAATTGGTTGTATATTATAAATGTTGCAGGATGGCTGAAATAATTAAGTAAGAAGAAAACTGTTTAGGGATAAACGTTTTTGACGTCTACATAACAATTGCGTTCACTCATTTGTCCTGAATTAGTTATGCGAAATACAGACTCTTATAAATCGAATGATACCAATTTTCCATGAAACCAAACTAAAGAAAACCCTGAACCCTGAAAAGTGACAATCGAATGATTGACAGGCAATTAAGCAGCATTTTAAAAACGGTTTTCTTTCACCCTTGCGCATTGACATATCTCTTCCGAATAGCAACAAAAACCATAACAGTGGCGTTTCACAAGCATCCTGTTGCACCACCTCATACAAGGAACATTCTTCTTTTTAACACTGACAAACAGGATCGCAATGTCAATGGGTTTCTCCTTTTGTTGTTTGACCTTGTTTGGTAGAGTTCAGACGTGACATTTCGGTCCTCTCGAATTACACACTATGGTCGTATAGAATGTGAAAGTCAGCCTCCAATTAAAGGAAAACCTTAATTTTAAATTGAATACTGAAACCCTGATGTAGATTCAGGACGAGATGACTCTGAACTGTGTGCCAAGTAAACTTCAAGTCAATGTGTGGCAAAAGGATGTAGTACATACATACAAAACTTTTAAATAGAACCTGTTCCTCTACCTGCACGAATTAAAATCAAGGTTGCTTGAATCTTTTACCTACAACTGAGGTCATACTTTTAACTTTTATATTAAACTGTGGATGGCAGTTTGACTGAGTTATATTTTATTCATAAGTGTTGGTCTTGCCAATTGGAATGTGCATTATTAAATTAGTCCTTAGTGAGCGACATTGAACTTGTGTCTTTTACTTAATTTATTTTTTCAATCATTAATTTCTCTTGTGAATACGAAAAATAAAAACGTTGACTGGGAAGATGTCATTGGGTTTGTGAATATATGGTCGAGAAGTAGGAAATATATCGATATATATTGCCATACAAGAACATTTACACTACAAAACGGTTTTACTTAAGATTATGTCAGAGGTTATCCATGATATGAAATTCCCAAAGCCGTGGTATTCATTAATTGTCTACAGCATGAGTGGATAAAGGTTTCTCAATCGGAACGTCTCAATTTGTAGATAGGTTGCAAATTATTCAAATTGTTCTATAAGGATAAGGATAAGTAAAAGGATACAATAAGAGCGCTGTCGAAAGCAAAGCTATATTCACTAGTTGACATGAGCAAATAGAAGATTGGGAAAAAATCGGAGCTGTAGGCAGTATGTAAAATAGCGCTTTACATTACGCAGCAGTGGTGCTGAGTTAATGCATAATAGGTGAACTTGCTTGTAGGTCACTGGGATAACCAACGCTATGGCTTTGCAGTCGCCATTTTGGCGCAACAGATCTGTAAGGACCTGTTAGTAAAGTCAATGTTGCAATCCTCCTTCCTCGTAACTTCAAAATAAAACTCTTGCCTAGTTTTTATTCATATCAAAAAAAGTTTATTTAATTTAAGCAAGAATCTCCAAACGAACCGTCTTCGAACCTCTACAATCTTCTCCAGCTTACTAACAGACCGTAGGGGCCTAGCTTCTCGCCACTATTCCTTAGAGTGAATCGGAAGGGAGGTATAATTTTTTTGCCGGTTTTGAACGGTTCAATTAAGAAGCTTTTTCAGTATAGCCTACTATCGATAGATTGTCTTAAAGCTTGAACTGCAACCTGCGGTTCAGTACTTTAGTACAGTAACCACTAACTCTCTAAGTCTTATGACCTTGGATAGCATTTGAAGGAAAGTTAGTGGACGGTAGTTTCATTCCTTTGTTGGTGAATGCGAGCGGCCTTCTAAAAGTGGTACAGCTCTATGAAAAATCGATCTAAACGTAGGATGAGTAGAAGCCCTATAACGAGGCACTATTCCTATGAATCCTAGATTTCAGAAGACTGGAGAAATTATGTTCCCTTATCTCTGAAGATTCACGAAAAAAAATAAAAAAAAATGGACGACGAATAAAGTGAAACATAGCAGCCGACAGTAGGCTAACGCCATCTATTTGGAATTAAAAAAATTGAAGAGTTGATAGCAGATAAATTTACATTTTTATTAAACAAAATAACATAGATTAGTATAGGAACAGAATGTAAGTTAAATTTTTGAAGGTTATGTCCTGCAAATGACGTCCATTTTGTCGCACCAATGGTTGGAAGCTAAGAGTGTTTCGCGGAACGCGTAGAAGAAATTGCAACAATAGGAATCTATACAAAGTTGCATATGATTGCATTATGCATTTTATTTGTTCATTTAGTTTTTAATAATTCCTGTGTGCATTCGAATTTTGTTCTTCCGCATGGATTTTGGTGAATCAAAGTCAATTCTTCCGTCGCCATTTGCTACTACGTCAATAATTTTATAAGTTGCCGGTCAAACGAACTTACTTTCATATCCCATCTTAGTCCATTATGTTCTTAGTAACGAGCACCAAAACATCAGTTAAGAAGAAATCAAATATACGCTATTCATGTACGTACGTAGGTGCATCTGGCATGCTATACATCAATGTCTCAGTGTTTTGTAAACTTATTTATATACACCAAACATCCAGACACAAAGCCAACAGAGAAACCACTTAATGTTCGTCCTTGCCCCCAATAGCGTGTAGCAATCTATTTGGTGGCTAGTAAATCAACTGAAAAAAAAACTGCAACAACAGAATCAAATTAACAAAACTCTTAACAACAATGAAAATGTATCTTGATATCTATTCGTGTGTGATGCATCGCTCGTTCTATGTTGTATCCATTTCTTATTAGTTTGTAAGTTGTTTTTAGTTAGTTTTTGTTATTACAGTTTTTTTATGTATTTATTTTACTTTAAGCGTTTTCTTTTAATTTTGTTTCCTTGTTTTTATCAATCAAATATATCGTTGCCTGGAAAATGTCCTTCGATCTGATGTGTATTTTGATTTTCTTTCGCAATGGGTCTATGTGTGCTGTTATCGATTTCTATAAGATTTATGTATCTATATATATGAATATTATCTTTTGTTTTCGATGTTTTGTGATCATTATTAGGGTTGTTGTTTGATATAAATGTAAACGTTTTTTTTTTTTGTCGTTTTATTGTGAAAAAACTAAGTCTGAGAGAGCAAGATATTGTTACCGAATATCGATGTATAGACATTCAACACATAAGACGTTCAACATAATTTGCATGTTAAATTAAACTATTTCTGTCGGCGATGCCCGAAGGGGACAAACGCTGTGACGAGAAAAAGGCTCACTCTACAACTGTTATCGATTTTCTGTGCGACGAAAAAAAATAAAATAAAATTTGTCCTACTTCAGCTGAGTGGAATGGTATTCTCCAGCGGCAGCAGTATAATAATAATAATCCTTATAGACGACATTCAAGTTTACAGAAATAGATGTATGCTGTTTATCTGAACGTGGGGACAGGGAAGAGGGCCACCGCACCGACCGACCGAAGTCATGGTTATTGTGGAGGACGTTCGTGGACGCGCATAAAGGACATATTGTGCGAGTAGGAGTTGTTTATATACATTTCGAACATTTATGTGCGTATGACTAAGTATAAGACTTGTTTTAAGTCACTTTGCACACTTTGTCTTACTTATATATACGAGTATTTATAAGCAGTATGTGGACATGAGTATGCTTATGCTTTAAATGTTTAGAAACAAATATTCGTCGATACTTAGATGTAAATAATCTGTTGGTATTTTAATTTTGGTATATGCATTTTGTTCACTGTCTCTAGATGACAGAAAAATAGTGTTGTTATGGTATTTTTTCAAACAAGGTAACGGGATCGTGTAAAGTTGTTTGGAGCACCCGTCAGTCGCCTCCTACAAGTAAATGTAAATAGTTTTGAATACAACCATTTCACGTAATAGATGTATCGGCTGGGATAATCAGATTAACTTTTCGCCTAACGTCATTTTATTTCGGGGAGGGAAATGTGAATTGCTGGGTACTTGGCATGTTGTACTTATTGCAAACTTAAAAATATGTATCTTTTGTTTCGGTAAACAATTTGGTGATATCAAATTTTTCCCCCAGCGGGAAAGTCTCTTAAAATGGCTAAAGTTCTACCTTTTGTCATTATTTGAGATGGATTTGAAAGAAACCACTGTTAATTAATAGTAAAGCAAATAATCTGAAAACCAATTTCTCTTAAGACGTTTGATTATTTTTGATTGCCATACATTCTGAAGAGTTGGGAATTTGGAATAGCAATTTTTATCTCTTAGTTCCGCACGCAAATAACATTTTTATGTAGCATTAAGATTCGATTAAGGGTTGCCACATCCATTGTGGGGAAGTGCAACTTAATCGCAAAACTTGTTGGAGCAGAATTCAAATCTGGCGCCTAAAAATTGTATGCGCCCATATTGTTTAATTCTTTTGTCAAAAAGCTGTTTAAATAACGAATTATTTGTTTAACAGTTTGAGAATTTTGTATAAATACTTTGCCAAACAATAAACATGCACTCATTTGTACATCAAAACTATCCGTGGTAACCTAGTTATTTTCTCGTCGCCCGTCTGCTGCTTGATCTACTCGGTTGCAGTGTTAACCAACACAGCTTTCGTTCGTCGTTGAGATTGCAAGTGCAACGCGGTCAATAACCCCTTGCGGTTAAAGCTCAGTCGGTTAATTTGCTACAGTTTGGCATTCGGCCTACTATTCAACCAGGGTTCCTCTGTCCAATATATCGTTTGGAATCACAAGGACTCCTGGTCGACGTTCGGAATACAATCCGTCTGTACATTTTGGCGCCCAACTCAAACCAGAAAAAAAAAAAAAAAAACATTTGTCGTGACAACCATTTATTTAAATATAATAAACTCAGTGCATCTATTACAGTGAAACGAACTAGCTAACAATTGAATTTCACTTATAGTGCAAGACAATATCGCCGCGCTTTCGGTTTCGGTTTCGGTTTAGAGAGTGCAAGTGTAGGTGGTGAAGCCCCAGAAGCCGCAACATAAAAGACATCCAGGAATCCAGGCATCCAGCGAAGAAAAGAACGCAGAGGATAAAAGAAACCAGGAAAACTTTTGGGCTACCAAAAGCCAAGAAATCAACGAATTGGGTAGATAAGTATATCACCCGCCAAGGTACGGTAATTGTCAAATTATATGAATGTGCGTCAAATAGAATTTACAAGTGGTCGCTCAACAAAGCCATACAAAATCTAAATTAACCACCGCTATATAAACGCACCTTCAACATAATTGTGACTGAATTTTGCATGCTAAATATCAAATTACAACATAATTCATACTAATATTACATTCCTACGAACAACATATTACGTTTAACAAATGAGAATACAATACCTATTCATTCAATTAATATACATTGCAAGCCGCAATCGCATGCGCGCATAAGTGGTCGCTTAAAGAATTGCATTAGAATCCACAAACACGTTCTACTTGCATTCCAAGCACACACTCTCGCTACTCGCCACAAAAGCTAGGATTTAATATCGACAATTGACTTCGACCTTTCTATATTGTAGCCACGTACCATTTGCCATTGCACTCTCGTACTTTCTTCTCTCTTCGCTGTTTCGTCTCTTTTTTCGTGATCGTTCGTTCGCCATCACAATAACAACACATCTATTGAAGCAAAAACTCGCTGTGGTAAAGCTCCGACAACAACAAGTCGCAGTCGAAGCATTTCTTTCATTGCTCCGATCCACATTTCGCCAAGCCTATATACGATTTGATGTTTTCTTCGTGGTCGTCGTCGCCGGAGAGGATGCTGCATAGATCAAATCACTGAAAGAAAGCTTTCGAATTTCTTCGTTTTCATCGACTCTGTGTTTAACACTAGTTAATGCAATTATTATAGAAAATCAAATTATTTCTAAAAATCAAAACTTCGCTTACGAAAATGCTTTGATGGCTGGTCGCACAATCATCGTCAATTTCATTTCGCTTCACTATATCCAATTGCCTTTCTATTAGAATACGAAAAGAGGAAGATTATCTGTGGTCCAGAGGAGAATTTTCTTCGTTCTCTTCGCAATTTTCGTCGGAAAAATCTAAAGGATTTTTATCATAGCTGTCTGTAGTTGGAATTTTCCTTATTTCACTTTTCGATTAAATCAGGATGGCGGAAGAATACACAATAGACGATTTAAGGCAAATGCGCGCATCCACAAAGGGAAGCATAACGCGCATAAAAACCTATGTAGAAGCCAATGCAAATACGCTTTCCTCTACAGAGCTTGAATGCCGGCTAGGAATATTAGAATCCTATTTTAAACAAGTCCTAGCATACCAAACAAAAATTGAACGTTCGACACCATTGGATCAGGGTCGTGCGGAATTAGAGGAACAGTATATTTCACTAAAAACTAAGATTCTCTCGCTATTAGGAAATACTAGGCGCTCTAGTGTAGTAGACACTACGATGGCAATGTCTTATTCCGTGAGCCATTTGCCAAAACAACGTCTTCCAAAATTTACTGGAAGATATTCAGAGTACAAAGGTTTCATTGACGTATTTACAAATCTGGTAGACAACGAGTCCAGTCTTTCAAAAATTGAAAAATTCAGATATTTATTACAATGTCTCGATAATCAAGCTCTGGATACAGTCAAGGCATTCCATATAACTGAGGAAAATTATCCAAAGGCACTCGCTAAGCTCAAGGAGCGATACGACAACGATTGCCTTATATTTATGGAGTATGTCGCAGAATTGTCTGATCTACCGAAAGTTCCAACAGCGTGTGCAGTTCAACTAAGAAGTTTAGTGGATAACATTTCGGCGTTATTCAGTTCACTGCTTTCAATTGGATCGCATGAAAATATTTGCAATGCCATAATTATTTCAATAGCCCTATCAAAAGTTGATCAGGAGACCCAATCGAAATGGGACGAGCAATTGGATTATAGCAAACTGCCAACATGGGATGAATGCGCTAAAGTACTTGGAAAACGATGCCAATATTTGGAAGCACGAGACAGTAAGCAGTTGCGATCGGAGACCAGCAAAAAATGGTCACACAAACCAAAACCACCATCATTGTCGTCTCAATATCGTCCTCAATCTTCACTTACAATAACTAAACAGTCTTGCATTTTTTGTCAGGACTCCAGTCATACAATCTCAAATTGTCCAAGCTTTATTAGGTTGTCTGTTCCAGATCGTTTCTCAAGGGTTAAGAAATTAGGTCTCTGTTTAAATTGTTTGCGGAAAGGTCACGGTGTTGCAAAATGTCCTTCCACTTTTAGATGCAAACAGTGCAAGCAAACACATCACAGCCTATTGCATCGGACACAAGCAAGAGATGATGGGACCAACTGCCATGAGGAGCCCTCAACTTCGTCAGCGTCAAGCAACACTGCTTTAGAGAAAGAGCAGAAATCAACGACTCAAGTTATTTTGGCAACGGCAGTCGTTTTAGTTAAGGATTCGGCAGGCAGTTTTCAAATGGGAAGAGTTTTGCTGGATTCAGGATCTCAAGTCAATTTTATTAATGAGAAATTTGCTAAATCCCTTCGTCTTCACAAGCATAGGAAGGACGTAGATATTCTAGGAATAGGGGTTTCCGAAACGAAAGTTTATTTCAAAACCCAAACAACCATTCGCTCTAGGTACACCGATTTCGAGGTCTCATTAGAGTTCTTGGTCGCACCAGCGATTGCAGGGTACCAACCGGAATCGTCGCTGAATGTTAGCAGTTGGAATCTTCCCACGAATTTGGAATTAGCTGATGAATTTTTTAACCAATCATCCAGAATTGATTTATTGCTAGGGGCGGAAGCATTCTTCGACCTACTCAAAGAGGGCCAGGTCAAACTTGGGCAAGGGCTTCCTGCATTACAGAACACAGAATTTGGATGGATAGTATCTGGGAGTTACAAATCGCAAATCAAAGCTAATAAAAGGTCCTGTTTTAATGGATCAAAAGATACATCGTTGGAGGAATATGTGGAGAAGTTTTGGGAGCTAGAGGAATTGCAATGTCATCACCCCAATTGGACGGAAGAACAAAAGGAATGTGAGGAACATTTCAAGGACAATGTTGAGGTTCTATCTAGTGGTCGGTTAATGGTTAAACTCCCAATGAAAAAGGATCCCAGTTGTCTCGGATCGTCATACGACATAGCGTTTAGACGTTTCCTTTCACTTGAGCGTAGGTTGGCCACCAACTCGTTTCAGAAGGCACAGTATGTTAGTTTCTTGAAGGAGTATGAAACATTGGGTCATATGTCCTTAGTAAAAAACCCAAATTTAGCGGAACCACATTATTATTTACCGCATCAATGCGTACTTCGGCCCAATAGTACATCTACAAAGCTCAGGGTAGTTTTCGACGCATCGTGTTGCACGTCGTCGCAGGTATCGCTAAACGGAATCCTCATGGTCGGACCAACCATTCAGGATGACCTGTTAATAATTTTACTTCGCTTTCGCCTCTATCAGTATGCTCTTACCGCAGATATCGTGAAGATGTATCGCCAGGTGCTAATACATCCATCGCATCGAAAGTTTCAGTACATTCTGTGGAGGGAAAGCGAGCAAACTCCGGTACAAACGTATCAACTAAACACTGTTACCTATGGCACTTCGTCTGCTCCTTTTTTGGCAATTCGCTGCCTCAAATACCTTGCAGAACAATATCAAAAATATCTTAAGCTAGGAGCTAGTGTCCTTCAATCGGATTTTTATGTCGATGATATGTTGACTGGGGCAGATGACATAGATACACTGGTTAAGAAACAGATAGAGGTCATGAAGATTCTGAGGTCAGCAGGAATGGAACTATCCAAGTGGAACAGCAATCATCACGAATTCGTTCAACAACAGGAAAGCAAAGAGATTAAATTAACTGAATCTAAACTCTCTAGCACTTTAGGAATAGCTTGGAATGCTCAAACGGATGAGTTCAGCTTTTCATACAAGCCCAGTCGTTGCTATTCTAAATATACCAAAAGGTCGATTTTATCACTTTCCTCATCGCTTTTCGATCCAATGGGCTTGCTTAGTCCCATCATAATAACAGCAAAAATAATTCTGCAAAGGTTATGGATTGAGAAGTTGGATTGGGATTCTCCGATCCCTCAAACCATCGATACTGAATGGCGTCAGTTCATGGTTAACATGCATTCGTTGCAAAATGTCTCTATTCCTAGATTTGCTTTGATGGCAGAAAGAAAAAGTTATCAAATCCACGGGTTCGCTGACGCATCCATGAAAGCATATGGTTGCTGCATATATTTAAGGAGCATAGACGTTCAAAAAAAAATCGAAACAAAGCTATTAGTCGCGAAGTCAAGGGTTGCGCCTGCCAAGAGAAAACAACTTCCTCGATTAGAACTATGCGCGGCGCACCTTCTTTCTAAACTATGGGAAAAAATAAAACCGATTTTCAAAGACCACAATGCTGAAATCCACTTCTGGACAGATGCCGCCATTGTCCTACATTGGATAAATACGCATTCCTCAAAATTAAGCACGTTTGTAGGAAACAGGGTTTCTGAAATCCAAGAACTGACAAAAAATATTTCTTGGAAACACGTTCCAACACACGATAATCCCGCAGACATAGTATCGCGTGGTTGTACGGTAGAAGAACTAACGACATCCATTTGGCTTGAGGGGCCAGCATTCTTATCAAAGGGAGAAGAAATGTGGCCATCAGTTGTTGAGATTCAGCTGTCTTCAGAAGAATCTATGCTAGAAATGAAGAAAACAGTACTGATCTGTCAAAAATCAGAACCAAACTACATTTTGGAAAGGATAGTGGAACGATATAGTTCGTATTCAAAAATTCTCCGTTTTGTTGCGTACCTACAAAGGTTCGTTAATTGGTTTGTTAGGCTGTCAAAAAAGCAAACCTATCAGGACAACCAAAGTCTTACAGCGGTGGATTTAGAAAAAGCATTACTCAAGATCGTGAATCTTATTCAACACAGCGCTTTTTCGGAAGAAATCAACGCAATAAAAAACAACAAGATTCTGAAAGGACCAACAAAGTGGTTGAATCCTTTTTTAGAGGAAATAGATGGAATCCCCTTATTGAAAGTAGGAGGACGGTTAAAACACGCCAACATTCCAGAGGAATGCAAGCATCCACTTCTGCTTCCGAAGAACTGCGGTTTCACGAAAATTATTGTCAGACATCTACATCTGACAAACTACCATGCTGGTCCAAAAACTTTAGTTGCTTTAGTCAGACAAAAATTCTGGATAATGAACGTAAGGGAGATAGCGCGGCAGACTGTTCGCCAGTGCCCCAGTTGCGTTCGGTATCGACCAAAATTGTTGCAGCAGGTGATGGGCAATTTGCCTGCGGAGAGGCTTACTCCAGCGCGTCCATTCCAGTGCTGTGGAGTCGACTTCTGCGGTCCAATCTACACATACCTCAAAATTCGGGGCAAAACTCCATATAAATCGTATGTGGCAGTATTTGTTTGTTTTTCGTCAAAGGCCGTCCATTTAGAATCTGTGTCTGATTTGTCTGCTGACGCTTTCATCGCGGCCCTGAAAAGGATGATAGGTCGTCGAGGTCTCCCAAGAGATATTCACTGCGATAATGCAACCAATTTCATTGGAGCACAGTCCAAACTTTTAGAGCTGCGAAATATGTTGTTCAAAAAATCTAACAAAGAAAAAATAACAAATTTTTGTACTAATGCCAGTTTTAATTTTCATTTTATACCCCCCAGGGCACCCCACTTTGGTGGGATTTGGGAGGCAGCAGTAAAGACAGCTAAAGGACATCTGTACCGGAGTTTGGCGGGAGCCAAGCTCACATTCGAAGAGCTAACAACAGCGTTGGTGGAGATTGAAGCCGTGATGAACTCAAGGCCACTTACTCCAATGTCCTCTGATCCCAATGACGTCGAAGCACTAACTCCAGCACATCTTCTCATCGGGTCGTCGTTAAAGGCAGTTGCAGAGCCAGCAGTGGAAGTTGCAGACATCAGCTACATCGAACGTTGGCGTCGAATAAACGCAGTCAAGACCCACTTCTGGCAGAGGTGGTCCAAGGAATACATCCACGAATTGCAGCAACGCACAAAGTGGACATCGACTAGTCCAAACTTGTCCATTGGCACACTCGTCATCATCCATGAAGACAACATCCCACCCCAAAAATGGCTTCTAGGAAGAATAACGAACACCATCATAGGCGCAGATGGCAACATCAGAGTCGCTGACGTGAAGACAACGCGAGGGGTATTCAGACGTCCCATACACAAGCTAGCAGTGATTCCGTCTTGAAAGAGAGTCCTTTCAAAGGGGGCGGAATGTTGGAGCAGAATTCAAATCTGGCGCCTAAAAATTGTATGCGCCCATATTGTTTAATTCTTTTGTCAAAAAGCTGTTTAAATAACGAATTATTTGTTTAACAGTTTGAGAATTTTGTATAAATACTTTGCCAAACAATAAACATGCACTCATTTGTACATCAAAACTATCCGTGGTAACCTAGTTATTTTCTCGTCGCCCGTCTGCTGCTTGATCTACTCGGTTGCAGTGTTAACCAACACAGCTTTCGTTCGTCGTTGAGATTGCAAGTGCAACGCGGTCAATAACCCCTTGCGGTTAAAGCTCAGTCGGTTAATTTGCTACAGTTTGGCATTCGGCCTACTATTCAACCAGGGTTCCTCTGTCCAATATATCGTTTGGAATCACAATTCACAATTTCTTATTATTTTTTTTTTGGCTCACATAAGTTCTGTTCCTTAATTTATTTCTTTTCATCTTTCAAAAGACTGACATAGTACTTCACATTATATAGATTTGATTGATCTCCAATACATTGTGGAGAATGAATGGGCTTTTTGCAAAGAGTTGTACTGATGCTTCCAACCAGTTTGAAACGATAAGACTTGGTCAGAAAATAAGACTCATGTGATACAAAAATGTTTCCTCGTAGACAATGCTCAGAACTTTTTCTTAAAACCAATCCACCTACAAACTACTCGAGCTGTTGTTTTACATTCAATATCAATGGATACAAAATGTGTTAATTGGACTTCCTTAAGAACTCCCGGAGTTCCACTGCTGCTGGTGAGTGTTCTGAAGCTTCTCTTTTTAACTGGCAGCAGTATTACTTTTTTTAAGATCGAACATTTTCTCCATGGACTTGAACGTTGAAAGTATTTATGTTAGTTGTCTTGCTGTAGAACTTTTGAAAAATCAATAACAATAAGTTTTTTCCTTATCTTTATCTTTACTCCGTTTAAACTATATTTTTAAAATGTCCTTAAACTGGGATAATTCCCACAAGGCAGTTAAATATTCAAAATGTTGACAGCATGTGACAGGGAAATTTGTACGTATTCTCAGAAAAGAATAACGAATTAAACTAACTATGTCTTTCAGGTGTTTGAGGAAAATCAATGGCGCTTAATTATAGTCGGATAAAGCGCACTTTAAAATTGTTTTGTCCGTATTAGTATTTTTCTAATTATAGTCGACATGAAACCCACTTCATCGTTATAACCTGGTATTAAATTTAAAACCACCAAAAGTACATTTCGCTCTCATTCCTCTCCCATCTGTCATTTCTATGCAAAATTTAAATTTGAATTTATTTTTGAAGATTTTTAAAGAAATTTTCCCAGGATATTAATATTTTTGAACATATCGAGAATCCTTTTGAGGATTTTGATGATGAAGAGTTTTACTCGCTACAGATTTAATAAAAAAAACTGTTCATTCCATTCCTGGATTTTTTTTTCTCGCTATTAAAAGAGAATTCTCCAAACTGTGTTAAGTTTCTCAAACTGTAATTTCTTCTATCTGTTTGACAAAATCTAGCGTCGCGCCCGCTCCAAGGTTGGTACTAGTTGTAGGCAGCTTACAAAGCGTTTATAATGGACTACAAAGCTAGGCACCGGCTTTAAAGTAAGAGTGCTGTTGGTTAGTATCTACTAATCTCTCCTAATACAAGATGTCTATAATTTCGCGCCAGTACTATTAACTCTTGGAGTCAATTGGTAAGATATTTATAACTACCTCTGTCCGCTTTCAAATTGTTACCATTGCGCCTTTTCACATGAGTCTTCCCCGAAAAATGTATTCTACCAACGCATTGTTATTTACTCAAAACCATACCTACAATAAAGATTCAGAAAAAAAACTGAATATGCTTCGAGATTCCATTTTTGCTTACAACTTTTTGGTCATGAAACGCACTCTGGCGTATACGCATTTTTTTATTGAAACTCGAATGGCTCTTCTGGTATAAATGTGAATATATGTATTTTATTTTATTCAGATGCCAATGCCATTCTATTTGTATTATAATAGGTCAACGAGATTGCTATAACGTTCTTTTGATCTAATTTCAAACACTGAGTAACTATTATTCAAATGAGTGTTTATCGTTCTCTCAGATATGAAAGTGGAACATAAGGATTGAAATCATTAAACAAACAGTCATTGATTAAAAAGGAGTACTAAGTTAACACGACCCGCCTAAATTTCTTTCGGTTTATCAGAACTCACGCTCAGACGACCGTAAAAGCTTTATCTCAAACACGGCGGTCATATCGATCCATTAGCTAGGTGATTTTTTTTAGACTACATCCACATCTTGGTATTTTATTTGTTACCGGATCTTCTTCCCGCACAACCTACCCGATTCCCCCCGCAAATTTTGAAAATAAAATTGTCTCTATTTCCTGTCTGTGAAAAAAAAATTCGAAATGTCGGGAACAAAAAACAAAAAAAAAAAAAGAAGAAGGAACTGTCAGGTTACTCGGCTAATTTACTGTAACATCTCACACATGCTTTCCCACATAATAACATCTAGGCAATTTCTCTTAAGTTGGCAGACGGTCTATTTAATGCTTAGTTTATGTTCAAAAGTGTGTCATTTGTATAGGTGATTTTTTAATATGAGCAGATGAGTGGACATTAACTCAAAGTTATTGCTATCAAGAGTAATATTTTATATTGTTAGTTTGAAGAGTTCCTTTGAATTTGCAAATTGCGCCGTATGTTTGCCACAAAAAATTGTGCGTTAGTTTTGTGGGGATTCCGAATCATGCTCCTGGTGAATCACGGCTTGTAATATCGCTATCTTTTCCAGGACTTACCACAATGTGAACATTTTATTTATAGTCCATCTGGTATGTGATGGAAATAGTCCCCCGATGAAATAACTCCCCAAATTGGAACATTGTTTCCCTGTGAAATAAAAAAACGGAGATGAAATTAGTCATCAGACAGCGAAATAAATCCCCAGTTTTATATTGTATCTTAAAAATATGCTCAGAAATGTATTAATCATTAAAAAAAATATTTGTAAAGTACCGACCATGCGTAGGCGCAACAAAACGCCCCAGACGCGACTCGCTGACACATTGTGAATCGTATTGGATATGTCCAGGCGTCATTGTACGAACTTTTTGTTTATTTATTTTTTTCTGCTATTTAGCGATGTCATTTTGTCCGGGTGCGAGAGTAATTACTCCTCTTTAATATCACACAGAAGCTTGCCGCTTTTAGAACCGAAAAGCACACATTGCTATTATCATTGAAAATTAAAAAAAAGAAGTGGGAATTCCACAAAGGTGGTGCCCGTATTTCATAGTTCAATGTTTGGATTTATTACACCATGCACTAACAACGTCCTTAAAGAAGAAATTCCAATTTTTGTGATTATAAGTGGTGTGAAATAACTACCAACCTCCACACATATTTTGGAGACTTTTGTCTCGTTTCGGCCGTTATTTCATTCGGGAGGTATTTCCCACAGGCATTTCATATGCCTTATGAATGGTGGAACTGATTCGTTTTTTTTACTGGACGTGGGGGCACTTCTTTCATTCAGTAGGTGGTGAAAATGCTATACGTGCCTTGCTTGAATAACCAAATGATCGCTTTGGTTTGGGGGTTTGACTGCCTAAAGAGAGCGAGGTTGATGTGTCCAACCTTGATCTATCACCAAATTACGAGGAGCAAAATCAAATAGGTCGGTTGACGTTATCAGTTGCGTGGAGCTCATTTATAACTTTTTTTTTTAAATATTTTTTAAGCTTGGGCATTGAGTTCCCTGAGCACGGGCAGGCTAGTCTTCGCTTAGGAGGATAGAAAACTACTCCTCGATTGGGTCTTCAAATTATGGTTTCTTACATGGAGAGGCGCGTGCTAATATATTTGGGCTCTTAAGGCAGTTGTTTCGCAATTTTGTCTCTTTCCTTTTGTTCCTTCTGACCACGGTGATATTTACCTTGCATCTTGTATGACGGAAACTAGTTCGAGTGGACTCATTTTCCGAGTCTGTCATACCTTGTTTTTTTTTTTCTGGCAACTCCTGGCCATCATCATTTTTTATCACCACATCTTTAGCCACGGACGCTGTTCAAAAATAAAGGGTGATTTTTTAGCTGGTTTGGTTTTGGCAACACTGGTTTTGACAGCTGACGTGTGTTTAGTACCTTGTGTCACTGTCATACAGCTTCAGTTTGGTTTGCAATTTAACCATGGATCGTCTTACAAATGAACAACGCTTGCAAATTATTGAATTTTACTATCAAAATTCGTGCTCGGTTCGAAATGTTCATCGCGCGCTGCTTCCATTTTATGATCGGCATTCTCGACCTTCTGAGCAGTCTATTCGGAAGATTGTGACCAAATTTCGCACCAAATTTACTTTGTTGGACATTAAACCACCAACAAGTTTACGTACTGTGCGTAGTGAAGAAAATATTGCGGCCGTATCAGCTAGTGTGACAGAAGACCGCGAAATGTCGATTCGGCGCCGTTCCCAGCAGTTAGGCCTTTGTTACAGCACTACGTGGAAAATTTTGCGGAAGGATTTGGGCGTAAAGCCTTTTAAGATACAGCTGGTGCAAGAACTAAAGCCAGCCGACCTACCACAACGCCGAATTTTTGGTGAATGGGCTCTGGGAAAGCTGGCCGAGGATCCGCTTTTTTATCGAAAAATTGTGTTCAGCGATGAGGCTCATTTTTGGTTGAATGGGTACGTAAATAAGCAAAATTGCCGCATTTGGAGTGAAGATCAGCCAGAAGCATTGCAACAGCTACCAATGCATCCCGAAAAAGCCTCTGTTTGGTGCGGTTTATGGGCTGGCGGCATTATTGGGCCATATTTCTTCAAAGATGATGCGAATCGCAGCGTTACTGTCAATGGTGAACGCTACCGAGCGATGATAACAAACTTTTTTTTGCCCGAAATGGAAGTTCTTGACTTGCATGATATGTGGTTTCAACAAGACGGTGCCACATGCCACACAGCACGCGAAACAATGGCGCAATTGCGAGGCGAGTTTGGTGAACAGTTAATTTCACGTTTCGGGCCGGTCAATTGGCCGCCTAGATCGTGCGATTTGACACCATTAGATTATTTTTTGTGGGGGTATGCCAAGGCTAATGTGTATAGGGACAAGCCCGCTTCGATTGACGCACTGGAAGCCAACATCCATGCATTCATTCGTGAGATACCGGCCGATATGTGTGAAAGAGTATGCCAAAATTGGACTCAGCGGATGGGCTACCTGAGACGCAGCCGCGGTCAACATTTGCATGAAATTATCTTTAAACATTAAATTGCAAGGTTCAAACTATCGATTCAAATAAATATTTCATTCATTTTTTCGAATTTTTTGTGTTTTTTTTTTTTAAAAAAGTTCTAAACCTCTTAAAAAATCACCCGTTACAAACACAAACAATTAACCGAAACCGAAATGTTGACAAGAAAACCATTAAAACCAGCTAAAGTATTTCAAAGACATTGATTAACGACAAAGTTTGACAAGTATTTCTTCGAAATAATAAAGAGGAACCATGGAAACAACAGACACAAGCCAAATGCGAAGAGTTACCGACTTTTTTCGAACATGTTCTATTCACAAGAAGAAGTTAACAACTTCGTTGGATCATCTGTAACTAAGTATTTTAGACATCAGTTCCTGTGGAAATCATTCGGTTATGCTCGTGTTTCAAAATGCACGTACCCATAATATAAATATAAATATATATATGTATACTTTAACAAAACCAAAATTATAAATAGTTTCAATAAAAGAATCAAATCCTTGTCGCCCTCTTATCCATTTCAATTACAGGAAAGGTAGATGTCGCCACGTAGTTACCGCCAAGTAGAATAAAAAGTAATTTATAAAAGTTGCAAAGTTGTGTTCACTTTCACTTAAAAATAATATATTCCCAAAGGCCACGCAGTTTCCACGTCAAGCATGACAAAGACAAATTGAATGACTGTTGAGTGAGTTAAACTAATTTCCTCGCGAAAGAGGTTGACATTAACTAGTTGCCAGCCAGCGGGCATGCTTTCGAAGAACGCAGTTTTTTGTTTGTAGTTTACAGCTACTTTTATATGGCTTCGCACGTTATACTCGCATGTAACTACTGGTATATTTATGTACAATGCTACTAAGGTGTTTAAATTATATATTAAAATCACAATATTTTCGTAAGTTGTACACAAAGTTGGATATAAGGGTGGCTTAAAATTCGATGTAGATGGTGCCACCCTCTTTGATGTGTCTCGCTGGCTGAGAAACCCATCACAGAAAATATAATTTCCTAAAACAATCTTCAATGATGTATATAGATTCTACTGAGGTGTAGAAGTACACTTCATAAGTACAGTCTTCACTTTGTTGTCAAACTTGTTTTTGTTTTTGAAAGTTATTTATTTATTCAGAATTTTTCGTAGAATTCATCACACGATACGAATTAAACAAATTTTTGGTGAGTGGTTCGCTTCACTCGCGGTAAAACCTTTAAATTGGACGATTGGAAAAAATCTGCTATTCATAGTCAGATGACCATTATTTATGCGTTGTATAAATAACGTAGTAAGGGTGATTAAAAAAAACCGAAAAAGTTTAAACACGCCAGAAAAGAGTTTAAAGTCTATATTTGTGGTCATTTGTAACAAAAAAAGATTAAAAATTCTGTCCATAATGGAGCTCGTTTCCAATGAAGCTCCAGCGGTCAGTTTTTCCTGGCTGCTCCGCATTTCCGGGAGTATTGAATGTGCCATTTGATAAATCCTTTTTCACTCTCGTACACCCAATATCTTAAATTTAATATATCCGCTGGCACAGACTGTACCCAAGTACTTCTGAGGAGGTGCTGCTCCACCATCGATTTTCCGCCTGCTCTATTCTTCTGAACAATTCCACCCGAGTCGTTGAAAAAAAAAAAAAAAAAATTTGTCCATCCTTCCTCAATAAAAGAGAATCTTCTCCAACCAATATCCAACCCACGCGTATGAAATATTTTAATTCACGGACTTGAGAAGGAGCACTGCTGATTTGATGGCAAATCTCTGCAACCAATCTTTTCATCACGCTGGAGAAATGAAGATTGTTCTGCTTGATCTATCAAAGATGCTCGTATTTGAACAAGCCAGGCATCAAGCTCTTTTGGGTGCCATGAAATAAACTCGAGCAAAATAACGCTGAATTTAAAAATTCGCATTAACTCGAAATGGTCTCACAGGTGCAAGTAATATTTTATTCCCTCTGAAATGGCAACTATAGCGCTATCATTCGTCACAAATTTCGGTCTAACGTTCATATCTAGTCCGCTGCGTCGAAAATCACATGAGACCTACCTAATAAGCTTAAATCGTGCTTTAACAATTAATCAGGCATCTAATCGTAGGTCCGTCCTATTTGTGTTAGAAAAAAAACCTCATATAAACAATTTCTAAGTCTAGGGTCGCATATGGAAATGCTGGGCAGAATATGTTTCTTACTTTATTTCTGGTGTTTTCGAAATTGGTTTTCGAAGGGCAGATTTTCTGTTTTTTAGTGGGCAAGCTCTTTTGTTTTTATTGTTATTTATTTTGAGCTTGTTCAAACTTTTATCCATTTTGTTTATTTTTGTGTTCTGAGTACATTCAGGGTGGCCCAAAATGAATAATCCAATTTTGTTTGTGAATTACTATTATACTAAATAAAAAAAAAATATTTTGAGTTATTTGGACCTTATAATTTTTGTCTGTGGAGTGGAAAAGATGATATCCGTCAAGTGGCTACTGCCAGTACACATTTGTGCCCGTTTTATCCCATTTTCCATGACTTTCCGCAAAATTTCTGTGGAAAACTGTTAGCATTCTTGTCGAATATTGTCCTTGAGGGCGATTGTCTGAGGCTTGTTTGGATAAACCCATCAAGAAGTCTGGGACGGTAAAATCGGGCGATTTTGCTGGCCATGCCAAATCTTCAAAGGGGAGATTACGACACCAGGAAACGCTTCCTTCACAATGTCCATTGTGGCTCTTGCTATGTGTCCGGTTGCACCGTCTTGTTGAAACCACATTTTCCATAAGTCCCGCTAATCCAATTTTCGACACAAACTCTACCTCTTCGTTGTTGGGAATATTATTCCACGCTCTTGCGGAGTATATCGCTCCATTGCTTGTCTGCAGCTGTCTAGTTCACAAATGTCAAATATGATTGACGTATGACGCCATTTGCAAAAGTTATAGCATCTTCCGATAGGGTGATTAATTTTGCGACACCTTGTACAAGTCGTTGAATAATCGGCTCGGTAAATAAAACATGTGATGTGTTGTCATGTATTATTAATTTGAATAATTCTGCTACTTCGAAAGTACTTTTGTGGTCAGTGAGCTCTGTTGTCAAATGGATGTGACATAAATTAATACCTCTCAACTATTTTCAGATTTTGTATGGCTATTGAAAAGCATCCGGCTGCAAACACACATAAACTACTTAATAAAACTAACCATATTCGTATAACTAATTATATCAAATGACAAAAATGTTGAATGTATTTTCTAAAATAATATCTTATGCTCAAAACAAATGCAATTACTAAAACCTACCAATAAAACGGCAAAGCGTTTATCATTGATGTGTATTACTTTTAGTTTTTATTGTCATATTTTTACGTATTTCTTTGTGGTGCTACAAACAAAACACTGATCCACTGCATTTTCTGTGATTTTGTTGGTTTGGTTTTTATATTATTATCTATTCGTTCAAAGTGCTTTTCGTTATTTTTTTATTTTTTATTTTTTTAATTTTTATAATTTGTTTTTTTTTTTTTCAAACCGTAAAGAAAATTATGTAAAAAAAAGAAAACAATCTACAATGACAACAATACAACTTGTCAACAAACTACAAATACGTGCAGCAAAAAAATATATATATTTAAAAATCAACCAATCTCAAAATATACCAAACAATTCAACATAAAATCAAGATAGTCCTTATTTCAATTTTTGATTTGAGCTCTCTTGTTTTTACTTACAAAATTTTAGTTTCCTTTTCACTTATTTCACTAAGCAGAATACAAAAACAAAACGAAATTGTCTTCTTAAAGTTGCAGCAGTTATAAACTAGAAAATAAAGCAGAAAGAAAACAAACCAACATTTTAAAAAGTTTTAAATCTCTATATCTTATCCATTCATATACTTTTAGGTGCAAAATAAAATTCTTTACCAAACGACAGAATATAAAACATAAAAATTTAAATTTACATTATAAATATATATAAATAAATTAATACATGTATACATTTTACAAAATTTTATATAAAACATAATATATTTCACGTTATCCTCTTAACTTACCCTAGAAAAAAATTTTTTTGTATAAAGTTAATTGATTGCATATATAACACAGTTTTTGATTTTAAACTTAAAAAAAAATAATACATTTTTATATTTTTCGTTTGTAAAACTTTTAAATATACACAAAATGACACACTTTTACTAATTATTCGTTGTGCCGCATCACAGAGCAAGGAAGCCGGGATTCGCACCCTGGTAGCCCTTGATGATCAGGGAGGTGAGTCACTCTGGACACATTAAAAAAAAAAATTACAAAACTTTATACTCATAGTTTTATTTTGTTCATTTATTTTTTTTATTCATTTTGTGTTTGTTTATATTTTCATTTACTATTATGATCCCACTGCCCCTGCTCCATTCAAATATCGTGTTGTTTTTGTAAAGAACAAAGAAACATTTGGTATTTCACAATGCAAATGTATGTCCAATTTGTTATGGTTTTTGGCAGCGCACTATTCACATATTGAAGCGTCAGTTTTATTGTAATTTATAGAATATTTTAAGTATATATTTAACAAGTAAAATCGCATACGCTGAACAAAAATTTAAGCTTCTTACCAAAATTGAAATTAAATTGTACCTAAGCGAACGTCAGGAAAGATAAGAGAAACTCGAACTTAGTATAAAACTCAGTTGTAACTATGTGCAGGGGACAAACAGCTACATCTGAAAACACTGTCCCTTGTCCTACATTTACAAATTTCGATGAGAGCTTCTGAAGCAATATTATCTTACGGTTCTAATCATCAGCCATTTATGTGCAATATTGAAATTGTAATGAAATCAATAAAAGCAATTTTACTGAAAATAAGCCCATTGTAAGTTTGTAAAATTTAAAGTGTGCTCTAAAAGTTATCCGTGACCATCTTGGTCAATGGTCAAAGTGTCTTAACGTCCGACTTGACGCCTTTATCAGGGTCTTAAACCTTGACATTTTTACATTTTAATACATTGTTTTAACTTGAAAATCCCGATAAATATACAGACAGACGGTTTGCTTACAGTCAATTTTTAAACGCACCCTAACAGCCTATATAAGTTTTATTTCCATGCGTTTATTATCTAGCTCAGGCAGCATAGAAACTACTTTATTAATTTAAAATCTTGTTAGCTGTATTAATTGTTTCTAGATTAGTGCGAACAATATGCCTTGAATTTAAAAGGCTTCTTGGAAATTCAAAAATCACCTTAAATACCTGGGTTCATAGAATATTGATCACGCAGTCTTCTGAGAAATTCAAAGCTGTTTTTAATTATCTTTTTTATAAGCCTGTACTTTCCGTATACAATCGGGTATCATTTCCTAAATTATAAGCACATTGGCTGACAGACTCCTTAAGCTAGATTCTTGCTGGGCTGTTTTAGTGATCACTTTTCTAAGTCTTTGCACTGACACTGCTAACATTCCTTGATTTCCGATCAACTTCCCTCTGAGCGCTGGGGAAAACGTTACCTAGTTCATTTGGATACCTTTGTGGTAAGGATTTGACATGAATCATTCCGATTCGACATGAATCATTCCGATTCGACATTTAACGACAATATTCTGTTGTTGATATTTTGATAAATGTGTGGTAGCACTCACTCAAAAATAAATTGATAACCAAAATTGAACGGAAAAGGAACAGGAACCATCTTTTACTTCACTTAGACTTTTGTATGTATTTATATCAGTTTAGTCGTATACGCTTCATTTGCAGTCGAAAGCAAATTTTTGTATCGACAATATTTTTCTCAAGGACTGTACAAAAACAAGAGTGCGTTGTTATTTTTAAGTTCACTTTTTATTTCCTTTAAAACCTTTTCTTTTGTCTTTGATTTTTTTCTTCTTTTTATTGATTATATATATTCCTCCTCATTACGACATCCTACCACAAACATTTTATTAGAAGAAAATTTATATTCCACTTTTAAAATCACTTCTATTCAAAAAGAAAATTATTACTCGTTCCACTAGACCACTTCTTATTCCGATTTTTCTATGCATTTATTTTATTTAGAAATTATTTTCTTTTTGTTTATATATATTTTTCATATGTATACCTACAATAAAATACTTTTATACTATTTTTTCTACAAATGCTTCTGCTTGAGGCAATAGTATTCAGTGCACTATTTTGATTAGTTTCGTAGTTTAAAATGTCCAACAAAATATATATTTATTTAAAATTTACTTTTACTCTTAAGCTACACGTACTTTTGTTCAAATTTCAAGCCTGGTTATGCACGCTTTGTTTCGTTAAACATTTTGAGAAAAAAATTATATAATTAAGAAACACAAAAGAAAAGAAAAATGTTCTATACAATTTTCATTAAGGACTTTTAAAGTATATTTTTTATTCTCTTTTTTTTTTTTGTAAAACAAACCGTTTTTTAGTTTATGTCTTCGACATGCAATTGAACAATTTGTCGTCTCTTTATCTCTCTCTCTTATTGTGTTTTCTATAAATATTTTACAAATTTATTTTCGCTTTATTTATAATTTATTAAACGAAATTCCCGAATGTCTTTTAGAGCGAGGAAACAGGTGCCAAAACTTTGAATCAAATTAATGTTCAAGGCGGTAAGAATCTGCGAAAAAAATATTTCTTATATCTTTGATATTTTTGCTTTGTAAAGAGAACAACTTCGTATTTTGGATTTGCAAACATAATAATAACAATAACAAAGAATAATAACAATGCGACTAATAATACTTTGTTTTCCGCCTTGTACCTATAGGCTAATCTCCGGTTTGCTTCTTCTAAAATTCTTAACTCACAACAATCAGTATTGTGTGTGAAAGGTGTTGGCGAGAAGTTTTTTTTTTTGTTTTCTTTAATTTGTTTTTTTTTTTAATCAATTTTCTACTAATCGTTTGATTTAATATTTTTGATTTTAATTTTAACTAAATATTTATGCCAAAAATCGAATTGAAACTAATAAGAGAAATGCTACAGCTGCAAATAGAGTTAGATTTTAACTGTGTATGAGTGTGTAAGGCAATAAAGTACTATAAAAAAATTAAATTGAAAGAAAAAAAAAAATACCAAAATCTCATGTACAATATCTAAAGATCCACAGAAACAAAACAAACCAAAAAAAAATCAAATAACAAACAAAATGCTAAGAAATTTGTGATGTTTTTGTTTAGAGTACGGAAGTTGGAATGAGAAGCATCGTTATGCTGGACGAACAAGGAGGTAAGATTGTAAAGAAAAGAACATAAAAAAGAGTATTTTAATGATAAAACAATAGAATTTTAAATATTAAAAAAAAATAGTTTGAAACATAAAATATAAACAATAAAAAACGATTCAAATCATTGCACCAAATTTCAAATCTTGCATACAAATTGTAATACGAACAAATTTGACCAAAAATGTGATGGTATTTTTCGGTTTAAATAATTTTGAAATTTTTTGCTCTAAATTCTTCCCAATTGTTTAGCATTAGGATCGGCAAAAAATAAACCAGTCGCAGATCTATACTTAGTTTCATCTAAT
Source organism: Cheilosia grossa (assembly GCA_963082955.1). Lineage (NCBI taxonomy): Eukaryota > Metazoa > Arthropoda > Insecta > Diptera > Syrphidae > Cheilosia > Cheilosia grossa. Next base: position 61,434,134 of record OY720144.1, read on the forward strand.
CGCGATTAGTTTTCAAGTTGAACATTGGGCTACGAGTATTTTCTATTTTCTACGAGAAAATCATATTTGGCAGCACTTTTTCTAACATATGAACTTGTTTCTATTCTTTACCTTACCATTTTCCAACACCAATGCCTATGATTTTTAAAATATAACTGCTTGACAGAAGGTAAGATGTTTGACAACCATTCGGCAGAAATTCAAGTTTTATGACTTTTTGACATCCCACAATTGACAAAATGAAACATTTTTGTTTGTTGGCCTACCAATACCCACCTTGGCCAATAATTGCACTGTTTGACACCGTGTGTATATTAAAACTGTCAAATCATCATCGTTTTGTCAAACAATGAAATCGTAGCTCTACCTCGTTTCCCATTAGGTTTTTTAGATTTTGCTCTCAGATTTCAGATTTTACGACTTTTCTCATTTGTGCGTTAAAGTCAGCTGTAATTTTTGTTAAAAATTTCCATTAATTATAGTTAATATCCATAGCAGCGGCTAAAATTATTACTTTCTCTAACTCGTCGTCTAAAAATTTCAAATGTTATTGTGTTGAATAATCGAGTTTCGTAAATATGCTCTTAATCTGGAAAAGATTGTTTTTTCTTGCGCTTTTTGGGAGGGTCCGAGGAGGATCCGAACTTTTTTTTTAAGCCTTTCACCGGGTTGTTCCTTCTTTTTCTATAAGCAGTGCTGCCTTCGCACTTGCTTGGTAGTTTATTTGGCCTGTACAAAAATTACCTGTCCCTGTACAGTAAATGTATACTTCAGTTTGCAGAGTGGACTCAACTTTATCACTCTTAGCCTTGGGACAAACCTCATAATATTTGACCGTGACAATGTCAATTTGTTGGGTTCTTAGGAACTTGTAACCCTCCAGAGAAAAAGCCAGCTTAAAGTTCTATAAAACTGCAAGAGTTTTTTCGCGCATAAGTATTGGCATATATTGTGGCCTTCCAGAATTTTTCATGGTTTGTCATTGGCTTCCACCTGTCGTTGTTTGGTTATTACATAGTGGTGCTTGACCAACTAAAGCGCTGGATTTTTATCTTTTTTTGCTGATAAACTTTAGCCATCTCCTTGCCGATTTTCTTTCTGTGTTTAGGAACCTGGCAGAGGTCTCTATTATGCTTCAAGCCAATAACATTGACTTTTTGGCCAGATTAGCTTGAATTTATTTCAATTCTTGGATTTATTTCTGTCCCATTTTTCTTGTGAAAATCATGTCACCTTCGGTAGATGGCCCATGGTCATTGATGTAAAATGAATAAAGGTTCTGGAGACTCGTAAAGGACAAACTGCCCCACAAACATACTTCTTGCATACATAGGTTTATATTTTACAAGATTTGTGCTGTAGGTTCGACTGTTTTTTCAAGTACAATTATGAAGCTTATGTACAGGTATATAGGTATCCATAAAAAATACCATCAAATTTTGTTCAAATAAACCAAAAAGTTTTCTAAAAATCATAAAAAAAAAAATACCAATTGGCACAATAAACTCATAAGAATACTTTTCTTTGAGTACACAATTTGTTTATCAAAGACAAGTATTCATTAAACACAATATACATGTTAAACATATGTTACGGAATTTCCAATGTAAATAATACTCTTAAATCCCTACCAGACAAAACAATTAAATTTAATTAAAATTTATAAACTTTTTTTCAATTACTGCAAGTAATAAAAACACTTTTTTAACTAAAAAGAAATCAATTCTATATATTTATGTATAAATAACTCTTTTCACTCCAACAAATCAACCAATGAAAATATCCAAATATATATACAAGAACAACAACATCAACAGCAAAAATATCCAAAATATACCCTTCAATCAGATTTAAAAAAAAAAAAAAAAACAAACCTAAATAAAAGCCAACAATATATAAATGTTTATATATATTTTAAAACAAAATCAAATCCAATCGCAAACTAAATATAAAAGAATATATATATCTTCTAATACCCAACTCAACATTTCAAATCGCCCGACAATATCGACAATAATACGCCCTATAAACTAAACTTACCCCCCAAAAATATATATTTAATTAAATATATATTAAACAAAATATATAAATACAAAATCATGCTCGTCTCTCAACCACACTCAGTCCGACATGTGAGTACAAGGCAGACAAGAAATATTATTGTTTGTTATATTTTTTGGTTCTGTTTGTTTTGAGTTTTGTGTTTTTTTTTTCTAAAACTTCCAAGTTTTTTTTTTTTTTTATACAGAAATACTTTTATACGTGTATACTATATAAACATTAGGAGAAAATATAAATATATCATTATTTGTTGTTTGAACAATTTTTTGGTTTGTAACTCTTAACAAACGTTTATTTTTTGTTTCAATAGTTTGTTAGTTTGTTATACTTGATATTACAGAAAAGAATATATTTAAACATAGTTGTATTAGCTGAGTTTTAGAGAACATACATGAATTCAACAATAAAAGTTACATAAATGAGAAATGAAATCCATGGTCTAAAAATAATGAGATCCATTTTCATGTCGAATTCATGTAGGCTCATAAAATAAGTTCGTTTCAACAGACATTCGTATAGAAAGAGGGTTGGAATTGTTAAGCTGCTACTTGGGGAGAGACTTTTTGGAACATTTACTGCAATCAATTTGGTTTTTGTGCTCATCATGGACATACAGTCATTTATCACACATTATGCCGGACATATACTTGCAATCATTTCTCCTACGAATCTCGTATATACTATTAATTTTAAAATTTTCCTAACTTAAACAATAAACAAATGTCTATAAGTTTTAATGTGATAGAATCAAAAGCTAAAAATGTGACCGGCAATAGGCTGTGGGCACTTTTGCGGCCGTAAACGTAGAGGACATAATTTTCAAATTCTAGCTGCTTAAATAAGTATTTTTTGCTTTCCAAATGTCCAGTACACTCTGAAGTGGTTTAGTTCTAATGTGATATGACTTTAATTCGACCCTGTTCTTGTTTTTTACAGATCCCTTAAAAGGTGTTTACATTTATATTTTTTGGTACATATTTGATTCTGGAAGATGTCAATGATATCTCAGCAGATATCGCCAGTCAGTGCTCTAAATTGGTCATGAATTGTACTTGAGCACTTTTTCAAGGTCATTCTATGAATGCATTTAACCGTATGTTCGAAAACATGTTATTTAATCTTTTTACCCGTAGATTTGGTGGCCCTTCTAGTATGATTTTTGACATCTTTGAGCTAATTTTCTGTTTCTGTATTCATGAAATACAATGTTTCAATAATTTCATCCATGTCTCGGATATTCTGTTAGTTCATCACTTATGAACTACTGACTAGCTGATTTACCAACGGTACCATATTCCAAGTACCCATTCGGAATTGGAACACAATAAACTTTGTGTAGAGAAAAGTTTCAAATTCCAAAAAAAAAAAAAAAAATAGTTTAGTAATGCCAGAAGTTGGTCTCCTCGTAATGTTTTAAACGCAACCGAGTCATTTTCAAAACAATCGCAACTGTCATCTTTTTTTTCTGTGAGCAACTAACTACTGATGAGTATGTTGAATGGGATTGAAACTCTGCGCAGCTTTAATTATTTGAGACACACTTTACCACTCTTTCAGACATATTCCGTGCTTGGTTAATGTACTATCGTCCTTTGCGATCATAATATGTGAGCATTTAGAGTTCATTTGATACAAAAATCATTCAGCTTTTGTCAAGTAATTGCTAATTGCGTGTTTAGAAACTTAACTAAAATTTAAAATTATATTTCAGTCTTTAAGGCAGATTGCTGTCAATATTCTATGCAAATACGACGTTTTTTTTTTTTTCATAAACCCAGAGATTCTTGTATCATAAAATTCGTAAACACGTTCATTCGAAAAACACGTTCTCCCATCAGCTGTGAATAGTTGTCGACTGAGTTTTCATTCAGATGGAATTTGTAAAATCTGCAAGCGCTACTTGACACTTCACAAGTAAAAGGATCAGCAGAACTCGTCTCTCATGCCTAATTATAAAATTCAGTTTCTAAGACTTTTTTCCCCAAATGTCCATGAAACTTTTGAGGTTAGGTTCACAGATTTGGACTCCTACTAACTTCAGTCTCAACCCGCGTTGAATCTCCTGTCGAAACTCAATATTTTTGGTTTAGCATTTTAAAGAAATTCTTTTTCTATGCAGGCTTTACGTTATGGATTGGTAATTTTAATTTTTTATTTATTTTCTTTTTGCTCCATTTTAGAAGAAACTGAGAATTAGCAGTGGTTGATTGTAAACCAAGAGGCGTAGGTTCGAACCCGAGCGGGTGGAAGAATATCAGAGTTTCACCATTGTTACAACAACAAAGTGTTTTTTTTCCGCTCAGGTTGAAATTCGAATCTAAGAGCTACAGGATTTCGACATTTTATAATAAACAAAAAGAGTAAAATTAAGTGAAATGAAATCGTTGTGTAAATACTTGCTTAGGGGTTGTTCCCTAAGCGATGGCAGGGAAACAAAGGTTTATTTCCTTTGGTAGTCTTGAATTCTTGTACTGAGTTCAAAAGCAGTTTCTCATCGGCAACAACTACTAGATGTTTTACTTTATTGGGAATATATGATTGACACAAATTAGAGTATCTTAATATTGCATGAAAGATGGCTTAACTCCTAAGATCCCTAGCCCTCCTTGGGCCGAAAGAAACAGTGATTCCCTCTCATATCTGTTTGCCATAACGTTTTTTCCCGCGTGCTCTTACGATGACTTTTGTAGGAGTATTTTTTCTGGAGTCAACGTTTCTGCTACTAAAGGTTTATGAAAAGTCAAGTCGAACATGCCTTTAACCGTAGATGCTGAACAATGCGTTTCTCTGACATTTGTTGTTCTTAAGATCACCCCAAGTAAACATCACACAATTTTGTTTCCTACACTTTCAAAAGGTTAATTTTCTATTAATGTAAAGAATTTTCTGTCTAATAGCCTTTCCCAATGATCTCTGGTTTTCACTATGGACAACATCTTCGAGAATATTTTATTTATCTTCAATAACGCTTACAGTCTATGCACAACATTCTAAACATGCTTCCCTAATGTGAAATAATCTTAAAAATGCCAGTTGACATTAAAAACAGCTCGAGCTAAGAGTACGAAATTATTGAAAAGGCTTCACATTCACTTAATGTGTACCCCTAACTCTATTGATCCGTGCTTGAGTTCTAAAGCCCAATTTGGTTGTTGACGATGCTTTCAACAGTAAAAGTTGATAAAAATTCGTACGCTAAATATACTTAAATATATTTTAAGATGTAATGTCATTACCTTCTGTTCATGAATGCTTTGCTGTTGCTACTTTTGACGTTTCTGACTTTGTTAAAGAAAAAGCAACTAATTGGGTATTTCAAATGTGCCACATTCCCAAACGTCAAAATAAATCACTACCCCTCTATCATTTGCATAGGCCATTATACAATAGAAAGCGAGCTTCCTTCCACCTGTCGGAGTTTCCCTCAAATTTTAAAACAATATCCTCTCTGGGAAACTCTTAGTTTTTTTTTTTATCTGCGAATACGGTTAAAAAAAATATCTGAACGAACTGTCAAAGACTTTTAATTCAACTTTAAAATACTAGAATGCTTTTACACCTAACGATTCTGCAAACTTGTGAATCAATAAACTACAACATTCCGATATTTGCCTGATTGATTTTTTTTTTTTTTTTGTTGACAGCTTGCGAAACAGCAAAATGTATCATCTCAGATTGTGACGTAATTATTTGTTATATTGTGCCCTGCGCAGGTTAAGAGTAAAAGCAAAGCGATTGTGCCAAAATATTTAACCCAGGGAAACGTCAAAGTCATACATTGTTTTTTCATAGCACTATGTCTCTTTGGGTACGGACAAGCGAAGACAGAAAACCTAACGTCTTAATCTTATATTGCAGCTGGCGTCGTAGATCAATTAGAAACCATTTGTTACCACTAGCAAATGTCGGTTTGAAACTATAAGAGACACTGTTAAAAAACCAACCAGGCCAACAATTTGATTGTATTGACAATTACATAGTTATAAAACCGTGATTGTCTGACGGTCAAATTCCACTGTATTCACAGACTGGCTTAAGTTGGCTTACTCGCATGTATTTCTTGTGAGAATTCTTTAGAATTTATTCACGGGCTGGCATTTTGTGCCGCTTTCCGCAATGTGAATGGTGTCCTTAACCAAAATCAGTTGTTTGTTTACTTGTTTATAGACCTTCTCCTTTAATTTGACACAGACAAAACAAATGCACCGCTCCAACGTTACATTTGCGTATAATAAGCCAACAAAAGTGCGAGTTGTAGTTAAATAACTCTGAACTACACTAAATTTACATATAGTAAACATTTTTTGTTTTTTCAATCGGAAGGACACTTTTTGTCACACTGTGCACAGGTTCGTAAGGTCAATCGGTCGAGCCATATCCGTGCGCCGTTGATCTGTAATGTTCATTAGCATGAAACTCGAATGATGATATTAAAATTATAATCATTTTCGATTCCGCAAGAGCCTGTTAGTGCAAAGGCATTTATAATATTCTTGTTGAGATTAATATTGTTTAAACACTTTTTGCACATTCATTCGAATGCGTCTTAGTTATAATTTATATAGTTCCTTCCTGGCCATTCGTTTCCGGTATATGCAACAAGTAGCACCAGCTTTTCTATAAAAGTACCAACATATTACTTCATCTCGATATAATTTCGCTTTAAAAACATGTTTTTGGCTTAGCGTGCTCTTTGACTGAACAGTTTTTGTTTACCTTGTTAGGGTTCTGATGAGATATAGCAAAAAATAAAAGACTCAGCTCATGCTCCCGAAGGCTCCTATTATGAAATTCAGCTAAATTAAATAGACCAGCAAATTGCTCACATCTGTGCGGACTTTCATATGCCCAAATGATTTGTTTTATATAATTAAAAACATTTTAAGTAAACTTTGGGAACGTTCAAAACGCTAGCTTACAACGCCTGACAGCTGAATGACGTCAGTGTCAGGGTTGCTTTGGGGTTATATTGATCACGTAAACAATTTCTATCAGCCCACATTTATGAAGGGGTACCCCATATATCTAGAGGACTCGATTGTTGCCTGACAAAGTTTTAGTTTTTCGCGTTCAAGACAAATTAAATTGACTTGAGGCGACTAGTGTTTTGAATGTGCCTAAGTACAAAATGTAAGAGTATGGTCGTTAGCCAGTTACGTAGACTTTCGAGGAAAAGTTGTACAGGTTTTGTCAATTTAAAAATTTAAAAAATTAATTTCCAGAGACTTATTTGAGCCATTAAAACCTCCTTCTAATTACATAAACTTGTTTGCATTTTGAACCTTAAATGATTAACTGGATCTTCAGACAGGTTAGGGTTCTAGCTAATACTAAATACGATCTGAATGTTGTCATGTTATCAATGGTGGATTGCGAGAAGTCAATGTCTCTATTGCTTGCATGAAAAACTGGTTCTATAAAAGTATCCTCTTCTTAATGCAGCTTTCTATTCTTCGCCTTCTCTTCGTACACACATTTTATATTTTAAGTACTAAGCCTCGGTGGCCTTAAAACTCGCCTCCATTAACATACACACACCATAACTGTAAAGAAACAAAGTAAACCACATTACATAACAATTAAATTGAAGCCGTATAATAAAACGTTCTACCAAAAGTCGTGTATATTTTCTGTTAAATTTAAGTTATTTCTTTTACAAGATTTACGTTATTGCAACCCAGAAACCATAACCCAATTTTAAACTAAAGTTTTTTTTTTCTGTTCGTAATTAATTTATAATTATTGTTTTTCAAACATAAACTAAGCGCATGCAATGAATGCAAGTTCACAACTTAACTATTTTTATTTATTTTTTGAAATATAAAATTCTAAGACATATTTACTGTTTCTTTTGTCTTTACACATTACATTCGTATGATTCATCTCTTACTACCTGTATATTTAAAACTGCTTAAAAAACTTCTGCAAAAAAAAAAAAACTAAATTCTTAAACCGAGTTTTCTGTATCATTCTCTTTTAGTAAAATAAAAATACACTTACTTACCACAAGCTACTCCTCCCGTATACTCGTATGATTTTAATTTTACATATTTTGAAACGTAATATTGTAGAAATTACTGATATAAAATTTTTATTTAGTTAATTCCTTTTTGGTTTAGTAAAAAAATAGAGCATCACAATACCTTTATACCATATATATATAAATATAACCCTCATTACTCTCTCTCTCTCTCTATTTCTCTCTCTGTCACCATATTTCAACATCGCTGTACCTTTAGTCATACTCTTTGGTTTTATTTTCGAAACGTTTATGTTTATGTATAAAATTCGAAAGACTGCGGAATTTACTTAACTTATTTTGTATGTTTTCTCTTCGTGTGATTCTTCGTTGATGATCGTATTGTTGTTTTGGACAACGAAATGAACAGAACAATTGGACCGTATCGAGGAGGGTATGGATCAGATTAATGCCGACATGAGGGAAGCCGAGAAAAATCTCAGTGGCATGGAGAAATGTTGTGGCATTTGTGTATTACCCTGCAATAAGTAAGATTTATTTTTGTTTTCAATTTAAATGATTTTCTAATTTGTACGTTTTTTTTTTTATTGAAACAGAAGCCAGTCATTTAAGGAAGACGACGGTACCTGGAAAGGAAATGACGACGGCAAAGTTGTCAATAACCAGCCACAGCGCGTGATGGACGATCGTAATGGATTGATGCCTCAAGCTGGTTACATTGGAAGGCAAGTTTGTAATGATGCTGTTCGTATGTTTTGGGCAGATTATCTCAATTGGAAGGGACAATCGCAAAATTATTCTGCGAATAAATTGTGTTTTATTCATTTGAGATCAGTATAAGCACGCAGGTGGCAGATGGCGCCAGTTGAACCACTGTGCCTCTTCAGCTAGATTTGTATGTGGTCAAGTGTTGGTTGAGGTCCCTATAACTTGTGTGCTTAGGCAAAGTCGAGCGCTTCCCCTGCTGATTTTTCTTTCAGATTGAAATCGATAACATTGTGTGTACATTCATTCTACAAGTCCTAGCGATCTGAGATGAATGATTGTAACTTTCTTAACAAAGTCCATGTCTCTATACAGCTCGTGGATTTCGCTGTTAAAGCTCTGCCTCTAAAGCAAGAAAAAAAAAATGAAAGAAAATCATGCGAAGAATTTTTGCAGTCAAATGTTCCAACCTTGCTATTGCACGTGCTTTTGCGTCATGCACCAGCCATCATATGATTATGATGACAGTCTTACATAGTCACGTGAGTGGTTCTGGACAATTCCCGGCTAGAAAAAGGAATTGCCTTCTCAGACCAAAGAAACTTGTGTTGCGCGTCCCTTCTAATTGACAATTAATTAACCCATTCACTGCGTTCCACAGAATGTCAGACGCTCAGCTTATAAATTCCTTGATAGAGGAACGTTTGCTTATATAATTATAATAATTAAATTATATTCACAGCCTTTTTTGTCCCGCAATCAAGTGCATAGTTTGAGGTAGATTTAAAAATGTACCCTTGAGGCAAATTAAAACATAAGTGCTAGAGCTCTTGGACAAATAATGCCACTTTTACATAGAGTTTGACATGCCACTATTCATCTAGTCAATCAATCACGACAATTGTAACCCTTTCTGTTGCAATATTTGCAAACATATGAGCGATAGCTCAAAGTCTGTGTTATCCATATTCTGAACTAATTTTACTGGCTTAAATTTTTCAACATAACACGACGAGTTGGACAAAGGAGCCTAACCGAGACATGTTTACATTGTTTAACTTCATAAAATGTCCTTCTTCTCGTTAATTAAGTTAAACCTTAAAAATTCCATTCAAAAATTAACTAAGAATTAAATTTTCAATTTTCACACAGAATAACAAATGACGCGCGAGAAGACGAAATGGAGGAGAATATGGGACAAGTTAACACAATGATTGGAAATCTCCGAAACATGGCCCTTGATATGGGCTCAGAATTGGAGAACCAGAACAGACAGATCGACAGAATCAACCGCAAGGTAAGATATTACTTTCATCGTGCTAAAAAAAAAACATTAATCCACAATCATTGTAACTAACACAAAAATTTAAAATAATTGTTATTTCACTTTGTCCATGCTTAACACAATACTCAGGGTGAATCCAACGAAGCCAGAATAGCAGTGGCAAACCAGAGAGCTCATCAGCTCCTTAAATAAACACTTAATCATAATTTTGTTGTCCTAATGTTTAAAACAAAAATGATTCCAGTTTGTTTTTGTGTTTCTGTTTTTATTTTTTTAAATACATTACGTATTTTTATTATATTATAAATGTACATGTTTTTGTCGATTTTTATTATTAATAAACATTTATATATATTAATAATAGTATGATATATCGGTAGGGTTTTTGGCTCATATTGCTGTGATGAACTAAAAAAATACAAAAAAAAAAGAAGAAAAAAATCTAAGATTTCATAATAGAATCATAAACAGAAACAAACAAAGGAAAAGTGAAATTACAAAAAAAAAAAATAGGAAACAAAACAGTATTCATCACTCAATCGAATTGTAAAAAAAGAAGAGAAATTATCCGTGCGGTTCAAAAATATGGGAATGAAATATTTTATCTGTTGTTTTTCATTCATTTCGTTGCATAGAAGAAATTAATTTTTAATTTTTACTATAAATTCGTACATGAACTGCAACAGAAAATGGTTGTAAACAAATTGCAACTTTTTCGATTGCATTTAGTGGGAAATTCAATTATTGAGTTAACACTTTATTTATGAAAAAGTATCACACTTTTGAAGGATTTCCGATTGGCAACTTGGTTTTACCGCCAATTTCTGGTAACTACTCAAAGTTCTGGAAATGAAAGTGTATAGCGTTATATGGTATAGCGCCCTATCTGTAACACTTGTAGGTACACATCAGAACTAACGAGTAACAATTTTCTTGCTGACATCGGTATTTGTTGAGCAACAAGAAGTTGCGATTATTCGATAAGAGTAAATAAAAATGGCCTTAAAATGTTTGCACAAAGTACAAACTGCAAATTTGCGATGTTGGTTGATGTCGTCGGTAGTAAAAAGATTTTCCTGTGTGCGGCATTTATTCGGGATTCACCGTCTGCTGATAGCATTTCTGACTTACTTCGCTCTGTCAAAATGTAAATAAAAACATACCTGATCCCTATACACAGAGGATTGGGGGATTTCGAGAATCCCCAATAAGCTAAGATTATGGTGCTTAATGAAGTCGTTTTTAAGCCGTAGGGTGTCTGGGTTATGACGCTAACGAAAAGTCGACGATCGCTTTGAGGTCTTCCCAACCTAGACATAATCAGATTGAAGCGGCGGAAAGTTGCATTCTGTCCCAGACTAAAATAATGACTTCATTTATTCATATCGCAGAGCAAAAATGTATCCAATGTGTGCCAAAAGGATTTAATATCTACAGTACGCGTACCGTAATCCTTTAAAAGAAATCCTTCACTACTCCGATTTTTTACAAAAAATATGTTTGCCCCACACCTAAAAGTACAAAATTTTAAAAATCAAGTACGTTTATTTAAATTTAAAAATAATGATCTCATGCAATTTTTTCTTTGCAACTGGAAGTGTAAATATAACTTGTTTACAAATTTCTATGAAAAAAAATATATATATACCAAAATTTAGGTAAAATTAAAAATCTAAGTTTATTTCTAATGATGTGAGCTTCCATTGCACGAATGAATTTTCATTTCTAGTCACTTGTCCTTTAATTTATTCTAGATTTTATTTATATACTATGTTGGAGAAAAAAAAAGAAACTAAAACCAAATATCTCTCAAATACTAAAATTACATTTTCATCATAAATAAATTATTAAAACAAAAAAAGCAAATTAAACGAGTTGTCTGTTAGGAATATTTAAATCAACGTTTTTGTATAGAATTTTATTCAAGTAGACGAAATAAATTTTAAACCAAAAAAAAAAAAAACACTAGCACTATATAAAGAAAAACACACTTTAACTTGCCGAAAAGTAATAAAATAAATAATATTATCGAACAAAAGTAAATATGGCGAATTGTTTTCGGACCAATAGCGTATGTGACGAAATTGATATACTTTTTCCTAATTTTCTTTCGAATAATTTAATATTCTAATCTTTTCTTCTATTTGTTTTTATTTGTTTCATTTAAAGCTATACAACAAAAACAAAAAAAACAAAAAGAAGGATTATAAGCAATTATATCATACAGGCATATACATAATATATCTGCATTCAATGTCGGCCTTTGTGTTGGTGGAACTATATATATAATATAGAAGAAGCAAGAGCTTTTATTTGTACGGATTTATTCGCTAGTTGTTATAACTATTTTTGTTTTAAACGCCTTTTGAGTATATATGTAATATATATTGAATTATTAACTGAAAGAACAAGCAATAACTAATAATGCCTTAAATCTTGTGAATAAATGCGTAGCTGTATTCGTTTACCTAGTTGAAATAACCAACACACAAGTCAGAAATTGTGTAGCTTTAAAACGTTTTGTTTTTTTTTTTTTTTTAATAAACTAAATTTTTTATTGTTATTTCTTTTGATTCATTCTAATTTTATTTTCTATTTATTTCAAGGGTGACAACAATACTGTAAGAATCGAAGGCGCAAACAAAAGAGCCAATGAGCTTTTGAAACATTAAAATTGTGACATTTTTTTACCTTGTTTTTGTTTTGTATTAATAATAGATTTTAAAATAAATTATTTCAAGTTAATTCTTAAATACTCAATTATTTTGTTAATTTTTTGATTGTAAACAAATTGTAAATCAAGAAATATTTGTACGTAAACAGTTAATTTCGAGTCGCACAAGTGTTTTTTTTTTTTTTCATTTAGTTGTAGTTGTTATTCCCGTTCGAAATGGAATATAAATAAGCAATAAATATTATTACAGGCGATGGATGCGAAGAATATTCAAACGATCATAAAACTAAAACTAATTTTAAAGAATGTCACAGAGGAAAGTCTAAACGAATTTTATAACAGCAAAAGCTCATTTCAAAGAAGAACAAATAAAGGCATTTTTGAAACGTTTTCATTATGGATTTATTTCGTAGACGTTGGATATAAACACGAAGATCAGGTATATTTGTCGGACAGCCAGAGTCTTCAAGTAATAAAACAAATTTGTTGGCACTTCGGCTTGAAGAACTGTTTCTGCTATAACTCTACAAATTTCTAACATATCCCAGAAGTATCTGAACTGTCGGACTTACAAATCAATCGGGTGAATATAGTGTGATAAACTATTTTTGCCCTATATAGTGTGTGCCTTAAATCTGGCTCAATAATCTACTCTATTTATGGTCTCTTTTAGTGGTTCTATGATTTTCACATTTTTAGTGAACAACTGTCTGACAACTATGCATTACATGTGGTCGTTCTATTTTCTACGAAATGATCGTTTTATCAGACAAAGATTGCTCAGTATATGTAAGTGGATTGTAAATAGAAGTGTGTAATTTAAAAACCCATAAACTAGATACTAGACAGTTTACTTGAGATAAATGATAAAAATATTGTAATTGCACTGCATTGCCTTAGTTGAAAATGGTGCTGCCCATTATGATATGTGGAAAGTTTACAAAAATTGTGTGTCATGTCCGATCAATCAAATAGAGGAAGGTATTATCAAGTTTTTGTCAGACATTCATAAGGGGCGTCGTAGCGGTATGTGCAGAGAAATGTGTGCATCATAAAAAAATAACCATACATTTTATTTGAGTCTAAAACGCCACTAGTGGATACTATTGGACACGGCATCAAATCGTCTCAATAGAAACTTAAGTCGTTTTCAACTAGGATATAAGAAGCGTCTGGGAGAGTCTGGAATCGAAATAAATCACTTCTGAAGCCATTCCATTTGGACAAACAATTCTCTTCGCGTGATTCTGAGAAGAGAGTTTGGTTTGTCGATTCAGAATCCACTCAAGAAGCGCTTATACAAGTCAACTAACACCAGCCTCAGATTATTTTTTGGCATTGCACCAAAACTTTTGCGGATTCAATCAGTAGCAGGCAGTTTTCTTGTTCCATTGGATAACAGAATGAGTTGATCCCCAAGTGAAACCAATGGCAAACGAGATAATTATTATGAAATCCTAGGGGTTTTTTTTCTCATGAGTAAGTTCAACCTAAGACCTGCCTTATCGACTTGGCCGTTTACACAGTCCGAAGTTATTCGCCGACAAATTGGTTTGGTTTTGACTGTGTAGTCGATAATAATTATTGAATCGACGATGCTCTGCAATCTCTGCGCTGCCGCTAAACATCTAACTTTGGTGTCAATTTCGAATTGTCCAAATGCTCAAATTGTACCTTTCAATAGGCTTTTTGTTCGCCTGAACGACATGTACTCGTAATAGATATAACTAGTATCGCTTGTAGTCGACCATACCATAGAAAAAACACAAATAACGAACATAATTCTAATCAAAATAAGTATGTAATACTAAAAAAAGGTACCTCGATTATTTTGGTTATTTATGTTATTTTTAATAAACGAAAATAGCGACATGTAGGTATCGAAAAAATATGCACGTAAATGAGCTGTTCCATCGGAATCAGGTGCTTATCTAAGATGATTTATATTTGCATACGTTACAATGGTAGTATGGCGGCGACAAATTGAATGTCACCAAAATCCTTTCAATTACCTGTTTTGTATGTTGAATTCATAACTTAATTTTACCAGCCTCAATGGCGACATCCTACCCACGATTTTGTGTTTGTGCACATCTATGGCACAGTACCTTTCAAATAACATAAGTTTCATTCACCTCATTTCATAATAAATGCTTCAAAAGTGTATGGAAACCTTGGATGTTCACGTATTAATAAAATAGGCCTGTTTTATTGAGCTTTGTTCTCAGAAAAGCTATGTAAAGTAGCGCTTTCAGCACGCAAATACAACAACTACGCATTACTTGACACTTCGAGACTAGCAATAGTTGTTGTAATTGCGTGCTTAAAATCCCACTTTACTTTGCTTTGCTGAGATAGAAGCATAAAAAAACACCCCTTATGATGATATGTAGATATATGTGAAAGTAGTATGTATAATTATCGAAATGAGTCTCGATTTGCAGAAAAGTGGTCTAGATCAATATAAAGAACCAATTGTTTGCCAAATGAAACTTGATATATTTAATTTTCAATGGAAAACCACATTCTGTTATCAAGTGGGTTACGTCACATGAAAATTATGAAGCATCCGCGGATTCTATTTGCAAGATATCCTTTATATCGATGAAAAAACTTCATCGTACGCGTTGCAATTGCACAATAAGTTTTTTTTCGTCGTGGGTAGCTCGAGTACGCAGTAAGTAAGAAATGTCAGTCAATTTTCGTGGCTGGGAACAAAACGTATAGCTCGTTCACGGAAGTAGCGACTCGAACTCTGATTGAGTGAGTAATTTCAATATTTCTTGTTTATAAATATGCAACTTGTAACTGTGCAGCGCAAATTGTAAGTTCCCAAAAATAATAAAAAAAAATCAGTGCATCTTTATAACTCCCAAGACTTAGAGCAAAATCTATCTATCAGAACTTTCGTCCTGACTAATTATGTAGTTTTTCATTTCATCTTGACTCGAACCCGGGTTTTAAGAACTCGTTACTCTGTTCAGGTTCAGAGCAGAACCTGAACTGTAAGAAAAAAAGTTTGTGTTTCTTTTTTAGCTCAGACACATCAGAGCTCTAATTTGTGTTTCTTTTTTCGTACAGAGCATGATCAGAGCGCGCTCTATGAGTTCAGAACAAATTGACTGAGCAGCCTGAGGAAAAAGCTGATTACACATTTCCAGTCACATTTGACAGAAAAAAAAACCGGAAAACCAAAAAAAAAAAAACATCAGAACGCTCAGCACGCTCGGTTCAGAGCGCGCTCATAATGCTCGAGCTCAGTAGTGCGCACTGGTGTAGCCCTAATAGGCGTTTTTTTTTTTAGTTCAGAGATGATCAGCTCTAGTGCGCTCTAGTGTATTGCGTTATTTCTTCGCCCCTGTAACTAGCTGTGTGTTGGCTTACACAGTCATGAGTGCTTGACTCTTTAGAATGCCATTATTTCGAAATAGCGCGATGGTTAATTTTTAAAAAAATAAATGAGGTTTTGCTTCATAAAATAGACATTTTAATTGGGCTAACATCTGCGTTCCTTTTCTCTGTGACCTTCTGTTTTTACAGCAACATATTGAAGTTATAAAAACAAATAAGTTAAAAACTATAAATAAATACATATATACAGAACATTTGTATATTGTGCTGAAAAAAGCAGGACAACATTTGAATCCATATCAAATAACGAAATAACTATTAAAATATATAAATAGACAACTAATGCAAATTATTTATTTGAATTAGAAAACAGTTAAATAACTACACAAATAATAAAATAATCAGCTAAGAACGTTGTACATTCTGTACACTTCTATGAAAAAGTAAAATCCACTTCTATTCCATTTGAATTGTTTTCCATAAATCTTTAAGATCTAACTATACATCTTACTAACTATTTAATTATTTGTTAATTAACTTAATATTTCTTTCTCATTCAATTTCGAAATAACTTAATATGATATTGTATGTACCTCTGTCTACTTTTTTGGGTTGTAAAATAAGCAACATATTCAGGTAAAAATGAAAGAACAACAACAAAACTGTAAATATTAATTAAGGTAATTTAACTGTGAGATAATAGTTTTTGTTTTTATTTGTTGGTTTATACCTATTTTTTTGTTTTGCAAAAGAACATCCTTTTTGATTTGCTTATTTAAATTGATGCGCACTAAGAACTATTAAAACGAATCATTATCTACTCTTAAAATATTCTAAATGAAAGGATTATATATTTACACACGTACACAAATTGAGGAGGGAAATACATAACATAGAACAAAAAATAAACAAATCATCTTGATAATAATGTGATTGCATACAAGAATATATTTAAGGGAAAATAAACAATTTGTTAAAAAATAAAAATAAAGAAAACAAATAGCTAAGTATAGTCGGAACGATAAAACATTTACAATATACTTTAGCCACCTAGAAATATAAAATAAATTATTTTCAACGTTATCTCTCTTTCCATAAATGCTACCTAATTATATACACTGCAATAAAAATAATTTTTTCTTTCTATTTCTGTTGATGTGCAGAAAATATACATATACCCATATAAAGAAGGAAGAAACTATAGATTGAATCTTGTAGAACTTATTTGCATAATGCTGTATTTACAACATCACACATTCCTAACACCGAAGATTAAAGGGATGTCCAATACAAAATGGTCGTCCATCTTGTTTACGTGGTAGGAATTATGGGAAAGCATCTTTTATAGCGATGGCCTACGAAATTTAGCTTTCCTACAAAACAAGATGGTCAACGGAATTGATGAACGGGCAATTATTTATTTCTGTAGCAAAAAGGATGATCGGATTTACCGTAGCCGGGTCTATATCTATGTGTCATAATTCATACAAATATCTGTTACGGTTTCTGTGTTATGAATCAGGAAAAAACGCATAAGTCGTCTGCCCATATCTTAAGTCAAACCTGCGAAAAGTGGCTTAAAATAACTTATGCTGTTTTTCCTTGATCCCACAGATTGATTTCGTATAATTGATTGATGAATTGTTGGTTTACTGACACTAATTAGGAGTATCACTTTCATTTGACATGTTTTAAGTCAGAAATGGATTTCAAGTGATTGCAAAAATTGTGGACTAGGCGACCTTGTTTGTGTTTATTGATTCATTCTTACGCCTTTTTAAGCATTGACTGCTGACAAACGGATCTCTTTGTCTCATCTCATGAGTGAGAGATTGTAAGTGATGTTGTAAATGCAGCATAAATCTGCCAAAAATATTACTATTTGGACAGATTTTGTGTTTGCGCTAACACAGATTGTGAAATTTCCTGTTGGAGGAAAGAGAAAACGAACTTAAAAGGGTCGTTTTCAAGCTGGCGGAATATTGGAGTACAGAAAAATGAGATTGACGATCAAATTTTATAAAAGCGAAAGTAATGCTAAATTAGGTTTTTTCATTGTTGAATTTTCTTTTTGATCTGTCATAAATTACAAATCCGATGGTTTGAACACACTCAATGTACTCCCTATGACTTCTCAAATGAAAACCATTAACCACACTACAAGTATTATAGAATTCAAATGACTATACAAACAATTTTGTATAATGATTTTTAAAACCGATTGACAGATTATAGCATTTTGAGCTTGAGAACATTTTAAAGAGAAATAACGTTTTCGTGAGAACGACGAAGAAGGTACAATACAATGGGGACGTTCAAGAATCTAGTTTAGTAAATCTGACAGCTGGCTGACTTCATTTGTTTCTGATTTTTTTTGGTTAACGTATTGAGGGGTTTGGTGGGTAACGTCACTTTTCCTATTTCAGCCACATATACCAAAGTGTCAAATTAGTACTCAGCCATGAGGTTCTTGGCTAGATTTTCATCCAAAGATATTGTCTAGATTTGATTGAAAAAACTCAAAAAGTATTCCAATCACCAAAACTAGACTTAAGGCCATATACAACTAAAGCTCAACTAAGTTTAAAAGCAAAAACGAAAACAATTTGCAGTGAGGAAACATGATTTTTACACTTTGCACGAATCTGTTCGAGCAACAAGAAATAGAAAAGTCTCTCGGACTCAATATTTCTAAAAACTGTACATCAGTCTGCATGCTTAGGTTCACTAAAGAAATCTATTTGGAACTTTGTTATGAATTGGAAAAGTGTAATACCTAGTTCTTGTTGATCTTTACAACTTTTCCGTACCTAAGGAAATTGAGTTCGATGAAATTTTACCGAAATTGACTAAAATGGTTGATTAAGTTATCATATATGAATAGGATGTATTTTTTTTATATTTTTGATTCCGCGTTTATTTTAAATACGAAATTACGAGAAAAACGGACCCAAACGAAGATTTAGTTTAGAAAAACATGAAAGCTAACTTTTATGTCTTTGAATTTAATAGACACACATTCGTCCGTTTAAGAAATAAATCAAAATGTACCACTTGAAAAATATTTAAAGTATGCTCCCACCAAATAGAATTGCATTTTAAAAATGTATAACTGAATATTGCTGAAGGGTTAATATGTTTTAGAAAATATATATTTATAGTTAGGTAAATTTTAAACTGTCTGAGGAAAGTCGCTTTCTCAGTGCGAGTAAAAAAAATAGTCGAATGGAGAAACAGAGTAAATAATAGATGCATTTTAGAAAAAAAGTATATGTTATTATGCAAGGGATATTCGCAAGAGACCTTTGACCTTGGAGCATCCTTTTAAATTTTAATTGGATATAGCGGTGTGGCAGTGAAGCCACAAGATCAGTTCTAGCAATATTGCTTACTTCGAACATAAGTTACTACCTGCAATTACTGTGGATGTGTATTTAAGTCGCTGTCCTTATTTTTTTTATTTGTACGAAAATTTTAACATTCATGGTCAATCAAATGAAAGTAAAGTATGTACACAGAATACAGAAATGCTGTTTTTTCTTGTTCAGCTCAAGTTATTTATTCAGAAGTAGGTACAGTCTATGTGTACATGTCCAACAACTTGAAGAATTCCAATTATTGCTTGTTCCAATGAATGTTGCTTTTCGAACAATGTTGGTGCATTTTCTTTTCACACTCCCCAGTCGGTTATGGGTATTGCATGAGGTTGTATAGTCTTTGCTGAAACAGAATTGTAATTTTACCTACCGCAAAAACATTAATCACACAAAATCATTTGCTTTCCAATTGACCTCATTGTACATTGGACTCAGCCAATGCTTGGGGTCTCTCGAAAATGCAAATACCACTCCTTCTTAGGGCAATTTCAAACGCAGAATCCGACACATAAATGCCCGGACAAAAGCACATGCGAATGGGTATAGAATTATAGTGCTTATAGCCGGGTTTCCAATTAAATTCCTATTAAGCGGGGACCTTTTTAAATTGTCATGCATAGGATGGCGTTTTTGAATCACAACACTGACTAATTTGTTGCTATTAAAAGGGTGTTGCTATTAAGAGCGTTGCTTATATCCGGGGATTACTGTACTTCATTCAATGCATAGTATCAGTATGATTAATCATTTTTAGTGTCTACTTTAAATAATTCACATGCTCAGCGGTCAAAATTCAATTTTCTATTGCGACCTGAAGTAGATTCAAATTGAAGGTTAAAAGTGTTTATTAGGAACTGAAAAACAAAGTTAAGCTCAATTGAACTCAAACTATTAAAACCTAGATATTAGTAGTTTAAAATACTCTTGGCGAAAACCACCATTATAATATTATGATACTAGCATATTTCACCTCATTTAATTTTTAAACGCTTGATACCTCTTTTGATTTTTTTGATTTTTTTCTCTGATTTTACTAAATTTCTTTAACGATTTCACATCAACGAATTATATTATCAACCCATGGTTATAAAAAAAAAGAGATCGCCTTCAAATAAGAAATAAAACTCGTTTCATTTTGCTTGTTTTCAAAAACATATTATTACATTTAGTAATCAAAAAAGCTTTAAATTAAAGAAAAAAATATATATATATATATAAATTTTGCCCGCATTTATACTTAATTGTATATAATATAAATGTATCCCACATTTGGACAAGTAAAACAATACGGTTGCATATTTTGCATTAAATAAAAGAGAGATTTAAAATAGATAAAATAACCGACGAGAATGCGGTTTTCTTTCACTGAAATTCAGCAATATTTATTATGTTGTAATCATTTAAAAAAAAAAATATTAAATGCTTGTTAAATAGTTTTTAAACAGAACAATATACTCTTGATAAAAGAGAAATATTATATATAAATGAATTAATGGCGTCACTATATAACTAGTACCTACTTATACTAGAACATAAGCATAATGTACAAACAAGATATATAATTAAAACTTTATATATATACACAGACACACACAATATATAAATCAAACAAATAAATATATACATATATATATATTTACTGAGGAATTATTAAACTAACAAAACAAATTAAACTGTATACATAATATTGTTATGTATATTGATTACTCTATTAGCCGAATTCTCTGTGTCTTTTTATTATCTTTTGAAAAATTAATAAAACAAAAATACATTACATTTAAATGCATGTTTATATTGTATGATACTATTAAACTTGTAATATTTAATAACAAAACTAACAAAATTTTGAATTTCGAAAATTAAAATAATAGATCAATTGAGTCGTTGCAAAACTGAAAAAGAATAGAAAAATGAAAAAAGTACCTTCGTTTCCATTAAGCTTAAGTTGTAGTGTAAGTTTTAAACAAAGAAGAATATGCATTTTATAATAACCAAAAGCGAACCGAGAAAAGGAAACCTTTTATAAATTTATTTCATTTAACTGTGGGAAGAATCAGTTTTTATTCGATATTCCATAGTTCGATTTATTTGTTAGATAATTTAGTAAAACAAAAAAGAAAGCATATAATTTTATTTTACCACGATAATTGTACATTTATTGCAAAGTTTTAGTGTTTTTTTTTTTTTATTTATATTCGCTATTTCGCCACTAAGAAGCTGCAAACAAAGTAAGGTACATACTGTGTTTATATAGGTATATACATACATATTATGTACGATACATGTTAAGATTTCGGAATAAATCATCATTATTGAATTAATACTTATACATTTCAAGTGATATAAATTATAATTAAATTATATTATAAATAATAAAAAAAAAAACAAAAAAAAGGAAAACTCGTTCTTAATTTGTTCAAACGAATAACTATCATACGTATTTTGTTCCTCTTCAATCGCCCGCCAAAATGAACCTGGGAGGGAAAACAACTTATTTTGACAACAAATGATTATGGTCTGATATATAACTTAAGCGAAATTACCATTTCCGTACACGAATACCAAATTCAGGAACAAGGATACACTAGAAGAGGAAATATTGGAAGTTATCAGTTCTCGATGTCACTCACACTTTAACAAAATCCGCATATACGTGAACCCTTTCCGCAATCGTCATTGCGGAAAAAACCGCTAAAAATCAAGTATATTTCTCTTTCCTTTCACTTAATCACGCAGTTTTTTGTTCAAATGATGCTTGTGCGATGTGCGCCAGCCCACCACCCCAAAGTAGAACAACGGTCGCTGATAATTTTCGATTTGAGAAAATAAATTAACGTCGTTTTCCATTGGGAAGACCAGAAATCTTTTTCAGATTTCAGATTTTACGCTGCTCATGGAACGCTCAGCAATATCATTTGTGATTTTTGCAAAAACAAATGCAATTTCAACAGCAATTTTTATGTGCAGACATTCGTCGTACAGTCAGTCGTATAGGACTAAGGCTGCGCTCAGATCACTGGAGTTTCGGGCACTTAAGAGCCTGGGCTGAGATTCAGGGGTTCTCTGCATCGTAAAACCTGAAAAACAAGGAGGCAATCAAAACGCGGTTCCCGTAAGAAACAAATTTTCTTTTATTTGTTTTTATTTCATTGCATGAAATCCTTATAACATGTACAAAAGATATAGGTATGTATTTGTAATAGTTAATTGTTTTTTGTTTTTCTCTTCTTTTGTGGCGACAAATAATTAGAAAATAAATAAACATCATGTAACATCGATGGCGCTAATTCAACATATAATACTAAATACACAAAAAAAGAACATAAAATAAGAATTAAATTCTTTTCTGAACCTTCTGTCGGATGCGGGTTAGTGGAAAATTCACTTCACTATCTCACTCTGCAGCCCCTGGTCTTTGTATGAATGATGATGTCGATTATAAGACTCATTTATACTCGCCTAGCAAAGCCGCATAGAAATCACAACTTAAATTCGAATTAAACCCTAATATTGCTTTCTCGCTCAATTCATGGACTAACACAAGAACACCAAGAGGAACAGTAAATTATATAGTAACATACATAGGTGGCTAAAATCAAGGGCACAATCTAAACAAATGAAAAAAAAAAATTTAGTAAATAATTTGTGTTGTTCTTCCGCTGGCTGATGACGTGATAGCTTCTTCTAGATTTGAGTCCAGCTTCCTGTAGGCAGCTGTGTGCTTCCGACGACCGCTTCGGCCTTTATCGCTGCGCCTTCCCTCTAAAAGAAGTGCGAGTACCTTGGATTTGTTATGATATAGCACATAGAGGATGATGCAAAGGAGCATTCCGATGAGAAAATATGTGAAGAAATTTGACCCAGACTCCTCGAGAAAGGGATCAGTTACATGATTTGAGTTGGCTAAATTGGGCAAGTAGTTACTATCGATGATCTCTTGGCTGCTCTTTTGGTCGCCATCATTTTCTTCGGGATTGGTAAGTGGCGGGTCCTTGGGCAGCTTCTGTTGACTAAACTCATCAGCTTCATCGTCGTTGTCGTCGTCTTGGTTGAGTTCTTCAATGTGGTCCGCCTCGGAATCAGTATCAAGAGGTTGATCTTCATTAGCCAGCGAATCATGTTTCCCTTGATTGGGTGCTGAACCCTTCGGTGGTTTTTCCTCTTGGTGTGGATCGGCGTTGAAAGTGGGAATCATTACATTTTCGCTTTCATTAACGGGTGGTGGCGGAATTGTATCATCCTTAGGAGTATATGCTGCTGCTGGCGGGACTGATGCAGCGGCAGGGTTTTCCTTTTGTTCAGCTGAGCTCTTCTTTGGTACGCCTATTGGGATATTTTGTGTTGCCTCATCCTTGATCGTAGATTGCACGCCTTGAGTAATAGCTGGGACTGCTACTTTTTTTGCCAATGGTGGTACAGCTTGGCTATTAGCTTCGCTTTGGATGCTCGATTGTCCTGAAAGATAATGAGTGTTCAGTTGAATTGGGTTTAATGACTTTGCATAACTGAACAACGATGAACTTATTGCAATTGACAGTGCCAATTACTTACCCCGAACAGGATTCGAAATCAAATGGTTAAGTTGTTTGCTGAAAAATGTATTTGTTACCCCTGAAGAGATTGATGAATACACAAGAAAATGGCCACCCGATGATACAGGCACACCGAACATACTTAATTTCTTTTAATTTCTCCTTTAAAACTTGAAAGACCTTAATATTCAAAAGGATTAAGTTTCATTGCAGCGCATGTGTTCAATCTTTGATCTAAAGAAATATGTTTCGTTAGGTAGCAACTTTGAATACCACCTTAATCTATAAAGCGGACAGCCATAGTTCTAAATGGACGTCCATCGAGGAGCAACGGATATAGCTGAACAAGGTTATATTTAGCCACCTCGAAATCAAAGGCTGAATCAAGTGTTTGTCACCAACTTTTCACTTGACAAACGGGGCAAAGGGTTCCATTTATTGGCGATTTTTATTAGAATAGGATCCAACGAAATCTATATGACTATACTGTACATAGAAGTTCAGTTTGGCATTCCCAATTCGAAAACAATGTTCGATGACGACCCCAAAATATAATCAGAAACATATTACGGATATTTTTGCATTTATTTAGATTTCGCAGGATTGGAAATTTACTACAGGCGTGGGGGAACGCAAACACATTTGTCAGAAGAACAATCTACGTACTTATTATTTCATGTTGGAATTTGTTTTGGTTTCAATCTGAGGAGTGGCACTGATAAAAGGCAACGTGTCAGTTATTCTTGAAGTTAAGATATGCAATCGAACACGTAGCAATAAGGTAGGAAATCAACCCGGAGAGAATTCAAACATGACTGTTTAAACTTAAAGTTTATCAACATTGTGTAACACACACACACTTACCGGGTCTTCCAGCAACTCCCTCAGGTTCGATTGTCTTGGCTGGTTCATCCTTGACATCAACTGTCTTAGCATTCGTTTCATTCACATGCAAAGTTATATTTGTTGAGCTAGCAATTGACTTGGCCAGGGCTGTGCTATTGACGTGTGTTAGTTGTTCGCCCATCCACGATAAAAATACACAAATTGGTTTCGGCACTAAATCGGCGTTCTTCTCCTCTAAACACAGGTATCCGCATGATGTTGGATTGTTAAAGTCTTGGTCCTTTAAATTTCCAATTTCGTAGTATTTTACGGTCGGAAAAATATGTTTTCTGATGCAAAACTTAACATCCGCGCTGGATTCGTTGAAAAGCTTCTCGACTGCAGGTTGTTGTACTACAAATGTGGTGGTGTTCAACTGTCGGACTGCGTCGAAATAATGAGTACATGGGACTAACTGTTTTGTCGTGGATAGTTTTGGCGGATAACAGTCATCTAAAAACGTAAGCAAAGTTCGATTAAGTAAAGTGCTCTGAAAACGTATCATAGATTTGTCGTTTTGTAAGCTGCTCCATGGCACTGTGCCCTTCTGTGGCGCTGGTCCGGCAAATACAGTTGTTGCGAACAAAATTGAAAGCAAAATTGTGAACATTGTTCTTTGTATCGTTATCGTAGTTAAGGTTTAAAAAGTTTTTGTCTGATTACTTTAACAGCGCAATCATTTGCAGTTTGCCTTTGCACGGTCAAAAAACGTTCTTCGCAGTGTTCTGCTTCTGTGTTTGACCGTTTTCCTCGGTGACAGTTGTTTAGAGAATAACATATGACAGTGGAGATCTCAGTTGTTTTTTATGTCTCCAAATAGGTAATGTCAAAGCAGAGTTTCACTTATGGCTGCATTCAGCAAATGTCGAAACAAAATTCAAAATAAAACAGCAAACCAAAAACGTAAAAGAAAACCTAGGTTATATAAAAAGGTAGGAATAATGATAGGCAAGTTATATTATTATTGAGAGTGACAAATTTTAATAGTTTATGTATTATGTTTTTTGTCCCACTTTCTTATTTTCGTTAGGTATACCTTCATACGGAAGAGGTCAACCTACCTACAATTTAATGACGTATTTTTCCTATTAGCTGAAAAGTTACAAAAATCACAAATGGATATCGACTTCAAAAATGTTTTTCCTGTTGAAGAAACAATTTATTATTTTTGGTGATTCGTAGTCTTCAGATGACGAGGAAGATAATAATCCCTCCAAAATGATAACCATAGAGTCAGTCGTGTATTTCATTATTTTGCTCATGTGGACTTTTTGATTCGAGACCAAATAATTGGGACATTATTTGCATTAGGTACCAGTTATGCTGACCTAAAGCTTAATGCGTAGTATGCAGATGATCGGAAACGAAAAACCCAAACAAAAGTGATACAACGTAGTCATAAACGAAAAACTTACTTCTCCTTTTCGTTTTGCAGTACGCAGCTGCTGTAAAATGATGGCGGCAACGTGGGTAATTGTAGTAGATTGTTTGGTACAATTCTCCACTCACTTTTCGCACACGTAATAAACGGGACATTGGGGACGTTCAAATATCTAGTTTAGTAAGACTATATCTATCTCTATTTTGATTGGCTGAAATCGGTCATATTAGCAGCTGTTTCAGACGACGTTTATGGAGAGGTATCCGACCAGTCTAGTCAAGAAATTCGTGACTGAGTATTAAGTTGACGATTCGGATATGTGGATGACGTCGGAAAAGTGACGTTCCCGACCAATCTAGTTTTTGCGTTCACGTTACATTTAATCCAGACCAATCTCGTCGACTTAAGACAACTATATTCTTTAATGCGGCCATTATATGATTCCGAAAATTTGACATTTGTACTGCAGTGCTGCCAGCTTTTATAAGAGGCATGGTGCCAAATTGGAAAATTTTTTGTGTTGACATTCGTGCGGTATGAATACGTGTAGTCCTCGACACTTTTCTAAGCGGTTTCCATTCACTGGTTAAATTTTATACTAAAGCATTCGAAATTTCCGTCCCGATAGATTTTTAAATAATTTACAAATGTAAAATTTTCACTCGATGCTTTTCTTTGCTGTATGAAAAATTCACGAAAACGTAAACAAACTCCACCAGTTGTCAAACTCAAACGCACTTGAACTGGTAAATCTGAGACAAATCTAATAATATTCAGGGCTATAATCGTGTAAATACAAAACGATCGAACGACATCGTCTTAACGATGCTCCTACTTCGTGTAACATCCAAGAAACGATGATCGTCGAAACGATTGCACGATCATCGTTTTTTGATGCTTCACGTTACTAATTCAATCGTCAAATGCCCTCGTCGAAACGATTCGATTGAACGATGGCTATTTTGCAATCGTATCACGGTTTTTGGTCCATTTTTTGGACTATTTTTGGTTCCTACACACTGTTGGGTATCTGCCTATATGCGTACACTTTCACTGAACATTTCACTTGCATCTAAAAGAGGCCTTATTCCTTACTAAATACCTATCCATTTTTGCATTAAATACCCAAATCTATGTTAATCAATGACGCAACAAAGAAATATAAACAATTTTAAGAAAAAAAAAAGAAAAAATATTCGCAAAAGTGCTCTAAATCAGAAAAAGGTTGTTATTTTTGTACCAAACGGACATAAAAATTGCTCTGAGAGCAAAGAAAGTGCTCTGAGAGCGCCCAATCGAATACCACATATGGTAATCCGGATTGTTCATTCATTATGTCAAATTCAAATCAAAAACGAATTTGAGCTCGGTGAGATCAGTTCAAAGCAATATTATCCGAATATGAGTTCCTGTTCTCCGCAAACTCAGTTCTCATTTTTAAAATACTTTAAGGGAAGTTGTATTTAGCTTATTCCCTCAAGTAGAATCATTCTATATTTGTGTAATCAAATAAAAGAAATATTTCACAATTGCAAGAGCTGTCTCATGCACCACAAAGCTCTACTCTCCTGTGTTAACTAAATATTGACCATTTTTAAAACCTGGACTTTTACCTGTTATCAAAGTGCACCACCTTTGGGAGCCTTTGTTTTTTCTTTTATTTTCTTGTTTCGGGTTCTTTAATCAACTGCATTCAACACCATAAAACCAACTCTTTCCTTATTATTTTTTTTTATTCTGTTTAAAAAAAAACTTAATAGTCACTTAATAGATTAATATAGGTACACCAATTTGCTTAGTTCTCTTTTTATGTAACTGAAACCACAACACAATTTTTAAAGTTCTTATAACTAAAATATACATTTGATTTCATCTTTTTACATGGTCCTTCAAGCTCTATAATGACCATCCACATCCACTCTTTGAAAAGAAACATAAAGTATGATTAACTAATGATGATTCTGGGTCTTGAAGCTTGTTTAGGTCTTCTCGCGACTAGGCATGGACTCATTTCTACTAATAACTATATTTTCTCCCTTCGTCCTGTGTGTATTCTATAAAATTTTCTTACAAATACGTTTACTTACAAAGTAAAACCTTAAACATATACTTTTTGGAATAAGTCTTATGCACACACAAATAATATATATAAAAATGTAAGTAGAATATTTTCACACAACTAATTTACATCCATCAAGTGTTAAATTAATCTTAAATTGATTGATCTTGCTCGCGTTAACTTAAGTTCAGATATTTAACGCTTGTTTATCTTTGGTTAAACACGTGCTCGCGCCGTTCGCCCAGTCATCGATGTTAAGTTTCGCCTTTGAACAGATCTCGTTGTTGTTATTCAAATCGTCCTTGACTTCTTTGAGTTTTTCTAATTCGTCGATCATTAATTTGTTAATGCGATTCTTTTCGACGATGTATTTTCGCAGACCATTGCTGTCGAGGGTGGCGCCCTCATCTATATCATCGTTCGCTTTGCTGGACATGGCTTCAGTTCCGTAAGCGTGATGGGTACCATCACCAGTGCGTAAGATGCGGCTGCGAAGAAGATTTTCGCTAACGGTTTTGCGATCAAAGACGGCACCTTTTTCGGCGAGAAAATCAATAATTTTTGTAGTCAGATTGTAGGGCATTCCCAATTCAGCGGTACGATAGTCCCATGGGAAGGTGTGGTGATAGTTGTGCCATCCTTCGCCAGCAGCAACGAAAGATACAAAAGTGGATTCAGCTGAAAGGATGTTCCTTAATGTACGAATGAGAATGCGATTTGATTAGTAAATGTTAGGCAGAGATACTCAATTTGGATCTTACTTGTCATAGGGTTTGTTGCCAAACATGTGAGCGGCACTGTTGACCGACCAAGTGAAGTTGAGTTGAATAATGTAACGAGCAAAGTAGGTCGCAAACCAAGATGCCATCACTGTTTCATTCCAAAGCAAACAAGGCAAGGCTGTAGGCAAGATCAATGTGAAGATGATGTAGAGGATTTTGTAGTGCCTGCAAAAAGAATGGTATTAGATTAATTTTAATTTTGACTAGGTTTGAGTCTAAAAAGGGAAAATTTTTTTTTTTTTATCTACGAAGAAAAGGATCATAGTTCCTAATTTCGAAAAACCTGTAAGGCAGTTCCAACAAAAGTAGGTAACTACTATCGAGATAATGATTTGCGCATTAATTGTTCGCTCTGGCGAAACAGCTCATCCGAAACTGTAACTGCCCAGATAAAGACTGATTTAGACATCAGCGAATTGTTGTAAGAAGTTACATCTATGGGGTCCTATATGAAAGTGTAATGCCGTGCGGTTAAGTGGTCACAAAAATCATTTCTCTATTGCAATAAGTATAAGAGCCAGCCACAGCGACGAAGACATATCGAAAATCGCCTGTTCCCGTACTTACTGGAACAAATTTAATTAAGTCGACTAGATTTGTATGGACTAGACTTTCTTTGAACGCAAAAACTAGACTGACGGTTATGTCCGCTCAGTACTCATTTAATTTTTGATTATGTCTTTTTCCATTGGTTTCACTCGGGGATCCACTCATACTGTAATCCAATGGAACAAGGAAACTGCTTCTGATTGAATCCACAAAAGTATTGGTGAAATGCCAACAAACAATCTACGGCAGCTGTCAGCTGACTTGCATAAAATACATTAACTACACTTGTGTGAGTGCTTCTTGAGTGGGTTCTGAATTTTGATTCTGACTTCAAATCGAGAATCGAAATCCTCTCATCAAAGTCTCCAGAAGAATATTTTTTGTGTCCATGGAACGGTTTCAGAATTCAGAACAGAAGTGATTTGTTTCGATTCCAGACTCTCCCGGACGCTTCTTTTTGCCCAATGGAAAACGATATTAGATTAGTCAGCTAACCTTCTTATTATTGTTATTTGTGTTGATATTCGTGCGATTCGAATATGTGCAGCCATCGGCACTTTCCAAAAAGTTTTCCATTCACTGGTTAAAGTTTATATTAAAATATTCGAAATTTGCGTCCCGATTGAAATCTAAATATTTATGCACAAATAATTTATAAAAATAGGTTCTCGCAATGCCTTTCTTTGCCGTAGAAAAAATTCACGAAAACCTAAGCAAACTACACTCCACTCTTATGCACTTGTACCTATTGGTGAGCAAAAATCGAGATTCGCAAGAGTGCCTTGAAATCTGAAAAAGATTGCTTTTTTTTGTACCAAACGAGCATAAAAAGTGCTTTGAGAGCGCCCAATCGAATACCACATTGACTTTAAAAAAGTATGTTTTAGAACAAACCCACTGCTACGCTCTTAAGGAAAGAGTGTGCTCAGCAAACTATTCCATAAAAGTAAACCTGGAAGCCGTCATATGATAACATTGATTGCATTTATTATATGTGGCATATAAATGAATTTCAGTTATGAACAAATCTTAAACATTTAAATATTTTACTTTACTAGCGCTTACCATCGTCCTAATTGTTCGTTTTTAGCGAACAAACGAAATCTCCCCTATAAGGCAATCCGATTTGTAAAAGAGTATATCCATCCTCTTTTGCTGAAAATTTGTATATTGTGTACCTATTTCTAGCCACCCTTGGATAGTACCTTAAAGCGTTCAGAAATTCCATATTCAAATTTGTTTTTAAATGCAAATCTAGAGGTCAGTTTCTTTCTCAGTCTAAGGCAATGCTTAATTTGTAACTAATGGTTGGCATTCACAAATACTTGAGAATGTCGAATCTCCGTCTCTCTCGCTTACATTCAACCCAGTCACACAACAATGGCTGAACTTATACCAATACTGATCAGCTTCCGGTTCACTATAAACACAAGATATCTCTAACGGGCTTAAACTTGAGCTGGGGCTTAGTAGTTTTTTTTTTTTTTTAAATATATAGGTATATTATATACACGATATACACGAACTCAAAGGGACGGACCTCTTTGGGAAAACAAGTTTTGGCCGTCTTGAAGATTTACTTCCATCTGAGCTGGTAATTAGAATCTGATCCACCACAAAAATGAATATGAGCAAAAAAAAAAAAATATACCTATAGACACCACGAGCACGAGCCAAGAGCAGGTCACGAGATTGAAAGCTCTCATTGCTGGGAAAAGACACCATAGATTTAAATTTAACACAAATTATCGTACACGAGAACGAGTATTCGACAAGAGAGCGTATAAAAAAAGGAAGTTAATCGATTCAAAAGAGAGAGATAGAGTGAATTACGATGACCCAATGACCATGGAAGATGGAACACGGCCATTATCAATGATACAGGAAGTGTTTTGTTTTTATTTTTTTCTTTTTCGTCGATTTTCACTAATTAGTTACTATAAGACCTTGCAGTCAAACCGTTACATAATTTAACATATCAACAGGCTTGCTTGCCAGCTTACATGAAATCATTTTCAAAATATCTTCTTCATTGATCCACTATTTGTTTCGATATGAGGAAAATGAGTTTGTTTCTGTTTGTGTGGTGAATGCCCAAAGCTTTAACTGGTTTTCGGGTGATACCCCGAATTAAAAACCATACAGCGGATTGTTAATATTGTTTAGTTTTGCTTTCGTTTTGATAATTGAAAAAAGAACGAAGCGTCTCATGGGACAAATCTGGTTAAGCAGGAATTTGCATTATCTATGAGATTCTATTCATAGTTATACACGGATATCTTTGCATCTATGGTCGCGATTCGGTAGCTTAGTAGCATATTGATATGACATTTGAATCGAATTGGCCTGTTCTGTTTAATTGCTGCATTCAAACAGGTATACAAAGTAATCATCTTGGAGAATCCCACCACTGTGCAAGAGATTCTATTTTACGTGCTAAGCTCTCAGCTGTGAGTCAAACGAGTCGTGTGGTTTTGACTTTTAAGTCACCACAGTCGGTTTGTGCATTAGATACAGATTGCGCGACAAACCATGTACAAATTAAAATATTTCTACTAACAGTACATGATCCTCCTAATTTGATGTTAAAATTGTCAAGTAGGTGATCCTGGGAAGGCTTATGATTTCATTAAGTCAAGTTGGAATATCTTATCAATATAATTTTTAGAAAGATCTTCTGATTTATTTCAAAATTACAAAGCTGCAGTCGGTAGGGTAAGTCATTTGTGACATATTTTCGTAAATCAATTTTTGACAGGTGATGAAAAAACCAGTGCCTCCGATTCACAATATCTATTAAAGCAAATATTTAAGCAATTATCTGAGTTAAATTGTTTTATTCCTACAAACATTTTATTTTACACAAATAGATTAAACAATTGATCGATCATGTGGAAGGATTCAGCTAAGCTCGAATGTAATTTGTGTCCCAACATCAAATATTTCGGAATGATTATTTTTCTGTTTCGTTGGTAAAATCATGATCGAGCTAATTAAAATTTTAGCTGCTCTTCAACTTTTCTCTTCAAACGTTATCTAAGATTCTAACTAAATTTTGACATATTTCAAATGAATATACTGTAGATAAGTGTCACCGAAAATAAATGCTCTTTCAAAAAACTTGAAATTCAATTCGCTCTTATTTCAGCCATTTCAGATTAGGTACTCCTCGTCGAGGTTGCCATTAAAAAACCTCATCCTTGCTTACTTTTCTGCAACATAACACAACGATCTGTCAAAATTTAGCTTGAGAAAATGTGCCAACCAATCAATTGGCACTCTAAATTTTGACATATATTTGAAGTACATTCTGAAACAAAGGTTTGATTTTTAGCTCGAGTTTCGATTTTGAATGGGAGCTATGTGTACTGAGGCTTTCACCGTTCTCGTTATTTCACTTTCTGTATATTTTTTATGGAAACGAGAGAAATCGTGACATATGTACAGTGAAATTCGCTTATAGCGACCTCGGTTTTAACCACCATGCGGATACAACGACGCAAATTCTGAGTCCCTTGACTTTACACTGCCTATGTATTTCATACGAATTCATCCTGTTATAGCGACTTCGGATAAAACTTCGATTCCGTATATAAGGTTCGTTTTTTGCAAGAATTTAAAATATTCTGACTGTGCAAAAAAGTTACCGTTGGTGTAGTTTGTTTGTTAGCGTCGGTTTTTTGCAAGAATTTTAAATTTTTCTTCCAGTAAAGCGACGAAAAAAAAAGCATGTAGTTGCCAGTATAAAGTATAAATACAACATGCGTATGTAAGTACCACTACCAACTAGTAAAGTATGTCTTTTTTTTAATTTTCTGACCTTCGGCTAAAGTGGCATTACGACCATTTAAGCCTGGTCCCTTCACTGTCGTTATATCCGGAGTTCACTGTATACGTTTACTTTTGCCAGACTTTTGAGATGAGAACACCTAGCGCCTTACTAATAACATATTTTAGTCTCGACTTTAAATTGACGGAAGCTCATAATTGCGAAATTTGTATGGGAAATAGAGCCACCCTTGAAGTACTAAAATTTTGATTCGAGACTAAAAATGTTTATTGGCAAGGCCCTCACATAGTTTGAATAAGAAAATATGTGGAGATAAATTACGGCGCTATGGTGAATATCCCAGGAATAATAAAAAGGGAATCCAGTTAAATTTCACTAAAACAAACCATGATTTTAGTATCGAGTTTGAACTGACAAATGCGAGTATTATTGCAGACATTTATTTACTAGTAAACAGTCGAAATATAGTTCAAGCGCTTAATCGATCGAAATAAACCAATAAACATGTTTGATTTTAAATTTTATCAATTCGAAATAGCTATATTTTCCATACAAACTTTTGTGGGTTTCCGTAAATTTAAAGTCGAGACTAAAATTTGTTATAAGTACCGCGCAATGTGCTCTCACCTCAAGAGTCTCGCAAAAATAAACATAGGTATACCTACATATGTCACGATTTCTCTGTTTGTTTTTTTTTAATTTGATGGTTTTTTGATAAGAAAAAAATTCTTTTTACTTGATATAGTACCGTTCAGTCTTTTATTTATTTCAAAATCAACCAACTTGAACGCTACCTTAAGTTGGGCATGCGAACACGCTCAAAAATACCTTTCATGCGTTCGGAATTCCAAAGTCTTTAAATTCCTTCCCTGATTAATTCCTCACTCGCGCTCATCTATTGTGAATGCCTGTATGCCAAATGGGATAGCAAACGTAGCTGCATTTACTAATTACAAATATTTATAATAGGTCGGTTTGTTTGACGTGTCTAGCACTAGTGCCCACTAGTGGGCACTGAGAAGTGTCAGCTGATTTTCACACCTGTTAAAAACCCTGCACAACCCTGAAAAATCGGCTACTATATCGAACGCAAAATATTTTTCCCTGAATTCTGTCAGTTTTTGACATTGAAAAATAGTTATCTTTTGGTGAACGAAGTGTGAAGACATAAAACTATTTTTTGT
Organism: Cheilosia grossa; assembly: GCA_963082955.1. Taxonomy (NCBI): domain Eukaryota; kingdom Metazoa; phylum Arthropoda; class Insecta; order Diptera; family Syrphidae; genus Cheilosia; species Cheilosia grossa. The sequence continues at coordinate 61,468,729 of OY720144.1, forward strand.
TTATTTTTAAAAATGAGTGAACTCAATTCTTTTGAATTCCAAATTTATTTGTATTTGCCTTTATCACGATAAACAAGCAACGACAAATTAACTGGGGTCAGTTGAGGGCACAACTAGGGCGCCCTTGAAGTCAAGTCAAACACAGGTTTTCAGTACCAGGGCGAGTTCAGTGCTATATCGAACACTTTATGGCTAAACCAGTGGGCACTTGTGCTAGGGCCCACGTAAGGCAATCCCTTATGCTGCATTATAAATATTTGTTAGAACAATAATAATTATATTGCCGAGTAATTTTTGACTTTCCAGTTTGATTGACATTAATATTTGCGTACCACTATTTCTTTTAAACACTGACAGCTACCAGAACAATTATTTGCAAATAAAATATCGCTGAACTTTGTGTTCAGCTTAGTTATTAATTATTTAGAAGCTACATTTAATTAATTAATACATCCGCACAAGACAATGAGCCGGATATTGTTGAATCATAATTAACTTTCGTTTTCCAAGTATGGCAGAGGCTCCTATTGTCATCTACATACATAGAGTCTCAGAACTAATCACAAAACAACACGTGTTCGCACTGTCAGCGCTGAGATGCAAATTCATATTCTCCAAACTTTATCGTTATAAAGGTATACGTAACATTTATGAACGTCAACAGCAACCCCTGAATACATTTCCATAATCTTAACCAAATAGCTTGGATAATAATTAATTTCCTGTCAACCAATCGTGCACTTCTTGCACTATTCCTAGTCAAGTTAGTCATAAAATATCATCAGCGAATCAAAAACAAAATCGCAAATCGCTTCTAGCATATCAATAAGAACTAATAAAAGAGAACAAAAAAACTAACAAACTTTATAATTCGCAAAAGGAGTTCTCCTCCAGTCTTATGTAGGAAACCTTCAAATCGCATTCACGTCTCATCATCTAACCAAAATAAATGTCATCAAAGGCCACCCTACGACGGAGTATATTTTTCTCCTTTTTATCTACACACCGCCAAAAGTGACTGCATCGAGTACGTGCAGGAAATCATACCAATCCACCCATGATGATGATGTTTAGCGCTCAAATATGCGTGACTCAAAAAACAAGTTGTATCGAAGCTCGCGCTACAAAAAATATTCTAATTAGTGCGAAGCGCTGATGCTGACTTTATGAAATATTTAATTATTCAATAGACGATGTGCCTTAATCCAACTAGCTTTAGGCAACCCAGTAACATATAACATTTATCTTCATCCAAATATAGAAACAGGCATGTTGACATTCGGCACTAAATCTAAGACAACACGTTTCGTGGCAAATTTTGTGGGCATATCCAAATTTGCAACGAAAAATGGCATCTGGTGTATTCTAAGCTTAAGAAAAAATGTTCTTTTAGTTTGCATGTAAAATTAGCTATTGTGACCTAAAATCAATTTGGCTTATGGGCTGAACATGTTTATTATATTAAGGGAAGGAGCTTTTTATTTAATAAAAAAAATGTATTTACGTACTTCTTTTGGAACATGATCCAAGGATCAGCATCCAAGTCGGACATGTCGATCTTCTGGCCGTATTCTATGACCTGTAAAGTGGGTAGATTTAAATTTAGTGGTTGACTTACGAAAAGTTGCCAGTGCTTTACCTTTGGGTGCTTCTTGGACATCAACCAACCAACGTGAGAGAAGAAGAATCCCCTCGTCGCATTGTGCGGATCGGCATCGGTGTCAGAGTATTTGTGATGCTGCCGGTGATCGCGTACCCAAACGTATAGACAGTTCTAAGCATATGGAAAAGATTGAAATCAAATCCTTAATGTAATAATTAAGATACTTACCTGACCAGCCATTGTGTGCATAATCAAAAGTACCACCCTAAGCCACGTTTTCGCTTTATACGACCGATGGGTGAACAATCTGTGGGCGCCCATTGTAATGCCCATTCCGCTTAGAAAAGTCAATACTAAAACTGAAATGATAAAGAATTAAATTTATGAGTAAATTTATGCCACAGAAAAAGGGCTCAACTTATTGACAATCCATAAACAAAGACCCAGTGGAGTAAGAGAGAAACTAAACTGGTTTAAACAGTATATTTGAAGGACTTGCTTGCTAGTCATATATTAGATCTAATTACTATGGGTTTCTTGCATCATCTTGGCACACGGAACACACTGCTTATAATGTCCATGAACGTAAATCATGGCTTAGAATGGACTTTTATAATGGACTTTTCAATAGAACTGTCAATTGCGAGGTCAACTCAAATGGAATTTATACTTTTGCTCTCACAGTTCTTTGATAAATATTCAATTAGATTTACCTTAAATTTGAATTGGTTTCTGGAGTCTCCTTAAATAACTTTTCGAGCATCATTGGTTCAACCAAGTAAATAAGTATTTGCCGCAAGAGTTTTTTGTAGGACCCTTGGCCTATTTTTTCAAAATTATTCCTTTGTGTGAGGTATTGTTACCGGTTGGCTTAAAAGGTTAACCCAGAATTGTAAACAAGTTTTCTGGCAAAAGCTGAACGTGATCACGTGGAAAAGGAAAAATATTTTGTTTGTAAATACTTATTTTCTAAACAAAAACACCTTTCCGAAGGGTAGTATAAGAATTATTAAATTTTTCTTGAAATAGGCTAGCATCTTCAATCTTCAGGATTTGCAACACATTCGATCTTAAATCATACTTAAGTAGTGACTCTGGTTAAGCCACTTGAGGCCTCTAGGACCTGATACTACCTATATATCTAAATCGCGAACGCAGCAACATTTAGGGCTTTATAAGAAAAACAAATAAATGCCTGCTGGCTTTAAGACCTTAATCTTTAAAAAGCTGGTGATGGCAATAAGCATTTGTTTTAATTTTTTTATAGATACTTCCTTGTCATATAATCTGTTTCTCAAACGCGTCAGTCCAGGTAACATTTTAGCCAATCACCAACCTGTAAAAACCACTATGCAAGGTTTCAAAGAGCTTTAGGAACATTTACCCATAAATTGTAATAAAATATTGTTGTGGAATAATTCGTGGACAGGTCTCTGCTTTGCATAGCACAGCCCTTAAGCTGTAACGCCATTTATATACTTACAATAGAACACCGTAGCAAGATGGGTCTGTCCCATTGTCATTATCACGAGTCCCCAAATGCCGGCCAAGTGAAGGATCAAAAAGCCGATTGCGTTAAACCAAACGATTTCCCGCTTGAAATTCAAATCTGTTCCAATATCCTGATGGGCATTGTCATGGTGGGCTTCCTCTTTCGCACTGATTTTATCGATAAATCCATTGGTTTTGGCGGGCTGTTTTTGAAAAACACTGTCATCCAGAACCTTGCCATTGGATAGGTTCTCACAACTATTGTTATTCTTCTTCTCCTGGGGATACTTTGCCGATGTGCAATTAGTCTCCATGTTCTCAATCGTCTTGTTGCGATGCACAAGAATCGTTCCGGTTTCGGGACTCATCTCGTCGGTTTTTCTGAAAGGAACAAAAAAATATAAATAATAATTTTAAATTACGAAACATAAATGGTAAATATGTAATTGCTTATGTTAGTGGTTACAATGGCATGGAAATCTCAAAGCAGCACCTCATTACAGACAGCCTCGTGCCCCTTTAAGAAAATAAATGTGCACACAGATAATGTAGAAAGCCATTATCTGTGTGTTTGTGGTAATTAAATCGCAACAATGTGTCTGTCACTAATAACCTATCGCCCAGTCGCCACCTATAAAAACTAACTGACGACCTTAGGTTTGTTTTGACTCTTTGCGGGTCATACAAACCGACACCGCCAAAGTGTTTGTCTTTGATAAATACGGGATTTTCACAGCCCCAGATACATTTTTGTCACTTCACTTACCATATGAGTGATGCAAACAAACCGAGTGCAAAAAAAGATGACATATTCAAGACTGCTGGCTCATAGAATTGCCCGGCCGGCACCCATTTCGCTACAAGATTTTATTGGTTACATATTTGCAAATTGTTAACCCGATAATGAGGTGGTTTAGCTGAGCAAACAGGAAGGCGTCACAATTGAGCCAACAAAATATGTGGATCAGCTCAAGTCGTAAATAGGTACTTGAGAAATTGTTGTGTAAAAACAAATTCGTTGCGAAGAGAGCTCATTTTCAACTTTGACGTGTCTGGTAGTGGCATGCCCTTTGGTGGTGTTGAGAAGCTACGTGATTTCTGACTCGTGGTGGAAGCTGAATACAAAACGAATGCTATGTACGCAGAGAAACTAATTATTGTTATGTTAAGTATTGTCATAAAGTTGGAGATTTTAACAGATGCAGCGAGGCGAATTTGAACTTTGGATCGTCGTAAAAGAATATTTATTATATTTTCTCTTTCGAAAGGACACTTTGGGTCGAAGTTGTGCGTCAAAAACGCAAATGAATGATGGTGTTGTGCGCTTCGGAGATCAGGTAAGCTGTTGTGCAATCCACAAACTGTTACCAAATAGTTTTCAAATTGCTAACAATAGCTGCTGGAAATATGAGCCTCATGCATGCTTCTCACAAAATCTACGCAAATCATCTAAATTTATTTTTAAACGTGAACGTACGTAGGGTTTTAGTAAAGTAAGGCAAACGGAATTTTTGAAAATGCATGCAAGTTTAATTTTGTAGAGTCACTCTCCTCATTTATTGACAAAAAAAAAGAAACTATCCACTCTTTAGCTATAAATGTGCTGGAAATTGCTGATATACATGCCGGTCACACCGATATATATATATATTATAGATGTGCTCATTCCAATGCTTCAGGAAACTGCAAGCCGAATGAGTCAGTCAAAGAAGATTAAACTGCAAGGTCAATGAGCTAGCAAAAGAAAAAACTCCACAATGACTGTTTGGCCATAAGGTCGAGTAACTCTTAAATTATTTCCTTAAACTCCGCGCGCAGTTGTTTATATTATTCATTATATTTGGATGGGTGTACAGAAGATTGTAAATTAAATTGGGTCGGTTGTCAATTTTAGAGTTACGAGTAGGGGATTTGTGCTCAAGATGACACACTTTTTCTTGAAAGTGAAAAATAAAAATATTTACAAATCATAGGGATGAAAATTAAGTGAATTCAATTAACTCAAGGTGACATGATACCCGACCGTCCAAGATCACAAGCTATGCCATCTTACCCAAGAGTTAGTATTTTATTTTAATGTATGTACCTTTTCATTGTAGTATGGCAAATAACTAAAAAAGAACCTCAAGCAGGCGTACTTGGTAAAAAGACGTATGGCTAAGGCTATTCAAGACGTCAGGAAAAGTAAATAAATTTGGCTAAGAATTTGTCATATTACACCGAACTACTAGGCCTTTTCTTGAACTTGCTGTTGAACTTTCTTTAAAAATATTTAAAAAAATACTAGTTATTGTTTTACACTATTAATTTAAATGTAGTTTTTGCTACCAACAAATGAGTTAATTATATATATATGTAGGGACACAAGGCCTAGCTTCTCACAACCATTCGTTTTGTGTGAGTTTCATTTTTGGAACGAATGGAAGGGATCTACAATTTTATGCCGATTCCAAACGGCTTATTGAGAAGATCTTTTTCAAGACAGTTATACTCTCGGATGTTTGCCAGACGTTTGCGAGAAAAGTTGGAATTTGGGTTTTTGCGGGATTCGAACCTGGGACCCCTCGGTTAGTATTCCAACACACCAACCACTAAGCCACTGCGCCTGAGAACCTGTGTTTTTTTTTTAAAAAAGAAGGTATTTTACTACACAATCGGAATGCAGAAGATGGTATGACCCCTTGCGCTTACCCAATATACCCCTGACAATTACCCTACATATCCATTTGATTTTATTCCAAACGTTTGTTTAAAAAGAATCTTCATTATTTACTTATTTTTGTCATGTTTTGGAGGTACGAAAGGTTGTTGAACTTATATGCTAATCTTTTATCAAACGAATTACGAATTCCAGATCTGTCGTTGCCAGACGTCAAACTATTGAATAGTTTGGCTAATCGAATACCGAATAACAATTGCCATGTTGGTTGTCTATATGTTAACACGATAGTTAATGGATTTTTGTGAGTGCCAATTGTGTACGGTATGTACGCGTACATCTTTTTGTAAAGTATATTCAAAAAACTAAATATTTTGTAGATCACAATAGGTAATTTTATATGGAAAATTTCGCCATTGCGATTTCGTAAAATCTAGCCTGGACAGTAAATTTGATTATTATAGTATCAGGTAATGTCCTTTTGAATAAAGCAAAACAATGGGGCTTACTAGTAAACATTTTTAGTTTCGACTTTAAGTTTTAGTAGTTCACAGTGGCCATATTTTCAATACAAATTTTGCAAATATGAGCTTCCGTATGTTTAATGTCCAGACTTGTTATAAGTACGGCGCAGTAAGAGTAGACATTAAGCTGACAGTTTGTTTGAAAAAATAATATCTAATTAGAAAAGTGCACGCTGCGCCTAGGTGAGGCAGTTCAGCGGAAACACTTCGCTCGAAATCCTTTTCGGACTGTACAGACATCTCTTCACAGTTTTTTTTTAATGTGATTGGGCTTACCAAATTTCGGCTGACTTATCGAACATTAAAACGCAGTTTGTGTTCTTCTTTTTTTTTGTTGAAATTCGTGCAATTGAAATATGTGTAGCTTTGACACTTTTCTTCGCATTTTCCATTCACTGGTTCAATATTATATTAAATCATTCCAAATTTGCACCAAAATTGATTTCTAATCATTTTGACGTAAATAATTAACAAAAATAGAAAAATGCAATGCGTTTCTTCGCAGTTGAGAAATTTCACGTAAAACGTAAACGAACTCCACTAGTTGTCAAACTTTAACGCACTTGCATTGGTTAATTCTTTTCCACCAGATATGACATTAAATCTTCGTCATTGGCCAATTGGGTCTATCGTTGTTTAGAAAATAACCTGTTAATTTCAGAAATTTTTTAATCAATTCACCACTTTTACAGTGACATCAGAAACTGTTTGTACAGATAAGATGATACACATATTTTAATCTCAACAATAACAGAGGTCCCTGCGCAGAAACTCGGTGGCGGAGCTCAATAGCCCTTTGTGCAGAGCTTATTCTGAACTTTTCGCCATCAAAATATGTAACGAACACCTTTTACTTTGAGTCAAGACAAATTGAAAAGTACGTTTTATGACTCAAGAATATATCATACGCTGTGGATTAAATACCTTCAAAACGAGATGACTGAACTGTCAAACGCGCACGTACCTTTGATGTTATTATGAATATACCAGGTTCAATTACCTCAAACTTGCAAAAAGGAAACCCTGGATATTTAACACGCTTCATGACTACCTATATAATGTACAATAATGAATGCAGCGGCATTCAATAAGATAAATTACAACAGATAAGTATGCAAGCCATGCAAAACATTCATAAGATTGCTGCTGTTGAAAATGTAGAATACTTGTTGTCATTAGATTTGTTCTTGCCTGATAAGACAAGCTAAAAAAAGTTCTATTGGTTTGCTGTATTGTATAAGTTTATTGTTTTAACCTTAAATTAAAGAAAATGGGGACGTTCGGATAGCTAGTTCATGGAAAACGTCAACTAGATTTGCCTGGACTAGTTATACGAACGCGTTGCAAAATTGTTTTGGTGTTCGCACAGTCAGTGAAAATTGAGCACTTTTTAAATACGTCCCTATTCACTTAAATGCGTAAAACCCTCATAAGCTGCGTAAGCTGCAGAAATTTACCACCTCGTAAATGACCTGTCAGATTTTGTGTGGAGAATAGTCTCCCGCGAATAATTACGCTCGAAGCTCGACTGCGGAAAGTTATGCAAATTTAAGAATGTCAAACTGTGACATGCTGTCGTGTGAATTGCTTTTCATGTTCTTAGAGTTCAAGCAGTTACAGTAAGAAATGAATTAAATAGAAAGTTATTTTATTGCTTTCCGAGCGGTGTTCACATAAAGCACCGCAGAAATTTATCAAATTAATGAGATTAGGTGATTAAGCTAGCCAAAGCCAGTTAAATATCAGGCGAAAATTCTAAATTTGCCGAGTAGCTTCAGAAATGACATGTTTTTCTCATCGGGCAGTTTTTGGACCTTTTATACAGAACTTCAGCGGCCGGATTTTCTTGACAAGAGTTGTCAACTAACCCTCTATAAACGCCAACTACGAAAAAACTATTCACGTGACCACTATAAAAGTGAAATACATTAAGTCATTCAGCTGTCAGATTTACTAAGCTCGAAATCCGAAAGTCCCCACTACAAAACGCATTTTCCTTTCAATAAGTTGCTTCATTTTCTGTATAGAGTGTGACAACTATTTTGTTTCCGCAAAATATATAAATATTCACATAAACTATCAGTGCAGAATAAACTCCAATACTTTGTTGACTTTGAATTTATCCCGCTTGATTATTTTATTCGCTAGGTGCAAATTTCATTTGGAGCGATTCCTGCTCCTGTACAGTACGAAAAGAATGTTGTTATTATTAAGCGAGAAGTGCGTACTGTTTGGCTTAATTGTTTGACTTGTTATTTCTTCTTAGAAGCTTTATAGAATAGCTTTATTTAAAATTGAACACCGTAATGGGCTTGAATGTCAAAAATAAGTCACTTCCACTTGGGATAAAAAAGCAGCGATTTACAAGCATTTTAAGTTCATACATAGAAATTTCTCAATTGTGACGTAAATTTTAGGTCGAGAATAGAATTTATTATTAGTACGGTACCTACGTAGTGTGAATTTTAAGAATGTTAAGTGGGATGCAATTGTTGTAATTGTCCACTGAAAAATCAACTTTCCTTTGCGTGCTGGGATAGATGGTATAAAAAACACGCCCAGTGTCATAAATTGAACAGCTTTCAGAAATAATATCGCATGTAAACACAATCTTGGAAACATTTCCATTCGTCTGGTGTAAACTGATTAAAAACTTGTTCATACTTAAATGAGTATTTCCCATATTATGATAAATACATAAAAAAACATTCTGTGCTGTAGTTCCCCGCTGTCAAATATGTCTGTGACAACTGTCAGAGTTTACATTCACGTTTTTCTTGGTGAATGATTGCCATACTTTTTTTTTTTTTTTTTTTGCGGCTTTCAAAAACTACCAAATTTGCATTTGATTCATAACAACAGACAAAACCAACCGAACTTATGTCTATTAAATAAATTACATAACTCAGCATAAAATTAATGAAAATACCGAGATTTTGTTGGAGGTAGGTTTATAGTAGTAAGTCAACGAATTATTCTGACTAACCTACTTGCTATGCACAAATCGTTTATTTTCATTCATTCAATAGAATTAGTTCCAGTGAATTGTTGATTTGTTAATTACACCTTGTGTCCATATATATATGGAGTCTATAATCCTATAATGCGGAAGTATTTATACGGTCAACTATGCGCTCAGAGGCATCTGCTCATTTCCAAATTGACGAACTCGCATCATTGTAATGAAAGGTCTTTGTATCACATTTTAGGCGTCAAATCATAATCTTGAGTCATATACATATATCTTGTTTGTATTAGCAAACACCTCATGTTTTGCAAGGAAAATGTAATTCCATAAGAGAGATGGCCAACTAAAAGACCGATGCCTTTTTTTAACGAAAACCGATTTGAAATTCAATACTGCCAGTCAATTGACGTCATTCGATGGTAAATGTCTAAATGTGTCGCTGGCAATATGTTTTGGTATTTACAGCACGTTTGCAAAGTTCTTTCAACAATTGACAGAACGCACTGGAAATTCTAACCTCAAGATGAACGACACACACTGTTCAAATGTGAAGAAGACCGCAGTTCGTTTTTGCTTGCATATTGATGAGCTGACCATCACGTCGGCCAATTGTGTAAAATTCGAAATCGAAAGGTACGAGCCGGTATATCTGTCGGTTTTAAGCATTTAGTTGTAGAATTTGTTATTGTTTTTTTTTTTTGTAGGCATGTGCGCTGGGGAGCAATTAAAATGCGCGGACCGGTATGTTTTGCATAGACAAGAGTTGCTACATATATCGGCTAGATGACCATGAATGGTCAATTTATAGATTTATCCGAAAAGATGTTGGTTTTGATTTTTGCTTCAATTTTAAGTAGATGTTTGAGGAAATAGCTGTGAAGTCGAATGTATCGAGTTCCTGAGAGAATGTTTGAATCGCAACGTGAAGTCAAATGTGACTATAGACTGAAGAGACTTCAAAGAAGATGACGCTGTTTAATAAGAAATAACAAATCAATGTTTTGTTTGGAATTTTTGGAATTTGTTTCTATCCGCCGACTCGGATTTCCCACCAAACGCTCCAAAAATTCATTGTGCCCCAAACCAATAAACTCGTTAGGGTCAAAAAAATGTTTTGCTTTTATCATTTAGTTATTTTTGTTTTCGAATTACTTATTCATTCGCATTTAAAAATAAAAGCAGGTCAATTTTTCACTCATTCAAAAGCTTTTATTGATAATATTTAGTTGTTTTTAGCATTATAAAAATTAGAGGTGTTTTTTAAGGAAAGTTTTGCTTTAAGTGTGAGAAATTTCATGTTAAACATCAATGACAACTCAATGTGAGTTTTACTAATACAAATATCATCGATTGACGACCAGGATAAGCTGGATTTTCGGTCTCAAAATGATTTAAAAAAATCAAACGTTGTCCTGTGAAAACAAATAAATGGAAATTTCTCTTGCTTTGGAAATAGAAAATTTGATATTTTTGTAGAAGTACAATATGCGGAAAAGAAAGACCAAACATCCGGGGGCGATCTCAACTGGAAGGGTACCGCAGTCAACATGCGTTTACATCTAAAGATAGCTGGCATTGAATTATGCTAAGTCCGCATAGAGAATTCTTCTAAAATACTGGACATACCTAATAGACACTATACTAAACCCTAGCAGCGTTGTCGCTGAAATATTTCAAAAGTGGACTAAAAAGGGACCTGACCCGAAAAAAGGGGCAATTCAATTTATTTTATGAAATAAATGAAATTCGAAATCGTTTTTTTACCTTTGTAATAATCATCTCAAAAGCTTAAACATGCCTAACAACATTTTCGAAAACAAAATTCGTTGGCTCTTGCTTGTCAGGAAAGTTTTTCCTTGCAAAAGCGACAAATAATGTTCTGATAAAGCAAATAGGCAAGTTGAAATCAATTAAAACGACATTTGCATTATACGTTAAACCATTTATTGATGAATATAGACCGTATTTTGTACGAGAGTGGCCTACTCTAAGAATCGAGAGTTTCGTTGGTCGAATGAAGGAACATTAATATTGAGAAGACTTAGGATGTCCGTTGAATTTATATCTCCTATTAAAACTTTATGACGACTTTTAAAACGGACAAGAATTAAATATTATAAGGTGAATCATAAGATTGTTCTTTTCGAGGCACAAAATATAGCAGGTAAAAAGATTTGCATCAAATGACGATTCAATAAAGTGCATTTAAAATTTAATTTCATTCCATTAACAACATAATTGGTTTGGGTGCAAGATAATAAAAAAACTGGCTTCCAAACACCATAACAGACGATCAGTAAGTTCATCAAGCGAAATAATAGCCCATACTAATAACCATTTTAGATCTTCGCACTAGATATTCTGTAGGTCACAATGGGTAGTTTCATATGGAAAATTATGCCATTGTGAGTTTGTAAAATCTAGCTTGACACTAAAAATTATTATTAGTATTGTGCATGACTTTTTGGAAACCTGCAATGACAGAAGCATTTTGAGCAAATAATAAATTATTTATTTTATTCACAAGCAAATTACTGTCACGGAAACACTTCTATGAGGTAATTCACTTCCACTTTGACTTACATATTATTCGCTTTTATTCAATTATGGCCAGCGAAAAGTTCAACCAATTATATAAGGTTCCGGAAGAAATCGCCAACTTGTAATCATTTACAAATTAAAACAATTCAAAACTAAATTTATTTCAACCAATTATATAAGGTTCCGGAAGAAAACGCCAACTTGTAATCATTTACAAATTAAAACAATTCAAAACTAAATTTATTTCAACCAATTATATAAGATTCCGGAAGAAATCGCCAACTTGTAATCATTTACAAATTAAAACAATTCAAAACTAAATTTATTTATCTTTTTTTTAGTTAATAAGAAAATACAAATAAATAATGCACGCCAAGTGAGGTAAAATTCAATAAAAGTAAATAGCGTCAAAATAACAATACTTCTATAAAATAGATAACCCCAGCCCTGAGCTCTGAACTAAAAGTGTAAACGCACATAAACTTAATTGCACATGACTGGATAAACAAAATCCAAACTTCGGACTTGGAGTGACGTTGATTAAATGTTCTTTTCCCTAACTAAGTAGGATTTATATTTAAACAGTTTTGTAATGAATTTTTCGGGTCATTAAGTGTTCCTAATTAGGAACAATTCATTAGGGGAAAGGTGATATTGCCAACACATTACCGATGACAATATGATGATGACTAAATTCGTTAATTGTTTTTATGTATAGGTAGGTACCTACCGCATTTCTCCAGGAACGACCTAGAGTTTTTCCTAGTTTTATTTTTAAACATTACAGACCTTTTTCAAATAACAAATGCTTTGTATTATTTAAAACTAATTTCTTTCATTATATCAATTTGGAGTAAAACATCCGAGCATACTCAAATTCCTCAAGGTAACAATAAGAACGGAATGGCGATGCCTAAATTCATGGAAAGAGAAATTTTAATGACAACAAAAGTCTTGGTTTGGTGGTGCGCTGTTGGTAGCTTATTCTTTAAGATACATTCAAAAATTTAAAAACCGCAGAGTTGCCGAAACGATTAAAAAGATATTAGACTAAGTGAATGATTCAAGTTGTCATGGTTATTCATTTGAAGTTCACGTAATTGAATAAATTGTTTATGTGATTAGGAAAATTTATCGCGCGTCGCACAAATTATTTCGCTTTAGTGAACATTGCTCAGATACGCAATCGCTGTTTGGTGATCTACCAAAAGTGCGTATAGATGCCTGGGAGCTATTACAACATGTTACATTAAAAAAAAAAAACTAAAAAGATCACGAAACATTCTGAAAATGTGTTGTTGCAAAATCAAGGTAATGGTAGAAATCCCGACCTCTTATATAAATATAAGTAGGTACCTTCATAAGAAAATGTCAAATGGGAATCAGATCTGTGTCCTGAATCATGGCGGATGTAATAAAAAGCAACAGAGACGAAGGATGTGTGATAATAAGTCATTGGTTAATAAATCAAAGCTTTTTTGGTGGTTGGTGGAGGAAACGTCAAAAAAAAGTGGGATAAAAAAGGTTTAAGAAAATCAGCGTTACCAGATGGTCAAAATATTTACCCCCAGATAACTCTGAAAAAACCCCCAGATTTGGCTACTTTTTTCCAAAAAACCCCCAATTTTTTGTTATTTTTTTTTTAACATGTTTTTGTACGACTTATAAGAATGAATTTCGAAGTAGAGAGGAGACCTATTGCAACTACAGGCAGATATACAAAGGTCGTATTAACTGAAAAGGCGACTCAGCTACATCCCGAACTATAAAAATAAATAATCAAGCCTTTAGAATCAGGTAGGTAGCCCCCAGTATTAGAGATTTGAACCAGACTGACATTTCTCTACATCGTACATAATGGGGATTATTCCAGATGACGTAGAGTCTGTGGAAGAAGGTTGAGATTTGTGGAGTCTCCAATAGAGCGTCCATATAATATACAAATGTCAAATTTGAGATCATTTGACAGCTTTTATTTCAATTGAAAAAAGGTCCTTTAAATATTTGTTTGTTATTTATATTTACAAATCCGATATTTGCTGTTGAGATACGAAGAACCAAACAAGTATGTCGTGGAAGTAAGCCAGCTTAAGCTAATGTGCACTCACAATGGAATTGTCGTGAGTCACGGCTATTACGAAGCGTTGATCGCTTTCAACACGAAGTCGACCACAAGTGGCGTGAAAAAAAAGCGAAACAAAATTATGTCAAATTCAAAATTTGCTAATTTGGCTTTAATCGTTATATGCAAAAGAAAATAATGACAAGAACCTAATGGAAATAAAGCCAAACCACAGAACATAAAGAGTAGAATAAATATAGGGAGGGGCATGCAGCCCCCTGCAACGCCACTGTTTGGGGCTCCTTCTTGGAAATTGGAGTAGTATCAAAAATAAAAATGAAATAATTACAAATTGGTTTTGTTTCATTCTCAGTAACGAAATGTAGCCGAGTACCTATTTTGGGAATTTGACTTTTTTCGGTTGGCTGTATTTCACATCAACTCGAAGATAGAACGCAACCTCGCCAGCCAGGTTGCCTTGTTGCAGTATAATATGACTTCTATTTGATAACATTGTCAGTAAATTTATATATTAAAGATTACAATGTAAAATAAATTGCAATCTAATACATGAAAAAAGGCGCTATCTACCAGTACTATCGGCTACTAAATTTTTTCATGAATATACCTAATAAAGAAATAGAGCTCCAGCAAGAACTTTGGTTTGGGTTAACTATCTTTAAATTACACCAAGCATTTCAATAAGTTTATATCGGAAATCTCCGTGGAATGTAAGTGCCCATTAATATAGGGTAAAGTCGGCTGATATGGCACCCTCTCAGTATTTCCTACTTAACGATTGTTTTTTAAGACAATGATATCAAAATATCATTTGCAGGTGAAAATTTAAGTACGTATCAAACTATGAATTATATTTATGTTCCCATTTATTGTTTTTAAAAAGAGTTACCTAATATATTTATGTTTTAAATAAAAATACGCTTTATATTTTTAGTTGTAACGAGAGCAAAATATGTTTGCCAAAACTGAAGTGGGTCTTTGAAGGCACGTCACCCTCTTCTGTCGGGCTACAGAGACACACCTGCACCATCCACCAAGTACAAAAATCAAGTACTACCTTCCAGCCTGTTTGGTTAAAAGTACCACGAAATTAGCTTTTAACTAAGGTGTCTGCAATATTGCTGTGTAATTATTATTTGCCACTACGTACCCTGTGACCGTCGTCGCGTCGCGGTCATCAACCGCACAACTCTGTCGATTTTCATTCCCAACTTAATCAGTCAATGTGTACGCCGTTCTTTGTAGTGTCTGCAGATATTTATGACAGCAGACAACCTATTTCGTCATCATGCTGAATGCCATCAACAAATCTTACTTGCCAAAGGCATTCTTCTACGGTTTTGAACTAATCACTTCTATTAAGTGAGCTGTTGCACTGATGTGCCAAACGGACATGCGGACAAGTATTGATTTTGACACCGCCGTGAATACAACTATTATTATCTTTATCTACTATAATGGAGGCAAGCGCAAATCGGTGTCTAAAGTCGACTTTTTTCACTGCATACCCAGTGCAATGAAAAGTAGAAATCAATCATTTGTGTTGCAAAAATACTTTGCAAAGTCACTGGCTACCGGCTAGTTACAAAATGCAACCGTAATGAAAGGTAAATGCATATAGGTGGTTTAGGTTGGTGTTTGTTTTTTTATTAGGTTAAGTAATAAAAAAAAGTGAATCGGCTTGCAATCTCAATTGGCAAAGAACGGGAAAGATATAAGCACAAAAAAAAAAAAACTACACCATCTAATGACTTCCTATGGACCGTGAGAGGAAATACGATCTAAATATAGTTGCAGCTTCGGCATCATAGGCAAACAGAAAAAGGTGGCGCAAAATCTTGGCTCTGACGAAAGGAGTACAGGTGTACATACCTCGTAATTAGAAAGGCTTGATGCTTGAGGGCTGCGTAGGCTTTTTATACTGCCTGTATTTTGTAAATGAAAGAAAATCTGAATGTTGCACTAGAGGGTGAGAAATGTCTGCAATGAATAGAAATTGCACTGAAATTGATCTATGCATCTGATATGAGATGAACGGTAATGCACTGCCACTGAAACGAAGGGTGCTACCCCGACAAAAAGGGGGCTCTGCTTGGTAGCACAGAGGCCAGGAATCGGATCTGAGTGGTAGATGGCTTGGGGGGGATCTAAAAATAATGTTGTTTCACCTTAGAGTGGGCCAAATCGGATCACAACTTTTGCGGATAGACGTTTCGCCTTATCACTTTTTGACTGCGATAATTTTGCACAGCAACAAGTGGAAAATATGTCCCAGTTTGTGGTCGTCTAAATATGTAATGCGAGTGTGTATTTTTAATGGTTGCAGTACAATAACGATGGTTGTTGCTGGAAGATGGTAAGAAACCTAAAAAGCTTGTTTGTTCTAAAGATTGGTTGGTTAATTCATCTGATTTGATTCTCAAGCCCTGATTGCCGCAAAGACAACTTTTCAGACGATTATTACCACCTCCAAAACTAGGAACTAAGCGCAAAACTTACGAGCTTAACGGCTTCATCTAGTTAATATTCCACAAATGTAATGAAATCTGACGATATCAAAAAATACAACTTATTATGGTCATCAAAACTTGGAAAACGATATCGTCCAGATGATCATTGTTATACGGGATGAGGCCCCAGAGTTTCACACCATTATCAAAGAGGCGGTGGAAAAAAACGAACACTCATTACTCACCTGTGGTATTATTATGTAACGGTATACCAGTGAAAAGTAACAGAAGAGACACGTCTGAAAAAAATCTAGGACGCAAAAGAAGAGTTTCGTGCTAGTAGAAGGGATGAGAAGAGATCTTGCAAAGAAAGAATAGGCCTTCAATCTTCCGACGTTTTATAAGGAAGCCTGCCAACTGGCTGCTGCCTTTAAGACCAGACCGCAGGCTCTTCAAAGCGGCGAAAGGACGCCTAGTCACCAAAATGCAGACGACTGAAGTTGCTTCCAAGCATTAGCAGAGGGTGAACAATTGAGGAAGGTCAGCTAAGTCTCCCATTACGGAATAGGTCGGTGCTGACTGATCCAACTATTTGGTAACAAACCCATATTGCATTAGCTCTAAAGTCTCGTTTGCGTCTGCCTCCTTGGTGCTAAGGGCAGTGCTCCCAGATGAAAAATTCGAAAATCCCTTTTTTCCGAAACAAGAAATCAGTTCTTTTTTTTCAAGATTTTTTCAAAATATAAATATAAAGAAGAAAATATAAAACACATTTTTGAAGTGCTTTAAATAAAACATATATTTATGTTTTCGACATAATTGTAGTAGGTAAACAATATCCTTACATAAATACCAAAAAAAGAAAAATGATTGCTCGAATGAATGTTATTATTGCTTCTTAAAATTTGGAACATATTTATTTATGACTTAGAATTTCATTGCGTACACCTATCAAGATCATAGCAATGCGCTTCATTTAAGGGCAGCAAATCATTTGTAAGGATTAAAATTTCAACTGCTTCAGTACTCAACCGATTACGAATATTTGTTTTATTTAAACTTACAGCACAAAATATGGTTTCAACATTTGCAGAGGAATGTGGAAGCTATAGCATATTGAAAATAAAATCTCTTAAGATTGAATACGAGAAGATCCTGTCCGCTGTTTTTACTCCTAAAACATTTTTCCAAAACATATTACCTACATCAGTTTTTTCATCAAATAATTTCCTTACTGTTGGAAACGTTATTGAAACAGAATCTGTGAATGGGCTCTGTTCGATTCACATTGAATAAAATAATGGAATTTATAGAAAAAGTTTTTCTTCAATAGAAAAAGTTGTTTCAATTTGTTAGATTTAGAAAATCAAAGATCATATAATCTTATACATTTGAGGTATAAAGTCTTGTAGGTACATATTTTAGAGCTCAAAAATCTTTAAACAAAAGATATATCTTGTTATCTGGCATCCTACAGCTGTCATTGATTGAGAAGCAGCAATTCGCAGCACAATCAGAAAGGGCAGACGAATTGTATTTATTACATGGACAAATCAGGCCTGCTCTTTAAAATTTTGAAGATTTTGAAATCTGTGTGACAAATGTAGGCTTACATTAAGTCTTGTGTTTCGGCAGAAGGTTCGTCATAGTTACCGAAAGTTGAGTAGACTTAACGTTTAAAGCCCACAAGAAACATTAGAGCAATAATAATGTAACCAATATCTTCGCAGATAATTTGGTCCCATTTGCGTTGCCAGTTTCTAGGTTAACAAAATTGAGCTCTGTATTGATCTATGACTATAAAAGTGAGAGCAAGAAATCTGCGTTAACATTTTCATCTGAAAAATAATTGGTGCTGTAGAAAGATAAAGTCTTATTGTCGAGAATTGTAGTCTAATGTGGTATTCGATTGGGCGCTCTCAGAGCACTTTTTTTATGTAGAAATATGTAGAAATCAATCGGGATGAAAATTTCGAATATTTTAATATAAAATTTAACCAGTGAATGGAAATCGCTTAGAAAAGTGTCGAAGATATTCAAATCGCACAAATATCAACACAAAAAAGAGCAAGTGACGTTTTTACGTCACTATTCGAAGTCATTAGTTATAATTCCTATCAAAAACTTTATTTAGTAATAGGTAGTTGCTTCTGCTCTTGTAACATTAAGTCACTTAAATTGAACAATTATTTTACACAAAAGTCGTCAGAGCCTGTGACTATAACCACCGATGTGAATTCTGGTCAACAAGGGAAGAGGCATAAATATAAAACATAAATATGTTGTTTTGTGATTTTATTTTTAGCTGTGCTAAGTTTTTGCCTCTTTGTAGCAATTTAATTTCACAATACTCATCACTTTTTATAGTTCCAGACCTTAGAAGCTTTTAAGATATTTAATCAGTTAACTTTTGAACTTTAACGTTCATATTCGGAAGTGTCTGTCCTATTTGCAGTTAAATTTGTTTTCTTTAATAAAGCCGGTAATATTTTGTGACGCTTTGGAATGCATTTTAAAACTTTCAATTTGGTTTTTCGAAAGTCCTAATCTACGCATTCGCTAAAATATTTCTTTAAAACTAGATTCGAAATTCATTAGATCAATCCCATTGAACAGTGCTGAATTATAGTTCGGCAGCAACTAAGTGTCAAAACGAGACAAAAATTGGAAATAATATCTACCCATTTCTATAATTTGATGGACCAAAGCAAACAAATGTTCAAAACGAAAATAAATTGTTGAGTGTCAAAGTGAATTCGGTAATAAAACCAGATGTTAAAGCAAATTGTTAATTTAAGTGAACACGCTTTAAACTTCAAGCTTGCAACATTTGGAATAATGTATTATTTTTACGATTTTGCCATCCTAAAATCAAAACGATATTTTTAAACATAAAGGGGCTTAACAATAACCAATTACACTATAGGTTGCACAACTAACAAAATTCATCATAACTTTTTTAAGTTTCAAAGTTAATTCTGGTATAAAGTATGTATCTGAATTTACGTAAACAAAAAATGTGGCCTATTTTGACCTGTGAGGCAATCGTAATAATATTAAACCAGCTAACTTAATAGTATGCGTATTTAGTGAATTTTTTGACATTATACCTTTAATCCAGCATGTTTTACTAATGATTTGACGCAAATACGTCACTAATGATTTGACGCAAATACGTCAGAGTTTTTATTGGCTTGACTTAATTATGTACATATGTAAAAAAGTGGGGTGCGCGAAACTAATAGACATATTAATTGTCCAGGCTAGATTTTACGAAATCACAATGAAATCAAATCACTCAAATATTAAGTTCGAAGATGCGAAATTATTATTAATATGGCCCAATAAGTTTGTACATTGCTTCTGTGTTTGTACTTTTCTCAGTAAAATTAGTTAAATACAAAATGTGATCGAGTCAAGACACTCAGCAAAAATCGGAATTGCTAAAACTCATTCTTAATAAAAATTGTACGACTTTACTCAGTTTTTCAAGCGGCGCTACATAAACATCCATTCACTTATTAAGTTAGAAAAGATAGAAAATTCACGTAAAAGAAATTTGAAAAAAATTCCAAGAGTTTTTATCGGACAAAATTGCTTGTTTTACGAAATTTCGCTAATGAGAATTGGATTTAGATAAATTTCTTTCAATTATTTCCGTACGGAAACAAACAAATCGAAGTTTTAGATGGACATTTTCAATAAATTGTAATTAATTTGAAAATGCTCTTTCAGTGAATATAAAAAAGAGAGATATGGAGATTATGGCTGCACCATAATACTATTAAATGATTCTAAACCAGCTTAAGTCAATCCGCGATACTAATAATCATTTTTAGTGTCCAGGCTTCATTTTTCGAACTCACAATGGCGAAATTTTACATTTATTTCATTGAAATATTTATCGTCAAAATAATGCGATTATTGGCCCATTTCAAGTGTGTAATAGAGCCTCAATGGACTTCTTGATATTTGACATTCCTACAAAGTAAATTTATATTGACTAACGCAATAAAGATGTGATTGTAATATCAATAGAGATTATTTGGTTTGTAACATTTTTTCCTTTTGCTTACTCCCAGCTGTCAAATATTTAAGTCTAGAATATTTTTTATACGAAGAAAATCGAATACTGTATACGTAACTAACAAATTGCTATTAATAAAGGTATGCGGATTGTCGTTATAAAAATCTCTCTACATAAATATAAAAATATTTGTAGGATTTTGTACGAATTTTTTAAACACCGCTTGTCATATTTTATGTGGGTATTTACTGGCATTTTAACTAAATAATAGGTACTAATAATTGCTTAAAAATAAGACGAAACGACTTAAAATGTCTGCTGTCATCGCAATTTTTGACGTCACTTCAGCTGTCAAACTGACTTAATGTTTTCCTGCTTTTTTTTTTTGAGAGCTTCCACAATTTTTTTTTTTTTTTTCAAATGCTGTTATTTCCAAATAAAAACCTTTAAAATACAGGGTGGCTGATAAAAGTCGCTACCAAAAGAAAAAAAAATTAATAGTTTTTTTTTATATTTAAACTGGTTAATTTTGTTTTATTTTGCAGCTAGATTTTTAGATTTAACAAAAATGGATAACTGGGACACTGAAACCCGAATTTGGATTGTCCACCGCTATTACGCACTGGAGTGCGTAGTTTCGGTTCAAAGAGAGTATAGGCGCACGTTTGGCGGCAATCCTCCGAGCAGATGGACCATAATGAGACTTGTGAACAATTTTGCCGTGCATGGGATAGTCGAAAGAAGACCTTACCATCGAAACCCTTCAGTTGGGGCGGAGGAAACAATCGCTGCTGTAGCTGCTGCCATATAAAACAATGCAAGACTTTCGGCAAGAAGCTTATCTGCTCAAATGGGTACAAGCAGACAGTCATTGCAGTCAATTATGCACAATGCTTTGGACTTATTCCCATATAAAATGCAAATGGCCAACAAACTGAACGCACCAGACTTGCCGATTCGCTTGGAATTTTGCCAAAAGATGCTTCAAATGGTGGAAGAGGACGGAAACATGTTGAACTGTGTTTTTATACCTGACGAGGCCCATTTCGATTTAAACGGCAACATAAACAAACAAAAGTGTCGAATATGGAGTTCTTCCAACCCACAGATACTCCATGAGACGGAAATTCCATTATTTTTAAAAATAGCTGAGCTATATTTAATAAAATTGAATGAACTTTAGCATGAATAAAAGAAAAATGATTTCCATACACTGGAAAAAAAGTTATTTGAGTTTCTTAATGTAGAAAATAATCTTTAATCTTCATATTAAGTATTTATATGAAATATAAAGCTACTCTGAGTTCGTCAAGTTGAAATCGCATACAAAAATGTTTAAACACCGTCCAGCCCTTACATACACTCGCAAAATTAAAAGTGTAACCCAGATTCCCTTGAATTTTTAAACAACACTCAAATACCAACAAGAAGTGACTCATTAAGTCAGCCCCCAGTATCTTCTTCTGCAACTTAGACCAGTGAAAGTAACTATATCGTTTGATCGTGTGTATCTAATATGCTAATATGCTGACATTCCTTCAAAGTGGCTGAAGCATCTGTCGAACAAAAAATGTTTCAAAACGAATCCCTTATAAATTCCTCGATCATTTTGGCAGCGTATCACTGCTGCTGAAAGTAACTTCCGTTTTCTGTTAAACAAATAGTTTTTTAGTTTCAAAAAAAAAAAAAAAATTTGGAACCTAAATATAAAAAAAAAAAAACAGAGAATTCGTGTCAGTTTTGTGACTGCGTTCAGGCCACCAGAGTAATTTTTAATAGGTGTCCTTTAGGACAAATTGTGTTTTACGTGTTTTTAATATTAAAATTATCAAAATGACTGAAGGCAGGTTACGCCATCGTCGTCACTTTATTTTTTCGAAGCCTACAACTAAGACACCGAAAATTATAACACATAAACCTTAAAATTCAATAACAACTTTATGGTAAATGTTTATATGCTTTAATTCATGTATGTGAAACAGTTGTAAAATACCCTGAAATAGGGGCATAGTATCGCTTTCAAAAATTTATCTCAGTTGCCAATAGAACCACAAAAAGTCTTAAGCTTAAGATATTTCGATTGAAGTCTTTTCGCTTGTTTTACACTTATATTTCAAATGCCAAAACCAGGTTCCTGGAAATGCATCTTGGTCAGAAAATGGAATATTTTTCTCTACTCCAAATGAGAACTGTTTGAAATGCACCACAAATTGTTAGCGGACCACAAGTCTAATTCCATTGGGATATATTGCCAAATTGTGAAATCGGTTCATTTAATCTTAGACTTTAAAATGGGTGTCGAAAAATAAGTCATTTAGTCGTGCTTGTAACACATTTCTGTCAAATAATTGGATAATTTGGAAAAAAAGTATTTATAAATTCGATTGCGGAAACAATTCGATTCGGTTCTGACAAAAATTTACTTATACACCACGTTTCTATTGAAATATCATATCACCCTCAAATATTTGTATTCTTATTCAACACGATTGGAGGTTTTTAGAAAGTTACGGTTTTGTACACATAATTGATCAAAATAAAAACTGTACTCACTTTCAATAAATATCTCAAAATTGACACCACACAAAATTTATATTTTCAATTGAATTTTTAGCAAGGCCAAGCTAAATCCTTCACATGTGTATTTTCGCTTCGAAATTCTATTCTGTGCGATTTATTGCTTCGCGGGTTGCGTTTATATATCCTTATCGAATTTGAATTTAAATAGCCCTTATGCGACTGCGAAATTCACTTTTTATTTTATTTTTATTTTCGATAGCAAAATGTTATAAGCAGAAAAATTCAAGGAATAGAAAAGGAAGAGTAGAAATAAACACCGAAACACATGCACTTAAACTCAACTAGCTTTATCACACGGATATCACTGTGTTAAAGGATGAGACCCTCAATTCACCGTCTAGTCGATTTGAACGACAACCGATAACTCAACAGTTTGCAAAAGATCACTTTAGTTTTAAATCCTGCTAGAATTTCAAATTCAAATTGTTCGACAGAGACAAACAGCTGAACCGCTCGCCTATGTAGACACTTTATTAGTGTGTTGGATTTTTGTGGATCGTTTGGCTATTGTGTGTGTTTCCTACATCGTACAACAGAGAAATAGAAAAAGAATCGATACTATAGTCAAAGTCACAGCTAGCTCTAACTACAATCCAACAGGCGAATAGGCAAAACTAAATGTATTCATCATCACATCAGCAAGAGCTATAGGCACTATCAGTGTGCTCAGTGGTGTTGTGTGCTGTAGCTGGTTGACTGCCCCTTCACCCCACTCAATGCGGAAAGAAGAAAAGACATTTTTTGGGTTTTGCATTTTTTTCTTCGTCGTTTTGTTTTGTCTTCAAATTTTAACATTTTCTTTTTTGTTGGGTGCTGGGTTAACTTGAGCAGACAACACCGTCAGAGATGGTTCAAGTTTAAATGTTATTGTTGTTGGTATTCGATTGGTTTACCTTCGGTTTAGATGTTTGGTCCTTAACCGCGTTTCTTCTTGCTTTTTGGGTCTACTCTCTTTATATTAAAAAACACGAATTGGTTATCTGTGTTTGAATAAAACTCATTAATGACCGGCAAATTGGTTGGTGGTGCGCGCGAGAGCGCCAATATAAGTATACTCGTTTATGCAGGAAAAGGAAATTGATACTCGTTTTTAGATACAATTATTATCGTCTGGTTTTTACATCCGATAGAGTTCGATGATGAAATATTGTTCTGTGCCTTTTTTTCTCTTTCGCTCGCAAATTAGAAACATAATGTTGTTTTATTGTACTGTATTCAGACAGTGCATGACACTTGGATTTCGGAACTGATAAGGCATTTGAATAAATTATTTCAATTTGGAATAGTGTTTGTTCTTCCGTAGAGGAGATTTGAATTTTGAATTACTAATTGTTCATACGGCCGTAAATGTTTTATCTATTTATTATGAAACTAAATATGGGGAGTACCTACATAACATAATGATTCATATCGATGTATCACGTAGACTTTGACAGTGCAGTTGAGGGACTCATAGCAGATTGGAAAGATTTAATTATTCAGAATTTATATCAGGTAGCTTATAAGATGTTTTTCTTCAATTGGTTCTTGGTTTTCACCTCGGAGTGCTGTACAAACAAGAATTCGCCCAGTGATAGAACTTCTACCATTATAGCAACCTGGCATCTCTGCACAATTTTCCCAAATAAAAAAAAAAAAAAATCAACCTGTTGTGAAGGCAGTGAAAGTGGTTCTTAATTATTTGCCTTCTCCTATTTTTATATAAGAATTATAACAGAACAGCGCAACGTATTTCAACTGATGTGGGAGAAGTTTGTAAAATATTTTCAAATATTTCAGCCTAGCATTTAAAAACACTGGTCAACACTAGTTTTGCCACACGAACTTTGATAGCTAATTTTGTTTTGTCAATCTAGTCTCATTATTAAATCACAATCACGTGTCAATTAGCCTCAGTTTTGTTGTGATACGGTATAACTCAAAACTTGTACTACGAGGCAAATTAACAGAAGCGCTCCCAAGTAAACCGTTTTAAAAATATTTGTGGTTGCATTTTAACACTTTTTTGTTTTAGCATTTTTTTGTTATTAACCCTGTGAACATGTCGAGGAAGTGTAACAATGATCCTAACTGTTTTTGTTATGTTTGCGGAGAACTGACATTCAAAAAACAAAGACGAAACTTTACGAATCTTGTGTTGGAGTGTTATCACCAATGTTTTGGTTTTTCTGTCGCCCATCAAGACAAATCCTGGGCTCCTCATGTCTGTTGCATAACGTGTGTGAAAAATTTAACCGACTGAAAGAAAGGGGCACGACCTATGCCGTTTTCAGTACCCATGATATGGACTGAACAGCGAGATCACGTTTCGGATTGCTATTTTTGTCTCACTGACATAAACGGTATAAATTACAAGAAAAAAAATACAGTTATTTACCCTAACTTATCTTCGGCTATAAGACCAGTCTCTGATTGTAAAAAATTGCCAGAACTATTACCAGTTGCAACTACGTCTGTTGAGAATGACCATGAAGGAATTGCAAACGAGCCACATTTCATAACTTAAGGAGACTTAAATGATTTAGTTCGGGATCTAAATTTGTCCAAAAAACAATCAGAACTATTAGGATCTCGTCTAAAAGAATGGAATTTGCTACACAGTAACACAAAAGTTAGCTACTTTCGAAACCGTGATCAGCACTTCAGAACATATTTTTCTCAAGGTGGAGATTTGGTATTTTGCAATAACATAAATGAGATTATGAAAATGTTAGACATCGATTTTGATCTCTCTCAGTGGCGTTTATTCATTGATTCTTCGAAAGCAAGTTTACTAAACAAAAAAATGCAATTACAGTAATGTGTAGAATAAAGCATACTTTTAAGCTGTTCAAAAATCTTGAAAATTTCCATCTATAGTTTCTTCTGTACTTGCATAAATTCTTTTTTTTTTTTTTTTTGCAAATTCAGGTTTTTATGATGTTAAGCTACAATTTCAGAGCCAACAGCCAACATTTTCAACAGTATATAAAACACACTTTTCACGGTTTTACCATATCACTGCACCTCGTCTGTTTAATTATGTTACCGGATAACCTTAGATGTGACATGTGAGAGATCCAAAACTGTGTTCTTGTTTGGTGTTAACAAATTGCTACTTTCTTTTTATCATTCTGTTCACACCTGTTGTTTTATTTAGAACCTATTTTGTTTGGATTTTATTTTGTTCTTTTTACATTTTTTGATTTCTTGCGTTGTTTTAAATTACATTTTAAAAATAATTTCCCCATAAATTGTCTACTGCTAACATATTTGACATTCGCGTCATGAATACTGTTTGCAGGTACTCCACTATTTCATACAAAAAGCTTTATTATGCGTTTAAAATCTGAACCTTAAAGTTTGTACATTTACTTAGTCTGCTTTGATATGAAATAAAATATTATTATTATTATAATGGATAGCTTGATGGACCATTATGAAAATTAAACACTTTTTTCAAAACCCCTCCTCCCCACGAGTTTTTTTGTCTGCGTAGCAAAAAATACATCAGCTGCTTAGTCGGCGAATATTAGCCGATGCAAAGCATTTGAAACAATTTTTTGCACATCTGTTTTACTTGCAGCACTGCACTCTGCGCTGCGTCCAGAATTTCTGCACATGTGTTTTCGGCATTAATGGTCTTTCTCTTATCTGTCTTGATTTACAATATTTGTACTCAAGAATGTAAGCTGAATGCAGCTGTATTCGTTTTTTTATGTTTTTATTTATTTATTTATATAAATTTAAATTTATCGATAAAAGAGAAAAATCCATTCGACAATTAAAGCGGGTAATGAGTTTCGTGCGTCTGTATATCTGTTTCGACGTGACATCCTCTAGCCTGAGCGGTTGGACCGATTTTGAAGAGTGACAAAAAAAAAAAACCAGACTGACTTCTAAAGTCAAAGAACTAAATCGATGTGAACAAGACATAATTCAAGTTTACCTAACTATTTGGCAGGAGGCTACGCATATTTTTGGTAGTTTGTGTAGGCAGTCTCCGAATTTCAATTAATAAAGTATATTATAATATGTATCTTGTTCACATCTTTTTGGGCATTTTTTTACAGTCAGTCGGGTTATTTTTAAATTGATGAACAAAACATTGTGAAGAAAAATTTAAGAAAAGCAAAAGCATTCGATATCGAGTTTTATTTTTTCATTTCTTGAATCATATCATTTATATCTACAAAAGAGTTTATTCGGATTGAATGTTTGACAGAATTTTTGACCTTACTCTCCCATGCTACTTATCCCTTTTCTTCCTAGTGGTTTCACAAAGAAACCATATACAAAGTAATTTTTCTCTTTTTCCTGGTGGTTTCAATGCAAAACCAAGTAGATTTTAAGGATTAATGTTTTGTCTGTTAGAAGAGCCTCGAACGTGTTAAATTGTGCATTTAGTTTCATTGTTTTTGCCAGACGTATTGATTTACGCTGTCATGTGCACAAATTAAAAATTGTTCGTGCTGGAACCGCTTTTTTAAACAACAATAAAAGGGTAACACATTTAAATATTTTTATTTTATTTATTTCAAACAAATATAAAAATGTTTGAAAAAATAACACCTCCGGGAACAAAGGGTTGGAGGGACTTTTTAAAAATTTGAAGAAAAAAAACGATAACCCACGAGCGCTCTTGTGTGAATATGAAATTTTGTTCATTAGTACAGGGTCCGCCAAATAACTTTTTTTTTTTTGAAAATGCTATAAAAAAAACTACTGACTATTTTCTCAAATTTATTTTTTTAATTGAAAGTACAATCCTTCCGGTTAATAATGGAAAATAATTTCATTCAAATGGCTGCCTCGGCTGGCCATGCAGTAGCCTATACGATCGGTCCAATTTTTAAGTACATTATCGATTGTGTGCAGCTGTATTTCACCAATGGCTTCACGAATATTGTCCTTTAAAGCGTCAATTGTCTCTGGCTTGTCGGCGTAACACTTATCTTTTACGGCACCCCACAAATAATAGGCGCAGGGACATAAGTCCCCGGGACATAAATCCCAATTTTTACTTTTGGGACTTATAACCCAATTAAGTGAGACATGAGTCCCAAACTCGATTTGGGATTTATGTCCCACACCAACGGGACACAAGTCCCAAACAAAAATGTTGGGCCTTATGTCCCACCCAACAATATGAAAATTAAACAAATAAATATAAGTAAAAAACCTCGCACCAACCCCGTAATCGAACAATAAACCCAAGCAGGGGGGTTGCAGGGGGGCAGCATGCCCCCCCATACACATTTCATAATACAATGGTAGCAATTCGCGTGCCCCCAATTTGATGTATTCGATACCTAATGCAGATCCACAACATTTTGCTAAATATTATCTCTGGTAAAATTTGGGACTTATGTCCCATCTTCGACAAAACAATTTTGGAACTTATGTCCCAATAGGGTGGGTCATAAGTCCCAAATTCGATTCGGGACCTATGTCTCTCTTAAGTGGGTTATAAGTCCCAAAAGTAAAAATTGGGACTTATGTCCCGGGGACTTATGTCCCTGCGCCCAAATAATAGTCCAACGGTGTCAAATCGCAGCTCCATCTGAAAAGATGATTTTTTTTGGCAAAACGCATTGGATGGTCATTTGGCTTCAACTCCTGAACCAATTTGACTTTGTATGGTGTCATACCAAGGTCTTTATGCAAAATTCGCCTAAATGATGTCTCCGGAATGTTCAATTGTTGAGAACGACGGTGAATTGATGTTGATGGCGCTTCACGCACACTTTCCGCCACAGCAGCAATTTTCTCGGGTGTACGCACTGTTTTTGGCTTTTCACGCTTTGGTTTATCGATGAGGATGCCAGTTTCTTTCACTTTTTCCACAAGATAACGAACATACGGAGCTGACGGTGCTTCTCTTCTTCCAAATTCCGTATGCAATTTTCGCACACATTCTGCAACATAACCATAATTTTCAAAGTAATGTCGCAATATTTCCCAGCGTTGTTCAAGCGTATACACAACCATATTCGTTCAGCGGAAGGATAAAACTAATTATCTGTCAAATCAGACATGAGCTAAGTGCTACCATTCGCGAAATAAGCACTAGTTGAAAAAAAAAAGTTAGATGGCGGACCCTTTAAAGTGAAGGGTAAAATGATAAATAATTGTTCTTTCCTTACAGTCTTATTCATTAGATTCCCTTAATCAATAGTTTATAACGGCTAAATGGGTTAATTCGCCTTTAATCTGCTTGTCGGAAATGTTTATTCATAAAAACTAGTTTGCTGTGAAGTAGCTTATCTATTAATTAAGCAAAACTACTCTGAAAATTTGGCAGCACTCGCGCGTTTCAGTGCCACTTTGGGGTATGAACATCTGACATTTATTTAAAAAATGGAAAACATTTGAGCAGCAGCGAAATTATTAACGAGGAAATTTTGGTCACTTTAGCCCGTTGTGTGAAAAAGACTTACCTACAAAGTTTAATGTACAGAAAAAAAATAGTGAAAAAAGAAGGCTAAGTTCTTGTTTGCATTTGCAAAATTAATAATTGTTTCGCATTCACTTTCGTATTATAATATGTACCGAATTTTATTGCTTCACTAACAAAAGAAAATTCATAATTTTCGAAAATATGTTCACAATTTTGAAACAAACAGGCGAAAACAAAAGTCATTTAATTTTTGGACATTTGATTGTGTGAACTATCTTTAAAAAAAAATTATGAATAATGTTTTTTTGCAATTAAACTGAAATTAGCTCTAATTCAACTTTAATTAAATGTTATGAATAATTCTGTTAAAGTCTGTAAATGACTAACAGCTTTCCATTGCCATGTGCAATCTAAAACAGTGATACCAGATCGTCGGTAATTACCCATTTCGTGGGCATTTTGCCAAAATAAAAGGGCGAGAAAGGGTGT
This sequence comes from Cheilosia grossa, assembly GCA_963082955.1. Taxonomy (NCBI): domain Eukaryota; kingdom Metazoa; phylum Arthropoda; class Insecta; order Diptera; family Syrphidae; genus Cheilosia; species Cheilosia grossa. Next base: position 61,498,523 of record OY720144.1, read on the forward strand.
AAAGAAATAGTGTATTTTGTTGTTTCTTAAACGTGGGCAATTCAGTCCGCATAGTATGGCATCAATGATCTAAAACGTTTCGTGAAAGAGAATAAAACATATTTCAAGTGGTTGCAAGTTCACACTCAACGTTTTTTTTCGCAATTAAAAAGGAGTGCGTCGCAAAGATTCTAAACGTTATATATACGTTGATAGAACTCGTCTCGCTTGTAGTCGAAATCGACGCAACTTTTTATAAGGATGTAATACTTCAAAAAGACAAAAAGTACCACATTTTTCGATAATTATGTTGTTTTTTTTTTTAAGCGAAAAAGCGACATCTAGATATCCGAAATATACATAGATATAAATATAAGTGAAATGTTCACTCCTCTCCAAAAATTGCAGTGAAATTGAAGGTGAAATATTTGTATGGAAGGTGACTGAGCTCAAATTTTGTTTTTTTTTTTGTGGGCTTCAAGACGTTTTTACCTATAGAATAAAAAATTCTCAACTAATATTCAAATTTCACACTCTTATTTTACTAAAAAAGAAAACAGCTGAGGAAGCACATTGGGAACTTTCCTTTTTGTGAATCATGCGATACAGCAAAATGTATTGGCTTGTTGGAAGATACTCTTTCCTGTCAAACCACAATAGGTTATTGCTATACACCTAAATGAAACAAGTATGGACCTACGGGCACCAGTTGTGGAAATGATCACGCCAATGGAGTTTCTAAAATATGAAGGTCTTTGAAAAGGTACTACAAAGGAACATAGTCATAGTCAACGTTGATGTACATACTGATCTAAATATTGAAATAGTTGAAAAGGGAGGCCAACATGATTAAATGCACAGAAATTAGCTTCTCAACCACGTTAGCTTAGAAATAGCCGAATTATTAAATACAGACAATGTAACCAGGAGACTTAGGCGGATAAAACATCTTGATCTATAAAAAATAGCTAAGTCAAAAAAATCCATTTTTTTTCTAACAGAAAGTTCATGAATTCGATAAGCTAGGGATTTTTCGTTTCAGATTTTTCTAATAGTTCATATATAAATTGCCGATCAGTCAAACGGCTAGTGTCCTCGGTCGGTAGTGGGCCTGCGATCGACTTAGAGAAGATGCCGATTTTGGCAAAAAGTTATCTTTTCAGATGAAGCTCATTTTCATCTTGGCGGGTATGTAAACAAGAAAAAATGTCGCATTTGGGGCACAGAAAACCCGCACACATACATTGAAAAGCCGATATACCCAAAACGAGTCACTGTTTAGTGCGGAATTTGGTCCAGAGGCACAATTGGCCCATTTTTCTTCGAAAATGAGCAAGGAGTGGCCGTTACAGTCAATGGCGATCGTTATCGGGCCATGTTGAACGAATTTTTGTTCACGAAAATTGAAGAGGAGGATATTTGCAACATTTGGTTTCAACAGGACGGCGCTACGTGCCACACAGCCGAAGCTACACTCGATGTTTTGCGCCCTGTTTTTGAAGATCGCATTATCAGCCGCAGAGCTGATGTCGTTTGGCCACCTCGGAGCTGGGATTTGACACCGTTGGACTATTATTTGGTGGGTGCCGTAAAAGGTAAGTGTTACGCCGACAAGCCAGAGACAATTGACGCTTTAAAGGACAATATTCGTGAAGCCATTGGTGAAATACAGCTGCACACAATCGATAATGTGCTTAAAAATTGGACCGATCGTGTAGGCTACTGCATGGCCAGCCGAGGCAGCCATTTGAATGAAATTATTTTCCATTATTAACCGGAAGAGTTGTACTTTTAAATAAAAAAAAAAATTAGAAAATATTCAGTTTTTTTTTATAGCATTTTCAAAAAAAAAAAAAAAATTATTTGGCGGACCCTGTAGTACTATATTTAATGAAAAAAAAAAAAAAATATTTTATAAGAGCTTAGTATTTTCTTGGAAACATCTGAAATTCCAATAAATTTCCAAACCGCTTTCCTACAAATTATTTGAATGTGAACAAATTAATGCGACGGACAATAAAAGCCAATTGAAAGAGCTGTGGAGAGATTTTAATATCACCACCTACAACTCAGTTTTGGAAGCCCTATTTTCCACTCGAACTGGGTACTGCCTAGTGAAGTTTTCATGTGAGCTGCATACTAGCCTCTACATTTTATTACGTCACTATGAAAATTTAGACCAAAAAAATGTGTGTCGAAAAGTCCATAGTAACACATCATTAAAACCAACCGTCAAAACCCCGCAAATATAATGTACCCTGAATCAAAATTAGGAAAAGATGTTGAATTGCATTCCTTAGAAAATAGGTTCGAATCTTAAATGACATATGTTTGAATACCTACGTTACTATGGTAATATGGCGGCGACAAATTAAATGTCACCAACTTGCTTTCAATTAACTGAAAAACCTTTTGTATGGGAAATTCTTAACTTTAATTAACCAGTCTTAATGTCGATATATGATTTTGTGCACATCCATGGCACAGTACCTACCTTTCGAATTATATAAGTTTCATTCTACTCGTTTCATAATAAATATCTACTAAAATAGTGTAAGGAAAGTTTGAATGTTCGCGTATTAAAATAATGATGATTCATCAGGTGTTTCGGCATTTTTCAAATGATCTCTTAACCTCTTTATGGGGCTATAGGGTGAACCCACGCGAAATAATTCATTTTTTTCTCCAGTGATATGACGGCAGCAACAGGTGAGCAACCCAAAATTGCTTAAACAAAGCCATAGGTGGCAGCTGGTCTTACGTATAAGGTATAACTATATTAGTTTTGGAAACGGACCTCTATGTTAATAATTCTTTTGATTAAACATTTCAAGCACTAGCAAAAGTGGACTCAAATGGAAAACAAGCCACCGCGTGGGTCGCACCGAAACATGAAGTCTAGGGGTAGAATTTTAAATGCAAAACCTAAGAATTTTAGCTCAATTTGCAAGCATTTTGTTTTTACAATGAAACGTAGAAACTTCAAATTTGACATGCAGTTTAGTTATGCCCTCATAGTGCCCGATAAGATGGGATGTTTGAAAATTCGACCTCTAAGCGCATTTTTTTTTTCTTTAAATTGAATGAAAAATATCAAAAATAAGTCAAACCAGCATAAACCACTAGACCTAGTAACTTCAAATTGACTCGAGGCGGGTTTTTCATAGCTGTTTGTTTACCCGGGTTGGGAATGATGCTATAAGTTTAAGTTGCGTTCATGTGAACGCTGAACGAGTATCAAATACAAGCATCTTCCGAAACGATTTCGTCATCGACTGTAGTATTTTGTTATCAAAGTAAGCGGAAGGAAATAATTAAATTGTTAAACAAAAAGAAAAAAAGGGATCTAAAACGATTCAATATAAAAAGCACGCATCTATGATATTAGTGTTCTAACACATTTTTTGTATTTTCATGGCGGTCCGCACAAGAGGCGACAAATGTATTCCACAAGTTTACGACACGTGCCAGCAAATGCTTTGCGTGTGGATCTTGTTTCAGTTGTAGGCGGTTGGCATTTTTCAAACGATAATTTTAGAGACTGAGCTTAAATCTAAGCTTCAACTTTGACATTTGGAAATATGTATTATTATAACTGGATTCCGAAGAAATCTTTCGTATCGCATACTGTAACAAACACCCAAACCAAGCAACTACTGCCATATCGAGTGCAGTTTTCATTGCGAAAGTCAATTCTTATTTGATAGAAATAAATGAATTGCGAAAACAAAAATAATTGAGAAAAAGTATCGATCAATGCAGAGGCCAATCAATTTGTTTATCATTTTACTATGGCTTACGTAAATTATTTTCCAAAATATGAGTTAGGAAATTTAGACAAATCTGCCTTATTTAGTTTAACCGACAGTTACTGTGGTGCTTTTGAATTAAGAAGATGAAGCTGACAAAGAAGTGAGCGATTTATTATCATTATATTAATACGTGAAGATCAAAAATTTCCGTACACTTTTTAAGGTTCCGTACCCAAAAGGAAAAAACGGAACCCCATTAGTTTCGCTTTTGTCCATCCGTCCGAACCCAAGACCAATTTAGTGCCTGGTCTATCTCAGAAACCAATTGACGTAGAAGGCTGAAATTTCCACACAACATCCGGTATAACCTCTAGTTAAACGACAAATGGTAGTGATACATTGACTGGTTTTAGAGTAATTAGTAATTAGGTAAAAAAAAAATATTTTCATTCGCACAAAAAGCTCTTTATTTCTTGATTTACAGAAAAATGGTACCTTTTTTGTAGATAATGCTCGTAGCTACATATGTGCCCAAGACTGATTTGTGAAGAAGTTAACATCGTAAAAGATGTTTACAAAAAAACTGTCGTTCACTATATATAAAGTACGCTCCTTTTAACCGTTTTTCATACGTTATTGGTGTGTTCTCTTAATCGATTCCAATTGGCATTTGCAATGAATACTCAACTAGCACTCAGCATTGCCAACTCGTTCTGGGGTTTGAGCACTGTTTTTAGAATTGGAGCGTTAATATTGACCTCTTGGACACCAAAACTTATTTTTTTCTTAAACAGCTCCAAAGTAGACAAAAAAATTAATTCATTCAGTCGTGGTTACACTGTAAAATACACAAAAAATTAAAAAAAAACTTTAATAAAATGTAAAAAATAGCCCCTGTGGTAAAGGGTTTTTCAACAGGGACGCTACAAAAGTAGAGCCACAGGGACAGCAAACGACGCCGAATTTCTTGCCGCTCTTTTGACATTTCTCTTCAGTAAGGTTCGCCATTTCATGATGGAAACATATACGAGCCAATAACGAGTCGAAATTATTAAAACTTACTACCGATATTCGGAGTCAGTGGCCTCAATGTTAAGAGCGCTACGTCCAATTTATGGTCGTCATAATCGTCCTACCAGATCAACAATTGAGCGTCTAGGGGGAAAATTTGAATCCACAGGCACAGTACAAAATGTTCCCATGCCAGTGAGACAAAGAAGTGCCCGTAGTGTCGAGAATATTGCTGCCGCTGAGGCTTCACTTGGCCTACATCCTTACAAGATTAAATTGACGCAAGAACTGAAGCCGCTTGACCACCAGAAGCGTCGTATGTTCGTGAATTGGGCTGAGCAATAACTTGAAAATGATTCGGATTTTCATCGAAAAATCATCTTCAGCGATGAGGCTCATTTCTGGCTGAATGGCTTCGTCAATAAACAAAATATGCGGTATTGGTCAGGCAGCAATCCACACGTACTCTATGAGTCATCATTGCATCCCGAAAAAATTACGGTTTGGTGTGGTTTATGGGCCGGCGGCGTCATTGGGCCGTACTTCTTCCGTGATGATCAAGACCGGCACGTTACTGTTAATGGGAATCGCTACCGTTCAATGATAACCGAATATTTTTGGCCCCAATTGGATGATATGGACCTGGAGGACATGTGGTTCCAACAGGACGGCGCCACAAGCCACACAGCGAATGTCACAATCAATTTATTGGAAACCAAGTTTGGAGAACGTGCTATCTCACGAAATGGTCCAGTCGCTTGGCCGCCTCAGTCGTGCGATTTGACGCCGTTAGACTATTTCCTGTGGGGCTACGTCAAGTCTATGGTCCGTGCCAACAAGCCAGCGACGATTGATGAACTTCGTACGAATATCGAACGTGAAATTGCAGCAGTATCGGCCGATTTATTCTTGAAAACCGTCGAAAATTGGGTTCAGCGTCTGGACTTCTGCAAGCGTTCCCGTGGTGGCCATGCAAAAGAAATCGAGTTCCATACATAATGGCATCGAACGTACTTTCACAGGAATAAAGAATTTCTTTTGTAGCGCTCTTATTGAAAACCCCTTTATATGCGCAAAGTAGGGAATGGAATTGGAACTTTTCCAGTGGATATACTGAAAAAAAATCTTCGCAATTTCCAACTCAAAAGAAGGACGGAACCTTCGGTGCGCGAGTGACACTCGCACTTGGCAGGTTTTTTAGTATTTTTTTATGAAATGAGTTGAATGAATCTATGGTACTGTGCCATAGATGTGCAAACAAAATCATGGATATATGTCGCCATTGAGGCTGGTAAAATTAAGTTATGAATTCCCCATTCAATTTGTCGCCGCCATATTACCATAGTAACGTATTCAAATGTAAATCATCTTAGATAAGAACCTGTTTGCGGTGGAGCAGCTCATTTACGTATTTTTCGATAAATAGATGTCGCTTTTTCGTTTATAAAAAGAAAAACATAAATAACGAAAATAATTGTGGTACGTTTTTTTAAGTATTCCCACACTTATAAAAGGTATGGTCGGTTTTCGATCACAAGGGATACTAGTTACTATTATTTGCGGCAAATATTGTTGCTACCTCTTAACAGCAATTTATTTCGAACTCAACTACTTCAGAAAAAAATGAGCTTCCATTTTTATTTGTAATCGCTTGATATAGGTATAGAAGCGGTTATTCCCCTTCTTCGTGACTACAGTAAACAAAAGATCGTTGAGGTGAGATACCGTCGGTGAATAATATTGTGGTCGCTGACAGTTTTATTTTGCCGCCATTGTTATAGTAATGCGACATGAATGTGTAAGCGATTATTTGCGGTGTCCTAGAATTACAAATAAAAGAGTAATTCTTCTACTGTACCAATAGCAATGAATTCAATTGAATCATAGCTTTACTTTTATTATATATATGATTTATGTTGTTAAAAAATAATTATAGAATTTCCTTAATGGATTTTGGCATATTAGGCTAATGTTGGCGTATTAAGGCTTTTTTTTGTAAGGCTTTCATTAACGTGTCTCTCAAGACATCTTGTATTTATAAGTCTGCCGCTTACGATGAATTTGAATCCAAATAAAAGCAACCATTTTAGTTACTGGCGCACTTTCTGGATTGCGGTGATATCTGTTCTTAGTTCGAATATTGTCCACGATATCAAGATCCGAACATCATTGTCCCGTTTTCGTTTTGCAGGGTCGTCAACAGTGAATCCGTCTCTAGCAGACGTGGTTTTAGTTAACCCCACGCACAATCTCCAATCTGGAGAGTCAGGCCCTTTCTATTACCCCTTGAACGAAAACCAGCTATAGTCTTTTAATTAATGTACATTGTAAACCACAGATCGCATTTCCTTATACTTTTTTAATGATGTTTAGTTCTTCTTATTTGCTTTTGAAAGTTATGTTTTTAATTACAACTTCACTTAATGTTTGCATCAAAACCTTTGCTTTGAAGTGTATTTTTATTTCTCTTTAACCTGAACGTGGCACCTACAGGCTTAACCAATATTGATCCATTTTTTCTTCTACTTATGCAAATTGTATTACTCAACTATGTTTGTTTGACAAGGGCAAACAAAAGATACATAGACACTGTAAATAATACGATGTCTATTGAATTATTTACGGAAAATATTTTCTTTTAAAATAAAATAATTGGTCTATTACGATATTATTGTTACACATGCTCATGTTACTCAAGAAGTCAAGTTTAAGTAGCCATACTTGCTTGAAGGCAATTTCGGCTGGGCGTTTTAAACGAATGCACACTAAAAATGAAACGCAAACAAATGATTGCTCTGTCTTCATTGCTGTCTGATAGGTTGACTTCCTGGACAGAGAGGAAAACTGTACTGTGCTTTCAAGAGAAATACAGAATTGAGGAAGTTATTAGCAGTTGCATCAATTTGTACAGGCTTAAGTTGTCACCCGATATCAGCTAACAGGTGTTGAACAAAATTCTCTGTAAAGACCGAAGATTGATGGATTGATGGATAGTCTGGTCGGTACTCCGGGCAGCGTCGCCAGACGGTCAAAATATTTTCCATCAGATAAATCTGAAAAACCCCTAGATTTGTATTTTTTCCTAAAAAAAAAACCCCAACTTAACAAAATTTTTTTAATATGTTGTACGACTTAAAATTAGGAATTTCAAATTTGAACATGTTTGGTCTCACGAATGCAAAAGTGTGTCCCAAATATTTATGATGATGAAAATATCAACGCATGCTGCTTTTTTAAACCATTTTGTAGAAATTAACACAGCCCCAACGCATGATATTGTTGTTAATAAAATTTACTGATGAGGTTGGTGCTTAAATCCGGAAAAATATTTAAGGAACTATTACAAAAAAACTATAACTTTTTCTTAGTGAAACTGGCATTACCTTTTTTTTGAACGACTTGTTTTGAAAACGAAAATCTTCCAAAGATATCAGAATTTCACACGTAAATATAGCTTTAGAGAATCGATTGATTATTTTACAGTATTTTAATATAACAAAAACATTTAGTTCATCCTTTATTTCAAATTTGAGTCTCTTGGTAGTGGACAGAAAAGAACGACGAATATCTGCGACAACTCATTTTTAAGTTTAAATTACTTAGGGTTTTTTACGTTCGCGAAATGCGGATGCACATTTTAAGGTTATCAAAAACGAATATTATAACCAAATACAAATAAAATAGAACTGAAAGAAAAACCCCAGATTTCCCCCTAAAAAAATCCTACCCCTAGATCAGCCAAATAAAGCCCTAAATCTGAGGGGAAAACCCCCAAACTGGCAACGCTCGGGGTCTTCTGCAACATCTTCAGCCACAGCTGCGATATTTTTAGCATCCAGAACGGCAGCTTCAGGGACGGCCAATGTCGTAGTGTTTGCCCATCAATCGGTTTTGGACGACCGGGAAATCTGTCCCAAAATTCACGCAGCCGTCAACACCATCGACGACATCTCTTTTGAAATGGGTTGAGGAAAATAAGATTATTCCGGACAACCAGTTTGGCTTCAGAGCGGGGCATGACACTATTCATGCCGCGTCGAAACTGGTTTCCGACATTCAGTGGAATAAGAGTAAGAAACAATGCACGGGTGCCTGCCTGGTCGACTTTGAGAAGGCCTTCGATACCGTATGGTTGGAGGGGCTCTTCTATAAGCTGACCAGATTGGGCATTCAAAAACCTTTGCTATATATGATTTACGACATGCTTATGGGAAAGAAGTTCGTTGTCAAAGCTGGCAACGTGACTTCGAGCAGGGTTTTCGAAATTAAAAACGGCTTACAACAGGGAGCAGTGAATTCTCCGGTCCTGTTTAATATTTACACAAGTGATCTGGTGGGTTCCCTCAGACATGCTATAGCGTACGCGGACGATTTAGTGGCGTACAGGTCAGGACCAAAAATCGAGGTCATTAACATCCTTCTGCAGCGTGACTTCGACCAAATTAAGAGGTATTGCGATGATTGGAAGTTGAAAATCAATTTCCAAAAATCGGAAACAATCCTGTTCAGAACTACATTGGCTGGGGCCTCTGGGGATACCAGAAAAAACTGGAGAAAATTAACAATTATTGGACAGCAGGGGCGACCATTGGCGGTGAAAAGCGTGGTCCGGTATCTTGGCATCTGGCTCGACCAGTATCTGTATTTTGACAAACATATAGCTGCTTGTCTTGCTGGGGCTAAGAGGGCCTACGCTCTGACAAGTAGACTGTTTCGCAGCAGTCAACTTGACTCTAGGGTGAAGGTCATCTGCTACGTGGCCCTTATAAGGCCTATCATCGCTTATGGCTGTCCTATGTGGTTCAATATAGCGCCGTCCTATATGGAAAAGATTCGGGTGTTTGAGAGACAATGTCTCAGGGCCTGTCTAGGGTTGTTTAGAACTCCTGAATCTCAGTACATAAAATACTATCCCAACAGGACCCTATACAATGGGGCTCGTCTGAATAGGATTGATAATTTCCTTATTAAGGTGATTCGGAGGCACGTCGCAAGGGCGATGGCCAGCGATAATAACCTGATCTCAGGGGCTTACTACCCCAACTTAATGTACCACGAGAGTACGCTTCGGTCTGGCTTTATCCCGCCTGAGGCATTTCTTCATGTAGACATGAAAGGGTTAGTCCAGACAAAAGATGGTGTGCCGGTATTGTACCACAGCCACCGCGGCGCGAGGGATAAGCGGCTCATCCACGACGGGTCCGCCGCCAATGCTCAAGAGCTCCTCCGTTTTAGCACCGCAATTGCGGAACGGGACAGGGTCGATACGGTCAAGCAGTACACCGAATTTTGGTGGCTTGAAGAACAGGTGAGGGTGGATACGCTCTCCCGGGCCGGTGCGCTACTTACGTAGCATCCTCCCTAGTTTTAAGCTAGATTAAGTTTGTAGGTTTAGGCTTAGAGTAGGGGGTCTTTGGGAGGTGCCGGGCTAGCCAACATGATAGTGCTGCCGAGACTCGAACGACGCTTATAGCCTCGCTCGAGTCTCGGTGACACTGATGAACCCTTGTGGGCGGCTGTCAGGCGCCCATGGACGCGATCAGGATGGTGACCAATCGATTTGATTGCTCACCACCCTGATTATAGGTAATTTAGGTTAAGTAGCTTAGGTTGTCTTAAGTAGTTTTAAGTAAAGCAAATAATAAAGAGTTCAAGTTTTCTAAAGTTTCTTGAAAATTAAAAAACAAAACAAATCATAGAAATAGATAAATTTAAGGCCGAAAGGCAATAATTTTAAGGATATTGATAAGTTTAGAGCGCTCGCTTGGAGCCAGTAAGCTAGAATAAGATAAATGTTAGTTTTAAATTAGATTTAATCGTTTTTGTCTAGAATGTAAGCTTAAAAAAGAAATGAATAAAAATGAATTTAAAATGAAAATGAACACCATCGACGACATATATTTCCAAGAATCAAAACAATTATTCAACGTTCTTTAGAAGTATTGCGATTCACGTGTTTTCGTGTTGACGTTTATTTCATATCTGGTTTCTTCACAAATGTCGAAGTAGAATTGACATTTGCCGCCATTTGCAAAAATTACAGCATCTTCCGATAGGGTAATAACTTTTGCGTCACTAAGTACCAATATAACTGCAAAACCAATTTAATTTATAAATATCAACAGGAATCCTTGCGATTGCTGAAAATAAAAGTTCTTCGGGAGAGTATTTGATTTTTAATTTTTTTATAAAGGGTTTGATTTTTGTTGGTTATTGTTTTTTTTTAAATGGCTTGAAGTTTTATTTCGGAAATAGTGTTCCAAGTGGGCTTGTTTGATTTTTGTTAATTTTGTATTCAATATATTGTATTCCTGCAAAACTTTATAAATAAAATATCAAATGTGTTAAGTAATTTACAACGAATTATATAACGAAAGTTGGTTGTCCACATGTAAATTGCCGTCATTAGTGTCTAGGATATGCAATGCATCCTACTGCCGCACCTCTTCCATCTAATTGATAGACTGGACATTTAAAAACATTGGCGTAACGATAACTTAATGATTTGTTTATTAGTGGTGGTCATCGATTATTTTGCTGAAAATTGATGAGTTAATTATTGCAGGAGAGAGGCTTTTCTACCAATAATTACATTTTGTCTGACACTGAGGGTAAAGAGTCTGCACTGTCTGGAATCCCAATTTCATTAATAAACAAATTAAGTAGGTAGCCAGAAAATAGGAAAAGTTGAAAGAATTGGAGGCAAAAAAGGATTCAAACTTGGGATCGCTCAGTATACTTTGCTATAATTTAGCATTTCTCGCTTGTGCTTGTTTTTCGTTAAGGGTCTGTTTCGGAATTCTGTAAGCGTTTTCCAAACTTAAGGCCAGAGCAATGGCATTCCACTTCCATTTTCGTTGAACAGTTTTGCCCTTTGAAAACTGCCATGATTGGGTTGGGTTATGTTAGACGCAGGGTTGTAAGGATAACCGTCACATGACACAAGAAACCTACTGGCAAACAACTAAATCTACTCCATTTTTATAGTAGGATTGTATGTACAAATAGATCGAGAAAATGTATCCCTTTTAAAAGAAAGCATAACAACAAAATTAATGAATTAAATAGTTTTTCTGTTTTTTTTTTTTTTTTTTAATGATCGTTTTTATAAATTTTGTATTGTTTACTAAGTAATTTTTTATTATGTACCTTGGTTTTGTTTGAAATAAAAATCTACTACAAAAAAAATCCCTCTACTGGATTTTTTTATTGAATCTACTGCAAAAAAATAGTAATAAAGTGACAACGGTGCACAAGACCCTACTGCCTAAAGGACCATTCACATGAGCGCGAACTGCGAATGGGCGAATTGCAAACAAATCAATTTAATTGTATTTATGAATTGAAAATTCCTATTTGTTTTACCACAAAAGCATTATATTCAATTCAAAAGCATTAAATTTACAATTGCAGCCATTTTCCCACGAATTGAAAATTCTTGCCGCGAACTGTCACACTTTATTCACAATCCACAAGACCACGAATAAAAAATTCGTTCGAACTTAACTTTCAACAATGCAAATGATTGGCGTGTACCTGCGACTTTAAAAAAGTTTTCATGTGAATTAAATGTCAGAATCTATGAATATTCGCCAGTTCGCAATCCGCTCTCATGTGAATGGTCCTTAATAGATGGAAAAACCAACGTACTATCCCTAAAGCATTCTATTTCCCTTCAAACCTCAAACACCTTCGCATTTTCTTCTATGCTATCGCTTCTATCTCTTTTCTATGCTATTAAAGATGTATATGATTGAAGGATAGCAAATGAGCTAACTTGTGTCTTGCTCATCAATTATTTGACGAAAAACCTTGGATATTCCATGGCCGGTTGAGTTTGTCTACCTATATGCTGCTTGTACTTTTATGTTTCATGTTACAATTTCCTCGAATAGTTGATTGACGTCAATTGAAAACAATTTTTCATATAAAAAAGTGAATTGAAAATATTTTATTTTCAAACCATGATGTAAATAAACATTAATAACTTCATAACAAAACTGTTATACCATTTGAAAAATACATATAGATAAATTGTATCGAATCAAGGCAAATTGCACTTTTGTACTCGAGCAAACTCATTTGTATCGTATTTGATACAATTGTATCGACTTTTCCATCCCTGATTCGTTCCCTTTTATATTTTAGTGACCTATAAGCTGAGACCCAGCATAAGTTGCCTTGGTTCTGTGCGCATAGTGCCTTAAGGATTGTGGGACAATCCCTGACTATTGCCGATTTAATTTATGTGCTATCGATGCAAATGACGATACCTACTCTTATGGGATATCGAATCCATCTCTAGTAGTTCTGCGGCTTTAAGTATTGCTAGTATCTCCGACTGAAAGGCACTACAATTATCTGGTAATCTTAAACATAGATAAAAAAATGAATGTTATTTCTTTTTGGAATTTGGAATATATTTATATATGAATTAATATATTTATATATTACGAATTTTTGTTATATTTAAACTTACAGCAGAAAATATCGTTTCGACATTTGCAAAGGAATGTCGAAGCGATAAAATATTGAAAATAAAATCTTTTAAGATCGAATATGAGAAGTTCCTGTCAGCTGTTTGTACTTCCAAAACACTTTTCCAGAAACATAAAAACCTACATCAGTTTTTTCATCAAATAATTTCCTTACTTCAACGTTAGGTAAGGTTGAGTGGGGCTGTGAGTTCGTCACAAAAGACCAGGCACCATATCGGTTCCATCGCCATCCCCAGGGATGGAAACGTTAGTAAAATAGAAATTGTTCATGGGCTCTGTTCGATTCACATTCTACATGGTAATGGAATTTATAGAAAACGTTTTCTTCAATAGAAAAAGTTGTTTTAATTTGTTCGATTTAGAAATTCAAAAAATCTTGAAAATATATGAATTTGAAGTTAAAATTCTTGTACATATTTTTTAGCTCATTTGTTTTTATTACAATTTTTCTGTGCGTTTCCATACTTTTTCTGGATACGACATACTGTCGATGTCGAAGTCCAGCAAAGAGCTTCGTCGTCATTCTGTAAGGAGAAATGTTCAAACGTTTTCGTTTGCACGAACACTTAACTTCTGTAATTTAGAGCAAGTCAATCGTGCGAAGGAAACCGTTCTAACGCTTTCGCCATTCGCCTTACAGAATCTGACCCCCGATTTCAATCGTTGTTATTGGATTTTCATTGAAAATTCGACCATCTGGGCAGGGTCCTATATAACATTTATGACAGGAGCCTTACTTTGTCAGGTTAAAACGCATTATATCCAGTTTTTGTCTTAATCTTAATCTGAAAATCAAGTTAGTAAGTTGAGAAACACAGCTGCTGTTAGTTGTTAGTTTTCGTGTACCTAGTCGATTAGTATCCACCCATTTTCGTCTTAAAAATGACTTTGTCCTCCATAATTCAAAATACGAAAGGGGGACAGAAAGATGCCCCTTTCTCATAATTCTTTCCACTAGTTTTTCAAAAAACAGCTTCCTTTTAGCCTATTCTTCTCTTTAAATATTTCCATTTCGCGCAGCCAAAGTGAACACATTCTTAGGGAGTGTTATACAAAGTCTTACAACTGAATACATCCATTTAACGAATTTATTAAACAAAATATTTGAAAATATTTGTTTTTTTTTTATTTGAGAACATTTTGATGTTCGTTAAGTTTTTTTTTTTTTTGTTTTAATTAAATAATTTTCCTTTCTAAGAATTTATAGAGTTCACCTTTCATATTTCATAAAAATCGATCTTAAAAAAACGACAAAATAAAAACTAAAGCTTATTATTAAATCTATATTAGGCGTTTTTCTTTTTTAGTTCAGAGTTGAGCACTGAACTGAGCTCGAGCATTATGAGCGTGCTCTGAACCGAGTGCGCTCAGAGCATTCTGATATTTTTTTGTTTTTCCTGTTTTTTTTTTCTGTCAAATGTGACTGGAAGTTTGCTTGTACATGTGAAATCATCTTTTTCCTCAGGCTGCTCAGTCAATTTATTCTGAGCTCATAGAGCGCGCTCTGATCATGCTCTGAACGAAAAAAGAAACACAAATTTGAGCTCTGATGTATCTGAGCTAAAAAAGAAACACGAAATTTTTGTATAACAGTTCAGGTTCTGCTCTGAACTAAAAAAGAAAAACGGCTATTGATATCAAAGATCGTCGCCAAGCTGGTCTGGATGGATCTATTCCGTGGCTATTGCTCATTCTTCCCCCGGCCCGGGGCAAAATCCAAACATAATAAATCATTGAGAAACCCCACCCATTAGGTTATTCTGAACAGCCTCGAAACCGCTAAAGTTTTAAATTGAAAATGGCTTGGTTATACCTAGGTCTGAAACCGTGGAAAAAATTGCAAACATATTGCGGGCACTTTGATTCCTGTTCAGAGACAATATTCTCATATTATGTTTTGTAATTGAAGTATATACAATAGCATTGACGTTGTATGGCTGTATTAACGTTTCACATTGCGTAACTCCGCATATCATGCTTTCAATCAATGTACACAATTTATCAATTACCCTTGCAAATTCAGTTACGAAACACATTTTAAAATTCCTCAAAGAAATAAACACCGGTCGATTGATTTTAAATCGTATATTTTGGTCAGTTCAATTAGTCTCAAGAATTTTAATTACCTACTGCAATCAAATAACTTTCTATTTGCCGAACTTTGGAAGTCGCATATATTAATTTTAAGTCTGCGCAACACAGAAACCTATACATTTTGACAACTGGAAAGAGGAAACCGAATCACCAGATTTTAATCGATTCAAATACGAACGGTGACATTCAATTTGTTGGGTATAATTTGAGAAACAAGTAGTGTTGATTGTGAAATACCGATTCCCGTTCGATATTAGATAGAATATCGACATAGCGCGCATTTTACACGCATTTTAAAAAAATTATAGATGCATTGCAAGCATTCCCATTCATCATATAAGAGCAGTCGAATTTAGATTTCGCAATCTTTTGAAAGTTTATTTTGTAAATTTTCTCCAGTAAATTTGGGTCTAAATTTGAAACAAAAAAAGGGCATGCTTCTCACGGGGCCAGATCAGACATCTGGTATATGTATAACAGAAATACAAGATTATGACATTTGAATGATTCCTTAAATTTTGACAGCTTGTCCACACCAACATTGGGCGTTTTTCTTTTTTAGTTCAGACCTGAGCACTGAACTGAGTTCGAGCATTATGAGCGCGCTCTGAACCGAGCGTACCTACGTAGATCGTTCTGATGTTCTTATTTCTGTCAAATGTGACTGGAAGTGTGCATGTATATGTGTAATCAGCTTCTTACTCAGCCTGCACAGTCAATTTAGAGCACGCTCTGATCATACTCTGAATGGAAAAAGAAACACAAATTCGAGCTCTGATGTGTCTGAGCTAATAAAGAAACACGAACTTTTTGTATAACAGTTCAGGTTCTGCTCTGAACTAAAAAAGAACAACGCCTATTTTGTATCCAAAGCACAACAGAACTAAAATCTCAGAATTGTTGATGGAAAATAAAAAAATTTAAAAAATGTTCTATAGTAAACTACAAATTGTTTTAAGGAGTTTTTCTTTTAATTTTTTTTCAGCATCATTTTTACTTATTTTAAAAATCTCACTGCTAAGCCTTTGACCTCAATCTACTCTAGAGTTGATTATTATCGCTAGATCTCAGCTGTGTGACTCCGACAATTTTCTCAGGCTCCAAGATCGATGACTTCTGTTCATGCGCTCAGGAAGTCCTGTGCACTTAACTAAGAATTATAATCGTTTGAGTATCGAGATCGGAAACTCTTACAGAAATGGTTGCTTTAATGACTTTTACATACAGGGTTTCGGTGTGGCAACATCAAAAATGTATTTCCTAAGATGTGCGAAATGGGGGGTGTAGGTGTTGAAGTGATGCTGAATGGGTCCCATTCGACAGGTCACCATAATGCAATTTAAGAGTGCATTTGTCGCGAAGACTTCTTTTTCGAAAGAATGTTCTGTGGTCACAGCCCAGTGCGCCTTCCAAATAATTTTTTTTTTTTTGTTATCTTTATTAAAGTTTTTTAGAATGTGGTAAAGTAAATTAGATAAGCAACTCTTTATTTTGAATTGTAAGGAAATAATTTTTTTTAAATGTTAAAAATTACACAAATTAGTTTTTGTTCAAGATTATTTAACGAGTCTAAAAATTCTTGTTAGGGGCGTGTCAGTTTCGCACCTTCATATTCTTTGAAGTCTGTAAAAAGGGAGGCGAGGAAGCATTAAGCTGCGAACTCATTTTCAATTCACACTTTTGGTTGGTAAAAATTAACCTGCGAAATCTCGCGAACGCTGACAACCATCCGAGAGTATAACTGTCTTGAAAGAGCTTCTTGATTGGCCGTTTGGACTCGGCATAAAATTGTACACCCCTTCCATTCATTCCAAAAATGAAAAACTCACACAAAACGAATCGTTGTAAGAAAGTAAGTTGTTACTCAGAAAAACCGCAAGTATGACAAGACGAAGTACTGGAGTCCCTCGGCCTATCAGATCACCTCAAAACTTTGAGGCAGTGGAACTTTAGCCCTGCAATACCCAAAGCCCAAGGCGTTCTGCGTGAATTACGTTATTTTAATTTCGAAACATAATGCTTACAAAATGAATAAGTCTTTTATTTATTTTCTTATACTTAATATTTTTTTTTTATTTAGGAAATAATTTCCTGTTGTTATGTGTGCTGTTGTCAATCACACACAGTGGTCTATCAGCGGATCTTTTTTTGATAGTCTTGCAATCAATATGAGTGCAGAGTTCAACGGGTGTATAGGGTTGCCATGTAACTCACGTCAGCATGGCTTTTTTTTCACGGCTTTATTAAGGCTTAGGGGAAATTTGGTTCCAGTATAACGGAGCAACGGCTTACACTTCAAGAACATCGATTGCTGTTTTGAGAGAACCATTCCGGAGTGCCTCGTCTCCAAAAGGGATGACTTGGATTAGCAAGTCTGTAATCTGTCCTTGGGATTCCTTTTTGTGTGGCTTTTTGAAATACCCCGTCAACCGGAAATGCAAAACCTGAAGTTGAATATCCAAACAGAAATGGCCAAAATGTGCGCTGCTATGCTGATAAGTCTCATGAGAAACACTAGAAATCGGTTTATTAAGTGTATGGGCAATAGGGGGTTCATCTACCTGATGTGAACTTCAAAACTCTGGTAAACTTTGCAGTACATACTGTAGGCGGATGCGGATTTAAATTTTAAATAATAAATAAAGCAATTGTTGTAATAAGAGACATTTTCATTACATTTAACCTTACATCTGCTTAAATCATTTATTATATATCATTCTCTTTCAATTTTGACAGTGTTGCCACAGTACCTTCATTATGAAAAAAATCTGACTCATAAAATGGGTTGTGATGCGTTTTGAAAAAATATCAATATCAGAGATACTAGGCATTGGCAATGTACATAGTAAATTAGAAATGCAATCAAATTGCGCATCTCGTTTGAACGGACAAATAAGTACGGGTTTATACTTTCAAATCGATTTGCAAGGATACGAAAACTAGTACCACATTTAGTAGGGAAACGTGGGAAACAAGTCGTAAGCCAGAGCGACTAGTGAATGTATCATACCTATGTCATTATTGCTCTGTTCATTAAAAAAGAAAATTAAGAACAATTTCTTCGAGGATGTCAAAAAAAAAAATATATCTAGTGGATACCCTTGCCCTAGATTCTAACAACCATTCGATGTGTGTTTATTTTTGTCTTGTTTGAATAACATGTTAATTGTGTGCTCCTGAGCAATGGCGGCGTACCCGTCGTGGATGAGCCGCTTATCCCTCGCGCCGCGGTGGCTGTGGTACAATACCGGCACACCATTCTTTTGTCTGGACTAACCCTTTCATGTCTACATGAAGAAATGCCTCAGGCGGGATAAAGCCAGACCGAAGCGTACTCTCGTGGTACATTAAATGGGGGTAGTAAGCCCCTGAGATCAGGTTATTATCGCTGGCCATCGCCCTTGCGACGTGCCTCCGAATAACCTTAATAAGGAAATTGTCAATCCTATTCAGTCGAGCCCCATTGTATAGGATCCTGTTGGGATATTATTTTATGTACTGAGATTCAGGAGTTCTAAACCACCCTAGACAGGCCCTGAGACATTGCGCCTTACCAACAACCATTTTTAGTTTCGACTTTAAGTTTACGAGAGCTCACAGTAGCGAAATTTGTATGGAAAATATAGCCACTGTGAACTACTTAAACTTAGAGTCGAAACTAAAAATGGTTGTTGGTAAGGCCCATTGTCTCTCAAACACCCGAATCTTTTCCATATAGGACAATAGTCCAGCACACTGAGGGCAGAGCCACTCGTTCACAAATAAGTCGGCAAAAAAAAATGAAGAGTTTTCAATTCTCGAAGGGCAACACAAAAAGTTTTAACTGAGTATTAAAGCATAATATGATGGCCTGGTTTTTGATCTGCCCTTCCAAGGACTATCCAAACTAGACGGTCAACTTCCATGCTACCCGCACTACCCGATTTTCCTCGCAAATTTTGAACTTCCTGACTATGAATACGTGATATTAATGTCCGCCGGGTGGCACTTCTTCAATAACAAACAATTTGTAAATAAATTTTTAGGTTACAATAAATGTAAAAAGAATAAATGTTGAGTATGGTGTTTACTTGTTCTGTGCAACTAATTTTGGGACTTGTTCCAAAAATAGGCTAGTACCATGCAAGTTAAGCCCAAGTTTTTACTTGGGCAAAAGTGTTTTTTTTTTTAAATATTATAATATTAAAACCAACGAAACAAAAGTGTTTTAAGATATATCAACAATAAGAGCTTGAAGTTACATAATGTCTTTGAAGAAGAGTGCAAAAAACCGTTTTAGATCATCTTTAAGGTGGATACATAGACTGGTTTTAGAGTAATTAGTAATTTGGTGAACAAAATATTTTCATTCGCACAAGAAGCTGGTTTATTTCTTGATTTACATAAAAATGTTACATTTTTTGTAGATCATGCTCGAAGCTATATAATGCGCCGAAGACTGTTTTGTGAAGAAGTTAATATTTTAAAAGATATTTACAAAAAACTGTCGTTCACTATATAAAGTACGCTCCTTTTAACCCATTAAGTCCCGAATTATTTGCATTCATTGAAATTCTTTCATATTCATAACCATGGCCTAGAAATCAATAAGTTACTTATTTTTGCTAAAATTATTATTTTTTGATAAGGGGTCTTAGTCTTATAAGCTGATCTCGTTTGAGATCGCTGGGACACAAATACAAACAAAGTTCTATCTTTCATTTATTTTATTTTTACACATTATGAAAAGTTTTAAAACAAGAAATGCATAATTTTACATCACATTTCACACAAAATGTTCTTGGCCTTCCAGTGCATCCATCTAGTTGGCAATGTCGCTGGTTAGACCTTTTTTCTAAAATATGGTTTTTGCCATCGTATCTTATTCCAGGTAAAACCTTTGAACGCGAAGATGATGGTGTTGATGCTGGGTGACCGCGGGCAACTCTCAAATCTTTTCCTAACTTCAGATAAGTCCTGGCTATTTCTCTCCTTACTGATTTTATGGAAACTGTGTTGTCCTCGTTCATCCTTTTGTATAAAGTAAACGTGTTCACCACAGCCATATCAATCATTCTTGTAAAAAGGCACCAGTACCATTTCTTGCCACGAATAGCAATTGTGTGTTTTTCCAAGAGCCAATCATGATCTACACCTCCCATATATGTTTTGTAATTGTTAATTACACTCGGTTGACCCACATTGATTTTTTCTCAAATAGTTGGACAGCATAGCTTTACTTGTGACAAGGGAAGCACAGTGAAAAAGTAATGCAGAAATTACACAGAAGAACCCAGCGGCATCAATCGAGATCAGTGATCTTTACATATATATATCTACGCCAATGGTATATATATTATCTCGCTACTTTCACAACATCATTGATTCTATATTTGAAGAGAAAAATATTACAAAAAAATTGTTTCTTACCTAATATTTCCTTTATTATAAAAATAAATACAAAAATCGTTTCATCACGCACTGAGTACCTCGAAATCAAAAGCGATTCACGAGAGAAGTGATAACCATATACCATTGCCATTGCTCTAATTTAGTGGAATACATGCTTAATAAATATATTGTCCTAACGGTTTCATTCCAGCCACTATAAAAAAAAAAGAAAAAAAATTGTTTGCACCAATCTCAAACGAGATCGCTGGGACCTAATGGGTTAACCATTTTCCATTCTCTGTTGGTGTGTTCTCTTAATCGATTCCAATTGGAATTTTCAATGAATACTCAACCCTACTCATTCTCATTGGAATTTTTCCAATGGATACTCATTCTCATCCACACATATTGTTGTTTGTTGTTCGTTCGCAATTTCCAACTCTAAAGTCTAAAGTGCGGAACCTTCGGTGCGCGAGCGACGCTCGCACTTGGCCGGTTTTTAATTAACTTAATAATTAAACAATATGGGGGATAATTGTTTTTAGGAGCCTTTGAATTTTGCTCCAACAACCTGTATACTATACCTTAATTAATTGTTAACTCCTTCAAAAAGAGGGTAGAGGAGTCATTTGGAAAACTGGTAGATAAAAGACCTGCCTGAATTTTTCAAAGACTGAAGTCAGGTAGGTATAAAATTTCGACCGAATTTCTAAAGATCTGCATTTTGAATCGCTAGCGCAACAGGACAGAATTGCAGTCACTTTAGGTACAAAAAAAAAATTGTCCAGCAATTGGTCAACTTCCTGCACCCCAGAGAACTTTTCCTCCTCGTTGAGGACACCAAAACTTGCATATATAGTTTGGCCCCAAATTATTTACTCAACATTTATCTGACAGTGGCCCATTCGACCACAAAGAGATCTTCACTATATTATCGATTGACTGCCGTTAGCTATTCAAGAATCATACACAAGACAGCCTTGATAAGCTTCTTGGCAGTGTGCACCTTGACCACATTCCCAACATTGCAATTTACTTTGCTCTGAAAAAAAAAAAAAAAAAATGCCTGCCATGAGAAGTATGAGAACCCGTTTCCGACACGCTGTAAAAGTATGAAGCGCATGGCCTACAATTTGATCACAAGCACAACCTCTACGATTCAAATTACAGATCGGCATAGGCCATGGAGGGGCGTTGATTTTCATAACAAGTTGAAACCTATTACGTCCGCTTAAAATCACAATCGGTATGATTTCCATGCAAACGGTAAATTACCTGCCTCAACTAAACGAGTCCATTGGCTAAGCATACAATGGAATGCACAATTTATGCCAAATCTGCTTAGCATCGAAAGCCCAGCTACTCTTTACGCCAGGGAAGTAAATAACCCACGAACAGCGGGAATTAGTCGCCCTATTTCATGCCCGTTTGCGACAGTCTTCAGAGACACGTATAGTCTGTCGTATTTCGTATTATTTGAGATGACTCACCATCCTGTTCTATGGACAACGTCACACAAATAACGCGTTATACAAATGAAATCAAAAACTAAATTCTTAATCGATATCCACTCGAATGCAATTAGCGTGCGAGCGCTCTTTTGACTCACAATAGCCCACAAACCGGACTCGATTTCCATGGCGCGACTTCCTACACAAGATTAACCGCAAAATTTATGTGTGCACACTTTATCAAGGTAAAGTTCATGGTTGATCTCTTTTTTTTCTTGCCTCCACTGACGGCTACATGCAAAAAGCCAGCTCCGCAGAAGAAGTAACTCATTTTGGTTATGTGCATAATTAAGAGCGAACCAACGCCAACGGGCTAGAGCGAGAAGCTTCAAGAGCTTTTACCACCGATACAAGTACATATACTTAAATACTGGAGCGTGGACCATGAGGGAGTCCCACGCCACACAGAGCGCTAGAGATCGTCAACCCGCGGCAGATTGGATCACAAATAAGATGCAATGGCAACCGCTATCGATTTGCGAGCAGCTCTTGGTCAACATTGTTTTATGTCAGTCAAGGCGAGTTTGGCCGATGAAGCGCATTATTCATGTTGTTATGGGAATAGACATCTGCCCTGGTGAGCTCTGAGGATGGAGTTCGTTATCTTTTGTGAGGCTTAGTCAGAGCGCAGGCCAACAGAGCTGAATGCTCTATACCCGCACTCTTCGTAGAATAACAATCGAGTTTGTTTTGAAATTAAGATTAGGACGCTTGTGTGAAAATACATGCCTCCCGCTTTATTTGTTGTTTTGCGTTTTATGGCGATTGAGTGCCTTGACCCAGCCCACAGCTCTAGGGCAAGACACAGGAAACCACTTTGCCAACGGAGTCATTCACCGGAAGAAGCTATCTGTGTTATAGCTTAGCGCATGCATTTTGCGTGATATTGTGTCAAGTTTAGCAAATGTTAATGATTGCAGATAAATATTTATTTTTCGGCTTAAAATGTGACACGATGAGGCGTTGCTCTACATCAGCTCTTCTGCAATTTATTAACCGACAAAAGGCGTTCACTGAGTAGACATGTTTAAGTTGGTCCCGAGATGGATTATTACAGTCTTTAGTACACGATGCTGTTTGTATGTTGTTATGTATTGCGGACGCTCCCTAACTGTTGCTAAGTCCTCAACGTTATAGGTGATATTCTGGCCGATGGAACTTAAATGTGAAATTATAGAGGATTTTATCTCGAGACCCATATGAAGCTATCAGCGTTTCGAATGCCTTATTAAAATTTAAATATTTACTCAAGTAAGTCGTCGTTCATTGCAAAGGTATTAGGTAATCGAAAGGTTGTACATCATTAAGTGTTAGGAACATTTTAGCAACCGTGTGTTTTTGGGCTTCAGCGGAATGCCTTAGGTAGGTAGGTAAATGAGTGCTCTTGTGGCAATTTTGACACAGCTTCACTGGTAGAATGAAAATTGTTATGGTAATCAAAACTTAAAACCGGTATCGTCCAGACAATCATTTCTATACATGACCTGCCCCCCTGATCTTTCGATATTGCAATATCTGAGTTCAAACAAATTCTAACAAATGATCAGGTGCTGGATAGTTCGTTTTAAGTACCTTTTTTTTAATCACTTTTTATTAAATTTAAATTGCCGACTTGTGGATTGCAGCAAATTGTATCTAGAGCAGCTCTTCCGAAATGGATTTACAATCCACTGGCATTTTTCTCGTCGAATGCCTGTCGTGCTCTCTGATGCGCTCAGTAAAAACGATAGATATCTTAACTATGCCTCCTAGTCACTGGTAAACAAACGGCGCAGGGACATAAATCCATTATTGACTTATTCTTATGTCCTACCGAAGTGGGAAAAGAATTCAAAATGTTGTTATGGACTTACGTCCTATACCGAAGTGGCACATAAGTCCATAAAAAACATTTATGAAACTATAGCCCTTCTAACATGTTAATCAATATATTAAACTTTTTTAATATTTATCATGAAGTGAGTTGAATGAAACTTATATCATTCGAAAGGTACTGTGCCATAGATGTGCACAAACAAAAAATCGTGGGCATTATGTCGCCATTAAGACTGGTAAAATGAAGTTAAAAACTCCCTGTACAAAATGCTTATCGGTTAATTGAACCCAACTAACGTATTTCTATATATAAAAAGGGAGCCTTAAAATTGTGTCCGTTTGTCGCCGATTCAGGCCTTGACGCTTTTACCGATTTGAACCAAACTTTCACACATCTTTGGTATTTGTCTATATATGGTTTTTGTGAAGTTTGGTTGAAATCGGCAATCGTATGTGTGTGTTGTGCGTGCGTTGAAAAACACATGATTTTCAGAACATTTTTGACAACAAGTGTTTTTCGGCAAGCATTAGTTCTCATTGAACTTTATTTGAACGAAATATTTCATTACAAATTGATTCATTTCATGTTGAATTGAATATTTAAAAAAAAGTAGTTTATTTTTAATTTTAATTTTTACTCGCCATTGCGATAAGAGGCACGTCGACCTAAATAGATCTATTGTGCCATAGGATCATACAAATTTGTTAAGGCTATTAGAGTGTCTACTTTCCTAATGTAGATGATGATGCTTTCAGCAGAGGATGTCCTTACTTCTTCTGGGCTTATTATTTCCCTGAAGAAGAAATGCCTTCTAATTCCACAAACGGCTGGGCATTCACATAAGAAATGCTCAGTTGTTTCGTCTTCTTCAAGACATGTGCGGCGCTCCGAAAAGTAGGCTACGTGTACCTACTTTGTTTTTGGTGATATCGCAAACCATGGAGCCATGCTAGGTAGCCAACTAGATTTTTGACATCGTGACTACGTTGATTTAGAATCTTTTTGGCATTGTTTTTGAAAGGTTTAATAACTTTTTAGGCCGGGCTTAGGCCTGGGATGCTCTCCTAATGTGAAATACAGTTATGGTATTCTCAGCCTTTTTATAGCCGCTGATTTAGAGATTGCACAGTTGGGTTCAGGTCCTGTGAAAGGTGTATCCGAACCTCTTCTAGCTAATTCGTTGACTTTTTCGTTTCCTTCAATTCCCCCGTGGCCAGGAACCCACCATATTTTGGTTTTGTTTCTGGTGCATAGTGTTTGTAGGGTATTGAAGCAGTGTAAGACTGATTTGGAGTTCTGGTGCATAGTGTTTGGAGGGTATTGAAGCAGTGTAAGACTGATTTGGAGTCAATGGTGGGTGAGCTAAGGGAATTTATAGCTGCTTGACTATCCGTGCATATATGGATGTTTGCGCCTGAGTTGTAGATGAGGTTTGTGCGTTCTTTAATGGCATGGAGCTCTGCTTGAAATACGCTTGGGCTTTTTCCCATTGGTATTGAGACAGTTTGGTTTGGTCCGAAAATGCCGGCCCCGATCCCTGAGTCCGTTTTGGAACCATCCGTATATACCACTTTATGCCATTTTGACAGTTTGGTGGGCTACTTCTAACCCAAGCCTCTTTACTTGTGATCTCCGTGGAGAATCGTCTGTTAAAACATTGTGTTTTTGGGAGGCGGTCTCTGATCGCGCAGATCACGTCAAGTTCTATAATCTCTGAGAGAAGGGTCATCAGGTCCGAGTGATCACCGATGTCCATCTCCTTCATTTGTAACAGATTTATTGAACAGTGTATTGCAGTGGTGATATAAAAATATATACAAAAGCGTGTGATGTTTGGTTGCAGCTATTTTGAGCGGTATGTTTAATTAAAACAAAAGAAGTTGTTTGAATTCCGAGAATTCCAATGATTCACCATATTCATCGTTCGATTTCAAACGTCTTCAGTTTCCGAAACGACTTGCTTTTTAATAAGGCACAAGGCCAATCTTTAGGAATATCTGGTATAAATTATTTAGAGGTTCCTGTATTTGCGCAATGAATAAAATTTAAACACAAAATTAATTATTATTTAATTAATTATTGCATTGTGTCAGTTGGTTAGCACCCGGCGAAGCGGGTAGTGGTAGCTCTGATTTTGTTTGAAGAAATTTGTAAGTCAATTGCAAATTAATCATTATCTCAGTTGGGATTTGCTGCCACCTAATCGTTCATCGCAAGATTTATTCAACGTTGAAACGCGGCGTGAATTAAATTATGATTGTGGCGAATTGGATGCATTTGTGCGGTCAATGTTCCAAAATTAAATATTGAAAAGAAACGTGCATATGATACAATCGTGCATGCTGTTTCTAATAAAATGTGTGCCTAATTTTAATTCAGGGGCACATCTGCGAGGTGTTGACGATACACAGTTTTGCCTCTTAATTTTCATATTGACGTATTTAAATATTAAACACGAGTAAAACTATTTTCAAATGGTTTTTTTTTTTCGATATCCAGATGTCGCTTTTTCGCTAACAAAAGAAGCATAATTATCGAGAATAATTGTTGAACGTTTTTTTAGTTTTTCATCCTCATAAAAGGTAGGGTCGATTTTCGACCACAAGCGAAACATATTCATAGTTGGCGCAACAGGTCCGTAGGGACCCAAGGCCTAGCTTCTCACAACCATTCGTTTTTGTGTGAGTTTCATTTTTGGAACGAATGGAAGGGATCTACAATTTTATGTCGATTCCAAATGGCTAATTGAGAAGCTCTTTTTAAGACAGTTATACTCTCGGATGTTTGTCAGACGTTCGCGAGAAGTGGCGCAGTGGAAAAAACCCTAAGTTGGAATTTGGGTTTTTGCGGGACTCGAACCTGGGACCCCTCGCTTAGTAGTCCAACACACTAACCACTAAGCCACTGCGCCTACAAGCGAAACTAGTTGAAATTAATAGCAGAGCTGCCAGACTCTTAATCCAGTGGCGGCCATTGTAGTTTGGCCGGTTCGATGGTTCATTTTTTAAGCTTGGACTATTTTAAATTTGGGGGATTAAATTGTTTAAACTAAAATATTATTTTGGGCTTTCTCGAATTTTTAACTTTTATATTCAATAATTTTGAGGAAATGGAAGAAAAAACTAGCGCGAAGTTTATCTTTGTAGTTATCTTTTTTGTTTTCTAATCATTAACTTATTTTGATTTTGATTTTTTTGAAGGACATAGGCTACTTTTTGTCGCGAAAATAAAACTGTGAGTGGATGAAAGAGGTTATGGAAGTTTGTATGGGGAAATGCACTTTGAGAAAAGAAAAAAAAACCTTGATAGAAATCGAGTAGTGACACTTAAAATACAAAAAAAAAAATATTTTTAATCTTATTATATTATCTTCTATGTAGGTATCTTCTTTTTTTCAATCTTAACTTGACTTTATTTCATACGATCATTAAGTGATTTACAATAGCAGTTTCTAAATTGATAGGCAGCATGAAATAGTACATACATTCAGTTGCTCAAAGACGAGTGGCGAATGTAGGGACAAATTAACATTAATTAACATAACTTAATTGATAAATGTTGATGGGGTATCGCAATTGTAAGAATAGTAAGAAATTAACATTTTAAAATTGTTAAGAAAGGAAAGAAAAGAGATACTTTGACATTCAATGAGCAAAACTGAGTTCGTGAAAAAACCATTTATGGCTGAGTAATCAAAAGACATGATCCAATTTTTTTATTAACTTCTCGAATACAATTTTCACTCTCTCGCGTTTAACAGTATCTGGAAGAGAATTAAAAAGCCGAGGAGCGGTGGCATAGTAAAATCTAGCAAAATGAGCTCTATTATTAGTTAAAGTAGTAACAAAATGTCTATCATTTATTCGCAAACTATAGATTTCATTATTTCTGAAAGCGTTAAATCCAAAGCTAGCAAAGAAGATCTTGAGGACTTTATTGCAGTAAAGATGCCTTAACGGAAGAATTTGAGGGTGCTTAAACAAATCAAAACTAGGAGTTCTACGATTCACCCAGCATATTATACTTACGGCATGCTTTTGACTTATAAGTAAAGGTTCAGTTTTGTTAGAATAAGCACCACCCCAACAGCTTATCCCATATTGAAGCTTAGACTTTACAAGACCGTTGTATACGAGATTCAGTAATGGTTGATTTCAATAAAGACTGAGGTGATATAATTGTCTCACCACTTTGTTGAAATACTGCTTAAGTTAAACAGTGTGATTATACCAGCTTAGTTTGTTGTCCAATATAATACCTAAGTAGTTAAATTTATCAACACACTCAATTCTAAAGCATTTATTGGAGCACGATGCCAAATTGTTTAACAAAAACGTGAACAATTACAGGAATGGCAATACAATGGAAAGATATCCCCAAAATATCCCTCCAAGCTACAAATCATAAACTTTGTTTTGTCGCTGATGACTAATTTGTGCTTAAAAAACCATCTCCTAAGTAAGGTCATAATTTATATGACAAAATATGTTGAACAAACTTCTACTGGAAAAGGAGAGAGCAGTATCATCAGCAAATGCTGTGATTTTGCCTTTAAGAGGTAGCTCAAGCAAAGAATTACCTAACACAAATTAAGAATAATATAGGGCCCAAAACTGAGCCTTGTAGAACACCGAGTGCAATATTTTTTTTGGGAACTACAGTTGCTATTGATTCTCACCATTTGCCTACGATTCCTTAAGTAAGATGAAAAGCATTTTTACACGTAACCTCTAAAACCTATGCGGTATAGGTTGTCCAATAATAACGAATGATCTACCATATCAAAAGCTTTAGTGTTATCAACAAACAGTGAAGCTGGTATATCTTTCTTTCCACCTCTAAGCCCAAACTTATGATCGCTAAAGAAATCTGTGCTGTTAAGATACGATAACATTCTGGATTTAATACCTTTCTCAAAAACTTTTTAAAAAACCGACAACAAAGATATAGGAGGAAAGTTGATAAAGTTTAAGACTGTCGTATCGCCCTTTTTGTGGAGTGAGATATCTACTGCAGTTTTTAGGGATTGTGGAAAAATGCCTAGTTTGAGACTTTTGTTAAAAATAAAACACAATACATCAGGAATAAGAAAACTGATTTGTTTCAATAAAGAGCTTGACATATTGTCACAGGAGGAAGATTTAAATGTGTTAAGGGAACGAATTATTTTATGGAACTCTAGAGCAGTAAAAGATTCGCAGAAAAAGCTTATTGATGATTGTCGTACCGTTCCTTCAGAGACAGTCACATTTTCAGAATCGAAGTTGTTATTAATTGGGTTCTGAAATCACTAAACCAACTAGCAACTTCGACAGATACGGAAACAGGTGAATTGTTGATATTTAAAACAATGATACTTTTGGCAGCTTTTCTATTAAGAATCTCATCAACAACACGCCATTCTATCCATCTATTCTGTATATCTTTATACATATATATTGACGTTATAACTCGATAACCACTGGCCAATCCCAATCATTATATTAATACGTGAGCATCAAAAGTGTCCGTACACGTTTCAAGTATTTATTATGAAATGAGCAGAATGAAACTCATATCATTCGAAAGGTACTGTGCCATGGATGTGAACAATCAAAAATTGTCGATATATGTCATCATTAAGGCTGGTAAAGTTAGGTAAACAATTCCCCGTACAAAATGCTTATCAGTTTGTGAGAGGGCCGGACAAGTACAGAGGATATGGAGAATAGTTTCTTCCTCCTCCTCGTCAAGACAGCTTCGGCAAAAATCGTTTGCAAATACGCCAAGCCTTGTTGCATGCCTGCCTATGAGATAGTGTCCTGTGATGACACCTATTGTAGGACTGATATGCTTCCTATTAAAGGAGATCAAGTATCTAGAACGTTTTAGATCCAGCTTTGGCCAAATCCGTTTTGTCGCTAGACATGTCGAGCCGGTTGTCCATCTAAGATTTGTTCTATCTGCTTTATTATGAGTTTACAAGTAGCGATTGGAATTCCATATCGAATCTTTGACTGGAAGTATAGGTAGTGTGGTTCCGTGGGTGAATATTGAACTGCTTCGCCATCTCTATGAGAGACGAACGACAGTCTTGGGCTGATATAAAATTTGTAGAGACTGATTCCAGGCACTTGATAGCAGCTTGACTATCCGCGAAGATACGGATATCTTAAGCAGATATCACGTTTTCTGTCAGCCAAAATAAGATTTCTTTTATCGCCATAATTTCCGCCTGAAAAATGCTACAGTGATCAGGAAGACGGAAGGAGAGACTAAGATTTAGTTTGTTGGAGAAGACCACCAACACCATCCTCAATTTTCGAACCATCCGTGAAGAAGTGGATCGATTCATCACCCACAGGAATGCTTTCTCCTCCCAGAAGGATCTGGTGGGAATGGAGATCTGAAAGTTTTTATCGAACTGTAGTTCTGGTGTGGCGTTATCGATGTTTCCTGGAAGGTTCTGAAAATCGTTCAGGATAGTGGCATGGCCAGTTGTTTTGCTGGTCCATTGTGAAGTGGCTTTAAGTGGTACGGCTGCAGAAGCTGCTGTTTACCTACTGAAGATGTCAATTTGTATTACGTACTTCCAAAAGTTAGGGTCGATATTCGACCACAAGCTAAACTAGTTTTCATGATTCTTTCCCTAAAGACTTAAAAGATACTTTTTTCGATTTCCGAATCCAACCTACCGATTTCATTGAAAATTTGTGGATGGGTATGGTTGGTTCCCGTTTGAAAGATAGGATAGTTTTGGACCCCAAAGGTGTCACTTTACAAAAGATTAGAGGGATAGGAAACCAGGTTGTGGCACCTCCCATTAAAAAAGAAAAATTCAAACGCTGTGTCTAAATTTTTATAATTAAAGTTCTTAATGGACATTGTCAAAATAATGCAGTTTGCGGAATGAAGTCGGGACTTAATACGAAAGGCACGGCCAAAACCGGGTGGGTACAGCTGAAAGAGACTACGTCCGTATGTGCACTCAAAACTCTGGAACGGATTGTTCTATTCTTACGAATTTGGGCTTGGTGGATTCGTAAGGACTATGTTAATTTTTGCCGTGAAAACAAAACGTTAAATGGATTAGATTGGGGATAGAAGTCTGTATGGGGAGCCGCACTTTGAAACGATTGGAATGGATAGAAAAATGGATAGAAAAACGGATAGTGTCACCAGTTATTATTATGTGAAAGGGGTAATTCTACTGCGACCTTTTGGTCTATTTTACCCCCTGCTTTCGCCTCAGAGAGGACTCATCGCAGAATCTACAGAGACCTTCTTCAGATATACCCAGTTTCCTAAGGTGTTCCTTGAGTCTACAGCGCCTGGTGGTGGAAACGGTGGTTATTTTTGCTCATGCCGATGCAAGCTTGGAATCTTTTCCGGTTGCTCCAGAAGTTTCTTGGCCTGCCTCATGTGTCACCAATACAATAAAAATTATTTAAAATGCTAAATTTTGTAATTCTTTTGAAATTGGTTGAAATTGAAAGACGGCTTTTATAATTTTGTTGCGCAACCTCAATGCTCCGACAGTTTGCAAGTTTAGTGAAAAAGCTGAAGGTTGGCCGACACGTCAATCATGGCGGTTTGATTGAAACACATTGACTTTGCTGTATTATGTACTTCAGTTATTTCTATTGTATGAGTATAAGTTTTGAATAAAGAATTTGAATTTAAAAAATTACATAAAGCAGCATGCCCGGAATTATTATTTTCGTTGCATTAACGAATTTGGGCGGAACGAAGTTCGCCGGGTCAGCTAGTTAATATATAAATGTTAACATAAATGCGCTAGGTGCGGAGGCTTTCGGATCTATTCTTTTTTTTTATTTAGAGAAACAATTGAAGTAACAATCTGCCAAACGTGTGTTTGCCTTTTGTCCATACCAAGTCATTTAAAATTAAAACCGGGATCGGTTTACTAAATGACTTTGTTTTTCCTTTTTAGCGCATAGAAATAATTTCATATATTTACTTCCAAGTCGTTGTAAAGGGTGTTATTTTGGTATTCAAAGAAAAATGACATTTTTTGAGATAAATGATGTTTATTTCAAAATAAAGAGGAAGGTATGCCGTTAATAATGAAAAACAACATCAGCCAAATGGCCACCACCACGAGCACGCATACAGGACCATATCCTTTTCATTAAATTTTCCATAACCAAATCGCAAAGTGTCTGCCCTATGTCCTCGATAGCCTCATGAATTTTATCTTTGAGGTCTTGAATCGACGCTGGGCTGTTGGCGTAGACCTTATCTTTCACGTGGCCCCAAAGGAAGAAGTTGCAAGGTGTTAAATCACAAGATCTCGGTGGCCAATTGTGATCACCTCTTCGAGAGATAACACGGTCCGGAAACTGGGTTTTCATCAACACTTTGGGCTACAGCAGCAAAATTCTCAGTTTTTCTTGAGCGACGTGCACGGGTTTTATTCTTCACATCACTAACTTGTCCCAAGAGCTAAAATTTTGCCACCAATTTCTGCGGTCCGACAAGTTGCTTCACGACGACCAAACAATGCTTTAGTTTTGCGAACTGTGACTGCAAGATTTTCACCATTTTTGTAGTGAATTTTAATAATTTCAATGCCTTGTTGAAGCGTGTATCGTTCCATTTTAGTAATGGCGTAGTTTTTACTTGTCAAATGTCAAAGAATAAAAGCTTCAAAAGTGACAGCTACCGAAATAGCGGGTCATTCAAAATAACACCTCTCATTGGAAAACCCTTTATAATAAGTAAAAACAAAAGCTTTATATCGTATTGCCAATCTATTTTTATTGGAAACTCTTTTCCTCGGAGAAATTCAAATAATTATTTAGCTTGTGCATTTTTAGTTAAAATTCTTTATTTTGGTCTGGGATTGAATCGAATACTAGGTGACTGAACTTTGTTCTTGTTTTGCTTGTGAAATCCACAAAGTTCAGTGACGTACACGCTCAAAAATTGGCTCTAACAGAATGCAATTTTTGCTCGGTTAAAAAAAATTGGTTAAAATTAACCAAGTCTCTGTTGAAAAACACCGAGTATTCGTTGTTAAATACTAACGATACAAATGGTTAAAAATAACACACTTTATCAGTTGTTAAGAACCAAGTTTCTAGATATATATCAACCAGCTGGTTAAATTCAACAGAGTTTGTTTGTGATTTACAACCGAGAAAAATTGGAATAACATGATAAAAGGTTATTTTTAACCGAGTTTCGTTAAACAAGTTGACTCGGCTATTTTTAATCCACTAACTCTGTAGGAGCTATATTAACAGTATCACTTGGTAGCTTTTAACCGAAAGTTGGTTGATTTTAAATAAGCGATTTTTCTGCGTGTATGGCTCGCTCGGATGCGGTAATTGAACCACTGGTTCTTTGTTTACCAGAAGTTGACTTACAAGAAGTTGGCCTCATGCTGACGGACGTTGTATTTGAGCACTAAGTGTTATTTTTCTTTCAAGAAAACATGTCTGCATATATTATTGTATAATAGTTCAGAGGTTATGCCAAACCACGAACTATTCATATCGATTTGTTCTGAAGTATTGTTCGCATTCGTCTCACCAGAAGCAGAATAGGTAATCCAAACATTTTCCAGTAGCCATAGAAACATTACATCATGTAACACCTTACAGAAAAACAAAAACCATATATCAGTAAGAACAAGGTCAAGCTCTTAGCGCTCTAAGAAGCAAGCAGACGAATTGATGTTTCAGGTTACATTCTGCAACGTAAACTTAAAAGCAATAATTGTTGACACTTTCCCTAAGGGCACTAAATGTTGAACACTAATGAACTTCCGCCTATGTTGCGATTCAACTTGAGTATTTCGAAGGGCTGTATTTGAATTACAATAAGGTCATGAGTAATCTTACGAACGGCTGAAATACTTAAGATATTTTTAAGACTTTTGCCATGTAATGCTGAAGGACTCAAAATATAATTGATCTCTAACAAGAAGGCAGAAAAAGCTTAAAATATTTCGTAAGATGCAAAACTTTAAATTTATTTAAAATTCTAGTACGAAATATTCGAAATCTTTCAAACTGACTTTTTGTAGCTTTGCATACCACTGGAAAAGTCATTTTACAGCAAATATGGTGCTTGATTTTGTTATCTGGTGTAGCTATCCCAAAAAGTCCGTTCGCTATAGAAAGAAAACAAATCTTTAATTTTCATCTTTTCCTTTTAATTAAAAATTACCTAAATACCATACAAAGCTTGAGTTTAAGTTTAGTTGTAATAAATAAAATGTTTGAAAAAGTTATCACCTCGTAATAATGTGGAGTTTGAATTTTGTGTCATCTGCAGGTTTGTAAAGATAAAAAATCAAAATGCAGCAAAATAATGCAAAAAACAAACACAGTCATAGTAAATTTATAATTCTTTACATAAACTGCTTCATTTTAAGCATGTTTGACCAATATTTCTTCAATGTATTTTGTGTAGGTAATATAGACAAAAGTATTATACATATTTTATAGTTAAACAGTACTTGTCAATAGTTTGAAGTTAAACTATTAAACTGAGTTGACTACTTTGTTATTTTTTTTACGCATCCCCCTGTATCCACCATCAATCAGAATTTTAAATGAATGCTTGAACTTTGTTTGTGGTAGCCCTTGCGACAATGTGCCCCTCTAGCTGTGACCATCTTGTAGCTACTTCTTTGGAGTTTTTTTCCAAGACAACCCTTGGAATACCCTCAATTATTGTATTAAGTGGAAGCTCTGCCCCTGCCTTGGCCAGAACGTCAGCCTTTTCGTTACCCTCAATATGAAAATGCCCTGGTACCCAACATAATCTGACACGGTTCTGCGAACATAATACCTTGAGCATTGTGCGGCAAGTCCTGACTAGTTCAGACTAAGTGGTATGTGACTCTAGCGCCTAAAGCGCAGCCTGGCTATCATTGTAGATGGCTGTATCTATTCCTGTTGGATATCGATCTCATCTCAAGTACCTCCGAAGCTTAAATACGGCCAGAATACTTGCCTGGAACACACTGCATGTGTCCGGAAGTCTGAGAGACATTTGCTGGTCCTGAACCCGTACCCTCACTGGTTTTCAAAAACCATTAGTAAATATTTACTGCGAGGTCTGAATTTCCCTCGAAACAAAGTTTTTATGCCAATCCTCTCTGTCAGGGTACAACACATCGTACATACGGTGTGGCGAAGTCAAGTGTACCAAGTCCTTCATAAGCTTTTTCCGGGATTTCGGTGAATGTCTACTACAATTTTTAGTGAGCCCTACATTAGTGAGCCTTAGCGCACCATTACCTGCAAATAATTGTGTTTCCAATGGTTACAGGATGCATAAACGCTTCCAGTGCAGCCATTGGTGTGGTACGTAGAGCACCCGTAACGGCAATGCAGGCTGTTCGTTGTACCCTGGTCAACATACGTACTTCTTGTTCATGGCTTCCCACCAGACAAGAGCCCCATACGTAATAATGCGTCTTACTACCATTTTGTGTAGCCAATACAGCATTGACGGCTACATGCCCCCTTTCTTCCCTGCTGTCCTCTTACAAATGAAGATAGCATTGTTAACCTTGCGAACTCTTTCCTGGACGTTAAGTTTCCAATTTAGTTTCCTTCTTATACCGTACCAAGATATTTTGCGCTTCCCGAAAGGGAGAGTATTTTGTACTTAAAAGTACGAGTTCAGTTTTCTCCGGGTTGACTCTTAGTCCATACCCTTCAGCCCATATTCTGAGCCTATTGAGGGCTGTTTTCATAAGTTCACTAATTGTATTTAATCAGTGACGCTGAATCCTGCATTACTTAGTTCTTTAAGTATGTTGTCTATGACCAGCACCCAAAGAAGTGGAGAAATGACCCCTCCTTGGGGGGGTGCCTCTTGTTACAGATTTTCTTATTGAACTATTTCCTAGAGTGGAATTGATATTTCTCATCGATAGCATTTCACATAGCCAATCGGTAATGCGTTGCTCGACATTTATCTTTTCCAAGGCACTTTTGATTACATCCCTTCTTATGTTGTTAAAAGCGCCCTCAATGTCTAAAAAGGCAGCTAGTGCATATTCTTTCTGGTAAAGGCTGCTCTCTATATTGCCTACCACTTCGTGTAGAGCCGTCTCTCCTAATTTGCCTTTTAATATACATTCTGAGCATTACATAAGTTTCCGCTGCAACACTTGCTTCTTATGTGAATGTCAAAAAAAAAAAAACAGGTTACTAGAGGAAGTTTCCTAACCCATTCTTAAAAACATTTTTCTTGCCCGCCCGCGCTACAATCAAGGTGTGACTAAGGTATCAGAGGTATCAGTATGTGTGGAACTTTACTTAAGACCTGTCACATACTAAATACTTTCCTGAAATGTCGTAATTTGGTTTAACAACGGTTTGATCACTTAATTGAATATTTGAAATCTAACCAACTTTGAAATCATTTATAAACTTAACCTCAAATATTTTGTCGGGCACATTTAGGAAAGTCAAACTGCTGTCAATTTCATTCGCCCTTAATGCAGATGCAAAGACAACAAAATGATGTCAACGTGCTTTCGTTCGATCTCCTATGATGACTTGCAGTGTTAAAAGTCGTGTAAGTTCAACTATAAAAGTTTCCATTGCACATCCACAGGCCATTCGTTGTATAAATGCGTCAATAATACATAGAAAAAATTTCACCCAATATAACACGAGAAACAGAGGTGTGTTTTATTTTATTTATATTTTTTTTAGTGTCGAGAGCCATTTTGGGGCATTTTTTGTTTGTGTAATTGGTTTATCGTGTCACAATAAGAGGCCTCGAATAAAAGATTTTTTTAACTTCTAAATGTATTCTTTTCCACCCCTATTTAATACATTTCCAAACCGTGCAACTAACAATCGACGAGTATAGGTGAATAGATCAATTAGTTAAAAATTAACATCATTAAAATATAATTTCAAATTATTGTGATCAAGAAGGGTTGGCACATTGACGGACATAATTCTATTCAGACGATTAGAATTTCCTTGCGATTCCTTATTATCATTGTTGGTAAAGGGGATCCAATTGGCGGGGTCAGTCGTATGGTTCGGAGAACTCCATTTACGATTTTCGCTCATATCTTTTGCCTTTGCCAAAATGGCCTACAGTGGTATACGGATAGTTCCAAAATGGAAACAGGAGTTGGAGTTGGCTTCCACGGACCTAACCATATTGTCTCAATACCAATGGGGGCTAGCACAAGCGTGTTTCAGGGTGAACTTCACGCCATTCAAGAATGAGCTAGTCACATATATTTACAACACTGGTATTAAAGGCATTGACATCCATGAATTCACGGACAGGCAAGTAGCTGTAAACGCCCTAAGCTCGAATATCATTGACCCCAAATCGGTACTAAGCTGTTTCAACGCCCTTCAAACGCTTGGCCTCTGGAATAAAATCAAACTTTGGTGGATTCCGGCCATGAGGGTTTTGAGGGAAACGAGAAAGCTGACGAAATGGCCAGAATTGGCTCTGAAACTCCTTTTACAGGACCTAAACGCTTCTGCTACACTCCCAAATCGTCTATAAATTTAGCCATCAAAAGATGGGAATATACAAAATGTATTTTACATTGGGAGAGTATCCCAGGTCTTAGACAGGCCAAGCGCGCGATACAGCCGTTCAATAAAAATGCCGACAAAGTTTTAAAGCTAAATAGGCATGATATCAAAAACCTTACTGGCTTCCTAACAGGACACTACCACCTACGATATCATTTAAATAAAATTAATATAACCGACTCCTCACTCTGTCGGTTGTGTCTTGAAGCAGACGAAACAGCTGAACACATAATATGTGAGTGTTCAGCCCTATGTGGAATCAGAAGAAATATCTTCTACAGGGAGCTTCTGAACCCTGAAGAGATGAAAAATTCATCTGGTAGCAGCTTAGTTAACTTTATTAGGAAAGTGGAGAACCTGTTAGCCTAACAATTATTCTGGCCCTATGGCACAAAAGATCTTACAGGTCGAAGTGCCCCTTTATCGCTTAGGCGTAGTCAGAAGCTTATAGAAAAAACTATAGGTTGTTTTTTTGAGCTTCCATCTCAGCAAAGCGAAGTAGGATTTTCAGCAAGTAATTAAAATTACTAGGTATGCTCTTCTTGACACTTCGAGGAAACACAGTGTAATGTCGTTTCCATTGGGGCGACTAGAAATCTTTTTCAGATTTCAGATTTTACGCTGCTCAAGAAACATGCAACGAAATTGATCTGCTTTTGTAAATAGATTAGTGTTTTATTTGACAGCAATTTCAGCTGTTCAAATTGCATTCGTTTTGGATAAATCTCAAATGGATATCATTTTGAAAAATGTTTCCCCTATTGTAGATAGGTACAAATGGAGAATTTTTGCTGATACGAAGAAGACGATGAAGATAATAATCCCTCCAAAATTATATCCATGGCTATTTACGTTATTTCGTTATTTTGGTTTTCACGAAACTTTGCCGATTTGTCTTGAAAGTAAACTTCGTAAAATGACGTAAAACAGCTGTGCAAAGTATATTGAAAGTAGGTATGTGTAAATCTGAAAAAATATAGAGATGTGCAAAAAGTGATCCGAATCGAAAAAAAAGTTTGATTTTTTGCCCAGCAACATAAAAAGTGATTACAATCAAAAAAAAGATTGATTTTTTTGTTCCAATGGAAAATGATATAAGTCGTATTCACATTTCACAAGTTACAGCTGTCACGAAACGTTAAAAATGTTGACTTACTAAACCCATAATATGTTGGGAACAAAAGGAGGCTGACTCTTTTAAGAAAATAATAGAAATAGGATCACTAATTGCAACGATCGGGTGCCTTAGCGTAAGGCCCAGTGATACCGTTCGCGAGAGTAAGTGCTGTAAAAATCCCTTAAGATGTAATTTGTGTGATCGAGCCTCATTAGTCCAGCACGCAGACCATCTTATATTGTCTGCTGATTTTTATTATATTCATTAATGATATTTTCAAGTCAAATATTTTCCAGCAAAGTATCATTTGTTTGAAATTGCATTGAACTTGGAAAAAGATTTTCCTGTCTTGCTCTTGTAATTTGTCAGCGCGCCTGCGAGTCAGCAATAAGTATGACACCAATATGGGTACAATGGTACACTAATGACCAAAATGTTTTGATGTAAATGGCGTCGTCGAAATTAATTTGATTTCATATCCACTGCTTAGGTACACTTTCAAGCAACAAACCAGAATGAAGTCGGTTTTACTCTGTCGTTAAGCGATTTCCCACCACGAATAAATGTTTGTTAACTTGCGTGATTGCAACAGCGATGACAGAACTTGAAACTGTCCAATGAGCTCCGATAGATGTTTTTTGGGTGCATTTATGTTCGGCAGCTTTATTTTGATACTGTTAAACTAATATTATAATATTGTTTAGAATCTACCTACATCTGCTAAGCAGAGATGTTCTTCACAGCTAGTTGCAAATATGTCAAAGGGAGAAGGGGCGCTGAGGTCAATGGGCCATAGGTACCAATAAACATTTTTAGTCTCGACTCTAAATTTTAGTAATACACAAATTTTGCAACTGTGAGTTTCCGTAAATTTTAAGTCGAGACTTTACTTTTTTTTTTGTAAGTACGGCGCAATGTTATCGATTTGGTGTTAGCTAACTGAACTGTCTTCACCAGAAATAAAGAATCGTTCGGCCTTATAAATAACCATTTTTAGTTTCGACTCTTAATTTAGTAGTTCACAGTGACTATATTTTCCATACGAATTTCGCTATTGTGAGCTTTCGTAAATTTAAAGATGAGACTAAAATTTGTTATTAGTGTGGCGTATTGTTTCTTTAAGCTTAGTACGCTGCTCGAGCTAAACTAAATTTTATCTGGTCTCCAACTTTTCTCTCAAAGCATCAGCTAAGGTCGTAGCTAAATTTTGACATAGAGAGAGCTGTGGATAAATGTGACAAAAAACAGCTGTTCTTGGAAAATAATTTGCTTCAAAATTCAACTCTTTCTGGTTTCATCCATTTCCAGTTCTATGTACTCCTCGTCGAGGTATTTATTCAAAAAACTCATCTATGCTTACTTCTCCCATTCTTCGCAATACAAAAACGCAGAAAAAAAACAAGAGAACACAACGATCTGTCACAATTTAGCTTGGGAAAATGTCCCACCCATTAAATGGGCGCCCTAAATCTTGACAGATACATGAAGTACATTCTGAAACAAAAGTTTGATTATTTAGCTCGAGCGGCGTACCACTCAGCTAAATGGGTTCGCTAAAATTTAGTTGAGCTAAATTTTGGAGAGAATTTTGTATGGCAACGAAAATTTAGCTCGAGCAGCGTACTCAGCTTTAGGTACAAAAGTTTATGACACTTGGTGGAACTGACGTTTATCGGGAAGTTGCATCTTGCTATCTGTTTGAGATATATTTCACAGCTTAATGATCCATGAGGGTCAATTTACAAAGCGCATAAACCGGCTTCTGGTCAATTTCGCTCTTGTTTTTGGTGGAAGTATACAACCATTGAAAAATGAATTTGACGATATTTCTGTAATATATTTATAAGAACTCCAAATAAGATCCTTAAATTATAGTTTTATAACAAAAACTTATTGAAAGTCCCTATTAAAACAAAATGTATTATTTAAGGAAGTGATTTATTATTGACTCGATAATACTACCTACGAAGTTCTGTTCGATTATAAGATAAGAACAAGAAGTCTATCAAATACACCCACCAACTGAAAGTTTATACCAAAACGGAGCTTTCAGTCCAGACATAATCCAATTAAAATCAATGTCAGTTGATTAGGAATATGTACCCAGGAAACCCGGATATTTGACCCAGAATCGGGCCCTAAGGACACAATTCACGAGATTATCATTACAAATTGAGATAAAAAAGCAAAACCGAGAGAACTAACTTAACACTTAATAAAACAAAAATAAAAAATTTCAGACTGACACCGAGGAAGTAAAATTGATTGTTCTTCTTCACTTTGTTTTAAGTCGTAGGATACTAAACTGGGCCAATCATTAAAATTTGTTATTTCTGTCGGTGTCTTAATTTTTGTTCCAACAAAAGTAAAACAAAATACAAAATAGGAAGGAAAATAAATGGGTTAATGAATGTTTTAAGCGGTTCACTTTTCAACTAGGAACCAACCGTCCCTAATCTGATTGGATATTGAACTACATTATCGACAAAATATATTCATATTCAACTTCCACAAATAATCCCAAAACTATGCCATGAAAAAGAGTAGCAATGATGAATGTGTCTGCACTTATAAAAACAGACTATACAGTTCTAAGGGGTTTTTCAATAAGAGCGCTACAAAAGTTAATTTAAATAAAACAAAAACGGTTTTGGATATCAATGAAATTCTTTATTCCTGTGAAAGTAGGTACGTTCGATGCCATTATGTTTGGATGGCCACCACGGGCACGCTTGCAGAAGTCCAAACGCTGAACCCAATTTTCGACGGTTTTCAAGCATAAATCGACCGATAATCCTGCAATTTCACGTTCGATATACGTACGAAGTTCATGAATCGTCGCTGGCTTGTTGGCATAGATCATAGACTTGACGTAGCCCCACAGGAAATAGTCTAACGGCGTCAAATCGCAAGCAATTACAACAACTATTGCGAGACTCGAAGTGTCAAGTAGAGCGTAGTTGTTGTAATTGCGTGCTGAAAATACTACATTACTTTGCTTTGCTGAGAACGAAGCTAAAAAAAACAAGCCCAATAAGAGGTGTTATTGTGAATGACCCGCTATTTCGGTAGCTGTCACTTTTGAAGCTTTTATTCTTTGACATTTGACCAGTAGAAACTACGCCATTACTAAAAATGGAACGATACACGCTTCAACAACGCATTGAAATTATTAAAATTCACTATAAAAATAGTGAAAATCTTGCATTCACAGTTCGCAAAACTAAAGCATTGTTTGGTCGTAGTGAAGCACCTTGTCGGACCGCACTACAGAAATTGGTGGAAAAATTCGAGCTGTTGGGACAAGTTAGTGATGCGAAGAAGAAAACCCCTACACTTCGCTAAAGATCAACTGAGAATATTGCTGCTGTAGCCCAAAGTGTTGATGAAAACCCAGGTTTGTCCATTCCTAGCCGTTCTTTGGAATTGGGCATGATTAATGATTTTTTTATGGTCGGAGTGGATGTTATTGATCTGGACAAGGTTTACTTTCAACAAGACGACGCTACGTGCCACACAAGCAACGAAAGCATTGATCTTTTACGGGAAAAGTTTCCGGACCGTGTATCTCTCGAAGAGGTGATCACAATTGGCCACCGAGATCTTGTGATTTAACACCTTGCGACTTCTTCCTTTGGGGCCACGTGAAAGATAAGGTCTACGCCAACAGCCCAGCGTCGATTCAAGACCTCAAAGATAAAATTCGTGAGGCTATCGAGGACATAGGGCAGACACTTTGCGATTTGGTTATGGACAATTTCATGAAAAGGATATGGTCCTGTATGCGTGCTCGTGGTGGCCATTTGGCTGATGTTGTCTTTCATTATTGACGGCATACCTTCCTCTTTATTTTGAAATAAACATCCGATCATTTATCTCAAAAAATGGCATTTTTCTTTGAACACCAAAATAACACCCTTTATTATATACTTTGAGAGCCCGATTATATCAATTCTTACTTACTTACTAAACTTACTGTTTATCTTAACTTTGTCTTAATTCGTACAGAATTTTTGTGTTACTAGTTCTTAAGACTTTATAGCGTCGGCTCATCAAACATGTCGAACGAAATCGTAGCTCACATGCCAAAAGTTGGTTGGCGCATTATTTGCTTAACGGTTTGTTAAAGACGCTTTAATGGTGTTTTTGTAAATACTTTTCTGTGTAAATGTCGCTTCAAAGTAAGACTTAACCTTGAGCAGAACATGCATCTATGTGCATAATCATAGCTAGGTCTTACTTGTTCCAGCCGTGGATATAAGTGATATCGTATGGGTTATTCATTGGTTAGTCTGTAATGTAGGGGGCACATCGCATATGTAATTTTTTTAGAAGCTCGACTCATTGTATTTCTGTTAAAACACGTTATCAGGCCGCTGGGATAATCTTAATCCACAGCCCTCATGATATGCTCACAAATAGAAATAAGTAAAAATGTTCCCAAGTTCTAGCTCTATGCCATGCCCTGATGCACACATTACACCTGCCATACCTCATATGATGTAACACGTACAACAATAGCCTTTCGTGTCATATGAACAAGAATGTCCCACGACTTCTATATGAAATGACGACG
The DNA here is from genome assembly GCA_963082955.1 of Cheilosia grossa. Taxonomy (NCBI): domain Eukaryota; kingdom Metazoa; phylum Arthropoda; class Insecta; order Diptera; family Syrphidae; genus Cheilosia; species Cheilosia grossa. Next base: position 61,541,788 of record OY720144.1, read on the forward strand.
ACGACGTTGTAACTAACTACCGGAGAATGTTTCCAGGAACAAGATATAATATCCATCTACGTCAATGATGATGCGATGTCTCCCCACGGTCCGCATGGTGTGCGGGACGTGCGTGCGAGTGCATTTTCCAAAGTTGAATAACTAGATTTGTAGCATTTGGCAGCCCACCACAAGACGACGCGTCGCTGCAAAGAAAACTATAAGCACGGGTTCGACTCTACACCGCCTTTCGAACTAGTGGCAGATCAGAACTATACTGTTCCCAGATCATGGCACCTATATAAATCCACCAGAAGAGGCAGAGCAAAATACTTGTTTGGCCGGGTTCATGCGAATGAATGGAGGCACGAAGCAGTCTTTAGTCTTCTATCTATTTGAAAGCCCTAAGTGGATAAATATACACATCCAGGGACAAGATGACGCGAGGTATGCGCTCATCAAATGAAACGAATCCCGTCACATCCAACTCTAAGCTCCAACATGCAATTGCGAAAATACGGAAGTGTTGTCCATGCGAACGTGTGGCATGGAAGCAGACAGAGCGCTCGCTATGTACCTATAGTTAATTGCGTGTACGAACGGGTTAGGTTCTGTGTTCTGGCTTTGGGTTGCTCAACAGTTATTATTACTATATGGCTGAGACTTTTGTCGTTCGCGCGTCGCGTAATAAAAATTATTAATTCAACGACTTAATTACGTTTGAACTGAAGTTGTGTCATGAGAGTAGAGCTTCGCTTCAGTTTTATGTGAACTTGATGCACGGGAAGCGTCTGTTTGCGAATGCGAAGGAGTTCTCGCACAGAGATAATATTTTATGTGGAATAAATCTTGCATCTCGTTTTAGCTGCGAGTTTTACATGTACACAGTTTTCTTTGGGCGAGCCTGGTCTTACGTGTGGATTTATTCATCCCAAAAATATCTCTGCGGTTGCAGTTTGTAGAAAGCCAGCTCAAACTCAAACTATGTCAAGTTCGTTGCCTCGTAGGGGAGAAAATAAAACGCCAAAACTTCGAATCGAATGTTTGTTTGCGTATGTTTCCGCGGCGGGGATTTTTCTCTATTTTCCTATAAAAGACTTGAGCAGTGCATTGAGTGAAGTTGGCAGTAGTTAATAGGGCGGGTTTTAGAGGCAGATAATTATTAATTGGAATATACGTTCATATGGTAGTCGACCACTCCCATCCACTAACCAGCCGGGTTCCCACGGTGAGAGGATGGATTAATGCAGCAAAACGAGCTAAGCGGAATAAAGGTGTTCCATCACTGGAATCGACTTGGAATGCGCAAGTTACGAGCGGCCATGACCGATCGAACAGTAACAAACTAAAACGAACATTTAACAACACAATATGATTTATTTAATAGACGAACTAACATTGACTAAATTGTTCTTTTTACAAAATAGAATATGATGAGCACTGTTAAGGACTATTCACATAAGAGCGAATTGCGGCCAGCGAACAAGCGAGTTGCTGACATTTCATTCACATGAAAACTTTTTTTTATTCGTAGGTACCCGCGAATCAGTTTCATTGTTGAAGGCTAAGTCCAGTAATGGCAAGTCTGCTTCAAACCTTGCCCAAATCTCATCGATTTGACTGAGACGAGTAATAACCTCGTCAACTGACCACAGTGGTATTTCTTCATCAGTATGGCAGGTTACAGCGCGCCTCAGCGTTGAACGATATAGCCGGCAGCCGCATCAACTGTTGCACAGAGCTCATCATCTGTCGCTGTTGCGTAGCTCGATTCATGACTGGTTGTAAGTCTACTTCCCTTCCTCCATTGCAAACGCAGCATCAATTTCCGCTTGTTGTTTGCGTGGAATTTTTACAAACGCCTCTGGCACTCCTTCAAGAATTAAAGGAACTGCACTTGCAGTAAACGGATTTTGCTCTCGGTTTTATTCATTTTGCTATCTCATCCTGCATAGTAAAAAGAAAAGAACTTATCGCTTTCTCTGCTACTAATGATTACGATAGATCAACCCCGCATTTTGTACCAACTCGCTGATTACAAAAAAGGCTTGTTGGCCCATGATCAATAGCCAGTTTTGCCTTGTGAGCTGTATTTTTCCTGCTTTTATTTGCTACTGAAATCCTGAGAAAATTCCTTTCGAGAAATAATTTGAAAAACAAAGAAGCAACGTCTCTAAGCTGAGGCAAAATTTGAATTGGAAAATAAAAAGAAACTTAAAAACGAAAGCTTAAAAATAAAAATTAAATAACGAAGTCAAATTGAGGACAGTGGATTTAATTGAAGCTCCGCTTCTACGCTGTCTGTAACTAAGACTATCGTGTGTCGGCGTTAACAATCGGAATATTTCTTGCTCTTCTTCATTTCAAAAAAAGTACAAATAATACATAATTAAATTTATGTGCAAACATTTTATGTACCTTCCTTCATTTTTTCTCTGGCCATTTTTCTGCAGCGCGGCAACACTGTTACACTGAAATTTCTTGTATGAACTGCCAAACTTCTGCAATGATAATGCAGTTCTTTTACAATAGGAGACGCAAAATTTTCAGGAATGCAGCATTTCCATATCTATGAACTCGACAAAATACTCCACCTTAACTGGAGCGCGCACAACCAACTTGATAAGCCTAACTGAAGGCAGTAACCTAAGGGACCGAGCTGAATGGAGGAGCTTGTTGGTTGAGGCCGTGGTCCACCCCGGACTGTAGGCGCCACCAAAACTGAGGTAAGTAATAGCAAGCGCTATGTAGTTGTAGTCCGACGATGATTTGGTTGTATCTAGGCCAACAGCTCACCCCTTGATCAGAGCTAAAAAATACGGTTTGGCAAACGGAGGCGATAGCATTCTTTGGAGTCCTTGGTCTCCTTGAATACAGGACCAGAAATTAGTTGAGAAATTTTATTTTCGATTTTCACCAGCGTCAGCTTCCCCTATACCAATGTCTTTGTCAAAGCTCTCTGCCAGACCAAAAGAAAGTCCTTTCAAAACAATTCTTTCAGAACATAGAAAAACTTTCTGACATGTCTATACGGCTTTTCACAGGTTCCACTGGATTGGGGACATAAACCCTGGACCGCCGGCATTGATATGGGTTTATCTAAAAAGCAACTTCCTTGCCTGTTGAGCCTTTTAACTAACCTAAATTAACCGCCTCCTTACTGAGAGGATTACGCTGCGTTTAGTGAGGAAATGAAATGAATTTCAAAGGAACTACCCATCCATCCCACACGTCAAACAATTCGGTAAAAAAGACTTTTTATTAATTTAATCGTTAAATACTAGAAAATTTACAGCGAAACTATGCAAATAATCTAAAATTATGTTCCTAACTTAATTACTCACACACATGTACATCATATATGCCTAGTTCTACTTTATATATTTAAACACGCTGGTTTTCCTTTTCGTTTTTGTAACTAGAATCACTTAAAATCTTCTATACGCATAAGAACATAACACTCGCATCGTATCTAGGTATACAGGGCGCACCAGTCGTCATTCACTGCAGAAGCATCCGTCTTTTGAGTTCTCATTAATCCACTTGAGATACTTTGTTACTCTCGTGTACACGCCTGGATAATGAGGTCGGGCGCATCCGTTGCCCCACGATACAATGCCAATTTGCTCGTAGCGCTTATCCGGTCTGAGCGCAACCAACGGCCCACCCGAATCACCCTGCAAGTCATAGAAGAATAAATAATCAATTCCGCTGCGTGCAATTTATTTCCTCACCTGACACGAGTCCCGCTTTCCAACTCCCGGATAGCCGGCACACATCATATTCTGGGTGATCATCTTCTGTGTGTAATTGGTTTCCCGAACACAGATATCATTAGCGATAACGGGCACTTCGACTTCCTGCAGCACACACGATGGTTTGCCGTCCTCCTTCAGGGTGCCCCAGCCTGTGGCAACAGCTTTCTTCCCAACATATGTCTCATCTGTATATATATATGTTGTCGTACGATCGATTAATGTTCCCTGGCAGAGCTGCGAGCAGTCACTTACCTGAAATGGTGGGCAGGCAAATAGGCCGGATGAAGCTGGTTATCGGGACACGATCGTTGAGTCGGAGCAGCGCTATATCATTGTCGAAATTCGAGAAGCTGAACTTCTGGCTGAAGGCGCGCAGCACAAAGCGCGTCTCAGGTCGGACGGTCTCAACGCATCGGTCATGCTCGCCGAATGTGACCTTGATCATGAACCACATGAACCTGCAAAGAGAGGAAGAAGCCGTGTTATTTGTAAACTTAACGAGCGACAGGTTCGATGGGAATTTTTTTAATAACAAATTCATACTGGAATGGGTGCGGGTTGCAGTCAAGAGGCGCGGACAAGTTTTGCATTCGCAGAGAATTGTCAATGAAAACCAGTTGCCTAACGAAAAAGTCAACTTCGCTATATCCCAAAACGTATTTATAATGGGTTCGATTGTTTGTCAAGTGGAAAAGGGAATCGGCTATAAAATATTGTTTTAAAAGTCTCCTGGTTCAAGTTTGTGCTTATTTTTAACACTTGTACTCCCAAGTGTTAATTGGATATTTTGCTCCTTTTTCTTGGAATGAAGGAGTCGCCAAATTGGCAGGCGACGCCGACGCAATGTAGGTGCCTACTCAATATGAGTCCGCGAAATGTTGAAAAATTGTTTAAGGGAGCTTGAAGAAATCACATCTGAATCTGCTAGTGGAACGCACTTAGAAGTCGTACAATGGGCAGGAAACATAACGGGAAGCTTAATGTCAATGAAAGAGTTAAAAGAAGGCGGCGTTTGCATCTTACACTTGTAACCGAGTCCCGAGTCTTTGTCAGAAAGTTGAGACCCAAGCCCGATGAAAACTCTGTGAGTGTAGACCACAATTGTGGCATGAATAGAAAATTTCAGAGGCTACCCCTGTCATGCATAGGTACAACCATGTTAATGAGAGCAACGCCGACAACCGGGGTGGAAACAATCTGTAACATGCGACTACTTTATCTGTAACTAAAGGAGTTTGACGACTGCATTGAGGCTCAGCCATTCAAAAGAATCGAACTTAGAGGCACTTAGACCTATATTCAGGTCCTGAAGAAGCTCGTAGGCTATTCCGCATAAAGCGTAGTACGCAGCTGTTCCGGAACTAGAAATCCCATACAAATGTGACACAACGAAAATTTCGCTCTCCTTTTCATTTTGCAGTACGCAGCTGCTGCGAAATGATAGCGGAAAAGTGGGTAATTGTAGTAGATTGCTTGGTAGAATTCTCCACTCTCTTTTCGCAGACGTTTACTGTCCGGGACATTAATTACTTGCGAAAATTTGACATTTGTACTGCGGTGCTGCCAGCTTTTAAGAGATATGGAACCAGTTTCAGTGTCACGCAGTGGGTTAGTGGTTAGTGTGTTGAACTAGTCCAGAAAAAACCCAAATTCCAACTTGTGGTTTTTCCACTGCGCCACCTCTCGCGAACGTCTGACAAGTGTCCGAGAGTATAACTGAAAAACTTTGGAACCAAAAATACCCAAACTCAAATATGAAGATCGAAAATTCGCATTTTTTCGTAATTCTTATGCACACTTATTCTGAAAATTGAGAGACCTTTCTTATTTCCGTTTTCCAATGTTAAAAAAAAACCTTTTGCTCGAAGGGGACATACATACCGCATGTCTGCAAACTTGGACAGTGTGTTTTCATATTCATGCATATTTTGTGAAATAATTTTACTGCTGAGCTGATAGAGTCCGTTCAAAAACTGTGTGAAAATGGAGTTGCCTCGTTTACAATTAACTGTATAGAACTTTAGCTATACGAAAAGAGTACGTTCGCAATGGAAGCATGCATTTGTGTTTCAAAAAATAAATAAGGAGCCTAAAACTCGCCAAACTTTAAGGTATATATAGTTGGCGCAACAGGTCTGTAGAGACCCAAGGCCTAGCTTCTCACAACCATTCGTTTTTGTGTGAGTTTCATTTTTGGAACGAATGGAAGGGATCTACAATTTTATGCCGATTCCAAACGGCTAATTGAGAAGCTCTTAAGACAGTTATACTCTCGGATGTTTGTCAGACGTTCGCGAGAGGCGGCGCAGTGGAAAAAACCCTAAGTTGGAATTTGGGTTTTTGTGGGATTCGAACCTGAGTCCCTCGCTTAGTAGTCCAACACACTAACCATTAAGCCACTGCGCCTGCCAAACTTTAAGGTAAATAGCCTAAATTAGGGTAATTCCCAAAACTACAATCTTAAGGAGCCAGTGAAAAGTTCGAGCATCCAAATCGGAGATAAATAGCCAGCGCTGGTAACACTGCTACTTGTGTAGCAGCTGATGGAACCCTCCACAAATTATTGTCCGCTGCCTTCTCGAAGACGTTTCGCACACGTTTCGCTGTCTATTTGGAGACCACCGGAAAATTTCTTTCCGAAAGAGGTCCGTACTAGGCTTAACGCGTAAGACAAGGAACTGCCCTATTGTGGAAGAAGATACTGCTAACAGACAAAAAAAAAAAACAGTTATTGAAAGGCTCCCTTAATATAGAATAAGTGTTCTATTTTTTATTTTTTTGGCGTTGGATACAAAAACACTGCTAACACTTTTATACGAAAATCTTGTCATTTCGGAACTTGTTGCGAAGATTTTAGTTCGAAGATTTAGGCCTTACTTATAATATTTTTTTTGTGGGTCACAATGGAAAATTCTGTATGGAAAATTTCGCCATTGTGCGTTCGTAAAAGCTGGCCTGGGACCTAAATGTAATTTTTAATATCGCACGGTGTCTTCTATAGTCCTTATAACTGTACATTTTTCAAGTTGAAAAGTCTGCATCATTTAAAAACTACAGAAAGTGTACGAATTTTGAACGAATCTTTTTTCCAATAATGTTGAAATGTCTAACAAATGTGCCATCAGCTGAAACATTTTCAATGCATATGTTTGATAAGTCTAGTGTCTACTGTCTACATTTATAAGGTTGGTGTCTGGTGTGTAAGCACTCACTCCAATGGGGAATTTTCGTTCTAATTTTTCGCACTGCTCTTGTTTATTTCAAAAGTATGCCAAATGCATAGGTCTGAAAGGGAAAGATATAGATAAAATCTTTTCTTTAAGGGGCAAAAATTTATTAAAAAATACTGCATCGATATTGACCGAACTACAGAAGACGTTGGATCTTGATTCTACAAATGTTGATAGGATGCAGCATAATTTTGCTAACATTGAGAATGCCTTACACCAACAATTACCACAATCTAAGGATCGTATTGTTGATTTGCTGAGTCTCTTATCACTTCAAGACCCTTTACAAATTTTGCCAACAGACAGTACCAAGGAATCCAATAATACCATTCACCAGCAGCTGCGTAATGATCTCTCAGTTCGCCCAAACACTGAGGCCCAACTTCTCCAACCAAAAAGGATTCTGCGGTCTAGCCAACCACTCCAGTTGTCATCCCTATTGTGGAAGTCTCATTGGACAAATCGGCTACGTCTTTACAACCTGTACCATCTATGTCATCCTCAACGTTCATTGTTAGAAACCAGCCTACAAATAATGAAGCTGTTAACCCGCCTGCTGCCAGTGGTACTCGTTTGGTCGTTCCATCATCAGTGGTTAGCAATGGTGACTTCTCATTGAGAGTTGTGCCTCCACCTTTTGCCGTCTTTTCAGCACGCTTACAATATGGTACTAAGCCTGTAGACATTATCAACTTTATAAGCAGCAACGGCGTTGACACCGATGTTATCAGGTGTCATAGCCTTACACCTGAAAACCTGCCGGACTGACTATCAGCCTCATTTAAGTTGCTCGCTCCATCAGATATTGGAAAGGTTTTAGTAAACCCTAAATTTTGGCTGAAAGATATGTTTGTGAAGGAGTTTACACATCGCCCTAACAACTCTTACAGGAAGCCAACAAATCTACCAACGAACCTTTCAGAAAACTCCAACCAAATAGTTTAAATCCTACAGCCTTTAGTCTTTACTACCAAAATACAGCGATGTCCTTTTTTTCTCTTCATCGGGTCAATATGATATTATTGTATTAACTGAGACTTGGCTTACACAGAATCATCACAACGAAGAATTGTTCAACAAGGATCAATACTTAATTTTCCGCAAGGACCGTGGCTCCGTTCTAACCCATTGCGTGAGAGGTGGTGGAGTATTGGTTTCGGTTCGGGCCTCATTGCGCAGCGAAAAAATCAATCTACCTCCAACAGCAGCAGATTGAGATGTTAACCAAGAAGCAGTCTCAATAACGTGCTGGAACTGAAGTTATTGTTTTGTACTATATAAAGCACATATAGAGAATTGTTCCTTTATCTTAAATAATTTAAAAAAACAATAACACGTTATCCTTCTTGGGGACTTTAATTTACCTAGCTTAATTTGGTCATTTGACTGCGATGCTTCTAGACTTCTTCCATTTAATGTAAACTTAGATTATGGTCATGAGCTTGACGTTCGTCAGATAAATAATTTTCCTAATGAATTTAATAATATCCTTGACTTGGTATTTGTTAATTCCGAGCCTGAAATTAGTATCAACAACTCCAACATCCCGCTTTTTCGCAATTCTGTTTTTCATGCAGCATTATCCATGCAGTTTCAATTTTAGGAATGACACTTTTTTTAAATGTAACTATGCTACAGACAATTTCAGCAATATTTCAAACTATTTAGATACCATGAATTGGTTAGATATTTTTAGTAATTTTAATTTAGATAATTCTTTTAATTTATTTGTGAATACTATAAAAATGCCAATTGATTTGTTTACACCTAAAATTAAGTCTGTCAAGGGTAATAAACCAATTTGGTTTAATGATAGAATCATAAATTTGAATAATAAGAAAAATAAGGCCTACAAGCGGTTCCGTAATAGTAATGACGACACGGAACTTTTGAGAGTATATCGGATGCTCCAAAAACAATTTGATACTTTAAATAAGTTTCCTTACAGACAATATGTTCTTTCTGTCGAATCTTATTTAAAGGCAAATAGTAAACGCTTTTAGACTTTTATTAATAACAAATTGTATTCCTAAATGTATGCGTCTAAATAACGCATCTTCGTCTGATCTTTCAACTATCTGCAATAAGTTCGCTAACCACTTTCAGTCTGTATATTCTTGTGGTACTACCACACCTATAGTTTGTAGTAATACCTCAATGTCCTGTGATTTCTTTAATATCGGCAAACTAGAGAGTTCAATCTCTGAAGTTGAAATTGCTCTTTCTTCATTAAATTTAGATAAAAATCCTAGTATAGGTGGCATTCCGCCAATTTTACTTGAAAAGTGCTCCTTCGCGTTTTCTGTACCTCTGTGTTTAGTTTTTAATTTGTCTCTCCGGTCTGGAAATTTTTTAAAAATTGGAAGAACTGATTTTTACCGTATATTTAAATCTGGATCGAGACATGATATTACTAACTGTCGTCTAATCTGTAAGATTTCTACTATTCCTAAGTTGTTTGAAAAACTGTTTTGTGACAAACTTACTCCTCTCTGAAAGAGATTTATCTCCCCGTTTCAACATGGCTTCGTCGCAGGCAGATCTATTACCACAAATCACTCAATTTTTTGTAGTTCTGCCTTGAATTTCCACGAGAATGGCTTGCAATGTGGTGTAATATATACGGACTTTGCTAAAGCGTTTGATCGCGTTAACCACAATATATTGATTTCCAAACTAACTGACTTAGGACTTCACTCCAATTTCCTAAAGTGTATTCATTCCTACTTAACGGATCGTATCCAGTATTAAATAAAGGGTGGTTAAGTTTTAAGGGCCGATGTTGATTTTGAATAAAACACAAATTATCTAGGAAATTTTGTCATTTCTTTTTATTACGATAATATTGGTATGGTTCAATTATGAATGGAACAAAATATCGGCCAAATGGCCGCTGCGACCTCGGCGGCACACCTCCATCCAATGGTCCAAATTTTCGATGACACTGAGGCACAATTGAGGTTCTATGCCGTTAATGTGCCGAGTTATCTCATCCTTTAGCTTTTGAATTGTTGCTGGCTTATCGACGTACACCTTTTCCTTCAAATAACCCCAAAGAAAGAAGTTCAACGGTGTCAAATCGCATGATCGTGGCGGATAGCGAACACCATTCACAGTAACTGCCTGACCGGTCTCATTTTGGAAAAATACGGCCCGATGATGCCATAAACCGCATCAAACAGTCGCTCCTTGTGGATGCATTGGTTTTATCATTCGCCCAAATGCGGCAATTCTGCTTATTGACGAATCCACTGAGGTGAAAATGTGCCGAAAAAATCACGAAGGGCACGATATGCATTTTGATTCGAACGCCCATTTTCATAATAAGCCTGAATAACTTTAACGCGTTGCTCGATTGTGTATCTTTCCATGGTTCAAATTGAGTTAGTCTGAAATTGAGAAATGTAAAATGAAATGCAGAAAACAACTTCCCGTTTAGGTGTGGTTCACATTCAACATCGGCCCTTAAAATTGAACCACCCTTTACATACCAACATTTTTGCCTTTTCAAGGTTTACGGTTAGATTTCAGACTTTGCAGTATTTTTCAAGGTTATTGATCTTAAGTTGCATACTATTAACTGAGGAAGCGAATATCGTCAGCATACATGAGACCTGGTAGTGGTACTTGGTTTACCTCAACGCCACCCATCATTTCGTCCTTTATATCACTGATATCCAGTATAAAGAGTAAAGTGCTCAGTATACAACCTTGTTTTACACCCATCGTCGTTGGAAACTCTTCTGACAATAAGAGTCCATCCCAAACTGCAGCTGTATTGTTGTCGTACAGGGTTCTTATGATGTTCACCAGCTTACTGCTTATACCAATCCTAAATAGCTTGTAATAAAGTGCTTCACATGGAATGGAATCAAAAGCTGATTTGAAGTCTACGAACATGGCGTAAAGTTTTTTATGCTTGCGATTGTATATTTGTGCGATGCTCAGCAGTGTTTAGGAAAAATATGCCGCTATAGTTTACTGGGTTTGTCCCTTTCTGATGAACCGGAAATGTTTTGCCTTTCTTGAAACTTTGTGGAATGTCTTCATGTTCAAAGAATCGGCTAAACTCATTCGTAAGGGCTAGTGCAAATTCCGTGGTGCAGTTTTTGGAGAATTCGGAAGGAATTCCATCTTCTCCTGGTGCTTTGTGGTTTTTAGCCTTTTTGATAACTTAAATTGTTTCTGCGATGTCGAGTGGTGCATCTAGGTAATCATCAAAAAACCGAGGCTCTGCATACTGAAATCTTGGAGATGTTTGTGTGGTGTTTAAAAGTGCTCTGAAGTGCGTATGAAGATTGTGTGCTTGGAGTCCTCTGCAAATCTGTTTTTTTTCTTTGGATCAAGACTTTTACTGCTTTCCAAAAGTACGCAGAACACCGGGCAGTGTTAATCTTCGCAATATTCAGCTTTTCGAACTCTATTCTTTTTGCTTGGCATGTGCTTTGAAATTCTTTGTTCGCTTCAGCATGAAGCTGTTTAAAAACAAGGGTGTTGTGTTTTCGAAATATCTTCCGTTTTTCCTTGAAAGTTAGATATTGATTTGGTCTCGACTGTGTAGAGATTGACAAGTTCGCTATTTAAATTTGTTTGATAAATATTTGAGTTATTTTTATTCCAAAACAGTTTGGTTAGGTTCGGCTTTACTGGCCATAGTACGATTTTGAACCACTTCAAATCACTTTTCAGAGTATATCCTATTTCCTATTCGGAAGTTTGTAAGTATACCGTGCCAAGCTCCAGTAGCAAAGCAGTAATCTATTACAGAGCATGAAGTGCCTCTAATAAATGTGTGCTCGCCATGTAAATCACCATCGCAACTTCCGATCAAAACTTGATAGTAGGGTAGGTACTAGGTAGGTAGGTAAATGGGTGCTCTTGTGACAACTATGCCACAGCTTCACTTAGACCATCAGTTGGGTCCATTGTGTCCAGTTACGGGAACCATTCAGTGTGACCTGTTATAAGACAAGAAATAAGCCGCTTTTCAAAAAGATTAGTAAGAATCTCATGGGCTTTTAAGCTCCGTTGTATCATGATCCTCTAGTTCGTCCTACGAGTAGCTAATGATATGAAGTCTCTTTATCTACTAGAACCACCCAGATTTGGGTATGAATCTCAGGAGTACTTTTAGATCAACATTCTTCAAGTCATCTAGGTCATCGAAGAAGTAACTGTTGAGAGTCTTCTGTCTGCTGTTTTTAAGGGCTGGGCATTCGCAGAGTAGATGGCGAACAGATTCTATTTCTTCAACGTCCCTACAACTTCTGCAGAAATCATCATGCAGTATCCCCAGCCGTTCCGCATGTACGCCTATCGCACAGTGTCCAGTAATGACCCCCGTGAGTATGCGAATCTCTTTGCGGCTTAGTCCGATCATGTATTTAGATCTCTTTTTGCTCACCCCTGGCCATAGTTCTTTTGTGTGCCTGCATGTGATGAGATTGGTCCACCGTAGGTTAGTTCTACTCCAGGATTCAATGTCAATCTTCCTTGCAAGTGTGCTTAGCGGAGTTTTTACTGATTTTAGGGCCATGGAGGCATGTATTTTCGAAAACTTGATAGTAAAGGGTCCGCCATCTAACTTTTTTTTTCAACTAGTGCTTATTTCGCGAATGGCAACACTTTGACAGATTTGACAGATAATTAGTTTTATCCTTCCGCTGAACGAATATGGTTGTTTATACGCTTGAACAACGCTGAGAAATATTGCGACATTACTTTGAAAATCATGGTAATGTTGCAGAATGTGTGCGATGCCGATTTTGCCAAAAAAAATCATCTTTTCAGATGAAGCTCATTTTCACCTTGGCACCCGCCAAGCTAAATTGTCGCATTTGGGGCACAGAAAACCCGCACGCATACATTGAAAAGCCGATATACCCAAAACGAGTCACTGTTTGGTGCGGAATTTGGTCCAGAGGCATAATTGGGTAATTTTTCTTCGAAAATGAGCAAGGAGTGGTCGTTAGAGTCAATGGCGATCGTTATCGGGCCATGTTGAACGAATTTTTGTTCACAAAAATTGAAGAGGAGGATATTGGCAACATTTGGTTTCGACAGGACGGCGCTACGTGCCACACAGCCGAAGCTACACTCGATGTTTTGCGCCCTGTTTTTGAAGATCGCATTATCAGCCGCAGAGCTGATGTCGTTTGGCCACCTCGGAGTTGCGATTTGACACCGTTGGACTATTATTTGTGGGGTGCCGTAAAAGATAAGTGTTACGCCGACAAGCCAGAGACAATTGACGCTTTAAAGGACAATATTCGTGAAGCCATTGGTGAAATACTGAAATACAGCTGCACACAATCGATAATGTGCTTAAAAATTGGACCGATCGTGTAGGCTACTGCATGGCCAGCCGAGGCAGCCATTTGAATGAAATTATTTTCCATTATTAACCGGAAGGATTGTACTTTCAAATAAAAATTTGAAATTTGAGAAAATATTCAGTAGTTTTTTTTTTACAGCACTTTCAAAAAAAAAAAGTTATTTGGCGGACCCTGTAGAAAAGCATCCGTGAGTTCGAGTATTTTACATCATTTGGTATCACAAGACTCATCTTTGGACTGGCGATGTGTGTTCAAATATGTAGAATTTGTTCACGAAGTGAAGTCGCTTTGAGAAAGTCCTGCTCTGCCGTTAAAGTCACTAATGCGAATCAGATTTGTTGAGTAAGTCACTCAGAACATCGAAATCGCGTGACCACTGGTTGCAGTTGAGATAAACGGGAATTACGTACAAATTATTTTCGTTTAATCCAAATTTGAGTACATGAGAATTACCTATCCTTTCAAATACCAAATCCTAACCAAGATGTTCATGGTATGCGAGAAGCTCACCACCACTTGCTCTTCCAAATATTTTTGTTTTCACTGCGGGTACACGCTCAAAATTTGTCTCTAACAGAGAGCGATTTTTGCTCGGTTAAAAAAAAATGGATAAAAATTAACCAAGTCTCTGTTGAAAAACACCGAGTATTCGTTGTTAAATACTTATGGTGTAAATGGTTAAAAATAACACACTTTAACCAAGTTTCTAGATAAATATCAACCAGCTGGTTCAATTCAAAAGAGTTAGTTTGATATTTTTAACCGAGTTTCCTTAAACAAGTTGATTCGGTTATTTTGAATCCACTAACTCTGTAGGAGCTATATTAACAGTATCACTTGGTCGTTTTTAACCGAATGTTGGTTGATTTAAAACAAGCGATTTTTCTGTGTGTACCCATGTAGGCTCATAGTTCAAAAAAATATTATCAAATTTAATTTATAAAATAACCATTTGAATAGGAACTGCCTTTCAACTCAAAAGATATCGCAGTCTGGAGCCCTTTTTCTTGAACGGACCATTAAAATTTAATTGTTTAAATGGCCGCCTCTTCTATTTGGCTGGTTTGCCCTACTCAGTGAGTGAACATTCCCGGACCACACTCCGTTGTCGTTGTCTACATTCAATTTTGCAGACTTGCCAGCAACCCCCAACATTCAGTACCAATCATCTCAGATCTTGTCAGATTAGTAAAGTGAAAGAGTCAAGTCGCTTCCACACTCAATTACAGAATCTCGTCTCATGTAAAAGAGGTTAAAGAAAAAGCGTCCAATCCATTTAATTACCCACGAGCACATAAATACTTTGGGCAACTTTCATTCAAATGATCTCGTATCCATAGCCAGCTATAGAGGTTTGCATCAGTTGCGTCCGCTAGAACTCACGTGCACTTTTAATGTGTTTTTATTTAATTGTTAGCAAATTTAATTTCTCCACAGAAGGGTATCTTTCAATCAAAAATGAAAGTTTTGCAACTGAAACTTGTACTTTTTGGCAATGAAAATTGTGTAGCTATAATTGCCGAGTAATCAACTGAGCGATAAGGTATCTGTGAGTGAGTTGAGTATCACAACATTGACAACGCACGTAACTACGCCTCAATTACTTTCCACAGTTTGAAGTGTTGGGCAATCAGTGGTGTCTTTCTTGGGGTCTGGTCGCACTACCATCCCAATGTGTAAATATTTACCTCCACTTAACAGCTAAGTCGGCGTTTATTGACTTTGCCATGTATACAATTCTAATTTAGTGACACATAGACTGGACTGCGAGTCGAAGGGAAAGAACGCATCCACACCGACCACGTTCTGCACAGTGGAGCAGATCTCCAATGGAATACTAATTTCCTGCAGGTTTTCTGGTTTTTACTCATTTTCGGTCTTACTTACCCTTTGACGCAGTGAGCTGCAGTGAGGACATATCGGTCGTTGATGAGAGTACCGCCGCAGTAAAATCGGTTGAAATAGCTCAGACGTGCCATCCATGGGAATTCGTTTGTGCCCGTTGTCTGGCCACCTACAATACGTGTTTCGTCATTTGGCTCGCCGCACCCTGTACAAAAAAAAAAAAAAAATACGAAAAATATCAATAGAAGTAAAAAGACGCATATATTCATTACAGTTTGATTTTATTTTCATTTTTGTTAATGGGGAGAGGCATTTGGTTTATGACTCGAATTGTGTGTCACACGTCACAGCCGCACGATTCAACTAATGGAGTGGGCAGAGCTCTTTGGATTCTGGGGCTCAGATAATGAGGTCGCTACTGCTCAGTTGTCATTGCGTAACAGGCAGTCATCGCCTGGACAGTATCGTTTTTGAAATCTTAACGATCATTACTTTTCTGAATGGTCAACAGATTATCTTTGTTGTATTTGTCGAAACTGCACTGGGTCTGGGTTAGGGTTGCCAGGGCTGTCTAAGCTAACCTAGGAAAAAAAGTTTTAAGATTCCGAACTTTGGTGGACATCATCCTTAAAAAAGAGGACACAATGAGAAAAAAAAACTAGGTCCATGAACTCAAACAATTTAGAGGGTTGACAAATGGGAGTCAAAATAAGATCTGTTTCATTTTATGTTTTCTATCAGATTTGTATTGTATTGATTTGTTCTTCTTTTTAATTGAGAGTTCGATGATTTTTTTTATTTTCAAAATTACTTGTTAGGGGAAAAGAGAGACAATTCCTTAAAACGTTGGAGGAGGTTCCGCACCGGGGTTTATAAGAGGGCATGTCCTCCAAAAAGAGGACGCGTGGCAACACGTGTCTGGGTGCAACTCTTACAAAGATGAACTAACTCTGTAAGTCTATCGCCTAAAATGCTGCGTTGTTTCTGAATAAATATCTTTCCAATTTCAACTCAAAACTAAGCTTTCCAGTGGTAGCTCACACCGAGCTCAAAACGATGCATTCACACAGACCACCAAGTAGTTTTCGTTTGACGTTTCAATCAGGTGTGAGACACTAGTCGTTAAACGTGCAAACTTTTTTGGTTACAAATTGCGTTCACATTAATTAACAAATAAAATGAATTTAGTACATTTAAAAATAATATTAACTATGGAAAATGATTTTAAGTTGTGAGTTGTGACATTTCCGGTCAGCCATTCTCCTGAATTTGCTGAATGTTGCAAAAGGTATGTTTGTTTCAACAACCCAACGATTGGAAGTCGTTTTCTATGAAGGTTGTATATCGTTTTGGAAGGTAACATTTCGAAAAGAAATCTGCACCAAAATACTATGAAAACCAACAAGTTATTTTCTAAATAAACAGTATTCATGGCTGCTCTCGGCTCAATTGTTTTCATTAATTACGCTAGTTTGAAATTCTTTTGTTTATTAAATTGTTGAAATTTTGTAATAAATTTGATTTTTGCCTTTTTGTTTTCTGTTATTACACGGAAAATGATGAAAAAATTTTTAATCCAAACCCACTCAGAAATGTTCATATCTCTGCCCTGAACCCCAACATACTTTAAATTTTAATATTCCTTATCAATTCTTCCATTTGAAGTCGTTGCCTTTTTTTCTGTCGACTTTCGCCGGCGAAATAATTTTTCGCCAAAAACAACAAACGAAAACAATAATTGTAGGTACAAAAATGTATTATTTATTTTATTCCTACGAATAAATATTTCTCAGTTTATTCCTTTATTTATACGTTGATTACATTAGTTACTAACCATTTTGTAAAATAAATGTTTTCGTGGTGAAATAAAACGACACATTTAAACCCTTGGAACGCATCCATCAGCTGGTAAAAACTTACCAAATACCCTACTGTCAGTCACTGTGCCTAGCACTGTCTCTTTATTTTTCCCACGAAGCGTGGGCATTTTTCCCTATTCACCGAACTCAAATTCCCTCGATTTGTTTATGAAAAAATGTTTCTCCTAAAAGTAAAATTAGTATTATTCGGATAGAAATTCACATTAAATTAACCTTCAGTATAAAAATCGCAGTTTTTTATTATAATGATTATTTCTTGGTACTAGAAATGTTTACTAAAAGTTTAATCCCTCTTTAATGGACATTTAGTGTGTTGCAATGTAGTTCGAAGGTTTTATCGTCAGATTCCTAATATTTCCACAATTGTGATGCTTTATTTCTGTTTTGCACGGAAGGTTTTTCGGACGTCAACAATTCTACAAAAAGGTAGAAATACCACGATCAGTGTCATTATTTCGTTAAACCTCCATTTAGAACTATTTTTTTTTTGCTGCTTCACACGTATTCACACATACGGAATTTAAGAGAGAATTTTCTTTTCAAAATTTGCGGGTGGAATCGGGTAGGTTCGCGGGAGCTGGCGGTCTATTTAATACTAAGTTTATGACGTCCACATTCCATCCAGATGCCACAGTCCAGAGTCCACATCCCCAGCCACACGGTCATCTCCATTCTCTAACTTCTCTTCATTAAACCGTGTTCTCTTAATCGTTTTCCTTCCATATTTGAACTTTTCCAGTGGATACTCATTCTCATACTCATTGGTCGGTTTTTTTAAATACTGCCTCTTAAAATCCCGCTTATTCTAAATCTCGATCTATTATAATCCCGTTTAATCCCGCTTTGCCCGTTTCTCAGAATCCCACAACGTCATCGTTCAAAATTTAATTTATAGGATTTTTGTTTTTTTCTTGTAGTGTTTTCCCTTAATATCTATTTATTACAAGATATTAAAATAATTCGTTATAAACATTGTACCCATATTGTGGATGTTAAGAACTATGTTCTATATCTCCTAAACTAAATAATTATTTACTTGATTGAACGTGAACGCATTTAAATTTTTAAATTTTTTTTTAAGAAATAACAAAGGTGACAATAAAAAAACATGTTTGTCATGTAAAATTTTCTCTTTGTTATAAATAACCACATTATGTATTAATGAAATATTGAATTATGGCAAAGCTTTGTTTTATTTCACTTATTTCAGTTTGTTTTGTCTTATAAGTCCGTATCTTATAATCCCGCTTTTAATTTTTTTTGGGACCTTCTGTTCACCGCCTTCTGCGGAAAGGGCTAAGAGATCAGGTTGAAGGAATTCGGATACTTGCAGATAGTGTGAGGACTTATCACGGAGGATATTACCCATCTTCTATGTGAATGTCAAAGTATTTGCTGGAGTTAAAGGAAAGTACCCCGTCGACAGTTTAATGGAGGTTGGGTTTTCAAAATAGAAATGAGACTGCATTAAGTGTGGGGCGGAATTTCTGACCGATTCCATAGACAATTTGTGCAGTGTGTTTCGATACTTATGATTGATTTTGTTTTTTTTTTGTTTTTAGAAGTAAGTTAATTATCAGTGATTGGCAAGTAATGTTTTTGTTGTTGATGCGAGGGTGATTGTTTGTAAGCGGTAATGTGTTGCATTAATCCGATTCTAATTGTTTTTAAATGAATGCAAGTAAGTGTTTGAGTTCGACATCATTTGAGTGATATGATTAAGTGTTGGTAATTAGTGTGCTCGGTGAAACGAATTGCAATAAATGTTATATCATCTAGTATTATGACTGAGTGATATCATATGAGGTTGAGTAAGTAAATTTAAATTTAAATCTGCAATCAGAATGCCATTAAACGGGCCATAACTTCCCTGAAGCCTTATAAAGCAGCAGGAGAAGACGGCATATTTCCGGCACTTTCGATGCAGGGAGTTGATGTACTTGCACCCATCTTCACCAAACTATTAAGCTGTAGTCTGGCGGTCACATACCGGAAGCCTGGCGTAAAGTAACAGTTGAATGTTTACCTAAAGCAGGGAGGAATTTGGATTCAAGTCCGAAATCCTTTCGCCCCATCAGTCTCATGTCTTTCATTCTTAAAAGCATGGAAAAACTAATTGATAGACACATAAGAAACGTAGCCCTGACATCTTTTCCGCTGAGCACTTCTCAACACGCTTATCAACCAGGTAAATCGACCGAGTCAGCACTTAATGACTTAGTAACTAAAATCGAATCTTTTATTAATAGTAAGGAAATCTGTCTCGTCGCTTTCCTGGACATTGAAGGAGTTTTCAGCTACACGTCTTTTGAGTCCATCAGCAGGGCTCTCAACAATATGAACCTATCTCCTACCCTAGGACGATGGATAATGTCAATTCTGAATAGCAGAATAATGCAGACCCGCATCGATGATGTGGAAATCTCGGCACTCACAACTAGAGGGGGTCCTCAGGGGGGTGTCCTCTCGCTCCTGTTATGGTCCCTTGTCATTGACGATTAACTTCAGTCCTTGACAAATCAAGGAATCTATGCCATAGGATATGCCGACGACGTAGCAATCGTTGTCAGCGGCAAATTTGAAAGCACGGTCTCAGAAAAACTGTCATTCGCCTTATCTGCTGTTCAGAGATGGTGTAATAAAGAAGGTCTTTCTGTAAATCCAAAGAAGACAACGATAGTCCCCTTTACAAAACGGAGGAAACTCGATCTCCTTATTCGCCCTTCCATGTACGGCGAAACCATTGAATTCTCTCGGGAAGCCAAATACCTGGGTGTTATCCATGACAGCAAACTATCATGGAATCAGCAGATTGAACGTACCGTTAACAGAGCCACCAGATCTTTATGGATCTGCCGTCGCGTCTGCGGTAAAAACTGGGGTCTTAGGCCCCGGATACTATACTGGTTTATTCGCTCGTCGTAAGACCTGCGGTCACCTATGCTGCCGTGGTGGTCTGGTGGACGAAGACTTACGAAGTCACCACAGTCAAAAAGCTAGAACGAGTTCAACGTATAGCCGGAAACTGCATGATGAGCTGTATACGCTCCACTCCGACCATGGCACTCAATGTCATCCTAGGACTAACACCTCTTCAAACGCACATTCAAAAGGAGGCTAGACTAAGTATTCACCGCCTGTACCATTCGAACAGCTTTGACCCATATAGCTTTCAGGGAGGTCATCATGCCATTCAGCATGCCTCTTGATGACATGCTACCGGAATATGGCTTCCATAAAAACTTTTCCATAATCATACCCCCAAGGGAAGAATGGGAAAAATATAAACCCAATCCATCACGACTGGATATCATCTGGTACACAGACGGTTCTAAGATGGAGTCAGGAGGGACTGGCTCTGGAATCTACGGTGAGTCGCCCCAGGTGAACTTGTCAGTCAGCCTTGGGAAAAACTTATCCATATTCCAGGCTGAAGTCCTTGCAATTTACCATTGCGCTAGAATAAATCTAAGTTCTAACACACGGGGAAAAACCATATTTATCTTTTCAGACAGCCAAACAGCTCTCAAAGCTCTTGACTCATCTGTCATAAAATCAAAACTTATCTTAGAAACATTCTTAGCCATAAGCGAACTTCTCTTCACATACTCATAGCTTGTCCGGCTCTAGGTCGCCTTTGGAAAAATGAGATTGTCGATCCAGCAACACTTGCTAACCTACACCCAAAGAAGATCCTTGTCTTCCTGAATGCCTCTGGAGTGAAAAGATGGCTCTAGGAACCTACATAGGAAGGCACAATAGGCTACTCTAAGAAGCCGCAGTGCCAGAGCCCTTTGAAGGCTCTCCCGTCTTTTAATCTAATCTAATGTAATCTAAGTAAATTTATTACGTTTATTGACTGCCCTTGAATAAGTGAGTTTGAGTGAGTCAGACAAACATCCGAAAGTAAATAACCGTCATCAATTAGCCGTTTGTACTCGATATAAAATTGTATATATTCCTTCTCAAAAATTAAAAACTCACACAAAACGAATGGCTGTAAGAAGCTAGGCCTAAGGTCCCTAATGGACCTGTTGCGTCAACTCTTTATTTATTTTTTTATTTGGGCACTGGTTAGAGGAATAGGCAGCAACCTGAATGCGACGCCCACTTCTATTGCCTACTATAACAACACTTCAATTGTCATGCTCCTAATAATAACTGAACTAGTCTCGCTAAACGCGATAAAACTAAATTTGTAAGGCCGTGTGTTGAGGAAGAAGACCCGAGCCTTTGGATACCAATTATCAGGGTGCCTCATCATCCCGTATCGACTAAATGTGATTGCTGCCGCCGAGAGAGAAAATGCAGTTAAAAGCGCCTTTCGTGAGTGCTTCACAGCCATGATTAGCAAATTTTTGTGTTCTGATGTTAAAGTCACTTGATGACATTATGCTCGAGCAGGATGGCGCGAGTTAAGTATCCATAGCAAAACATATTGAGAAAAAAGATAACATTATTTGTATTCAATGATATCTTTAGTCTCTAGTACAGTCTTGCACACAACGCTACAATGATAACATATGTAAAAGAGATAATATCGTTTGTATACAATGTTGGAATATTATCTCTTCTTCATTATCAAGCAAGACGATTGTACGCTTGGGTCTCCTTGTAGATAGATAAGAAAAGTATATAAATACGACTGTATGATGAATTTATCAACAGTCTTATTGTAACTACATAGTAGCCTTAAGCTCCTTTTAGAATTAGTAAAAAGTATTTCAATAATAAAGGACATAGTTCCAAATAAATATTGTTTAATTTTAAAAGTAAGAAACAAGTGTTTTAATTGGCGATCCTGCCAGGAGGTTAAATATACTTTTTAACTTCAATCGAGCGGACCTCGGGAACAAGTAGTGAAATCTAGTATAAACAGAACACTCGCGTTACCGGTTACAAGAATTACCTAGCATAGCAGGTACAAATATAGCTTCTTCGTACGAAGCAGCAAAGCAATTCAGTGAAAGTGTATATGTGGAGAAAAAAAACACACAAATTCGACGACAACAGACACGAGTTCAAAATGGAACAACTCGCAGTATTAATGGCAAGATTAGAAGCTTTAGAAACCAGGAGCAACACAGTAACACAAACCCTAGAGCACACACGCACAGAGAATGCAAGGTTAGCAGCAATAATAACTAACCAAAATCAAATAAACACTAATTTAGAAACAAAACTAAATGAAGTAAAATCTGGATTAGGCATAGTACCAAACATACCTGTGCTAGAGGAAATAAGAACCACATATACAGATGGTAGTGAAATACAGTTAGACGCATTTAAAAGCCTACCTATTTTCAACGGCGATCAATCAAATTATCGGTCGTGGCGCGAAGAAGCATCCAGATTAATGGACAGCATTAAAAACTTCAAAACACACAGTAAGTACGCAGCAGCATTGACTATAGTGAAAAGTAAAATACAGGGTGCAGCCGCGAATGTGTTAACTAATTATAACACAATTTTTAATTTTGAGGCGATACGTAACAGATTAGATTATACGTACTCTAATCAAGAACCTCTATACGTGCTACAAGACATGATGAAAGCCATCACGCAAAAAAGAAGCACACTGTCTGAATACCACGACGAGATAAATAAAAATCTCAATTTAATAATATCAAAAATCACTATGTCAGGTGATCCGCCGAATATAATCGACAGACTAATTAAAAATGCTAACGACGACGCAGTTCGTATATTCATTGATGGTATGAGTGACAACTTTACAAGAGGATCATTATATTCAGCTACAATAAATGATCTAGAACACGCATTCGCAATTGCTCGCAGAATAGAACATGATAATGTGCACAGGCATTTACATCTCACTCAGGATAAGCACCACAAAAATATGCCACATGAACGCAGAAACGAAAGAAGACCAAATTATTCGAGCCAAACAACGAATTATCAACCCCAGAAGCAATACGATAATATGCAGCAACACAATCAAGGACCACAGCCGATGGAGATAAACTCGAGACAAATTGTACATGCACAGCGACAAAATTGGAATCAATACAAACCCGATGTATATAATCCACCAGCGAAACGTGAACACAGCGGGAGTTTCAACACACACAACAGACCGCAACGATCTTATCAGCAGAACTTCAAGCAGCAGAGAGTAAATAACTCCCGACAACAACGCAGAGACGATGTCAGCAGTACATATGCAGAAGCAGATGAAACGGAATGTATGGTAAATAATAACATAAGAATAGATCATTTAAACTAGTAGACGGGTTGCCCTGCTTAAATTTAACTAGTACTATTTCTAAGAAAATTTATAAAATTCTTATTGATACTGGTGCAACCCATAATTACATTAATAGAAAATGCGATTCTAGCAAAAAAATTAAAATTAAACCTATAAAAATAAAAACAATGCATGGTTATTCTATGGTAGATACAAAGAAAGTAGTTAGGATATTAAAGAAAAATATAACATTTTTTGAATTAGAGGATATTCAGTCTTTTGATATGATATTAGGATATGAAGGACTTAAAGTTCTAAACGCGGAAATAAATTTCAGTAATATGACTCTAACTACCATAAGCAGTGTCGAATCTATTCAGAAAATTAATTACATAATTGGGGAAAATAATATTTATAAAGCAGACATAGATAGACTGATGAAGATTAATAACAGCATAGGACCGTTACCCTTTACAGATACTATAGAAGCAAGCATTAGGACGACCAATGATAATCCGGTTTATGTTAAACAATATCCATATCCCATAGCAGATAACGAATTCGTAAACAAAGAAATACAGAAACTCTTACATGACGATATAATAGAAAAAAGCCATAGTCCTTATAACAGTCCCATATGGACAGTACCTAAAAAAGGTTTGGACGAAAAAGGAAAACCAAAACGGCGCATGGTTGTTGATTTCCAAAAACTTAACGCTCACACTGTAACAGACAGATACCCCATTCCGGATGTCAACATGACAATTCAAAATTTAGGTAAAGCCAAGTACTTTACAACATTAGATTTGGAGTCAGGTTTCCACCAAATTAAAATCAAAACAGATGATAAAGAAAAAACAGCTTTTGCTATAAATGGCGCAAAATATCATTTTAAACGAATGCCTTTCGGGCTCAAAAATGCACCAAGCATATTTCAGAGATGCGTGGACGACATTTTGAGAGACTTTGTAGGTAAATTCGTACACGTTTACATTGATGACGTATTGATATATTCTTCATCTGAGGAAGAACATATACAGCACATAAGTCAAGTATTCGACGTACTCAATAAAGCCACATTAAAAATATCTGATGAGAAAAGTAAGTTTTTTCAAGAAGAAGTAGAATACTTAGGTCACATAATCAGACATGGTAGAATCACTACGAACCCTGAGAAAATAGCAGCTATAGAAAATTTTCCAGTCCCACAAACGGTAAAGGATTTGAGAGGATTTTTAGGTCTTACAGGTTACTATCGTAAGTTTATAAAAGGATACGCAAGCATAGCCAAGCCCCTGACATTATATTTACGAGGAGATAACGGTAAAGTAAACAAAAAACAAAGTAAAAATATTAAGTTAAATCTGAATGATTCAGCATTAGAAGCGATTAGAATTTTAAAAAATTATTTGAAAGAACAAGTCGAACTTTTTCAACCGGATTATAGTAAACCATTCGAGCTTACTACTGATGCATCCAACATAGCTATTGGAGCCGTACTAAGTCAGAATAAGCAACCTATACACTTCTTGTCAAGAACACTGAGTAAGACAGAAGAGAACTATAGCACAAACGAGAAAGAGCTATTAGCGATCATATGGTCCTTACAAAAACTCAGAAACTACATATATGGTATAGCAGACTTAACCATATATACCGATCACCAGAGCCTTATATATTCTGTATCAGAAAAAAATCCCAACACAAAGCTGAAACGTTGGAAGGGAATCATTGAAGACTTTGGAGCAAAATTAGTTTATAAACCAGGAAACCTAAATCTTGTAGCTGACGCATTATCACGTCAACGCATAAATACTTCTACCATAGAAACAGCACATTCAGCTGAAAGTTCTTCTAATGATATAATAAAAACTGTGAATCAGCCTTTTAATGCATACACTGCACAGTTCGAACTTATTGAAGATATAACAAATAATATCGAAACACAAATCTATTTTAGTAACAAAATAAGACTCATAATAAAGTTTAAGGACAAAGACTCTTTACTAAGGCAGATGAAAGAAGTTATACAACCCCAAAAGATTGTAGCTTTGCATACGAAATTTGAAAACATATACAAATATGGTGAAAACATAAAAAAAGAATTCCCACTAGTAAGATTTATATTCACACCAAGAAAACTTCAAGACGTGACAAATTTGGAGGAACAACTAAAACTTGTAAGGGTAACTCACGAAAGAGCACACCGAGGGTTACGTAACAATATACAAGAAATCTCAGAGAAATATTACTGGCCCGATCTAAATAAACAAGCAAAGAGTTTCAACAGAAAATGCATAGCATGTCTATTTGGAAAATATGAAAGAAAACCTATCAGAGAACCTCTGAATAATTCAGAAATACCAACACATGTGGGAACACACATTCATATGGACATATACTTCAACGACAAGTATACTTTCCTTGTAACAGTAGATAAGTATTCTAAATATACAATCCTTCGGGAAATCGAAACTCGAAACAGACTGTACGACGTTATGGAAGAGGTCTTATCTAATTATTTCCCAAAATGTGAACGACTCATGACAGATAACGAGAAGGGATTCAAAACAGAAATGGTGAACCAAATGTGTTTGAAATACAACATAACTAAAGTAGAAACTCCAGTATACAGATCGACAGCGAACGGTCAGGTAGAACGTGTAAACGGTACAATAACTGAACTGTCTAGAATATTCACAATTCAGAATAAAACAAGACTTATCGAAGAAATATTTAGAACAGTGCGTGAATTAAATAATTCTATACACTCAGTTACCGGTTTGAAACCTAGAGACATTTTCTTTAATCAAAATAAATATAGCAATAGTGAAATTATAATAAATAAACTAAACTCAGCATCCAAAAAAGTGATCGAACGTCTAAATAAAGGAACTCGACACAGAGAGTATAAAAAAGGAGATAAGATAATGGTAAGAATCACAGGTCTTAGAAAGAAATCTAACGCCAGATACATAACAAGAATAGTAGAAGAAGATAAAGGAGACACTGTAATCTCTAAAGAAGGAATAAAAATTCACAAGGATAACATAAAGAATTATCATTTTTCAGATGACGAAAATATTAATATTCCTAACATTACTAGGAATTGTACAGAATCAAGAAGGGCAAGGAAACGTTCAAATAACTGAGTTACTAAACAAGAAGTTTATACTTACGCAAACAGATGACGTGTATTTATTCAAAGAACAAACTTATTTGTTACATGCCACCAACCTGACTTCGATATTTCAACCTTACGTAAATATCGTAACTAGTAAATATCAACCTACACAAGAAGAAAAAATTTGGTTAAGTAAAATTAAGAATTTAGCAGACCAATTACAAGAACATACTAGGCATACTAGATCAATTAACTTTTTAGGAACAGCTTTCAAATATGTGTTTGGTAATCCTGACCATTATGACTTAGTTAACATAGAAACGAGTATAAATAATCTCATAGAAAACAATAATAAACAAAAAACCATAAATTCTAGATTTGAACAAATTTTGCAACAATTCGAAGGTCAGAGCCTTAAAGAACATTTAGTAATAGAACAAGTGTACGAACAATTATTATTATTGACCAGAACAATTAATGCAGCAAAAAATAATGAATATTTATCAGAAAGCCTAGACTTAGATGACATTAAAAATATTATTCAACATGAAATAATTCAAGTACCCATAATAAATATACTTGAGTACTCTAAAATATTATTAGCTAGAACTGATGAATTCTTCATCACAATATATAAATATCCAGTTCTAATTAAATCATGAAAATTGTATAAAGTAACACCTTTAAATTCAAAACATGGAAAAATCATTACAGATAAAACAATTGCCTTATGTAACCAAACTTATTTAAGAACAAGAAATTGTCAAAATCATCTAAGTAAAAACATTTGTGAAATTAACTTTGAAGAAGAAAATTGTCTTATTCCACTTTTAAAGAATATAACTTCAAAATGCAACATTAAACAAGAATACGATTACGACTTAGAAATTGAATCCGGTGTTATGTTATTAAGCGGTAAGCATAAGTTAAATAATCAAACAATTAATGGTATAAACTTAGTTACTTATGAAAATACTATAAATCTAGACGATAAAATATACAAAAACATGCATAAGCAAATTAAAGAAGTTATATTAAGAAATCATAATTCAGAGTCTTACATCGACCAAATAATTAAAGAAGATACAATGTACAAATTCGATAACATAGATACTTTAAAAAAACTAATTATTCCTTTTGAAGAAAAACCGATATTATCAACTATATACACAATTGTAACACTGATTGT
This sequence comes from Cheilosia grossa, assembly GCA_963082955.1. Classification (NCBI taxonomy): domain Eukaryota; kingdom Metazoa; phylum Arthropoda; class Insecta; order Diptera; family Syrphidae; genus Cheilosia; species Cheilosia grossa. Next base: position 61,569,336 of record OY720144.1, read on the forward strand.
TATTCTAGCATTTACGTACGTAATGATAAAAACTATACAATGTATAACAGATCGTCAAAAACAAAAAAAGATTGACGCATATAACAAAACTTATGAAAGAGAAATGTTAAAAATAGCGTCGAAAAATCGGGACGATTTCGTTTAACAAGGGGGGGAGTTAAGTATCCATAGCAAAACATATTGAGAAAAAAGATAACATTATTTGTATTCAATGATATCTTTAGTCTCTAGTACAGTCTTGCACACAACGCTACAATGATAACATATGTAAAAGAGATAATATCGTTTGTATACAATGTTGGAATATTATCTCTTCTTCATTATCAAGCAAGACGATTGTACGCTTGGGTCTCCTTGTAGATAGATAAGAAAAGTATATAAATACGACTGTATGATGAATTTATCAACAGTCTTATTGTAACTACATAGTAGCCTTAAGCTCCTTTTAGAATTAGTAAAAAGTATTTCAATAATAAAGGACATAGTTCCAAATAAATATTGTTTAATTTTAAAAGTAAGAAACAAGTGTTTTAATTCGCGCCATGCCACACAGCCCATAACACAATCGATATTTTGCACCAGCGCCGAGGAGAGTCTTCGATGCCCGGTTTCGCACCAGTGTTCTTAGATTGGGCTATCCTTTTTCTTAAAATACGATAAAAATATCTTCCATGAGCGCCCAACACAATTTTGGGCTATATATATATTTTTGCAAATTTTAATTCATAATTTTATTCCTTCACAAAACAAAAAAAAATTAAATATTTTCGACCAAACCCGCACTCTTGCATTCAAGTGACATCGAACACACCACCAACTTTTTCGCAGGCCTTTTGATTTGACACAAGCCACAAAAGACACGTCGATTATTGAATCCAGCGGATGCACTGCGGAGGGAATCCATGCGATCCGCAGTGTTTCACTTTATGAAGCGGAATCCATTATAAAGGGTTTTCCAATAAGAGGTTTTGGTATTCAAAGAAAAATGACATTTTTCGAGATAAATGATTGGATGTTTATTTCATAATAAAGAGGAAGGAATGCCGTTAATAATGAAAAACAACATCAGCCAAATGGCCATCACGAGCACGCATACAGGACCATATCCTTTTCATTAAATTTTCCATAACCAAATCGCAAAGTGGCTGCCCTATGTCCTCGATAGCCTCACGAATTTTATCTTTGAGGTCTTGAATCGGCGCTGGGATGTTGGCGTTGTTGATGATCGGCAGGCTTGAGTTCTTTATGCAAAATACGGTGTAATGACGTTTGGAGAATGCCCAATGCCAAAGAACGGCTAGGAATGGACAAACCTGGGTTTTCTTCAACACTTTGGGCTACAGCAGCAATATTCTCAGTTGTTCTTGAGCGACGTGCACGGGTTTTATCCTTCACATCACTAGCTTGTCCCAACAGCTCGAATTTTTCCACCAATTTCTGTATTGCGGTCCGACAAGGTGCTTCACGACGACCAAAAAATGCTTTAGTTTTGCGAACTGTGACTGCAAGACTTTCACCATTTTTGTAGTGAATTTTAATAATTTCAATGCGTTTTTGAAACGTGAATCGTTCCGTAGTTTCTACTTATCAAATGTCAAAGAATAAAAGCTACAAAAGTGACAGCTACCGAAATAGCGGGTCATTCACAATAACACCTCTTATTGGAGAGCGCTTTAGAATCCGACGGATGAACTGTGTTATCCATCCGCAGTCTACATTATCCAAATCAGCTGTTAATTGTCAAACAGAATGAATTGTGATTGTTTTTTTGATTAGTTCTAAATAAAGAAATATGTACATAAACTTAAGTTAAATGGATAGCGTCGGATTTTTTATTCAACCGTTCGAAGATCAAAACTGATTCCAGGGAAGAACGAAGGAGAGTAAGAGCTATGGCAAAAGACGTTTTTCTTCTGCCGGAGACTCAGACTTATATATTTTTTTAGGTTTCTGAAACAATTCAGGTTGAATAAAGAAGCTTTCCAATATGTATTGTCTTAGAGAGTCAAATGCCACCAGTAGCACGATCTTCATACCTTACTCCAAAATTCAAACTGGCGTCATTTTTAAGATTTTTGGCTGAGGGTGGTTAGGGTTACCAAACCGGTACTGGACAGGACTTCAACATTGGAATGGGACAGCCAACAGTCAGTGTTGTCCTTACAGAGGTGCTGGATATATTGGAAAAAACTTATGTCCAAAATGGATAAGTCTAAGTATGTCGGAGGAGCAGAAAAGAGATGCAAAGCTGGTTTCAAGATTCCCAGGCATAACGATGCGTTGTTTGCTTTCTTGAAATAAATCGAAATAAGTTTTATTTTATTTAAGATTTTAACATACTTTTTACTGCCCATTATACACGTGAATAGTTAAAATGAATTTTGAATTAAAAATTGGAAATCTCAGTAGCTAGGTACATTTATGTAATCCGCGACGATTTCCCAACGGATCCGAAATGTCAACGTTTATATGGAGTGCGGATGAGGTGCGTTTTCAATAATGTCATTTTTTTAACGACATCTATTCACTCGCCTACCGACGTTTTCAATAATGCCAAACAATTCAAAATTGGTATAGATAGTCCCTCCGCAGTGCATCCGCCGGATTCAATAATCGACGTGAATTGCAGAAGAAAGAGGCTAAATAAAATTTGCGGGGCGTAAAAGTGAGATGTGTATAAGTGGGAAAAATACACAATTTTAAATTTTAAATTTTGGGCTAGATTTTTTTAAGGTTTGGGCGCTTGAGGCAAACCAAATTCTGGCAACACTTATTCGCACAGCAATTTTGATAATGAATTCGCCCAATGAGGGCCACTATTCCCTATGCTACTCGAGGCAGTTAGCCAAAAGCCCCCGTAGCTAGAGAAAAATTTTGGTTGTTGTCCACACCTTACTGTAGAATACCCTAAGTACCTACCTAAGTACATTTTTGCATCTTACCAGCAACATCGGTATTGCAGCTGGCTTACCACCTAACCTATCACTTATCGACGATCGACTGCTTTGCGCAATGAATATGGCCATGTGTTTGTGTATATATAATAACGCGGTACCAACACCAACCCACTCGATCTCAGTGTAAATAAGAAAAGTTCACAACCGCAACTGTGCATTTACCACACCACGCGGCTGGCTTCTTTGGCACATGGCCTATGCTCCAATTTTAAATTTGTTTACGCAAATCTTTCCAGCGAGTTCTGTGGTTACAGGAAATGTTCGTGTTGTCTTTTGCTGTCATACTGCAATTGAACTTGCACACAAATATAAAACTTCACTGGCTGTGGCTTAATTCCAATTCACACTTTTTCTCTTCTGCAATGAAATGCCTGATACTCGTACCTCAAGCGTGAAATTGACTGCTGGACGTTGGATATTGCGTGTTGCCGACAAATTTTCGTGAGATGCAAATCCAAGCAATGTATTTTAAATATGGTATTAAATGTTTATTCTGCTTTCTTGTATGCCCGCGGCGGCTTATTATAATGTTACAAGCTGAATAAAAAATATCTGTAAATATTTTATAAATCATTTAATAGTTATTGGTTGACGCATTTTTGAATAACACGTACATCTCTATAAGGGCTTGATGAACTTCTAAAGGTGACGCTGGAATAACGTCACCCAGTGATTGACGAAAAATGCAAAGCATATGCTAAGTGTGTTTCTTTCTTACTACATAATCTGCGACAAATGCTAAGTGTATCTATTTCTATAGTTTGACGGCTTTTTTGTTTGTTTCTGAATATTTAATCAATTTTTGTTGACTTTTAAAGCTCGGGGGTGTCACACGCATACTAGTTATGAAATAAATACCCAGAACGTTATGACGTGTGGCTGCGTAGTAATTTGGTGTATCCTGGGTCAAAGGCACAATGCGAAGCTGAGAAAATGCTAAGATTCCTCCCCAGAAAGAAAAGAGTTAGTGGGCAGAAAGTCATTTAAAAAGTCAGTAAAGATGTTCTTGTAAATTGTATTTATGAACAAGCCTTGCCCATAGTTTCCTTAACCTATCATCTGCACTGTGAAAAGGACACAACTCGGTGTTCGACTTGGATGTCTCTTTAAATAAATATTTATATATAATATTTCTATGCGGATAAGGGCATAAGCTGAATAGGTTTATTTATTTAAGCTCTCTTAAGTAAACTTTATTTTCGATTACAAATTATTTGAGTAATGGCAAGTTATGGGGACGTCAAATGCATTTTAATTACTACACCGCCTTCAAAAATTCTGGCATTGAACAACATCGATGGTGTTGCCTGAGTTCTACAGTTTTATTATTGGAATAAATTTGAATGTTTTCACCTCACTAATAAGAAAATCTAGTCGCGAATTTAGATTTATCGAACCTCACAGTTGCAAAATTTGTTCTTTGTTAGAAAATACATCTTTTATGAACTCCTCAATTTAAAAGTCAAAACTAAGACAAAAGTAAGACAAATTGCTTTGAACGTATTCTTTTCACTTTTCTAGTTTTGATGGATTTGCTGGTTTAAAGGAAATGAACAGTAGGAGTATTTTTCCACCATTGAATGTGCAAACCTTGCCCGAGCTAAGTAGGTACTATTGATTCGACGTGACGTTTGAATTGTTTCCGACTGAGCAAATCTTTCCAATTGTTGTTTTAAAGCGTTCACGTAATAATGCATTCAATTTTTATTTTCATAATAAATCAGTTAAGTTTCGAAGAAAGTTCCTTACGACATTATAGAGATTGATCCAAGTCAACGGACCGGGCCCGTAGACCGATTGTACCTTGGTTTGGTATCTCGGCGTTTTTTGAAATGGGATCCCAATGGGATCAGTTTGGAAAAGTTGCAAGTCTGTGTTTAAAAGGATATTTTCTGTAACAGCGGAGTCGGGAAGAAGTTTGTCTGTTCATGAGCTTGTTAAATGCATGCATCGATCTCTGGCAAAGGTCTAAGTCGGAACTGGGACTTGGCCTGCATGATTTTTTAGCTAGGTTGATGCATTGCTATCTGCCTTCAGTTGCGCAAGCCATGTTTTTTGAGGTACGGGCATACAGCCTAAGGTCATCTGCACTCCAGTCTCTCTGCATTAGAGTTGGAGATTTTTGGGCTGAGGCATCGATATCTATTTATATGCTTGTGTGTCCCTTCTTGAATAGTTCTGTACAGCCCAAATAATTCTTCGTTGTACCTTCTCCCTCAGAATTGTCCGATACAAACTGGATCAAAGATCAAACGGACAACTTTTCGCTGAAAGCAAATGAGTGTGATTTCATCCATCTGAAGCTAAAAGTCAATTTATTTTCTTTCAATATAAAAAAATAGCCCAAATTTAAAGTTTACAAAATAGTAAAAAGCTTAAATGAACCATCGGCCAAACTACAATGGGCGCCGCTGGATTCTAAAGAGTCTGGCATGGCAGCTCTGAGAAAACATGTTAGAAGGGACATAATTCCATAAATGTTTTCAATGGACTTATGTCGCACTTCGGTAGAACATAAGTGTCTGAGTGTTAAACTTGTGTCTAGCTTTAGTGGGACATAAGTCCATTATTGATTTATGCCTCGTGGAATTATGTACCTGCGCCAAGAACGGAATGAAAGAGGTCTTGTAAAACGCCTGCCTTCTCATTCCAAATAAACAGCGATTCGCCAATATACTCTACAGATGAAATGGTTTATCCTCCATACCAAACCAATGCCTGCAGCATTGAAAAGCTCAGCGCCTAAGCCTTCAGCTCCCGCAGCTTTTTTGAATTTAAGCTAAGATAATCGTATGAGTACCCTTAATTTATTTTGGCAAAGTTGGCGGGATTGTTATCATTGTCAATGTGGAATGGCTCATACCACCTGAAAGCGGAATCTTGGTCATCGTCGCCGTTTGACAGTCTCCAGGAGTAGTCCTTCCAAATTCTCAGCACCGACTGTGACTCTAGCACAATGCTCCATTGTTCGTCTCTATGGGATTCTGTGTGGGCTTTAAAGCCATGAAATGCCCATTTCACCTTTTGCCGTAACTTTTAAAGTACATTTTTGAAGGACTTAACGATCACTGCATATATTTTTCGTCTTTTCTCCTTTGCCAAAAGGTGTCATCCCAATTCCCAAACGGCTTTTCTCCTGGTCCTGCTCCTTGTGTTCAGCTTGAGAAATATGCACCTTTGCTTAGGCACTTGAATTCGCTTGTAGTCATCATCTTAATGTAGAACGCATCAGAGGCGGAACCTGTGAGCAACGCTGCCATTGGTCTTCATCTCAAAAGTCCAAAAACTTTAGATTTCGTTGTTACCGATCTTTCAAATTATATATAAATATATTAACAAGACCACGAGTGAGCTCAGGGTTAGTGAACACTTTGCATGCTTGTTACAGGGTGCCTAGTTCGGATTTTAACCGAGAGGCTATTAAGAACCCACAAGGGCTCACCCTTCCTCAACCTTATCAACAACACCAAAGCTATGGTCACACCAAACAAAATGTTCTTAGTAATTTTTCAAATCCTTTGTCGTAGTTTGAAATATAAACGTTGGTCACTGCGCAGATTTATACATTTATTTTTATTTATTTTTTTTCTGAAAGTAAAACCCCATGAAACAAGTAAAACTTGGTCATAGGAAGCTTCTAGCCTCCGACAAGTTACGAATATCGTTATCAGTCTGTATCTGTTCTTCCATAATTTAATCTGACAAGCCGCGATCGTAACAAACGTGTATATCTTAAAAGCTAAGTGTGGTATATAATAACAGATGCTGATGAACCAATTTTTAAGACGTATTTCAGGATTTACAGGTTCCACTCTTGAAACCTTTCACATTTACAAATGTTAATTCAATATATTGAATTTCTATAAATAACTTATTGAAACGCCTGCGTCAGGTTGTTTTGCCTATATCAGGTACGAGTACATCTCAAATTCACTAGGCAGGCTTTGTCATAAACCACACACCAACCCCACTATACGGTGGTCGACGAAGGAAAGTGCGACAATTGGCTGTCTGCCAAACAGACGCCGGCGGACTTCTTAGCGCCAGTCACACGCACACCATAACCACTGATTAGGCATTCTAATCGCACATTTCTGTTGCACGATTTGCTATACTTTACTATTGCTTTACTTATGACACTCGTGCGGGCTGGTGGTCAAGCGAAATTTCGCAAGAAGTCAACATTTCCCCTGTCACGTTTTTCGAATTTATTCGAAAAGTCAGCTGAATAATTTGTTTGCCGTCAACACTACAATTATATGTAGTTATCGCAAGGTATTCAATTTGGAGCGGTTTAGAGGGTGTGATTGAGTGAAAGGTGAGAACAGCTCGCTATGTACGAAGTTTGGTGTACAACTACACATGGAGTACCTTACCGCCTGACAATGTGGTATTTTGAATTCTTTTAGAAAGCGAAAGCGGTTTGAGTTATCGCTGGTTCCTAATTTGGCTGATGAAATCACTTTCTCTGCAAATGCTTAAGAATTTGTTCATCGTAATCGTTAATCGAAATTCTTGGGTCTCAGGTAGTAGTCGGACATATCAGTTACATAATCGGATCGCAAGTTTGTCTGAAAAAATATTTATTTTTCAGCAACCTTAGACAAGGTTAAATTGATTTCTCAACTGTGAATAATTTCCACAGAGCTACACCCCTATTCAGCACGATTGCATGAGAAGCCAATAAATGCAATTTTGTTATCGTGCGCTTATGTTTATAACTTGATGTTAAGAATAATTGTATTATTATGAATCATCCCATTAATTATTGCAGTAATCCAATAAAGTGTGTAAAAACAATTATCCTGGTATCGGACTGTCAGTTGGGAATCGTAATCGTATTTTACGAAAGTTGGTGTCTGAAGGTCGGAGTGAACCGTGGTCATTCAATAATTTGAATAAGCAAATGAGCTCTTATACTTCAATTGGTAACAGATCTTACGAGCTGAGTAGGTAATGCTGAGTCTATCTGAGAGACTTGTCAGGATCGGTGAATCTTGAGACCTGACGAAGCTGTTTTTACCTGAAAACGATGTCAACACTTTATTGCTCATTAATTCAGTATATATTCTAGCTTTTAAATATAGCTAAGCCCCAGATAAGAGTCTGCTTCCTCAATGAATTACGCAGGGAAATATGATTTATAAAAATTTTACGAACTTAATAAACGCCACTTTAGGGCTGGGTAATTAAACAACCGAAAAATTGTCTGAGACTGTTACGTTGCCGCGTTCGTGACATTCGGCTTACCAATAATCAACTTAAGTCTGGCAGCTTACGCAAAGACTCCACACTTTCCAAAATCCCATTACCAATAAACAAATATAGTTGGCAAAATATCGCTAACTGTAGGGTGCAATGTTAATGTTGAGAAAGCCATATTTATCTCAGGATTTAGCTAAATAAATCCTCCGTTAATGTCATTTTGAGGAGGAGTATTGCTCAACCGTCCAAAATGACGGTATTCAATTTCGTAATAAGAGCGAATTTAAAAACCCTGTTGAACAAATATATGCACAAAATTGAAAAATATTGCACTAATTGTTTATTTCTAAACATAAAAAGATATATATCTCTATATCTCTGTGCATATGTTTATTTATTTCAACGCACTTTTGACTAAATGAAATGGTTAATGATTTTCTCTGCTTTATCTTGTTTAGTACTTCCTTTTTGATTGGTTGTTTTTCGAATAGTAGTATTCCAACAGCAACGAATGGATGCTTACTAAAAAGTTAAGATTCCCAGGCAAGTAGTCACAAATAGAAGACCACCCAAATTCCGCTGTCAGACAGAATGAACCATTCAACTTAGACGATGAAATCCAAGACTTCCACCCGACCAAAACGAGGTGAGGATAGCAATATCCAAGCTTAAGACCAACAAAGCTGCTGGACCAGATGGCTTGACTGCCGAGCTTTTTAAGGCAGCCGGAGATGACTTGGTAGAGAGCATACACCAACTCGTCTCCAAGATTTGGTCGGAGGAAAGTATGCCTGATGAATGGAACCTCAGCATCGTTTGCCCGATCCACAAGAAAGGCGACCCTCTAAACTGCGCCAACTTAAGAGGTATCGTTCTTCTTAAAATCTCATACAAGATCCTGTCTGCCAAACTGTGTGAACGCCTGAAACGATCTGGTTGGTCCCTACCAGTGCGGTTTTAGGCCCGGTAAGTCCACAACCGACCAAATATTCACACTACGGCAGATCCTGGAGAAAACCCAAGAAGTCCAGATCGATACTCATCATCTTTTCATCGATTTTAAGGCCGCATACGACAGCATTTGTAGAGACGAGCTATATAGAGGCATGTCTAATTTTGACATCCGTGCCAAACTTGTCCGACTGTGCAGAATGACGATGGAGAACTCTCGCTGCTCCATAAAGGTCGGAAACAACCTCACCGAGACCTTTGATGTCAAAAGAGGATTAAGACAAGGTGCCGCGCTCTCATGTGACTTTTTCAACATCATTCTTGAGAAGATTGTGCGAAACTCGCAAGCCAACACCAGAGGCACAATTTTCCAGAAGTCTGTGCAACTACTTGCATACGCTGACGACATCGACATCATTGGCAGAACTCAGCGAGCTGTCACTGGTGCGTTTGCAAGTATCAGTACAGAAGCGACAAAAATGGGTTTAGTGGTGAATGAGGGCAAAACAAAATACATGCTGTCAACAAGACGGGACACACAACATCGACGAATCGGACAAAACGTCACGACAGACAGCTATAACTTTGAGGTAGTTAGGGACTTTGTCTACCTCGGCTCCGCTATAAATTCTGACAACGACATCACATCAGAAATCAAACGAAGAGTTACACTTGCCAGCCGCTGTTTCTTTGGCCTAAGAAGGCAATTGAGAAGTAAGGCCTTGTCAAGAACCACTAAGGAGACTTTATATAAAACCCTCATCATCCCTGGTTATTAATTTTCGTAAAGAAGTTTGGAATATATTGTTTTATCTTTATTTTCTTTAATATTTATTTATTTAAATATACTTAATTATGAAAATTATTTTAGAATCGTATTTATAGACTTTATTATTTTATTATTAATCATTTTTTTATAGATAAAATAATTTTAACTTGGAATGAGGGGTTGGACGAGATATTAACTCTTTCATTTCAATTTATAATAAATTTAATTTAATTTATAATAAAATTTTATTTTTTAGCCAAAAAGCATGAGAGCACTGAGAGTGTCTTTCAGAGACTCTCAAACTATATTGGAAATTCCAATCAGACGTCATTTAAAATGTCATAAACGACTTCTTGGCAAAAGTGGAATAAATTCATCTTTGTTCCTTAGTTAATTAATAAAAACAAATAACATCGAAAAAATGCACTATTGATAAGTCAGCTACACCAAAGCAAATTGCAAATTTAATTGCTTTTATGGATAAGCATTCCGAATTGTCCGCCACGATCATGCGATTTGACACCGCTGAACTTCTTTCTTTGAAAGAAAAGGTGTACGCCGATAAGCCAGCAACAATTCAAGAGCTAAAGGATGAGATAATTCGGCACATTAACGGCATAGAACCTCAATTATGCCTCAGCGTCATCGAAAATTTGGGCCATCGGATGGAGGTGTGCCGCCGAGGTTGCAGCGGCCATTTGGCCGATATTTTGTTCCATACATAATGAACCATACCAATATTATCATAATAAAAAGAAATGACAGTCAAATCAACATCGGCCCTTATTTTAAGAATTGTTCCTGGTATTAAACGGGTTTCCAAAATACCTATATATTCCACTTTGCAGGCGCGGACGAACAAAATGCGAAAGTCTAAAGAAAGCATTCGTCCCAGAAAAAAAAATATTGACTTTCACAAACTTATGGTTTTTGTTGTGTTAGTTGTTTCTTTTAATGTTCAAGGGGATGGGTTATGCGAGCTCTTTATAGAGAAGAAGAACATGCGAATAGTTGTTCAGCGGATAATGCACACAAGTGCAACATTTTTAGCTGTCATGAGTAGGTATAGAGAAATAGCAATTTTTTCTGAGCTCTTTTGTAAAGTTTTTCCTTTTTACATATACTATAAAAACTCGTGTGTTAAAAATTCAAGTCAATCAATCCACTACTTTTCGAGTATTACTAACAGATTTTCTATGCGTGGGAATTAATATAACAAAGTTCACCCGGAGTAAGGTGAACCCGTTTTCTCAGTGATCTGCCGGGAGATAGCGACAGGATGTGAAATATAGAAAAACAATGAAACTCGTGTAATTCTAAAGTCGAAGTTGAAAAGTGGTATGAATAATAGTCACATCATCGAAAGTATTTTTTATCTCAATTGGAATGAGGAAGTAGTTGCTCCAAAGGTGCAATATAAAAATAACCTCTTATTTACGTGCAAAATGTTGCTAAAAGAAGCCAAAAAAGTTGCCGGTTTAAGTGCTCGTATTACTTCCAACGCAATAACAACTTAGCATTTTAAGTGATAATCACAAGTTCGCATAGATTTTTCTTTTTAAATTAGTCAAGTTTAAATAAAATCTAACACTATTTAGATTTGTATTAAATTTGTTGCTCTTTATTGCTTTGGGGTCTTGTGTCATGGTTTGACTCATCAAGAATCGAGCCATACAATTTTCAAGATCAGATATTGCGATTCAGTATTTTAATGACTGAGGAATTTAGGAATTTCTGTTATTCATTCAGGATATTTGCAATGAAGATAGGAAATTTAATAGTGCTTACCATACCGGGAATTCTGGTATCGCCACATAAGTAAATTCGTTCTTACTCTGCATAAACGTTCATGGTTCATCTTACAGGCTAGTTGGATACGACCGACATCGATTGCGTGCTATCTCTGTCAGTGGACAGCTTAGTAGTTAGAGGTATAGTGTTCCAAATAAAGAGGTAATACATTTAAAATGTATCTACTATTTTTGCTTATCCAAAATACGCAGACAAAGAACCAAGGAGACTATACAACACAAATTCATAAAAATAATTAACAAAATGTGTGCTCTAATTTAATAAAGCAAATACAACTTATTCGTTCTGTGTACATATTAAATAACTATTAATAAAAAATAGCCAAATTGAAAATAGAATTATCTTAGTATGTAGTCTGAAATGATTGCTTACAAGGTGTCTGTAGTGTCTGGAAATATTGTATCAAATGTTAGAAATGTGTTGTCTAGCAACCCTATAGTAAAATGTCAAAAAGTATTATTTACTTCAGACGTGGCTACGGCACAGAACGGTCGACTTTCTTTTCGTTTTTTTTTAAGTTCGGATGGTGGGTATTCTAGTCTTTACTTTCATACTTGTATCGAAAGCTCATTGATGTGGAAATGACCCTTCATGACCGCCCAGAGAACTCTGTTCGAAAGTAGATTATTTTCTCTTTTCTACTGACTCAAAATCTTCTTGTCTTTGCAAACTTCTTCTTGTTTATGCAAAAGGTCATATAGCGAACTGTCTTCAAATTGATTCCACTTTACCAGGGTACGATCTATGGTTAGGGCCTGTTGGAGTGTTATAGAATCGAAAAACATTACCCACATGAATCATGGCTGACGGGGAGAGATCTGGGGGGAGAATTTGTTTAGGGGGAAATCTGGGCTTTTTCTTTTAGTTTTTTTTTATTTGTATTTGGTAACAATTTTGGTTTTTTATAAACATATGCATCCGCATTTTGCGAACGCAAAAAACGCTCAGTAATTTAAACTTACTAATGAGCTATCGTAGACATTCGTCGTTCTTTTCTGTCCACTACCAAACGACTCAAATTTGAAATAAAACATGAAATAAATGTGTGTATTGTTTTAAAATGCTGTAAAATAATCAATCGATTCTATAAAGCTTTATTTACGTGTAAAAATTCTGATATATTTGGACGATTTTCGTTTTGAAAACAAGTCTTCCAACAAAAATCGATTGCCAGTTTCACTAGGAAAAAGTTATAGTTGTTTGTAATAGTTCCTTAAATTTATTTTCCGGATGCTTTGGTGCTGTGTAAATTTCTTCAAAATCGTTTCAAAAAGCAGCATGCGTTGACATTTTCACCATCAGAAATATTTGGGACACACTTTTGCATTAGTAAGACGAAATATTGACAAAAAGTTAGGGGGTGTTTTTTTTTTTAGAAAAAAGACCAATCTGGGGGCTTTTTATATTTATATGGGTGGAAATATTTTGACCGTCCGGCAACGCTGGCTCTGGCTAGATGTTAACATGATCTATAATATTTGCGCGGTTTGATCCCAACCAATGTTTGGCATATTGATTTGGAGAGCCACAGAAAATCAAATAAATGTTGGTCTAAAGTTCGTCACTGAAATCTTTTCTTGAAAAAATTGCGTATATATTTTTTAAGCTAAAAAAAAATTGTTTTGATAAAAACAAATATTATTTTCATTCACTGGCGCTTGAACTCTAGCATCTAAGATATTATTGTGCCAGACGTAAATTTATTTGTTTATTTGGAACTAATGGTATTCTGGTGTGGAATTCTGTAAGGTGATTTACGATAGTTGATACTCACAATCACATTTTTTTACTCTAAACGTGATAATCACAGTTATAGTCCCTTCTTTCGTTCGCTTTTGTGTGACACCTATTTAGGTACATAAATTTAGTTATTATTCGGTATTATTGTTGTTGTATCAAATAAACAAAAACAAATAGAATTGAGCTTCCAAATGCAACGTAAGTGTTAGTACCTATATTTTCATTATGGTATCCATTAATTTCTATTTTACTTTTCAAACTTAAAAAAAAAACATTCGTTTATTTAAAGACGCATTTCTTACGCTTCAAAACATTGCTTGATTTGTCTGAATAGTAGATGAGTAGAGATCTACGCATTTCCACATTTCTTTAACTGGATGAAACCTTAAACCTTTTCGGAGGTGGCGCTTAAAAATGACTATTTGCGGCTGATTGGGACGTATCAATGGGTCAGCGTACTGTAGCCTAAAGCTGCCCGAGTCATAGTCAAAACAATGCCAAAATATGATTCAATTTTTGCCAATCAAGTCCACCAACGGTATTATATATACAAATATATGATAATGTTGAAAAATGATTGCACAGCCCTAACATTAAAACGTATTAGTTAAGGGCCGTATCGATGGAAGTCATCTTGTGACTCTTCTCCAGAATAAAAGTAAAAATCTGATTTTTAACCAAAAGGGCTGGCATAGTAAAAACTCCAGGTTGTAGGTTTAATATTATATAATAATAATAATAATTAGTTGGCGCAACAGGTCCGAGGGATCCAAAGCCTAGCTTCTCACAACCATTCGTTTTGTGTGAGTTTCATTTTTGGAACGAATGGAAGGGATCTACAATTTTATGCCGATTCCAAACGGCTAATTGAGAAGCTCTTTCAAGACAGTTATACTCTCGGATGTTTGTCAGACGTTCGCGAGAGGTGGCGCAGTGGAAAAAACCCTAAGTTGGAATTTTGGGTTTTTGCGGGATTCGAACCTGGGACCCCTCGCTTAGTTGTCCATAACACTAACCACTAAGCCACTGTGCCTATAATAATATATGCATATATCAAATACAAGCTGGTACCCGCGATTTCGTCTGCGTAGAATTATTACTTCGATTAGCTTAATTAAAAAAAGATTTATATCAACAACAGCGCCACTTATCGGATCCAAAACTATCCTATTTTTCGAGCCAATCAACCATTCCTACAGATTTAAATTTATTGGTAGAACATGCAGTCAATGGGGCATATTCATAGATCTTTGATGATGTATTACTATGTTATAACTAAACTAAACCGGAGTTTATGTATTTCATAGACAATTTAAGCCCATGTCTAAACGAAAAACTCAAGTCTAACATTAAACGCGACAGAACGTATGTTTGAGTTGTTTTTAACTAAATTTTATGTCAAAACCAAGTGAACGAAAAGAAAATTTAAGAATTTCGCAAATAATCTGATATGTGGTTTACAATAAATAAAATAACGTAGTACGTGAATAATTAACCAAAAAAAAGTAAGAAAAATGTCGGTCGATTACAAAATTGAGGAAGATTTTGATATTTTGGAAGATATTGCTATGGTACCACCAACTAGAAGACTGAAGCGCTACAGAACCCGAATCGATCTGTTTCAATCATTGACTAAAGAAGAATTTTATGAAAGATACGGCAACTTTTATAACTGATTTGTGTAACATTCAAGACCAACCATCCAAGAGAGGCTTGTCTTTATCGAGAAATACAACAAGTCGAATTTCTTTTATCGTCCACAACATTTAAATGCCTTGGACCAACGCACGCAGCATTTCTTTTTCTGCTTCTGACCAGTTTTGTTCTCTGGCTCTTTAAATATTTTCTTTTCCCCTCATCTGCGATTTTATAATTTTCGTTTATATATCACAAAGCATAATTATGTTTGCACTAAATTGCACACCTTATTTTTGTTTAAAAAAAAAAACGACAAAACCCAGCAGAACCACAACAAAACGATAATTACAAGTTCTAAATCCTTTTGACTTTTTTCTGTCAGAAAGTATTTATGTAATAGATTTGTAGTAGAATGCACGTTAGACTCGGATCTAATTAAACAGAGCTGCCAAATTCTTTATGAATAGCACTTGTGTTTTACCGGTGGTTTAACTTTTGATTCGAGTTAAGTTAGACCAAGGATTATAGTATAACTATGAATATGCCCCAATGTCTTTAATTCTTAAGCTAAGTATCCTGCTCGCGCTAAATTTTATCTCCCATACAAAAATGTCTGCAAAGATAAAATTTAGCGAGACAATTTAGCAAAGCAGTATCCTGTTCGCTCGCTAAATTCTTAACTTCATATAGATGGGCCGACGACAAGTCTCCACGCATTTAGCTCGCGAAATAAATGTCCGGTACATTAAATCGAAGATAAATTCTGACAGAAGAAAAAGTTTGTGTTGTGTTGTTGCTGCCGGGTGAATTTATTATCTCAAACTAATTATTTATTTCTATTTCCCAAGCTGTGTGTAGTCAATATATAGATTTTTTGGAGCAAACCGCACAAAACATTAGCGGTATAAGTAAAAGAAGACGCAAAACCAAAATACCCTTTTCATGCGATGAAAAAAAAAAAAAAAACTTGCGGGGCTTGTGGAGGAACGACCAACTATATGGAACTTGCAGGACAAATCCCACTGCAATATTGATTTTGGTTGATTGAGTGGATTTACGCGACACGAAGTTAAGTGTCGTCTTCTACTTGCTACTATAGCAATTATTTCAGCTGCTGCAGCAATTATAACATCTTCTTCAATTCCTCTTGTATCCATTGTTTTGCAGATATTTAAATATTGCTTTGTCTTTGAAGTTTGAATTTCTTTGTACGCGTATAATTGAAATAACGTTTACCGACATCTGCCATGAACATTTATGGTTTTTGTCCCATCTATCATATTTCAAAATTTAGCGACCATTTATCTTTGCTTGTGGAGAAACGGAGTGGAGACTAGGGACGCTAAAATTTAGCGCGAGCAGGATACTTAGCTTAAACAAAAGTAAAGATACCTGTGTAGGAGAATCGACTGCAGACTGTCTGTGGGCCACCAAGCTATTGCCAAACACTTAAATGTATTGGGCTTGAGTGACATCACCATCTGTCCTGCTTGTGGAGAGGAAGACGATACGGATAGTAACAACCTCCGACAAGAAAAAAATAGATACCTTGAGAAATACAAACTACAAACTTGCATCCCCTACTTCATCTCCTTTAACGTTTTGTTTTCGCGACAAAATAAGTAATAAGTCCTTCTCAGAGGTCCCACCTATCCCTATACCGAAATTCATAAAAATTGGTTTAGTGGTCGTTTAAAGGTAACAATCAGAGTTACTTTCGCATTTATAATATTAGTTAGGATTTGGATTATATCAAGGCTACCTTGAAGACAACAAAACTACGCTTTGAAGTAACAAAGTGATGCCAAATTTGTATATTTATTTTGCGGTCACCTTATACGTAGAAGGAGAAAGATACGCAACGCATTTGACCTATCACCTTACGGGGCTCCACCAAAGGTCAAAGCCTCTGTGATATTACTCGGGGTAAGTTGGAGCAATTTTGTTATTTCTGGATGGATTGCCTTAGGACCAGGAAGGAGAAAAGTTATCAACTAACTACCACAAAGGGCATAGTTGTGGATAATTGTGTGAATTTTTGCGTTTTTTTTTGTTAACTTGAATTAAAAATAATTATTGTATTTACTGCAAATACGAATCTGAATAATAATTGGATTTTACAAAAATTATAAAGCCGCGGAATAGTCGCTGTATACTGGTGGAGCCTTTTCTGCCTATACTCCTTGGTAAAATTGAACTAATCTTATGAGATCTTACGATGAATTTCCCGCTGATAGCGAATCTGGAGCGATATTGCAATTTATGCTAGAAATGCAATCGAAAATGTATTTTTCAGCGATACGATGAAGCGAAAATATATAGCGAAGCCATCTAATGATTCGTAAAATATTTGGAACATGAGTTTTCTTTTTATTACAGCTGTTGCTATAAGTTAGCTTTTAACATCAGCTTTAGTACAGAAATATTCCAAATAAATATGGAGTAGATTGTTTTGTTGGCGGCAAATTTGAATTCATATTTAACTGGTATAATTTTATTACAATAGAATTTTAGTACTGGTTGAATCGAATTGAATGTAAGCAGATATTATGTTATATACAGTAGAATAAGAGTGTTTGTTTTCTTTGAGGCCGAACAGTCGCTTTTGTAGATATTTTTTTAGTTGAAAATTGACATTGGTGTGGGTACCGTTAATGTTGGTACGAATCGTAGAACATAAACTGTGATGATGATTAAAAGGATGAAGGTGTAGAGATAGTGCATATGCGGCGCGAGCCCTTGATCATTTGGACTTTAAGTAAAGAAGGCTATAATTGTAAAGGAAGTGTTCATTTCAAGGTGACTGCACAGAAACGATGTTGAATCGAAGAACCAGTGATCGTTTATGATGATGGTGTTATTTAAATAATACTTTTGGAATATTTTTGTTGGTCCTGCCTCTGAATTTCCAAGTCTACATGATTGCTGTCGAGTAACTGCAGATCATGCATCAGTATCCCAGATAATAAACGTCATTTGTGATTCCCTCTACATATAATGATTGGGCCATCTAGTGGTTTCTTTTTAAATCATAGGTTATTTTGACACTGATAGCAGTTTCCCGATCGAAATCTTGACAGAAATTCAGTATCATACCCTCGCGGAAAAACTTGAACAACGTTGGGAAACATTGAAAACTTATTTCCAAAGTGAGTGCTGTGTAGCCCAAACAGTGGGTTTTTTGAAAAGAAGTTTTGTCCGAAATGAAACACCCACCGCGCCTGCTGTACGCAAGGTTTAAAAAGTTCGTAAGATTGGTACGCAAGTGGACAACACTCATGGTCCAATGCGGCTCGTGGAATGTGGAGGCGTAAATGGACCATTTTTCTTCGAAAATGAGGCTGCGAACAACGTTTCGGTCAATGTCAGGTGTTACAGAGCCATGTTAACCCATTTATTTTTTTTTTTACTGTAATTGAAGACATGAATTTGGACGAAATCTGGTTCATGCATGATGGCGCCTTATGCTACACAGCCCACGACACAATCGATGCTTTGCGCACCAAATTCCTAAAATTGGCTGCCTCGGAGCTGCCATTTGACCCCTTGGGACTTGTTTTGTGGGCAACCGTGAAGGGCCGATGTTATGGAAACGATTCAAGCACTTAAGGCCAATATCATCCAAGCAAACCGTGAGCTACAGCCCGAAACCATCAACAAGGTCTTCGAAAATTGGAAAGATAGTATGAGCTTCTGCGAAGTCAGCCGATTTAGCCACTTGAACGAAGTTGTGTTCCATAATAATTAATGGGAATGTTTGCTCTTACTAATAAAGCCATAATACATGGAAAAAATTTAATTTTTAAAAAGAAACTTGTATTTGGCCCACCCTGTACATGTAGATTACTGACAAGGGTTTGAAAACCAATGGTAACGCATTTTTCATCTACATTTATTGTATAAGCTACTCTGCGTGTCAGTTTTAAAATTGTTTGACGGCACTGTTCAAAAATGCTCACCTTTTGACTTTACCGAGCACGCAAGTACCACTTCTCAATTTTTGAATACTATTTGTACTCTTTGCATATATGAGGTTATTTCACTTCCGGCCATATTATTCACTCTAAAAATTATACCCAAGTCCATCATATTCAGTCATTAAACCAACACATAAGCTTAGTTTTTCCGATTGAATTCAAACTGCACTCCGTAGACCAATTTAAGAACTTTAACTAGGATCAAAACTCAATTTCATAATCTTTACAATTCTTCGCTCGCAGGAGGCAGGAAATAAGTAAAAGTGAAATAGAGTATATAAACAGTTGATGTTGATAGCAAGAAGCACAAAAAATGGATTTCATTTATGAAGTGGATGAAATGTTGATGTCTTCCTCGTCAGAAGACTAATTTAAGAGCTGATAGAACAGCCGATGGTGCTTCATTGATTGCCTGCATCTAAAATAAGGGACATTTTCGAGTCTAAATTCATAATTTATACAACAAAAATGAAACTCATCACACAGCAAATCAAATCAATTTCAAAAGTCAAACAAAAAAAATGTTTTACGTAAATTTTGATATTTCGTAGGTTTAAAACGGTCTAAGATCATTTTTAACTGTTTTAAATTCGAATTTAAATGCATTTTCATTTTCATCCAAAGGTTAAGTACATATTTTTGAGTGAATATTATAAACGTAAATTTAACTTAAACCTACTTTACACTCGGAGTGAATAATAATTAGATTCAATAAAATATAAATTTTTTTTCTTGCTTGAAATTGCCATATTTATGGCACTAAAAAAAATTGTGTACCTACTAAAGGGTCCGCCATCTAACTTTTTTTTTCAACTAGTGCTTATTTCGCGAATGGTAACACTTAGCTCATGTCTGATTTGACAGATAATTAGTTTTATCCTTCCGCTGAACGAATATGGTTGTTTATACGCTTGAACAACGCTGGGAAATATTGCGTTTTCGCTTCGCTAAGTGAGCCTGCGATCGACTTAGAGAAGATGCCGATTTTGCCAAAAAAATCATCTTTTCAGATGAAGCTCATTTTCATCTTGGCGGGTATGTTAACAAGCAAAACTGTCGCATTTGGGGCACAGAAAACCCGCACGCATACATTGAAGAGCCGATATACCCAAAACGAGTCACTGTTTGGTGCGGAATTTGGTCCAGAGGCATAATTGGGCCATTTTTCTTCGAAAATGAGCAAGGAGTGGCCGTTACAGTCAATGGCGATAGTTATCTTTGAAAAAGAGCGCCATGTAGTCGAAGTGTACACAGTTTTGTTCGACAATACACCGAATGTGGTATTCGGTGGATGTTGGAACACCGAAACATTTAAATTTGATCATTCCGTAGGAAAAATAAAAATAAACACCCAACACACGAAAGCGAGTATTTTGAATGTCTGTTTATCCATTACAAAGGTCGCAATTGTTGGATCCTCCATTGCTGCAAACTTTCTGCCACTGCGCCTCTTAATTATCAGTAGCATGCAGGTATAGGAGAGAAAGTCGAAATTGATCCATCCATTTTTACTCTGAGTATACCTATAGGACGACTGCATAATGACACCCATTTCGAGGCATTTTTTCTTGTTGAATTTATAGACTTGAATGCACTTGATGTATTTAGCAGGACCGCTGTTCAATATTCTGCTGGCTCAAATCCAAAGTACACAAAGGCAGAAAACAAAACAATTGGCTTGGGAACTGCGGTTGGTATCTCAAATCAAACGGATTTTACGGGGCGATTAGTTCAAGCTATGGCAAGACTATGTTAAAAATGTTCCTTTTTTAGTGTTAATAAATGTCCCTTTTAAGCACTAGCACCATAAAGAATAGCAATTAGTTGTAGGAGCGGACATTCTCACCCAACTGCTCATTTCAGTGGCAGCACTGATTCACAACTACACCCACGGTTGCCACATTGGTCATAATTTTTTTTTATCTGCCATTTTGTCATTTTTTATTTTTATTTATTTATAATGTCCGGTACATTAAATCGAAGATAAATTCTGACAGAAGAAAAAGTTTGTGTTGTGTTGTTGCTGCCGGGTGAATTTATTATCTCAAACTAATTATTTATTTCTATTTCCCAAGCTGTGTGTAGTCAATATATAGATTTTTTGGAGCAAACCGCACAAAACATTAGCGGTATAAGTAAAAGAAGACGCAAAACCAAAATACCCTTTTCATGCGATGAAAAAAAAAAAAAAAACTTGCGGGGCTTGTGGAGGAACGACCAACTATATGGAACTTGCAGGACAAATCCCACTGCAATATTGATTTTGGTTGATTGAGTGGATTTACGCGACACGAAGTTAAGTGTCGTCTCCTACTTGCTACTATAGCAATTATTTCAGCTGCTGCAGCAATTATAACATCTTCTTCAATTCCTCTTGTATCCATTGTTTTGCAGATATTTAAATATTGCTTTGTCTTTGAAGTTTGAATTTCTTTGTACGCGTATAATTGAAATAACGTTTACCGACATCTGCCATGAACATTTATGGTTTTTGTCCCATCTATCATATTTCAAAATTTAGCGACCATTTATCTTTGCTTGTGGAGAAACGGAGTGGAGACTAGGGACGCTAAAATTTAGCGCGAGCAGGATACTTAGCTTAAACAAAAGTAAAGATACCTGTGTAGGAGAATCGACTGCAGACTGTCTGTGGGCCACCAAGCTATTGCCAAACACTTAAATGTATTGGGCTTGAGTGACATCACCATCTGTCCTGCTTGTGGAGAGGAAGACGATACGGATAGTAACAACCTCCGACAAGAAAAAAATAGATACCTTGAGAAATACAAACTACAAACTTGCATCCCCTACTTCATCTCCTTTAACGTTTTGTTTTCGCGACAAAATAAGTAATAAGTCCTTCTCAGAGGTCCCACCTATCCCTATACCGAAATTCATAAAAATTGGTTTAGTGGTCGTTTAAAGGTAACAATCAGAGTTACTTTCGCATTTATAATATTAGTTAGGATTTGGATTATATCAAGGCTACCTTGAAGACAACAAAACTACGCTTTGAAGTAACAAAGTGATGCCAAATTTGTATATTTATTTTGCGGTCACCTTATACGTAGAAGGAGAAAGATACGCAACGCATTTGACCTATCACCTTACGGGGCTCCACCAAAGGTCAAAGCCTCTGTGATATTACTCGGGGTAAGTTGGAGCAATTTTGTTATTTCTGGATGGATTGCCTTAGGACCAGGAAGGAGAAAAGTTATCAACTAACTACCACAAAGGGCATAGTTGTGGATAATTGTGTGAATTTTTGCGTTTTTTTTTGTTAACTTGAATTAAAAATAATTATTGTATTTACTGCAAATACGAATCTGAATAATAATTGGATTTTACAAAAATTATAAAGCCGCGGAATAGTCGCTGTATACTGGTGGAGCCTTTTCTGCCTATACTCCTTGGTAAAATTGAACTAATCTTATGAGATCTTACGATGAATTTCCCGCTGATAGCGAATCTGGAGCGATATTGCAATTTATGCTAGAAATGCAATCGAAAATGTATTTTTCAGCGATACGATGAAGCGAAAATATATAGCGAAGCCATCTAATGATTCGTAAAATATTTGGAACATGAGTTTTCTTTTTATTACAGCTGTTGCTATAAGTTAGCTTTTAACATCAGCTTTAGTACAGAAATATTCCAAATAAATATGGAGTAGATTGTTTTGTTGGCGGCAAATTTGAATTCATATTTAACTGGTATAATTTTATTACAATAGAATTTTAGTACTGGTTGAATCGAATTGAATGTAAGCAGATATTATGTTATATACAGTAGAATAAGAGTGTTTGTTTTCTTTGAGGCCGAACAGTCGCTTTTGTAGATATTTTTTTAGTTGAAAATTGACATTGGTGTGGGTACCGTTAATGTTGGTACGAATCGTAGAACATAAACTGTGATGATGATTAAAAGGATGAAGGTGTAGAGATAGTGCATATGCGGCGCGAGCCCTTGATCATTTGGACTTTAAGTAAAGAAGGCTATAATTGTAAAGGAAGTGTTCATTTCAAGGTGACTGCACAGAAACGATGTTGAATCGAAGAACCAGTGATCGTTTATGATGATGGTGTTATTTAAATAATACTTTTGGAATATTTTTGTTGGTCCTGCCTCTGAATTTCCAAGTCTACATGATTGCTGTCGAGTAACTGCAGATCATGCATCAGTATCCCAGATAATAAACGTCATTTGTGATTCCCTCTACATATAATGATTGGGCCATCTAGTGGTTTCTTTTTAAATCATAGGTTATTTTGACACTGATAGCAGTTTCCCGATCGAAATCTTGACAGAAATTCAGTATCATACCCTCGCGGAAAAACTTGAACAACGTTGGGAAACATTGAAAACTTATTTCCAAAGTGAGTGCTGTGTAGCCCAAACAGTGGGTTTTTTGAAAAGAAGTTTTGTCCGAAATGAAACACCCACCGCGCCTGCTGTACGCAAGGTTTAAAAAGTTCGTAAGATTGGTACGCAAGTGGACAACACTCATGGTCCAATGCGGCTCGTGGAATGTGGAGGCGTAAATGGACCATTTTTCTTCGAAAATGAGGCTGCGAACAACGTTTCGGTCAATGTCAGGTGTTACAGAGCCATGTTAACCCATTTATTTTTTTTTTTACTGTAATTGAAGACATGAATTTGGACGAAATCTGGTTCATGCATGATGGCGCCTTATGCTACACAGCCCACGACACAATCGATGCTTTGCGCACCAAATTCCTAAAATTGGCTGCCTCGGAGCTGCCATTTGACCCCTTGGGACTTGTTTTGTGGGCAACCGTGAAGGGCCGATGTTATGGAAACGATTCAAGCACTTAAGGCCAATATCATCCAAGCAAACCGTGAGCTACAGCCCGAAACCATCAACAAGGTCTTCGAAAATTGGAAAGATAGTATGAGCTTCTGCGAAGTCAGCCGATTTAGCCACTTGAACGAAGTTGTGTTCCATAATAATTAATGGGAATGTTTGCTCTTACTAATAAAGCCATAATACATGGAAAAAATTTAATTTTTAAAAAGAAACTTGTATTTGGCCCACCCTGTACATGTAGATTACTGACAAGGGTTTGAAAACCAATGGTAACGCATTTTTCATCTACATTTATTGTATAAGCTACTCTGCGTGTCAGTTTTAAAATTGTTTGACGGCACTGTTCAAAAATGCTCACCTTTTGACTTTACCGAGCACGCAAGTACCACTTCTCAATTTTTGAATACTATTTGTACTCTTTGCATATATGAGGTTATTTCACTTCCGGCCATATTATTCACTCTAAAAATTATACCCAAGTCCATCATATTCAGTCATTAAACCAACACATAAGCTTAGTTTTTCCGATTGAATTCAAACTGCACTCCGTAGACCAATTTAAGAACTTTAACTAGGATCAAAACTCAATTTCATAATCTTTACAATTCTTCGCTCGCAGGAGGCAGGAAATAAGTAAAAGTGAAATAGAGTATATAAACAGTTGATGTTGATAGCAAGAAGCACAAAAAATGGATTTCATTTATGAAGTGGATGAAATGTTGATGTCTTCCTCGTCAGAAGACTAATTTAAGAGCTGATAGAACAGCCGATGGTGCTTCATTGATTGCCTGCATCTAAAATAAGGGACATTTTCGAGTCTAAATTCATAATTTATACAACAAAAATGAAACTCATCACACAGCAAATCAAATCAATTTCAAAAGTCAAACAAAAAAAATGTTTTACGTAAATTTTGATATTTCGTAGGTTTAAAACGGTCTAAGATCATTTTTAACTGTTTTAAATTCGAATTTAAATGCATTTTCATTTTCATCCAAAGGTTAAGTACATATTTTTGAGTGAATATTATAAACGTAAATTTAACTTAAACCTACTTTACACTCGGAGTGAATAATAATTAGATTCAATAAAATATAAATTTTTTTTCTTGCTTGAAATTGCCATATTTATGGCACTAAAAAAAATTGTGTACCTACTAAAGGGTCCGCCATCTAACTTTTTTTTTCAACTAGTGCTTATTTCGCGAATGGTAACACTTAGCTCATGTCTGATTTGACAGATAATTAGTTTTATCCTTCCGCTGAACGAATATGGTTGTTTATACGCTTGAACAACGCTGGGAAATATTGCGTTTTCGCTTCGCTAAGTGAGCCTGCGATCGACTTAGAGAAGATGCCGATTTTGCCAAAAAAATCATCTTTTCAGATGAAGCTCATTTTCATCTTGGCGGGTATGTTAACAAGCAAAACTGTCGCATTTGGGGCACAGAAAACCCGCACGCATACATTGAAGAGCCGATATACCCAAAACGAGTCACTGTTTGGTGCGGAATTTGGTCCAGAGGCATAATTGGGCCATTTTTCTTCGAAAATGAGCAAGGAGTGGCCGTTACAGTCAATGGCGATAGTTATCTTTGAAAAAGAGCGCCATGTAGTCGAAGTGTACACAGTTTTGTTCGACAATACACCGAATGTGGTATTCGGTGGATGTTGGAACACCGAAACATTTAAATTTGATCATTCCGTAGGAAAAATAAAAATAAACACCCAACACACGAAAGCGAGTATTTTGAATGTCTGTTTATCCATTACAAAGGTCGCAATTGTTGGATCCTCCATTGCTGCAAACTTTCTGCCACTGCGCCTCTTAATTATCAGTAGCATGCAGGTATAGGAGAGAAAGTCGAAATTGATCCATCCATTTTTACTCTGAGTATACCTATAGGACGACTGCATAATGACACCCATTTCGAGGCATTTTTTCTTGTTGAATTTATAGACTTGAATGCACTTGATGTATTTAGCAGGACCGCTGTTCAATATTCTGCTGGCTCAAATCCAAAGTACACAAAGGCAGAAAACAAAACAATTGGCTTGGGAACTGCGGTTGGTATCTCAAATCAAACGGATTTTACGGGGCGATTAGTTCAAGCTATGGCAAGACTATGTTAAAAATGTTCCTTTTTTAGTGTTAATAAATGTCCCTTTTAAGCACTAGCACCATAAAGAATAGCAATTAGTTGTAGGAGCGGACATTCTCACCCAACTGCTCATTTCAGTGGCAGCACTGATTCACAACTACACCCACGGTTGCCACATTGGTCATAATTTTTTTTTATCTGCCATTTTGTCATTTTTTATTTCATTTCGAATTTTTTTTACGAAATGAAAACGAAACTCGACTTTAATTTGTATGCAACCTAAAGCGCTTTTCTTTTCGTCTGATTGTTCTGTGTTTACAAATATTTCGGACTTAAATTATTTTGGTCAGCTACATTTGGTCATTTTTATTTCCTATTTTGAACACAAACTTTATTCCCAAGTGGCAGCAGCGACTACACATGATTAGTGATTAGTGCATTGGACTATTGAGTGAGGTTCGTCGCCCGGCAAACACACAAATAATATCTTTTAGTTTTTTCCACCACCCCACCTTTCCCGAACGCCTGACAAACATCCGAGGGTATAAACTGTCATGAAAGAGGTTCTCAATTACCCATTCGGACTCGGCATTAATTTGCAGGTCCCGTCCCAAAAATACAAAAAAAAATTAAACTCAAAACACGGCTATGAGAAGCTTTGCCTATGGAACCTCCTGCGCCAACTACTTATTTAATTTTAAAAGACCATTTCTCGAGTGCCCTCAACTTCAAAAATTACGTATCGTCCTTAGCTGTGAGCAGACATATCAGTGGGTGCAGCGTGCAGTTAATGAAAACTTCCTGTTTCATCAGTACAAAAAAATATCAATTTACTCACTGCAAGCGCAACCATTTGCTTGTATGTCGTTGGCCGGCGGCTTATTCCTATTAAACACGCCAAACCAATTCTTGATGGGGCTCTTCATTTTGGGCACTTCTAATCCTTTTCGCTGCGAGAACGCCTCGAATTTGCCCGAAACATTTGTTGTTAACGCATCACTCAAACTTATTCCAATCAAAACCGATAACAGCAACCACTTTTCCATACTCTGACTCATGATGGCGGCAGCACTTTTTCAACTTTTCAAAACTCCAGCCCGTGAGTGGTAAACAAGCAATCGATATCATCCCCAAAAAGCTACTAATATCTGTGGCGTTGACAGAAACACTTGCACACCATTAGCACTGCTGACAAATCACACAAGTTATTGACCGGGCGGCGCGGCGTATATCTGAATTATTATTCACTATAACGGTTTCGCTAATATCACTTTACTGATTAATTACCGCGCCGTTTGGATGCTTTGCATTAATTAGCACAAAATACAGGAATATCTGCGAGTTCAAATTATACGCACTGATCCGCTTGTATGGTAGGTATATCGTTGGTCTAAACAGCGCGCGGACAAGAACTCGACATTACCAGCGAATGTTTTAAACGCCACTGAGCTGGGCTCGCACTTGATCTTGAACCGAGCCGGATGGTTGGAGCTTGAGTTACCACAACCGATACAACACTGTCAACTTTTGTGTCGCGTTCGCGTCTACCACTGGCGCAGAGCGCTAATCCAAACAAACAACATAATGAAGAGAAACAAATGCAGGAGAAGAAAAAAAAACCACTCTGCACGTATGTGCGGATTGAATTTTAGTAAAAATGTATCGCGAACGTAACGTAAGCAGCGCGAAACTGGAATATCTATTTATGATTTCACGAACTTGTGGTGTTGCGCAAGTTCGTTAGATACATGACCTAAAATGTTGCGCGCCAGCATAACATGGGAATTTGCAGACTCACCGGACTGCCATATGATCACATTTGCACAGGCCTTATCGGCTCTATAATTGCCGTTCAGATTGTGGTCCAGCAAACGCCTCGGTAGGAGCACTAGGATGGATTTTTTTTGGACATGGAAGGTTACACCGTTGATTAGATACTGCGAAAAAGATGGTGAATGCGTGCTGTGCTGTGGACTCGATTTACGTGCAGAGAAAAAAATGTTTATATACTTGCAGTGGCTGTTGCGTTGCATGACGCACGGAGACCCACAAGAAGAAATAATGATTTTGCAGAAAAGGCAGCGCCATTAGCTTGTAATGTGTCAATGTGATTATTTGACACCCATGCGCGTGTCACTTTCAATTGCTAATGGCTTTCAGACGATTGGCAGATGGAGGGGGTTAGCTTGTACCAACACACTTTCGTGCAGTTCTTGCGAGTGAAGGGCTCAATATCGGGGAACTTTCTATAAGTTTTACATGCGTGATGTTGGTAAAGTATCTAATAAGGACACATGAAGAGCCGGGGAACTCCAAAATTAGGTCAATTGTAGTATTTTATGTTTGAGTGGCTGTCTACGAATTAGCAGCAAGGTAACCATCACACAAAAAGGGAACCTCATTAGATGGCAAAGAAAAATAATATTGTCAGTATACTGAAATTAGTTAAATTAAGCTTAAGGTACATTTTTTCAGTATGGAGAGTATTTTTGCTCATATAAAGCTGGCAGATCAATAGCTGTGCTGGACATGTGGTCCTATAAAGAAATGCTTATCTAAGGGGTGGTTACATTTTAAGGGCCGATGTTCAATGTGAACCACACTAAACGTCAACTTTTTTTCTGCTTTTCATGTGACGTTTCTCAATTTCAGACTTACTCAATTTGAACCATGGAAAGATACACAATCAAGCAACGCGTTAAAGTTATTCAGGCTTATTATGAAAATGGGCGTTCAAATCAAAATGCACTTCGTGATTTTTTCGGTCAATTTAATCGGCACATTTTCACCTCAGTGGATTCGTCAATAAGCAGAATTGCCGCATTTGGGCGAATGATAATCCAAGAGTGATTGTCGAAAACCAATGCACCCACAAGGAGTGACTGTTTGGTGCGGTTTATGGGCTGGCGGCATCATCGGGCCGTATTTTTTCTCAAAATAATGCGTAATGTATGTAACTTCAGATATTCATGCATTGTTAAAATTTATTGTACTATTTACCACTAGGTGGCTTGTTTCATTTTTAAATGTTGGTGTGCCTGTAAACGATAGCCAAGCCACACAGTAACGTTGCCAGACTAAAGTATTCAACACCCTTCATAAAACAAAAAAAGCATTTTTTCCAATCGAATGAATTTCCCATCCTTCGAGATTTTGCTTTTTCATTCTATAAAGGTGGCCCAAACCCGCAAAATATTTCACAAATATTTTAGTAAATGTTTCATAAACATTTATTTAAGAAAAAAAATGTTTGTGAAATATTTCACAAGTTTCCCTGCAGAAAGGTAAGAGTTTTTTTTTTTTTTGTTTTTCTTTTAACATAAAATACACATGCCCAGAAAATCTTGGAATAATAAAAAACGGAAACTAGCAGGCTGCATAAATTTCAATTATTTTCAAAACTACTAATTATTGGGAAAGACATTTCTTTTTTATCACAAAATATCACAGAAAAATCGAATTATACTAACTAACTTCAATTTGTTCTTCTGGAATTTCGTGCTTAAACCGCTGTCATTTGCTTTGCCTAAGAATTCCAATCCGAGCTGACCAGAGGTGCAAACAGCAGTAAGATGAATTCTCATCTCATTTCCTTTTAGAAATAAAACACACCATATTACGGAAGCGGTGTTGTTGTTTTCGAGCCTCTGGCCGTGAATTTCCGACAGAAAACATTTAAGAAATATTAAATCGGCGTCTAAACAGAAAAGTTTGACAAATGTTTATGAAATGTTTCTGAAGCAAATCGAGAATAATTCATAAATATTCATAAACACCTTAATAAGCCAAGAAACCCCGAAATACGAGTAGCAAAATAGTGATTATTTGTTGCATAGTATGTGAACATAGAATTTTAAATTGGTTTTTAAAAAACAAATCATAAATAAAAATTCTCAATTTGATTCATATGGTAACACTCCCGACAAGCAAATGAAATGTCATGTCAATTGACATCATATTGTGACGTCACGTTGCACAAAATGTTTGCAATATGGCTGGTGGCAACATGAACTTTGTCATACTCATTCATTTTCTGTCGTGTTTTGAAAGCAACTGTTGCCACAACTCCAAAAGAAATTATTTCTATGATCTGTATTGTTTTATTTTCGTGATCTGATTCGGATCAGATCACGCTGATAATAAAAAACGGCTGATATGATATGGATGAGAATGAGTATCAATCGGAAAAGTTCCAATAAGAATGAGTAGAGTTGAGTATTCATTGAAAATTCCAATTGGAATCGATTAAGAAAACAGACGGTTTTTTGTAAATATCTTTTAAAATATAAACTTTTCCACAAAACATTCTTCGGCTTATAAATAGCTACGAGCATGATCCACAAAAAAGGTATTATGTTTACTGTAAATCAAGAAATAAACAGCTTTTTGTGCGAATGAAAATATTTTTTTTCATCAAATCACTTATTACTCTAAAACCAGTCGTGGTATCGCTACGATTTGTCGTTTTTTCCGTCTGGATACGGGACCTTAAAAGGCTTGACAGAGGAAAATGAGTCAACAAAAAGTAGTTGTTAAGACCATCTCTAGCTATATAGAGGCAAAAAGAGATCGAAATTCGTGACAGGACCCGCGCTCTTAAGGAAAACTAGGTAATTTCTTAATTATTTCTTAATAATTAAGAAATTACTAGTGCAGACGCTGTGAATTTGGCACCACAAAACTGGAATTAAATTTTCCAAAGCAAGAGAGAGCCACTTACGAAAAATTTAGGAAAGGGAACGATTTTGTTGTAATCTATGAAAATAATATAAATAATATAATTCAAAAAGTGGTACTATGAAAAGTATTTAAAATTTATTAAAAATATTAGTTCATTCTCCCAGCGATGAAAGTGATTCGGAATTGAAAGTGATCGAAATTCTTTTTGATGAATCCGAGTATGTGGAAGAGTTTGCACTGGTTGAACTAGAAGCATTAGAGAAGAGGAAAAAGCGACACGAGGACGAATTTCGTCGACGCTTTCGAAAACAATATTGAGGAAAACATTAGTTCTATTTTGCCGCCTGTTGATAGGCAGCATTTTAAAACACAGGAAATGAAAACATATCCACTCGTATGACAACTATGACAACAAATTTCAAATCATCTGTCAAAAGTCAACTGACTGACAGCTTTTCCACTTCTTAAACAAGAAATTAGTTGAGTGAAAACTCGTAAGATTCTCAGTGGAGGGGTAGAATCTTGCTCTCATGATGATGTCCTCTTTTACGAATTTTTCAATAATTTCCGAATGGCATTGGAGTACAAATTCGTAAGAGTTATATCGTTTTCCATTGGGATTCTTAGATTCTGCTCTCAGATATCAGAATTTTATTTTTATTTTTTTTTTTTTGGATTTTGTGGTGGTGCGTGTTTTAAAAGTCAGCTGTTCTTAAATTGTAATTTCTGTATATAAAAATTTATTCAATTTAGAAATGTTGAGATGCATTGCAGCTGCCAAATGTAACTTTTTCACTATTTTGCTATTTTGTCGTCTAAAAACGTAAATAAAACACACTTTTAGGTTTGACAAATGGCAAATGTTTTGGTGTTAGTGGAAATCGAGATTCGCAAAATTGCTCTGTGTCTGAAAAAATGTGTTTTTTCTAGTCCCAATGGAAAACGACATTAGTAAATATTGGTAAAATTTAAAAGCAAAGGAACAGACCTTTAGTGTTACTAGAGTTCGCCCAATGGTAGAAATTCTAACATTATAATAACATTCATTATACATTATATTCGTTTTTAACCTTGACACTTAATATTTTCTATGTCACAATGTGCAATTTTGTATGGAAAATTTAGCGGAACATATTGGAAAACAAATTACACACAGCATTGCATCTCTGAACGAATGTGTTGTGTTTAAAGAAGCGAAAGAGGTTCTTTGTTCTTAAATATAAGATTACGAAGTTCACTGAGTTTACTTAAGTTTTTTTTACAAAACGTGTAGTGGATCAGTGTTTCTGTTCGACTTGTGAACAAAGGGTCTCAGGTTCGATACCCGGATCGATAGCGGCACTCCTAGCGATGGCCCGACAGTTCAATTCAGCAATTGGAGCTCGACATCAAATCGAAATTCACTTCTTTTTGTCCGAAAAATAGAAATTCACACACACGATGGATTGTTGGGAAATACACTATATTTTGCTCCATCTTTTTTTTATGTAGGTATACTTAAAATATTAAATTTATTTCATAAAGATCTTTTCGGAACTCTAATTAGAATCCATGGGGCTACTTTTTTTTAACCATTCTGAGATTATTATAATTTTTTTTTGACAGATTTTAGAAAATAAAATTTTTGTTAAGGGAAGTTGCTGACATTTTTTTTTAGAATAAATCGACTTTTTTGGCAATGTTGTCGTATTTTTAAAATATTGTTTTTGAAATTTATACCAACTTGTTCTTAAAAATTTACAGGAATTTCAGTTATATCAGAAAAAAAAATACTTAATGAACAGAACTTCTCAAAATTTCTATTGAGAATTCCAAAACCCTGAACACCCATGCATTAGGTATTTCGTTATTTTGGTTTTCACGAAACTATGCGCATTTGGCCTGAAAGCAAACTTCTTAAAATGACGTAAAACAGCTGTGCAAAGCATATTGATATTGTGGCAGTATGTGTAGATCTGAAAAAATATCGAGATCTGCAAAAAGTGTTCCGAATCGAAAAAAAGATTAATTTTTTTGCCCAATGGAAAACGACATTATTTTTTGCGTTCAGGTTACATCTTGTCCAGACCAATCTAGTCGACTTAAGATGACTAGATTCCTGAATGCGGCCACTGATTGGAAAGTGAATTCTTTTTGCTTTTGAGTTTTTGCATTGGAACTTTAAGTGAACAATTTGGAAGAAACAGTCAGTTTATTCATGTTGATTGTGGGGAATCCATGGGGAATGCCACCATGAAGAACGGGTAAAAAGGGAAATTTTAAGGTCTGTAAAGGGAACTTCCGCTTAAATCACCTGGTATGGCTGGTCTCTAATTCCACGAATATGAAACATGAATAAGTATATCAATTATTTGATGGAAAGTCATATGGAATATGTGCCGTGAATGTTATCAATTTTCAGCCTTTACATTGTTTCCAGATCGGATAATTGAGTAAACTATCCAGTTCAATGTGGACAGGCAAAAGTGTTCTCTAGAAAGCCGATATCGTTTCGATTTGCATTGGTGACGGCGCGCGGCGGAGTAGACTATACTAATACCTTAGCAGTGAAGTTGATTTTTTTGTTTCGTCTTGCCCGCCGGACGGTTGCTGGTTCTATCAGTGACCAGCAGATAACCCGCAAGTTATTCGCTAATTGAATTTATTTGTACCAACGGGAGTTTAAAGATCCGTCGAATTATTAATGGCACTTTGCCAGGAATATTTTAAAACTTGATGTTACTTATTTTATTTCTTGTCGAAACCGGTGAGGCTGCTTTTCGTATGAACTTCTTTTGTTTTTTTTTTTTTTAAGATTCGAATCAATTTGGTAGGTATAAAACCTTTTTATATAGTTGTTTATTGACTTACATTTGTTGTGAACGTTTTGTTGACACCAAATTTATTAGACAAATTTGCTGGTGACCATTGTGGTGGGAGTAAGTATGGCGTTGACGGCCTGGGAATTTAGGTTAATGGAAAGGTACTTTGAAATGAAATGACATGCATGACGCTTGGAGCTATTTCACGGCTCATCTCTCGAAATAGGAGTAGCTTACATTTGGGTTGTTATTGCACAACCACATGAAATGAAATGAGATCATGTTAATTGGATAGATCGTATTTTGAAATGAGTTTGTTTGGATAGTTTACGGCCTGAGTCATTCGCAATTTAAGTAAAAAGCGCAAAGAAGAGGAGATGTGATATTAATAGGTGCCAAAAAGCGATATCGCTATTGTTTCGAAAAAAAATATTCTCCGATATTTGACTTATTATCAGCAGGGAAATATTGTTCTACTATTCCTCTAATGCGTTGTGCTCTCGAGCCAGAACGTACGGGTACAGCTGTACAACTTGAACTGTTTGCAGTTAATTACCGGTAGAGGACGCATCGCAAATGGCACCGAAAATCATTTGAAGAATTTTCCATTCCAAATGAGCGATTTCGTCATCCGCATAAGCACAAACTAACGACCATTAAAAGAGAGCAGTGTTATTAGTTCTCTTCAAAATTTTGCTAAAAGACGATTTGCATGAGCTCTTTTTATGGACATTTAGTGTGCTGAAAATCACGGTAAAATTTACGATTTTGCTGCTTTTTCGAAATTCCCACACAACGAAAGGAGAAATCCCCCCACGATATACTCGCAGCTACACCGACAGTGACAGAGAGTCGCCTATGCTTCTGCGGCATAGAGTATGACTTTCATGATGTGACTTTCATGATGTGTACGGTGGCCGACAGTTGTGTACCTGTACAGCGTTGCCATGTGGCCCCTTTTTGAGCCGTAATGGTCAAGACCCTTCGTCGCCACTTTCTTAAAAATGAAATAAGATTTTATTCCTTACCAAACGAAAACGAATACAAAAATATGAAACGCATTTGGTATTTTGTTAGGAATAAATGTTCCTGCTGCTCTTCCCCTTGTTTTTTTTTTTTTTGCTTAATTTAATATTTTATGTTGAGGCCCCATTTTTTGGCTCCTTTTTATTTCAATTTTGGAGTTTTTTCAGCGGCAACCCTGTTGTGTATAAGAACAGAACAGTATTCGTCTTGAAGCTTTATTCTATTTACGCAGAAAAATCACTTATTTAAAATTAACCAACTTTCGGTTAAAAACTACCAAGGGATACTGTTAATATGCTGAATAGCAGAATAATGCAGACCCGCATCGATGATGTGGAAATCTCGGCACTCACAACTAGAGGGGGTCCTCAGGGGGGTGTCTTCTCGCCCCTCTTATGGTCCCTTGTCATTGACGATTTACTTCAGTCCTTGACAAATCAAGGGATCTATGCCATAGGATATGCCGACGACGTAGCAATCGTTGTCAGCGGCGAATTTGAAAGCACGGTCTCAGAAATACTGCAATTCGCCTTATCTGCTGTTCAGAGATGGTGTAATAAAGAAGGTCTTTCTGTAAATCCAAAGAAGACAACGATAGTCCCCTTTACAAAACGGAGGAAACTAGATCTCCTTATTCGCCCTTCCATGTTCGGCGAAACCATTGAATTCTCTCGGGAAGCCAAATACCTGGGTGTTATCCTTGACAGCAAACTATCATGGAATCAGCAGATTGAACGTACCGTTTACAGAGCCACCAGATCTTTATGGATCTGCCGTCGCGTCTGCGGTAAAAACTGGGGTCTTAGACCCCGGATAATATTATACTGGCTTTATTCGCTCGTCGTAAGACCTGCGGTCACCTATGCTGCCGTGGTCTGGTGGACGAAGACTAACGAAGTCACCACAGTCAAAAAGCTATAACGAGT
Organism: Cheilosia grossa; assembly: GCA_963082955.1. Lineage (NCBI taxonomy): Eukaryota > Metazoa > Arthropoda > Insecta > Diptera > Syrphidae > Cheilosia > Cheilosia grossa. The sequence goes on from OY720144.1 coordinate 61,604,747, forward strand.
TCAACGTATAGCCGGAAACTGCATGATGGGCTGTATACGCTCCACTGCGACCATGGCAGTCAATGTCATCCTAGGACTAACACCTCTTCAAACGCACATTCAAAAGGAGGCTGGACTCAGTATTCACCGCCTGTACCATTCGAACAGCTTTGACCCATATAGCTTTCAGGGAGGTCACCTGTCTTTACTCGGCACCATGGAGCCTTCAAGCCCATTCAGCATGCCTCTTGATGACATGCTACCGGAATATGGCTTCCATTAAAACTTCTCCATAATCATCCCCCCTAGGGAAGAATGGGAAAAATATAAACCCAATCCATCACGACTGGTTATCATCTGGTACACAGACGGTTCCAAGATGGAGTCAGGGACTGACGGGCTCTGGAATCTACGGTGAGTCGCCCCAGGTGAACTTGTCAGTCAGCCTTGGGAAAAACTTATCCATATTCCAGGCTGAAGTCCTTGCAATTTACCATTGCGCTAGAATAAATCTAAGTTCTAACACCCGGGGAAAAACCATATTTATCTTTTCAGACAGCCAAACAGCTCTCAAAGCTCTTGACTTATCTGTAATAAAATCAAAACTTATCTTAGAAACATTCTTAGCCATCCACGAACTCCCTAAGAAAAACCTAGTCATCCTCCATTGGATCCCAGCCCACAGAGGATTTGAGGGTAACGAATCAGCTGACTCGCTGGCCAAAATCGGAGTTACCACTCCACTTATCGGACCTGCACCCTTCGGCGGAGTCAGCAAAAAGCTTTTTAGGACCTACATTAAGAATGTATCTCGCATTGAGTCGAACGAGATTTGGAAAAATACAGATGGGCAGACCTAAATTCTCCCCCAGAAAATCGCTCTTCCTATTTAATCTGGACAGAAATAATCTGAGGATCCTTACAGGAATAATCAGTGGCCATGGTCACGGGAAAAAACACCTCCACCGCATTGGCGTCTCACCGGATCCTATCTGCAGGCTCTGTCTTGAGAGTGATGAATCCTCTCTTCACATACTCACAGCTTGTCCGGCTCTATGCCGCCTTAGAAAAAACATCCTAGGGAGTGAGATTGTCGATCCAGCAACTCTAGCTGACCTACACCCAGAGAAGATCCTTGTCTTCCTGAATGCCTCTGGAGTGAAAAGATGGCTCTAGGAACCTACCAGGGAAGGCACAATAGGCTACTCTTGTAGCCGCAGTGCCAGAGCCCTTTGACGGCTCTCCCGTCCTCTAATCTAATCTAATCTAATCTAATCTAATCTACTCTTAATATAGCTCCGACAGAGTTAGTGGATTAAAAATAACCGAGTCAACTTGTTTAACGAAACTTTGTTAAAAAGAACCTTTTATCAATTTTATTCCAATTTTTCTAGGTTGTAAATAACAAACTCGCTCTGAATTTAACCAACTGGTTGATATTTATCTATAAACTTGGTTCTTTACAACTGATAAAGTGTGTTGTTTTTAACCTATTTATATCGGTATTATTTAACAATGAATACTCGGTGTTTTTCACGGAGACTTGGCTAATTTTAACCCATTTTTTTTAACCGAACAAAAATCGCACGCTGTTAGAACCAATTTTTGAGCGTGTTGGCTTGCTGGTATTCGGTACTTCATTAGTACGTTTATTATTTATTTTGTATTTATTTCAGTCAACTGCTATGAACAAAATAAAAATAAATAGCTGGCGCTGCAAGCCCGTATATAGGAGCCTCACCTGTGAGTTTTTATTTTAGGGCACATTGGAGTCTTATGAGGAGTCGAAAAGGATTAAATGAGAGCTGTAAGCGAGAATGGAAAAAGCCTCAAGATGTAAATTGCATTTCTCCGCAGAACGAACCCTGAGTCTACTCGCTTAGTATTTCAGCACGCTAAGTACTGAGCCCCTGCACAATCTTGCAGACAGTATTTTTACTTTATAATTGATAAAACTGCTCCGCTGGTACGACCAGTCAACTAATTTAAATTTAAATAAGGTAAGAGACGCTAATTAAAATTGCAATTACGTGGGAGAATTACGTGGGAGTGCGATGCGTTTAGTAGTAACCCATTAGCCACTGACCGTGATCAAGTGTATCTGTATAACTCTTCGTTGATATGGAGAACGAGGATATTGAAGGCTTTAGCTTTAGTTCGCCTAAAGGATATGCTGAAACACTGTTTACCAAACGACGTGGCGTGCTTTCTGCATAATTGTTTTAACAAAATAGAAAAAGTCACCGATCTATTAATTTTCAAGTGACTATAGTCTCAAATGTCACATGAATGAAAAAAAAAAAAAAATAATGGAGCTTTAACAGTATTGCAAAAATCGTAACAGATTTGACTTTTATTGTACTAAAGTCGTAATTTGTAAACCCTTCGAGTAATTTGGTTGTTGGTAGATTGTAGCTAAAAATTGTACACATAGTTCCCTAAGTGACGGTCAAGCAAAGCTGATGTCTTTCGAAAATTTCCTGTTAATTTGAGAAGTCTCTGCGGACATTGATTTTGTACTGTGTTCCGTTGATAGTGAGAACAAAGTCTGTTTAGTGACTCAGAGTGATACAGAACAAATAGGTACAGGTTATTGTGTTTCGAAAACTGTTTGAAACTGTTCTATTTCTTGTTTCATGAACTTGAACTGTCCTCATTAGGTTCATTCGCGTACGCGATTTAAATCGAACGCAACCGCGCAAAGTCTATATACACGTTCTCAGCAAAAATGACAGAAAAAGAGAAAATTAGTAAAATAACGAGCAGTTCCACTCTGTGCTCGAAACAGCTCAGTGAATTACAACCGGCAAGTACTTATAAATTCCAAATCTGTAAAATGCACAAAGTTGTCGAAGAACAAATTAAAAATCTGTCTTAAAAGTCGATTGCACTCAAAACTAAAACGGTTGTCGAAAGTTCTCCCCGTTGCAGAAAGGTAAGTTGTAACGGGTTTTTCAACAGGGACGCTACAAAAGTAGAGCGACAGGGACAGCAAACGACGCCGAATTTCTTGCCGCTCTTTTGACATTTCTCTTCAATAAGGTTTGCCATTTCATGGTGGAAAGATATACGAGCCCACAATGAGTCCAAATTATTAAAATTTACTACCGAAATTCGGAGTCAGTGGCCTCAACGTTAAGAGTGCTACGTCCAATTTATGGTCGTTATAATCATCCTAGCAGATCAACAATTGAGCGTATAGTGGAAAAATTTTAATCCACAGGCACAGTACAAAATGTTCCCGTGCCAGTGAGACAAAGAAGTGCCCGTAGTGTCGAGAATATTGCTGCCGCTGAGGCTTCACTTGGCCTACATCCTTACAAGATTAAATTGACGCAAGAACTGAAGCCGCTTGACCACCAGAAGCGTCGTATGTTCGTGAATTGGGCTGAGCAACAACTTGAAAATGATTCGGATTTTCATCGAAAAATCATCTTCAGCGATGAGGCTCATTTCTGGTTGAATGGCTTCGTCAATAAACAAAATGTGCGGTATTGGTCAGGCAGCAATCCACACGTACTCCATGAGTCATCATTGCATCCCGAAAAAATTACGGTTTGGTGTGGTTTATGGGCCGGCGGCGTCATTGGGCCGTACTTCTTCCGTGATGATCAAGACCGGCACGTTACTGTGAATGGGAATCGCTACCGTTCAATGATAACCGAATATTTTTGGCCCCAATTGGATGATATTGACTTGGAGGACATGTGGTTCCAACAGGGCGGCGCCACAAGCCACACAGCGAATGTCACAATCAATTTATTGGAAACGAAGTTTGAAGAACGTGTTATTCACGAAATGGTCCAATCGCTTGGCCGCCTCGGTCGTGCGATTTGACGCCGTAAGACTATTTCCTGTGGGGCTACGTCAAGTCTATGGTCAATGCCAACAAGCCAGCGACGATTGATGAACTTCGTACGAATATCGAACGTGAAATTACAGCAGTATCGGCCGATTTATGCTTGAAAACCGTCGAAAATTGGGTTGAGAGCCTGGACTTCTGCAAGCGTGCCCGTGGTGGCCATGCAAAAGAAATCGAGTTCCATACATAATGGCATCAAACGTACTGTCACAGGAATAAAGAATTTCATTGATATCCAAAACCGTTTTTGTTTTATTTAAAAAAAAAACTTTTGTAACGCTCTTATTGAAAAACCCTTTATATTTATTTGTGATATGGCTTAGGTATTGGGACCGAACATTTTGCGAAGATATCGTCGTCTACCTACTTTCGATAGAGCCCAAGTTCCTTCGCTGTAATGCCAAGGTCTTATACTGAATCTCCTTAGTTCTTCTAAATATGCATCTACTACTCCTTGCTCCTTGGTAACATCCAGGAAGTGCATATTAGGTTGGTTTTAGCCAATTTGTTATAGTTCACTGTGGATGTGTGTAAAAGGTAGGTACATAAATTGCTTAGCCAAGAAACACTACCTTATCTGTTCAAAGAAAGATCAGTATTCAGTCCTCAATTGGAACTTGTGCGCGGTGCCTGATAATGTGAACCATTTCTCACTGTCAGTATACTACATGTTTATGATTGAACTGCAACTATAAATTGATCATCAGTTGCGAACGCTTTGTGGGTAATAGGCATCGCATCGGATTTCAGTCCATTGCGGCATATCTAAGCACTTTGGCATGATCTCCAATTCAATTTGATCTTCTCATAAAAACAAATCGTCTACGTTTCTTACTTCAACACTTCGCTACGCCACGCAGCGATTTACGGTGTATTTCTACCCATTCAACCTGAGCAAAGCTACTGCACCTATTTTCAATTAGATGTCGATGATCGGGTACGTGTACGATGTACGCTCGCACTGCAAACCAACCACAAGTACATGCGCAGGCGAGCGCATTTCTTAGCTACTTGGATTCGTTAAAGCAATACCTCAGCGTCTTGTAGCGCATTATTATTTTTCATGTGCAAGTTCAATGGCGCAATTTTCGCATTTGTGACGGAAACTATACATATTCTCGTTAACCGTTAACCAGGTAAATTATTCCCGCACCGTACGAACACGATCACACACCCATTGGTTCACAAACGTACACACACGTTTGGAATGTGAGCGCACTAGCTGGAGCAGACCAAAGAGCACCCATAGGTGAATAGGTGTGTGTGTTTGGGTGCCGGAATTTATTTATTGCATAACATGCGCCAACGTTCCACGCGGTTAGCGTTCTGCTGCAAGGTTTTGCCTCGGCTCGGGATAGATTTGCCAACTCAAGTTGGACATTAGTGCTGGCAATGCGGCGCAATTGCCGGCTATTAAGCGCGGCGAAATGGGAGTGCATGTGCAATTTTGTTATTATGAATTGAATGCAAATCTGCGGCTATGTGTGGTTGAGAGCATTTAGCATAATTAAATTTGCATGCAAGTGCTTATGCCCTAAGGGGATAGATGATGTGCCTCTTAACAAATTGAGACACCAAGGGGAGGTAAATTTGCGGCTAACAAATTACGCGGTGGTGTTGTTTCTGGAGGGGTTGCGTCATCATCATCTGGCATACTGGGAGGCTTGAAAGGTGCTGATAGAGTGGGTAGCTACTACTTTGTATCTTAGGTACAGCGGGCCATTAGGAATTTGTACGACAAGTGGCGGGACGAAACTGTGGGCCACAAAATCTAGTCAGTTTGTACGAATCTGTCACAATCGGATGATTATCTAGTATTGGATATAGGTGTGCCGCGCAGTGATAACACGTCCCTACATTTAGGTATTTTCGACTACAAATTTGCTCCGTATGGGAAAAAGGACAGATTTTTAATATTTGAAACCGCTTACAGGCGTATAGGTATTTATTATATTTTATTAAAAATGCCTGGTAAACAAGAACGAGTATGTATTTTTTTTTTTTGTTCAATTTCCCTGTGCTTTCGTATATTTCTATAGACAAACTAGATTTGAGGTCTTGTTACATACTTCTTACCCTGTGCCCCTGTGCCTTGATTTTGTGCGGTTTTTTCGGACTCTATAAATGTGTAAGTGATATCGACAACAACTGACAACTTTCAATATTTCCTGTTCTAATGTAGCCTTGTTCCTAGAAATTAAATGTCGAGCGTTCCCGTACGCAACCTATGATAACAACTGAAAACAGCGTGGCCGTTGTGCGACAATTTGGTATTTTTTTCGAGGAGCTTTAGCTACTCTGTGCCTTTTTGTTGGTTGGAAAAGGTTCAACAACTTTGATTTTAAAATAAATAAAGGGTGTTATTTTTTAGAGGCATACAACTTTGAAATTGAATAAAACAAAGATGACTTTTTTAAATTGATATGAAATTTACTTTATTCGAAAGATAATCTTCTGGCATTATAATTTAAATATGAAGTCCAATTTTCGATGACTTTTTCCAACATTTGTGGCCGTATATCGGCAATAACGAGGCGAATGTTGTCCTCCAAGTGGTCAATCGTTTCGGGCTTATCGGCGTAGACTAACCACTTCACATATCCCCACAGAAAATAGTCAAGCGGCGTTAAATCGCACGATCTTGGAGGTCAATTCAAAGGTCCGCAATGTGAAACTATGCGGTTACCAAACGCTTCCTTCAATAAAAAAAATTGTGGCACGAGCTGTGTGACATGTTGCGCCGTCTTGTTGAATCCACAGCTCCTGCACATCATAGTTTTTTCATTGATGAACGAAAAAAACAGTAATCATGGCTCTATAGCGGTCACCATTGACTGTCGCGTTCTGGCCAGAATCGTTTTTAAGGAAGTACGGACACATTATTCCACCAATCAGTTTTTGTGGATGTAACGGTGTCTCAACATACACTTGAGGATTATCATCATTCCAAATACGGCAGTTTTGTTTATTGACGTATCCATTGCCATTCAACCAAAAGTGAGCTTCATCGCTAAACAAAATTTGCTTATGAAAATTTCAAACAGAAACATGATTTTCAAAATAAATTTGTACAATTTGGAAGCTTCGTGCAGGCGTCAATCTGTCCATGTTGAAATGAAATGCCAAACCAAACTAAAAATAAATCACTTGACAGCTGACAAAATGGCCGCCAGTGAAAAAAGTGTTGCCAACTTAAAGTTCTATACCTATAAAAAAAAACACCCTTTATATTTAAAATAAAATGCAGTTCCCCATACTTGTTAAATATTGTGATGCTAAATTTGAAGAGTAGCTTCAGAAAAGGCTATTTTTTCTTTCACCGGCCCTTTTTTTGTGACTTTTTAAAACTAAATTGAACGAGATCTTAAAAAGTATCTACATATATAAATGAGTTGATATATTTACAACTAATTAATTTTTGTACATTTGTAAATGAAAATAAAGGCTTTAAGGTGTTCATTTTAAAATTTGTCATTTGAAAACGGATTAAATCTATTGTTTCGTAGTAGCGTTTAACCCGCAGAAGAATCTAAAAGGCATCTTATGTGATTCAGGCCCGTTTGCTGATACTACTCATAGCAAATTAAGTTCCACTTAAAATCTTATGTGACAGTTGACATAGAAAAAGTAGCCCATAAGGTATGTTAGTAGAACTTAAATCGATATGAGTAGAGTTGGCAAACGGGGCAAAGTTGTTTTGGGTTTATTTATAAAAGAAAGTTTTGTGTGAGAATGATCAATTTACTGTCAACTTATATTGTATTATGAGCGTAAGACAAAAACTAAAATTAATAACCTTTCCCTAACACTAAAGCTATTCTGGAAATTTAGGGTTTTAGGGTATTACCATATAATAGTAATATGATGGACAACCGTGTTACATATTAAAGATATTTATTTAGAAAAATGTAACTTCAAAAAATTCCGAAGTGCCTTTTCCAACTAAAAAAGGGACAAAGTAGGAACAAATTGAATCAGGGTCGCCGAAATAAGTATTAAATTGTCGCACAACGGTCACGCTGGTCGCAGCGCACGGTTCACTTAATCATTCAAATCGAATTCGAAACGTTCCCTAGCGACATTGCGGAAAAAAACTGCACTGAATTCACAATTCTTTTTACACCTTAACGTTTTTCGTCCAAGTATACTCTTCTTCAAAAGTCATTATCAAAATGCATTCGTTTGGGCCTTTTTGTTTCTTCTTTATCCCTTTTCTGTAATTGTGTATTGTTTTAACTATTTCGTTTTAGATTGTTCTATTTTTGGCAAATCCGGAAATTTCTTCCGATTATTTTGCTGACCAAAATTATGTACACCATACGCTTTCAAATCGCGTTTCTATATTTACAAAGGGTATTCGGATTTCAGACACGAAATGAACTCCACATCGGAATCAAAGTCATAGAAAGATTGACTGAAAGTCCCCATGGCAATAATTCAAGACTGACAACGTCCAATATTTCAGTCAATACTTACCACATATTTATCATTCTCTGCAAAACTGACCCCATTCGAAATCAAACGTCCACGTTATACCTACCAACACCAACAACATGTTCAATTATCTAGTGCTTACTAATTATTTAAATTAGAATTATTGTGTGCAAAAAGACACGACCTACCTTACATGCTACCATTGGGTATGACTATGACTCTTTCCGACAATGTTTCTGACACAGCTTCAGAGACGAATGCACTTAACACTGCGTCAGCAAAGAAAAATGTAAAACTTTCTTTTCCAGACGATCTTCATTTTTTCCATCAACATAAATACAAAAACAATTAAATAAAAACCACAAATAACATAAACTATGTACATAAACAGGTATTGTCCAGGTTCGCCTTTATCCAGGGTATAAATTTACTGACTCGAGTATACACGCCTGGGTATCCATCGCGACCACATCCGACACCCCACGAAACAATTCCCACAATATAGTACTTGACTCCGTTCGAGAGCAGTAGTGGACCGCCACTGTCACCTTGACAGGAGTCCATGGTCGACTTGCCTGCGCACAGCATACTCGATGTTATTCGACTACTTTTGTACTTTTGATTGCGACATTCGGTTATGGTTAGAATCGGCACCTTCACCTGGTTGACAATTGCCGGCAGCTCACCGCCTTCCGAGGTACGTCCCCAACCGACCACGGTACCAATGCGACCTGTAACACAAGCGGCATTAGATTAATCAATGCGAAGAATGTCAAAGTAATTATAGAAGTCACCAGCTGGATCGTAGTTATGTCTAGGCAAGCATATTGGCTTGATGATCTTCGAGAAGACTATAGGTTTTCGAAGTCGCAGCAGGGCGATGTCGTTGTTGTAGGTATCCGGATCGAAACTCCTGTGTTTAACGATGGCGGTAACTGCTCTCTGTATCGCTTTAGATTCTGATGTTATGTGCTGATCGTGGTCACCGAATATTACGCGGATTTTCGATCGACGCAGTTTCTTTACACAATGTGCTGCGGTCATGACGTAGTCCTTGGTGAGAAGCGAACCGCCACAATGGAATTTACCATCGTACACTATGCGCGCC